>JARZZO010000012.1:37115193-38583934 GCA_030544215.1 Zantedeschia hybrid cultivar | reverse complement strand
TAATGTCTATCTCAAATATCCTATGATGGAGAACTGTTTAAGACAATTGACTGAGGATATTGATCTCACTATCATGATCTCATCATGATTCAATATCCCATACATTTGTCTACGGACCTTCATTACGATAGTTAATATGCGAGAACTATGAATGAAGAAATGATTGCCTTTATTAATAATTTGAACTAGAATGTACAATGATTGGCTTTGAGGCCACCCAATTCTATCATTAAGCTCCCCCTTGATTAGCAAATTCTCCATGAATGTACATTTGAAATTTAAATTTAGAGAGGGATATTTCAAATTTTGAATTTTGAATTGAAGAATAAATATTATTTTCGAGATTTTGAAAATTTAAAATTCAAATTAAAATTTTTTTTTTTTGAAATAATTCCGAAATTCCTTCTTCTCTCTCTTAGTTGGCTTGTGGTTTCATTTTTAAGACAAAAAGAAACACAATCTTATTCCTTCCAAGATTTGAACCCTGGTAACTTCCTTGAAATCTAGGTAGTCCAACCACTATGCCATCTGCTTGTTCATGTCCTGCATTCATATAAAATAATAATTAAGTTCAAGCGGCAATCAATAAATCATCCAAATGCACATTAAATAATTTGTCGAGATAGTCTTATTTGAGAATGAAATTGCTACCCTTATTTAATCCATAGAGTGATGATTTTTGAAATTCAAATTTTACAAAATTGATATGTTTGAACGCACAATTGATTTATTTATCATTCTATGTGATTTTGT
Organism: Zantedeschia hybrid cultivar; assembly: GCA_030544215.1. Taxonomy (NCBI): domain Eukaryota; kingdom Viridiplantae; phylum Streptophyta; class Magnoliopsida; order Alismatales; family Araceae; genus Zantedeschia; species Zantedeschia hybrid cultivar. Next base: position 38,583,181 of record JARZZO010000012.1, on the reverse strand, counting down.
TCATCAAATTGATAGCAAAGTGTATAAATTTCATCTGTAATTTATGTAAAATCGTGAACTTATCAACCCTTCATTAAAAGGAATACTCGGTCGTCCTTACATCAAGTCACTTGAGGTAATTCCATCAACGAACCATCAATGCCTCAAGTTCCCTCACAAAGGACGTATCATCAAAGTCACTAGTATGCCTATCCTTGCTGCAACCCACTCGCTAAATATAAGTGCAAATCTAGTCCTCCCGACTGCTTAGAGGCTAGCCATCTCTTTATGCCAAACCTACATCCTTTCGGTAGACACCTTTAAGTACATCTTGCCTACATCTTACCCGATCGATGTTGTGAAGCGGAGGAAGTCCATGAACACCCCAGGCTAGAACTGTTGGGTTCTCGAGGTTTCTCCTGATCTCCCGTGCAGCGAAAATAAAATAAAAACAGAGATTCGTTCCCATTTCGAAAAATCTAAAAATCGGATTATCGGATAATCGGTTCTTACCGTGTGTGGATTCAAATCCACAACCGATCGGTTCCGTCGGTCCGACACCACAAGCCGCGCAAGCACCCAGCCTTTAGCAGAGTCTACGCGATCCTCCTCGCGACGGATATCCTTACATTCCTCGTTCTTCGCATCCCACGAAGTCTCTGCCGTTCACCGCAACGTGCGGACGATTTCCCGTCGGACAGGAGTCGGAGAAGCGGCGGAGTAGATCCAAGGATTCAGATATGTCTGGGACGCCAAAGGGAGAGAGAAATAGAGGAGGGGCCGGCTAGGGTTAGCAGCAGCTTGGTTTGCTCAGCTCGTTCGCTACATTTTATATCAACCGCGCGGTTTTTCATAAAAACCCCCGATTTATATAAAACCCATTTATTTATCCATTGCCTTGAGAATCTTTTACGTGTGACCCTCTAGGCCCAATAACCAATCTGGTTAATGGCCCAATAAGCCCAGTGACTCCTCATTGGCTTTATTAATCAATTAATAACTCTTTTATTAATTAATTAATTAATCGAATTCATGTCGCACATCGAATTCGATCGGGCCTCCGATCACGTTGTGTACCAAGCAACACCGCATAAACCCGGAAGGTATCGGGGTTAAGTAACCCACTCTTAGAACCTTTTCACCGACAGTTACTGTGGGGATATAATCTTTTATTCGTACAATGCTCTCGAGTCAACTCAGGGTATGGCGTGCTGTCAAACCTTAACCGGTCGACTCACTTGGATTGGATGCCGTTGATGAATATCAGAAAACTCCTTTCCGATATTATCGTCTCTAGCTAGGGACTTTTGCGCATCCTTCCTAGAGCATTCTCTCTCATCGTACCAAGAGCGAATGATTCCTTATTGACACTCAATTCCCTTCGACAGTATTTCGCTGTACCTGATCCTTGGCTGTTTAGAATCCCATGGTTAGATATTCATAAACCAAGGTCAAAGCATAGAACTCCACCGACAAGGTGTCCTTGGTATCTCAGGTTCGAGGACCATCCACGCAACTGTGACAATAGAATCAAGCTGGTTGACAGTGAGGTACAATACCATCTAGCGATTCAGTCGGATCAGTTCAGTGAACTCATTCTCCAATGAACACCTACATATTCGTCTTAGTGTCTCCACAAGTCACCCTCATTGCATGAGCAAGAGTAATCTGTATTAGTCTAACCGGATATCCGATGTCCTTCTCGGATATCCCCAGACTAGGAACAATTTAGAATATGTGTGTTTAAGTGATCAATCTCACTAGTATGATCTCATCATAATCTGATCACTATCGCACATATTCACGGACTTCATTATGAGACGATAATTAATACGATTTACACACAATGAATATTATGCCATTATATTAATATATATGAACGAGATTACAAAGTCATATTGGCTTGTAGGCCACCTAAGACTAACAATCTCCCACTTGGACTAAAGCCAGTCACCTTTATACAGCAAGCCTATAGACTCTAGGTGACACTCAAACACAATTTGAGCCCAACGGCTTTGTCAGTAGATTTGCTACATTGTCGACAGATAGAACTCTTTCCACCACTACATCTCCTCTTGATATGATCTCTCTAATAAGATGACAGTGCCTCAGAATATGCTTGGATTTCTAATGAGACTACGGCTCTTTTGCTTGTGTAATCGATCCATTGTTGTCGCACAACAGTGGAACAAGTTCATAAATGCTGGGAACTATGCCGAGGTTAGTGATGAATTTCTTCAACCACATTGCTTACTTGGCGACTTCAGCTGCAGCGATGTACTCGGCTTTAGTCGTCGAATCTGCAGTGGTTACTTGCTTGGAACTCTTCCAGCACACTGCGCCTCTGTTCAAAATAAACACAAATCCAGATGTAGACTTGCTATCATCTGGATCTGACTGGAAACTCGAGTCAGTGAAGTCTCGTAGTTTCAAGTCATCTCTTCCATAGAGCAGTAACCTATCCTTAGTTCTTCTCAAGTACTTAAGGATACATTTCACTACCTTCCAGTACTCTTCGCCTGGATCAATCTGAAATCTGCTCGTAACACTTAGAGCATATGCAACATCATAGCATGGCATACATGATAGATCCTATGGCTGAAGCATAGGGTATTCTATCCATGAATGCCCTCTCATCAGGAGTCTTAGGAGACTGCTCATTTGAGAGATTAATTCCATATCTCATCGGTCTGAGACCTCTCTTGGAATTTTCTATGCTAAACCTTTTGACTATGGTATCTATGTACAAGGATTGGGTCATTCCAAGCATCATTTTCGATCTATCTCTATAGATCTGTATTCTCAATACGTAGGGTGCTTCTCCCAAATCCTTAGTGGAGAAGTTTTTCGACAGACAGATCTTTACTGATGACATCATAGCTGCATCATTCCCAATGAGTAGTATGTCATCTACGTAAAGAACTAAGAAGGTGATTGCGCTCCCTCTAGTCTTCTTGTACACAGAAGGCTCATCTTCATTCTTAATGAAGTTGTAAGACTTGACAGTCTCGTCAAATCTTATGTTCTAGCTCTGGGAAGCTTATTTCAGTCCATAAATGGACCTTTGAAGCTTACACACTTTATTTGGAGATTCCTTGGATGTGAAACCTTCTGGTTGTATCATATACACTTCTTCCTCAAGGTTACCATTGAGGAAGGCAGTTTTTACATCCATCTGCCAGATTTCCTAATCAAAATGTGTAGCAATGGCGAGTAGAACTCTGACTGACTTTGTCATTGCAACTAGTGAGAAAGTTTCGTCAAAATCAATTCCTTGTCTTTGACGATATCCCTTTGCCACCAACCTTGCCTTATAAGTATCGATCCGTCCATCAGCACCGATCTTTCTCTTAAAGATCCACTTGCTCCCAATGGGTACAATACCCTCGGGTAAGTCTTCCAAGTTCCAAACTTGGTTGGTGTACATAGACTGGATTTCTGAGTTCATGGCTTCTCACCATTTTCCGGCTTCTGGGCCTTCTATGGCCTCCTTGTAGGTTTTAGGATTATCATCCTAATTATATTCAACCTTAGACTCACCTTCAACGGTATGTCCCACATATCGTTCGGATAGTCTAGGTAATCTACCAGATCTACGAGGCTTATCCTTGTGTACCTGAACATAGTCAGGAACTAATATCTCATCTGATGATATTGCAGCTATTTGAAGATCTGGAACCTCTTCCAGTACTATTTTACTCCCACTGTCCTCCTGGAGAGGGTATTCCTCTTCTAGGAAGACATCTTTCCTGGTGACAAACACCTTTTGTTCACTAGGATGGTAAAAATAGTATCCAAAGGTTTCCTTTGGATATCCCACAAACCTACATTTATCAGTTCGTGATTCCAGCTTGTCCGGATCACGCCTCTTTACATGAGTAGGACAGCCCCAGACTTTAACATGTTTAAATTCTGGTTTCCTGCCTTTCCATATCTCATATGGAGTAGAGGCCATAGACTTACTAGGTACTCTGTTTAGTAGGTATGCTGCTGACTCTAGAGCATACCCCAAGAGGGACACTGGTAATCCTTTAAGAATTGTGTGAAATTAATACTTAAGTATTCTCCTCCCCGATCTGGTCGAAGAGTTTTAATACTCTTTTCTAATTGCTTTTTTACCTCATTCTTGAACTCTTTGAACTTCTCAAATGCTTCTGACTTGTATTTCATTAAGTACATATAGCCGAATCTTGAGAAGTCATCGATGAGATGAAGTATGAAAAAACACTTTTGGCTTGGGTGGACATGGGACCACGTACATCCGAATGTATTAGTTCCAATATGTCTTTGGCACGTTCTCCATGTCCAGTAAATGATGATTTTGCCATCTTTTCCATAAGGCAGGATTCACATGTCGCAAACGATTCATAATCGAATGCTGTTAAATATCCATGTTTGTGCAACTTTTGCAACCTGTTCTCACCAATATGTCCAAGTCTACAATGCCACATGTAGTCTTGGTTCACACAATTCTTGCTCTTCTTAATAGCATTGTCAATATGAGGATTGTAATAAGAAACATTTAAAAGATATAGTCCGTTGACTAAAGATGCCGAAGCTATTGATTTATTAACATAATAAATCGAACAACTTCTATTCTCAATAGTTAACCTATATCCTATCTTGTCCAAACAAGATACTGATGTAATGTTCTTTATTATGCTAGGAACATATAACGATCTTCGAATAGTAAGGCATCTCCCGATAGAAATCTGAGGTTTGCTGTCCCAACAGCAACTGCTACAACTTTTATCGTTTCCTAGCCTCAATTCTACCTCGTCTTTTCTCAGCTTACGCTTACTTGTCAGCATCTACACATCATGGCAGATATGAGAAGCACATCCGGTATCTAATACCTAAGATGTGGAATTTCTTACTGACAAGTTGATATCTATCATATAGATACCAGAAGCTTCAAATTCTATAAGCTTTATCGTTGAGGAACTCCTTGCAGTTCTTCTAGTGACTATTTTGCTTACAGTAGAAGCAGTCACCCTTTACTACTCTTTTGCCTTTGTCCTTCGATCTTTTTTCGTTAGCTATTATTTCTGCTTCAAGGGCATCTAATGTCAATTCAGCAGGAGGATCAACATCAATGGCATAAGCAATCTGCTCAGATCTGAAGACATTCTTCAAGTGTCTGAGTCAATCCGAGTAGATTAGGTAAGTCAAAAGGGCATCAAGTATGTCACGGAGTGGGTTATTCGAAAACATAATTTCCTACAGGTGATAAGTAAAACCTATTTAGCAAATGTTCAATCATTAACTTTTAAAATAAGACATGGGCTTTTGTTTAAGTTTTAACTCCCACTAATTTTCGACGGACTGTATAACCCTCAGCTATACAGAACGGGAGATGATGCGTATTTAAATGCCGTCGTTAAAACACAAATAGCATCAATCTTAATTTCCGAGTCTCAATTAAAGATAAAAAGGTAGTGCATGGATGAGACCGGGTCGATCCACGGAGAAATAGAGTTTTTGACTTTGAAAATCATGGGTTTTTAGTGGAAACAGTGTTAACAAATGTGGCTTTGAGATGCAAATCTTGGGAAGATGATCAATTGATTACCGAAATTTACTCACACTCCTAAAACACTAAATTTCCTAAGTTTTATTAAGACAACACTAATAATACCCAACTAATGATCTAAACTACAATATGTAAATCTAACTAAATGACTAAATAATGGACAGAATAAGTAAATTATCCTAAGAAGATACATATTTCTAGAAGACTAAATTATCAAGCTACTACATGAAAGAAAACTGATATAAAACTATTTAAGGAGAAATTACAATGGGAGTTTCCAAAACTAGTTGAACTAGACAATTTAAAATAACATGAACAAACTACAACATCAGCAGTGGCTAGAACCGCAGCAGAGGGGCTTCTGGCCGAGAGGCGCCCGGCGCATTGAACCAGGGCGGCACGGCAGACGAGGTGGACCGCGGCAGACGAGGCAGCGGTGCTGCAGGCGAGGCGGCCGGGCGGGAAGCACCCGGGGAGCACCGCGTGGCGCGCGGTGGACGAGGCTGGCGGCCGAGGCTAGCGGCCGAACCCGCTCCGTCCGGCGCGTGGAGAACGAGGCTAGCGGCCGAGGCTGGCAGCCGAACCCTCTTCGTCCGGCGCGTAGAGGACGAGGCTAGCGGCCGAGGCTGGCAGCCGAACCCTCTTCGTCCGGCGCGTAGAGGACGAGGCTAGCGGCCGAGGCTGGCAGCCGAACCCTCTTCGTCCGGCGCGTAGAGGACGAGGCTAGCGGCCGAGGCTGGCAGCCGAACCCGCTCTGTCCGGCGTGAGGACGAGGCTAGCGGCCGAGGCTGGCAGCCGAACCCTCTTCGTCCGGCGCGTAGAGGACGAGGCTAGCGGCCGAGGCTGGCAGCCGAACCCGCTCCGTCCGGCATGAGAAGGACGAGGCTGGCGGCCGAACCCTCTTCGTCCGGTGCGAAGAGGACGAGGCTAGCAGCCGAGGCTGGCAGCCGAACCCTCTTCGTCCGGCGCGTAGAGGACGAGGCTGTCGGCCGAGCTTGACGCGGGCGGCGAGGCTGGCGGCCTAGCGGTGCCGCGTGGCCCCTGGCGGCTGAGCTTGGCGCGGGCGACTAGGTGCTGCCACGTGACCGGCTCGTTCGGCGAGCCCGGGCCTGCAGGCGTGCAGAGAAAGAAAGAGAGAGAGAGAAACTAACAGAGAGAGAGAGAGAAATTAACAGAGAGAGAGAGAAAAATTAACAGAGAGAGAGAGAGAAATTAACAGAGAGAGAGAGAAATTAACAGAGAGAGAGAGAAAAATTAACAGAGAGAGAGAGAAACTAACAGAGAGAGAGAGAGAAATTAACAGAGAGAGAGAGAAAAATTAACAGAGAGAGAGAGAAAGATGCTGCGGGAGAGGGAGGAAAAGCAGAGGGAGAGAGAGAATGACAGAGAAAGAGGGCTTCGGTGAAGGGGGAGAGAGATGCTAAAAAATTTCTGAAAAAGAATTCGGTTCCCCCTTCCCTTTGACCTCCTCCCTTGGTTTTATAGAAAAGATGAGGGGTTTGAATTTCAAAAAGAGATTTGAAAAAAATCCTTTCATTAAGTCCCCTTTGATTAGGGGATCCTCTTTAAAAACATTAATTAGTGATTTGAATTTTGAATTTTTGAGATGGATCCTCCTTTCTTTGAATTTCAGAATTCCCTCCTCCTTTCTCTCTTAGTTGGCATGTGGGCCCCAGTTGAAGCTAAAATACGAAAATAAAATGTTGCTTTTGCCAGGATTCGAACCCTGGTTGCTTCCCTGAAGTTCGGGTGGTCCAACCACTATGCCATCTGCTTGTTCATGTCCTGTTTTCACATAAAATGACAGTTAAGTTCTTATAGCCATAAATCATTCAACTATGCATTAAATAATTGCTGAGAAAATGGAGTTGCTACCCTTATTCCATCCATGGAGTGGTGATATTTGAAATTCAAATTTTGAATGCGCAAAATGGTTTATCTATCATTCCATGTAATTTTGTTTGTTAAATTGATAGCAAAGTACGTAGTTTTCAGCTGTTATTTATGTAAAATTGTGGACTTATCAGGAGACGCCAACAATTTCCTAGTGGAGATCAAAATCTCAGTGACTTGCAGTACAAACTTGTAGATAGCACAAGAAAGCTATAAAGCAATCAAAGAGCACCCAACTCATGGGACTTGCAACTCCTTACAATATCTGATCATAGCTTCGGTCCCCAAAGATTTAATGGCCTTGTGGATAGCACAACAAGCCACTAATTCTGGTCTAAACTAACCATCGCTACGTGACGAGCATAGATTTGCATGTAGCCCTTGTGGATAGCACAACAAAGCTACATGGTTCCTCTACTCCGATCATATAGGCATCTAATGCCATAACCACAGTCTCTCCTCACAATTAAACAGACCTTGTGGTAACACAATAGGCCTGCTTAAAGTGATTCGAATCCTATGACTATAATGATGGTGAACCACGCGGTAAGTTCTTAACTACTCACGTTACAACTTAGAATTTAAACGAGGGTATTAAGATAACTTTTATCTTGTTCTCTCTTAGGTGATAGTATATAAATATATCGTGTATATTTACTAAATACTATATCTTCTTTGATTCACAATCAAACATAAACAATGCATCTCATACTTGTCAAGTGTGGTCATGGAGAGCACAGTGGGTTTGACTAAAGCCAACAGTTAAACGCACACACAATCTACTATAACATTTATATTAGACTACCCTGCAAACACATAGGCAAAGGATCTTCAACTTTTCGCCTTCCTAGTTGCAGTTGTGGATCGTCCTCGCTCCTTCCTTGGTTTCTTCGATCATATTACATTTAAATCTAAATTTACACATAAACAGAAGAAGACCTTATGGCGAGTACAAGAGAGAGGGAGGTAGAAGTACATCGGAGTTTGAGAGAGAGAGAGAGGTACGTAGACCTCTATCTATTAGCAATTAATAAATAACCAAAACACATACACGATCCAAGTAATCATTCATCACGTGAATAATAAAATAAGTGCATATCCATGACCACGGTGTGTTTTATTCAATCCACACAAGATACAACTCATCACACGGCTAAAATAAAAGAGTTTTTCAAAATTAAATAATTTTTGACTTTCAAAAACTAGGTTCCAATCAAAATTGGCTTTAGAATTTTGAAAACACTTATAATCAATTTAACATGCAATCAAATCTAATTTAAAAGCATTTAAACATACATCACATATGCATACACTCCAAATTAATAATTTCTAGATTATTCCATGCCATTATAACAATTCTAATAATTAAATAATCTAACACATAGATTAAACCACATTAATAATCTAACAATTAGACTATTAATAACTAATCTAACTCTTATACTAGTCCAACAAAGTTAATTAAGAATTTAACACATTAAATTAATAATCAACTATAATGAATTATTAACTACTAACCTAACACTTAGATTAGTCAATTAATGTTAATTATTAATTTAACTCTTAAACCAATAATTAACACTAACTAATTAATAATTAATTAATCTAACTCTTAGATTAAATAATTAAAGTTATTATTAATTTAACTATTAAATTAATGGCTAACAATAATTAATTAAGGACTACTAATTTAACATTTAAATTAGTCATCTAAGTTAATTATTAATTTAACAATTAAATTAATAACTAACTCAAATATTAATTAACAATTATATGATATAATAATAAATAATCTAACTCTTAGACTAAAATTATTAAACACTAATTTAACTATTAAATTAGTTAAATTAAGGTTCATTATTAATTTAACAATTAAACTAATAATTAACCTTTATTCAAAATAATTAATGTCCAATTAATTAGAAATTGAATAATAAATTTAAATTCAAAACATTTTTTATTTTTAAAATTAAAATCCAATCTTAATAGAAATGGGCAATAGGGGTTTCTCTAAAAGGAAAAAGAATGGGCAAAACGGCTAATAGGCTCAGCCCTATAGGGGCTCAGCTGGTCCGAGCCCCTAGTTGGGGCCGCCCGAGCCCCTGGCTCGAGCCAGGATGGCCCAGCCCCTGGTCTCGATCCGCCTGGTTTGGCCAGGACCTGACCGGCCAGACTATTCTCGAACCGCAGCCGGCCCGACCGGTTCTTCCTCCCTAGCTGACCCGCAGAAACCCTAGCCCCTTCAAGCTGTTGCAGATAAAGGCCAGTGGCTGGAGGTTGCGGCGTCAGTCGGCGGCCAGTGCCCCAATGCCACCGGCTACACCAGGCCTCGCTGGCGACGTCCCCGTCGTCGGTGGTGAGCCCAAAGCTCACCAAAGTGCTGACCTGAGCCCTTGTTTCTCCCCTCTTTTTCTGGTTTTTTGAAAACGAAAAGAAGAAGATCTAGGGCCCTGTTATCAACCCTTCATGGCCATCCCAGTGCCTAGAAGGATCCCATTGGTGAAGGGGATATCCCTGGTCATACCAAGACCATGGGCTTCTTCCCCAATCGCATGGATACATCTGATCGAAGCCTTCAAGGACCCCGTTCTTCATCGTATGAAGAACATGAAAAACCCATAAATGAATGTCGAAAATTGTAGAATAAATTAATCTAATTAATTTCGTTCATCAAATTAACCCTGATCCAGCAATTAGTCAAATGTATAGCATGCAATAATACACAAAAAAATTAATTTCAGAACCCGAGACGGGACGAGAAATAGTGGAACTAGCTCTGATACCATTGTAGGGTTCTCGAGGTTTCTCCTGATCTCCCGCGCAGCGGAAATAAAATAAAAATGGAGATTTATTCCCATTTCAAAAAATCTAAAAATTGGATTATCAGATAATCGGTTCTTACCATGTGAGGATTTGAATCCGCAACCGATCGGTTCCATTGGTGCGACACCACAAGCCGCGCAAGCGCCCGGCCTATAACGGAATCTATGTGATCCTCCTTGCGACGGATATCCTCACGTTCCTCGTTCTTCACAGCCCACGAAGTCTCTGTCGTTCGCCGCAACGATCACCGCAACGCGCGGACGATTTCCTGTCGGACGGGAGTCGGAGAAGCGGCGGAGCAGATCTGAGGATCCGAATATGTTTGGGATGCCAGAGAGAGAGAGAGAAACAGAGGAGGGGGCGGCTAGGGTTAGCAGCAGCTTGGCCTGATCAACCCGTTCGCTACATTTTATATCAACTGCGCGATTTTTCATAAAAACCCCCGATTTATATAAAACCCATTTATTTATCCATCGTCTTGAGAATCTTTTGCATATGACCCTCTAGGCCCAATAACCAATCCGGTTAATGGCGCAATAAGCCCAGTGACTCTTCATTGGCTTTATTAATCAATTAATAACTCTTTATTAATTAATTAATCAATCGAATTGATGTTGCACATCGAATTCGATCGGGCCTTCGATCACATTGGGAGCCAAGCAACACTGCGTGAACCCGGAAGGTATCGGGGTTAAGTAACCCACTCTTGGAACCTTTCCGCCGACCGTTACTGTGTAGATATAATCCTTCATTCGTACAATGCTCTCGAGTCAACTCAGGGTATGGCATGCTGTAAAACCTTAACCGATCGACTCATTTGGATTGGATGTCGCTGATGAATATCAGAAAACTCCTTTCTCGATATTATCGTCTGCCCTGGCCAGGGACTTTCGCGCATCCTTCCTAGAGCATTCTCTCTCATCGTACCGAGAGCGAATGATTCCTTATTGACACTCAATTCCCTTCAACGGTATTCTGCTGTACCCGATCCTTGGCTGTTTAGAATCCCGTGGTTAGAGATTCATAAACCAAGGTCAAAGCACAGAAGTCCACCAACAATGTGTCCTTGGTGTCTCAGGTCCGAGCACCATCTACGTAACTGCGACAATAGAATTAAGCTGGTTGACAGTGAGGTACAGCACTATCCAACGATTTAGTCGGATTAGCTCAGTGAACTCATTCTCCAATGAGCACCTACAGATAAATACTGATTTATCCATCTTAACCGACAGATAAATACTGATTAATTCATCTTTATCTGTAATTATCTAAAACGCGTCAAACATGGCAGACTCCTTTCAGATTAATTAAGATAAAGATAAACATCCGGAAAAACTTATCTTTATCGTTATTAGATAAAACACGTCCACATGTACATACGTCTTTTACACTAATTAAGATAAGGATAAACATCCGGAAGAGAAGTTAAAATAGCTTAAAACTTAAAACGCGTCATGCCTAACAGACGCCTTTTAGCTAATTAATTAACTGATTAAAATTTAAATTTAAACACTAAAATAAGAATAAACTCTAAATGGCGTCCATTTGGGTAGACGTCTTTTAGACTCCTTCATATTTTAACAGAAATTTGAACTAAAATCAATTTAATTGATTAACTTAAACATGTTTATTAAACCCGACACTCAAAAAGATCAATAAGAATTAATCAATGATTAAATATTAGACCATTCTGAGGCATTATTATATGATATGAAATTTACTCAAAATGATGTCAAAATTAGCGTGTCTACAGCTGCCTCACCTTGGCATCGTCTTTGCAAGGGAGTGAAATGAAATGGAATGTACTGAAAAGGTGATGCCAAGGTGTGATGAGACACGCTCTTAACATCACATGATTGGAATTTTTCTCAAAATCATCAATGAAGATAGCTCAAAGAAATCAATAGAATCAATCCTGTTTGGATGAGATAGACAAGGAAATAAAATAAGGTCGATCAACCTCCTCGGAATGGGAAGTACCCCAGGTCGTAGACACTGCAGGTTTCATCATGGGGAGCGTTTGCCAGCAAATGTGGACGTACTAAAACCATGATGGATCTTAAAAGAAAACAAGAAATATTGGGATAAAGAGTCCAAGAAAGAATAGAATTCCAATGATATCTTCAAGCAAACCTCAAGGATAATCAAAATACTCAATTCAGAATGGAATATTTCATATCATGTTTGAAATTGTTTGATTAATGGTCTGAAACTTAATCAATAATTAATTCTTATCACAATGATTTCAAAGTCCTACATGATGCATGCTGGGCTAAAAGAAAAATATAAAGTCAAATAAAATATAAATTAATCAAGGATAATATTGTTAAATTGTCATTAATGAGTCAAGACACCAATTCTTGTAATTCAGTGCTAAGCCTAAGCTCGTTTATCCACGCACCGTTTCACAAAAGTAGAACCATCGTCCTCACTAATTAACAATCCAACGGCCTATCCGTGCGATTAAGAATCCTCTGGAATTATCACTGTTTTTTGTTAAAGGGGAACTCAAATTCCAGTTTCATCAAAATCACAAGGTCCTTGACATACTCTATTTAACATATAGTAATGCAAATGATTTACATGCAATAATTACATGAAATAATACAAGGGTAGAAATAACCGTCTTTTTAGCCACGGTCAAGACTTGATAACTTCACAGTGCGATCTTCTTGATATTTCCAACTTTACTCAGGTCTCTTGAATTTCCTTAAACTAATAATGACTTCCCTTCAGGTCGTTGAGCTTCAGGAAGCCCTTCAGAGGGCTGAAGCAGAGCTAGAGCATGCCCGTGCTGTAGCTGCTCGTGCCGAGGCCGATGCTGCGCGGATCCGGGCTCTGGAGGAGCAGGTGGCCCAACTGACTGGAGATCTTCCTCGAGAGCTTTCGCACCTCCAGTCTCGACTAGGGTTCATCACTGAGGAGCGAGAGCGGGAGCGGCAGGAGCGGCAGAGGATGGATTCGGAGATGGCCTCCCTCCGAGTTCAATTGGGCATCGCTGAGCACGAGTGCTGGAGCGTGGAGGAGAGGTACAGGCGTGCCCGACAGCGTGCCCAGGAGCGTGGTTTGACCAGTGCTTTTACCGCCACTGTCGCCATGTCTTCTGGCCAGGCATGGCCGAGCACGATGGGGCCACCTCCACCTCCCAGCCGAGGACCAGCACCAGACGCGCCCGACTGGGCCCAAAGCCAGTTTGATGAGGGTGGAGGGGAGAGCCAACCTTGAGGGCTTGTGTATTTTCTTTTTCTTCTATGTATCATGTACAAAACACCTTTTGATAATATTCATGAAACTTTTGGGCTCCAATCTTGTGTTCCTGTGTTTGTATGGTGTCCTGTACATCACTTAACAAACAAGTTAAGTATCTATTTAGGCTTAGCCCCTTGCCTGACCAAATAAATGGTCAATCGATCTTTTCCTTCAATAAATAGTCAAGGGGCATGGCCTTTATTAACAAAGGTAATTGAACTATAAACAAATTTAAGCAAAATGCAACATGCAAGCAGACAGATGCTCACCGAAAATAAAAGGAGTGAAACACACTGAGTGCAACAAGCAAATGCTAATTGAAATATTTTTGTTGTTTTGAAGTATTCATTTTTGTTTGAGTTTTGAAATATATATTTTTTTTGAATTTTTACAATATGTATATTTTTTTGAGGTTTTAACATATGTATTTTTTTTGGATTTTTGACATATGTATTTTTTTGGATTTTTGACATATGTATTTTTTTTATTTTTGACATATATATATTTTTTGATTTTTGGCTAAAAGATCAGCATGGTACTCAGGTCAAAAGATCATATTCATTTATTAACTTAATTCCCAAATTGTTCTTTAACAATTTAACTTAAACCCATCGTGTTTGAACTTGTGTTTCCATTCGTGATCCCATTTGATGATTTGACCCTTAGTCAATCTAAGCCATTCCTTAAGTTTGGAGTACGCCTCTTTGGAAGGAAAAGAAGAATAAATTTAGAAAACCCATGAGAAGGTTCAGGAGACCTAAAAAGATATTCCTTTCCTACCCTGATATCCGTTGGGGTTCGGTCATTTCTCTCCGGGGTATTTATCGACCTTGCGTTCCTTTTTTTTTTTTCTTCATTTCATGGCCTTGATGTAACGTTTGTAGTATAATGGCCTTTTGATTTGACATTTTGCCTTTCGCTTTTGTTTTTCTATTCTTTTGTTTTATTTGGAACGGATCTTCCCCATTTTTTTATGACGGCCTCCTACTAGGATGGCGGGTATTCTTGGTAATCTATTCTAAGTCTCGTTCCGACATCATGGGTCGAGTGTAAAATAGAATTTTGTTTTTAAAACGAATGATTTGTACTTTACACTTTTAGTCAAGCTTTCGATATTCCTCAGGACTTGGCATCTCTTATTACTCACGAATCAAACGTGTCAGTGTGTGTAGTAATGGGTTTGAAATTAAAATATTCAGACTAATAAAGAAATTTGAGTTTATAAATTTTCTGATTCCACTGGTCTTTGTACTATACTGATCGACTCTTAAACCTAAGGGTAGTATTTCTTAAGATGTAAACTATTCCAGGGATGAGTTAGCTCTTCTCCTTCTGTATTAACAAGACGATAAGCGTTACCAGGAAAAGCGTGCGATACAACATAAGGTCCTTCCCAGTTGGGTTGGAGCTTAGAACGCGGACCACCAGGTTTTACAAAAATCCTCTTAACGACCATTTCACCGACTTTGAACTTACGTTCAATGACTTTCTTTTGATAAAAACGTGCTAGTCTGTTTTGATAAACTTTTGCATGATTAGCGGCTGACCATCTTTTCTGGTCTAAAAGTTCCAATTGAGCAAGAAGTGCTGAACGATGTTCATCAATGGAGAATTCCTTGTTCAATTGTACTCTTAATGATGGTATAAGGATCTCATATAGAACTACTGCCCCCATTCCAAACGTTAGGGAATAAGGAGTTTGCCCAGTAGGCGTGCGGATTGAAGTTCGGTAAGCCCATAGAGCCTCAACCAATTTTTCTGGCCAATCTGCGAATTTGTTAGACTTACGCGTCTTTTTGATGATTTTTATCAAAGTCTTATTAGTTGCCTATGCTTGGCCATTGCCTTGCGGATAATAAGGAGATGAATGATGCAATGCAATTCTATACCTGTTGCAGAGGTCCTTCAATTCTTGTGACACGAACTGCGGTCCGTTGTCGGTGACGATGGTGCTTGGAATTCCAAATCTAGTGATGATGTTCTTCATGATGAACTTGCAGACGGTTGATGCTTTGACTTCCGTGTATGCTTCAGCTTCTGCCCACTTGGTGAAGTATTCCGTTGCCGTGAGAATGAAAGATTTTTGCTTGATGCCGGAATCTGGGTTACCAAGGGGTCCAATAATGTCGAAAGCCCACATGGAGAAAGGCCATGGAGAAGAAACAGGATGGAGTGAAGATGCAGGAGAATGAATTTTGTCGGTGTGAAGTTGACACTTGGCACACCTACGGACATATCCTACACAGTCTTCTTCCATGGTTGGCCAATAAAATCCTTATCTAAGGATCTTCTTTGCTAGCATCTGTCTATTGACATGGCCACCACAAACTCCACTATGAGTTCCTTCCATAACCTTCCAAAGCTCATCTTCGTCTAGACATCTCAGAAGAACTCCATCAAAACCTCTCTTGTACAGTGCTCCCCCAACTAGGGTGTATCGTTGAGCAACTCTCCTGATAGCTCTTTTTTCCTCAGTTGTAGCTTCCTCAGGATACGATTGATCTTCACAATATTTAGCAATTTCATAATACCATGGCTTCTGTTCATCATCCATCTCTTCTAACAGCTCTATCAACATGATTTCTCTCTTTTCCACAATATCTCCATCTCTGAATTTCTTCAGCAATTTCTCCTTAGTTCTAAGAAACGAAGGATCTTTCACGGCGGGTGAAAGACGCCTATGAACTATGATTGATTCGGATTGCTTGCTGATTGGAAAATCAAGAGAAGATGCAAGTGAAGCTAGAGCATCAGCTAAGATGTTTTGATTTATAGGGACATGGACAAAGATCAATTTTGTGAAAAGCTTTGAGTAAGCAGAAGTGAGTTCCTGATAAGGCTTGAGTTTGGGATCAAGAGTTCGATACTTGGTCAGCACTTGGCGAAGAATCAGTTGACTATCACCCACAATCCTGAGTTTAGTGGCACCATGAAAATGAGCAGCCTCGAGGCCAGCAAGGAGTGCCTCGTATTCAGCTATATTGTTGGTGATTGGAAAATCAAGCTGAAAGGCTTGTGGAATGGTAACACCTTCAGGTGATAATAGAACGATTCCGATCTCCTTTCCATGAGAATTCAGAGCTCCGTCGGAATGTAGAGTCCACATATCATCTCTGATTTGATTTACGGACATCAGTTCCTCATCCGGAAACTCTGATCGCACTGGATCAAATCGAGGAAGGGGGTAATGAGCGAGATGTTCCGCTATGGCATAGCCCTTGATCGCTTTCTGCTGAATGTAAGTGATATCGAATTGAGATAGAAAGCTTTGCCATCGCGCTAACCTATCAGTAAGAACAGATTTCTCCAGAAGAAATTTGATCGGATTCATCCTAGCGATGAGGTGGACTTCATGGGCCAGAAAATAATGCTTCAATTTCTGAACAACCCAAACTAATGCTGCACATGTTTTCTCCATCGCCGTGTATCTCTGTTCAGCGGGGTTGAGAAGTTTAGAGAGATAGTAGGCTGCCCTCTCCTTTCCTTCTTCATCCTCTTGTGTTAGGACAGCCCCCACTGCATCATCTACGACAGAAATGTAAAGTATCAATCGTTTGCCTGGAGATGGTGGTCTCAAAACAGGAGGACTTGCCAAATAATTCTTTAATCTATCGAATGCCTCCTGACACTTATCGTCCCAATCGAATTTGACTCCTGGCTTGGTAAGCTCGTAAAACGGCTTACACCTTTGTAAGTGCTGGGAGACAAACCGGCGAATAAATTGTAACCTCCCGATTAATCCTCTCAACTCTTTCAAGTTTTTGGGAGGTGGCATTTCTCTGATGGCCTTCGCTTTGTTGGGATCGATCTCAATTCCCCGTTTGCTGACAATGAATCCAAGTAATTTTCCTGAAGATACCCCGAATACACATTTCTTGGGGTTCATCTTTAACTGATACGCTCTCGATCTCTCTAATACCCTTGCCAAAACTTTGGCATGCTCAGCCTTTGTCTTAGACTTAACCAATAAATCATCCATATACACTTCCAGATCTATATGCATCATGTCATGAAATATTGCCATCATAGCCCTCTGATAAGTGGCTCCAGCATTCTTCAATCCAAATGGCATGACGACATAGCAATATGTTCCCCAAGGTGTAGTGAATGACGTCTTCTTTTGATCTTCTTCTGCCAGCTTAATCTGATTGTATCCTAAAAATCCGTCCATAAACGATAACGTTTCATAGCCAGCGGTATTATCAATGAGTACATCAATATGAGGCAATGGAAAATCGTCTTTAGGACACGCCCGGTTCAAATCGCGGAAGTCAATGCAAATTCTGACCTTTCCGTCCTTCTTCATAACTAGGACTATATTGGCCACCCATTGGGGATAAAGGACAACCCTAATAAATTTGGCTTTATGTAACTTGTCGACCTCTTCCTTCATCTTTAGAGCCATTTGTGGGTGGAATCGCCTTAATTTCTGCTTGACCGGACTAGCTCCATCTTTTAATGTCAATCTGTGTTCAACTAAAGATGAGTCTAACCCCGGCATATCTTCATAACTCCAGGCGAAAGTGTCCTTATAGTCCTTAAGTACTTGTACCATTGCCTTCTCATCCTCTGTAGAAAGATTTTTGCTGACGAGGACAACCTTAGGTTCGTTTTCAGTCCCTAAATTTATTTCTTTGGTGGGCTCTTCTACGGCAGTTGAGGGTTCATCAAATCTCTTCACTCCACTGGCATACGCCTCAGCCGCGTCCTCGTCATCTTCCTCTTCTTCAATAATGGGGTCTTTTTCATGTATTAACTCATATACCCCATACCCATCATTGACTGACTCATCGTCCATACACTCTTCTGGCATCTGAATTGGATTTTCTAAAAATTGAGGGATTAAAGAGCAAGAAAAGCATCTATCAGCTAAATCCTAGAGGTATCTATCTGGAATTTACCTACCCTTAGGCTTCTTAGACTTCCTAACTTGACTAACCTGCCTAAAACTAGACTGCCTAACTTCATTAAACTCCCTATCATAACCTAATGAAGATGAAGTAAAATGAAAATCCTGAGATACAAGTGGAAATACAAGGGAATCCTCCCGAGGGGAGGGACAGAGTAGATCTAAGAGAGAATCTTGACCGAAGGACCCACGCAATAGGGTGTGATCGGACAAGTAAGAAGTTTCCTCGACGAGGATCTGAGAAGAATTTGTTGCCAAATTGGCGTTTTTTTTTGGATATCAGAAGAATTAATCATAAAGCAGGAATGGATATAAATGGAAGGAGAATTAGATGGAGGAAGTGGCACCAAGACCAAAGGATTAGGGGGATCATATAGCAATACGTCCCAAATTAAATCATACATCCTCTCTAGATCGAGAGGAGGTGATGGAATGAGGTCCCGAGGGGACAGAGTGATCATAATGGGCGGAGCCCGTGGAATATCTTCAGTAATGACCTGCGACCAAGTCGGGGTCAGGAGCAGTGTACGAAATAGAGTATGGAGCATGAAGACACGAAAAGGATATGTCCCCCTCCAGAGCAGATCTGTGGTATAGCCAGCTTCATAGGGGTCATCTGGCTCCCCTTCATCAATCTCTTCCGACAGCAATATCCGCTTATCAAAGATGGCACCAGGACCTTCAATCAGCTCGTCAATCTGCGGCGGCCACTTAGGTTCTGCAGGATCTAGAAACAATCTGTTCAGTGCAATATAGAGGTCTCTCAGATCGAACCATCTGTACCGTTCACATTCGGGATCATGGAATTTCCTCCTTTTCATAGGCCGCAGAGCCTCTAAGGACTGGTACGTGAGTAGTTCCGAACAATGTCTGGCCAAGTCTCTCCCATATATGTCATGGAGGTCAAAATATGAAGTAATGACCATCGTGTTGTCATGGCTAAGTATGGGCCCTTTTACAAAATGTGTATATAGGGTCCATGTTAGGGGATCTCGGCCTTCCTTGAGTGGTGTAGACATTGTCTCCAAAATTTCCTGACCATCTTCTTGCTGAACCCTGTCTTGCTTCAATCTCCTCGGCCTGTAGCCCAGACCGCTTCCAGGTGCTGCTCGATGATCTTTAACAGGAGTGGTCCTGCCTTGCAACTGTGTGCCCAGACCTCGTCCAGGCTGATAGCCGTTCTTCATCATAATTCTCCATCCTGAGGTACTCATGCACTTCCCCCTTTTAATAGCATTTAAAGGGTAAGGAGAAATGGTGGCGGCTTTCAGAGGATCAGCCACTGGATGGTAGACCTGTAATACCGACAGAAAAGGTTGTCGGCCAGGTAAAGTAGCAGATTTAATATTCAATGTATGAGCAGCAGCAAAGATCGGCATGCTCGTCACTTTAATAATTCGTCCTTTGAAAGGGAATTTGAGGCATTGGTGATTCGTAGAAGGAATCACCTCAAGAGTTTTAATGTAAGGACGACCTAAAATGGCATTTATAGAAGGGTCGATTTCCAGAATGTGAAATTCAACCTCTGCATGACTTACAGGGCCTAGCTCTACCTTCAAATAAACCATTCCCAGAGGGGAACGTGTAGAGTTGTCATATGTTGTAACAGAGATGGGGCTAGGCAGCCATTTCTCCTTGGGCACACCGCACAGCTCTAGGGTCTTCGGAGGTAGAACATTGATTGAAGCCCCCGTGTCAACCAGGCATGCGTCCACGGCTTTCTTGCAGATATTGACCGTAATGCTCAGAGCCATGCTTCTGGCTGCTGGCGGTGCTAGTTCCGATGTGTGAAATGTAATGGAGGGTTGATCCCCCTGAGGAACTAGTAGTGCTGCAATTTTTTCTACCGGCACGTCCTCATTGACCATCACCTTCTGCAAGTATTCCATTAAAGCTTCTTGGTGAGTCTTCGACCTTTTGATCAGTTCAAGTACAGTGATCCGTGCCGGTGTTCTGTCCAGATGTTTCAACAAATCGTATTGAGTGCCTGGTGCACTCTCTTCATTATGGGCTTCCTCAGTCGGCTGTGATGGGCCGTCTCTAACTGTGGACTGAGGAAAGACTTTGTTGAAAATCCTTCCACTCCAGAGCGCATGTTCCTCAACCGTGGAGGATCTAGGTGACACCTTGAGTACTGCAGGGTTAGATGGCGTAAGTGGTGAGGAGGGTTGGTATGTAGGCGATGGCGTTGGGTTAGGTGGTGGTGGCGTGGTGCAGATTAAAGGACTAGATGGTTGGATGGTGGATGGGTAAGTGGTTGGTGAAGTGGGGAATGGCACGCGTAATAGTGGTCTGGATGGTAGGATGGTATCTTGGTAGGTGGTGGTGGTAGCGGGCGAAGTAGGGAATGGTACACGGAGTAATGGCCTAGATGGTAGAAGGGGTGCATAGTTAGTTTGCGGGGGGTTATATGGTGGAGGCGTAGGAGTGTGGGGCGTAATGGGCTTAAGAAACGTGGGTGGTGGTAATGGGTTATTGGGTGCGGGAGAGTGATATGTGGGTGTCGGTAGAGGGGTGATGGTAATGGGTTGTGGTCTGGGTATGCGGATGGTGCGGCGTGGTGGTTGTTCTGCGGTACTCTGAACGTGACTCGTTGAATAAAGAGAGGAAGAGTCCTCTATTCTCCACTGTTGTCCACGACCAGCCTCAGACTAGCTGTTCGTCAGAACAGGGGCAACTTGGTTTTGGTTCTGATGCTCCGGGAGCGGGTTCTGCACTATGCCCATATTTGGTGGAGGTGCTGCTTGTGCTGGTGGTCTGGCTTGCTGCTGCTGTGGTCTTCTCGCCTTCAGGGCTGATATATACTTTTTCATCTCCTCCCAATCTATGCCGCCCTGCTCATTGAGATAATGAATATAATCTCTAAATTGGAAGCAGGTGTCGATGGTATGCCCAGGTTGCCTATGGAAATAACAATACCTGGACGTGTCGGCATTTTGAGGCCAGACGGCCCTTTCCCTTGGCAAGACTAAGGCATTAGCTGCCATTAGAGCACTGAAGATATCGGCCAAGGATTCTGGGAGGGCTGGGTATTCTGCCCTCTTCGGGCCTGGAGGTCTTCTCGGCTGGTTATAATCACCAGGAGGAGGGACATTATGGTATGCCGGCAGTGCGCGCGGCTGATACTGCTGCTGTTGGGGTTGTTGGTACTGCAATTGCCATTGCGGCGGCTGCTGTGGTTGTTGCTGTTCCTGGTTCTAGTTCGGCTGCTGGGGCCGCTGATATTGTTGCTGATAATGGGGGTTCTGCTGCTGCCTGTACCCCTGCTGGTTCGGCTGCTGTGGCCTCTGGTACTGCTGCTGTGGCCTCTGGTACTGCTACTGACTCCTCACGAACTGGGGCGAGTTATTGTTCATGCTACTGACTTGCTCATGAGAGAGCGTGCCCTCAGTAGTCGGACCTGTGCTGGGAGAGTTCGGCACTATAGGCTTCCGAGGTGGAGGCCTGCTAGGTCTGTGAGGATCAAAGATGCTAGAGAACGTAGCGTCCTGGAAGGCATTTTGACAGTACCGTGCTCTTTCATAGAACTCTGCCATGTTGGTCAGATTGTTCAGGGAGAGGACTAGCTTGAACTGGGGCGTGGCGTTGGAAATTAACATCTTCACTTGTTCGGACTCAGACAAGTGATCTTTCACCTTCTCAGCCAAGCCTCGCCAGCTGTCAGCAAAACTGACAAACTCCTCATCAGGTTTCATCTTTTCTGCAATGAGGTCAGTGATGGACAAAGAGGATGCAACTCTGTCTTGGTATCGTTGAATGAATTTACGGGAAACGATACCATAGTCCTCTACTTCGGAGGGTTCCAAGGAAAAGAACCACTCGAGGGCTGGTCCCTCTAGGGATCTCCTGAACAAAAAGGCCAATGACCTCTTGTCGTTCTGCCAGAAAGATGATTCGTATATAAACTCCTTCAAATGGGTGAAGGGGTTACCAGTACCGTTGTACTTCCGGTACACTGGCATCTCAGAGGGTGGCAGGTGGAACACTGGCAGGCTCGGTAAGTTGATTTCCGATGCAGCTTTGACCCCCATCATCTTCTGGAGGTTGTTGAATTGCTCATCCATGCGCTCCATTTTGGCCAGCAACGCTTGCGTTGTCAGATCTGCCTGGGGAGGAAAAGGAGGTGGAGGTACTTGATAGGCCTGCTGTCTAGAGTACGTTGGACAAGGGGGACAATAAAGAGGAGGTCCGACAGAGCTTCCGCCATGCCCGAGGGCATTTTGATAAGCAGGCGTTAGCAGTCTAGCCGGTTGCCTAGATGATGAAAGTTGCGGCCCAGCTGGCCGAGAAGTGACATGGAGGCCTTCCATGGCCTGGTGAATGTAAGGATGAGGAAGAGGAAGTTGCTGAGGGACAACAGGGGGAGCCACAGGGTTCGGCTCGACAGGCTGCATGGGTGCCTTCCCCTTCAGAATAGACTGGATTACCTCGAACTGTTGAGGGTCCAGACGGGAGGCAAGAACTCCTAAAGCATTGATGAGATCTGTAGGATCGGAGGATGAGGAATCATTCTGATTTATGTCCCCCTCAAGATTTGGATTAGGAATCGCATATTCATGCGGGGGAGGATGAAGATATTGATCGTGGGGATGAAAAAGAGGGGTCCGGACATTCCCATCATGTCGCAATGGAATGGGGACAGAACTACGGGAGGCATCAACATCTCTCCCGCTCTCATAGTTGTAGTCGGAATCGCGAGGGGCATTAGCATCTCCCTCGTAGTTGATGATGGCGTCTTGAGCCATACTCAAGTCCCTGCCTGATCGTAGCAGCATGATGTTAGATTCTTTTTTTTCAAAGATTTGACAATCAAGTTGCACAGAGATTAAACAAACAAGTGGATGCTTAACGTGATTTTAAGATTCCTTGTCGAGTTATTTGGATTCAATTAAACTACAAATTTGCTCAGGGAAAGGATCCTAGTTTCAGCTCAATATCCACCGTTATTCTTTAAGGCTTTCTCTCACAACGCCTTTGGAATCTAACCGGGACTTCAATTGGTACAACCAGCCCGATGATCAAGGAGGAATACCTTGATTTTGGGGACTTATGGAGGCCTCAACGTCAGCTTCTCTAGTCTGATCAAGGGACCAACCCAATCAAAGAGAGTTGATGACGTCAAGTAAGGTGTTCCTAAGAAAAGGAGGGTATTAGCCTCAGTGCGTATGACCTATAGCCTGGATGGCCTCTAATGCTTAATAATAATGGGTAGTAGCACACAAGTCACAAAAATCTGAGAACTGAAAAATAACTAAGAAACTGCCTGAATCGCGTCGAAGATAGTCGACGCTATTCAAACAAAATCTTAATTTTTCCGCAGAAACTCAGATGCAGACAGCAGAGAAAATATGACTAAAAGGCGTCTGGGTTAATTGACGCAGTTTGAAACGCGTCAGTGCTCCTGGACATCTTTCAAGTCGCAGAAACAGTTTTCCAGGAGGAATTTCTGGATTGATTCCTCCTCAAACAGAATAAAGAAGGTAAATAATCAGCTCATGCAAGATTTTTAGTTCCAGATTTTAACAGGATGACTTTACTAACTAAACAACTAGAAAATCAATCAATCACACATCATTTTCATCACAAAAACAACTTTTTAAACTAATCAAGGGGAGGGCAAGATCTTGCCGCTGGGGTGTGCACGTGGAAAATTAACTAAACTAAAACACTCATCAATTGGTGAGGACGTGTCGAAAGACACAAGTGGTGCACCGTGGGTGCCCGATTGATGGTAGCAAGAACAAAAAACTAAAAGATGGCAAGACTAAGTCCCACCGTGATCGCCAAAAAGCTGTGAGTGCTTAAAATAATAGTGTGATTATTATAAAAAAATCTAGGTTATTTAGTGCAAAATAAACCTATTAAAAACAGGAACTAAGTGCAGTGATCGCCAGAAACTTTTGACTAAAAAGTTCCAAAAGAAGGTTTTGATCGCCTACCTGTTCGAATGCGGAAGATATTGAGCTCTTGGTTCCCCTTCCTAAGCCGGCTGAAGAAAGAGAGTCCTTTCTTGCTTTTATTCTTGCTGTTGAGTTTGAAGTTGAGGATCTTCCAGAAATCCTTGTGACTTGATTTTGCTATCTTGATTCTCCTTTTCGCAATGTGCAACAAAAGTAAAAATGGAAATGAAGAAATAATGATGAGAACTTAAACAATAGTATCCATTCTAATCAAGCTTCTAAACATGCAACTAAACATGGAACTTACTTGTTTAATGGCTTTGAAACCCCTTAATCAAATAGGTTTTGAAAAGAATGCTGGTGTTGTGTGTTGCATGAAGTGATGATGAATGTAGAATTAAATGAAATGAAGATGCAAATGCAGAAATGAAAGACTTATGCCCAATGGTTGAATTCTTGAGTTGGATGAAGAATCTTGAATGGACGCCGATTTCTGGAAACAACAGTGCTTCAGCGTTCCGACGTTGTTGCTTCGGTCTTCAATTCGCTATCGCTTCGATCACCAACTTTTAATAATGTTCCACATTGTTACCCTTTGAAGATGTAAAGTATTTATAGACTTCTTTTGCGTTCGTGATTTACATGGAAAAATCTCGAGATTTATCTATCTTAACCGACAGATAAATACTGATTAATTCATCTTTATCTGTAATTATCTAAAACGCGTCAAACATGGCAGACGCCTTTCAGATTAATTAAGATAAAGATAAACATCCGGGAAAACTTATCTTTATCCTTATTAGATAAAACGTGTCCACATGTGCAGACGTCTTTTACACTAATTAAGATAAGGATAAACATCCGGAAGAGAAGTTAAAATAGCTTAAAACTTAAAACGCGTCATGCCTAATAGACGCCTTTTAGCTAATTAATCAACTGATTAAAATTCAAATTTAAACACTAAAATAAGAATAAACTCTAAATGGCGTCCATTTGGGTAGATGTCTTTTAGACTCCTTCATATTTTAACAGAAATTTGAACTAAAATCAATTTAATTGATTAAGTTAAACATGTCTATTAAACCTGACACTCAAAAAGATCAATAAGAATTAATCAATGATTAAATATTAGACCATTCTGAGGTATTATCAATGAGCAGATTAGCATGCAAGCCCAACCAACCAGGTTTCCTAATTCTCAACCTAAGTCTGATGCTCAGTCCAACCAGAAACAATACTTAGTTGTGTTGGGTTTTCTCGGTTTCTCCGGATCGCTCACGCAGCGGAAACTAAAAAAAAATTACAGCGATCCGTTCCCGTTTTGAAATCTAAAGTATGATAATCGGATTATCGAAGTTCTCACTATGTGCAGATTCGAATCCGCAGCCGTTCGGTTCCGTCGGTGTGACACCACAAGCCGCACAAGCGCCCGGCCTCTAGCGAAGTCACGCGATCCTCCTCGCGATGGATATCCTTACGTTCCTCGTTCTTCGCAGCCCACGAAGCCTCCGTCGGTCGCCGCAATGATCGCCGCAACGCGCGGACGATTTCCAGTTAATAGCCCAACAAGCCCAGTGACTCCTCACTAGCTTTATTAATCAATTAATAACCCATTATTAATTAATTAATCAATCGAATTGATGTCGCACATCGAATTCGACCGGGCCTCCGATCACGTTGGGTGCCAAGCAACTCCGCGTGAACCCGAAAGGTATTTGGGGTTAAGTAACCCACTATTGGAACCTTTCCACCGACAGTTACCGCGTGGATATAATCCTTCATTCGTACAATGCTCTCGAGTCAACTCAGGGCATGGCGAGCTGTCAAACCCTAGCCGGTCGACTCCCTTGGATTGGATGCCGCTGATGAATATCGGAAAACTCCTTTCCCGATATTATCGTCCGCCCTGGCCAGGGACTTTCGCGCACCCTTCCTAGAGCATTCTCTCTCTAAGTACCGAGAGCGAATGATTCCTTATTGACACACAATTCCCTTCGACGGTATTCCGCTATACCCAATCCTTGGCGTATTAGAATCCCGTGGCTAGAGATTCGTAAACCAAGGTCAAAGCATAGAAGTCCACCGCCAAGGTGTCCTTGGTGTCTTAGGTCCGAGGACCATCCACACAACTGCGACAATAGAATCAAACTGGTTGACAGTGAGGTACAATACCATCTAGCAATTCAGTCGGATCAGTTCAGTGAACTCATTCTCCAATGAGCACCTATAGATTCGCTTTAGTGTCTCCACACAAGTGACTTATGAGATCAGTCACCCTCATCATATGAGCAGGAGTAATTTGTACTAGTCTAACCGGATATCCGATGTCCTTCTCGGATATCCTCCGACTAGGAACAATTAAGAATATGTGTGTTTAAGTGATCAGTCTCATTAGTATGATCTCATCATAATCTGATCACTATAGCACATATTCACGGACTTCATTATGAAACAAGAATTAATGTGATTTATACATAATGAATATTATGCCATTATATTAATAAACGAACGAGATTAACATAGTCAGATTGGCTTGTAGGCCACCTAAACTAACAATCTCCCACTTGGACTAAAGCCAATCACCTTTATACAATAAGCCCATAGACTTTAGGTGACGCTCAAACACAATTTGAACTAACGGCTTTGTCAGTGGATCTGCTATATTGTCGACAGATGGAACTCTTTCCACTACTACATCTCCTCTAGATATGATCTCTTTGATAAGGTGAAAGCGCCTCAGAATATGCTTCGATTTCTGATGAGACCGCGGTTCTTTCACTTGCGCAATTGCTCCATTGTTGTCGCATAACAGTGGAACAGGCTCAGAGATGCTGGGAACTACGCCGAGGTCGGTGATAAATTTCTTCAACCACACTGCTTCCTTGGCGGCTTCAGCTGCAGCGATGTACTCAGCTTCAGTTGTCGAATCTGCAGTGGTTACTTGCTTGGAACTCTTGCAGCATACTGCCACTCCGTTCAATGTAAACATGAATCCGGATGTAGACTTGCTATCATCTGGATCCGACTGGAAACTTGAGTCAGTAAAGCCTCGCAGTTTCAAGTCACCTCCTCCATAGACAAGAAACATATCCTTAGTTCTTCTCAAGTACTTAAGGATACATTTCACTGCCTTCCAGTGCTCTTCGCCTGGATCAGCCTGAAATCTGCTCGTAACACTTAGAGCAAATGCAACATCAGGCCGTGTACATAGCATGGCATGTATGATAGATCCTATGGCAGAGGCATAGGGTATTCTATCCATGAATGCCCTCTCATCAGGAGTCTTAGGAGACTGCCCCTTTGAGAGACTAATTCCATGTCTCATCGGTATGAGACCTCTCTTGGAATTTTTCATGCCAAACCTTTTGACTATGGTATCTATGTACAAGGATTGGGTCATTCCAAGCATCCTCTTTGATCTATCTCTATAGATCCGTATTCCCAATACGTAGGATGCTTCTCCCAAATCCTTCATAGAGAAGTTTTTCGACAGCCAGATCTTTACTGATGACATCATAGCTACATCATTCCCAATGAGTAGTATGTCATCTACGTAAAGAACTAGAAAAGTGACTGCACTCCCACTGGTCTTCTTGTACACACAAGGCTCATATTCATTCTTGATGAAGTCATAAGACTTGACAGCCTCGTCAAATCTTATGTTCCAGCTCCGGGAAGCTTGCTTCAGTCCATAAATGGACCTCTGAAGCTTGCACACTTTATTTGGAGATTCTTTAGATGTGAAACCTTCTGGTTGTATCATGTACACTTCCTCCTCAAGATTACTATTGAGAAAGGCAGTCTTCACATCCATCTGTCAGATTTCATAATCAAAGTGTGCAGCAATGGCGAGCAGAACTCTGATCGACTTTATCATGGCAACTGGTGAGAAAGTCTCGTCATAGTCAATTCCTTGCCTTTGATGATATCCCTTTGCCACCAACCTTGCCTTATAAGTGTCGATCCGTCCATCAGCACCGATCTTTCTCTTAAAGATCCACTTGCAACCGATGGGTACAATACCCTCGGGCAAGTCCTCCAAGTTCCAAACTTGGTTGGTGTACAGGGACTGGATTTCTGAGTTCATGGCTTCTCGCCATTTCCCGGCTTCCGGGCCTTCTATGGCCTCCTGGTAGGTTTTAGGATCATCATCCTCATTATATTCTACCTTTAGACTCACCTTCAGCAATATGTCCCACATATCGTTCGGGTAGTCTAGATATTCTACCAGATCTACAAGGCTCATCTGTGTGTACCTGAACAGATTCAGGAACTGATATCTCATCTGATGATAATGCAGCTGTTTGGGGATCTGGAACCTCTTCTAGTGCTATTTTACTCCCACTGTCCTCCTGGAGAAGGTATTCCTTTTCCAGGAAGACAGTTTTCCTGGCAACAAACACCTTTTGTTCATTAGGATGGAAAAAATAGTATCCAAAGGTTTCCTTTGGGAACAAACCTACATTTATCAGTTCGTGATTCCAGCTTGTCTGGATCATGCCTCTTTATATGAGCAGGACAACCCCATACTTTAACATGTTTAAATTATGGTTTCCTGCCTTTCCATATCTCATATGGAGTAGAGGCCACAGACTTGCTGGGTACTCTGTTCAGTAGTACTTCATTAAGTACACATAGCCGAATCTTGAGAAGTCATCGGTGAACGTGATGAAATAAGAAAAGCCACCTTTGGCTTGGGTGGACATGGGACCACATACATCCGAATGTATTAGTTCCAGAATGTCCTTGGCTCGTTCTCCATATCTAGTAAATGGAGATTTTGCCATTTTTCCCATAAGGCAGGATTCACATGTTGCAAACGATTCATAATCGAATGCTGTTAAGTAACCATGCGTGTGCAACTTTTGCAACCTGCTTTCGCCAATGTGCCCAAGTCTACAATGCCACATTAGGCCTGGTTCACACAATTCTTGCTCTTCTTAAGAGCATTATCAATTTGAAGATTGTAATAAGAAACATCTAAGAGATATAGACTGTTGACTAAAGATGCTGAAGCTATTGATTTATTACCATAATAAATCGAACAACTTCTATTCTCAATAGTCAACCTATATCCTATCTTGTCCAAACAAGATATTGATATGATGTTCTTTATTATGCTAGGAACATAATAACAATCTTCTAATAGTAAGGTGTCTCCCGATGGAAGCTTGAGATTTGCTGTCCCAACAGCAATCGCCGCAACTTTTGCGCTGTTTCCTAGCCTCAATTCCACCTCAACATGTCTCAGCTTACGCTTACTTGTCAGCATCTGCACATCATGGCAGATATGAGAAGCACATCCGGTATCTAATACTCAAGATGTGGAATCTCTAACTGATAAGTTGATACTATCATATAGATATCTGAAGCTTCAGACAGCTTCACTCTTCCATGAGCTTTATCATGAAGGAACTCCTTGCAGTTCCTCTTCCAGTGACCATACTGCTTATAGTAGAAACAGTCACCCTTCACTACTCTTTTACCTTTGTCCTTCGATCTTATATCATTAGCTATCATCTCTACTTCAGGGGCATCTAATGCCGATTCAGCAAGAGGATCAGCTCCAGGGACAAAGTTATTGTGCTCAAATCTGAAGACATTCTTCAGGTTTCTGAACCAATCCGAGTAGATCAGGTAAGTCAAAAGGGCATCAAGTATGCCACGGAGTGGGTTATTCGACGACATAATTCCCTACAGGAGATAAGTAAAATCTATTTAGCAGATGTTCAATTATTAAATTTTAAAACAAGACATGGTCTTTTGTTAAAGTTTAACTCCCACTAATTTTCGACGGACTGTGAACCCTCAGTTATACAGAACGGGAGACGCCGACAGTCACCTAGTGGGGATCAAAATCTCAATGACTTGCACTATAGCCTTGTGAATAGCACAACAAACTGTAATACAATCAAAGAGCACCCAACTCATGGGAGTTGTAACTCCTTGCAATATCTGATCATGGCTTCAGTCCCCAGAGATTTAATGGCCTTGTGGATAGCACAACAAACCATTAATCCTGGTCTAAGCTGACCATCATTATGCGACGAGCATAGATTTGCATGCAGCCCTTGTGGATAGCACAACAAAGCTACATGGTTCCTCTACCCCAATCTATAGGCATCTAATGCCATAGCCATAGTTTCTCCTCCCAATTAAGCAGGCCTTGTGGATAGCACAACAAACCTGCCTAAAGTGATTCGAATCCTATGACTATAATGATGGTGGACCACGCGGTAAGTTCTTAACTACTCACATTATGGCTTAGAGTTTATCTGAGGGTATTTAGATAACTTTTATCTTGGTCTCTCCTAGGTGATAGTATATAAATATATCGTATATATTTACTAAATACTATAACCTGCTTTGATTCATAATCAAAAGAAAACAATGCATCTCATACATGTCATTAGTGTGGTCATGGATAGTACAGTGGGTTTGACTGGAGCCAACAGTCAAACGCACACACAATCTAATCATAACATTTACATTAGATATCCTGCAATCACATAGGAAAGAGGTCTCCATCTTTTTGCCTTCCTGGTTGCAGCTGTGGATCGTCCTCGCTCCTTCCTCGGTTGCCTTGATCATATTACATTTAAATTCTAGAATTTATAAGTAAATTAAAGAAGGCCTTATGGCGAGTACAAGAGAGAGAGGGAGGTAGAAATACATCGGAGTATGAGAGAGAAAGGTGCGCAGACCTCTATTTATTAACAATTAATAATCAAACATACATCCACGATCCACACAATCCATTCATCACATGAATAATAAATTAAGTGCATATCCATGACCACGGTGTGTTTTAAACATTCCACACATGATTCAGCGCATCACATGGCTAAAATAAAAGAGTTTTCAAAATAAATAAGTTTTGGCTTTCAAAAAGCTGGGATCCAATCAAAATTGGTATTTGAATTTCGAAAACTTATTTATTATCTTAACATGCAATTAAATCAAATTTAAAAGCAATAAACACACATCACATGCGCACACACTCCAAATTAATAATTACAGATTATTCCATGCAAATTAGAACATTTCTAATAATCTAACACTTAGATTAAACCCCATTAATAATCTAACAATTAGACTATTAATAACTAATCTAACTCTTAGACTAGTCCATCAAGGTTAATTAACAATTTAACACTTAAATTATTAATTAACTCTAATTATTAATTAACTACTAATCTAACTCTTAGATTAGTTAATTGATGTTAATTAGTAATTTAACACTTAAATTATTAATTAACACTAATTAATGAATAACTATAATCTAACAATTAGATTAGAAGATTAAAGTTAATCATTAATTTAACCCTTAAATTAATAACTAACAATTAATCATTAAAGACTACTAATTTAACACTTAAATTAGTCATTTAAATTAATTATTAATTTAACAATTAAATAAACAACTAACTCAAATATTTAATTAACAATTAGATGAAATAATAGTTAATAATCTAACAATTAGATTAATAACTATAAATAACCAATTTAACATTTAAATTAGTTAAATTAAGGTTAATTATTAATTTAACAATTAAATTAATATTTAACCCTTAGTTATTCAATCTAATTGTTAATATTTTGGTAATGATTCAAAATCATTTTAAGTCCATTTAAATAAAATAATTGAATAATAAATTTAAATTTCAAAACTGTTTTGAATTTTAAAATTTATTTCCAATTTAAATTTTATATTAAATGGGCATAGGGGTTTTCCAAAATATATAAAGGGTTATTGGGCTCAGCTCATAAGGGCAAAACAGGTTCGGGCCCTGCAGGGCCCTGGTCCGAGCCAGGGGCTCAGCCAGGCTCGAGCCTGGTCGCACACAGGCCAGCCCGGTCCGGCCGGCCCAGCGGCCCGGCCTGCCAGCGGCCCAAAATGGCCAGGCCGGCCCGGTCCTTCATCCCCAGCCCTACCTGAACCTGCAAATCTGCCTGGACGCCAGAGAAAGACAAAAACTGAGGAGGGGCGGCTAGGGTTAGTAGCAGCTTGGCCTGCTCAGCCCGTTCTCTATGTTTTATACTAACCGCGCGGTTTTTCACAAAAACCCCCGGTTTGTATAAAACCCACTTATTTATCCATCGCCTTGAGAATCATTTGCGTGTGACCCTCTAGGCCCAAGTACCAGTCCAGTTAATGGCCCAACAAGCCCAGTGACTCCTCACTAGCTTTATTAATCAATTAATAACCCATTATTAATTAATTAATCAATCGAATTGATGTCGCACATCGAATTCGACCGGGCCTCCGATCACGTTGGGTGCCAAGCAACATCGCGTGAACCCGGAAGGTATTTGGGGTTAAGTAACCCACTCTTGGAACCTTTCCGCCGACAGTTACCGCGTGGACATAATCCTTCATTCGTACAATGCTCTCGAGTCAACTCAGGGTATGGCGAGCTGTCAAACCCTAGCCGGTCGACTCACTTGGATTGGATGCCGTTGATGAATATCGGAAAACTCCTTTCCCGATATTATCGTCCGCCCTGGCCAGGGACTTTCGCGCATCCTTCCTAGAGCATTCTCTCTCTAAGTACCGAGAGCGCATGATTCCTTATTGACACACAATTCCCTTCGACGGTATTCTGCTGTACCCAATCCTTGGCGTATTAGAATCCCGTAGCTAGAGATTCGTAAACCAAGGTCAAAGCACAGAAGTCCACCGCCAAGGTGTCCTTGGTGTCTCAGGTCCGAGGACCATCCACGCAACTGCGACAATAGAATCAAGCTGGTTGACAGTGAGGTACAATACCATCCAGCAATTCAGTCAGATCAGTTCAGTGAACTCATTCTCCAATGAGCACCTACAGATTCCCCTTAGTGTCTCCACACAAGTGACTTATGAGATCAGTTACCCTCATCATATGAGCAGGAGTAATTTGTACTAGTCTAACCGGATATCTGATGTCCTTCTCGGATATCCTCCGACTAGGAACAATTAAGAATATGTGTGTTTAAGTGATCAGTCTCATTAGTATGATCTCATCATAATCTGATCACTATAGCACATATTCACGGACTTCATTATGAAACGAGAATTAATGTGATTTACACATAATGAATATTATGCCATTATATTAATAAGCGAATGAGATTTACATAGTCAGATTGGCTTGTAGGCCACCTAAACTAACAAGTTGTTCCTCCCCCGACTAATTATAGTCGTCCTATGACTAAACGCGCATCATATCCACCTTTGCCAGAATCGCTAGCGGACATTTTTTATGCCTTGCTAGCTTGCAATGCCATCCAACTCCCGCCACAACGAGAAGGTGTTCCGTGCAGTACGGACACGTCCAGGTATTGCCCCTACCATAGCATCCCAGGTCACACAATCTACAACTGCTTCACATTCAGGGATTGGGTGTATGACTTGAATGATGAAGGTAGGATAAACTGGGAGGATATGAAGAAGGCCATTGATGCCTTATAAGGGCTAAGAAGGAGTTAGGAATTGTGAAAGATCTGTTACCTGCTCATCAAGCAGTTCAAGATCCATCCAGCTCTCAAGGTAAGGTCAATACCTTGATCATAGACCTAGAACCTAGAGTGGTTCACAAAGAGCAATATTGGGAGTATGAAGGATCTGGAATACAACATCAGGTTCCCACTTGGCTGAATAAGACTAGAAGGTGTACCCTAGAAATCTCTATAATCTCTCAAGACAAGCCTTTGGTCCTAATCCGACCTAAGGAACAATCGGCAACCCTCAAGCTAGTCACCCTCATTCAGATTCCTCCAATCACAGCTGAGGGACCCCCTCTATCTGTCTTCTGCCCAACCAAAAACCAGGTGCCAATGACCCGCCTCAATCCTATAAGGTTATCAATGAATGAGGAAAATCCAATTTCAGTGGGGGCAACACTCAAGAACCGTATTATTCCTCTAAGCCAGCCTTTTGACTCCCAAGATAACTCAATCCCGATTGCGGGAAATGCTCAATCTGAATATGATATCCTCCAGCATTTGGCGAAGACTCCTACCAAGATCTCCATTCTAGAGCTGATCCGGAAATCTTCCACACATAGGGAAACGCTGTTCAATTTCTTATAGAAAATCTCAGTCAATGAAGATCATCCTATTGGAGGAGTCACAATGCCATTCTCTTGGTCACACAGGCACCCATGATATCCTTCCCAAAAAAGGATCTAGCTCCCTCCGAGTGCCAATCTCTTCCTATATGCCTAACTGCCTCTCTCAATGGTCACTCAGTCGACTCCATCCTACTGGACACTGGAGCCTCCATTAATGTCTGTCCCCTCAAAATTCTCAAGAAGATAGGGATAGATCCAAAAAAGATTGAGTCCACCTCCATGATGGTCTCGGCCTATGATAATTCTCAAAGGCCGGTAGATGCAAAGATCTTCCTACAATTGGAAATTGGTCCAGTGACCATGATTTCGGAGTTCTACATCTTGGATGTTAAACCCATCTACAATGCTATTTTAGGGAGACCTTAGATGGACCAAACTTTGGGGGTCCCATCCACCAACCCCCAGTGCTATAAGTTCCCATATAACGGAAAAATTGTGAAATTCAAAAGCACTCCCTATATCGAGTCATTGGACTCAGTAACGGCAGAGTAGATTCTATCTATGATAACTTCCAAGAGTGGCAAAGAGCCCATGCTTTCATCAGTTAGTTCTCAACCCAAGCCCAGGCCTGGCATAGGTTGGCAACTCATGGGTAAAATGGGGTATAATTTAGGCTTTGGGTTAGGCAGAGAAGAACAAGGGATGCGAGAGCCCATTTTAGAGAACCCTATCATCGAGGGATTCGAGCTAGGCTACAAGTCAGCTGACCCAGTAAAAAGGACAGAAAAGTGGTCCCTCATGAATCACTTCGTGAAGAAAAAGTAGGAGCTGCTTAGGATAGAAGAAGGAGTACAAGAAGAGAACGAGGACGTTCCAGAGGAAAATGAAGACTTCGGCATA
Organism: Zantedeschia hybrid cultivar; assembly: GCA_030544215.1. Classification (NCBI taxonomy): domain Eukaryota; kingdom Viridiplantae; phylum Streptophyta; class Magnoliopsida; order Alismatales; family Araceae; genus Zantedeschia; species Zantedeschia hybrid cultivar. The sequence goes on along the minus strand of JARZZO010000012.1, from coordinate 38,547,943 downwards.
ACATCCTTATTTCATGAACCAAACACCCCACGAGTAGGGATCTTTTTGGTCAAGAGTGAACCAGCACCTGCCATGTTCATTCCTTTCTTATTCCACCCACCTTCCGTTCTTATGCTCCCAGCTCCAGTCAAAACACAATCTCCCGAATGTTTCGTGTTCGAGACATTTGGTCACAAAAAAAAAAGGCCCAATCCTCATACTGGAGGATGTAGGGTCACTCTTGAGGAGCCTACATGGTGGAGCAACCCTGCCATCACTGAATCATTATCCCAAGGATCCATCCTTGTCCCTTCTGGGACAAACTTGACTCATTCTCCGGGTCATGTACATAGTAGCTTAGGAATTAAGATAGCTTTCTCCTTGTCTAGGAATTGTAGAGTTAAGCAAGTTCCATCTTTCTTAATTCAGGAGTTAGCAAATAGGTGTAAAATTTTGAACAAAGTTGATGAATTTCTTCATATAGGGGTCATCTCTGAGCCGATGGGGCTTTTGAAAGTTGAATCTTGCAATGATGGCCTAGGAGTATTTGAGTTTAGTGGAGGTGAAGAGGACGATGACTTGGCCGAACCATTTGTGAATGGGACGAGACGGTTTGATGAACCTTCGCCAGCCGTCGATGAGCCCACTAAAGAAGTCATCCTTGGAACTGAGAAGGATCTGAAGGTAGTACTAATTAGTGCTAAATTGAGTCCAGAAGATGAAAGATCCATAATAGCCATACTCCAAGAATATCCTGACGGGTTTGCTTGGTCATATGAGGACATGCCCAGATTAAACACAGAATTGGTGGAACATCGGCTAATCCTCAAATCTGATGCCAGACCCATGAAACAAAAGTTGAGATAGCTACAACCATAATTAGCACCTAAGGTAAAAGAAGAGGTTGACAAATTACACAAGGCTAAGTTCATTCGGGTAATGCTCCATCCTAAGTGGGTAGCTAATATCGTCCCCGTGGCAAAAAAGGACGGAAATGTTAGGGTTTGCATAGACTTCCGTAACCTCAATCAGGCATGTCCGAAGGATGATTTCCCACTTCCTCACATAAACTTGCTGGTCAATAATACGGCTATATTTGAAATGTTGTCCTTCATGGATGGTTTTTCAGGATATAATCAAATCTGACTAGCTAAAGAAGACCAAGAGAAGACATCTTTCATAACCCCATGGAGAACTTATTGCTACATGGTCATGCCGTTTGGGCTTAAGAATGCTGGCGCCACCTACCAAAGGGCGATGATGGCAATCTTTCATGACATGATTCATACCGACATGGAGGTTTATGTGGATGACATCCTAGTGAAGTCTAAAACTAGGAAGAAGCATGCTCAGATTCTTAAGGCTGTAATGTAGTGGTCAGGAGAGCATCAACTGAAAATGAATCCAAAGAAATTGCTAGGGTTCATGGTAAGCAGGAGAGGGATTGAGGTTGATCCGAACAAAGTGAAGGCGATAGTGGAAATGCCCCCTCCTAGGAGTGTCAAGGATATAAAGGGTCTTATCAGCCATCTACAATTTATCAGACGGTTCATATCTCAACATTCTGTGAGATGTAAACCCTTTTATAATTTATTCAAAGGAGGGGCAAAGTTCGTTTGGAGTGATAAGTGTCAAAAGGCCTTCGACGAGTTGAAGTGTTATCTCCTCAATCCACTAGTTCTTATAGCTCCTATCCCAGGACGGCCTTTATTGCTATATGTCTCCACCACTGAAGAATCAGCTGGTGCAATATTGGTCCATCTTGATGACGAGAAGAAAGAAAGAGCAGTGTACTATCTTTCCAAGCTCTTCAATGATGCCGAAAAGCGATACACAGTTATGGAAAGAACATGTGTGGCCGTCATCTGGGTAGTGCAGAAATTGAAGCACTACTTCCTCGCCCACGAGGTTAAACTTCTAGCCAGGATGGATCCAATCAAATATTTGCTAGAGTGGCCAGTTGTAACAAATAGGCTGGTGCGTTGGCAGACCTTCTTGAACTAGTTTGACACCACTTATGTAAGTCAGAAGGCTGTAAAGGGGCGAGCAATTGCCGAGCACCTAGCTCACCATCCGTTGCCTACATTCTCACCCACCAACGATGAATTGTTCCCGGATGAGGAGTTGGGCCTAATAGTGGATGATACTCTATCCCGGGTCCTTTACTTCAATGGGGCACTTAATTCTTAAGGCAGTGGGGTAGGAGCGGTCCTCATATCCCTAGAAGGGGTAAGTATTCCGCATGCTTGCCAACTCTCCTTCTCAGTGACGAACAATGTCGCTGAATATGAGGCCCTCTTAGCTGGCTTAAAATTGGCATTGGCTCTCAAAGTCATAGAATTGAGAATCATTGGAGATTCTCAACTAATCCTCTGCCAAACCATAGCCAAGTATCAAACCCGAGACCCAAAGTTGAAGTCATATCAGGAGTTGGTAAGTTCGCTGGTTAGGCATTTCAGAAAGATTACCTATGTACATGTGCCTAGGTCCCAGAACATTCTAGCAGATACCTTAACTTCCTTATCTTCAACACTAGGAATTCCCATCACCAGAAGCTCAGTAGCCATCACTGTACAAAAGCAAGACTCACCCTCCTTTCGGGACCCCAGGTTCCAACAATTCTTCCTCTCATTTGAGCATGTCTTTGTCATTACAGAGGAACTCACTCCCGACTGGGATGATGGAAATCCATGGTATTTTGATATCATGAACTACCTTTATGATGGATCTTTCCCGTCTTATGCCACAGCTTCTGATCGCAAGGCAATCCGCTGTACATCTCAACTCTATCTCGTCTTAGGTGGACTTCTTTTCAGAAGATCCTTCACAGGAATACTCCTTCGATGTCTAGATGATGCCGAGATCCCTCATATCAACAAGGTAGCTCATGCGAGCGATTGTGGTGGTCATATCAATGGCCGTGCCTTAGCTCAGAAACTTCTCATGTTCTATTATTGGCCTTCAATGGAGGCTGACTGTTCCATATTTGTTCGGAGGTGCTTGAAATGTCAGTTATATGGTAACAAGATTCATGCACCTTCATCATCCCTCAATCCTATCACTTCCCCTTGGCCCTTCGCCATGTGGGCATTCAATATTGTAGGACCTCTAGAAGATCGATTAGGCAAAATAAAAAAGAAATCATTCATCTTAACTGCCACTGAGTATTTCACTAAATGGGCTGAAGCTGAAGCATTCACGGAGATCAAAGCATCCATGGTAGTGAAGTTCATCAAGCGCAACATTCTCGCCAGGTTTGGGATACCGCGCGATCTCGTCACCGACAATGGACCACAATTCATCTCCCAGGAGCTCTAGGATATGTGTAGTAAGTATGGTACTAATTTGCATCACTCTTCGCCTTACTACCCACAAGGAAATGGTCAAGCAGAAGTAACCAATAAAACTCTCATTCGAACTATCAAAAGAACTTGCATATCTCACAACTATTCGGATTGGTTTGATCGCCTAGTTGAGGCTCTTTGGACGTATCGCACTTTTGTCCAAATCCACCGGATAAACACCTTATGCATTAACATACGGAATAGATGCGGTACTTCCATACGAGATCCTTCTTCCATCTCTAAGAGTGCAGTTGGATAGTGGAATTAGTGACATCGAACGTCGTGAAGCCATGTTAACCCAACTGGAACTATTAGACGAAGGAAGGTTAATGGCGGCAAACCACACTCAAGTTTATAGAAATAGGATTGCGAGATTCTATGCAAAAAAGGTTCTCGGAAAAAATTTGAAATTGGAGAAATGGTCCTTAAAAGAAAAATGATCAAAACTTCTGGTCCCAGGAATAAATTACAAGAAAATTGGGAAGGTCCGTTTGTAATCAAGGTGACATACGCAGGTAATGCATATTGTCTAATCAATGAAAATGGAGAAGAATTACCTCATCCTTAGAATGGGGTGTATCTGAAAAAGTTTTATCCTTAAAAAATCAAAATAAAAAATCAAAATTTCAAAATTCAAAAAAATTAAATATTCCAAAAAGCAGCAAAAATATTTGTAAATATGTACATACTTAATGAAAAGCACAAAAAAAAAAAAAAACACAAAAATCCAACCGTCTGGTGACTGCCATGTAACCCCTGTCTAGGTCTAGTTGCATGAAAGATTGGGTTATCATTAAGATTTGGTTAAGACTTTGGTCCACCAGAACCTTGGACGTGTCTGCTTTGCTTTCATATGGATTTCTATGGTCATTATGAGATGCACACATCTACACATTTTTCAAAGTGAACCTTCTGAAGATGAGTTCGAAGTCTTTAGTACACTATCAACTACAACCTATGCTTTTCGTCTCTCGACTGATCAAGACAATCGACGCCCTTAAACGGTCGAGCTCAGCAAACTGCGGCTCCTCAACAAACCCGATAGAAGTAACCCCTCAAATGGGCCCAATATATGAAAGTAAAGGACCAGAGCACGTGAAGAGGGTAGTGTCCCTGCAGGCGGAATATCAAATAACATCAAAAATATAAAAAGAAATTACAAAAAAAAGGGATTCAAGCAATTGTACAAAAAAAGCCTGGTCGTGACCATACCTGGCCATGAAATCTACCAAAGGCCTGAAAAATCAAAAGTAAATAGGGGCATCTAAGAAGTCAAAAAGGATCCGTTTTGTCATAGCTCTATCTTTTAACAGTTTTGTTAATCCTACTGTGAGGTTTATCTTCAAATTTCTTCACTTTTTCTCCCCCAAGGTTTAACATGAGATAGCTATCTAAAGACTGAATATCATTTTAAAATGGTTCGTTTCAAAAATCATCACATGCTCACATGATCACAGGAGTCCAAAATGGGTAAAGAATAATGTATGTATTTCTGGTGAATCAATTTCTTAACTATAATCTCTATGAGCACTCTCAAAACTTTGGGCTTAGGTCAATGCATGCGCGTCACCTATAGGTGCGACGACGTCTAATTACGGGTCAGCGTCGCGCGGTTGACCGTTAGGGTTCCAAGGTGTTCCATCTTATACCTTCTAGGTTGTGAGGAGAGAGACTCGGGTCGGGCAAATCATTTACCTCGAAAACCTTTTGGGCAAACTTGGTGGTCGGAAGCAGCTGGGAGCCTAAGCATGGCATGACGGTATTGTCATTAGTATGAGCCTTGGCCGGTCGAGGTCAGTTTGAGGAGTCTAGAGGCCCAAATCAACCTAGATGTGTGCTTAGGATACCTGGAAAGTTGACTGTGCATTCTCTTTCATCATTCAACCAGACAAAGAATGGGCAGTCACCAGGTGGTCGGAATCAAAAACATGTTTAAAAAACATCCATACCACACACCTCATTTGTTAATATCCCTCAGCATTTGCATATTTTATCACATCATTACTTTTGTCTGGTTAGTAGGACACGGCCCCTTGACCCTAAGCGAAGGCTAGGGAAAAGGTAGTTGCTCTTTTGGGTAAGGGGCCGAAAACAGATACTACTAATTGTTTCCCCTACTGTTGTGCATGCAGGAAGAACATGTGTGAACAAAAGTAACGCAAGAAATGTCCAGACATCCAACAGTGAAATATGCAAGCATAACATAAAATTCATACATCATAAAACAGGGGCATACCCTTGTAACGGTACTTAATCTCTCTTCTCTCCCATTGCCTCATCGCCTCTCCTTTCACGAGAGGAGTGTCTCATCTGACTCTTGGCATCATCCTCTCGAGCACGGCGATGGCCCGATGCCGGCCGCATGGAACCCGAAGATCCGGCAGGTCGAAGAGCCCTCTATGCATCTTCAGCGAGTAGAGAGTCGAGGTCCCTGAAGATAGAACTCCCAGCAGGTGCTTGTCCAGCATATGGGGCAGGGATAGGCGGACGAGCTCCTGGACTCTACGCACTAGATCTCGTGGCTCGTTCTCGCCCCTTCTTCATCACTCGGTCCTACAAAGTTCGGTACTTGAATTCAAGTTCCCTCATCTCTGTCTGAGACCTCGTCAGCTCCTCTCGCAGGCCGGCTATCTTTCCCTCCCAGTACACATCTGGGTGGGATCCCTCTCTTGTCCTGGCTCGAGCCACCCGCTCCTCTAGCACCTAATCTCTCAATTGCTGATTGAGGTTCTCCAATTCCCGCACCCTAGCTAAGGCGGCCTCCACCTCCTGGTGCTATAAGAGGACATAGGATTAGGAAAGTTCAATCAAAATAGCACAGGAATAAACAGCCCTCACTTGTTGAGCCAAGTCTGCCTCCCAAGCCTCTGCACGATGGAGGGCATCCTGTATCCCAATCAGCAGGGGCAGCTGGCCCCTGGGAAGATGAGCCTGCGCCAGGGTTCCCTCGCTGCCTTGGGCGGGCTAGCATTTCCCTCTACATCACAAAAAATTCCATAAAGATAAAAGTGCAATATCACTCCTGAATCCAGAAATCAAATTACTCACCAGCTCTCCAATCTGACGAAGCAAGTCACCCGTCTGTAGAATCAAAATCTCGCTCTAATTCCTTAAAATCTGCACAGCTTCAGTCTCTGGCATCTGTTACGAGTGCACGATCCGGTTTGGTGAGAAGAAAATAAATGTAAGGCTAGTGAATTGAAAAGATTGAATTAACTCACTCGACGGGCATCAAGATACATGCGGTTCGCGTACCGTCTGGCATAATTGCCCAAGTACGCATGGCTATCTCGAAGGGTCTTATCCTCCTGCATGTCATCTCCCGTGCGGTGCCATACCTCGATCTCAGCTTGCCTTATCACTCGCCAATCTTGACCGATTACAGAAGAACGGCGGCGGTTGCGGTTCATATCAGGATAAGTCGGCAAAGCAAGTAAGGGCTAATGCCATCCCCACGTATGGAAAGCCATCCGAACAAAGAGGCCGTCACATATATTCACGTATGGAAAGCCATCCGAACAAAGAGGCCGTCACATATATTCACGCATAGCAGGGGTACTTCTCATCAGAATTGGGAGAGGCGTTGGGTCACCCACAAATGATCAGTGAGATTCTCCTCTGCATACGACATCCACACCACCTGTTTGGACTTGAAAGTTAGACTTAACTATTGATCAGGAGAAGCATATCATGAATCATTCACCATATGTGGAGGAAAGGTGTCAAGCTGGGCACAGATATCCTCCACGCAGTATAAGACGGGACTGTAGGCACCCGGAACATCCCCCGCCGCGACTGCAGGCTTCGGATCAAGGGTTCTTCCGTTCGTCTTAGCATTGTGGCGATTTAAAGGGGGTTAGAAATTAAGGTGTGATCGCCAGGAGCATTACCTTGCGGTCCCTGTGCTCCGCAGGATGGTAAGGATGTGATCGCGTTCTGAGGGAGCGGGAGATGGTGGTTTTCCCTTCTCTTCCTCCGGCCAGCCAGAGAAGGAGAGCTCGGTCGTCTACGCACAGAATCTGGTAAGAGCCCCTGAAAAGAAAAGACAAGACAAGAGAGGAAAATAACCCGATTAGAACTGTGATATGTAGAATCTATCTATAAAAATATAAAAACTAACTAGAATTGGAGGGAGACGCACCGGATGGGTGTTTGGGAGGGAAGGTGACCATATGTTATGGCCACCCACCTCCCGTTTTTTGTTTGAAACCTCTGGGGGTAAATAAGGATTGCTAAGTCATTCTAGGATGTATGCATGCAGGTAGAGTGCTCGTATGTGAAAAGTGAAATGATGTGTTGAAGGTGAAAAAAAAGAAAAAGAGTGAGAGAGGGAGAATGTTACGGCATGGATGAAAGTGAGAATGTAGTGAAATGAAAAAGGTGAAAAGTAAAAGAGGGTTAAGAAGACAAGCCCATATGAAGTGCGAAGGATTCCTCTAGAACTCTCTCCTTGCCCGCTCGACTCCTCGAAGCTGACCCGCTCCGAGAAAGAAACTCCTTCTTAATCCCTTTCCAAACCCCCTTCCTCGAGGGAACCTGGAGGTTTAAATAGATGAAGGAAAAAAATAGGAGAAAATAGGGGTCTAAATCCCCGTAAATCAACCTTCAGCCAATAGGAAGTGGTCAAGGGTTGGAGGTGGTGCGCGCGGCAGTCGCCGGAGTGGGGCGGATCGGAGTAGTGGGGACGAGGGCGGCGAGTAGAGGAGATCGTGGGGAAGACGAGGTCAAGAGGGTGGTTAGGGAGTGGACGGCCAGCCAACTTGCCTTCCAATCCCGTAGAAGGCTAGGTAGTTGGTCTTCTACGAAGTGGTGGAAGGCGGCCTGGTTGGCCTTCGAAGGGGGTGGAAGGCAAGGGGTGGCCTTCGAAGGAGGTGGAAGGCAAAGGGTGGCCTTCAAAGGGGGTGGAAGGCGGACTGGCTGGCCTTCGAAGGGTGGTGGAAGACAAGGGGTGGCCTTCAACGGGTGGTGGAAGGCAGCCTGGTTGGCCTTCCACGAAAAGGTGATAAAAAGTGAAAAAGGTGGCCAAAAGGTGGAAGGCAAGGTAGCTGACCTTCCAAGGGGGCAGAAGGCAGGGGGTGGCCTTCGAAGGAGGTGGAAGGCAAGGGGTGGCCTTCGAAGGGGGTGGAAGGCGGACTGGCTGGCCTTCGAAGGGTGGTGGAAGGCGGACTGGCTGGCCTTCAAAGGGTGGTGGAAGGCGGACCGGCTGGCCTTCCATGAAAAGGTGGTAAAAAGTGAAAAAGGTGGCTAGAGTCGGGATTTGGTTAATGGGCCTAGTTGTTAGTGGGCTGAGATGGCTAAAATGAGGGGATTTTGGTGATGAAAGGCTAATGATGGATGGGATTCATGACCAAAAGGGTGGTCCAAAATCGGTGTCTACAGGGACGATAATCCCAAATCACCTCCCACTGCGCCATGAGAGGAGTCCATCCCTCACGATCCATGGAGACTGTCCCACGGCCATTGGGGAAACGAGTGTAACCCCAAATCTACAGGAAGTAATACGGTCAGTACCAACTCATATGAACAAGGAAGGACAAGGATCAACAATCAAGAAGGATTACCTAAAAGAAAGGCGTGAACCCGCCTAAATTTCTGGATCCTTGGCGGAAGCTTACTAGATGAGAGAAAAGGTGGCCCAGCATCGCCGCCCCCCATGCCATCTTCTTCGTTGCTTGGAGGTCCTCCAGCAGCGGCAAGTACTTCAGGTTAACCTTGTCAGAGCCTGTGGCAAATAATAATCTTCCGAAGAAAAATAGGAGGAAGATCTGCAGATTCTCATTACCTGAGTGGCCATCCAAATCTAACAGAGTCCCTACCCTCTCGGCAAATGCCTAAAGAGTCTCTCTTGGCATCTGCCGTGCCCGACTCAACCCCACAAATCGGGCTAAATGATCGAGAGGTATATGAGATAACGCTCCTTGAACTCGGTAATACCCTTCACCCAGGAGTCGATTTGAAAGCTGGTGGTAATCCCTGAGCTCGGGCGCCGCCACTGGATCACCAGTAACTAGCAGGACCGTCAGGAAGGATACGTCCTCCAGTGTAGGCAGCATGTGCCCCCAAGGCATAATGAAGGCCCAGCATCTGTCATCCCAGTGCTCCCATAAAACCACTAGGAATGGTGCATCTACCATGAATGGTCGGATTTGGAACAACGGCTTGAACCTAAATGCATCCACCTGAAATAGGAGCTAGTCGGGCAGTGCATGGTACCAGGCCAAAACCAGCTCCTAGGAAACTCTACCTCAAACTCTCTGCGGGCTGTGTAAATCCAACAAAAAAGGAACAAGAGTTATATACAGGTGGAAATGTGCCCCACGGGCGGCTCGCCGCGTGTCGCAGTGGGTGGCCGGGTGGGTGGCCACCCACCTCGGCGGGCGGCCATGCGGCCCGCCGTCCGCCGCAGGGGACGGTCGGGCGGCCGCCCTCCGAGCCCACCCCCTTTCAAAAAAATAATGAAATGAAATGTTTTTTTTTTCCTTCTTCTTCTTTGGGGTAACCTCTTCATTGCCTCCGTCTCCTTCCTCTTCACCGGCATCTTCTTCATGTGCTCCCTCTTCTTCATCACCTTCCGCCCCTCTCTCTTCTTCTCCCTCCTCACCGCCGCGGCGCATCTCCTCACCGTTGTCCTCATCGTCGCCGTCGCCATCGCCCCCACCTCCACTCGCCGCCGTCTCGCCATCGCCATCATCCCCACGGGCCCTTCTTCTCCTAAGAGAATGGGGGAGCCACACACGAGCCATGAGAGGGTTGGGAAGAAGTTGGGGTAAAGGAGAAAGAGTAGGAGAAGGTAACGAAAAAAAGGGGAGTTTTGAGGGGCTTTTGAAGCCACCTCCGGGGGCTGTCCCAGTCGGACGGCCATGTCTGTGGCCATCCACTCGTACGGACGGCCACAACCGTGGCCTTCCGCCGGGTCGGACAGCCACCGTGGCCATCCGCCTGGCCGTGGCCGTCCACAGGATCGGACGGCCACCGTGGCCGTCCGTCGGGTCAGACGGCTGTAGCCATGGCCATCCTCCCCTATGGACGGCTACGCGGCCGTCCGTTCGTGTGGCCCAGTGGACAAAATTCAAAGAAACTATGTTTATTCACATAATTTTAATAAAATACATCATTCCAGGGCTCTACGTCCCATGAAAAAGGCATAGACAACAGGTCGTACATTCCTTAAATAATTCACATATTTATCGACCTCCTCGGTAGTCTCCGCTACATCAATGCGGGCCTTGGTGAGTCTAGAATGACGGCACCATGCACGCCAGAGTCGTTCTGCGGCCGTTGCTTCTCTCGCATACCTAGTTTTTCTCGAAACAATCAGCATATCATATGAAGCAGGAAACAACACTTGTCTTGTAACTCCAATTTGGAGATGGCAACGATGCCCTTGATACAAGGCTAACTCGTCTGATCCGATTAACCACAGCTCACGTTCACAAGAAGCCCTTGTGATAAATTCTATACCCCGAAGGATCATTGGAATAAAGATGAATTTTTCCACATCCAGGAAATTCAGGTAGTCACGCCAGTCATCTCTCGTCTTGAGATGAGCCGTGAGACATTTGATTTGATCTTCTGGACCAAGAAGAGAGCGTGCAGGATACCACGCACTGTGCTGAAAGATCTTGGAAGTGGAGGTCACCTTCTCATCAAAATCGAAAATCAAGTGCGTCTCAATCCACAATGGCAGAGTGAACAAACTCCCTCTCGCAGATTGCCCCATGCTTATGTGACTGAGGCCGCCATAAAGATGTGACAGTAACACTGGGGCAAGGGATTGACCTCTCTAAGGCAAGCTCAGCACACCCATGTACTCTCTTTCCAGCACAGAGCCTGAAGTTGGAAACCACAAGACACCCCCAAGGACTAGGCATAGCCCCCTCATCAGTCTTTCAGGCCCGACCGTCTTGCGTTTGATTTCTTGGATCAACTAGCGCACAAGACGATCAACAAGAATCCCTCGCTTGTCACTCATACAGCACACCTCCCGCTTGTCTTGCACTATGTCAGCAAAGATCACCTCCCAGACAGGTAAATTAGAGGGATCGCCCATTGCTAGACCATCCCAGCCATAGAAACATTCTACTTCTTCCATTAGCACGGTCGCTTCGAATTCCCGAAATGCGAATGTATGCGTCTCCGGATGCCATAGTTCAAGCAGTGCGCCTAGACCCTCCCAATGCTAGTGTACGGAGTTGAATCACTTTGCAAACACAATAGACCGGGTCAGATTCTAACGGAGCATATACACCCTCATGTTCATTAAATCCACAAGCCATGTATACTTTCGAGTATGCCTTGGATCAGGGAATCTAGAGACAGGCTGCAGGACAACTCAAAGTCAAGGAAGAGAAAAGACAATCAAAATAAAGAGCATAGAAACTTGATCTTACTTGTCCATGGTCCAGTAAGTTGCTGAGATGGCCTTCAACATTGGACAGGACTCGAGGTTCTCTGGCAGCCGTATGAGCAGAAGACGAGGCCATAGTCATCAAAAGGAAGTTTGAAGATTGCAGAAGGGGCTTCGGGTCAACCCTCCCCTTTTAAGGTCACAAAGATAGACTTTGGCCCTTTCCACTTTCCATAAAAGATGGAGGACATGCACATCCACCTTTTCATGGACGGCATATTCCCTGGCCTTCCACCCTTTTCGTAGAAGGCATGTTGGTTGGCCTTCCACCCTTTTGTAGAAGGCATGCTAGTTGGCCTTCCACCATTTTGAAAAGTACACTCCGTAGCCTCTCACCTCCTCGGAAGGCATGCTAGTTACCCTTTCACCACTTCTTACATTCGGGAGGTAACTTCACCACGGTTTCAAGAGACCTCTTTACTTAACATCAACGAATTAATGGTTATTCTTGAAAATCGAGTCGAAGCCATATCATATTGGCATTCTACCATTAGAATAGCCATATCTTCCATATCGGCTTCGACTCGAAACTAGCTTTTGCTTCTCATTCTTTTGTAGTTTAAATACTTGAATGTTGTGGTCATTGAATATATGAACTTTGCTAATGTGCGCTATTGTAGCTGCAGGGAATCTGAAGCAAGTAGGACTGAAGAGATAGGAGGCTAATAACGTTGGGCATAGAGACTCTGAGTTTCTCTTTAAACAAAACAATGAGGAATCTGTATTCCCCAAGTTATTCAATTGACCAATAAATCCCTCCTGCTTGCATCAGGAATTTATTTTCTAAATTTTAGACCAGCATGCATTGTATAAGCATCCATCCTCGCCCTAGGGGCAATGACCATAATTTATCAATTAGCTTAACCCACTGTTGATTTGTGACTCTGGCATTTGTTTGTTGGTTAGCCATTTGAATTGCAAGCCCTTGCCTTTTCTCCTTAATCCACGTGCTTGCGAATCTCTCACTTGGCGATCATGTGATGCGCTAGGCCACCGTGCGCCCGTCGTGTTGAGACCATTTCAAGTCACGCTCCCTCCATCTTCCTTGCTTGAGATCCCTTTGGGCTAGATCGCCATGCATCCTACTGTTAGTATTAGATGGTCTCAAAGCCAATCCGATACTATGTACTTATTCAGATTATTAATAAATGGCAATAATTCATTGTGTGTAATTAGTTCGATCTCTGTTTATCGTATCACGATGAAGTCCATGAACATGTGCAACAGTCTTCGGATTATGATGAGATTATAATTACGGGACCGAAGACTTATAAACACATGTTCTTAATTGTTCCTAGTCATAGGATGTTTGAGATAGGACATCGAACATCCGGATAGACTAGTATAGGTTACTTCAGCTCATATGATGAGGGTGACTGATCCCATAAGTCACTTGTGTGGAGACACTATACTGGACCTGTAGGTGCTCATTGGTGAATGAGTTCACTGAACTAATCCGACTATGAATCGCTGGATGGTAAACACCTAACAGTTAACCAGCTCGATTCTTTTGTCATGGTTGCGTGGATGATCCTTGGACTTGAGACGCCAAAGATATCTTGTTGGTAGGTTTCTGAACTTTGACATTGACTAACGAATCTTTAACCATGGGTTATTAATAAGTCAAGCGATCGGGTTCAGGGAAATGCCCTCGAAGGTAATTGTGTGTTCAATACGGGATCATCCGCTCTCGGTAGTTTGAGGGAGAATGTTCTAGGAATGATGCGCTTAAAGTCACTGGCCAGGGCGGACTCTATATTCGATAAGGAGTTATCGGATTTAGATTAGCGGCATCTGATTCAAGTGAATCGACTGTATAGGGTTTAACAGTAAACCATGCCCTAGGTCGATTCGGGAACATTGTACGGATGAAGGATTATATCCGCGCGCTAACCGATGACAGAAAGGTTCCAATAAAGGGTTGCGATAACCCCAGTGCCATCCAGGATCACGCGATGTTGCTTGGCATCCAACGTGATCAGAAGTCCGTCCGAATTTATTGTGGGACATTGAATTCGGCTAGTTAATTGAATATGAGGATATTAATTAATTCAGTGGGTCAGTAAAAGGTTACTAAACTTAATGGGCTATTAACTGGACTGGTATTTGGGCCTAGAGGGTCACACGCAAATGGTTTTCAAGTCGATGGATAATCCGACAGGATTTTGGATAAGTCTGGGTTTTTATGAAAAACCGCAAACAGACTTATTATAAAAGAACGGATTATACGTCGAGGGCCAGCAACCCCTGACCTAGCCGTCGTTCTTTCTCCCTTTCTCTCTCTTCTGGGCGTGCGACACAAGGCGGCCGTCTGGAGGCTCCGCTTCGAATCCCGACTGCTCCACCTTCCGTCAGACGGGAGATTCCGAATCCGCATGTCGCGGCAGATTACGCGTAGTTAGATTGGATCTACGAACGCCGCAGCGGGCGAGGAACCAAGGACGATCCATCGCGAGGAGAACCGCGTGGATACCGCTAGAGGTCGGGCATCTGCGCGATTTGTGGCATCACTCCGACGGAACCGGAAAACGAACGCGGATTCGAATCCGTGCAAGGTAAATCAGATTTACTCCGGTTTTATTTCTACGATCGAAACGGGATAGATCCAATCCTGAATATTTTATTCCGCTGCGTTTTTTGATCGGATCCCGACACAGTGATCCCAACAGTGGTATCAGAGCCAGGGGGCTTCCTTCCACGATGTTGTTGGTGGTCAGGATGACCTATGGCCGGCAACGGGAAGGACGGCTGAGCCCCCTCCTTCTTATAAATTTTATTTGACTGTGGAAGGGGGTTTTTCCAGCGTCCTTGGAGGGCTCCGGTGCCGTCATCGGCGTCGCCTGGCCGCCGGCCAACACTTGCGGGGCAAGTGGTCGGCGGCGGCCCCCCCCCCCCCTTCCCGCGCCCTGCGTAGCTAGGGTTTTCTAGCTGCGTCGGGCGGTCGGGAAGGGGGGGGGGGCTCAGGCCGGCCCGGGCTTGGGCCCGACCTGGGCAGATCCGCCCCTTGGGGCATTCTGGGCCCGGTCCGGGTGCCGGCTGGGGTCGGTCCAGCGGCCAGACCGACCCGGTCCAGCTTCTTTTAAACACCCCCCCCCCCCCCCCCCCCCCCCCCCCCCCCCCCCCGCCTATTATTAACCCATTTTGATCCGTTTTAAATTGCTTAATGACCTTTTAAATAACATAATTTTAATTTTAATTTAAAATTGGATTTTAAATGAATTAAGGTCTGTTATTTTACTGTTAAAGGTCCCATAATTTTTGGAATTATATTTTATTTAACAATTGTTGTTAATTAAGTTTTTTAATCTAATTGTTAGATTAACCAGACATTAAAGGGAGTTAATTTAATTGTTAAATTAAATTTTAATGTCTGTAAAATTAACTAGCATGGAATGTTATAAATGTGTCTATTTGGAGTTAACATGCATTTATTTTAATGATGTGCATTAGTTTGCTTATTTAAATTAGCATGCTTAGACTTAATGAAATTTTTTTCAAAAATTCTAAATCCAAATTTTGTTTGGTCCTTGGTTTTATGAAACAAATATTATTAGTTATTTTTGAAAATTTTAATTAGCCATTTGATGTGCTATTTCATGTGTGGTTTGTTTAAATAAAACACATGGTGGTCATGGATGAGCATTATTTGTGGATATGGAATGTGATTGTGTGCTTTATTGTTTATTAATAAATAGAGGTCTGCGAACCTCTCCCTCTTATATTCCATTGTACATCTACCTTCCTCTTTGATGTAATCGCCATAAGGCTTCCTCTTTTAAATTAACATGTAATTGAGAATTATGATGTAATTTGATCGAGGCAACTGTGCGCGGAGCGAGGATGATCCACAACTGCCAACCAGATGAAAATGAAGTAGTTCATTGAATCCATGGGTTTGCAGACTCATGATATAAGTTGTTATATTGTATATGTGTGTGCGTTTGACTGTCTGGCTCAAGTCAAACCACAGTGCCGTCCATGACCACACTAATGACATGTATGTGATGCGTGTGCTTAATATTTGCTAGGTTATTAGTATTTATAATATATTCGATATATTTAATACTATCACCTAGGATGAGACCAAACTAAATAAGCAAAACCTTCGTAACAAACTCTAAGCCGTAGCACGAGTCATTGAGAATGCACCGCGTGGCTCTCCATCAATATGATTAATAGAACTTAATTCAGTGGTGGCAGATACTATGTGTTTACCCGAGGTTTGCCATTAACTGATGAGAGAACTATTGATCATGGCATTAGATGCCTTTGGATAAAAGTATAGGAACGATATAGTCATCCACCCGGGAACTATATTTCTATTCTACTTTATCACGTATTGATGGTAATGCTTAGATCGGGGATAATGGTCTACTGTGTTTATCCGGGACCATTAATAACCTGGGAGCCGAAATATGATTAGATATTGCAAGGAGCTGCAATTATCATGAGATGATTGCTCTAAGATAGCGGTATGATACTATGTATTTACCCGAGCTCATACTATGATGCTTGGAGATTCTGATCCCCACTAGGAAATAGTCGGCTTCTCCCGTTCTATATATTTGAAGGTTATACAGTCTGTCGAAAATTAGTGGGAGTAAAACTAGATAATAAAAGACCATATCTTGTTTTAGTTAATCTGAATATCTGCTAATTTTTATTTGATTATCTCCTGTAGGCTAGAATGTCGCATCATAACCCGTTGCGAGGCATACTTGATGCCAACCGTTTGACAAGCACCAATTACTCAGACTGGCTCAGGAACCTGAAGATTGTCCTCAGGTCTAAGCAGATTGCCTACGTCTTGGATAATGAACTTCCTGCTGAACCAGCATTAGATGCCCCAGAGGAGGAAATGAAAGCATATGAAAAATGGAAGGAAGATTCCACTATGGCCCAATACTACATGTTAGCCTCTATGAGCAATGAGTTGCAGAGGCAACATGAAGAGATGGATGCTAGATCCATCATGCTCCATTTGAAGGAGCTATTTGGTGAGCAGAGTATAATCGAGCGATATGAGATATCGAAGAATCTGTTCAAGGCTCAGATGGCAGAGGGAACTTCAGTACAGAATCACGTGCTGAAGATGATTGAGTGGGTGGAGAGGCTGGATGCTCTTGGGATTACACTTCCCAAGGAGATGCATACAGACCTCGTGTTGTCTTCACTTCCAACGTCATATGCTCAGTTCATCGTTAATTTTAACATGAACAAGATCCAGGCCACCTTAGCTGAACTGTTGAAGATGTTAAAGACTGCTGAAGGGAACCTTGTAAAGGATAAACCCCAAGTCCTTATGGTTGGTAAGACCAACAGAAAAAGGCTTGCAGTCCAAGCTTTTCGAAAGAATAAGAACAAGGTTCAGAAAAAGGCAAAAGTTGTCAAGAAAGACAAAGGTAAAAGTGCTGAGAAAGGTGATTGCTTCTACTGTCACCAAAAGGGGCACTGGAAGAGGAATTGCAAATAATACCTCAAGGACAAGGCTCAAGGAACTGTGAAGCAGCAGGACGCTTCAGGTATCTATATGATAGATGTAAACTTGTCAATAAGAGATTGTACATCATGGGTAATAGATACTGGATGTGTATCTCATATATGTAATTATGTGCAGGCACTGACAAAAAGGCGTAAGCTGAGGACCTGCGAGGTGGAGCTGAGGTTAGGTAACGGCGCAAGAGTTGCGGCGATCGCTGTGGGGACAGTGAAGCTCAAGCTACCATTTGGAGACACATTTTTATTAGATGAATGTTATTATGTACCTAGCATAATAAGGAACATCATTTCTATTTCATGCTTAGATAGAATTGGATACAATTTAAACTTTGGGAATAATAGTTGTTCAATTTATTTCGGAAATAAATTAATAGCTTCTGCTATTTTGTCCAATGGTTTGTATCTATTAAATGTGTCTCATGATAATTTACACATCGGTTCTTCAATTAAAAGAAGTAAGTATAAAATGAACAAAGCCTACTTGTGGCATTGTAGGCCTGGACACATTGGTGAAAACAGACTCCAAAGGATGCATAAAGATGGATACTTGGATCCATTTGAATATGAATCATATGCAACCTGTGAGTCATGTTTAATGGGTAAAATGGCCAAGTCTCTATTTAGTGGAACTGGAGAATGAGCCAAAGACATATTAGAACTCATACATTCAGATGTATGTGGTCCTATGTCAACCCAAGCCATTGGTGGTTTCTCATACTTCATTACATTCACTAATGATTACTCATGGTTTGGATATATACACTTATTGAAGTATAAATCTGAAGCCTTTGAGAAATTCAGAGAATTTAAGAATGAAGTAGAAAAACAAACAGGAAAGAGTATAAAAACCATCCGATCCGATCAGGGTGGTAAATACTTGAGTACAGAGTTCATTAAATACTTAAAGGATAATAGTATCCTTTCTCAGCTTACACCTCCTTATACACCTCAGATGAATGGTGTATCAGAAAAGAGAAATCGCACATTAATGGAAATGGTGCGATCCATGATGAGCATGTTCAAATTACCAGTGTCCTTATGGGGATATGCACTTAGCTCGGCTATGTGTATCCAAAACAAGGTACCCAGCAAATCTATTGAAACCACTCTATATGAGATATGGAATGGAAAGAAACCAGACCTTAAACATGTTAAAGTCTGGGGATGTCTTGCTCATGTTAAAAGACATGACGTATATAAGCTGGAATACAGAACTGACAAATACAAATTTGTGGGATATCCAAAGGAAACTTATGGATATTACTTTTATCATCCTGGCAAACAAAAGGTGTTTGTGGCTAGGAAAGCTGTCTTTCTAGAAGAAGATTATATTCTCCAGAAGGACAGTGGGAGCAAAGTAATTCTAGAAGAAATTCCAGACCCACAAACTGGCAATGGTTCATCAGATGAACTGTCAGTTTCTGAACTTGTTCAAAATGATACACAGGAACCTCGTAGCTCTGAAAGAGTACCTAAACCACCAGAAATGTGGGACATATTAATTTGGATGGTTTAAGGATACTCTATAATGAGGATGATGATCCTAAGACTTACTAGGAGGTCATTGAAAGTCCAAAGGCCGAGAAATGGCGGGAAGCCATGAATTCTGAAATATAGTCCATATACATCAACCAAGTTTGGAACTTGGGATTTGCCTGATAGTATAGTACCTATCGGCTGCAAATGGATCTTTAAAAGAAATACCGGTGCAGATGGACGTATTGAGACTTATAAAGCAAGATTAGTGGCGAAAGGCTATCGTCAAAGACAAGGTGTTGACTATGACGAAACCTTTTCACCCGTTGCTATGATTAAGTCTATTAGAATTCTTCTCGCCATTGCTGCCTACCATGATTATGAAATCTGGCAGATGGATGTGAAGACTGCCTTCCTCAATGGAAACCTTGAGGAGGAGGTGCATATGATACAACCAGAAGGATTCACATCCAAAGAATCTCTAGACATGGTATGCAAGTTGCAGAAGTCCATTTATGGACTAAAGCAAGATTCCCGAAGCTGGAACATAAGATTTGATGAGGCAATCAAATCTTATAGCTTCATTAAGAATGAAGATGAGCCCTGTGTATACAAGAAAAACAGTGAGAGTGCAATCACATTTCTGATTCTTTACGCTGACGACATCCTACTCATTGGGAATGATGTAGGAATGATGTCATCAGTAAAGATATGACTATCAAAGAACTTCTCCATGAAGGATTTAGGAGAAACATCTTACGTATTAGGAATACGGATCTATAGGGATAGATCAAAGAAGATGCTAGCTTTAACCCAATCAATGTACATAGAAACCATTGTCAAAAGATTTGGCATGGAAAATTCCAAGAGAGGTCTCATACCGATGAGACATGAAATTTCACTATCTAAAGGTCAGTCTCCCAAGACACCTGAAGAGAGGGCTATGATGGATAATGTAACGACCTGCCACCCTATAATCGGGGATCCGATTACTAAATGGGTACCGAATAATTAATTTGGAACCAAACCAGGATCTAGTAAGTCTGGGAAATAAATAATAAACTAAGCTAAACATTCACATCGCATTGAATGAAATGAAAGTGCAGGAATTAAAATTATTACAATGCGACTCGATACAGCAAATAATTACATACTCCAACTGAAAAGAAATAATTAAACATACAGGCCAGAAATAAATAACAACTACATCGGGGCATACCCCGGAACAACCGCTGAAGGCGCTTAACACGCGGCCGCACACGCCGCTCTAAGTCTGCTGGGAGTCCTCACCTAAAAACCGCAAGGGTGAGTCTCAAGACAAGACTCAGTAGGGATCCTTCGATCCCCACTGCCCATGCACACACCCACAAGTGCAAGGTACGGCTAACGGTAAAGCAACGAACACAGAAGTAAGTACACTACTCCTATATCTCGATATGAACCATGTGCATTCGAAATATAACATGCATAATTCTAGAATCATTCTATCAAGGAGCCAACAGCTCACGTCTCAGCTTAGCATTAACCGAAGGTGTCTCGGCTACACTGACCGAAGGTGTCTCGGCCACACAACCGAGAGTAGGAAACACCGGCCACAGCCGAAGGTAGGAAACATCGATCACCACCGAAGGTAGGAAACACCAACCACAGCCGAAGGTAGGAAACATCGATCACCACCGAAGGTAGGAAACACCAACCACAGCCGAAGGTAGGAAACACCGACTCGCTGAGACGAAACAGTAACCCCTCGGATAGCATGCTAGCTACTCCGGCCCAACTGGCTCAGGTGGTTACTCCTTCCCTCAGCATGAGTGACTCTCCGAATGTACCACTCTGACACCGGTACTAGCTGACCCCGGGGTTCACCAGGTGACCCTCTCTCACTAGGCGTCACCCCGCCCACGCCCCCACCGGCGCTGTGCTCACGCCCCCACCAGCACAGGGTGATAAAGCGGTACAATGTCACTCCAGGTCCACAGTAACACAAAACACCAAAACCCGGCACAGTACGATCCGGTCACGTGAAAAGCCCACGATCGCACGACACACCACGCGGTGCCATCCGGTCATGAAGAATCCATCATTGTCGAGTGCATCAAATCATGCATTAACCAACTATCTAGCAGTATGAACACGTTTTACTGGCATGAATTAGTGAGGTTCTGTCTCGAATCGCGTCGCCCAAGGCCGACGCCATTCGAGCTCCATGTACAGGTTTATGTAAAACAGTTCAGAATCAGGTTTATGTAAAACAGTCTTCGGGCCGAAGGGGTCTCGGCCAGGCGATTTCTGTCTAAAAGGCGTCGTCCATGCGCGTCGTCTTTCAACCCGCCCGAAGGGGTCTCGGCCCCGCTATCCGAAGACAAGCTAACGCCCAGGAACCAGAATCTACCATGGGCCCGAGGGCTCCCTTTTCAACCCATAAAACCCCAAAGTTACTTAAAAACAGAGGAGAAAGAGGGGCAATACAATCCATAGGAAAATCACCTTCATAGCAAATCCCCCATATCATCAAAAGAGCACCTAAACATGCTCATTCTCCCCCCCCCCAAAACCAGCAATCCATAATCATGCTTGAACGGTAAAAACTTAATTAAAACGCGATGCTGTGGGATCCGTCACCCTACCGGACACTTGAACGCCTCCGAGCTTCAAGCCGTCCACCCGACTCGCCCCACGCCGCCGCCGGTACCGCCGTGGTCGTCCTTGCTCCACCGTGACGTCGGCCGCCGTCCGGAGAGTAGAACGCTGCAGTGGAGATGGAGGTGGCAGTGGTAGGAGCTAGGTAGAGGATGGAGTGGAGGGAGAGGTGAAATGGTGGGAGGAAAAGAGAGAGACGGAGGGATCGCCGCCGAGTTCGCCGGAGGGGAAGGAGAGGAAGAGAAGGAGAAAAAAAATGAGGGAAAGGAGGGCTCGCGGGGGTTTATCTCGAGACGGGCCGAGCGCGTGGATCGAGGCCGCCGTCCAGCCGACACGTCGGGGCCGTACCCTGACACATCCCGCGCCGCTGTCAAGAGGTCGTCGTCCCACGTGGGCGCTAGTCAGACGACTCGACAGGGCCGTACACTACGCGGCCCAAAGCCAGCCCATGTGGCACCCTCGAGTCGCCGGTCAACCCGAGTCGGTCTCGGCCGCCGACCTCGGACTCCTCCCACTGGTCTCGACGCGGAGCGCCGGCTGCCTCTCGGTCCGAAGGAAATCCGGATTCGTACCGCCCGAAGGGGTCTCGGCCCTGCATCCGAAGACAAGCTAACGCCCGACCGAGCCACCCTCGGCCTCGGGCCTTCGGCTTCGCTTCCGTCGCCATCCGGATCCCCGTCGGGCCTCGTCACCGATCCGACCCAGCCTCGGATCCAAACTTCGGGTCCCAGCTTCGGAATCCGGTCGCGATAGATCCAGTCTACATCACGTAGCCAGAACTATAGGGTCCGAAGGTCTCGATCCTTACATTCTCCCCCCCTTAAAAGAATTTCGCCCCCGAAATTGACTGCTATAATTAATAAGGTCAAAACAGGGATACAAGTTCACAAGGAAACTTACGAAAAGAGGTAAGGGAACTGTTCCCGCATCTCGTCCTCTCGCTCCCAGGTTGCCTCACCTCCGGAGCGGTACTGCTAAATCACCTTGACCAAAGGTACAATCTTGTTCCGTAGGGTCTGTTCTCTGCGATCCTCAATACGAATAGGATACTCTGGAAAGGACAGGTCCTCTGCGACCTCCAACTCTGAAAAATCCAACATATGAGACGGATCCTGAACATACTTTCTTAGCAAGGAAACATGGAACACATCGTGCACTCCTGCAAGATTGGGCGGCAAGGGCAGTTGATACGCGGTTTCCCCAATTCGAGCAAGAATGGGAAAAGGCCCAATATATCGCGGACTCAACTTGCCTCGCTTCCCGAATCTCATCACACCCTTGGAGGGTGAGATTCGAAGAAACACGTGGTCCCCAACCTCAAACTCCAGCGGTCTCCGTCTGACGTCAGCATAACTCTTCTGCCTACTCTGAGCTGCGGTCAACCTCTGCCGAACTGTCCTGGCAATCTCAGCACACTGCTGCACTAACTCTGGTCCCGTTATCTGCCTTTCACCGATCTCGGACCAACACACCGGAGATCGACACGGTCGCCCATACAAAGCCTCATAAGACGCCATGCCGATACTGGAATGGTAACTGTTGTTGTAGGCAAACTCCACGGTGGACAAATGCTGCTCCCAAGAACCTCCCCAGTCTAGGCAACATGCCCTGAGCATATCCTCCAAGGTCTGAATGGTCCTCTCTGACTGCCCGTCAGTCTCGGGATGATAAGCCGAGCTGAAGGCCAACTGAGTGCCCAATGCCTTCTGAAAGCTCTTCCAGAATCTGGAAGTGAACCTTGGGTCTCGATCTGATACAATGGACAAAGGTACCCCGTGCAAGGAGATGATCCGGTCTACAAACAACTTTGCCAGCTTGCCGACCGACCAGTCCTTCCTAATAGCTAGGAAGTGTGCCGACTTGGTCAGCCGATCAACGATGACCCAGATCGCATCTCTCCTGCTAGGGGATGTAGGCAACCCCATCACAAAGTCCATCGTTACATGTTCCCATTTCCACTCTGGAATCAGGAAGGGCTGCAGCAACCCTCCAGGTCTCTGATGCTCGGCTTTAACCTGCTGACAAGTCATGCATCTAGCCACATATTCAGCCACATCTTTCTTCATACCAGGCCACCAGAAGTGCCTCTTCAAACAATGATACATCTTTGTTGTCCCAGGATGTACTGCATACCTCGAACGGTGCGCCTCATCAAGCACACACTTGCGCACGTCCTCCTCAATCGGAACATAAAGTCTACCTCTGAACCTGACAGTACCGTCATCCCATAATTCCACCTCTGACCTCTGGAGAATCTGTGGTAATTCAACATCTGCCCTCTGAGCCTCAATCACAGCATGATACACGACTGGTCTCACAGTCAAGCTGGCCAACACGGCTCTGTCATCTTCACGCGGAACCCTAAAGGAAGATTCTGCAACCTGCTCAAACAACCTCCATTCTTGAATCATAAGGTATGACATGACCGTCTTCCGACTCAAAGCGTCTGCCACCACATTCGCCTTGCCCGGATGATAAGAAAGGTCAAAGTCATAATCCTTGATAAACTCCATCCACCTCTGCTGCCTCAGATTCAGGTCTCTCTGAGTGAACACATATTTCAAGCTCTTATGATCGGTAAAAACCTGAAATTTCTCTCCATATAAGTAATGCCTCCAGATTTTCAGTGCAAACACCACAGCTGCCAATTCCAAATCGTGAGTAGGATAGTTCTCTTCATGCTTCTTCAGCTGCCGAGAAGCATAAGCAACTACCCTGCCCTGCTGCATAAGGACTGCGCCTAGACCTCGACGGGACGCATCCGAGTAGACCACAAATCCACCCGTCCCAGATGGAAGCACCAGCACTGGGGCTGTCGTGAGGCGAGTTTTTAGCTCAACAAAACTCTGCTCACAATCCTCAGTCCACACAAGACGAACTCCCTTTCGAGTCAACCTCGACAAGGGGGCCGCTATAGAAGAAAACCCCTGAACAAACCACCTGTAATAACCAGCAAGCCCCAGGAAGCTCCTGATCTCAGTCACTGAAGTCGGCCTGCTCCAGTCCATCGCTGCCTCGATCTTGGCTGGATCCACTGCGATACCCTCGCCAGAAATAACGTGCCCAAGGAAGTGCACCTTGTCTAGCCAAAATTCACATTTGCTGAACTTAGCGTAAAGTTGGTGCTCCCTCAGGACCTGCAACACTGCCCGAAGATGAGCAGCGTGCTCTTCCTCAGAAGAAGAATAGATCAAAATATCATCAACAAACACAACCACAAACTGGTCCAGGTAGGTCCTGAAGACTCGGTTCATCAGATCCATAAAGGCCGCCGGAGCATTGGTTAAGCCGAAAGGCATAACCAAAAACTGATAATGCCCATACCGGGTCCTGAAAGCCGTCTTACTAACATCCACATCCCTGATCCTCATCTGATAATATCCAGATCTCAGATTGATCTTGGAAAACACCCTTGCGGTCTGCAGCTGATCCATCAAATCATCGATCCTAGGAAGCGGGTACTTATTCTTTATTGTCACCTGGTTCAGCTGCCTATAATCGATGCACAACCTCAGAGAACCATCCTTCTTTCTAACAAACAGAACTGGACCACCCCATGGAGATGTACTGGGACGAATGAAACCCTTGTCCAGCAACTCCTGCAACTGCGCCTTCAACTCAGCGAGTTCGGCTGGCGCCATCCGATACGGGGCCTTAGACAAGGGCGCCGTACCTGGTGCAAGCTCAATGGTAAACTCAACCTCTCGCTGAGGAGGAAGGCCTGGCAGCTCCTCAGGAAACACATCTACGAAATCACAAACCACGGGCACCTCCTAAGGACTGGGACTAGAACGGACATCAGAAACAACAACAGAGGCAAGGAAAGCCTCACAGCCACCAGCAAGCAACCTCCGTGCCTTAAAGGCAGAAATGAGAATGCCTCGAGAGGAAAACCTAATACCTTGGAAGAAGAAGGTCGGGATGTCCGGAATAGAGAAGCGCACCCTCTTCCTGTGGCAGTCCACCTCAGCATAAAAGGCTTCCAACCAATCAATGCCTAGGATGATATCAAAGTCACGAATAGCAAGTACAACCAACTGGGCCGGTAGCACATGACCCTCAATGGTCAAGGGAACATTCCTCAAACAATTATAAGATATCATAAAGTCTCCAGAAGGAACCTCCACCATCAGGCCATCAGATAACTCATCAACGGGTGCAGAAAGAATATCAAGGAACTGCTCAGAAATGAAGGAATGCGAAGCGCCCGAATCGATCAATACATGTGCAGAGTTCCCAAGGACAGAAAGTGTACCTTCCACCAAGTTGGACGCGCGAGCCTCCCTCCTGGTGATAGCCAGAACTCTTCCCTGGGTCCTCGGCTTCTTCTGATCACCTGAACCCTGACCATGACCATACCCCTGCGGGCACTGCCTCGCCAAATGGCCCTGTTGGCCGCAAGTAAAACACCTCCTGGGAAGAGTGGGACACTGAGTCCCGCCATGGGCACCTCCACAGTGCTGGCAGACTGCCAGAAGTCTCTGAGCTGGCTCCTGCTGTGCACTGGATGCAGACTGACCCTGCTGACCCTGCCTGGGCTTGCTGCTGCCGCTGCTACCACTACTGCTGCCACCGCTTCTGAAAAACCTCCTGAATCGGGAGCCGAGTGACGACGATCCCGATCCGACCGAGGGAGTCGGTGCCGCAGCCTTGCCCCTGCCACGCGCTGGCCCCTGAACAGCCTGTCCTCTCTCTCGGGCCGACTGGATCTGCTGAGCCTCTACAGCTGCCGCACATCTAACCGCAGAAGCCAAATCCGTGCAACAGTGAGACGCCACGAAGTTCCTCAGACTGAGCCTAAGCCCATCCACAAACCTCTCCGTGCGACGCTCCTCATCCTCAGATATGAAAGGCACGAACCGTCCCAGCGAAATGAACTTCGCTTCGTACTCAAGTACCGACATACTCCCCTGCGTCAGGTCCATAAACTCCCTCTCCTTGGCTCGCTGGACATGTCTAGGGAAATATTGTGCATTGAACTCCTTAACAAAGGCCTCCCAAGAAATCTCCCTAAGACTCCTGTCCCCATAACACAAACTCTTCAGTGTAGTCCACCAGTCATAAGCGCTATCCTTCAGCATGAAGGTAGCCAATGGGGTCCTCTCTACGGCTGGACAGTCCATGGTATCGAAGGTCTTCTCTATCTCTCTAAGCCAATGAATGGCCTCATCAGGGTCGGGACGACCGGTGAAGTGAGGTGGCCTCAGCTTCAGGAACCTCTCAAGTGTAGCTGTGGACCCTCCCCGAGCACTAGAACTCTCACTAGGATCTCGCGTCTGATATCTAGCCATAGTGTCCATCATGGCCTCCATAAACCGCTCTACACTCGGCCTCCCTGCCTCGGATCCACTAGGAGCATCTCCCCGCTCTCGAATAACCGGCATCCTCTTCCTGGGAGCCATCAACTCGCCTACAATTACAAAATCAAAAGGTCCTAATTAGGATCCTAAAACCTATACTACCGACGTGCCTGTACGGGATAATGTATTTATTTGCTGGACTTATGATATTTAACCTAGTTATTTATTTATTTGCCAGACCGTATGCTCTGATACCAACTGTAACGACCCGCCACCCTATAATCGGGGATCCGATTACTAAATGGGTACCGAATCATTAATTTGGAACCAAACCAGGATCTAGTAAGTCTGGGAAATAAATAATAAACTAAGCTAAACATTCACATCGCATTGAATGAAATGAAAGTGCAGGAATTAAAATTATTACAATGCGACTCGATACAGCAAATAATTACATACTCCAACTGAAAAGAAATAATTAAACATACAGGCCAGAAATAAATAACAACTACATCGGGGCATACCCCGGAACAACCGCTGAAGGCGCTTAACACGCGACCGCACACGCCGCTCTAAGTCTGCTGGGAGTCCTCACCTGAAAACCGCAGGGGTGAGTCTCAAGACAAGACTCAGTAGGGATCCTTCGATCCCCACTGCCCACGCACACACCCACAAGTGCAAGGTACAGCTAACGGTAAAGCAACGAACACAGAAGTAAGTACACTACTCCTATATCTCGATATGAACCATGTGCATTCGAAATATAACATGCATAATTCTAGAATCATTCTATCAAGGAGCCAACAACTCACGTCTCGGCTTAGCATTAACCGAAGGTGTCTCGGCTACACTGACCGAAGGTGTCTCGGCCACACAACCGAGAGTAGGAAACACCGGCCACAGCCGAAGGTAGGAAACATCGGTCACCACCGAAGGTAGGAAACACCAACCACAGCCGAAGGTAGGAAACATCGATCACCACCGAAGGTAGGAAACACCAACCACAGCCGAAGGCAGGAAACATCGACCCGCTGAGACCAAACATTAACCCCTCGGATAGCATGCTAGCTACTCCGGCCCAACTGGCTCAGGTGGTTACTCCTTCCCTCAGCATGAGTGACTCTCCGAATGTACCACTCCGACACCGGTACTAGCTGACCCCGGGGTTCACCAGGTGACCCTCTCTCACTAGGCGTCACCCCGCCCACGCCCCCACCGGCGCTGTGCTCACGCCCCCACCAGCACAGGGTGATAAAGCGCTACAATGTCACTCCAGGTCCACAGTAACACAAAACACCAAAACCCGGCACAGTACGATCCGGTCACGTGAAAAGCCCACGATCGCACGACACACCACGCAGTGCCATCCGGTCATGAAGAATCCATCATTGTCGAGTGCATCAAATCATGCATTAACCAACTATCTAGCAGTATGAACACGTTTTACTGGCATGAATTAGTGAGGTTCTGTCTCGAATCGCGTCGCCCAAGGCCGACGCCATTCGAGCTCCATGTACAGGTTTATGTAAAACAGGTCAGAATCAGGTTTATGTAAAACAGTCTTCGGGCCGAAGGGGTCTCGGCCAGGCGATTTCTGTCTAAAAGGCGTTGTGATGGCCCGACGCCCTTCAAAAAGGCGTCGTCCATGCGCGTCGTCTTTCAACCCGCCCGAAGGGGTCTCTGCCCCGCTATCCGAAGACAAGCTAACGCCCAGGAACCAGAATCTACCATGGGCCCGAGGGCTCCCTTTTCAACCCATAAAACCCCAAAGTTACTTAAAAACAGAGGAGAAAGAGGGGCAATACAATCCATAGGAAAATCACCTTCATAGCAAATCCCCCATATCATCAAAAGAGCACCTAAACATGCTCATTCTCCCCCCCCCCAAAACCAGAAATCCATAATCATGCTTGAACGGTAAAAACTTGATTAAAACGCGATGCTGTGGGATCCGTCACCCTACCGGACACTTGAACGCCTCCGAGCTTCAAGCCGTCCACCCGACTCGCCCTACGCCGCCGCCGGTACCGCCGTGGTCGTCCTTGCTCCACCGTGACGTCGGCCGCCGTCCGGAGAGTAGAATGCTGCAGTGGAGATGGAGGTGGCAGTGGTAGGAGCTAGGTAGAGGATGGAGTGGAGGGAGAGGTGAAATGGTGGGAGGAAAAGAGAGAGACGGAGGGATCGCCGCCGAGTTCGCCGGAGGGGAAGGAGAGGAAGAGAAGGAGAAAAAAAATGAGGGAAAGGAGGGCTCGCGGGGGTTTATCTCGAGACGGGCCGAGCGCGTGGATCGAGGCCGCCGTCCAGCCGACACGTCGGGGCCGTACCCTGACACAGCCCGCGCCGCTGTCAAGAGGTCGTCGTCCCACGTGGGCGCTAGTCAGACGACTCGACAGGGCCGTACACTACACGGCCCAAAGCCAGCCCATGTGGCACCCTCGAGTCGCCGGTCAACCCGAGTCGTTCTCGGCCGCCGACCTCGGACTCCTCCCACTGGTCTCGACGCGGAGCGCCGGCTGCCTCTCGGTCCGAAGGAAATCCGGATTCGTACCGCCCGAAGGGGTCTCGGCCCTGCTTCCGAAGACAAGCTAACGCCCGACCGAGCCACCCTCGGCCTCGGGCCTTCGGCTTCGCTTCCGTCGCCATCCGGATCCCCGTCGGGCCTCGTCACCGATCCGACCCAGCCTCGGATCCAAACTTTGGGTCCCAGCTTCGGAATCCGGTCGCGATAGATCCAGTCTACATCACGTAGCCAGAACTATAGGGTCCGAAGGTCTCGATCCTTACATTCTCCCCCCCTTAAAAGAATTTCGCCCCCGAAATTGACTGCTATAATTAATAAGGTCAAAACAGGGATACAAGTTCACAAGGAAACTTACGAAAAGAGGTAAGGGAACTGTTCCCGCATCTCGTCCTCTCGCTCCCAGGTTGCCTCACCTCCGGAGCGGTACTGCTAAATCACCTTGACCAAAGGTACAATCTTGTTCCGTAGGGTCTGTTCTCTGCGATCCTCAATACGAATAGGATACTCTGGAAAGGACAGGTCCTCTGCGACCTCCAACTCCGAAAAATCCAACATATGAGACGGATCCTGAACATACTTTCTTAGCAAGGAAACATGGAACACATCGTGCACTCCTGCAAGACTGGGCGGCAAGGCCAGTTGATACGCGGTTTCCCCAATTCGAGCAAGAATGGGAAAAGGCCCAATATATCGCGGACTCAACTTGCCTCGCTTCCCGAATCTCATCACACCCTTGGAGGGTGAGATTCGAAGAAACACGTGGTCCCCAACCTCAAACTCCAGCGGTCTCCGTCTGACGTCAGCATAACTCTTCTGCCTACTCTGAGCTGCGGTCAACCTCTGCCGAACTGTCCTGGCAATCTCAGCACGCTGCTGCACTAACTCTGGTCCCGTTATCTGCCTTTCACCGATCTCGGACCAACACACCGGAGATCGATACGGTCGCCCATACAAAGCCTCATAAGGCGCCATGCCGATACTGGAATGGTAACTGTTGTTGTAGGCAAACTCCACGGTGGACAAATGCTGCTCCCAAGAACCTCCCCAGTCTAGGCAACATGCCCTGAGCATATCCTCCAAGGTCTGAATGGTCCTCTCCGACTGCCCGTCAGTCTCGGGATGATAAGCCGAGCTAAAGGCCAACTGAGTGCCCAATGCCTTCTGAAAGCTCTTCCAGAATCTGGAAGTGAACCTTGGGTCTCGATCTGATACAATGGACAAAGGTACCCCGTGCAAGGAGATGATCCGGTCTACAAACAACTTTGCCAGCTTGCCGACCGACCAGTCCTTCCTAATA
The DNA here is from genome assembly GCA_030544215.1 of Zantedeschia hybrid cultivar. Classification (NCBI taxonomy): domain Eukaryota; kingdom Viridiplantae; phylum Streptophyta; class Magnoliopsida; order Alismatales; family Araceae; genus Zantedeschia; species Zantedeschia hybrid cultivar. Next base: position 38,517,480 of record JARZZO010000012.1, on the reverse strand, counting down.
GCTAGGAAGTGTGCCGACTTGGTCAGCCGATCAACGATCACCCAGATCGCATCTCTCCTGCTAGGGGATGTAGGCAACCCCATCACAAAGTCCATCGTTACATGTTCCCATTTCCACTCTGGAATCGGCATGGGCTGCAGCAACCCTCCAGGTCTCTGATGCTCGGCTTTAACCTGCTGACAAGTCATGCATCTAGCCACATATTCAGCCACATCTTTCTTCATACCAGGCCACCAGAAGTGCCTCTTCAAACAATGATATATCTTTGTTGTCCCAGGATGTACTGCATACCTCGAACGGTGCGCCTCATCAAGCACACACTTGCGCACGTCCTCCTCAGTCGGAACATAAAGTCTACCTCTGAACCTGACAGTACCATCATCCAATAATTCCACCTCTGACCTCTGGAGAATCTGTGGAAATTCAACATCTGCCCTCTGAGCCTCAATCACAGCATGATACACGACTGGTCTCACAGTCAAGCTGGCCAACACGGCTCTGTCATCTTCACGCGGAACCCTAAAGGAAGATTCTGCAACCTGCTCAAACAACCTCCATTCTTGAATCATAAGGTATGACATGACCGTCTTCCGACTCAAAGCGTCTGCCACCACATTCGCCTTGCCCGGATGATAAGAAAGGTCAAAGTCATAATCCTTGATAAACTCCATCCACCTCTGCTGCCTCAGATTCAGGTCTCTCTGAGTGAACACATATTTCAAGCTCTTATGATCGGTAAAAACCTGAAATTTCTCTCCATATAAGTAATGCCTCCAGATTTTCAGTGCAAACACCACAGCTGCCAATTCCAAATCGTGAGTAGGATAGTTCTCTTCATGCTTCTTCAGCTGCCGAGAAGCATAAGCAACTACCCTGCCCTGCTGCATAAGGACTGCGCCTAGACCTCGACGGGACGCATCCGAGTAGACCACAAATCCACCCGTCCCAGATGGAAGCACCAGCACTGGGGCTGTCGTGAGGCGAGTTTTTAGCTCAACAAAACTCTGCTCACAATCCTCAGTCCACACAAGACGAACTCCCTTTCGAGTCAACCTCGACAAGGGGGCCGCTATAGAAGAAAACCCCTAAACAAACCGCCTGTAATAACCAGCAAGCCCCAGGAAGCTCCTGATCTCAGTCACTGAAGTCGGCCTGCTCCAGTCCATCACTGCCTCGATCTTGGCTGGATCCACTGCGATACCCTCGCCAGAAATAACGTGCCCAAGGAAGTGCACCTTGTCTAGCCAAAATTCACATTTGCTGAACTTAGCGTAAAGTTGGTGCTCCCTCAGGACCTGCAACACTGCCCGAAGATGAGCAGCGTGCTCTTCCTCAAAAGAAGAATAGATCAGAATATCATCAACAAACACAACCACAAACTGGTCCAGGTAGGTCCTGAAGACTCGGTTCATCAGATCCATAAAGGCCGCCGGAGCATTGGTTAAGCCGAAAGGCATAACCAAAAACTCATAATGCCCATACCGGGTCCTGAAAGCCGTCTTACTAACATCCACATCCCTGATCCTCATCTGATAATATCCAGATCTCAGATTGATCTTGGAAAACACCCTTGCGGTCTGCAGCTGATCCATCAAATCATCGATCCTAGGAAGCGGGTACTTATTCTTTATTGTCACCTGGTTCAGCTGCCTATAATCGATGCACAACCTCAGAGAACCATCCTTCTTTCTAACAAACAGAACTGGACCACCCCATGGAGATGTACTGGGACGAATGAAACCCTTGTCCAGCAACTCCTGCAACTGCGCCTTCAACTCAGCGAGTTCGGCTGGCGCCATCCGATACGGGGCCTTAGACAAGGGCGCCGTACCTGGTGCAAGCTCAATGGTAAACTCAACCTCTCGCTGAGGAGGAAGGCCTGGCAGCTCCTCAGGAAACACATCTACGAAATCACAAACCACGGGCACCTCCTAAGGACTGGGACTAGAACGGACATCAGAAACAACAACAGAGGCAAGGAAAGCCTCACAGCCACCAGTAAGCAACCTCCGTGCCTTAAAGGCAGAAATGAGAATGCCTCGAGAGGAAAACCTAATACCTTGGAAGAAGAAGGTCGGGATGTCCGGAATAGAGAAGCGCACCCTCTTCCTGTGGCAGTCCACCTCAGCATAAAAGGCTTCCAACCAATCAATGCCCAGGATGATATCAAAGTCACGAATAGCAAGTACAACCAACTGGGCCGGTAGCACATGACCCTCAATGGTCAAGGGAACATTCCTCAAACAATTATAAGATATCATAAAGTCTCCAGAAGGAACCTCCACCATCAGGCCATCAGATAACTCATCAATGGGTGCAGAAAGAATATCAAGGAACTGCTCAGAAATGAAGGAATGCGAAGCGCCCGAATCGATCAATACATGTGCAGAGTTCCCAAGGACAGAAAGTGTACCTCCCACCAAGTTGGACGCGCGAGCCTCCCTCCTGGTGATAGCCAGAACTCTTCCCTGGGTCCTCGGCTTCTTCTGATCACCTGAACCCTGACCATGACCATGCCCCTGCGGGCACTGCCTCGCCAAATGGCCCTGTTGGCCGCAAGTAAAACACCTCCTGGGAAGAGTGGGACACTGAGTCCCGCCATGGGCACCTCCACAGTGCTGGCAGACTGCCGGAAGTCTCTGAGCTGGCTCCTGCTGTGCACTGGATGCAGACTGACCCTGCTGACCTTGCCTGGGCCTGCTGCTGCCGCTGCTACCACTACTGCTGCCACCGCTTCTGAAAAACCTCCTGAATCGGGAGCCGAGTGACGACGATCCCGATCCGACCGAGGGAGTCGGTGCCGCAGCCTTGCCCCTGCCACGCGCTGGCCCCTGAACAGCCTGTCCTCTCTCTTGGGCCGACTGGATCTGCTGAGCCTCTACAGCTGCCGCACATCTAACCGCAGAAGCCAAATCCGTGCAACAGTGAGACGCCACGAAGTTCCTCAGACTGAGCCTAAGCCCATCCACAAACCTCTCCGTGCGACGCTCCTCATCCTCAGATATGAAAGGCACGAACCGTCCCAGCGAAATGAACTTCGCCTCGTACTCAAGTACCGACATACTCCCCTGCGTCAGGTCCATAAACTCCCTCTCCTTGGCTCGCTGGACATGTCTAGGGAAATATTGTGCATTGAACTCCTTAACAAAGGCCTCCCAAGAAATCTCCCTAAGACTCCTGTCCCCATAACACAAACTCTTCAGTGTAGTCCACCAGTCATAAGCGCTATCCTTCAGCATGAAGGTAGCCAATGGGGTCCTCTCTACGGCTGGACAGTCCATGGCATCGAAGGTCTTCTCTATCTCTCTAAGCCAATGAATGGCCTCATCAGGGTCGGGACGACCGGTGAAGTGAGGTGGCCTCAGCTTCAGGAACCTCTCAAGTGTAGCTGTGGACCCTCCCCGAGCACTAGAACTCTCACTAGGATCTCGCGTCTGATATCTAGCCATAGTGTCCATCATGGCCTCCATAAACCGCTCTACACTCGGCCTCCCTGCCTCGGATCCACTAGGGGCATCTCCCCGCTCTCGAATAACCGGCATCCTCTTCCTGGGAGCCATCAACTCGCCTACAATTACAAAATCAAAAGGTCCTAATTAGGATCCTAAAACCTATACTACCGACGTGCCTGTACGAGATAATGTATTTATTTGCTGGACTTATGATATTTAACCTAGTTATTTATTTATTTTCCAGACCGTATGCTCTGATACCAACTGTAACGACCCGCCACCCTATAATCGGAGATCCGATTACTAAATGGGTACCGAATCATTAATTTGGAACCAAACCAGGATCTAGTAAGTCTGGGAAATAAATAATAAACTAAGCTAAACATTCACATCGCATTGAATGAAATGAAAGTGCAGGAATTAAAATTATTACAATGCGACTCGATACAGCAAATAATTACATACTCCAACTGAAAAGAAATAATTAAACATACAGGCCAGAAATAAATAACAACTACATCGGGGCATACCCCGGAACAACCGCTGAAGGCGCTTAACACGCGGCCGCACACGCCGCTCTAAGTCTGCTGGGAGTCCTCACCTGAAAACCGCAGGGGTGAGTCTCAAGACAAGACTCAGTAGGGATCCTTCGATCCCCACTGCCCACGCACACACCCACAAGTGCAAGGTACAGCTAACGGTAAAGCAACGAACACAGAAGTAAGTACACTACTCCTATATCTCGATATGAACCATGTGCATTCGAAATATAACATGCATAATTCTAGAATCATTCTATCAAGGAGCCAACAACTCACGTCTCGGCTTAGCATTAACCGAAGGTGTCTCGGCTACACTGACCGAAGGTGTCTCGGCCACACAACCGAGAGTAGGAAACACCGGCCACAGCCGAAGGTAGGAAACATCGGTCACCACCGAAGGTAGGAAACACCAACCACAGCCGAAGGTAGGAAACATCGATCACCACCGAAGGTAGGAAACACCAACCACAGCCGAAGGTAGGAAACACCGACCCGCTGAGACCAAACAGTAACCCCTCGGATAGCATGCTAGCTACTCCGGCCCAACTGGCTCAGGTGGTTACTCCTTCCCTCAGCATGAGTGACTCTCCGAATGTACCACTCCGACACCGGTACTAGCTGACCCTGGGGTTCACCAGGTGACCCTCTCTCACTAGGCGTCACCCCGCCCACTCCCCCACCGGCGCTGTGCTCACGCCCCCACCAGCACAGGGTGATAAAGCGCTACAATGTCACTCCAGGTCCACAGTAACACAAAACACCAAAACCCGGCACAGTACGATCCGGTCACGTGAAAAGCCCACGATCGCACGACACACCACGCAGTGCCATCCGGTCATGAAGAATCCATCATTGTCGAGTGCATCAAATCATGCATTAACCAACTATCTAGCAGTATGAACAAGTTTTACTGGCATGAATTAGTGAGGTTCTGTCTCGAATCGCGTCGCCCAAGGCCGACGCCATTCGAGCTCCATGTACAGGTTTATGTAAAACAGTTCAGAATCAGGTTTATGTAAAATAGTCTTCGGGCCGAAGGGGTCTCGGCCAGGCGATTTCTGTCTAAAAGGCGTCGTGATGGCCCGACGCCCTTCAAAAAGGCGTCGTCCATGCGAGTCGTCTTTCAACCCGCCCGAAGGGGTCTCGGCCCCGCTATCCGAAGACAAGCTAACGCCCAGGAACCAGAATCTACCATGGGCCCGAGGGCTCCCTTTTCAACCCATAAAACCCCAAAGTTACTTAAAAAGAGAGGAGAAAGAGGGGCAATACAATCCATAGGAAAATCACCTTCATAGCAAATCCCCCATATCATCAAAAGAGCACCTAAACATGCTCATTCTCCCCCCCCCCCCAAAACCAGAAATCCATAATCATGCTTGAACGGTAAAAACTTGATTAAAACGCGATGCTGTGGGATCCGTCACCCTACCGGACACTTGAACGCCTCCGAGCTTCAAGCCGTCCACCCGACTCGCCCCACGCCGCCGCCGGTACCGCCGTGGTCGTCCTTGCTCCACCGTGACGTCGGCCGCCGTCCGGAGAGTAGAACGCCGCAGTGGAGATGGAGGTGGCAGTGGTAGGAGCTAGGTAGAGGATGGAGTGGAGGGAGAGGTGAAATGGTGGGAGGAAAAGAGAGAGACGGAGGGATCGCCGCCGAGTTCGCTGGAGGGGAAGGAGAGGAAGAGAAGGAGAAAAAAAATGAGGGAAAGGAGGGCTCGCGGGGGTTTATCTCGAGACGGGCCGAGCGCGTGGATCGAGGCCGCCGTCCAGCCGACACGTCGGGGCCGTACCCTGACACAGCCCGCGCCGCTGTCAAGAGGTCGTCGTCCTACGTGGGCGCTAGTCAGACGACTCGACAGGGCCGTACACTACGCGGCCCAAAGCCAGCCCATGTGGCACCCTCGAGTCGCCGGTCAACTCGAGTCGGTCTCGGCCGCCGACCTCGGACTCCTCCCACTGCTCTCGACGCGGAGCGCCCGCTGCCTCTCGGTCCGAAGGAAATCCGGATTCGTACCGCCCGAAGGGGTCTCGGCCCTGCTTCCGAAGACAAGCTAACGCCCGACCGAGCCACCCTCGGCCTCGGGCCTTCGGCTTCGCCTCCGTCGCCATCCGGATCCCCGTCGGGCCTCGTCACCGATCCGACCCAGCCTCGGATCCAAACTTCGGGTCCCAGCTTCGGAATCCGGTCGCGATAGATCCAGTCTACATCACGTAGCCAGAACTACAGGGTCCGAAGGTCTCGATCCTTACAGATAAAGTCCCCTATGCTTCTGCCATAGGGTCCATCATGTATGACATGCTATGTACCAGACCTGATGTAGCATATGCTCTAAGTGTGACGAGCAGACATCAGGCAGATCCAGATGATGAACACTGGAAGGCTGTGAAATGCATCCTTAAATACTTGAGAAGGACTAACGATCTATTTCTAGTCTATGGTGGAGGAGACTTAAAGCTGCAAGGATACAGTGACTCAAGTTTTCAGTCTGATCCTGATGACAGCAAGTCACATCAGGTTTTGTTTTCACACTCAACGGGGGAGCAGTGAGCTGGAAAAGTTCCAAGTAGGAAACCATTGTTGATTCGACAACGGAAGCCAAGTATATTGCTGCTACTGAAGCCGCCAAGGAAGTTGTATGGATGAAGAAATTCATCGGCGATCTTGGTGTGGTGGAAAGCATATATGGTCCCGTCCCACTGTTGTGTGACAACAATGGGGCGATTGCTCAAGCGAAGCCGAGGTCTCATAAGAAGTCGAAGCACATTCTGCGGCGCTTTCATCTGATCATAGAGATTATAGCTCGAGGAGATGTCGTGGTGGAAAGAGTTCCCTCAGCCGACAACATAGTAGATCCACTTACAAAGCCTTTGTCTCAAAATATCTTTGAGCGTCACTTAGAGAATATGGGTATTCTGTATAAAAATGATTGTCTTTAGTCCAAGTGGGAGATTGTTAGTATTAGATGGTCCCAAAGCCAATCCGATACTATGTACTTATTCAGATTATTAATAAATGGCAATAATTCATTGTGTGTAATTAGTTCGATCTCTGTTTATCGTATCACGATGAAGTCCATGAACATGTGCAACAGTCTTCGGATTGTAATGAGATGATAATTACGGGACCGAAGACTTATAAACACATATTCTTAATTGTTCTTAGTAATAGGATGTTTGAGATAGGACATCGAACATCCAAATAGACTAGTATAAGTTACTTCAGCTCATATGATGAGGGTGACTGATCCCATAAGTCACTTGTGTGGAGACACTATGCTGGACCTGTAGGTGCTCATTGGTGAATGAGTTTACTGAACTGATCCGACTATGAATTGCTAGATGGTAAACACCTTACTGTTAACCAGCTCGATTCTTTTGTCACGGTTGCGTGGATTATCTTTGGACCTGAGAAGCCAAAGATATCTTATTGGTAGGTTTCTAAACTTTGACCTTGACTAAGGAATCCCTAACTATGGGTTATCAATAAGTCAAGCGATCGGGTTCAGGGAAATGGCCTCGAAGGTAATTTTGTGTTCAATACGGGATCATCCACTCTCGGTAGTTTGAGGGAGAATGTTCCAGGAATGATGCGCTTAAAGTCCCTGGCCAGGGCGGACTCTGTATTCGATAAGGAGTTATCAGATTCAGATTAGCAGCATCTGATTCAACTGAATCGACCGTATAGGGTTTAACAGTAAACCATGCCCTAGGTCGATTTGGGACATTGCACGGATGAAGGATTATATCCGCGTGCTAACCGATGATAGAAAGGTTCCAATAGAGGGTTACATAACCCCAGTGCCATCCAGGATCACGCAATGTTGCTTGGCATCCAACGTGATCGGAAGTCCGTCCGAATTTATTGTGGGACATTAAATTCGGCTGTATAATTGAATATAAGGATATTAATTAATTCAGTGGGTCAGTAAAGGGTTACTGAACTTAATGGGCTATTAACTGGACTGGTATTTGGGCCTAGAGGGTCACACGCAAATGGTTTTCAAGTCGATGGATAATCCGACAGGATTTCGGATAAGTCTGGGTTTTTATGAAAAACCGCAAACATACTTATTATAAAAGAATGGATTCTACATCGGGGGCCAGCAACCCCTGACCTAGCCATCGTTCTTTCTCCCTTTCTCTCTCTTCTGGGCGTGTGACACGAGACGGCCGTCTGGAGGCTCCGCTTCGAATCCCGACTGCTCCACCTTCCGTTCGACGGGAGATTCCGAATCCGCATGTCGCGGCGGATTACGCGCACCCAGACGAGATCTACGAATGTCGCAGCGGGTGAGGAACCGAGGACGATCCATCGCGAGTAGAACTGTGTGGATACCGCTAGAGGTCGGGCATCTGCGTGACTTGCGGCATCGCTCCGACGGAACCGAAAAACGAATGCGGATTCAAATCCGCGCAAGGTAAATCCGATTTACTCCGGTTTTATTTCTACGATCGAAACGGGACAGATCTGATCCCGAATATTTTATTCCACTGCGTTTTTCGGTCGGATCCCGACACAGCGATCCCAACACCTAGTACGCCAAGGCCTCGCGGTTCCAGCACCCAAAGGTCCCATGGATTGTGATTCTCCAGTTTGGACTTTGTTCCCCTTCTCAATCACCTTTGCAATTCAAAATACCTAACTCTCATGCATTTATCACATTCGCATATCATTGGATATAGCTCATCCCTTCTTTGGGCCGTCCAAAACTAGGTTCGATTTTCGAAACACCTATTTATCATTCTGTTCCACTCTACTGCAAAACAGGTGTCCCGGAGGGGCATTTGTAGATGCCCGATTTTGGACACCTCATTGGTCATAAATCCCACATTACCACCATAATCCATCTATTTTTCTCACATAATTTAGCCCACTAAATAATCAGGCCCATTAACCAATTTTCGCTTCCTCTCACCCGTGGAAGGCCAACCATTGCCTTCCACCTTTTGGCCACCTTTTTCACTTTCCACCGCCTTTTCGTGGAAGACCAACCAGCCTGCCTTCCACCACCCATGTGTAGACATGCTAATTTTGACATCATACTGAGTAAATTTCATGTCACAATGATAATGCTCCAGAATGGTCTGATATTTAATTATTAATTAATCCTTATTGATTTTCTTTCAAAATTTGTTGAATCACGTCACTGATGCGCGACGCCATTTGGATTCTTAGCAGAAATCGATTCTGAATTAAAATTAGTAAATTTAAGAGGATTTAACTGAATAGCGTCACCTATACATGACGTCATTTATGTCCTAATCCGTCTAAGTTTACTATTTATATTTCTAGTTAATTTCCTAAATTATCTAAAGCATGTCTCCCTTACGCGACGTGTTTCAAGTTTCCTAATTGTTTTCGGTTTCCCTTTCCAGATTTATTTATATCCTTGTCACATTAATTAACTAAAAGGCGTCCCCTAGAACGACGCATTTTAAGAGTTTCCTGATAAGCATGATTTGGTCAAGATAATATGGTTTCAGAGGTTAGAAGGGTTTCCAATCCCCTTCATGATCGTCTAGGATAACTCTGAGCCGCGGGAGAGTCCCTTTTTAAGGCCAAGATACCCTTGAATCACTTCTTATAAATACATATGAGCATTAACCTTTAAAAGGGGTTAGTGGTTAGTGATTTTGAAGCTTAAAGTAAGGTGTTTTGAAGGTCCTCAAGGATTCTTGTCTGTCATCTATTGAAGCTTAAGAAGACCAAGGCATTCAAGGGGCCAAACCAATTATTTTGTTCTTTAGTTTCTTTCTAGTTTATTTTTCATATGATTATTTTTCATAACATCATTCCATCACACACATCCACTTCATAACTTTCAAACCTATACCTCCTTAAAGGGGTTTAGAAGAAAACCACAAAAGTGACTTCTTTTAGTTTAGTTGTATGTCTAGATTCTTAATTGGAATAGATACTACCCTATTTTAGTTCTAATAATAGTTCTATTATTTGTTTAATCTTTTGCAAGGTACTAAAAAGGGAACAAGAGTAAAGAAAGAGAAGGCTCTTTTCTTTCGGCCGGCCGGAAGATGAGAACAAAAGGACACCATATTCTCCCTATTTGCAAGGTTAGTAAGCGATCACTTTTCCTTTGAAACCCTCGGTTTTTGGTGATCGCAATTCTTTTTCATGTTGTTAATCAGAGTAAACACATGATAACATGATGAACACACACCCTTTTTGAGCACTACAACTTTTTGGCGATCACGGTGGGACTTGTCTTCTTTCCTTTTTATTTTACTCTTGTTGTTTCCATTGGGCACCCTCGGTGCACCGCTTGTGTCCCTCGGGCACGGTTGTTGGTTCGTTGGTTGGTTACTTGATTTTTATCCCCACGTGCACCTCGTGCACACCCCTTTGTGGCAAAATTTTGCCCTCCCTCAATTGCCTTGAGAAGTGGTGTTGGAAAGTGTGTTTTGTTCAAATTGATATCCACGTGTTGCATGATTAGTCTATATGTTCAAACTGTCATCGCATGAGCAGTTGATTTCTTAGTTATCTCGTTATTTGGAGAGTGGATTGCCCCTAATCTTGCTTCTTATTTGTTGTTTTGGGACCTAAAGCGCGTCTTCCCAGAGAGACGGGTTTCATTAAGCGCGTCGCCCTTACAGGACGCGACTTAGTGCACCCTTTATCTCTGTTGCTGCCCAAGCTGCTGTGAGTAGGAGGGATTACTGTTTTGAATAGCGTCGGTGAACAGCGACGCGATTCAAGCTCTCATCCCTATTGCTCATCAACACTCGGATCATTGATCTTATTTCTACCTATATTTATTTATTATACATTAGAGGCCATCCAGGCCACAGGTCATTTGTATCGGGGCTCACCCCCCTCCTCTAGGAACACCTCTCTTGGCATCCTCACCTCTCTTTGACTGGATCGGTCCCTCGGTCAGACTAGAGTGGTTAGTGTTAAGACCTCCGTAGGTCCCCAAAAGCAAGGAATTCCTCTTTGTTCATCGGGCCGATTGTACTATTTGAAGTCCCGGGTAGTTGGTCATATTGTTGTGAATGAAGCCGTAGAACATAATGGCGGAAATTGAATTGAAACTAGGATCTTACCCATTGAGAGAATTCAAGTTTAAAAATTCCAATAACCTAACAAATAACTCTCAGAACAGCGTAAGCATCCACTTGTTTGTTAATCTATGCAAACATAGTTGAAATAATTATCCTCTCAGCAGAATGATGCTACGTTTAGGTAGAGCCGTCGGCATGGATGCCTTTGAACAAGAAGATCTAGTCGAATACGAGGGAGTGGTCTATGCCCTTCAAGTTCATGATACATCCTATGCTGAAGATGAAAGGGATGCCTATATCTTTGATTATCCCGATCAATTCCAAACTATTTATGAGGGAGATGCTCATGCCCCTCAGTATTATGATAACTTGATCTACGGTCAATATCACCTGGATTTGGACGATCGTTCACGTATTCACGTCATTTCCAATCCTACCATTGAAAGAGCCCAAGACCAAGATGGACCCTTTGCCGAACATCCTTTTGATCTCGCTACCCTCATGGGAGCTCTGTCTAATCATGTGGATCTCCGTCAATTTGACGCCATCCAATCCATCTTAAAAGGGAAAGCTCCTCTGCATCCTTCCGAGCCAAGCCCTATGGTTCACCCTGTTGCTTATCAAGCCCCTACTCAGGCCATGGAAGGTCTCCGCATTTCCACTCCACGGCACAAAAGTCCTCAGCAGTCTGGTTCACGACACCCTGTCAGGCCGCAAACCCCAATCTATCATAATGCCTTCGGACACGGTGGGAACGCCACCAGTTCACAACCTCACTGTCCTCGCATCCCTGCTTATTCGCAGAGGCAGTCTTTTCAACAACCATCACCTCCACCAGCAGATCCTACCACCAAGCTCCTACTTAACAAGTTGTCCCAAATGGATGAGCGGTTCAAGAATCTTGAAAAGAATATGGATAGCAAGGCCGCTCCTAAAGTCTCTATTCCTGATTTGCCAGTATTCCATCTGCTACCTTTCGAGATGCCGATCTATAGAAAGTACAACGGCACAGGCAACCCTTTTCTTCACATCAAAGAATTTCTGTGTGAATCATCATTCTGGCAGCATGATAAAAAAGCATTGGCATTCCTCTTCAGAAGATCACTAGAAGGATCGGCTGTAGAGTGGTTCTTCTCTTTAGACCCAAGTGAGGTAGAGAATTTCAACATGGTGTCGAAGAGGTTCCTGCAAAGATACAAAGACAAGGTGGCACCTACCTTGTCCATCACTGACATATTTAATGAGAAGATGAAGCCAGACGAAGACTTCATAGTGTTCGCCAATAGGTGGCGAGGATGGCCGAAAAGATAAGAGATCATTTGTCCGAACAAGAACTGGTAAAGATGATCGTTGCCAACGCCACTCCACAGTACAAGCTGGTGCTGATGCTGAATAACTTGACCACTATGGCAGACCTATATGAGAGAGCATGTTATGCCCAGAATGCGTTCAAAGACTCCACCTTTGCTAGTGTCTTTGATCCTCATCGACCCAATAGACCTCCACCTTGGAAGTCTATTATCCCCAATTCTTCTATGGGTCCAACTACCTAGGGTACACTGTCTCATAAACAAGTCAGTATAATGAATAATAGTCAACCCCAGTTTATGAGGCATCAGCAACAATATCAGTCACCCAGGCCTCAAAACCAATAGGGTTATAGGCCTCCTACTCAGCAGCTTTAGTCAGCGCCACAACATTCCCACCAGCAGGTATACAACCCACCTCGACAACAGTTGAATTACACTCATGTTCCTCCTCCGAATGACTATACACAGCAAAGGAAACCTCCTGGCCCCAAAAGGTCGGTATACCCCCAATTACCAGAATCCCTCATAGATATATTCAACGCCCTCATGGAGGCCAATGCCTTAGTGCTGCCAAAAGAAAGGGTCGTTTGGCCATCAAATGTTGACATGTCCCGTTATTGTATGTTTCATCATCAACCGGGACACACAGTAGACGCTTGCTTTCACTTCCGGGATTATATTCATGACCTCAATGACCAAGGAGGGATTGATTGGGAAGATATGAAAAAGTACATAGCCGCCTTGAAGGCGAAAAGACCACAGCAGCAATAACAACAACCATAGCCACCACAACAGCAACTGCTAGTCCAAAGGGCGTCGGTACAACAAGCCGCACCACAGAATATGGGCATAGTACAGAACCCATTGCCGGAACATCAAAAACAAATTGCTCCTATCCTAACAATGGCCAGTCTGAGGCTAATAGAGGGCAACAACGGAAAATAGAGGATTCTCCTTCTATCTATTCAACTAGTCATGTATCAAGCACTGCCAAGCAACCGCCTCACCACATCCTCCACATATCCAAACCACAACCAATCACTATCAAACCCATCACACCCTCTGCCATCATATCCTCACCAAACAACCCTCTGCAAACCAACTATACATCCCTCATGCCATCCAAACCACTACGTATGCCGTTCCCTACATCATCTACAATAACCACTCACCCCGACACCTTACAACCCTCCAAACCACTCATCTACACAGTACCCCCACCAAATAATCCATCACCGTCACTTGCTCACATGCACCCCCAACCCTCCAAACCACTCATCCGAGTCCCCCTATCTCCATCAAATAACCCACCAACATCCCCCTGCCAAACAGTTATGCCTTCCAAGCCACTCCTCAACACAGCAGTGCTTAAGATAATACTTGGAGCTTCCGCTATTGAAGAACATACGCTCTGAAGGGGCCGAATATTCAACAAAGCATTTCCTCAATCTACAATGCGAGATGGCCCGTCATAGCCAGTAGAAGAAGTCCAAAATGAAGAAAGTGTACCAGGTACTCATTATGATTTGTTGAAGCAGCTGGATAGAACACCGGCACATATCTCCATATTAGAGCTGATCAAGAGATCCAAAATCCATCAAGAAGCCCTAATGGAATATCTACAACGGATAGTGGTCAGCGAAGATGTGCAAGTGGAAAAGATCACTGCATTGTTGGTACCCCGGGGAGATCAACCCTCTATATCCTTCCATACTTCTGAATTGGCACCATTGGCAGCAAGGAGCATGGCATTAAGTATAACTGTCAACGTATGTAAAAAGGTTGTGGATACATGTTTAGTAGATACCGGGGTCTTTATCAATGTGTTGCCACCAAGAACTCTAGAGCTTTGTAGGGTCCCGAAAGAAAAATGGCTGCCTTCTCCCATTTTTGTTACAACCTATAATAACTCTACCCGTGCCCCTCTAGGGATGGTCTATTTAAAGGTAGAGTTAGGCCCTGCTTGCCATGCTGAAGTTGAATTTCATATCCTCGAGATTGACCCTTCACTGAAAGGCATACTCGGTCGTCCTTATATCAAGTAACTTGAGGCGACTCCATCAACGAACCACCAATGCCTCAAGTTCCCTCACAAAGGACGTATCATCAAAGTCACGAGTATGCCTATCATTGCTGCAACCCACTCGCTGAATATAAGTCCCAACCCCGCCCCCCAGAGGCCAGCCATCTCCTTATGCCAAATATATACCCTTTCAGCATATCCTCTTGAGCATACTGTACCTACATCTTATCTGATTGATGCCGTAAAGCGGAAGAAGCCTATGAATACCCCAGGCTAGAACATCATGCTGAAAATGGGATATCAACCTGGAAAGGGTCTAGGTACCCGGTTGCAAGGAAGAATTAAACCAGTAATAGATGAGAGAAGGGTACTTGGCAGCGGCCTAAGCTACAGGACGGAGAAAGTGAGGCATAACATTGTGGAACAACAAGAAGGTGAAGATGGTCAGAAGACATGGAAAACCATTGTTACCCCATGCAAAGAAAATCGGGATCCCTTGACTTGGACCTTGTCCACTCATTTTGTTAAAGGGCCCGTGATTCAACATGACCACCATAATACAATAGTGATTACTTCCCACTTTGACCTACATGATGTGTATGGGAAGGATCTAGCTAGACATTGTTTACAACTGCTGACATACCAATCTTTAGAGGCTCAGTGGCTGATGAAAAGGAGGAAGACTCAAGAGCCGGAATGTGAATGGTAACGCTGGTTCGACAAATAAGATTTGTATATTGCACTGAACATACTATTCTTGAACCCGTCAGAATCAAAATAGTCGTCACTGATAGATGAACTAATTGAAAGGCCCAAGGCCATCTTTGATAAAAGGATTTTGCTGGCTGAAGAGACCGATGAAGGGGAACCAGATGACCCCTATGAAACCGGATTCACCACTGATATCCTATGGAGAGGAACCTATCCTCTCATGTTTTCACCCTCCACACTCTGTTCTGCACCTTGCTCCTAACCCCGACTTGGTCCCGGGTCATTACTGAAGATATTCTACGGGCTCCGCCCATTACTATTATCATATCTCCCCAAGATCTCATTCCTCAGGTCCCTCTCGATCTCGAGAGGATCTACAATCTGATCTAGGACATACTATTGTATGATCCCCCTAATCCCTGGGCACTGATGCCACTACCTCCATCATTTCATTCTCCCCCTATTCACATCCACTATTACTTTATGATACACTCAAATAATTCCAAAAAAAAAAAAAAACGTCGATTTGGCAACCTCTTCCTCCCAAATCCTCATTGAGGAAACCTCCTACTTGTCCGACTGCACCCCATCGCATGGGTCATTCAGGCAAACTTCTCTACTAGAGTTGCTTTGCCTCTCCCCTTGGGAGGATTCACCTGTACTTCATCCTCTACCCCCTAACTTTTATCCTTCTTCGTCCCCATTAGGTCAGGCTAGGGAGTCTTGTTCTAGGCAGGTTAATCAGATTAGGAAGTTTAAGAAGTCTAAGGGTAGGCGGGTTCTAGATAGATATCTCTAGGAGTTAGCTTTAAGATGCCTTTCTAGCTCTCAAATCCCTCAGCTATTAGAAAATCCAATTCAGATGCCAGAAGAGTGTGGAGTTGATGAATTAGTTGATGATGGGTACGGGGTATACGAGCTGTTACATGAGAAAGACCCTATTAATGAAGAAGGAGAAGATGACGAGGATGTAGCTAAGGCGTATGCCAGTGAAGTGAAGAGATTTGATGAACCCTCAGCTGCTGTAGAAGAGCCTACTAAAGAAATCAATCTAGGGACCGAAGATGAACCCAAGGTTGTCCTCGTCAGTAAAAATCTGTCTGAAGTAGATGAAGAGGCAGTGATTCGAGTTCTCAAGGATTATAAGGACACCTTCGCCTGGAGTTATAAGGATATGCCGGGGTTAGACTCATCGTTAGTGGAACATAGATTGACATTGAAAGATAGAGTTAGCCCAGTTAAACAAAAGTTAAGGCGATTCCACTGTCAAATGGCTTTAAAAATGAAGGAAGAGGTTGACAAGCTACATAAAGCCAAGTTTATTAGAGTGGTTTTCTATCCGTAATGGGTGGCCAATATAGTCCCGGTTATGAAAAAGGATGGGAAGGTCAGAATTTGTATTAACTTCCGAGATTTAAACCGGGCATGTCCTAAAGACAATTTTCCACTACCTCATATTGATGTACTCATTGACAATATGGCTAGTTATAAAACTCTATCATTCATGAATGGATTCTCAGGGTATAATCAGATTAAGTTGGCAGAAGAAGATCAAGAGAAAACATCATTCACCACACCTTGGGGAACTTATTGCTATGTTGTTATGCCATTTGGATTGAAAACTACTGGAGCCACTTATCAGAGAGCCATGATGGCGATATTCTATGACATGATGCACATTAACTTAGAGGTGTATGTGGATGATCTATTGGTGAAATCTAAGACGAAAGTTGAGCATGCTGAAGTCCTAGCAAAAGTTTTGAAGAGATCGAGAGAATATCAGTTAAAGATGAATCCTAAGAAGTGTGTATTCGGAGTATCATCAGGAAAATTATTGGGATTTATTGTCAGTAAGTGGGGCATTGAGATCGATCTCAACAAGGCAAAGGCTATCAGAGAGATGCCACCTCCCAAGAATTTGAAGGAACTAAGAGGATTAATCAGGAGATTGAAATTTATTTGCCGATTTGTCTCCCAACATTCACAATGGTGTAAGCCGTTCTGCGAGCTTACTAAACCGGGGGTCAAATTCGATTGGGACAATATGTGCCAGGAGGCATTTGATGGATTGAAAAATTATTTGGCAAGTCCTCCTGTCTTGAAGCCACCATCTTTGGACAAACCTTTAATTCTATATATTTCTGTTTTATATGATGTGGTGGGGGCTCTCTTAGCACAAGAGGATGAAGAAGGAAAGGAGAGGGAAGCCTACTATCTCTCTAAGCTTCTCAACCCCGCTGAACAGAGGTATACGACAATGGAGAAAACATGTGCAACACTTGTATGGGTGGTTCAGAACTTGAAGCACTACTGTTTGGCTCATGAAGTCCATCTCACTGCTAGAATGAATCCCATTAAGTTCATTCTTGAGAAATCGGTTCTTACCATTAGGTTAGCACGTTTGCAAAGCTTTCTCTCTCAATTTGATATTATCCACATTCAGCAGAAAGCAATCAAAGGCTACGCCATAGCAGAATATCTTGCTCATCACCCTCTTCCTCAATTTGATCAAGTCTGATCGGAGTTTTCGGATGAGGAACTGATGTCCATAAACAAAATCAATGATGATATATGGACTCTGCATTTTGACGGAGCTCTGAACTCTCACGGTAAAGGTATCGGCATCTTTCCCCTATCACCCGAAGGCGTCACCATTCCGCAAGCCTTTCAGCTTGACTTCTATGTCACCAACAACATAGCTGAATATGAGACTCTCCTTGCTAGCCTCGAGGCCGCTCATCTCCATGGTGCCACCAAACTGAGAATTGTGGGTGATAGTCAGCTAATTCTTCGTCAAGTGCCTACTACCCTCGATCTTAAACTTAAGCCCTATCAGAAACTTACTTCAGATTATGCCAAACTTTTCACCAAACTAATCTTCGTCCATGTTCCTCGAAATCAGAACATTCTAGCTGACGCTTTAGCTTCTCTCGCATCTTCTCTAAACTTCCCGATCAGCCGGCAATATGAGTTAATCACTATTCATTGGCGTCTTTCTCTTGCTGTGAAAGACCCTTCCTTTCTCAAGATTAAAGAGAAGTTGCTGAAGAAGGTTAGAGATGGGGATATTGCAGAAAAGAGAGAAATCATGTTGCTAGATTGGCAAGAAGAAATGGCAGATGAGGATAAGCCATGTTACTATGAAATTGCTAAGTATTGTGAAGATTAATCAGACCTTGAAGAAGCCACTACTGAGGAGAAAATGGCTATCAGGAGAGTTGCTCATAGATACAGCCTGGTTGGAGGAACTCTATACAAACGTGGATTTGATGGTGTTCTCTTGAGATGTTTGGATGAAGATGAGCTTTGGAAGATCATGGAAGGAGCTCATGCTGGAGTCTGTGGTAGCCATGTTAACGGACAAATGCTATCAAAGAAAATCCTTAGACAAGAATATTATTGGCCTACCATGGAAGAAGATTATGTAGGGTATGTTCGTAGGTGTGCTAAGTGTCAGCTTCATGCCGATAAGATCCATTCTCCCGCATCTTCACTCCATCCTGTGTCCACCCCATGGCCTTTCTCTATGTGGGCATTCGACATCATCGGACCCCTTGGTAATCCTGACTCTGCCACCAAGCAAAAATATTTCATCCTCACGGCAACATAATATTTCACTAAATGGGCAAAAGCCGAAGAATACATAGAGATCAAAGCATCAACAGTCTGCAAGTTCATCATGAAGAACATCATCACCAGATTTGAGATTCCAAACACCATCGTCACTGACAATAGGCCGCAATTCATCTCACAAGAATTGAAGGACCTCTACAACAGGTTTAAAATTGCATTGCATCATTCGTCTCCATATTATCTGTAAGGCAATGGCCAAGCAGAAGCAACTAATAAGACTTTGATAAAAATCATCAAAAAAACGTGTAAGTCTAATAAATTCTCAAACCGGCCGGAGAAACTGATTGATGCTCTATAGGCATACCGAACTTCAATCCACACGCCTACTGGGCAGACTCCGTATTCCTTAACATTTGGAATGGAGGTGGTAGATCCATACGAAATCCTCATACCGTCATTAAAAGTACAATTAAATAAGGAATTCTCTATTGATGAACACCGTTCAACGCTCTTGGCTCAACTAAAAATCTTAGATGATAAAAGATGGTCAGCCGCTAATCATGCAAGAGTATATCAGAACATATTAGCACGTTTTTACTAAAAGAAAGTCATTGAATGAAAGTTTAAAGTTGGTGAGATAGTTGTGAAAAGAATTTTTGTAAAACCTGGTGGTCTGCGTTCTAAGCTCCAACCCAACTGGGAAGACCATATGTTATATCGCATGCTTTTCCTAATAACGCTTATCGCTTAGTCAATGTAGAAAGGCAAGAGTTAACTCACCCCTGGAATGGTCTGTATCTTAAAAAATACTACCCTTAGTGTAATCGATCAGCATGGTACAAGGATCAGTCGAGTCAAAAAATTTGAAAACTCAAATTCCCTTATTAATCTTTGGTAATCTAATTCAAATGTATCATTGCACACAAGCACGTTTGACTTGTGAATAACAAGAGATGTGAATCCCAAGGAACACCAAAAGCTTAAACAACAGTGGAAAAGTGCAACTCATTCTTTTCAAAACAAAACCCCTGTTTTACTTTCGGCCCTGCGACGATGGAATGAGGCTTAGAACAGACTACTGAGAATACCCGCCGTCCTAGTAGGAGGCCGTCAAAAAAAAAAGGGGGAGATCCACCCCGCAAAAGCAAAAGAAAAAGGGCAAAAGTCAAACCAAATCAAAAGGCCACTCAATATTGCAAATATTACTACAAAAGGCCAAAAAATCAAATGAAAAGGGAGCGCAAGGTCGTTAAATATCCCGCAAAAATAAAAATGACCGAACCCCAACGGACAACAGGGTAAAGGAAGGACATCTTTTTGAATCTCCAGAACCTTCTCACGAGCTCTCTAAAAACAATTCTCCCCTTCATTCTAAAGAGGAGTGCTCCAAGCTTGAGGAACGGCTAAGGTTGACCTAAGGTCGAACCATCGAATGGGATCACAATTTCAAACACAATTCAAGCACGATAAGTCTGGACTAGGTCGTTAAAGAATAATGTGGGAATTAAGTTGATGAATGAATACGCTTTTATTATCCTAGTTTCACGTTGATCCTCAGTTAATGTCTTATTCCAAAACCACAAAAATTTGAACATTTCAAAACCAAAAAAAAAAAAGATATATTTCAAAATACAAAAAAAGTGTCTTATTTAAAAAAAAAACACCAAAAAAAAGAGATATATTTCAAAATCCAAAAAAGTGTCTTATTTCAAAACACAAAAAAAAAAATGAATATTGCAAAACCCAAAAAAATTTGAATACTCTAAAACGTCAAAATTGGATATTTCTAATATGCAATTGTGAAACAAAAAATAGCATATATTTGTCACATCATATGTATGGTTGCATCCTTTTATTTTCAGCGAGCATTTGCATGCTTGTATGTTGCGTTTTGATTCCTTCTAATTATCCTTCTTTACCTTCGTTAAATAAAGGCTTAGCCCCTTGACCTTTCTACCAAGGATAGGATCAAGTAACCGATTACTAACCAGGCAAGGGGCTAAGCCCGAATAGATATTTAATTTGTTCACTTGAGCCGTGTGCAGGAATGGAAAATAAAGACAGTGAAAAAGTACCAAGACAACTCAAGCATGAAAAATACTTTCATACATCACAAAGGGTTAATATACGTATGAAAGTCCATCCACAGGACTTCAAAATGAAGAAGAAAGTACATCATAATAGCCCTCACGGCTGGCTCTACCCTGCACCCTCGTCCAGCTAGCTCTGCGCCTCGTCCTGGACGTCCGGTCCTCGTGCTGTCAGTGGCAGTGGTCCCATAACTCTCGGCCCTGCCTGGCCAGAAGATGCTGCTACACTGGTGGTGAAGGCACTCGCCTGTCCTCGCTCCAACGCTCGCTGGCGCGCACGCTGATAGCGAGCCTTGATGCTCTGGCGCTCGTGCTCTGCCACTGACAACCGCCCCTAGAGACTCTCCAACCGAGACCGGTGGCGATCCCTCTCCTCCGTCAAGATCTCTAGCCGAACCTGGAGACGTGCAAGCTCGCGAGAGAGATCGCCTGTGGAGAGTCTGGCCAGCTACTCCTCCAGCTCTGCGACTCGAGCTACTGAGCTACGGGCCTACACCAGCTCCTCATCCCTCTCCCCAAGAGCCACACAGAGCTCTTAGACCTGCAACATAAGACATCGTCAGCGAAGAAAGCAAACAAGTCAATGCTGAGATGAAGGAAGCAAGTTGAAGACTTACCCGAGCAGTAGTATCCTCCTCAGCCTGTGTAGCTCGGCAAATGGCAAAGGCTAGCTGACTCCGTAGGTCAGCCATGGCGGCTTCATGGGCAGCCAAAGAGGAGGAAGGACTGGCGGTAGCATAAGGTGAAGTGGTCGCCACGTGAGTATAAGCGGCACGCTATAACGAAAGGGAAATCACCATCAGTGTACGAGTGTCAAAATAATTTAATAATAAAATGGACCATTCATAACATCCATGCCATTCATGCATAACACTTACCAGTTCATCCAACTCCTTCTAGACCCGCTCCAACTGGGCCTCAGCATCTTGAAGGTGGCCGCAGAGTGTGATGATGGTGGCATCCCGAGCATCCTGCATTTTTCATAACATGTCATACATCTACAATTATAAACAAGATAATTAATAAACTGAAAGAAGCATTCATAAGCATACGTATCATAATACTCACGTCAAGAGGTCGGAGAAGTTGGAGGTGGGCCGTGTAGTGGGCCCGGTAGCGCTGCAGGTAAGCGTCACTGCTCACCGCCTGCGACTCCACTGGGACTCCATATCAGTGCCAGTCATCCCGCTGATCTAGGAACTTGGCACCCCAATCCGTGCAAGCCTGCTTCCTCCACATCGACCTCTCGATCCCCTCAGGGATCTCCTCCTCCACCCACTCCTGATCCAGACCCAACATCCGCATCGCCAGCCTCAGGTGTAGGAGGGTGATGTCGTTCATACAATGGAGCCACATCTGGCGCCCAAACCAGCCTCGCCCGTGCTCCACCCACGGTTGTCTAGCATCATCTATGCCCAGATACGGACGCCAGAGAACCTGCATTCATGTAGGTTAGTCGCATTGCATTTCAATTAACAAGTCATGCTACAATGAATATTTAAAATAATTAACATCTAAATCATCGGTCAAATATGCAATAATTTAACAACAAAAGAATTAATCAAACAGCTTAACATCAGATAACTAATCAAATATGGAACAAAAAAGAATTTTGAAACTTACCAATAACTCTGGGTAGTCAAGAAATTGACGGCGGAGGGCCGTCAACTGGTGATGCTGCGATGCCGTGTCCACTACCGGACGCCAGCGCCGGGCAAGTGGGACCGCTACTGGTCATACAGATGGCCTCACTTGGCCTAGAAGAAAATAAAAATATGTCCACATTTGCATAAAAGAACATGTAGTTAGGATTACACGCATTGCATAATGAGCGTTTAATGAAATGAACAAAGATAAAATAAGCCAAGTACCTGAAGAAACGGCGCGAAGCCGCTGATGGTGGTCTCCCGGTCAGGTGTGATGGCGGAGAGGTCAGTGAAGAGATGGGCCAGAAGGGCCGCACCCCATGCGTACTCGCCTAAGCGGTCAAGATCTACCAAAAGACTCAGGAATGGATGTAGTCGCCCTTCGTCCCGAAGAGAAGCCTACCGAAGAAGAATACTAAAAACCTCCTAAGATCCCTATCTATAGCCGCCCTATCGCTAGGATCTTGACAATATATTGTGCCAGCCACCCTAGCCAGTCTAGATCTCAACTCAGCCCGGGACTCGTCGGGCTGCTGCCTAGGCTCCTCTAGTCCTAGGGATCTCTCCACCGCTATCCTGAGGGGGGTCCGAGACTCCCGGCCCTCCAATCCTATGCACTCTAGGCCCAACAGTTCCTGTGCCAGCCCATGGTAGTCGGGATATGTGATCTCGCTCACTGCCCAACCTTCTACCCAAAAGCTGGTGATCCTACACACGTCCTCGAGACTGGGACTATGTGTCCCCAGGGCATCGGAAATGCCCTACTCTCAGCATGCCACCTCTCCCTAAGAACCCGGAGTAGCACTAAGTCTATCCAAAAAGGCTCTACCTCTAAAATTTTCCTAAATCCCATCTCCGCCAGGCGCACTTTTTGGAAGTCCGGGAACCCCCGGTAGGCGGCCACCATCAAATCCCAAGAGATCCTGGTCCTCATCGTACTGTGCAATTTTCAATCAGAATCATCATTAGAACACTAATAATCTTTCTTTTAAAATAATTTGAAAAATTAATCACCTGCTTGAATCGCGTTTGGGTACAGGGACGCATTTCAAAAGGCGTCCCTATCCCCAGATGTCTTTTGCCACAGGTTACAAGAACTTGTGCCCGGTCCGCTTTCTCCCCTAGAATTGAAATTTTAAAATGCAAGGAGGGGTTTTCAAGGCTTACCAAACACGGACTGGCTTCCTCAGTCGGGGCTTCCTCTACCTAGCCTGTTGGAACCTCAAGAGAGAGTTCATCGGCCTCCATAAAGGCCGCAACCTCCGTGAGTTCCACCGCCAATCCTTCCTCTTCGCCTGCCTCCACCACCTCGACGGCAAGTCGCCGCCGCTTTCCACCTGCGCTGCAAGGCTCGCCAGGCTCCATGAGGGTTAAAGAGAGCTAGGGATAGAGGGAACTCGAGTGAGAGAGAGAGCTCGTAAGAGAGGAAACTCGAGTGAGAGAGAGAGAACTCGTGAGAGAGAGAGCTCGTGACGAGAAGAGGAAGAGAGAGAGTGGCCAGAGATGAGAGGGTCGTCGGAGCAAAGGGAACCGCCGGAGAGTATCATCATTCACCGGAGCTCGAGAGGAGAGAGAAGGTGAAAGAGGGAATGAGGAAGAAAGGGGCTCGGGCTCGCAAGCCCCTGTTTGGATTCTTTAAATCACATCTTGGTACAGCGATGCTATTTCACTACGTACAAACTAAGGCGGCAACATGAATTTTGAAATAAGTGAAACGCGTCCTCCTTAGGCGACGCCTTTTAAGATTTTACCGCCTCTTCTGCTCAAGGCCGTACAACGAAGAATTGGAAAGAATTGCTATTCGCGTCTTGGAAGGACGACGCCATTCAGTGGATTAATTACGAGAAACATCCAGAAAATAGGAGACAAAGAAATTAAATGCATCTTGACAACCGGACACAATTCAGGGTTCTTTAAGGATGAATTTTTAAAATCTGGAAATTGATTAAGATTGAAAAGCGTCCCTCTGAGTCGACGCGATTTGAATTACCTAAATCCGAGGGTGCATATTTTGAGGAAAGATTGCAATTTCATTCACAGAAAAATCACAGATAAATTGCGAGGCATTAAAGGAGGATTTCTGTTGCATTAAGGAATGATCTCTTTGATAAAAAAAATCATAATACATCAAATGGGAGGAAAGGAGAAAAGCTTTTAAGGATGAATTCTCCTGAGCTCCTTTACATATGATTTCCATAGTTCCTTATTGGCTTCATAAGGAGTTTTCACACAACGAGTGAATCCGATGTTCCAAAGAGTTGCAATGAGTTATGTCGCTTTAAAGTCTTCATCAGTACCTAATGCCCGCTTCTTGATTGGAGAAAGAGAAGATATTTCTAGAAACTCATAGCGAGGCATGCCAAGCTGAGGATGACACCGATGTGGATTATAAAGGACAAACTCGGTCGCCCCGATCAGTCAGAGCTCTGTGCCAGCACCACGTTGCACTCGAACCACCTTTTCCATGAGAGCGATTGGCGTAGATTCAAATCCAGTTATGGGCATAGTCTTGAAGTAAGTACACCAGTCAGCTCGAGTCTTGAAGTTGGACACTCGATTGGTCATGTTATCATTGAACTTCACAATGTTGGTAATATGGAAGATAGGACTGCGTTGATATATCTGAGATATCCTTGGAACTTTCTCCTCATTATGGTTGAACTTGAAGTGGAATTCTACCCACAGTGCCAAGAGGAGCATGCTACCATAAGGAGGTTGACCTGTAGAAGCTGTAGAGAACCCACTGTAGAGGTAGGCTAGAACTGCTGTGCTAATCTGCTTCCTTTCAAAAATCCCATTGATTGCGCTGATTTGATTATCTTCTAGAACATTGTCTTGGGTAGGGAATAGTAGTGCTCTTGCTAAGCACATGGCGAACGCCTTCATCATGTTCTCTGTAACTTCATCCTTGAGATCTTCTATCTTTTTCAAAATCCATTCAGCTAATTTATCAAGTTTGATCCCTTTCTTTGTAAGACAACCTTGAATTTTCTTTGGGTTCTTCATGATCTTTTCAAATATTTGTTGACCTATGATTCTTTCCCATGAATATCATCTCGCTCAAATCAGGATCATCATTGTTGACTTTAAGTTTAAGAAGGCCCAATAAGAGTTCAGCTTCTTCTAAGAGGATAGTGGCTTCGAACGTGGTAAAGAGAAAGGTATAAGTTTGTGGATGCCACAATTCGATTAAAGCGCCCATTGCGGCCCAATCCATGAGCTCTTGTAATGTTTGGCATGGATAACCAATCCTTGGATATGCCGCTCGGAGATATAGGATTGCATGGAGAGATTGATCTTGCTAACTAGCTTTTGGACCCATGGAAGTGAAGAAAATCTTCTTGGACCAGGAAAGAAAGGATATCCCTAGAAAGAATTGGAATATGAAGATCATATGGAAAGTTGCGTAGAAGAATTGATTAGATGAGATATTAGCTTACTCGTAAGTTAGGATCTTGCCCACTTAGATGATCTTTCACCTCAGAAAGTTTTTCAATTACCCTTCTCATCTTCTTATTTGAAGAATCTTGTGTAGATCCATCTTCCTTGATTTGATCTTCTTAACTCCTTCTTGTTCTTCAACTCTTTCCCTTGAATCTTGAAGATAATTCTCTACCTTTCCCTCTTGATTGCTTGTTATAATGCTTTGATATGAAGAAAGAAAGGCTTTATAGAGTGATTTGTGAGATTGGAAAACCCTTTCCGAATTAGAAGAGGGGTGTACATTAAGGCAAGCAGAGTTCGGATTGGGAATCAGAACATAGAGCGGTTTTTGTAACCTAAATGGTGTTTGGACAGGGCAACGTCATTTAAATGACATCTGTGAACAACGACGCGTTTTAATCAGGTTTCTGAATTTCTGTTACTTTGCTGAAAATCCATGATTCCATGATATATAATTTATTTGAAGTTATTGATGAAATTCTGAGTGCAGAAAATATCAAAGAAGTGAAGATGAAGCTGAATTTCACTGAAGTCCCACTGTAGTAATTCATGAGTCTTAGTCGTGATTAAAAAGATGGTTATCTTTACCCTGTATTCTTTTATGTAATTGATTTGTATCATCATTACTATATGATAAATATTTATTAGATATATCAAGGACCTTGTGATTTTGATGAAACTGGAATTTGAGTTCCCCTTTAACAAAAACAGTGATAATTCTAGAAAATTCTTAATCGCACGGATAGGCCGTTAGATTGTTGATTGATGGAGACGATGGTTCTGCTTTTGTGAAATTGTGCGTGGACAAACGAGCTTCGGCTTAGCACCGAATTACAAGAATCGGTATCTTGACTCATTAATAACAATTTAACAATATTATCTTTAATTAATTTATATTTTATTTCACTTTATATTTTCTCTTTTAACCCAACATGCATCATGTAGGACTTTGATATAATTGTGATAAGAATTAATTCCTAATTAAATTTCAGACCATTGATCCAATAAATCCAAGCGTGATATGAAATATTCCATTCTGAGTTGAGTATCTTGATTATCTTTGAAGTTCGCTTGAAGATATCCTTGGAGTTGTATCCTTTCTTGGATTTCTCACCCAATATTTCTTATTTCCTCTTTAAGGTTCGGTAATTTTGACATCATACTGAATAATTTCATGTCACAATGATAATGCCCCAAAATTGTCTGATAATTAATTATTAATTAATCCTTATTGATTTTCTCTCAAAATTTGTTGAATCACGCCGTTGATGCACGACACCATTTGGATTCTGAGCAGAAATCCGGAATTAAGATTAGTAAAGTAAAGATAATTTAATTGAATAGCATCGCTTATACACGACGTCATTTATGTCCTAATCCGTCTAAGTTTACTATTTCTAATTCTAGTTAATTTTCTAAATTATCTAAAGCACGTCTCCCTTACGCGACGCATTTCAAGTTTCCTAATTGTTTTCGATTTTCCTTTCAAGATTTATTTCTATCCTTATCACGATAATTAACTAAAAGGCGTCCCCCTAGAACGACGCGTTTTAAGAGTTTCCTGATAAGCATGATTTGGCCGAGATAATCTGGTTTCAGAGGTTAGAAGGGTTTTCAATCTCCTTCATGATGGTCCAGGATAAGTCCGAGCCACGGGAGAGTCCCTTTTAAAGGCCAAGATACCCTTGAATCACTTCTTATAAGTACATATGGACATTAACCTTTAAAAGGGGTTGGTGGTTAGTGATTTTGAAGCTTGAAGTAAGGTGTTTTGAACGTCCTCAAGGATTCTTGCCTCTCATCCATTGAAGCTTAAAAAGACCAAGGCTTTCAAGGGGCTAAACCAGTCATTTTGTTCTTTAGTTTCTTTCTAGTTTCTTTTTCATATGATTATTTTTCATAGCATCATTCCATCACACACATCCACTTCATAACTTTCAAACCTATACCTCCTTAAAGGGGTTTAAAAGAAAATCACAAAAGTGACTTCTTTTAGTTTAGTTGCATGTCTAGATTCTTAATTGGAATAGATACTACCCTATTTTAGTTCTAATCATAGTTCTATTATTTGTTTAATCTTTTGCAAGGTACTAAAAAGGGAACAAGAGTAAAGAAAGAGAAGGCTCTTTTCTTTCGGCCGGCCGGAAGAGGAGAACAAAAGGACACCATATTCCCCCTATTTGCAAGGTTAGTAAGCGATCACTTTTCCTTTGAAAGCCTCGGTTTCTGACGATCACAATTCTTTTTCATGTTGTTAATCAAAGTAAACACATGATAACATGATGAACACACACCCTTTTTGAGCACTACACCGTGGAAGGCTAACCCTCGCCTTCCACCACCCTTGGAAGGCCAACTCTTGCCTTCCACCACCCGTGGAAGGCCAACCCCCGATTTCCACCATCTGTGGAAGGCCAACTGGGCCGCCTTCCACCTTTTCATGGAAGGCAGCTACTTGGCCTTCCACGGAAGTGGGAGGCAAGATGGTTGGCCGTCCATTCTCCTAATTTCCATCTTGACCTTGTCTTCCCACGATCTCCTCCACTCGCCACCCTCATCTCCTACTACTCCGATCACTCCCTGCTCCTGCAACTGCCACGGCCACGACCTCCTACCCTTGATCATTTCCTATTGGCTCCTTGATGATTAACGGGGATTTAGACCATGGATTTTCCTTATTTTCTTCTCCCCTATTTAAATCCTCTTACTTCTCTCGAAGGAGGGGGTTGGATTTTTGGAGATTGACAAGTCTGGAGGTTGCGGGCAGCAGAACGGGAGCACTAAGAATCCTTCCTACATGGGCTTGTTCTTCTAACTCTTCCCCTATTTCTTTTCTATTTACTGCATTCTCCACATTACCACATTTCATAGTCCCCTTTTACTACAACCCACCCATCTTGTCACCATGGCATACACGTACACTGCATGCATACATCTTAGGATGACTTAGCACCCTTCACCCCAGAGGTTTCAAACAAAAAAACGGGGGGTAGGTGGCCGTAACATATGGTCACCGTCCCTCCCCAAACACCCATCCGGTATGTCCCCTTTCAATTTTAGTTTATTTACATATTTGCATGAATAGATTCTGCATATCACAGTTCTAATTGGTTCTCTTTACTTTGTTTTGTCTTTATTTTCTCGTAGGGGCTCTTACCTCATTCTGTATGCAGACTACCGAGCTCTCCCCCTTCAGCCAGTCGGAGGCGAAGAAGAGGAACCCACTATCCCCCACTCTACCAGAATGCGATCAACCTCATCATCCTGCAGAGCACAGGGACCATAAGGTAATGCTCCTGGTGATCACATTCCAATCCTTAACCCTGTCGAAATAGTCGCAGTGCTAAGACGAACGGAGGAGCCCTCAACGGAAGGAGATGACAGCGGCGGGGACATTCCGGGCGCCTACACCCATGATTGAACATGACCACAATAATACAATAGTGATTACCTCTCATTTTGACCTACATGATATATATGGGAAGGACTTGGCTAGACATTGTTCACAACTGCTGACATACCAATCTTTAGAGGCTCTGCGGTCGATGAAAAGGAGGAAGACTCAAGATTCAGAATGTGAATGGTACCACTAGTTTGGCACATGGGACTTGTATATTGCATTGAACAGACTATTCCTAAATCCGTCAGAACCAAAATAGCCGCCACTGATAGATGAATTAATTGAAATGCCCGGGGCCATCTTTGGTAAAAGGATTTTGCTGACTGAAGAAACTGATGTAAGGGAGCCGGATGACCCTTATGAAACCGGATTCACCACTGATCTTATAAAGAGGGTAACCTATGCCTCTCAAGTTTTCACTCTCTACACTCTGTTCCGCACCGTGCTCCTGACTACAACCTGGTCGCGGGTCATTACTGAAGACATTCCACGAGCTCCGCCCATTACTATTACTATATCCCCTCAGGATCTTATTCCTTAGATTCCTCTCGATCTTGAGAGGATCTACGATTTGATCTAGGACATACTGTTGTATGATTGCCCCAATCCTTGGGCACTGGTGCCATTACCCCCATCATTTCATTCTCCCCCTATTCACATCCATTCTTTCTTTATGATAAACACGAATAATTCAAAAAAAAAAATGCCAATTTGGCAACTTCTTCCTCCCAAATCCTCATTAAGGAAACCTCATACTTATAAGACGGTACCCCATTGCGTGGGTCATTCGAGCAAGATTCTCTTCTAGATCTGCTTTGTCCCTCCTCATGGGAGGATTCACCTGTATTCCCTCCTGTACCCCTCGATTTGTATCCTTCTTCGTCCTCTTTAGGTCAGGATAGGGAGTCTAGTGAAGTTAGGAAGTCTAGTTCTAGGGAGGTTAATCAGGTTAGGGAGTTTAGGAAGTCTAAGGGTAGACGAGTTCCAAATAGATACCTCTAGGATTTAGATTTAAGATGCCTTTCTTGTTCCCAGATCCCTCAACTATTAGAAAATCCAATTCAGATGCCAGAATATTGTGAAGTTGATGAGTTAGTCGATGATGGGTACGAGGTATATGAGTTGTTACATGAGAAAGACCCTATTAATGAAGAAGGAGAAGACAACGAGGACGCGGCTGAGGTGTATGCCAGTGGAGTGAAGAGATTTGATGAAACCTCAGCTACCATAGAAGAGCCTACCAAAGAGATCAATCTTGGAACTGAAGATGAACCTAAGGTTGTCCTCGTCAGTAAAAACCTCTCTGAAGTAGACGAAGAGGTAGTGGTCCAAGTTCTTAAAGATTATAAACACACTTTCGCCTGGAGTTATGAAGATATGCCGGGACTAGATTCTTCCTTAGTGGAACACAGATTGACATTGAAAGATGGAGTTAGCCCAGTTAAACAAAAAGTTAAGGCGATTCCACCCTCAAGTGCCTTTGAAAATGAAAGAAGAGGTCGATAAGATGCATAAAGCCAAATTCATTAGAGTTGTCCTCTATCTATAGTGGGTGGCTAATATAGTATCGGTTATGAAAAAGGATGGGAATGTCTGAATTTGTATTGAATTCCGAGATTTGAACCGGACATGTCCTAAAGACGACTTTCCACTACCTCACATAGATGTACTCATTGACAACACGATTGGCTATGAAACATTGTCATTTATGGATGGGTTCTCCAGGTATAATCAGATTAAGTTGGCAGAAGAGTACCAAGAGAAAACATCGTTCACCACACCTTGGGGAACTTATTGCTATGTCGTTATGCCATTTAGATTTAAAAATGTTGGAGCCACTTATCAGAGAGTCATGATGACGATATTACATGACATGATGCACATTAACTTAGAAGTGTATGTGGATGATCTGCTGGTGAAATCTAAGACGAAAGCTAAGAATGCTGAAGTTCTGGCAAAGGTTTTGGAGAGGTCGAGAGAATACTAGTTAAAGACGAATCCTAAAAAGTGTGTATTCAGAATATCATCAGAAAAGTTATTGGGATTTATTGTAAGTAAACAGGATATTGAGATCGATCCCAACAAGGCAAGGGCTATCAGAGAGTTGCCACCTCCCAAGAATTTGAAAGAATTAAGATGATTGATTGGGAGGTTGCAGTTTATTCACCGCTTTGTCTCCCAGCATTCACAAAGGTATAAGCCGTTCTACGAGCTTACTAAGCCGGAAATTAAGTTTGATTGGGACCATAAATGTTAGGAGGCATTTCTAGGATTGAAGGATTATTTGGCAAGTCCTCCTGTCTTGAGACCACCATCTCCAAACAAACCTTTGATTCTATGCATTTCTGTGCTGGATGATGTGGTAGGGGCTGTCTTAGCACAAGAAGATGAAGAAGGAAAGGAGAGGACAGCCTATTATCTCTCCAAACTTCTCAACTCTGTAGAACAAAGATACACGACGATGGAGAAAACATGCGAAGCACTTGTATGAGTAGTTCATAAGTTGAAGCATTATTTTTTGACCCCTGAAGTTCATCTCATCACTAGGATGAATCCCAATAAGTTTCTTCTTGAGAGATCCGTTCTCACTGATAGGTTAGTACGTTGGTAGAGCTTTCTATCCCAATTTGATATCACCTACACTCAGCAGAAAGCAATTAAAGGCTATGCTATAGCAGAACATCTTGCTCATCACCCTCTTCCTCGTTTTGATCCAGTCCGATCGGAGTTTTTGGATGAGAAACTGATGTCCATAAATAAAATCAATGACGATATGTGGACTCTGCATTTTGACGGAGCTCTGAACTCTCATGGTAAGGGCATCGGCATTGTTCTCCTATCACCTGAAGGTGTCACCATTTTAGAAGCCTTTCAGCTTGATTTCTATGTCACCAACAACATAGATGAATATGAGGCTCTCCTT
This sequence comes from Zantedeschia hybrid cultivar, assembly GCA_030544215.1. Taxonomy (NCBI): domain Eukaryota; kingdom Viridiplantae; phylum Streptophyta; class Magnoliopsida; order Alismatales; family Araceae; genus Zantedeschia; species Zantedeschia hybrid cultivar. The sequence continues at coordinate 38,485,343 of JARZZO010000012.1, read as the reverse complement.
GCTAGCCTCGAGGCCGCTCATCTTAATGGTGCCACCAAACTGTGAATTGTAGATGACAGTCAACTAATCCTTCGCCAAGTGCTTACTAAGTATCGCACCCTTGACCCCAAGCTTAAGCCCTATTAGGAACTCACTTCAGCTTATGCCATGCTTTTCACTAAATTGATCTTTGCCCATATTCCTCGAAATCAAAACATTCAAGCTGACGCTTTAGCCTCTCTTGCATCTTCTCTAAATTTCCCGATCAGCGAGCAATCTGAGTCGATCATTGTTAATAGGCGTCTTTCTCCTGCTGTGGAAAACCCTTCCTTCCTTAAGGTTAAAGAGAAACTGTTGAAAAAGATTAGAGATGGGGATATTATAGAAAAGAGAGAAATTATGCTACTAGACTGACTGGCAACAAGAAATAGAAGACGAAGATAAACCATAGTATTATGAGATTGCTGAGTACTGTGAAGATCAGTCATATCTTGAAGAAGCCACTACTGAGGAGAAAGGGCCATCAAGATAGTTGCTTAGAGATACACCTTGGTTGGAGGAACTCTATATAAACGTGTTTTTGATGGTGTTCTCTTGAGATGTTTGGATGAAGATAAGCTTTGGAAGATCATGGAAGGGGCTCATACCGGAGTTTGTGGTGGCCATGTTAATGGACAGATGCTATCAAAGAAATTCCTTAGACATTGGCCAACTATAGAAGAAGATTGTGTAGGATATGTCCGTAGGGGTGCTAAGTGTCAACTTAATGCTGATAAGATCCATTCCCCCGCATCTTCACTCCATCTTGCTTCATCCCCATGGCCTTTCTCCATGTGGGAATTCAACATTATTGGACCCCTTGGTAATCCTGATTCTGCCACCAAGTAAAAATCTTTCATTCTTACAGCAATAGAATATTTCACCAAGTGGGCGGAAGCCGAAGCATACACGGAGATCAAAGCATCAACGGTCTGCAAGTTCGTCATGAGGAACATCATCACCATATTCGGAATTCCAAGCACCATCGTCACTGACAATGGACCGCAGTTCATATCACAAGAGCTGAAAGACCTCTGCAACAGGTTTAAAATTGCATTGAATCATTCATCTCCTTATTATCCGCAAAGCAATGGCCAAGCAGAAGCAACCAATAAGACCCTAATAAAAATTATCAAGAAAACGTGCAAGTTTAATAAATTCTCGGACTGGCCAGAAAAATTAATTGAGGCTCTATGGGCATACCGAACTTCAATCCGCACACCCACTGGGCAAACTCCTTGTTCCTTAACATTTGGGATGGAGGCGGTACTTCCATATGAAGTCCTCATCCCGTCATTAAGAGTACAATTGAGTAAGAAATTTTCCATTGATGAGCACTGCTCTACGCTCTTTACTTAGCTGGAATTCTTAGATGAGAAAAGATGGTCAGCCACTAATCATGCAAGAGTAAATCAAAACAGGTTAGCACGTTTTTATCAAAAGAAAGTTATTGAATGAAAGTTTAAAGTTGGTGAAATGGTGGTGAAAAGAATCTTTGTAAAATCTGGTGGTCCGCGTTCTAAGCTCCAACCCAACTGGAAATGACCATATGTCATATCGCATGCTTTTCCTGATAACGCTTATCATTTAGTTAATGCAGAAGGGCAAGAGTTAACTCAGCCCTGGAATGGTCTGTATCTTAAGAAGTACTACCCTTAGTTTAAGTGGTCATCATGGTGCAAGGATCAGTAGAGTCGGAAGATTTGAAAACTCAAATTCCCTTATTAGTCTTTGATAATTGATTCAAACGCATTATTGCATACAAAATACGGTTGGTTCGTGAGTAACAAGAGATGCGAAGCCCGAGGAACACTGAAAGCTTGACTAATAGTGGAAAAGTACAACTCATTTTTTTCAAAACAAAACTTCTATTTTTACTCCTGCCCCGTAATGACGGAACAAGGCTTAGAATAGATTGCTAAAAATACCCGCCATCTTAGTAGGAGGCCGTCATAAAAAAAAGGGGAGATCCGCTCCACAAAAGCAAAAGAAAAAGCAAAAGGACAAAAAGCCAACCAAATCAAAAGGTCGCTCAAACATTACAAATGTTTCCACAAAAGGCCACAAAATCAAATGAAAAGGGAGCGCAAGGTCGTTAAATACCCCGTAAAGAAAATGACTGAACCCCAACGGATAATAGGGTAAAGGAAGGACATCTTTCTAAGTCTCCGAAACCCTCTCGCGGGCTTTCTAGACAAAAGTCTTTCTTTTTTCTAAAGAGGTGTGCTCCAAGCTTAAAGAATGGCCGAAGTTGCGTAAGGGTCGGACCATCGAATGGGATCACGATTACAAACATAATTCAAGCACAATAAGTTTGGATTAGGTTATTAAAGAATGTTGAGGGAATTAAGTTGACGAATGAATATGCTCTTTTGATCAAAGTTCCAGGCTGGTCCTTAGTTTATTCAGTTTATGTCTTATTGCAAAACCCCAAAAAAATTGAATATTTCAAAACCACAAAAAAATTGGATATTGCAAAACCCAAAAAAAATTGAATATTGCAAAACCAAAAAAAAATTGAATATTTCAAAACCTAAAAAAAAATTAAATATTTCAAAATCACAAAAAATTGGATATTTCAAAACTACAAAATTTTTGAATATGGCAAAACTCCACAAAAAAAAAAATGATATTTCTAAAATTGCAATTGCAAAACAAAAATATTTCAATTAGCGTTTGTCTGATTAAGTCATGAGTGTTGCATTCTTTCATTTTCAGTGAGCATTTGCATGCTTGCATGTTGCATTTTACTTTATTTTAATTATCTTTATTTGCCTTCATTAAATAGAGGCTTCGCCCCTTGACCAGTCTACTGAGGATGGAATCAAATAGCCAATTACTTAACTGAGCAAGGGACTAAGTCTGAACATATATTTAATTTGTTTGTTTAAGCCAGGTGCAGGAATGAAAAGGAGGGACAGTAGAAAATACTAGCAAGATAACTCAAGTATGAAGAAAGTCCTTCCATATATCAAAAGAGTTCATATACAAGTGAAAGTCCATCTACAAGACTTCAAAATAAAAGAAGATACATCATGATAGCCCTCACGGCTGACTCTTCCTCTCGCCTTCGTCCAGCTGGCTCTGCGCCTCGTCCTGGACATCTGGTCCTCGTGCTGGCGGCGGCGGTGATCCCATCACACTCGGTCCTGCCTGGCCGGAGGATACTGCTATGCTGGTTGTGAAAGCACTCGCATGTCCTCGCTCCAACGCCCGCTGTCGCGCACGCTGGTAACATGCCTCTATGCTCTAGCGCCCGTGCTCCGCCACTAACCGCCGGCCCTGGAGACTCTCCAATCGGGACCAGTCATTATCCCTCTCCTCAGTCAAGATCTCTAGTCGAACCTGGAGACGTGCGAGCTTGTGAGGAAGATCATCGGTAGAGAGTCTCGACAGCTGCTCCTCCAGCTCAACAACCCGGGATGCTGAACTGTGGGCCTATGCCAGTTCAACATCTCTCTCTCCAAGGACCACACAAAGCTCTTGGACCTACAACAAAAGACATTGTCAGTCAACTAATCAAGCAAGCAAACAAAGTAATGTTGAGATGAAAAAAAAAAAAATAAGTAAAAGATTTACCCTAACAGCAACATCATCCTCGACTTGAGTGGCTTGGCGGATGGCTAGAGCTAGCTGACTCCGCAAGTCAGCCATAGTAGCTTCATGGGCAGCCGAAGAAGAAGAAGGACTGGCAGCAGTGAAAGGTGAAGGGGTTGCTGCGTGGGTGTAAGCAACACACTATAATAAAGGGGAGATCACCGTTAGTGTACAAGTGCCAAAACAATTTAATAATAAAAAGAAGCGTTTATAATACCTATGTTATTCATGCATGTCAGTTACCAGTTCGTCCAATTCTTTTTGGGCACGCTCTAACTGGGCCTTGGCATCCTGGAGGTGGCCTTGGAGCGTGATGATGGTGGCATCACATGCATCCTGCATTTTTCATAACATGTCATACATTTGCAAATATAAGCAAGATAAATTAACAAAATGAAACATGCATTCATAAGCATACATATCATAATACTCACATCGAGAGGCCGGAGTAGCTAGAGGTGGGTGGCGTAGTGGGCAGGTAGCGCTACTCACAGCCTGCGACTCTACCGGGACTCCATATCGGTGCCAATCATCCTGCTGATATGGGAATTTGGCGCTCCAGTCAGTGCGGGCCTGCTTCCCCCACATCGTCCTCCCGATCCCCTCAAGGATCACCTCCTCCACCCACTCCTGATGCAGACCCAGTGTCCGCATCGCCAACCTCAAGCGTAGCAGGGCAATCACGTTCAAGCAATGAACCAAAACTTGACGCCCAAATTTGTTGGCTTTCTCGGGTTTCTCTGGATCGCTCACTCAATGGAAAATAAAATATTAAAACAGCGATCCATTCCCGTTTCGAAAAATCAAAAATCAATTATCGGATAATCGAATTTCTCACCGTGTGCGGATTCGAATCCGCAACCGTTCGGTTCCGTCGGTGCGACACCGCAAGCCGCAAGCGCCCGGCCTCTAGCGAAGTCCATGCGATCCTCCTCGCGACGGATATCCTCACGTTCCTCGTTCTTCGCAGCACACAAAACCTCTGCCGGTCGCCGCAATGATCGCTGCAACGCGCGGACAATTTCCCGTCGAACGGGATTCGGACAAGCGGCGGAGCAGATCTGGATCTGTCTAGACGCCAGAGAGAAAGAGAAACAGAGGAGGGGCGGCTAGGGTTAGCAACAGCTTGGCCTGCTCAGCCCGTTCGCTATGTTTTATACTAACCGTGCGATTTTTCATAAAAACCCCTAGTTTATATAAAACCCACTTATTTATCCATCGCCTTGAGAATCATTTGCGTGTGACCCTCTAGGCCCAATTACAAGTCCAGTTAATGGCCCAACAAGACCAGTGACTCTTCACTGGCTTTATTAACCAATTAATAACCCTTTATTAATTAATTAATCAATTAAATTGATGTCGCATATCGAATTCGACCGGGCCTCCGATCACGTTGGGTGCCAAGCAATACCGCGTGAACCCGGAAGGTATCGGGGTTAAGCAACCCACTCTTGGAACCATTCCGCCGACAGTTACTGCGTGGATATAATCCTTCATTCGTACAATGCTCTCGAGTCAACTCAGGGTATGGCGAGTTGTCAAACCCTAACCGGTCAACTCACTTGGATTGGATGCCGCTGATGAATATCGGAAAACTCCTTTCCCGATATTATCATCCGCCCTGGTCAGAGACTTCTGCGCATCCTTCCTAGAGCATTCTCTCTTTAAGTACCGAGAGCGAATGATTCCTTATTGACACACAATTCCCTTCGACGGTATTCCGCTGTACCCAATCCTTGGCGTTTTAGAATCCTGTTGCTAGAGATTCGTAAACCAAGGTCAAAGCACAGAAGTTCACCGACAAGGTGTCTTTGGTGTCTCAGGTCCGAGAACCATTCACGCAACTGCGACAATAGAATCAAGCTGGTCGACAGTGAGGTACAATACCATCCAGCGATTCAGTCGGATCAGTTCAGTGAACTCATTCTCCAATGAGCACCTACAGATTCGCCTTAGTGTCTCCACACAAGTGACTTATGACATCAGTCACCCTCATCGTATGAGCAGGAGTAATCTGTACTAGTCTAACTGGATATTCGATGTCCTTCTCGGATATCCTCCGACTAGGAACGATTAAGAATATATGTGTTTAAGTGATCAGTCTCATTAGTATGATCTCATCATAATCTGATCACTATAGCACATATTCACGGACTTCATTATGAAACGATAATTAATGCGATTTACACATAATGAATATTATGCCATTATATGAATAAATGAACGAGATTTACATAGTCAGATTGGCTTGTAGGCCACCTAAAAGTAACAATCTCCCACTTGGACTAAAGCCAATCACCTTTATACAAGAAGCCTATAGACTCTAGGTGACGCTCAAACACAATTTGAGCCAACGGCTTTGTCAGTGGATCTGCTACATTGTCGACGGATAGAACTCTTTCCACTACTACATCTCCTCTAGATAAGATGAAAGCGCCTCAGAATATCTTTCGATTTCTGATGAGACCACAGCTCTTTCACTTGTGCAATAGTCCCATTGTTGTCGCACAACAGTGGAACATGATCAAGGATATAGGGAACTATGTCAAGGTTGGTGATGAACTTCTTCAATCACACTACTTCCTTGAAAGCTTCAGCTGTAGTGATGTGCTCAGCTTTAGTCGTCGAATCTGCAGTGGTTACTTACTTGGAACTCTTCCAGCACACTGTGCCTCCATTCAAAGTAAACACGAATCCAGATGTTGACTTGCTATCATCTGGATCTGACTAGAAATTCGAGTCAGTAAAGCCTCGCAGTTTCAAGTCACCTCCTCCATAGACAAGAAACATATCCTTAATTCTTCTCAAGTACTTAAGGATACATTTCACTGCCCTCCAGTGCTCTTCGCCTGGATCAGCCTGAAATCTGCTCGTAACACTTAGAGCAAATGCAACATCAGGCTGTGTACATAGCATGGCATACATGATAGATCCTATGGCAGAGGCATAGGGTATTCTATCCATGAATGCCCTCTCGTTAGGAGTCTTAGGAGACTGCTCCTTTGAGAGACTAATTCCATGTCTCATCGGTATGAGACCTCTCTTGGAATTTTCCATGTCAAACCTTTTGACTATGGTATCTATGTATAAAGATTGGGTCATTCCAAGCATCCTCTTTGATCTATCTCTATAGATCCATATTCCCAATACGTAGAATGCTTCTCCCAAATCCTTCATGGAGAAGTTTTTCGACAGTTAGATCTTTACTAATGGCATCATAGCTACATCATTCCCAATAAGTAGTATGTCATCTACGTAAAGAACTAGAAAAGTGACTGCACTCCCACTGGTCTTCTTGTACACACAAGGCTCATCTTCATTCTTAATGAAGTCATAAGACTTGACAGCCTCGTCAAATCTTATGTTCCAGTTCCGAGAGGCCTGCTTCAGTCCATAAATGGACCTCTAAAGCTTGCACACTTTATCTGGAGATTCTTTAGATGTGAAACCTTCTGGTTGTATCATATATACCTCTTCCTCAAGGTTACCATTGAGGAAGGCAGTCTTCACATCCATTTTCCAGATCTCGTAATCAAAATGTGCAGCAATGGCGAGTAGAACTCTGATCGACTTTATCATGGCAACTGATGAGAAAGTCTCGTCATAGTCAGTTCTTTGCCTTTGACGATATTCCTTTGCCACCAACCTTGCCTTATAAGTATCGATCCGTCCATCAGCACCGATCTTTCTCTTAAAGATCCACTTGCAACCGATAGGTATAATACCCTCGGGCAAGTCCTCCAAGTTCCAAACTTGGTTGGTGTACATGGACTGGATTTCCGAGTTCATGGCTTCTCGCCAATTTTCGGCTTCTGGGCCTTCTATGGCCTCCTGGTAGGTTTTAGGATCATCATCTTCATTATATTCTACCTTAGACTCACCTTCAGCAATATGTCCCACATATCGTTCGGATAGTCTAGGTATTCTACCAGATCTACGAGGCTCATCTGTGTGTACCTGAATAGATTCAGGAACTGATATCTCATCTGATGATAATGCAGCTGTTTGGGGATCTGAAAGCTCTTCCAGTCTTATTTTACTCCCACTGTTCTCTTGGAGAAGATATTCCTCTTCCAGGAAGACAGCTTTCTTGGCGACAAACACCTTTTGTTCACCAGGATGAAAAAAAATAGTATCCAAAGGTTTCCTTTCGATATCTCACAAAACTGCATTTATCAGTTCGTGATTCCAACTTGTCTAGATCATGCCCTTTTACATGAGTAGGGCAACCCCAGACTTTAACATGTTTAAATTCTGGTTTTCTACATTTCTATATCTCATATGGAGTAGAGGCCATAGACTTGCTGGGTACTCTGTTCAGTAGGTATGCTGCTGACTCTAGAGCATACCCCCAAAGGGACACTGGTAATCCCGAAAAGCTCATCTTGGATCGCACCATGTCCAACAAGGTGTGATTCCTCCTTTCTGATACACTATTCATGTGTAGTGTATATGGAGGGGTTAGCTGAGAAAGGATATCATTATCCTTTAAGAATTGTGTGAAATTAGTACTTAAGTATTCTCCTCCTCGATTTGATTGAAGAGCTTTAATACTCTTTCCTAACTGCTTCTCTACCTCATTCTTGAACTCCTTGAACTTCTCAAATGCTTCGACTTGTACTTCATTAAGTACACATAGCCGAATCTTGAGAAGTCATTGGTGAACGTGATGAAATATGAGTAGCCACCTTTAGCTTGGGTGGACATGGGACCACATACATCCGAATGTATTAGTTCCAGAATGTCCTTGGCACGTTCTCCATGTCTAGTAAATGAAGATTTTGCCATCTTTTCCTTAAGGCAGGATTCGCATGTTGCAAACGATTCATAATCGAATGCTGTTAAGTAACCATGCTTGTGCAACTTTTGCAACCTGCTTTCGCCAATGTGCCCAAGTCTATAATGCCACATATAGGCTTGGATCACACAATTCTTGCTCTTCTTAAGAGTATTATCAATTTGAAGATTGTAATAAGAAACATCTAAGAGATATAGACCGTTGACTAAAGATGCTGAAGCTATTGATTTATTACCATAATAAATCGAACAACTTCTATTCTCAATAGACAACCTATATCCCATTTTGTCCAAACAAGATACTGATATGATGTTCTTTATTATGTTAGGAACATAATAACAATCTTCTAATAGTAAGGAGTCTCCTGATGGAAGCCTGAGGTTTGCTGTCCCAACAACAATCGCCGCAACTTTTGCGCCGTTTCCTAGCCTTAATTCCACCTCGCCTTGTCTCAGCTTGCGCTTGCTTGTCAGTATCTGCATATCATGGCAGATATGAGAAGCACATCCGCTATCTAATACCCAAGATGTGGAATCTCTAACTGACAAGTTAATATCTATCATATAGATATGTGAAGTTTCAGACAGCTGCACCTTTCCATGAGCTTTATCGTTAAGGAACTCCTTGCAGTTCCTCTTCTAGTGACAATAGTGCTTATAATAGTAGCAGTCACCCTTTACTACTCTTTTGCCTTTGTCATTCGATCTTTTATCGTTAGCTATCATCTCTGCTTCAGGGGCATCCAATGCCGATTCAGCAGGAGGATCAGCTCTAGGGATAAAGTCAATGTGCTCAGATCTAAAGACATTCTTCAGGTTTTTGAACCAATCCGAGTAGATCAAGTAAGTCAAAAGGGCATCAAGTATGCCACGGAGTGGGTTATTCGACGACATAATTACCTATAGAAGATAAGTAAAATCTATTTAGCAGATGTTCAATTATTAAAAATTTAAAACAAGACATGGTCTTTTGTTCAAGTTTAACTCCCACTAATTTTCGACGGACTGTATAACCCTCAGTTATACAGAACGGGAGACGCCGACAGTCTCCTAGTGGGGATCAGAATCTTAATGACTTGCACTACAGCCTTGTGGATAGCACAACAAACTATAATACAATCAAAGAGCACCCAACTCATGGGACTTGCAACTCCTTGCAATATCTGATCATAGCTTCGGTCCCTAGAGATTTAATGGCCTTGTGGATAGCACAACAAACTATTAATTCTGGTCTAAGCTAACCATCATTACACGACGAGTATAGATTTGCATGCAACCCTTGTGGATAGCACAACAAAGCTACATGGTTCCTCTACCCCGATCTATAGGCATCTAATGTCATAGCCATAGTTTCTCCTCCCAATTAAACAGGCCATGTGGATAGCACAACAAACCTGCCTAAAGTGATTCGAATCCTATGACTATAACGATGGTGGACCACGCGGTAAGTTCTTAACTACTCGCGTTAAGGCTTAGAGTTTATCTGAGGGTATTTATATAACTTTTATCTTGGTCTCTCCTAAGTGATAGTATAAAAATATATCGTATATATTTAGTAAATACTATACCTGCTTTGTTTCATAATCAAAAGAAAACATTGCATCACATACATGTCTAGTGTGGTCATAGATACTACAGTGGGTTTGACTGGAGCCAACAGTCAAACGCACACACAATCTAACATAACAATTATATTAGATAACCTGCAAACACATAGGCAAGAGATCTCCATCTTTTCGCCTTCTTGGTTGCAGCAGTGGATCGTCCTCGCTCATTCCTCGGTTGCCTCGATCATATTACATTTAAATTTCAAAATTTACAAGTAAATTGAAGAAGGTCTTATGGCGAGTACAAAAGAGAGAGGGAGGGAAATACATCGGAGTATGAGAGAGAGAGGTGCGCAGACAATCCATTCATCACATGAATAATTAATTAAGTGCATATCCATGACCACGGTGTGTTTTAAACATCCACACAAGATTCAGCGTATCACATGGCTAAAATAAAAGAGTTTTCAAAATAAACAATTTTGGCTTTCAAAAAGCTGGGATCCAATCAAAATTGGTATTTGAATTTCAAAAACACTTTTAATTAATTTAACATGCAACTAAATCAAATTTAAAAGCATCAAATCACACATCATAGGTGCACACTCTCCAAATTAATAATTCCATATTATTCCATGCTAATTAGAACAATTCTAATAATCTAACACTTAGATTAAACTCTATTAATGATCTAACAATTAGACTATTAAAGACTAACCTAACTCTTAGATTTATCCATCAAAGTTAATCATTAATTTATCACATAAGTTGATAATTAACTCTAATTATTTATTAATTATCAATCTAACAATTAGACTAGATAATTAATAAGTGTTAATCACTAATTTAACTATTAAACTAATAATTAACACGAAAGGATAGTTAACTACTAATCTTACTTTTAGATTAGTGGATAAGTATTAATTATTAATTTAACTCTTAAATCAATAATTAATAACATCTAATTAAACCATTATATTAGTTAATTAAAATTAATTATCAATTAACAATTAAATTAACAATTAAATTAACAATTAATTAAAATTAACTAATAAATACTAATTTAACATTTAAATTAGTCTATTAAAATTAATTATTAATCTAACACTTAATTAATAATTAATTTTAATCAATTAACAACTTACTTGTTAATATAAAGATTCCAAAATCATAAATGCCCAAATAAATTAAAATTGAATAATAAGTTTAATATTAAAACAATTTTAAATTAAACTTAAAATCCAATTTAATACATGATTTAAATGGGCAATAGATTTAATTAGAACAATGGGGTTTATAGGGGTTTTATTAAGGAGAAATAAAAATGGGGCTCAGCCATATAAGCTGAGCTATGGGTTCGGGCCCTGGCCTAGCCAGGGCCCGGACCAGGGTGCGACCATGAGTAAGGCGCCCCTGGTCCCAACCGGACCCGGCCGAGCCGGTCTGAACCGACTCGGGACCGGCCCGCCTGGCTCCTCCCCGCCAGGAACCCGAAGCCCTGAAACCCTAAACCTGCAAGTGCAGGCGGCGGTGGGCTGGGTCGCCGGCGGCCGTGCCCCCCGGCGGCACAGGCCCCGGCCGGCGGTGCCCCCGGCGCCGGTAGGGCCGCCGGCGGTGGCCAAAACAACAGCCGGCCGAGCCCCTCCAAGATCCCCAAAAACTGATTTTTTTATGATTTAAATCTAATTTGGGGCTCGATTAAGCAGCTCTTCAAGGCCACCTTGGCGCCGGCATTCATGCCCGGTGGGTAGTGATGACTATCACCAAGAGATCCGGAGATCTGGCCCGCCATCCCGCATGTACGTAGCCGCCGAAAAGGCCCGGTTCATCATCTCATGAGGAATTCCGAAAACCCCAAAAATAATTTCGAAAATTGCAGAATATTAATCATATTAACCGTGTTCATCACATGAACATAGATCCAACAATTAATCGAAGTTAAAGCATGGAATAATTCATGAAAAAATTAATTTAGGAGATCGAAACGGGACGAGAAACAGTGAAACCTGGCTCTGATACCACTGTTGGCTTTCTCGGGTTTCTCCGGATCGCTCACGCAGCGGAAAATAAAATATTAAAATAGTGATTCGTTCTCGTTTCAAAATATCAAAAATCGATTATCAGATAATCGAAGTTCGCACCGTGTGCGGATTCGAATCCGCAACTGTTCGGTTCCGTCGGTGCGACAGCGCAAGCCGTGCAAGCGCCCGGCCTCTAGCGAAGTCCACGCGATCCTCCTCGCGACAGATATCCTCACGTTCCTCATTCTTCGCACCCACAAAACCTCCGCCAGTCGCCGCAATGATCGCCACAACGCGCGGACGATTTCCCCTCGAATTGGATTCGGAGAAGCGGCGGAGCAGATCTGGATCTGTCTGGACGCCAAAGAGAAAGAGAAACAGAGGAGGGGCGGCTAGGGTTAGCAGCAGCTTGGCCTGCTCAGCCCGTTCGCTATGTTTTATACTAACCGCGCGGTTTTTCATAAAAACCCCCGGTTTATATAAAACCCACTTATTTATCCATCGCCTTGAGAATCATTTGCGTGTGACCCTCTAGGCCCAATTACAAGTCCAGTTAATGGCCCAACAAGCCCAGTGACTCTTCACTGGCTTTATTAATCAATTAATAACCCTTTATTAATTAATTAATCAATCGAATTGATGTCACACATCGAATTCGACCGGGCCTCCGATCACGTTGGGTGCCAAGCAACACCGCATGAACCTAGAAGGTATCGGGGTTAAGCAACCCACTCTTGGAACTTTTCCGCCGACAGTTACCACGTGGATATAATCCTTCATCCGTACAATGCTCTCGAGTCAACTCAGGGTATGGCGAGCTGTCAAACCCTAACCGGTCGACTCACTTGGATTGGATGCCGCTGATGAATATCGGAAAACTCCTTTCCCCATATTATCGTCTGCCCTGGCCAGGGACTTCCGCGCATCCTTCCTAGAGCATTCTCTCTCTAAGTACTGAGAGCGAATGATTCCTTATTGACATCCAATTCCCTTCGACGGTATTCCGCTGTACCCAATCCTTGGCGTTTTAGAATCCTGTTGCTAGAGATTCGTAAATCAAGGTCAAAGCACAGAAGTCCACCGACAAGGTGTCTTTGGTGCCTCAGGTCCGAGAACCATTCACGCAACTGCGACAATAGAATCAAGCTGGTCGACAGTGAGGTACAATACCATCCAACGATTCAGTCGGATCAGTTCAGTGAACTCATTCTCCAATGAGCACCTACAGATTCGCCTTAGTGTCTCCACACAAGTGACTTATGACATCAGTCACCCTCATCATATGAGCGGGAGTAATATGTACTAATCTAACCGGATATCCGATGTCCTTCTCAGGTATCCTCCGACTAGGAACAATTAATAATATGTGTGTTTAAGTGATCAGTCTCATTAGTATGATCTCATCATAATCTGATCACTATAGCACATATTCACAGACTTCATTATGAAACGATAATTAATGCGATTTACACATAATGAATATTTTGCCATTATATGAATAAATGAACGAGATTTACATAGTCAGATTGGCTTGTAGGTCACCTAAAACTAACAAAATCTGCCTCGCCCGTGCTGCACCCATGGCTGTATAGCATCGTCCATACCAAGGTATGGACGCCAAATAACCTGCATTCATATAGTTTAGTCGCATTGCATATCACATATCAAATAATAAATCATAGTGATAAACATTTAATAAGATGTAAATTCCAACATTCATCATTCAATCATTCAAAACATTTAATAGACATGTTGATAAAACATACTCTAATAAAGTGTTTAGTTAAATGTTAAAACATTCTAATAAACCATGAAACAATTGAAATTGAAACTCACCAACAGCTCCAGGTAGTCTAGAAACTGACGGCGGTTGGCCGTCAGCTGATGATGCTCTGGCGTCATGTCTACCACTGGACGCCCACGTCGGGCAAGTGGAACTGTCGTCGGCCGTGTAGATGGGCTCGCTCAGCCCAGAGGAAAGTAATAATAACTCCACACCTGCATACAAGAACATATAGGTTAGAATCATTATAATCAGGTGCATTATATTAAATAATCATAACAAACAAACATAAAATGAACTAAATACCTGAAGGAATGGCGCGAAGCCACTGATGGTGGTCTCCCGATCAGGCGTGACAGCAGAGAGGTCAGTGACGGGCCAGAAGGGCCACACCCTAGGCATACTCACCTAGACAGTTTAGGTCGGTCAGAAGGGTCTGGAAGCGACAGTGGATATAATATCTCCCTTGGTCCCGAAAAGGAGCCTACCGAAGAAGAAAACCAAGAACCTCCTGAGGTCCCTATCAGCACTTGCCCTGTCACTTGGATCCTGACAGTACACCACGTTGGATGCCCAGGCTAGCCTCTCTCTTAACTCCTCCCTAGACTCATCCGTCTGCTGCCTCAATTCTAATAAACCTAAAGATCTCTCTACAGCTACCCTCGCGAGGGTCCGAGACTCTCGGCCTTCCGGCCCCGTGCACTCTAATTCAAATAACTCTTGAGCAAGCTCTCTATAATCAGGATACGTGATCCCGCTCACCGCCTGACCTTCTATACGAAGGCCGGTGATCCTGCATACATCCTCAAGACTGGGGACCATATGTCCCTAGGGCATTAGAAATGCCCAGCTCTCAACATGCCATCTCTCTCTCAGGACCTGGAGAAATACCAGGTTGATCCAGAACGGCTCTATCTCTAAGATCTCCGGAACCCCATCTCTGCCAGTCTCACCTTCTAGAAGTCCGGGAGACCCCTGTAGGCGGCCACCACTAGGTCCCAAGAGATCTTGGTCCTCATCGTGTCCTATGATTTTCGAATAATTGGTCAGAATCATCATTAGAACATTAATAATCAACTTTTTAATTAATTTTGAGGTTTAATCATGATTTTTGAATCGCGTCAGGGAGCAGGGACGTGTTTCAAAAGGCGTCCCTGTCCCCAGACGCCTTTCACCACAGGTTTCAAGAACCTATGGCCGGGCTCTTTTCTCCCCCCAAAATTGAACTTAAGGTACAAAGAGGGTGTTTTCAAAGCTTACCAAGCGTAGGCCGGCTTCCTCAGCCAGTGCCTCCTCCGCTGTGCCCACTGGAGCCTCAGGAGGAGCTTCCTCGGCCTCCATGAGTTCCGCCGCCATTTCTTCGCCCTCGGCGATTTCCACCGCCTTGATTGCCTCAACCCGGCGCTACTTCCCGCCTACCCTGCTAGGTCCTCCTTGTTCCATGGCTAGAGCTGAGAGAGATGAAGAGCTAAAGAGAGAGGATGAGGGCTAGAAAGGGAGTCGGAGAGTAGAGAGGTTTCAAGAGAGAGGAAGAGGAGGTTGCCGGAGCCGCGATGATCGCTGAAGCAAAGGGGGGCTCGCCGGAAAAGGGGAAACCACCGGAGAAGCCTGTCGTCATCGAACATCAAGGAGAAGGGCAGGAGAGAGAAGGTGCAAAGAGCTAATGAGGGGGAAGAGGCTAGGGCTCGCGATTCCCTATTTGAATTCGTTAAATCGCATTTGGGAACAACAACGCCATTAAGTGGCGCACAAACTGAGGCGGCAACAACAATTTTTTGAAATGTGTGAAATGCGTCCCTGGTAAGCGACGCCTTTTGGATTTGACCGCCTCTTCTGGTCAGGGCCGTACTACGGGAAATTTGAGAGAATTGCTATTCACATCTTTGAAGGAGGATGCTATTCAGCGGGTTAATTATTGAAAATCTCTGGAAAATAGGAGAGGGAGAAATGCAAGCCGTCTTACTGATCAGACATGATTTCGGATTCTTTTGAGGATAGATTTTTATATTTGAAAATTGAGTAATATTGAAAAGCGTCTCTCTAAGTCGACGCGATTTGAATTGACTGAACCCGAACTTTCATATTTTGGTAAAAAATCACAGCCTTACTCAAGGAAAAATTACAGATAAATTGCAAAGCAGCAAAGGAAGACTTTTATTATATATGAATGATTTCTTTGATGAAAATAAATAAAAAATATATCAAATTGGAAGATAAAGGTGAAAAGCTTTAAAGGACGGATTTTCTTAAGCTCCTTTACATATGATTTCCACAGTTCCTTATTGGCTTCATGAAAAGCTTTTACACAACGGGTGAATCTGATGTTCAAAGAATTGCAATAAGTTCCGTCGCCTTGAAATCTTCATCGGTCCCTAATGCCCGCTTCTTAATTGGAGAAAAAGAAGATATTTATGGAAATTCATAGCGAGTCATACCAAGTTGAGGATGACACCTATGTGGATTAAAGAGAATGAACTCGGTCGCCCCGATCAGTCAAAGTTTTGTGCCAGCACCACGGCGTACTCGAAACGCTTTTTCCATGAGAGCAATATGGAACTCGATTGGTCATCTTATCATTGAACTTCACAATGTTGGCAATATGGAAGATAGGACTGTGCTGATACATCTGAGATATCCTTGGAACTTTCTCCTCATTATGGTTGAACTTAAAGTAGAATTCTACCCATAGAGCTAAAAGAAGCATACCATAAGAAGGTTGACCCGTAGAAGCTGCGGAAAGCCCACTATAGAGATAGGCTAAAATCGATGTGCTAATCTGCTTCCCTTCGAAAATCCTATTGATTGCGCTGATTTGATCATCTTCCATAACGTTATCTTGAGCAGGGAATAGTAGTGCTCCAGTTAAGCACGTGATGAACACGTTCATCACGATCTCTGTATCTTCATCCTTCAGATCTTCTATCTTCTTCAGAGTCCTTTCAGCTAATTTAGCAAGATTGATTCCTTTCTTCGTAAGACAACCTTGAATTTCCTTTAGATTCTTCATAATCTTTCCCAATAATTGTTGACCCGTGATTCTTTCTTTCATGACTATCATCTCACTTAAATAAGGTTGATCATTGTTGACCTTAAGCTTAGGAAGACCCAATAAGAGTTCAGCTTCTTCTAAGAGGATGGTGGCTTCGAACGTGGCAAAGAGGAAAGTATGAGTTTGTGGGTGCCATAGCTCAATCAAAGCGCCCATTGCAGCCCAATCCATCAATGTGCTCTTGTAATGTTTGGCATAGACGACCAATCTTTGGATATGCCATTAGGATATATATGATTGCATGGAGAGATTGATCTTGTTAACTAGCTTTTGAACCCAGGGAAGTGAAGAAAATCTTCTTGGACCAGGGAAGAAAAGATATCCCTAGATGAAGAAAGAAATCGGAGTAGTTCTATCATGTCCATAAAGAATAGGAATATAGAGAACATGTAGAGAGTTGCATAAAAAAAAAATTGATTAAAGGAAAGATTCGCTTACTTGTAAGTTAGGATCTCGCCCACTTAGATGATCTTTTACCTCATAAAGCTTTTCAATCGCCTTTCTCATCCTCTTATTCGAAGAGTCTTGTGAAGAATCTATCCTTCTTGACTTGATTTCCTTGAATTCTTCTTGTTCTTCCACTCTTTCTCTTGAGCTTTGGAAATAATCATTTACTTTTCTCTCTCAATTGCTTGTTGTAATGCTTTGATATGAAGAGAGGGAAATTTTATAGAAGGATTTGCGAGAATGAGGAAACCTTTTCCAAATTGGAAGAGGGATGTGCATTAGGGCAAGTAGAGTTCGGATTGGAGTCAGAACAGAGAACAGTTTCTGTAACTTAAATGGCGTATGGACGGGACGATGTCATTTAAATGACGTCTACAAACAACGACACTATTTGATGAGTTTTCTGAATATCTACTATTTTTTTGAAAATCCATAATTGCATGATTTGCTTGAAGTTACTGATGAAATTCTGAATACAGGAAATATCAAAGAAGTGAAAATGAAGCTAATAATTTCACTAAGGTCCTACTGTAAGAGTTTATGAGTCATAACCGTGACTAAAAAGACGGTTATCTCTATCCTATACTCTTTTATGTATTGATTTGCATTATCATTATTATACGATAAATATTTATTAGACATATTAAGGACCTTATGATTTTGATGAAACTGGAATTTGAGTTCCCTTCCAACAAAAATAGTGATAATTCTAGAGAATTCTTAATCACACGGACACGCCGTTGGATTGTTGATTGATAGGGACGATAGTTCCGTTTTTGTGAAACAGTGCATGGATAAATGAGCTTCGGCTTAGCACTGAATTGCAAGAATCAATATCTTGACTCATTGATGATGATTTAATAATATTATTCTTGATTAATTTATATTTTATTTTATTTTATGTTTTTCTTTTAGTCTAGCATGCATTATGTAGGACTTTGATATAATTGCAATAGAAATTAATTCCTAATTAAATTTCAGACCATTGAACCAATAAATCTCAACGTGATATAAAATATTATATTCTAAATTGAGTATCTCGATTATCTTTGAAATTCGCTTGAAGATATCCTTTGAATTCTATCATTTTTTGGATTTCTCATCTAATATTTCTTGTTTCCTCTTAAGATCTGTCATGGTTGCAGTACTTCCACATTAACTGGTAATCGCTCTTCATGGCGAAACCTGCAAGGTTTGTAACCTAGGATACTTCCCAATCGCAGAGGTTGATCGACCTTATTTTGTTCCTTTTTTTTTCCTTCAGACATGATTGATTCCATTGATATTTTCGAGTTATCTTTACTGATTGTTTTGAGAAAGATTCCCATCATATGATGTTGAGAGCGTGTCACATTACACCTTGGCATCATCTTTTCAATATATTTCACTCCTTTGCAAAGCCAATGCCAAGGTAGGACAGTTGTAGCCATGCTAATTTTAACATCATATTGAGTAAATTTAATGTCACAATAATAATGCCCCAGGATGGTCTGATGTTTAATCATTAATTAATTTTTAATGATTTTCTCTTGAGATTCGTTGAATAATGTTGCTTATGTGTGACACCATTTGGATTCCTAGTATAAATCAATTTGAAATTAAAATTAGTAAACTTAGGAGGAATTACCTTAATAGCGTCGTCCTTAGACGACGTCATTTAAGTCATAATCTGCCTAGATTTACGATTTCTAATTCTAGTTAATTTGCTAAATTATCTAAAGAATGTCGCCCCTGGGTGATGCGATGTAGGTTTCCTAATTGCTTTCGGATTTTTTTTTCAGGATTTATTTTTATTCTGGCCACATTAATTAACTAAAAGGCGCCCCCTTTGAACGACGCGATTTAAGAGTTTCCTGATAAACATGATTTAGCTGAGAAAATATGGTTCCAGAGGTTGGAAGGGTTTCCAATTCCCTTCGTGGTCATCCTGGGCAAGTCCGAGCAACGGGAGAGTCCTTTTGAAGGTCAAAATACTCTAGAATCACTTCTTATAAATAAATATGGACATTGACCTTTGAAAAAGTTTGGCTATTGGAGAATTTGGAGCTTCCTACAAAGTTTTTTGAAGGCCCTCAAGAAGAAAAATGTAGACAACACAAGAAACTTGATCTTCTTCATCTTCTTCACCCTTTGAAGCCTATTGAAGACCAAGGCTATGGAGGAGTCATCCTTTTTCCTTTCTTCTTAATTTTTTTTCCATTGAATTTTGATAAGTTCATATAGTTTACGTTTTTGTTTTCATATAATTTTTTATCACATCAATCCATCACACATATCACTTCATATTTTCCATGCCTATGCACCCTTTAGGGGTTTGAAAGAGCACAAAATAAGTGAGTTTTTTTGTTTAGTTGCATGATAATTTTGTTGGATAGAATAGATACTACCTCTTTTTAGTTCTAATTTATTTGCTTTCTTTTGTTTTCAATCTTTTTTGCAAGCTTTGAAGGAGATTAGAAAAAACTTTGGAGTTTAAACGGAAGAAGAAACACCTCCAAAGAACAAGAGTAAAGGAAGAGAAGGCTCTTTTCTTTTGGCCGGCCGAAAGAGTGGAACAAGGAACCCCATATTCTCCCGATTTTCAAAGTTAGTAAGTGATCACTTTTCCTTTGAAACCCTCGGTTTCTGGCGATCACAATTCCTTTTAACTTGTTAATCATAATAAGCACATGATAGTATGATGAACACAGACCTTTTTTTAGTACTACAACCGTAATCGCCAAAATGCTGTGAACGCTCAAATCGTGTGTGTGATGTTCATGAATTTTGTGTTATTTATATGAATAATAAAATTAATAAAACTAAAGAAAACGTGATTACTAGTAACTTTAAAAGTTCCACATAAAGATTGATCCCTTATCTTTTCAAACTTGGGAGATTGAGTCCTTGATTCCCTCTCTTTGACCGGCCAAAGATAAAGAACCCCTTTATTGAGGTGTTCTTGCTTTTGATTTCTTGGTTGTTATTCATTTGAATCTCCTTCTTCCTTCTTCTTTCTACCTTACAAGAAAAATTAAATAAGAAAAAATCTAATTAGAACTAAAGTAGTGTAATATTTACTCTAATAAAGAATTTAATCATGTAAGTAAACTAATCTACTCACTTGATTGTTATTCTTTACACCTCTAATATGAATATGGATGTGAAAAAAATATGATGTGTGTGTATGTGAACATGGAGTGATGATGATGAACTATGCAAGACAATGAATAAACTATATGAAATCAAATGAAAAGCTAGAAAGAAATTAGAGAAGAAGTTGGCTGGTTGGCTCCTCCATAGCCTTTGTCTCGAAAAAGCTTCAAGGGATGAAGAAGATGAAGTAGAAGAAACCTTGGATGGAGCTCCTCTAGCTACCCATGCTTTCCTCCTTTAGAGTCTTCAAAAAACTTTGCCTTGAGCTTCAAGACCACTAATTGCCGACCTTTTTCAAAGGTCCAAAGGATATTATATATATAGAGAGTGGTTTAGGGTTGTTTTGAACTTCAAAAAGACTCTCTCCCGCAGTCGGACTTACCTTGGACGAGTATGGAGGAGTTTGCAACCCTCCCAACTTCGGAAACTGGATTATCTCGGCCAAATCATATTTATCAAGAAACCCGCAAATCGTATTGCTCAAATGGGATGCCATTTGACTAATTAAAGCGGCCAAAATAGAAATAAAATCTAAAAAGAAAATCAAAATACATTAGGAAACCTAAATCACGTCTCCCTAAAGTGACATACTTTAAATAATTAGGAAAATTAATTCAAATTAAAAATTGAAAACTCAGACAGATTAGGACTTAAATGGCATCTCCCATGGGCGATGCAATTCAGTTAAATCTATTTGAATTTGACAATTTAATTCCGAACTATTTTTTGCTAGGAATCTAAATGGTGTCATGCACGGGCAACGCTAATCAACAAATTCCGAGAAAAATCAATAAAAAATTAATTAATGATTAAACATCGGATTAGTTTGGGGCACTATAATTGTGATATAAAATTTACTGAATATGAAGTCAAAATTAGTGTGTCTATAATGTGATTTAGTCGAGTTGATCCGGTCTCCATGCTTGGAAGGGTTTCTAACTCTTGGATAGACATCCAAGGGATGTCCGAGTGCGGAGAGAGCCTTTTGCTGGCCAAACACCCTTCAAAATCCTCTCTATATATACATATACCCTTTGGCCTTATAAAAAAGGTTGGCGATTGGAGAATTCAAAGTTCAAAGCAAGGCTTTTGGAGGCACTCAAGAAGGAAAACGTGGACAACAACCGAAGGCTCCTTTTTCCTCATTTTCCTCCTCTATTGAAGCCATAGAAGGAGACCAAGGCTTTGAAGGGGCCAAACCAATTACTTTCTTTTTCTTTTATTTACTAGCTTCTCTATAGTTTTCATATGGATTCATCACTGTTTTGATTAGAATTTTCATATCATCACTCGATCATACACACACCATACCATCTTTTCCATACCCATGGATGTATTAGGGGTTTAAAGAACAAAAAAATGAGTTTTCTTTGTTTAGTCTATGTTTAGATTGCTAGATAGAATAGATACTATACTATAATAAGCTCTAATTTTTCCTTTCTTCTCTTTGTTTAATTTTCTTTTGCAAGGTTTGAAGAAGAAAGGAAGGTTTGAAAAGCTTGAAGAAAAAAAGTACCCCCCAAAACAAGAGTAAAGCAAAGAAGAGGCTCTTCTTTTTCGGCCGGCTAGAAGAGAGGAACAAAGAACCCAATCTCCCGATTTCACAAGGTTAGTAAGCAATCAACTTATTCTTTTGAAACCCTCGGTTTCTTACGATCATATTTTAAATTGGTTTGTTAGTCAGATAACACATGATATCTTAAGCACCTACAACTTTTAATGATCATAGTGGGACTTGTCTTGCCATTCTTTTTTATTTACTCTTGTTATTTCCATTGGGCACCCACGGTGCACCGTTGTGTCCTTTGGGCACATTTGATGATTGATTGGTTGGTTGTTTGATTTCTTCTCCATGTGCACACCCCTTATGGCAAAAATTTTGCCCTCCCCTTGATCGTCTTGAGCCGTGGTGTTGGAAAGTGTGTCTTATTTGCATCAATATCCATGATGTTGCATGATTAGCCTATTTGTTTATGTAACGACCTGCTACCCTATAATCGGGGATCCGATTACTAAATGGATATAGAATCATTAAAATGTGGAGCCAAACTAGGATCTTGATAAGTCTGAAAAATAAATGATAAACTAAACTAAACATCCACATCATATCGAATTGTAAATGAAGTGCAGGAATTAAAAATTATTACAATTTGACTTGACTCAGCAAATAATTACATATTATAATTGAAAAGAAATAATTAAGCGTATATGTCTGAAAGGAAAATAACAACTACAACGGGGCATGCTCTGGAAGAGTGACTGCTGGCGCGCAACCCGAGACAACACTCTCCTCGCTACGCCTGCCTGAACCCTCATCTGAAAACTACAGGGGTGAGTCTCATTGAAATGGACTCAGTAGGGATCCTTCGATCCCCACCACCCACTCACGCACCCACAAGTGCAACAACACAAATGTAGGCAATTTAAATAAATAAAGCAGTAAACATAATTCCCAAATATTCTCAAATTTCGATATAAAACGCATGCGTTCATAAATGTAACATGCACAACTCTGAAACTACTCCACTACGGAGTCCATAACCAGCGTCTCGGCTAAACACACAAATCACACGGCCGAACGCAGAAAACACCGACCCGCTGGGACCAAACAGCAACCCTTCGGATAGCGCGTTGGCTACTCCGGCCTGTCTAGCTCTAGGTGGTTCTGCTTCCTCCAGCATGAGTGGCATTCCGAGTACACCACTCCCATACCAGTACCAGCTATACTCCGAGGTACACCAGGTAACCCTCTCTCTTTAGGCCCAAAACTAGAAATTGATCAATCGTATAGACCAAGTTGTCTAGCTTATCTAATCTGGGAACCAGATCCATATTAGGTGTTGGAGGGAAAGGTGTGATGGTATTAAGACATGGGCCAAAAAATTGGTTTATTTGAGTCCACTCTATGTTGAAAATCTTTTTTTTTTATGATGCAAACAAGTTAGCACACAATTATTCTTAAGACAACTGTGGTTAAACTAGCCTACATGATGTGTTTCTCACAAATTAATCTAGGTTTAATTCAAGTCCACCCTCACAATTATCAATCGGCCAGGTAAGAGGTGGGGTGGTGGGAGGCTCCCCCTACTTTCGTAGGAACCTAATTAAAGAACCATCGACCCACTTAGGCGTTTGCCATTTGACCTCTAGCCTTAGACACCGGTCTCCAAAAGTGATAGTGGACTCAAACTAGGCCCAAATCTCATTGTGAACCCTAGATTGAATTCCTACTCACTTTTAATGGGCTTAGGTGAGAGTGCAAGGGATAGTTGTTTTTGGGCCAAGGAAGGGTAATCAAATCTCCACCTTATTTTGTTAATGGACTTGCCCTTAAGATATTTTTTTGTGAAGTGCACAACCAATTCAAACAAGGAGTTCTATGCAATCATGGAAATGCATGAACATGGTATTTAAGGAAGGTAGAAATCTCACCTTGTCCCCCACAATCTTCAACAAAATGGAAGTTTACAAGAAAGGAAACAGTCTAAAAATGCAATCCTAAATGATGATGACCTAAGTATAGACAATTTCTAATCTTAGAATGAACATTTTTATTTATTTAGATTCCTTATGAATTTTTTTAATTAATGGAAAGTTAACTATGTTAGGAAACTAACTAAAAAGGAAATTAAAAAGAAAGGCAAGTTGGAACAAACTCAACAGGGGGGAAAGATTTTTATTTCCTTTTTTTTTTTTTTTTCAATTCTCACCCTTTTTTTTTTTTTTGATACCTACAAAAGAAAAAGAAAAAGTGTTAGCATGGATATTTACAATGAATCCAAAATTATCAAAACTAAAAATCTAATTTTTCGGCAACCGCACCAAAAATTGATAGCTTAAGATTGTGTCGTCAAAAATCAAAGCTAACAATCTAAATTAATCGGCTCATTCAAATTGAATTTTGAACAATAGAAATGGTGAGTCCGAGTCGAATACACAGGAAAATAGATTTTTAAAGTTGAAAACTTTGGATTTTTTTAAAGGAAAAATAGAGAAGAAAGAAGATGGAGCATGATAATTTAATAAATAACAATTGAAACTAATCGGACTGGCTATGAACTCACAAAAGGAGCACTCCTAAACAAGAATAATCAGACCATCTATTGAACTAAGACTACCTCTAAAATACTAATTAAAAGTTGAATATAATGTTTGAGTAGTGTCCACAGAAGAAAAAATAAAAGTTGTAGAACAAAAAGAGGGAGAAAAGATAACCTTTTCCAAAGGAGCTACTGTCATTCGTTAATAAAATTATATAAAATTTTATAGAGACATTGAAAATGAAAAAATAACATAACTTTCATAAGAAAACTTTTACATAAAATATTCAAACTACAGTGTAACATGGATAACTCAAAAACTAGAGAGAGAGGCAATGGAGAGAGAAAATTGGTCCTTGCAGCCGTCGTCGCGTGGATCTTTGGCAGCCTTGGACTCCTACCAATGGTCAATTGCAGTGCCTCGAGTCCACCACCAGCCCCTAGCAACCGCTGGTTTGAAAGAGACGTAGAGAGAGAGAGAGAGAGAGAGAGAGAGAGAGAGAACAAAGATAGAAAGAGAGAGGAGGGGTGCTACAGTACCGCGGTACTGTAGCTACAGTACCCGCGGGTACTGTAGCAGAGAGGGAAAAAAAAGTGAGAGAGAAAGGGAGAGAAGGCAAGAGGGAGAAGAAGAAGTTAAAAATAAAGAAGGATTTGGATCTTTTAAAAAGAGAATGAGAGAGAGAAAAGGAAAGGGTAAAAGAGGGCTGGCGGCTGCTCCCTGTGGCTTCCTTGGAGAAAAAGTTAGGGCATCCGTCTTATTGATTTTCTTGTCCAAAATGCCCTTACATTTATCTCGTACACAAAAATAAACGTTATTCTTGGGATTTGAACTCGGGTCACTCCAATGGGCACCAACTAGTCTAACCAACTGTACCACATGTTCAAATAAAATTATTACATATCCCGGCTTTGTCGAAAACCCACAAATGAGCTACACTTAGTTTTTCACATGAAATGATGATATTTTTAACTTGGAATTCAACAAAATTGGTGTCGTTGGAAAGTGTACAAAATTATCTATCATCACATAAAATCATGAGTGTAATGTATAATTTTAATTAATTAATACTCAAAAATATGTAATTATCATCCACCACTCCCACACCAGCGCCGTGTCACTCCTACACCGACACAGGGTGCCTAAGCACTAACAACTGTCACTTTAGGTCCACGGTCGCACGAAACACAACACCGTGTAATCCGATCACATAGTAATCCTCATCCTCAAGTACGTTTTTTAGCATGCATTTAACTAGACTATCTAACAATGTAAATACATGTTAATTGCATGGATTAATGAGGTTCTATCTAGAATCGCGTTGCCTATGGCCGACGTCATTCAAGACCCCTAAACTGGTTTATATAAAAATTGGCGTCGGAAGATGGCCTAAAACACGTCGTCCCTAGCAGCCACCATTTAAAATGGCGTCGCTATCTTTGGACGCTAATCACGACAGAAACAGAATCAAGGTTCGGGATGAACTGGGCTAAATCGCATCTTGGGAGGCAGCCGCCATTTAGAATGGCATCGCTGTCGCAAAACGCCATTTAGCGCTTGTAAACAGGTTCTCCCTCCGGCCTCCCCCGAGTCACAAAGTGCGATTTCTCTCCCAAATTGCGTAAACACGTACCAAAATAGGGAAGGAGGAGAACAATCCAAATACCCTTTAAATGCCCACCATTCCTCATTTTATAAAATTAGCATTTTCACCTTAAAAAATCCCCTAAATAGGCTCCAAGGCAAGAAAAAATATGGTTTTAATCAAAACACAACGGAGATCGTCACCCTACCGGTTACTTGAACTCCTCCTAGCTCCTAGCTGCCGAACCGCCGTGCCACAAACCGCCGCCGGTACCGCCGTAGATGCCGTATACTCCACCAGGATGTCAGCCACCGTCCAGAGAGAAATGCGCCACGGAGGAAATGGTAGTGGTAGTGGTGGAGGTTAGGGGGTTGATGGAGTGGAGGGTGATGAGGAACGGGGAGAGGAAAGGAAGGAGAATGGGGAGGGGCGCCGAAGGCTAGAGAGAAGAGAGGAGAGAGAAGGGAAAGGAGAGAGGATTTGCGGGGTCAAACGAAAACTAGCTAAAACACATCGTCCATGACTGACGCCAATCAAACGACAAGACGGGGGCCGTACTCTGACAGGTCAGGCCCGTACTCTGAATGGCGTCGACCATGAAAGACGCCATTCAGACGATAAGACCGGGGTCGTATTCTCATGGCCCAAAACCAGCCCACGTGGCACATTCTAAAACACGTCCACCTTACCGTACGTCGTTTGAACCGCGTCTCACAAGCTAGATGCAAAAAAAAGAACCTATGCCCACAAGGGCCCAAACTAAGGGATCCAACACCGAAACTGATCTGATAACCGGATTGGAAACCTCAATCCTTACGTTCTCCCCCCTGTAAAAGAATTTCGTCCCCGAAATTACCGCAATAAAACTAACATCAATAACAAGATTGATCAAGTAAAAAGAAGAACTTACGAGAAAAAGTAGGAAAACTGTTCCCGCATCTCATCCTCGCGCTCCCAGGTCGCCTCAATTTCGGAGCGATGTTGCCAAATCACCTTTACTAAGGGAACAACCTTATTCCTAAGGACCTGCTCTCTGCGATCCTCAATACGCACTGGAAATTCCAGAAAGGACAAGTCCTCAGCGACTTCTAATTTTGAAAAGTTCAAGACATGAGATGGATCCTGAATATACTTCCTTAGCAAGGAAACATGGAACACATCGTGCACTCCTGCAAGATTGGGTGCCAAGGCTAGCTAATACGCCGTTTTCCCAATACGAGTAAGAATGGGAAAAGGGCCAATAAATCACGGACTCAACTTACCACGCTTCCCAAATCTCATCACACCCTTGGAGGGTGAGATTCAGAGAAACACGTGGTCCCCAACCTCGAACTCAAGCGGTCTCCTATGGATATCTGCATAACTTTTCTACCTGCTCTGAGGTGTAGTCAACCTTTGTTGCACTACTCTGGCAACCTCAGCATACTGATGCACCAACTCTAGCCCTACTATCTGCCTCTCGCCAATCTCAGATCAATTCACAGGAGATCGACATTGCCGCCCGTACAATGCCTCAAATGGCACCATGCCGATACTAGAATGATAACTGTTGTTGTAAGCAAACTCTACTGTAGACGAGTGCTGCTCTCAAGAACCTCTCCAATCTAGGCAACATGCCCTGAGCATATCCTCCAATATCTGAATGGTCCTCTCTGACTGTCCATCAGTCTCAGGATGGTAAGCCGAGCTAAAGGCTAACTGCATACCCAAGACCTTCTGAAAAATCTTCCAGGACCTAGAAGTAAATCTTGGATCATGGTCTGATACGATGGACAAGGGTACCCCGTACAGAGAGATGATCCGGTCCACAAACAACTTAGTCAACTTATTAATTGACCAGTCCTTCCTAATAGCTAGAAAGTGCGCAGACTTGGTCAATCGATCAACAATGACCCATATTGCATCCTTCCTGCTTGGTGATACGAACAATCCCATCACAAAGTCCATAGTCACGTATTCCCATTTCCACCCCGGGATCGGTAATAGTTGCAACAACCCTCCTGGTCTCTGGTTGTCTGCCTTAACCTACTGACAAGTCAGACACCTTGGCACATAATCAGCTACGTCCTTCTTCATACCAGGCCACCAAAAGTGCCTCCTCAAACAATGATACATCTTAGTCGTTCCAAGATGCACTGCATATCTAAAACGGTGTGCTTCATCTAGGACACTCCTGCGCACCTCTTCCTCTACTAGAACATAGAGTCGGCTTCTAAATCTGACCATGCCATCATCCCAGAACTCCGCCTTTGATATTTGGAGAATCTGCAGTAGGTCTGCATCCTCCCTCTGAGCCTTGATCACAGCATGGTACACTACTAGCCTTATAGTTAAGTTGGCCAACACGGCTCTATCAGTCTCTCGAGGAATCCTAAAGGAACATTCCACAACCTGCTCATATAACCTCCATTCTTGAACCATAAGATGTGATACGGCCGTCTTCCGACTCAAGGTGTCCGCCACCACGTTTGCCTTGCCCGGATGATAAGAAAGGTTGAGATCATAATCTTTGATAAACTCCATCCACCTGCGCTGCCTCAAGTTCAGATCCCTCTGCGTGAAAACATACTTTAGGCTCTTGTGATCAGTGAAAACCTGAAACTTCTCTCCATATAAATAGTGCCGCCAGATCTTCAGTGCAAATACTACAGCTGTCAACTCTAAGTCACGAGTGGGATAGTTCTCCTTATGCTTCTTCAGCTGCCTAGAAGTATAGGCCATGACCTTACCATTCCGCAACAGAACTGCACCCAAACCTCGAAGAGATGCATCTGAGTAAACCACGAATCCACCAGAACCTGATGGAAGCACCAAAATTGGAGCCGAAGTGAGACGAGCCTTCAACTCAGCAAAGCTCTGCTCACACTCCTCGGTCCACACAAAACGAACTCCCTTACGAGTCAACCTAAACAAGGGGGTCGCTATCGAAGAAAAAACCTGAACGAACCGTCTGTAATACCCTACTAACCCCAGGAAGCTCCTGATCTCAGCCAGTGTCGTCAGTCTGCACCAGTCCATCACTGCCTCAATCTTGGCTAGATCTACAACAATGTTATCTCCAAAAATGACATGCCCCAGGAAGTGCACCTTATCTAGCTAGAATTCACACTTGTTAAACTTGGCATATAGTTGGTGCTCGCTCAGAACCTGCAACACCACGTGAAGATGCGTGTCATGCTCTTCTTTTGAAGAAGAATATACCAAAATATCATCTACAAACACCACTACGAACTGATCTAGGTAGGCCCTGAAGACCCGGTTCATCAAATCCATAAAAGCTGCCAGAGCATTGGTTAAGCCGGAAGGCATCACCAAAAACTCATAATGCCCGTACCGAGTCCTAAAAGCCGTCTTACTCACATCAACCTCGTGGATCCTCATTTGGGAGTACCCTGATCTCAAGTCAATCTTCAAAAACACCTTCGCAGGCTATAATTGATCCATCAAATCATCGATTCTCGGAAGTGGGTACTTGTTCTTTATAGTTATCTGGTTCATGTAAGGATTGAGGTTTTCGGATCCGGTTATCGGGTCAATTTTTGGGGTCGGATCCCGTAGTTCAGGCCTTGATGGGGCAAGGACTCTGTTTTGTTCGACGCGGTTTAAACGGCATCCAGCAATGTGGACACGTTTTAGGCTGTGCCACGTGGGTGCCACATGGGTTGGCCTTGGGTCGCGAGAGTACGGCCCCGGTCATATCGTCTGAATGGCGTCTTGGATGGACGATGCCTTTTAGAGTACGAGCCTGGCTTGTCAGTATACGGCCCGGTCTTGTCACCTGAAAGACGTCGGGCATGCACGACGCGGTTTACCCGGCTTCTGGTTGACCCCGCGAACCCTCCTTCCTTTCCCTCATTCCCTCCTTCCTCTCCTCTCTCCTTTCTTCCTCCGGCGGCTCCAGCGGCCCCTTTTCCCCTCCTTCCTTTTCCTCCCTTCATTTCACCTCTCCCTCCACTCTAATAACCTCCCAACTCCCACCACTACCACCACCATCTCCTCCGCGGCGTTTTTCTCTCCGGACGGCGGTCGACGTCCCGGTGGAGTAACGACGTCCACGGCGGTAACGGCGGCGGCATGGGGCGAGACGGGTTGGCGGCTTAGAGCTAGGAGGAGTCCGAATAACCGGTAAGGTGACGATCCCCGTGGTGTTTCAACTTAAGACCATGTTTTCCCACTTTGAAGCATGATGTGTGTATGGGGTTTTTGGGTAAAATAAGCATGTTAAGGGGCTTTCTTGATGGTTATGGTGGTTTCTATGAATGTGGATTTGTGGGTTTTCCTGTTATGGATTGGTTTTCCTTTTCATTTTCTCTGTTTCGGATGTTTTTTGGGAGAATTTGGGGTTAAAGTGGACCCTCGGGTCGAGCTGCAGAAACCTGGTTTCTGGCGCTAAATGACGTCGCGCTAGGACGACGCCATTCAGAATGACGACGGGCCAGTACGACGGCATTTAGGTAGAAATCGTCCCGACAACGGTTTCTGTCAGAAGGGACTTCTGTTGTGAATGGCGTCCAAGGACAGCGATGCCTTTTCAAATGGCGGCTTCCTGTAACGACACTTTTTAGGCCATATTCTGAGGCCGAGATTTCATGAACCAGTTTAGGAGGCTTGAATGGCGTCGGCCTTGGGTGACGTGATTCAAGACAGAATCACATTAATTCATGCTATTAACATATCTTCACACTGTTAGATAGTTTGGTTTATTGCATGTTTGAAATCAATTTTTATATGATCAGATCTCAGTGTGTTGTGTTTCGTGCGATTGTGGACCTAGAGTGACAATTGTAGCGCTTGCCACCCTGTGTCGGTGTGGGAGGGACACAGCGCCGGTGTGGGAGTGGTGGGGTGACGCCTAGAGAGAGGGTCACCTGGTGTACCCCGGGGTTAGCTAGTACCGGTGTAGGAGTGGTACCTGTGGAGTGTCACTCGTGCTGAGGGAAGGAGTAACCACCTGAGCCAGTTGGGCCGGAGTAGCTAGCGTGGTATCCGAGGGGTTACTGTTTGGTCTCAGCGGGTCGGTGTTTCCCACGTTTGGTTATGTGGTTGGCGTGTTTTGCCGAGACGTTGGTTATAGGTTCCCTGGTAGAATGGTTTCTGAGATATGCATATTACATTTTGAATGCACGTGGTTTATATCGAGAATTAGGAGTAGTAATTACTACTTTACTTGCTTACTTTACCTTTATCTATGCTACTACTCTTGTGGGTGTGTGAGTGGGCGGTGGGGATCGAAGGATCCCTACTGAGTCTTTCCGTTGAGACTCACCTCTGCAGTTTTCAGGTGAGGGTTCCAGGCAGGCTTAGCGAGGAGAGTGCTGCTTAGAGTTACGCGCCAGCTATTGTTGTTCCGGGGTGTGCCCCGACGTAGTTGTTATTTTATTTCTAGCCTGTACGCTTAATTATTTCTTTTATGTTGGAGTATGTAATTATTTGCTGTGTCCAGTCGCATTGTAATAACTTTTAATTCTTGCACTTCCCTTTCAATTCAATGCGATGTGAATGTTTACCTTAATTAATTATTTATTTTCCAGACTTATCTAGATCTTGGTTTGGTCCCAAAATAATGATTTGGTACCCATTTAGTAATCGAATCTCCAATTATAGGGTGACGGGTCATTACAGTTAGTATCAGAGCATTCGATCTGGCAAATAAATGAATAACTAGGTTAAATATCGTAATTCCGGCAAATAATTTCATTATCCCGTACAGGAACGGCGGTAGTGTAGGTTTTAAGATTCTAATTAGAACTTTTCGATTTTTGTGATTGTAGACATTTAAATGGCTCATAGGAAAAGGATGCCAATTATTAGAGAGCGGGGAGATGTCCCTAGTGGATCTGAGGCCGATAGGCCAAGTATAGAGCATTTCATGGAGGCTATGATGGACACGATGGCTAGATACCTGACCCGAGACCCTAGTGAGAGTTCCAGTGCTCGGGGAGGGTCTTCAACTACCCTGGAGAAATTCTTGAAGTTGAGGCCGCCTCATTTCACCGGTCGTCCCGACCCTGATGAGGTTGTTCACTGGTTGAGGGAGATGGAGAAGATTTTTGACACTATGGATTGTGCGGCGGTTGAGAGGACTCCGTTGGCTACCTTCATGTTGAAGGATGATGCCTATGATTGGTGGACCACTTTGAAGAATTTGTCATATGCGGATAGGAGTCTCAGGGAGATTCCATGGGAGACTTTTGTAAAGGAATTCAATGCGCAGTACTTCCCTAGGCATGTTCAAAGGGCTAAGGAGAGGGAATTTATGGAGCTGACCCAAGGAAGCATGACAGTGCTTGAATACTAGACGAAGTTTGTTTTGCTTGGAAGGTTTGTGCCTTTTATCGCAGGAGACGAGGAGCGTCGGATTGAGAGATTTGTGGATGGACTGAGGTCCAATCTGAGGAGTTTTGTGGCATCCCATTGTTGTACAGATTTGGCATCGGCGGTTAGGTGTGCCGCAGCAGTAGAGGCACAGCAGGATCAGTCAGCCCGGGAGAGGGGACTAACTACTCAGGGGCCAGTTCGTGGCAGGGGAAAGGCAACAGTAGCAGCCCCTTCGTCCGGATCAAGATCGTCTTCACTCGGCTCTAGATTCAGGAGATTCTTTCGAGGCAGTGTCAACAGTAGTGGCAGCAGTAGTAGCAGCAGACCCAGGCAGAGCCAGTTGGTGTCCAGTGCTCAGCAGGAGACAGCTCAGAGGCTTCTGGCAGCCTGTCGGCATTGCGGTGGCACTCACGGTGGGACTCAGTGTCCTACTTTTTCTGGGAGGTGTTACACTTGTGGCCAGCAGGGCCATTTGGCGAGGTTTTGCCCCCAGGGGCATCGTCAAGGGCAGGGACCAGGTGATCAGAAGAAGCCGAGGACCCAGGGGAGAGTTTTAGCTATCACCAGGAAGGAGGCTCGCGCATCCAACTTGGTGGAAAGTACACTTTCTGTCCTTGGGAACTCTGTACATGTGTTAATTGATTCGGGTGCTTCGCATTCTTTCATTTTTGAGCAGTTCGTAGATGTTCTTTCTGCACCCGTTGATAAGATATCTGATGGAGTAATGGTAGAGGTTCCTTCTGGGGATTTCTTGTTGTCTTATAACTGTTTGAGTGAAGTTTCCTTGACCATTGAGGGCCATGAGTTACCTGCCTAGTTAGTTGTGCTTGCCATTCGTGACTTTGATGTCATCCTGGGCATGGACTGGTTGGAGGCTTATTTTGCCGAGGTAGACTGCCACAGGAAGAGGGTGCGTTTCTCTATTCCGGGCATCCCAACCTTCTACTTCAAAGGTATTAGGCTCTCTTCTCGAGGCATTCTTATTTGTGCCCTGGAGGTTGATTGTTGGTGGTTGTGAGGCCTTCCTTGCCTCTGTTGTTATAGCTGATGTTAGTGGTAGTCCCAGTCCTTAAGAAGTGCCTGTAATCTGTGACTTTGTGGATGTGTTTCCTGAAGAGTTGCTTGGCCTTCCTCCTCAGCAAGAGGTTGAGTTTACTATTGAATTTGCACCGGGTACGGCGCCCATGTCTAAGGCCCCGTATCGGATGGCGCCAGTCGAACTCGCTGAGTTGAAGGCACAGTTGCAGGAATTGCTGGATAACGGTTTCATTCGTCCCAGTACTTCTCCGTGGGGTGCTCCAGTTCTATTTGTCAGGAAGAAGGATGGTTCTCTAAGGTTGTGCATTGATTATAGACAGTTGAACCAGGTAACGATAAAGAACAAGTACCCACTTCCGAGGATTGATGATCTGATGGATCAGTTGTAGTCTGCGAAGGTGTTTTCAAAGATTGACTTGAGATCAGGGTATTACCAGATGAGGATCCGTGAGGTTGATGTTAGTAAGATGGCCTTTAGGACTCGGTATGGACATTATGAGTTTTTGGTTATGCCTTTTGGCTTGACCAATGCTCCGGCAACTTTTATGGATTTAATGAACCGGGTCTTCAGGGCCTATCTAGATCAGTTTGTGGTGGTATTTGTAGATGATATTTTGATATACTCTTCTTCTGAGGGAGTATGCCACACATCGTCAGGTGGTATTGCAAGTTCTGAGAGAGCACCAACTCTATGCCAAGTTTAGCAAGTGTGAATTATGGTTAGACAATGTGCACTTTCTGGGGCATGTCATTTCTGGTGATGGCATTGCAGTGGATCCAGCCAAGATTGAGGCAGTGATGGATTGGAGCAGGCCAACAACAGTAACTAAGATCCGGAGCTTCTTGGGGCTAGCAGGTTATTACAGGCGGTTTGTTCAGGATTTTTCTTCGATAGCGGCCCCCTTGTCGAGGTTGACTCGTAAGGGAGTTCGTTTTGTGTGGACCGAGGAGTGTGAGCGGAGTTTCATTGAGTTGAAGATTCGTCTCACTTTAGCTCCAGTGTTGGTGCTTCCATCAGGTTCAGGTGGATTTGTAGTTTATTCAGATGCATCACGTCGAGGTTTGGGTGCAGTTCTGATGCAGCATGGTAAGGTTGTGGCCTATGCTTCTAGACAGCTGAAGAAGCATGAGGAGAACTATCCCACTCATGACTTAGAGTTGGCAGTTGTGGTTTTTACATTGAAGATCTGGAGGCACTATTTGTATGGAGAAAAATTTTAGGTTTTTACTGATTACAAGAGCCTGAAGTATGTATTCACACAGAGAGATCTGAACTTGAGGTAGCGCAGGTGGATGGAATTCATCAAGGATTATGACCTCGACCTTTCTTATCATCCGGGCAAGGTGAATGTGGTGGCAGACACCTTGAGTCGGAAGACAGTCGTGTCATATCTCATGGTTCGAGAATGGAGATTATTTGAGTAGGTTGTGGAATCTTCTTTTCGGATTACACGTGAGGCTGATAGAGTTGTGTTGGCCAGCTTAACCGTGAGGCCAGCAGTGTACCATGCCGTAATTGAGGCTCAGAGGGCAGAGGCAGAATTACCGCAGATTCTCCAGAGAGCAGAGGTGGAATTGTGGGATGATGGTACAGTTAAGTTTCGAGGCAGACTGTATGTTCCGGCCGAGGAGGACGTATGCAAGAGTGTCCTGGATGAGGCACACCATTCTAGATATGCAGTGCATCCCGGAACGACAAAAATGTATCATTGTTTGAGGAGGCACTTTTGGTGGCCTGGCATGAAGAAGTATGTGGCTGAGTATGTAGCAAGGTGCCTGACTTGTGAGCAGGTTAAGGAAGAACATCAGAGACCCGGAGGGTTGCTGTAGCCCTTACCGA
This sequence comes from Zantedeschia hybrid cultivar, assembly GCA_030544215.1. Classification (NCBI taxonomy): domain Eukaryota; kingdom Viridiplantae; phylum Streptophyta; class Magnoliopsida; order Alismatales; family Araceae; genus Zantedeschia; species Zantedeschia hybrid cultivar. The sequence goes on along the minus strand of JARZZO010000012.1, from coordinate 38,450,127 downwards.
TCTCGGAATGGAAATGGGAACATGTGACTATAGACTTTGTGATGGGATTACCTGTGTCCCCTGGCAGAAGAGACGCGATCTGGGTCATTGTTGATCGATTGACCAAGTCGGCACACTTCCTGGCTATTAGGAAGGATTGGTCAGTCGGTAAGTTAGCTAAGCTGTTTGTGGATCGGATCATCTCTCTGCACGGGATGCCCTTATCCATCGTGTCAGACCGGGATCCGAGATTTACTTCTAGGTTCTGGAAGAGTTTTCAGAAGGCCTTGGGCACGCAGTTAGCCTTCAGCTCGGCCTACCATCCCGAGACTGATGGGCAGTCGGAGAGGACCATTTAGACTCTGGAGGATATGCTCAGGGCATGTTGCCTAGACTGGGGAGGTTCTTGGGAGCAGCACTTGTCCACAGTGGAGTTTGCTTATAACAACAGTTATCATTCTAGTATCGGCATGGAGCCTTATGAGGCATTGTATGGGCGACCGTGTCGATCTGCGAATTGGTCCGAGGTTGGCGAGAGGCAGATAGCAGGACCATAGTTGGTTCAGCAGTGTGCTGAAGTTGCCAAAGTGGTACAACAGAAATTGATTATAGCTTAGAGCAGACAGAAGAGTTATGCAAACATCCGTAAGAGACCGCTTGAGTTTGAGGTTGGGGACCACGTGTTTCTCCGGGTCTCACCTTCCAAGGGTGTGATGAGATTCGGGAAGCGAGGTAAGCTGAGTCTGCGATATATTGGGCCTTTTCCCATTCTTGCTCGAATTGGGGAAGCGGCGTATCAGCTAGCCTTGTCGCCCAATCTTGCAGGGGTGCACGATGTGTTCCATGTTTCTTTGCTAAGGAGATATGTTCAAGATCCATCTCATGTTTTAGATTTTTTAGAATTGGAAGTCGCTGAGGACTTGTCCTTTCCAGAGTTTCCAGTACGTATTGAGGATCGTAGGAAACAAGTACTTCGGAACAAGGTTGTACCTCTGGCTAAGGTGATTTGGCAGTATCGCTCCGGGGGCGAGGTAACCTGGGAGCACGAGGGTGAGATGCGGGAGCAGTTTCCCTACCTTTTCTTGTGAGTTCTCTTGTGAACTTGTATCTTTACGTTTCAACCTCGTTAATTGTAGCAGGCAATTTCGGGGACGAAATTCTTTTAAGGGGGGGAGAATGTAAGGATTGAGGTTTTCGGATCCGGTTATCGGGTCAATTTTCGGGGTCGGATCCCATAGTTCAGGCCTTGATGGGGCTGGGACTCTGTTCTGTTTCGCGTCGAGCCTGCTCGACGCAGTTTAAACGGCGTCCAGCAATGTGGACGCGTTTTAGGCTGTGCCACGTGGGCGCAACGTGGGCCGGCCTTGGGTCGCGAGAGTACGGCCCCGGTCATATCGTCTGAATGGCGTCTTGGATGGACGACGCCTTTTAAAGTACGAGCCTGGCTTATCAGTGTATGGCCCGGTCTTGTCAACTAAAAGACGTCGGGCATGCACAACACGTTTTACCCAGCTTCTGGTTGACCCCGCGAACCCTCTTTCCTTTCCCTCATTCCCTCCTTCCTCTCCTCTCTCCTCTCTTCCTCCGGCAGCCCCTTTCCCCCTCCTTCCTTTTCCTCCCTTCATTTCACCTCTCCCTCCACTCCAATAACCTCCCAACTCCCACCACTACCACCACCATCTCCTCCGCGGCGTTTTTCTCTCCGGACGGCGGTCGACGTCCCGGTGGAGTAACAGTGTCCACGGCGGTAACGGCGGCGGCATGGGGCGAGACGGGTTGGCAGTTTGGAGGTAGGAGGAGTCTGAGTAACCGGTAGGGTGACGATCTCCGTGGTGTATCAACTTAAAATCATGTTTTCCCACTTTGAAGCATGATGCGTGTATGGGGTTTTTGGTTAAAATAAGCATGTTAAGGGGCTTTCTTGATGGTTATAGTGGTTTCTATGAATGTGGATTTGTGGGTTTTCCTGTGATGGATTGGTTTTCCTTTTCATTTTCCCTGTTTCGGATGTTTTTGGGGCGAAATTGGGGTTAAAGGGGACCCTCGGATCGAGCTACAGAAACCTGGTTTTTGGCGCTAAATGACACCACGCTAGGACGATGCCATTCAGAATGGCGACGGGCCAGCACGACACCATTTACGTAGAAATCGTCCCGACAACGGTTTTTGTCAGGGAGACTTCTGTTGTGAATGGCGTCCAAGGGCAGCGACGCCTTTTCAAATGGCGGCTTCTTGTAACGACGCTTTTTAGGTCATATTCTGAGGCCGAGATTTCATGAACCAGTTTAGGAGGCTTGAATGGCGTCGGCCTTGGGCGACGCGATTCAAGACAGAATCACATTAATTCATGCTATTAACATATCTTCACACTGTTAGATAGTTTGGTTTATTGCATGTTTGAAATTGTACTCGAGGATAAGGATTTTTATGTGATCAGATTGCACTGTGTTGTGTTTCGTGCGATTGTGGACCTAGAGTGACAGTTGTAGCGCTTTCCATCCTGTGTCGGTATGGGAGGGACACAGCGCCGGTGTGGGAGTGGTGGGGTGACGCCTAGAGAGAGGGTTACCTGGTGTACCCTGGGGTTAGCTAGTACCGGTGTAGGAGTGGTACCTGTGGAGTGTCACTCGTGCTGAGAGAAGGAGTAACCACCTGAGCCAGTTGGGCCGGAGTAGCTAGCGTGGTATCCGAGGGGTTACTGTTTGGTCTCAGCGGGTCGGTGTTTCCCACGTTTGGTTATGTGGTTGGCGTGTTTTGCCGAGACGTTGGTTATAGGTTCCCTGGTAGAATGGTTTCTGAGATATGCATATTACATTTTGAATGCACGTGGTTTATATCGAGAATTAGGAGTAGTAATTACTACTTTACTTGCTTACTTTACCTTTATCTATGCTACTACTCTTGTGGGTGTGTGAAGCGGTGGGGATCGAAGGATCCCTACTGAGTCTTTCCGTTGAGACTCACCCCTACAGTTTTCAGGTGAGGGTTCCAGGCAGGCTTAGCGAGGATAGTGCTGCTTAGAGTTATGCGACAGCTGTTGTTGTTCCGGGGTATGCCCCGACGTAGTTGTTATTTTATTTCTGGCCTGTACGCTTAATTATTTCTTTTATGTTGGAGTATGTAATTATTTGCTGTGTCCAGTCGCATTGTAATAACTTTTAATTCTTGCACTTCCTTTTCAATTCAATGCGATATGAATGTTTATCTTAGTTAACTATTTATTTCCCAGACTTATCTAGATCCTGGTTTGGTCCCAAAATAATGATTCGGTACCCATTTAGTAATCAGATCCCCGATTATAGGGTGGCAGGTCATTACAGTTCAGCTGTTTATAATCAATGCACAGCCTCAAAGAACCATCCTTCTTCTTGACAAACATAACTGGAGCACCCCATGGAGAAGTACTAGGACGGATAAAACCCTTATCCAGCAGTTCCTGCAACTGCGCTTTTAATTCAGCGAGTTCGGCCGGAGCCATCCGATACAGGGCCTTAGACAAGGGCGCCATACTTGGTGCAAGTTCAATAGTGAACTCAACCTCTCGCTGAGGAGGAAGGCCAGGCAACTCCTCAGGAAACACATCAACAAAGTCACATACTATAGGGACCTCCTAAGGACTGGAACTACTACTAACACCATCTACAACTATCGAGGCAAGGAAAGCCTCACAGCCACCAACAAATAACCTCTGGGCCTTAAAAGTAGAAATAAGAATACCACGAGAAGAGAGCCTAATACCTTGGAAGTAGAAGGCCGGGATGCCCATAATGGAGAAATGCACCCTCTTCCTGTGGCAGTCCACCTCGGCATAATAAGCCTCCAATCAGTCCATACCCAAGATGACATCGAAGTTACGAATGGCAAGCACAACTAACTGGGCAGGTAACTGATGACCCTCAATGGTCAAGGGAACCTTACTCAAACAGTTATAAGTCAACATGAAATTCTCAGAAGGAACCTCAACCATCAGTCCATCAGATAACTCATCAATGGGTGCAGAAAGAATATCTACGAAATACTCAGAAATAAAGGAATGCGAAGAACCCGAATGAATCAACACATGCGCAGAGTTCCCAAGGACAGAAAGTGTACCTTCCACCAAGTTGGACGCACGAGCCTTCTTCATGGTGATAGCGAGAACTCTCCCCTGAGTCCTCAGCTTCTTCTGATCTCCTAGTCCCTGCCCCTGACCATGCCCCTACGGGCAAGATCTCGCCAAATGGCCCTGCTGGCCGCAAGTATAACACCTCTAAGAAAATGCAGGACACTGAGTCCCTCCGTGAGTACCACCACGAAGATGACAAGCTGTCGGAAGCCTCTGAGTTGCCTCTTGCGGACCATTGGAGACCAACTGGCTCTGCTTGGATCTGCTACTACCACCGCTGCCACTGTTGTCGCCACCGCCTCGAAAGAACCTCCTGAATCTAGACTCGAGTGAAGAAGATCCTCATCCGGATGAAGGAGCTACTGCTGTTGTCTTTCCCTTGCCATAAGTCGGCCCTTGAGTAACCAGTTCCCTTTCCCAAGCCAACTGATCATGCTGTGCCTCTATTGCCGCGACACACTTAACCGGTGATGCCAAGTCCGTACAACAGTGGGACGCCACAAAACTCCTCAAGCTGGACCTCAGTACATCCACGAAACTCTCAGTCCGATGCTCTTCGTCTTTTAAAATAAAGGGCACAAACCTCCCAAGCGAAACAAATTTCATCTGGTACTTGAGCACAGTCATGCTCCCTTAGACCAACTCCATAAATTCCCTCTCCTTAGCCTTATGGACATGCCTAGAGAAGTACTGTGCATAGAACTCCTTCACAAATGTTTCCCATGGAATCTCCCAAAGCTTCCTATCTGCATAAGGCAAGCTCTTCAAAGTGGTCCACCAGTCATAGGCATCATCCTTCAACATGAAGGTAGCCAACGGAGTCCTCTCAACTACCGTACAATCCATGGTATCGAAAGTCTTCTCAAACTCCTTCAGCCAATGAACGGCCTCATCAAGGTTGGGACGAATGGTAAAATGAGGCAGCTTCAGCTTCAGGAATCTTTCCAGAGCAGCTGAAGGTCCTCCCTGAGTACTTGAACTCTCACTAGGGTCTCAAGTCTGATATCTAGTCATCGTGTCCATCATAGCCTCCATAAAACGCTCCATATTCAGTCTACCAGCCTAAGACCCACTAGGAACATCTCCCTACTCCCTAATAACTGGCACTATCTTCTTAGGAGTCATCTAATTGCCTACAGTCATAACAATCGAAAATTTCTAATTAGAATAAAAAACCTACACTACCGCCGTGCCTGTACTGGATAATGTATTTATTTATTGAAATTATGGCATTTAACCTAGTTATTCATCTATTTTCCAGACCGAAGGGTTCGATACCAACTGTAATGACCCGCCACCCTATAATCGGGGATCCGATTACTAAACGGGTACCGAATCATTAAAATTTGGAGCCAAACTAAGATCTCGATAAGTCTGGGAAATAAATGATCAACTAAGCTAAACATCCACATCACATTGAATTGTAAAGGAAGTGCGGGAATTAAAAATTACTACAATTCGACTTGACTCAACAAATCATTACATATTCTAACTGAAAAGAAGTAATTAAGCGCACAGGCCTAAAAGGAAAATAACAACTACAGCGGGGCATACCCCATAACAGTGGCTGCTAGCGCGCAACCCGAGACAACACACTTCTCGCTATGCCTGCCTGGAACCCTCACCTGAAAACTGCAGGGGTGAGTCTCATCGAAATGGACTTAGTAGGGATCCTTCGATCCCCACCACCCACTCACGCACCCACAAGTGCAACAACACAAATATAGGCAATTTAAATAAATAAAACAATAAACACAATTCCCAAAGATTCCCTAATTTCGATATAAAATGCATGCATTCATAAATGTAACATGCACAACTCTGAAACCACTCCACTACGGAGTCCACAACCAGCGTCTCGGCTAAACACACAAATCACACGGCCGAACGCGGAAAACACCGACACCAAACAGCAACCTCTCGGATAGCGCACTGGCTACTCCGACCTATCCAACTCTAGGTGGTTCTACTTCCCCAGCACGAGTGACACTCCGAATGTACCACTCCTACACTGGTACTAGCTATACCTCGGGGTACACCAGATGACCCTCTCTCTCTAGGCGTCACCCCACCACTCCCACACCGACACCGTGTCACTCCCACACCAACACAGGGTGCCTAAGTGCTAACAATTGTCACTCTCGGTCCACGATCGCATGAAACACAACACAATGCGATCCGATCACGTAGAAATCCTCATCCCCGAATACGTTTTTGAGAATGCATTTAACTAGACTATCTAACAAAGTAAATACATGTTAACTGCATGGATTAATGAGGTTCTATCTTGAATCACGTCGCCCATGGCCGACGTCATTCAAGACCCCTAAACTGGTTCATATGAAAACTGGCCTCGGAAGATGGCCTAAAATTTGTCGTCCCTGGCAGCCGCCATTTAAAATGGCGTCGCTGTCCCTTGATGCTAATCACGACAGAAGCATAATCATCGTTCAGGATGAACTAGGCTAAACCGCGTCTTGGGAGGTAGCCGCCATTTAGAATGGCATCGCTGTCGCAAGACGCCATTTAGCGCTCGCAAACAGGTTCTCCCTCCGGCCTCCCCCGAGTCACAAAGTGGGATTTCTCCCCCAAATCGCATAAAAACATACCAAAATAGGGAAGGAGGAGGACGATCCAAATCCCCTTTAAATGCCTACCATTCCTCATTTTATAAAATTAGCATTTTCACCCCAAAAAATCCCCTAAATAGGCTCCAAAGCGGGAAAAAATATAGTTTTAATCAAAACACAACGGAGATCATCACCCTACCGGTTACTTGAACTCCTCATAGCTTCTAGCCACCGAACCGCCACACTACGAACCGCCGCTGGTACCGTTGTGGACGCCGTTACTCTTCCAGGACGTCGGCCGCCGTCTGAAGCACCGCGGAGGAAATTGTGGTTGTAGTGGTGGAAGTTCGGGGGTTGATGGAGTGGAGGGAGATGAGGAATGGGGAGAGGAAAGGAAGGAGAATGGGGAGGGGCGCCGGAAGCTGGAGAGAAGAGAGGAGCAAGAAGGTAAAGTAGAGAATGAGGGAAAGGAGAGAGGATTCGTGGGGTCAAACCAAAACTAGCTAAAATGCGTCGTCCATGACCAACGCCAATCAGACGACAAGACGAGGGCCGTACTCTGACAGGTCAGGGCCGTACTCTGAATGGCGTCGACTATGAAAAACGCCATTCAAACGATAAGACCCGGGCCATACTCTCGCGGTCCAAAACTTGCCCACGTGGCACATTCTAAAACACGTCCACCTTACCGTACGCCGTTTGAACGGCGTCTTACAAGCTCGACGCAAAAAAAAAAAAAATCCAAGCCTCAGCCCCACAAGGGCCCAAATTAAGGGATCCGACACCGAAACTGACCCGATAATCGGATCCAAAACCTCAATTCTTACAGTTTAAACCTATTTTCGCATGAGTATTTGATCTTTTATTTTTCCTGTTGAACTGAGAGGGGAATACCCCTGTTGTCTTTACTGCTTATTGCTTTTCGGACTTGAATAACGTCGACACAGAGCGACGCCTTTCTAAAGGACGTCGCCCTTGCTAGACGCCATTCAACCTGCATATTCTGCTTGGCTGCCTGCCCGAGCCACTGTGACCAGAAGTTACTGTCTTGAATAACGTCGACTCAAATCGACGTGTTTCAAGAAGTCTTTCTTCTGGCCATTAGTTCTCGGTTCTTCGATCATTTGCTATTACTTATATTTACTATACTACATTAGAGGCCATCCGGGCCACATGTCATTAGCACTGGGAGTTTACTCCCCCTTTCTATAGGAACACCCTTCTTAGCACTCTCACCTCTCTCTGACTGGGTCGGGCCCTCGGTCAGACTAGAGTAGTTAGTGTTAAGACCTCCATAAGTCTCTAAAAGCAGAGAATTCCTCTATGTTCTTTGAGCTGGTTGTACCATCGAAGTACCACGTAGATCTTCATACCGTTGTGAGTAAAAGCCACAGCATATAATGGTGAAAAATTGAACTGAAATTAGGATCCTTCCTTGAGTAAATCTAACTTAAAAAAAATATGTTTTAACTCTACAAGGAATCCTAAGACGATGTAACCATCAACTTGTTGGTTAAGCTCTGTATAACTTGTCTAAATTCTTAGATAATCAAACACAATAATGTTACGCTCAGGTAGAACCGTCAACATGGTCGCCCTTGAACAAGAAGATCTAGTTGCATATGAGGGAGATGCTCATACCCCTCAGGTCTATGATGTGTCCTTCTCTGAAGATGAGTGAGATGCTTATACCTCTCATAATCCCAATCAATTTCAAATCATACACGAGGGAGCTGCTTACGCCTCTCAGGTTCAAGCTCATTCCACCTATGATAAATACAATCCATATATGGGTGATCGCTCCCATGTTCATGTAATCTCCAACCCTACTTTTGAAGAAGCCCAAGTCCAAGTTGGGCCTTCTTCTAAGCATCCCTCTGATCTTGCCACCCTTATGGGAGCTCAGTCCAATCATGTGGATCCACATCATTTTGAAGCCATCCAATCTATTTTGGAAGGAAAGACCCGTTTACCTCCTTCTGATCCAAACCCTCCGATTCATCCTTCTCAAAAGATGAGAGAGATGCTTATACCTCTCATAATCCTAATCAATTTCAAATCATACATGAGGGAGCTGCTTATGCCCCTCTGATTCAACCTCATTCCCCTATGATAAATACAATCCAGATATGAGTGATCGCTCCCATGTTCATGTAATCTCCAACCCTACTTTCGAAGAAGCCCAAGACCAAGTTGGGCCTTCTTCTAATCATCCCTCTGATCTTGCCACCCTCATGGGAGCTCAGTCCAATCATGTGGATCCACATCAGTTTGAGGCCATCCAATCTATTTTGAAAGGAAAAACCCCTTTACCTCCTTCTGATCCAAAGTCTCCGATTCGTCCTACTGTCCATCAAGCTCCTATCCAGGCCATGGAAGGCCTCCCTATTTCCACTCCTCGGCCTATGGGCCATCAACAATCTAGCTCGCAGTACCCAATAAGGCTGCAAACTCTAGTTTATCAAATGCCCTCGGGCATGGCGGAAATGCTACCAGTTCACGACCTTATTGTCCTTATATTCCCACTTACTCTCAGGGACAGGCTTTTCAGCAACCACCTCCTCCACCAACAGATCCAACCACTCAGATTTTGCTCAACAGGATTACTCATATTGATGAGCAATTCAAGCATTACCAAAGAACAATGGGTACGCAAGCTGCTCTTGAAATGGTTGTTCCTAATTTAGCGATCTTCCATCTGTTGCCTTCTGAGATGCCAGTTTACCAGAAGTATAAGGGCACGTTCAATCCTTTCATCCATCTCAAAGAATTCTTATACAAAAGCTCCTTCTGGCAGAACGACAAGAGAGCATTGGCTTTCCTGTTTAGGAGATCAATAGAAGGGTCAGCTCTGGAGTGGTTCTTTTTCTTGGATCCCAGCGAAGTTGAGAACTTCGATATAATATCTAAGAAATTCTTACAAAGGTACAAGGATCTTAATTGTTCCTAGTCGGAGGATGTTTGAGAAGGACATCAAATATCTGGATAGAGTAGTACAAGTTTTTCAGCTCATATGATGAGGGTGACTGATCCAATAAATCACTTGGGTGGAGACACTATGCTGGACCTATAGGTACTCATTGGAGAGGTAGTTTACTGAATTGATCCGACCATGAATCGTTGGATGGTATATACACCTCACTGTTAACCAGCTCGATTATTTAGTCTCAGTTGCGTAGATGATCCTTGGACCTGAGACACCAAAGATACCTTGTTGGTACGTCTCTGAACTTTGACTTTGACTAATGAATCCCTAACCATGGGTTATCAATAAGTCAAATGATCTGTTTCAGAGAAATAGCCTCAAAGGTAATTGTGTATTCAATAAGGAATCATCCGCTCTCGGTATTATGAGAGAAAATGTTCCGAGAATGATGCGCTTAAGTCCCTGACCAGGGCGGACTTTATATTAGATAAAGAGTTATCTAATATATATTAGCGGCATCTGATTCAAGTGATTCGACTTGCTAGGGTTTAACAATAAATCATACCCTAGGTCGAATCGGGAACATTGCATGGATGAAAGATTATATCCGCGCGCTAACCGATGACGGAAAGTTTCTAATAGTGAGTTGCGATAACCCCTAAGCCATATAGGATCATGCGATGTCGCTTGGCATCCAGCGTGATCGGATGCTTTTCCAAATTTAGTGTGGAATATTAAATTTGGCTGATTAATTAATATAAAGATATTAATTAATTCAGTGGGTCCGTAAAGAGTTATTGGGGTTAATGGGCCGTTAACTGGACTGGTATTTGGGCCTAGAGGGTCACATATAAAAGGTTTTCAAGTCGATGGATAATTTGACGAGATTTCGGATAAGTATGGTTTTTATGAAAAACCGCAAACATACTTATTTTAAAAGAACGGCCGCTAGGTCAGGGGCCAGCAACCCTGACCTAGCCACTGCCCTTTCTCTCTCCTCTCTCCTGGGCGCACATTTCGAGGCCGACCCTCTGGAGGCTCTACTTCGGCTCCCGACAGGTCTGCCTTCCGTCTGACGAGAGTTTTTGAATCCGCATGTCGCGATGGATTACACGTTGCCAGATGAGATCCACGAACGCCACATCGACCGAGGAGGCGAGGACGATCCATCGCGAGGAAAACCATGTGGATACCGCTAGAGGCCGAGCACCTGCACGGCTTACAGCATCACTCCGACGGAATAGGACTACGAACGCATATTCGAATCTGCGCAAGGTAAATTGAATTTGCCAGTTTATTTTGTTGAATGAAACGGGATAGATCCGATCCTGAATTTAATATTTCCGCTGCGTTTTTCGGTCGGATCTCAACACAGAGATCCCAACACCTTGTTCAGGATATATGTAGCCGAGCTAAGTGTATATCCTCATAAAGACATTGGTAATTTGGACATGCACATCATAGATCGGACCATTTCTGTTAATGTGTGATTCCTCCTTTCAGATACACCATTCATCTGAGGTGTATATGGAGGTGTAAGCTAAAAAGGATACCATTATCCTTTAAGTATTTTGTGAACTCTGTACTCAAATATTCCCCACTACGATCAAATCGGATGGTTTTGATACTCTTTCCAGTTTGTTTCTCTACTTCATTCCTAAATTCTCTGAATTTTTAAAGGATTCAGATTTATACCTCAGTAAGTATGTAAATCCGAATCTTGAGTAATCATCAGTGAATGTGATGAAGTACGAGAAACCACTAATGGCTTGGGTAGACATAGGTCCACATACATCAGAATGTATTAGTTCCAGTAAGTCTTTGGCTCATTCTCCAGTTCCAGTAAATGGAGATTTAGCTATTTTACCCTTTAAACATGACTTACAGGTCGCATATGATTCATAATCAAAAGGATCTAACTATCCATCTTTATGGACCCTTTGGAGTCTGTTTTCTCCAATGTAACCAAGCCTATAATGTCATAAGTAGGCTTTCTTCATTTCATACCCTTTTTTTTTAGTTAAAGAATTGATGTTTAAATTCTCATGAGACACATTTAAAAGATACAATCCATTAGACAATAAAACAGAGGCTATTAATTTATTTCTAAAATAAATTGAACAACAATTGTTCCCAACATGTAAATTTTATCTTATTCTATCTAGACATGAAATAGAAATAATATTCCTTTTTATTTTAGGTACATAATAACATTCATCTAATGAAAAAATGTCTCCAAATAGTAGTTTGAGCTCCATTGTCCCTACAACGATCGCCGCAACTCTTACGCCATTACGTAACCTCAACTCTACCTCGCCAGTACTCAACTTACGCCAGTATCTAATACCCATGATGTATAATCTCTAATTGACAAGTTTACATCTATCATATAGATACTTGAAGCGTCCTGCTGCTTCACAGTTTCTTGAGCCTTGTCCTTAAGGTATTCTTTACAATTCCTCTTCCAGTGGCCCTTCTGATGACAGTAAAAGTATTTACCTTTCTCAGCACTTTTGCCATTATCCTTTTTGACAACTTTTGCCTTCTTCTGATTCTTGCCTTTGCCTTTCCTGAAGGCTTGGACTGCTAGTCTTTTCCTGCCGGTCTAACCAACTATAAGAACATGGGGTTTATCCTTCACAAGGTTCCCCTTTGCAATCTTCAGCATGTTCAATAATTCAGCTAAAGTGGTCTGGATCTTGTTCATGTTAAAGTTCACAATGAACTGAGCATATGATTGTGAAAGTGAAGATAACACAAAGTCGGTATGCATCTCCTTGGGGAGTGGAACCCCAACAACATCCAGCCTCTCCACCCATTCTATCATCTTCAGCACATGAGTTTGTACTGAAGATCCCTCTGCCATTTGAGATTTGAATAGATTCTTAGATATCTCATATCTTTCAATTCTGCTTTTCTCGCTGAATAGCTCCTTCAGATGGAGCATGATGGATCTAGCAACCATCTCCGCATGTTGCCTCTGCAACTCATTGCTCATAGAGGCTAACATGTAGTATTGGGCCATGGTGGAATCCTCTTTCCATTTCTCATATGTCAACATGTTCTCCTCTGTTGCATCTTATACTGGTTCACTAGGAGGTTCATCATCTAGGACATAAGCAATTTGCTCAGACCTGAGGACAATCTTCAGGTTCCTAAGCTAGTCTGAGTAGATCGGGCTTGTCAAATGATTGGCCTCAAGTATGCCATGCAATGGGTTATGGTGCGACATTTTATCCTACAGGGGATAATCATATTATAATTAGCAGATATTCAGTCATTAATTAAAGACAAGACATGGACTTGTTTATCTAGTTTTACTCCCACTAATTTTGGTTGGACTGTATAACCTTCAGGTATATAGAACAGGAGACGCCGATAGTCTCCTAACGGGGATCAGAATCTTCAAGACTCACAGTATAACCTCGAGTAAACACATAATATTATATTGTTTTCTCAGAGCAACCATCTCATGGTAATTGCAACTCCTAGCAATATCCGATCATATTTCGGCTCCCAGGTAAACACAGTAGACCATTATTCCTGGTTTAAGCTTTACTATCTATACATGATAGAGTAGAGTAGAAATATAGTTTCCGGGATAAACACGTGGATAACTATATCGTTCCTCTATTCTTATCCAAAAGGCATCTAATGCCATAATTAATAGTCCTCTCAACAGACGATGGCAAATCTCGGGTAAACACATAATATATGCCACTACTGAATTAAGTTCTATTAATCATATTGGTGGAGAGCCACGTAGTGCATTCTCAATGACTCGCGCTACGGCTTAGATTTTGTAACGAAGGTTTTATTTATTTACTTTGGTTTCATCCTAGTCTTTTTTATAGTATTAATTATATCAAATATATTATATATACTAATAACCTAGCTAATTTGATTCACAATCAAAATAAAACACACGCATCACATACATGTCATTAGTGTGGTCATGGACGGCACAGCGGTTTGACTTGAGCCAGGTAGTCAAACACACACACAATATAATAATTTATATCATGAGTCTGCAAATTCATAGGGTAAATGAACTCCTTCATATCCTCTTGGTTTACAGTTATGGATCATCCTCGCTCCACATTTTATCACCTCGATCAAATTATAAGATAATTTAAAAGAAGCCTTGTGGCGAGTACATTAGGGAGGAAGGTACAGACACAATAGAATATGAGAGAGGGAGAGGTTCACAGACCTCTATTTATTAATGATCCACATCCACAAGTTAAATTTTAAGTGCTAACCAAGGACCACCATGTAGTTTTTAATTATGCAAACCACTCATGTAGTGCACATCTCATGGCTAAATAAAAAATTTTTGAAAATAATTTAATTTTGCTTTCAAAAAACGAAGGACCAAACAAAATTTGGATTATTAGAATTTTCGAAAAAGTTGTTTACTTAGTATGCAATTAAATCATATTTAAAAACTGTAACGTCACATTATGTGCGTAGAGATTCCAAAACATAAATTTCTAGAATAATCCATGCAAATTATAATAAAATTAATCTAACGTTTAGATTAATCTAATTATGTCATCTAACAATCAGAATAATCATTATCTCACATGAATCTAACATTTAGGTTATCTAGCTAAAATTAATTATCAATTCAACATTTAAATTAATAATTAATTATAACAAATAATAACAATTGCTAATTAAGATAATGAACTAAAGCAATTGTAATGGATCACTTGAAAGTTAAATTGAAGAAAACTTTAATTTCAAAACAATTTTGAAAATTTAAAAGTTAAAAGCAATTAAATCTTAAATTTTTCTAGTTCTTGAAAACAATCGAGGTGGCTCAGCCCACCCCTGGCCGAACCAGGACTCAGCCCGGTAGAGCCATGGGCTCGGACTAGGGGCATCGGGCTCGGACCAAGGGACCCAGGGCAGTTCGGACTCGGTCTGAGCCCCAACCGACCTGGGTCGGCTTGTGCGGCTAGGAAACCCTAGCCGCACGAGCCCGAGCCCGAACCCTTGGAAACCCTAAGCCGCACGGGGGGAGGCGGCGGCCGGCGACCGTCCAAGTGCCGGGAGGGCACCGGACCATCATCGATCACCCCGCCAATGCCGGACGGCGCTTGCGGTGCTGCACAACCCCAAAAGGGGTGCCCCAAATTCCCCCCAAACTTGTCATTAAACCGAGGGGAGGGGGAGGCCTTTGCCAGCCGGTCACCGCCGGTTAGCCCACGCCGATGCCAGAGGCGATGTCGGTAGTGGCCGGCAGGATCCTTTGGTCATACCAAAGTCCTTCGCGGATGCCTCACATCACATGTGATCATCCGAACATCACCCCATGAGTGCCGTTCTTCGTCCCACAATGAACACGAGAAACCCAAAAATATGATTTTTGTAGTAACAAAATTAATCAGATTAACTTCATTCATCTCATGAATTTGATTTCTCAAACAGAATTGTATAATATGCAAGGAATATAACTAGAAAATTAGATTTTGGAAATCGAAACAATGAAGAACACAATGGAACCTGGCTCTGCTACCACTGTTAGGTTCACTGTGTCGAGATGCG
Organism: Zantedeschia hybrid cultivar; assembly: GCA_030544215.1. Classification (NCBI taxonomy): domain Eukaryota; kingdom Viridiplantae; phylum Streptophyta; class Magnoliopsida; order Alismatales; family Araceae; genus Zantedeschia; species Zantedeschia hybrid cultivar. The sequence goes on along the minus strand of JARZZO010000012.1, from coordinate 38,434,994 downwards.
ACCGAAAACGCAGCGGAAATAAATTTGGATTCGGATCTATCCGATTTCGTTCAACAAAATAAACCAGCAAATCTTATTTACCTTGCGCGGATTGGAATCCGCGTTCGTTCTCTGGTTCCGTCGTAGTAATGCCGCAAGCCGTGCAGGTGCCCGACCCCTAGTGGTATCCACACGGTTCTCCTCGCGATGGATCCTCCTTGCCTCCTCGCTCGATGCAGCGTTCATAGATCCCGTCTAGCTACGCGTAATCCACCGCGACATGCAGATTCGGAAACTCCCGTCGGATGGAAGGCACAGCTGTCAGGAGTCGAAGCAGAGCCTCCAGGGGGGCGGCCTTGAGACGTGCGCCCAGGAAAGAGGAGAGAGAGAGGGTGGCTGCTAGGCCAGGGTTGCTAGTCCCCGGCCGTTCTTATATAATAGTGCATTTGCAGTTTTTCATAAAAACCCACACTTATCTGAAATCCCATGAAATTATCCACCGAGTTCAAAACCTTTTGCGTGTGACCCTCTAGGCCCAAATATCAGTCCAGTTAATGGCCCATTATGCCCAGTAACTCTTTACAGACCCCCTGAATTAATTAATATCCTTATATTAATTAATCAACTGAATTTAACGTCCTACAGTAAATTCGGACGAGCTTTCGATTACGTTAGATGTCAAGCAACATCGTGTGATCCTCGATGGCATTGGGGTTATCGCAACCCTCTATTGGAACCTTTTCGTCATCGGTTAGCACGCGGATATAATCCTTCATCCGTGTAATATTTCTGATTCGACCTAGGGTATGGTTTACTGTTAAACCCTAGCAAGTCGAATCACTTGAATCAGATGCTGCTAATCTATATTGGATAACTCTTTATCTAATATAGAGTCCGCCCTGGCCCAGGACTTAAGTGCATCATTCTCGGAACATTCTCTATCATAATACTGAGAGCGGATGATCCCTTATTGAACACACAATTACCTTCTAGGGCATTTCTCTAAATCTGATCATTTCCCTTATTGATAACCCATGGTCAGGGATTCATTAGTCAAAGTCAAAGCTCAGAGACGTACCAACAAGGTATCTTTGGTGTCTCAAGTCCAAGGGTCATCTACGCAACCGAGACAAAAGAATCTAGTTGGTTAACAGTGAGGTATATACCATCTAGTGAGTCATGGTCAGATCAGTTCAGTGAACTCATCCCCCAATGAGCACCTACAGGTCCAGCATAGTGTCTCCACATAAGTAACTTATAGGATCAGTCACCCTCATCATATAAGCTGAAGAAACGTGTACTAGTCTATTCGGATGTTTGACGTCCATCTCAAACATCCTCTAACTAGGAATAATTAAGAACATGTATTTATAAGTCTTCGGTCCCGTAATTATGATCTCATCATAATCCGAAGATTGTTGCAGATGTTCATGGACTGCATCGTGATACGATAAACAGAGATCGAATTAATTACACACAATGAATTATTGCCATTTATTAATAAATTGAATGAGACATAGTATCAGATTGGCTTTCAGACCACCTAATACTAACAAAAAGTCCATCAAAAGAACAGTACATCATCAGTATGCCAACAAAGTATCAGGAAGATGACAATATCAGATCAGCAGCTCAAGGCTGGCTCTCCCCAGTGCCCTCGTCATATTGGCTATGGGCCTCATCTAGTCCCTATGGTGCTCGGCTCGGTAGTGGCGGTGGCCCCACACCACTCGACTTGGCCCGAGCAAAAGACATAGCAACACTCGAAGTGAACGTGCTACTGTGACCTCTCTCACGGGCCCTCTACCGGGCACGCTGGTACCTCTCCTCTATACTCCGCCGCTCATGGTCAACGAAAGACAAGCAGCACTGAAGCGACTGGAGGTCGGCCATCAGACGTCCATGCTCCCAGTCACGCTCCTCGGTAATGACCTCCAGATGTGTCTGGAGGCGTGTCAGCTCGCGGGGAAGATCGCCGGTGGAAAGACGTGCCAACTGCTCCTCTAGCTCCCTAATCCGGGCAACGTCTGCCTTCGCTCGAGCTGCTGCACTCCGTGTCTGCTCAAGCTCCGCTTCAGCCTTTCAAAGGGCTTCCTGGAAGTCGGTAACCTATTTGGGACATTGTTAGTTCAAGTAGTTTAAGCAATTCAAAATCAAGTACAAAAATGAGAAGTCAAAGTCAGAAGCTTACCCGAAAAGTGCAATCAACTTGTGCAACAGAGGCGCGGTGGATGGCCTGAGCCAGCTGCTCCCGAAGGTCGGCGAAGGCAGTGTCGTGTGTAGCGCCAGAGGATGAGGCCCCAGCGGTGTATAAGGGAGGCTATTTGGCCTGGGTGTAGACAGTATGCTGTATCAAGAAAAACATCATTAGTGGTTAAGAGTCAAAACATTTTAATAAATAAAATGAGAATTCATATGTTGTCAAATTCATGCATACATACCAGATCAAAAAGATCCTTTTGGACTTGTTCGAGCTGGGCCTCTGCATCCTGGAGTCGAGCCTAGAGGGTGATGATGGTGGTATCCCGCACATCCTACATTTTCACACATATCATTTCATTTATTCACAAATTTAAATAAATATAATAAAAAATGAAAGAAGCATGAAAGAATACTTACATCAAGAGGACGGAGTTGTCGCAATTGGCAGTGTAGTGTACCCGGTACTGCTGAAGGTAGGCCTTGCTACTCTCTGCTTGTGACTGTACCATGGACACCTCCATTGCTAGAGGTAGGCCTTGCTACTCTCCGCCTAGCAAACCTTGCCCTACCAGCTGTCACCCATGGGAACCTCTCCTCTCCCATGCTGATGCGTATTTAAATGTCGTCGTTAAAACACAAATATCATCAATCTTAAATTCCGGATCTCAATAAGGATAACAACGTAGTGCTTGGTTGAGACCGGGTCGATCCACAAGGAATTAGAATTCTTACTTTGAAAAACTTTGAGATTTTTTTGCAAAATTTTGTTGACAAGTGTGGCTTTGAAATGTAAATCTAGAAAATGTAATCAACTAATGACCATAATTTATTCACACCTCTAACACACTATAAATGCCTAATTTTTATGAGGAAGAAGCTACTAAAATACTATTGATGAGATTAAATTAACTAGATGCACCTAACTAAATAATCTAAGTCTAGAAAACTCATAGAATTATCCACTAGCTTTAAAAGGAACATAATATGATCATTATTATTGCAATATCAAAGTTTACAATGATCCAAGAAAATAGCAGAAATGCTAACTAATTTCTTAATAACTAAACAAGTTTAATTAGAAGCAATAACAAGGAGACAAGGGTTATGTGAGCCTTCTGTGGGCGCTTTGGACCGGTGGCTGGGGTACGTTGCAGGCGCGGTGTGCGGCGGCGTGTTGAACCGAGGCGGCGTGGCAGGCGATGCGGCGCAGGGCGGCTCGGGTGCTGCCGCGTGGCAGCGCAGCAGGCGAGGTGGCTGACGCGAGCGAGCGGGAAACGCCTGCACGGTGCCGCGTGGCGGGCACGGGCGACGAGGTGCGGCGGCGCGAATCCGCTGGCGCTGCCGCGTGGAGGAGCGTGGCTGCGCGTTCTGCAAAGTCGCGGCACGGGCGACGATGCCAGACGCGCGAAGCGCGTGGTGATGCCGCGTGGCAGGCGGTGGTGGCTGGTGTTGGTGGAGCCTGACGCCTGGCGATGTCCGGGCGGGTCCCGGTGACGGACGCACAGAGAGACAGACGCACAGAGAGAGAGAAAGGAAAAGGTGGAGAGAGAGGGAAGATCTGCGGGAGAGAGAAGGAAAGAGGAAGGAAAAAAGAAGAGAGAGAAAGAGACTGCGGGAGAGGGAGGAAAAGCAGAGAGAGAGAGAAAATGACAGAGAAAGAAAAGGGAGATAGAGATGCGTAGGGGGAGAGAGAGAATGGGAGTGCAGGGGAAAACGAGAGAACAGTGGGAGAGAGAGAGAGATTAAAAAAATTTCTGAAAATTAGGGGACACCTCCCTTTGACCTCCTCCCTTGGTTTTATAGAAAAGAGGGGAGGGTTTGAATTTCAAAAATAGATTTAAAAATCCTTTCATTAAGCTCCCCTTGATTAAGGGATCCTCTTTAAAACATTAATTGGTATTTTGAATTTCAAATTTTTGAAATGGATCCTCCTTTCTTTGAATTTCAGAATTCCCTCCTCCTTTCTCTCTTAGTTGGCATGTGGGCCCCAGTTGAAGCTAAAATACGAAAATAAAATGTTGTTTTTGTCAGGATTCGAACCCTGGTCACTTCCTTGAAATCCAAGTGGTCCAACCACTATGCCATATACTTGTTCATGTCCTGCATTCACATAAAATAACAGTTCAGTTCACGTGGCAATAAATCATTCAACTGCACATTAAATAATTGCTAAGGAAATCTTATTTTGAGAATGAAGTTGCTACCCTTATTCCATCAATGGAGTGATGATATTTGACAAATGATTTATTTGTCATTCCATGTGATTTTGTTCGTTAAATTGATAGTAAAGTATGTAAATTTTATCTGTTATTTATGTAAAATTGTGAACTTATCACACCCCCCAACTTAATCATTGCTAGTCCCTTAGCAATACAATCATTTGAAAAAAATAGGACTACCATGATCGGTAAAAAGAATCACACTTCATTTTAGAGGATATCTATTGCAAATGGTAGGTAATTTGAATTCAAGTTTTCGTTCTCCCGCCCACCATACTTAGAATCAGGACGAGTGATTGTGTATTTGAGGTGCTTGAAATTCATTTCTATCCTATTTGGTATATCGTTGTCTTCACTGATTCTTGGAGTAGAATTACCTAGGGGAGAGAACAGAAAAAGAGATCTCTGAATTAGTTGGCTAGGTTCGCTTTTCGATTTTCGCCCCGACTTAAAACTTTTTTAGGATTTGGTCTTATTTTGTTATGAAGGACTTTAGCACGATTGTTTTGTGCTTTGAGAGTGCGTACTTTTTGCCACTCTCTTTATTTTTGTCTGAGGGGAGGTGCATACTTTTTGCCACCGTCCTTCCTTTGACTCTTTTGAATCATATTCATTTGATTTTCACGCTTCTGATGTCCCTTTTTTTTTTTTTCGAAGTGACCGCCTCATTAAAGTGCTAAGTGGTTTGATCTCCTATTACGAATCCTAACTTTCCGTTCGTTTGACTTAAAAGTAAAAACAGAATGGGTAATTCTACACTTTGGGTCAACTCCAGCAACTCTACACCTTCAGGATTTTCCACTCTTTCCAAGTTACCGTGTATGTGTGGAAATCATCCCGTCGTGATTTTTTGTAGAGAGGGGGGTTAATTCAAACTTTTACTCAACTTCCTAACTCAATTTTTGATCAAGATTCCCTAAATGAATTATGATAGATATGAATTTCTGTTGGAGTGTGAAAATGAAGCAAAAAATTCAAAAATTTTGTTCATTTTAAATGATTTTATTCAATATGCGCTGATGAGGCAGAATCCGATTCGGCCCATTAAAACAAGCCCAAACCCAGTTCAGCCCAGCAGCAGCAGTGGAAGGCCTTCAGGAAGCCTTCGGCCCATCAGCGGCCCAACGGCCCTCGGCCCGTAAGCGGCACCGTTGCTCCCGGCCCAACAGGCTTCAGCCCATCAGCGGCCCACCAGTCTACGGCCCGGGAGCAGCGCAGTAGCCCTAGGCCCAGCAGGCTTCGGCCCATCAGCGGCCCAACCCCCTTCGGCCCGACAGCCGTATCCAGCCCACTTCGGTGGATGACTAGGCACTATGGCGGTTTACCAGTAAGCCCGGAATATAGTCCTATATCGGCTATCACCGTTAACCATCCTCTATCCTCTACTATAAATACACCGTTATTTATTGCCAAAGGTATGTCTCCGAGACCCTCAAGGACTATAGTCCAAAAAGCATTAAAGCTATTCTTTGCCTTCTGAATCGAATCATCTTCAGAAGCTAACTTAACCGTCGGAGGGGGTTCCTAAGGGCCGAAGCCCGGGACTCCTGCTGACCGGTTTCTTCTTCTTCCCCTCCTACAGGAGCTCGGTTCGAATCATCGCCGACCTCCCCGAGTCGGTCTCGGCCGCCGACCTCAGATTTCTCTCCCAGGTCTCGACGCCGTGCGCCGGCTGCATCCCCGACCGAAGGAGTCTCGGCCCCGCCTTCCGAAGGCAAGCTAGTCTCCGACCGAGCGGCTCTCGGCCTCGGATCTTCAACCCCGCCTCTGCGACCGCCGCCTTCCGGATCCCCGTCGGGCCTCTTGCACCGATCCGACCCAGCTCCGGATCCATAACTTCGGATTCCAGCTTCGGAATCCGGTCGTGATAGCTTCGGCTACATCACGTGGCGCCGTCTGTGGGAAACCAACAAAACAAGTCATGTCTGAACGACCTGTCACCCGGCGATCCGGACAAAGCGAAGCAGAGACGCGGGAAGCCTCCGCGCAGTTACTACATTCTGAAGGCGCCCCGTCCGCCCCGCCAGGCGCGACTCTGGCAGTCATACCAGAGTCGCTCGCCACGGGAGACGACCGGGTGGGAGTGCTCCAGCAGCAAATGGCTACGCTGGCCGCAGCCATCACCTCCCTGGCGCCTCTCCAGGAGATGGTATCCGCCATCGCCCAGCGCGTGGGACTGCTGGGCCAGCTTCCTCAACAAGCACCACCTCCTCCACTCTGTCCGGTCCAAGATGCGAGGTTTCGGCCAACTCCTGCGCCGGTTTCCCCTGACGAAACCGCTACGCCACGCAGCGAGCCCGCGGCGCCACCCGCCCGAGCTCCTCGCGCCGACCGCATAACGGAGCAAGGCTATGCCTCGTCCGAATTCCGCCCGACTGGGACCAGAGGACAATCAGTCGCCACCTCGACCGCCTCGGACCTGGACCGGTGGCTGACGGCAATGCGAAAGGAAATGCAGCAAATGGTGTCTCGGCCCTACGGGGCGCCCCTTGCTAGCAACATCCTGGAGCAGACTCCGTTCACGCTAGAGCTCCTGGCTACGGAGGTACCCCCCAATTTCAAGCTGCCAAAGGGCCCTCTCTACGACGGAATGACAGATCCGGTCTGTCATTTCCAGAGATTCAACACATTTCTCTCGGTCCGAGGGGTCGCCGAGGCAGTCCGCTGCCGACTTTTCCCCCTCACCCCTGAAAAGACTGCCCTCACCTGGTTCGAGACACTGGCCCCCAACTCCATCCACTCCCTAGTCCAGTTGGGCCAGTTATTTATCGACTAGTTCTACGATGCCACTCGGCAGTGCAAAACCTCCGCCAGCCTACTAGCCATCCGGCAAGGCCCCACCGAAACTCTTCAGGAGTACTTCACCAAGTTCCGGACCGAGGCCGCCCAAATCCCAAACCTCGATAGCCCGATTGCAGTCTCGGCCGTGATCAGTGGGTGTCGGGATGAAGGACTCCTCGGCTCCATCGGGAAACGCCATCCCCCTACCTTCCAGGACCTTGTAGCCCGGGCCCACAAATATATCAACCGGGAGGCCCTGATGAAGTCCAGAGGTAAAGCCGCAGCCGAAGCAGCCTCGGCGACTGCCCCCCAGGTAGTCCGACCTCAACCCGAAGATCAAGAGCCCTCCCGAAAGCGTTATCGCAGGGAGGACTGGGACAGGGAGAGGCGACGGGACCCGCAACAGCGGTACCTACCCCTACCTGCTCCCCCTTCCCGAATGCTCATGGAGGTGAAGGACATGATCCGGCGACCAGATCGCCTGAAGACGGATCCTCGCCGAAGGGACCCCGGCAAATACTGTGAGTATCACCAGGAGATCGGCCACACGACGGATGAGTGCCGGTAGCTCCGAGAGGAAATTGACCGCCTCATCCGGGAGGGAAGACTGCCGCAGTATCGACGTGAGCAGCCCCCGCCACAGCGAAACCGGGACGTCCCCGAGACGCCCAGGCAACAGCAACCCCTGGTAACAGAAGCTGCTCCTCCGCCAAAGGTCACCTCGGCCCCGGTAGAAGCATCCCATCAAAGACCCAGTTCTGGGTCTATTATGATGATATCCGGAGGGCCAGGGGAAGGATCAAGACAGCGGCAGCGCAGCTCTGCCACTATAGCAGCGATTGACGACGAATCGAAGCGGCCTCGCCAAGAAGATATTACCTTCGGCTTAGAGGACCTGACTGATATTCAGGTCCCTCACGACGACGCCCTCGTCATAAACGCTGTAATAAATAGTTACGATGTACATCGTATTTTTGTTAATAATGGAAGCGCCCCAAACATCTTATTTTACGATTGTTTTGAAAAAATGGGATTAAGTGAGGCTAATATGAAGCCTCACTGGGGCCCCCTCTTCGGTTTCAACGGTTCGCCCTGCCAAGTAGAGGGCATCGTTCGACTCCCTGTAACCTTAGGCTCCGCCCCCCAGCAACTAACCGTTGAAACAGATTTTGCCGTTGTGAAAGTCGATTCGGCCTACAACGCCATCTTCGGATGAAGGCTAATCGGCGGGGTCGGGGCCGTGCCTTCATCTTTCCATCAAAAGCTGAAGTTTCATACCAGCCATGGAATAGGCGAGGCCAGGGGAAATCAAGAAGCAGCCCGGCAATGCTACATGATCTCGATCAAAGGGAAGGCTACAGCCGAAACCCTGGCAATCGAATCATCAGCCGAGGCATCCCCGGGAGAAGCACTCCTCACCGTCCCGGTTCCGGGAGGCGAAGGACGAACCCTGATGGTAGGCTCTGGCCTGGAGAAGACCGAAGCAGAGAAGCTCACCGAATTCTTGAAAAAGAATCTCGACGCCTTCGCCTGGTCTCCAGCAAACATGCCCGGGGTTGACCCGGAGGTAGCAGAGCACCGACTACATACCGATCCCGACCAGCCCCCGGTAAAGCAGAAGCAGCGCACCTTCAATCAGGAAAGGAGGGCCGCCATCCAAGCCGAAGTACAGAAGGGGCTGGACGCCAGACACCTCCGAGAGGTGCATCATCCGGACTGGATCGCCAACGTAGTGATGGTGCCGAAGAAAGATGGCAAGTGGCGAATGTGTGTGGACTTCACCAACCTCAACAAGGCCTGTCCGATGGATAGTTTCCCGCTGCCTCGGATAGATCAGGTGGTGGATGCAACCTCCGGCCACGAACTCTTAAGCTTCCTCGACGCCTATTCAGGCTATCACTAGATCCGGATGCATCCGGATGATGAAAGCAAAACTAGCTTCACGACTGATCTGGGCCTATACTGCTATACCCGGATGCCCTTCGGTCTGAAGAATGCCGGCGCGACATATCAGCGCCTTGTCAATAAAGTGTTCGCCCCGCAGCTCGGCCGCAACATGGAAGTCTACATAGACGACATGCTGGTCAAGAGCCGCGTCGCTGCAGAACATTTGGCCAACTTGGCCGAAACATTCTCCGCCTTGCGGCAATATAAAATGAAGCTGAACCCGGCCAAGTGCGCTTTCGGGGTAGCCTCCGGGAAGTTCCTCGGCTACATGGTCACTCACCGAGGGGTAGAAGCTAACCTCGAGAAGGTTTCGGCCATCATACAAATGCGCCCCCCGGCAAACCTCCGAGAGGTACAGAAGCTGAACGGGAGGATTGCCGCCCTAAGCCGCTTCGTGTCCAGGGCGGCGGATTATTGTTTTCCCTTCTTCAAGCTACTGAAGAAGGCCAATAGCTTCGAATGGACGGATGAGTGCCAGGCAGCCTTCGACCAGTTGAAGGCCTACCTCTCCAAAGTCCCCATTCTGTCCAAGCCCGTCCCCGGGGAGCCTCTGAGCCTGTACTTCGCGGTATCCGAGATGGCTCTCAGTGCCGTCCTCGTCCGAGAGCAAGAGGGCGCTCAGAAGCCAGTCTATTATACCAGCCGAGCCCTTCAAGGAGCGGAACTCCGGTATCTCGCGCTGGAAAAATTGGCTTTGGCCCTCGTCTCGTCCGCGAGGAGGCTCCAGCCTTATTTTCTGGCCCATTCAGTAAAGGTTCTCACCGACCAGCCCCTGAGGCAAATTCTTTCCCGGCCGGAGGTGTCTGGCAGGCTAGCAAAATGGGCGATTGAGCTGGGAGAGTTCGATATCTCCTACGCCCCTCGGGTGGCAATAAAAGCCCAGGCATTGGCGGACTTCATCGCCGAACTCACTCCCGGCGCTTCCTCGACACTTCAGCCGAAAGCTGACATGCCCGAAGCCGAGGACACTTCGGCTCGTACATCAGCAGACGAATGGCGACTCTTTGTAGACGGCTCCGCGTGCTCCACGGGCAGCGGTGCCGGATGGATCCTGGCATCGCCAGAAGGAGTCGTCACGGAGTACGCCTTGCGTTTCTCTTTTCCAGCGACTAACAACGCCGCCGAATACGAAGCCCTCATCTCTGGCCTCCGGGCCGCGAAGAACCTCGGCGCCCGGAACCTGAAAGCCTTCAGCAATTCTAAGCTGATCGCCAGCCATATTTCCGGAGAATACGAGGCTCGGGATGCGATCATGGCATCTTATCTCCAAGTGACTCGCAAGATCCTCGCTCAATTTGATTCTTATGAAATCGTGAGGATCCCGAGAGCCGAGAATGCCCGTGCCGATGCACTTTCCCGGTTGGCATAGACTCAAGACGGGGGAGGAGGCCGAATGATCCTAGTAGAGGAACTCGCCGAACCAAGCCTCGGCGAACCTGAAGCCATGCAAATCACCGATGCCGAAGCCGAGACCTGGATGACTCCCCTCGTCGCTTATCTCCTCCGAGGAGAGGTCCCGCCAGACTCAAGGGAGGCGAAACACGTTCGGCAACGCTCATCCCATTTCCTCCTTCTGGACGGGCTGCTATACAAGAAGTCCTTCGGCCGACCGCTGCTGCGGTGCCTCGGCCCGACTGAAGCCGACTACGCCATGAGGGAAGTACATGAAGGGGTATGCGGAGCGCATGCGGGAGGAAGGGCCCTGACTCACAAGCTTCTAAGGCAAGGTTACTGGTGGCCGACACTTCGAGAGGACGCTTTAGCCCTCGTACGGCGCTGTGACCAGTGCCAGAGATTTAGCTCCCTCATCCACCAGGCAGCCACCCTTCTGACCCCCTTATCCGACCCCTGGCCTTTCGCTCAATGGGGAATCGACCTCCTGGGGCCTTTTCCCATCGCCACCGGCCAAAGAAAATTCCTCATCGTGGCTGTAGATTATTTTACTAAGTGGGTAGAAGCCGAACCCCTCGCATCAATAACCGATAGCAATGCTTGGAACTTCGTATGGAAGTCCATCATTTGCCAGTTCGGCATCCCACGGGCCATCATTTCGGACAACGGCAAGCAGTTTGATAGCCGTCGGTTCAGCGACAACTGCGCCGGCTTCGGCATTCTTCACAAATTCACTTCGGTAGCGCACCCTCGGGCAAACGGCCAGGTTGAAGTCACCAACCGAAGCCTGTTGCAGGGACTGAAAACCCGCCTCGGCGAAGCCAAAGGACGATGGGTAGAGGAGCTGCCAAGTGTTCTGTGGGCATATCGGACGACGAGCCGAACTCCTATCGGCAAAACTCCATTTCGCATAGCTTATGGGATAGAGGTCGTTATTCCAGTGGAAATCGGCCTTCCCTCTCCCAGGGTCGTTGCTTATAATCCGGAGGCCAATGAAGAAGGCTTGAAGGATCATCTGGACCACGTAGAAGAAACCCGAGATAAGGCTCGAATCCAGTTGGCAGCTTATCAGCAGCGCATGGCCAGGTACCACAACACTCGAGTAAAGCCCCGAAGCTTTGAGATCGGGAGCCTCGTGTTAAGGAATGCTCATGCTTCCAAACCGGCCGAAGCCTCCGAAAAGCTCGCCCCCAACTGGGAAGGACCCTATCGGGTAAGAGAGGTAATCAGACGAGGGGCTTATCGGTTGGAGACCCTTTCGGGCCAACCTCTCCCTCACACCTGGAATGTAGAACGCCTTCGGCGTTATTTTGTGTAAAGCACTTTTTCCCAGACTTTTAGCCGAAAGGTATGAATAAAGGTCTCTTTCAGAAAAACTGGGTGTATTAAGTCCGCGTAAACCGTACCGGGAGTGGCTTCGGCCATACAAACCGTATCGGGAGCGGCATGGTATTCTAAGTCCGTGTAAACCGTACCGGGAATGGCTTCAGCCATGCAAACCGTATTGGGAACGGCATGGTATTCTAAGTCCGCGTAAACCGTACCGGGAGTGGCTTCGGCCATGCAAACCGTATCGGGAGCGGCATGGTATTCTAAGTCCGCGTAAACCGTACCGGGAGTGGCTTCGGCCATGCAAACCGTATCGGGAGCGGCATGGTATTCTAAGTCCGGGTAAACCGTACCGGGAGTGGCTTCAGCCATGCAAACCGTATCGGGAGCGGCATGGTATTCTAAGTCCGCGTAAACCGTACCGGGAGTGGCTTCGGCCATGCAAACCGTATCGGGAGCGGCATGGTATTCTAAGTCCGCGTAAACCGTACCGGGAGTGGCTTCGGCCATGCAAACCGTATCGGGAGCGGCATGATATTCTAAGTCCGCGTAAACCGTACCGGGAGTGGCTTCGGCCATGCAAACCGTATCGGGAGCGGCATGGTATTCTAAGTCCGGGTAAACCGTACCGGGAGTGGCTTCAGCCATGCAAACCGTATCGGGAGCGGCATGGTATTCTAAGTCCGCGTAAACTGTACCGGGAGTGGCTTCGGCCATGCAAACCGTATCGGGAGCGGCATGGTATTCTAAGTCCGCGTAAACCGTACCGGGAGTGGCTTCGGCCATGCAAACCGTATCGGGAGCGGCATGGTATTCTAAGTCCGCGTAAACCGTACCGGGAGTGGCTTCGGCCATGCAAACCGTATCGGGAGCGGCATGGTATTCTAAGTCCGTGTAAACCGTACCGGGAGTGGCTTCAGCCATGCAAAGCGTATCGAGAGCGGCATGGTATTCTAAGTCCGTGTAAACCGTACCGGGAGTGGCTTCGGCCATGCAAACCGTATCGGGAGCGGCATGGTATTCTAAGTCCGTGTAAACCGTACCGGGAGTGGCTTCGGCCATGCAAACCGTATCGGGAGCGGCATGGTATTCTAAGTCCGTGTAAACCGTACCGAGAGTGGCTTTGGCCATGCAAACCGTATCGGGAGCGGCATGGTATTCTAAGTCCGTGTAAACCGCACCGGGATTGGCTTCGGCCATGCAACCACATCGGGAGCGGTATGGTATTCCTAGTCCGAATAAACCCGGCCGGGAGTGGCTCCGGCCACGCAGACCGCGTCGAGGGCGGAAAAATGTCCCCTCGGATCATATAAACCACGTTAGTAAAGGCCCCGGCCGTATACTATCGGTGGCAATATTTTATCAACTTCCTATCCGAACCTACGTCGGGTCTCGGCCTTATGAGCTGCAGCAAAAACGATGACAGGATCTCGGGTTTCTGAAAAACCAGATTCGGTCGGTCATGCACAAACACCAAGGTAAAGCCAAAAAAAATACTCCCTGTATACATACAGAAAAGGAAGTACAAAATCGGCCATCCACCTGGCCGCAGGCTTACAAAAGAAGAAAAGCAAAAATAGGGGCAGGCCACCCGCGCTAGTTCTCGGCGATCCCTTCCTCCGCATCAACTGGGTTCTGGCCAGGAGAGGGGGAGGGGGAATCAATTATCTGCACGGCATCGGAGGGAGCGGCTTCAACAGGGGCCTCCTCTACCGGAACGGCCTCGTCGCCTTCCGCCGAAGCCGGGGGCCTCTCGGCCGAGAGCCCCTTCCACCAGGACAGGAGCTCCTCGCCTTCCTCGTCCGTTGGAAGAGCGATCCCGGTCAAGTCCACATCTGGACAAGCCTTCTGGGCGGCGGCAAGCCCGATGTAGAAGACCGAGGAGGCCGCTAAAAGCTGGGCCTGGACTATCTCCTCGGCATAGTCCGGGCCGGCCTTGTAGTCGGCCACGGCCGAATCCACCGCCTCCTCCAGCTCTTGCTTCAGAGCCGACACCTCCTCGGCATGGCGACGGTTTTCCGAAGCCCGACGGGCGTCCTTGTCCTGGATCTGGGCCTTAAGGGCCCGGTTCTCAGCCTGGGCCGCAGCAAGCTCCCGCTCGGCCTTCTCCTTCTCCCGCTCGGCCTTCATCTTGGCCTCGGAAGAAGCTCGGGCCTCTGCTGCCCGCTCCTCCGGCTGTGCCCGCATCCGGGTGTTCGTGGCTACGAGCCCGTCGACGATGGGCTCGATATCATGCCCCACTGAAGGGCCCTCGCCCGAACCTGCCGAGGCCGACGCCCTCTCGGCCTCCAGAAGCTGATTCCGGAGCAGCTCCTGATGGCAAATCAGGACGCTACCCGTAACCGCGGCCTGCGGACCGAAAGCAGACAAGGATCAGTGAAACTCAAAATGAGCTAAAGGAAAGCTAGATTGGAGCACACTATGAAGCTCCTTACCTGGATCGCCAGTCGGGCACTGATCATCGCTAGGTCGGTGATCGAGTGATCCTTCAGCTCCTCCAGAGCCGAAGGGAGAGCGAGGCCGCAGACCAGACGCAGGCACGTCTGCGAATCCTCTATGCTCTCGTCCCTGTAGATCCCCAGCTCGGGGACCCAGAGCTCGCGCTCCTACGTGCGGGGCGCCTACGACCTGGCGCCTTCCTGCTCAGCCCCCGCCATCGCGGCCGGAGGAGAGTCGCCCCTCGGCGCCTCGGGGGACGCCAGCCTTGCAGCCCTTCGGGCCCCGGCGGTTCTCCTAACCAAGGGGGCGGGCTCTTCCTCTTCGGGCTCCTCCGCCCGGGGCCGCTTCGACAATCGGCCGCCCCTCCGGGCGGCGGACTTAGTTTTCCGCTCCCTCTCGAGAGCGGCAGCGGCGGCACGGCCCTCGGAGGAGGCCGCACTCATCGTAACCCCGGCTCGGGCCCTCGGGGCCACTGCGCCTTGTCCAGACCCGCCTGCCGCCTGCGGGGGTGATGGCTGACCTCGGCCGCGTTGCTGGGCTATCCGGCTCAGAAGGCCCTGAATCCCAGACATCGCTGTGAACAAGAGAAGAAGTGTTAGAAATAAATAACACAGCAGCTGCAACTCAAAACCGACTTACCCTTGGCCGAAGCTTCAGCAACCTCGGCGGCCGGAGGAGCTTCGGCCGGAGGAGCGGCCCCGGCACTTCCTTCGCCCTCCCATGAAGTCTCCCCGGGAGGAAGAAAAGGGAAAGCCCGCTCCGGATCCGTCCTCGTGTCCGACCATGCCCCAGCACTCACCAGCAGTTCCGACTTGCTGAAAAGCCCCGAGATGTCATACGGAGCCGCGGCCTCGATATGGCCCACGATGGTGTTCTGAAGAGAATTAAGGATGGGAGGATCGGAAAGGCCTGCGGCCAGCGGTGCCCATACGGTAGGAAAGGGCCACACGCTCTTCTCGTTTTCCGGCAGAGAAAGGAGGATAAAATTCCTCTTCCAGCCGTGAATAGACGAGAGCTTCCCGGAAAAAATGCCTCGACCAAGACAAGGGACGAAGCTATACCACTCGGATCTCCCCTGCCTTTGGATTTTGAAGAGGTAGCGGAAGATGTTGACCGAGGGAACAGTCTGCATGCGGGCAAACACAGCCAAAAAAGCATAGACTGTGCGCCAAGAATTAGGAAAAAATTGAGACGGGGCAAGCCCGTAAAAACAGAGAAGGTTGATGACGAAGGTGGAGAGAGGAAGACGAAAGCCCGCCCGAAAGCTTTCTTCGTAAATGGAGAAACAACCCGGACGAGGAGTGTTGGCCCTGGTATGAGAACCGGGCCGGTAGGGGGTCACCCAAGAAGGGAGTTGGTAGTAGGAAGCAATATAAATGACCCCGTCATCCGAGAGGGCGCAGCTGCCTCCGAGGCAGTTTCGAGACGACGACGTCCCGAGGTGGAAGCCTGGCCCGGGGTATGAACCTCCTTGGACCCCTCGGCACCGGAGGCCTCGGCCTCTTCGGACATCGCAGAAGCAAGGGAGTCCAGAGTAAGAGGGGATGACAGAGAAGACTTGAGGGAATGAGACGGAGTATACTCCTCGTCTGAAGGAGTAATCTCGCTCGAAGGACTGCGGGGCATTAGGTTGCGAGGATGGAGAAAGGAGATCGAGGCTTACTCTCAAAAGGGAAAGGATCTCTCCTGGATCAAGCGCAGCCTCTCAAAGCCACTAAACTCCACCACCAAACGCTCCGAGAGGTGGAGATCTTCCTGCGATGGCCGGCGAGCTCGGACGACGCCTTCAGAAGGCTAGCCTTTCGCCGGAGAGGAAGGGAAGCTCGGATGATCGCAGAGGAACGCAGGCGTGGAAGCAAGAAGAAGAACAGTGCTCTGCGAAGGGTTCCTATTTATAGGCACCGTTCGAAGCCCTTCCCGCCGAAGCTGACGGCTGAGATCTTCCCCGTCGTCTCACCACTTCTCTCGGATGCCCGCCACATGTACCGTCCTTCGGCAATGATGACGGACGGACTCCGGGACTTGGAGCAGAACGATCAACGGCCGAAAGCGCTCCGACCCTTCGGCTGATCACTCGGATGCCCGCCACGTGTCCCGATCCGCGTGCCGGAGAAGGAAGCGGCGGCAATCCGAGCGGAACCTCGGGCAAAGAACCGAAGCGATCCGCGACCCACGAGCGGTCAGGATCTTTTTGTGTTTTTGACGGGGCGGCCGGATGCGCGACGCGTGTCCTGTGCTTCTTCGCGAGGCGACCGTTCTGACGGGAAAAGCGACACCCGTCCCGTCCATTTAATAAAGCCTGACACCAGTCAGGAGGCTCGGCCCTTCGCCCTCAGAGGCAAAGGCCTTCGTCGCCATCCCGAATGAAGACGAAGTAGCTGATTAACCCTCGGCTGACCGAGGGCACCCTCTTCTCAAGAAAAAGAACAGAAGGCTTCGGGTAAAACACCTGTTACTCTATTTTTCAACAAGCTTCGGGCTATACTCTTGCCATCTCAGAACTGAGGAAGACAAGAGTGGGGGGCTATGTGATGAGGCAGAATCCGATTCGGCCCATTAAAACAAGCCCAAACCCAGTTCAGCCCAGCAGCAGTAGTGGAAGGCCTTCAAGAAGCCTTCGGCCCATCAGCGGCCCAACGGCCCTCGGCCCGTAAGCGGCACCGTTGCTCCCGGCCCAACAGGCTTCAGCCCATCAGCGGCCCACCAGTCTACGGCCCAGGAGCAGCGCAGTAGCCCTAGGCCCAACAGGCGGTTTACCATCAGCAGCCCAACCCCCTTCGGCCCGACAGCCGTATCCAGCCCACTTCGGTGGATGACTAGGCACTATGGCGGTTTACCAGTAAGCCCAGAATATAGTCCTATATCGGCTATCACCGTTAACCATCCTCTATCCTCTGCCTTCTGAATCGAATCATCTTCAGAAGCTAACTTAACCGTCGGAGGGGGTTCCTAAGGGCCGAAGCCCGGGACTCCTGCTGACCGGTTTCTTTTTCTTCCCCTCCTGCAGGAGCTCGGTTCGAATCATCGCCAACCTCTCCGAGTCGGTCTCGGCCGCTGACCTCGGATTTCTCTCCCAGGTCTCGACGTCGTGCGCCGGCTGCATCCCTGACCGAAGGAGTCTCGGCCCCGCCTTCCGAAGGCAAGCTAGTCTCCGACCGAGCGGCTCTCGGCCTCGGATCTTCAACCCCGCCTCTGCGACCGCCGCCTTCCGGATCCCCGTCGGGCCTCTTGCACCGATCCGACCCAGCTCCGGATCCATAACTTCGGATTCCAGCTTCGGAATCTGGTCGTGATAGCTTCGGCTACATCATGCGCTATGATTCTCCCCCCAACTTGAATGACATTGTCTTCAATGGCATAGAAATGCACAAATTTAATATGGAATTCATGATGAGGAGAGATACAACCTGAGGTGTGACGAGGCTTCTCTCTGTTCTC
The DNA here is from genome assembly GCA_030544215.1 of Zantedeschia hybrid cultivar. Classification (NCBI taxonomy): domain Eukaryota; kingdom Viridiplantae; phylum Streptophyta; class Magnoliopsida; order Alismatales; family Araceae; genus Zantedeschia; species Zantedeschia hybrid cultivar. The sequence goes on along the minus strand of JARZZO010000012.1, from coordinate 38,417,268 downwards.
CAAGGTAGATTTTATGAGTTTTCTAAAAAGAAAAGAAAAAGAGAATAATCAGAATAAAAATGAGAAGATTGGGTTGCCTCCCAATAAACGCTAAGTTTAATGTCTTCAGCCAGACAAAATTATGTTCATTATGGATCACTTAGTTGCATGGATTCCAATGGACAATTTTGAAGGTTTTCAATGTAAGGTTTTAAGCATTGCCCATTAACAGTAAATGCCTGTCCATTTTTTGGATCCATGATCTTGACCGCACCATGGTCAAAAGCTTTAATTACCAAGAATGGCCCATCCCATCTTGATTTCAATTTCCCAGGAAACAAACGCAACCTTGAGTTAAATAGCCAGACTTTTTGATTAAGGTGGAAAGATTTCCTCACAATATGTTTATCATGAAAAGCTTTAGTCTTGGCTTTATAGATTTTCGAGTTCTCATAAGCTTCATTTCTTATTTCATCTAATTCGCTCAATTGTAAGCTTCGGTGTGAACCTGCTTTGACTAGATCAAAATTGACCTGTTTGATAGCCCAATAAGCTCTATGTTCTAATTCCACTGGGAGATGGCAGGCTTTTCCAAAGACTAGCCTGTATGGTGACATGCCAATAGGAGTTTTATAAGCAGTCCGATAGGCCCACAAAGCATCATCTAACCTTTCGGACCAATCTTTTCTGTCGGGCCTAACAGATTTTTGCAAGATATTCTTGATTTCTCTATTAGATATCTCTACTTGGCCACTAGTTTGGGATGGTAAGGGATAGCAAGCTTATGAGTAATCCCATATCTTTTGAGCAATACTCGAAATTGAGAATGAGTGAAGTGCGAACCCCCATCACTAATGATAGCCTTTGGCCATCCGAACCTAGAAAAGATATTCTTCTATACAAATTTCATCACCACCTTGTGATCATTGGTTCGGGTGGCTATTGCTTCAATCCATTTAGACACATAGTCCACTGCCACCAAGATGTATTCGCATCCAAAAGATGGTGGAAAAGGGCCTATGAAATCTATTCCCCAAACATCAAAAATTTCAACCACTAAGATTGTATTTAGAGGCATCATATCTCTTTTAGTCATATTTCCAACAGCTTGACATCTTAGGCATGTTTTGCTGAACTCATAAGCATCCTTGAAGAGTGAAGGCCAATAGAAACCGCTTTGCAAAACCTTTGCTGCGGTTTTCTTTCCGGAGAAATGACCTCCACAAGCAAGGTTATGGGAAAAGTTCAAAACACTTTGTTGTTCTTCTTCAGGCACACATCTCCGGATTATTTGATCTGGACAAATTTTGAAGAGTTCAGGGTCTTCCCAAAAATAATACTTCTCTTGAGAGAAGAATTTATCTTTTTCATTTTTTGTCCATCCTTGTGGGATTTGGCTAGTCACTTTAAAATTGACAATATGTGCATACCATGGTGGTGACGTGTGGGAAATGGCTAAGAGATGTTCATCAGGGAATGAGTCTCTCATTGGTTCATTATCTGAAATCATGATTCGGGAGAGATGGTCAGCCACTACATTCTCGGATCCCTTTTTGTCCCGAATCTCCAAATCAAATTCTTGGAGGAGTAGGATCCACCTGATTAGTCTTGGTTTGGCATCTTTCTTTGTCAATAAATATTTCAATGCCGAGTGATCAGAATAAATAATCACTTTTGCCCCCAAAAGGTAAGATCGAAATTTCTCCAGAGCAAAAACAACAGCTAACAATTCTTTTTCTGTGGCGGTATAGTTCATCTGAGCATCTACAAGTGTACAACTTGCATAATAAATCACCACAGGCTTTTTATTGATTCTTTGTCCCAGTACTGCCCCCATAGCATAATCAGAAGCATCGCACATTATCTCAAAAGGCAAAGACCAATCAGGCGATTGGAGGATGGGAGCTTTGATCAGAGCCTCTTTTAAAGATTTAAATGCTTCCAAGCATTTTTCATCAAGATGGAATGGGACATCTTTGGTTAAGAGAAGTGTTAATGGTCGGGCAATTTGGGAGAAATTTTGAATAAACCGACGGTAGAAGCCGGCATGGCCCAAGAATGATCGAATTTGCTTCACCGAAGTGGGTGGGGGAAGATTGGCGATTAGGCTAACCTTAGCTTTATCCACTTCGATACCTCTTCTCGACACTATATGACCCAAAACTATGGCCTTTTTAACCATGAAATGACTCTTTTCCCAACTTAGAACCAAATTAGTCTCTACGCATCTTCCCAGTACATTTTTCAAATTCTCCAGACAAATTTCAAATGAATCCCCGAATATTGAAAAATCATCCATGAATACTTCGAGAAATTCTCCCACCATATCTGAAAAGATGGCCAACATGCACCTTTGGAAAGTTGCTGGTGCATTACATAGTCCAAATGGCATTCTTCGGAATGCAAATGTGCCAAATGGACATGTGAATGTGGTTTTCTCCTGATCTTCTGGGTAGATAGCCACTTGATTATATCCCGAATATCCATCTAAGAAACAGAAATATTTTTGACCCGCTAGCTTTTCCAAAATTTGATCAATAAACGGGAGTGGGAAATGATCTTTCTTTGTCATTGTGTTCAATTTTCTGTAATCAATACAAACTCTCCACCCCGTGGTTAGCCGAGTAGGCATTTCTTCACCTTTTTCATTTGTTACCACAGTTAAGCCAGATTTCTTTGGCACTACTTGGGTTGGGCTCACCCACTTGCTATCAGATATCGGGTATATGATACCCGCATCTAGCCATTTCACCACTTCTTTCTTAACCACTTCCATCATAATAGGATTCAATTTCCTTTGCATTTCTCTACTTGGTTTTGCATTATCTTCAAGATAAATATGATGCATGCATGTGGTTGGGCTTATTCCTTTCAAATCAGCTACTGACCACCCTATGGCTTCTTTATGAGTTCGAAGAACTTCAATGAGTTGTTCTTCTTGGGTAGGGTTAAGATCCGTAGCTATGATCACAGGTAGAGTCTCAGATGGGCCCAAAAAGACATATTTGAGAGATTCCGGCAAAGGTTTGAGCTCTAACTGAGGAGGAACCTGGAGAGATGGAGGAGTAGGTTCTAGATTGAGTTTAGGTAAAGGCTCAACCTTGTTGGGCTGCCAGGTCCTTTTATTCAAATCTGATATGGCCATTAACTCTTCTTCCTCTTCAAATTGGGCCGAAGGGGATGTTTCTACAATATTATCAATCACATCAATTGCAAAGCAATCTTCCCCATCTTGCATATGGCCAGAAGCTTTGAAAATATTGAGAGATAATTTGTGGTCTCCAAATGAGATATCCATTAATCCAGATTTGCAGTTAATGATGGCATTTGCAGTAGCTAGAAAAGGTCGGCCCAATATGATTGGGCTATTTCTCAGATGTTGAACGGGCTCCATGTCAAGGATGACAAAATCAACTGGAAAGTAGCAAGTATCAATCCTGACAATGACATCTTCCACCATTCCTTTCGGTGTCCTAAGAGATCTATCGGCCAATTGTAGGATCACCGGAGTTGGTTTCAATTCTCCTATCCCAAATTTTTCATAAACTGAGGTGGGTAATAGGTTCACACTTGCTCCAAGGTCCAATAGTGCCTTATCAAAGGTGGTTCCTTCAACAACACAAGAGATAAGTGGTGCTTTAGGGTCTTTCATCTTTTTAGGTAGTTGGTTTAGCAAAATGGCACTCACTTCTTCAGACAAAAAGACTTTCTTAGGATTTGCTTTAGGCTCTCTCTTGTGAGTGCAAAGTTCTTTCAAAAATTTAGCATAGGCCGGCACATGTTGGATTGCATCAACCAATAGTATGTTAATGTGGACTTGTTTAAATAAGTCCATTAACTGTTTATTTTTTGCCTGGATTTGATGCTTTCTTTTTTCTTTGCCATTTTCTAAAACTTGTGGAAAATGGATTTTTGGTTTATAATTCTCAGGACATTCCTCCATTTTTCCTTTTCCTTGAATGATATTGGGTTGTTCATTCTCATCTTCATCTTCTTCTCCTTTTTCTTCTTCATTTTGTTCAGGATTGGGCTGACTAGATCCTTGATTTGGGTAAGGATCCGGCAAGACTTTACCACTTCTTAAGGCCAAAATTACTTTTGCATTTTCTAACTGTGAGCCTCTTGGTGGATTTGAGCCCATTTGAGGTTGGGCTTGAGGATTAGGTAGGATTGGTTGATGTTGGAAACCCGGAGGATAATTTCGCGAGTTTGCAATGGGTTGACTTGGTAATGAACCCACTTCCCTCCTCATGGTTGTATCAGCCATTTGACCTAATTGGGCTTCCAATTTCGAAATGGATTGTTGTTGAGAGATGACCAATTGTTGCAACTGTTGCTGTTGTTGTTGTTGATTCATAAGTAATTGTTGCAGCATATTGAATTTGTCATCATTTTGATTTGATAGCTGATGTTGTGGGATTTGATATGGAGGTTGAGAGGACATATTCTGATTGTTATTGGGCTGAAAGTAAGGAGCTTGAGCTTGGGACTGGATAGGTTGGTTTTTATTGAAAGATTGATTTGGATAGTAATTCTGTTGATGGGCCATGTTCTGAAAATTTTGTGCTTGTGGATTTGGAGGTTGGGCTTGTTGAGATTTTCATGAAAAATTAGGATGATTCTTCCAACCAGGGTTGTAGGTGCTAGAATGGATCATGATTGGACTTTGAATAACCCTGGGCTGCTTGGACTTCTTCTTGAATGAACGGTGGTAATTGGGCTGCCGTAGGACACTCACTGACATGGTGAGTTGGGCTGGCACAAATACTACAATCTTGATAAGATGGAGAAGATTCGGAGTAAGGTCTTGATTGTGCATGGATATTATATCCTTGGTTATTTGAAGCTAGGACTTGGTCTAGCTTTTGGGCCATAAGATCCATTTTGCTCATTTGTTGGGCCAGAAGGTCTACCTTGTCCAACTTTTGAGCCAAGGCATTGATATCCATCTTAGGTTCAAATTCTCCTCTATTTCTTATTTCATAGACTCCAGTCCATTTGGATGTTCCCACAGATCTTTCATATGATGAAAGTGAAGCATGATTTATTGAATTTTCACTTAGCATTTCAAACAAATCATAAGCTTCTTCCTCACTTTTGCTCATGAATGCTCCTCCACAAGATGCATCTACCATTTGCCTATATTGTGCATCTAAACCTTCATAGAATGCTTGCACAATTCGCCATCTAGACAATCCATGGTGTGGACATTTTCTCAACAATTCTTTCAATCGTTCCCAAGATTCATGAATTTGTTCTCCTGGTAATTGTGAGAATCCAGTTATAGCCCTTCTCATTGTATTTGTTCTCCCAATAGGATAGAATTTTTTTAGGAATTCTTGTTGCATTTCAGGCCAAGTCCTAATGGGCTTCCCTATCGTTCCAAGCCAATATTTGGCTTTGTCCTTAAGTGAGAAAGGGAATAAGGTAAGTCGAAGGGCATCTTCCGTAAAATCTTGAATTTTCACGGTTGAACAAATCTCAAAGAATTCATCCAAATGTTTATATGGATCTTCATTGGTATTCCCATAAAAAGATGGGAGCATTTGGATGGTGCTTGGCTTGATCTCATAATAGCTAGTATGGACATTAGGCAATTGGATACAAGATGAAGGATTATAGTCTTGAGGAATGAAGTATTCCTTCATTTGTTTTGGCATTTGTTGATTGTTTCCAGCCATTTGATGTTGAATATTAGTTTGGTGATGTAGGTATCTCTCAATTTCTTGAATGGGTTTGATAATATATGGCTTTTGAGATCTTCTACCTAGCATACACTAGACCAAGATGAGATGAGAATGGTTGTTTTTGTGATTTTTATTTTTATATATTTTTTTTATGTTTATTTATGCAAAGACAAACAAGTTAATAACAAATTCCTAATGACCTAAGTGTATCCTAGACTTAAGGATGAGATTTCTCACAAAATGGCTAGAATTCACTATGAATCACCCCTACAATAGATCAATCGGCCAGGTAAGAGGTGGGATAGTGGGAGGTTCCCCCTACTTTCGTAGGGACCTAATTAAATAACCACTTGTCCACTTAGGCGTTTACCTTTGTAACCTCTAGCCTAGACACCGTTGTCCAAAGTATAAATGAATTCAAAGCTCGGTCCAATCATAGTGTGAACCCTAGGTGCAATTGCCATTTGATTTTATTGGGCTTGGGACAATGCAAGATGGAGTGTTTGTGGTTTGTGGGCCAAGGAAGGGTGATGAAATCCCCACCTTATCTTTTTATGAAGATGCTCTTAAATTATTTTATCAATGAGATGCACACCACAATTCAATCAAGTTTGTTTTGTGCAATAATGAAATGACAATGCATGAACATGTTATTTGCACAATTTAGAAAGACTTACCTTGCCTCCCGCACTCTTCAACATGCAACAAATGACAAAAATTTAAAACTAATGCATTCCTAAATGATGCATGTCCTAAAACATGGTAGTTTGGTTTCTAATCTTGAAATGCATTTTTTTTTAATTTTGTTTTTCTGATTTTTTTTATTTATTTAATGATGTCTATATCTATTTTAAGTAAATCTGAAAAATAATGAATATTAAAGAAATTGGAACAAACTCACCAAGTTGAGCTTTCCTTTTGTCTTCTTTTTTTTTTTTTTAAAGAAAAACTTCCTGCAAAAAGAGAGAATGAATGTGAGTATGAATTTATACAAATGGACCCAAAATAATCAAAATTAAAATTCTAAATCCCCGGCAACGGCGCCAAAAATTGATGCGTATTTAAATGTCGTCGTTAAAACACAAATATCATCAATCTTAAATTTCGGATCTCAATAAGGATAACAACGTAGTGCTTGGTTGAGACCGGGTCGATCCACAAGGAATTAGAATTCTTACTTTGAAAAACTTTGAGATTTTTTTGCAAAATTTTGTTGACAAGTGTGGCTTTGAAATGTAAATCTAGAAAATGTAATCAACTAATGACCATAATTTATTCACACCTCTAACACACTATAAATGCCTAATTTTTATGTGGAAGAAGCTACTAAAATACTATTGATGAGATTAAATTAACTAGATGCACCTAACTAAATAATCTAAGTCTAGAAAACTCATAGAATTATCCACTAGCTTTAAAAGGAACATAATATGATCATTATTATTACAATATGAAAGTTTACAATGATCCAAGAAAATAGCAGAAATGCTAACTAATTTCTTAATAACTAAACAAGTTTAATTAGAAGCAATAACAAGGAGACAGGGGTTATGTGAGCCTTCTGTGGGCGCTTTGGACCGGTGGCTGGGGTACGTTGCAGGCGCGGTGTGCGGCGGCGTGTTGAACCGAGGCGGCGCGGCAGGCGATGCGGCGCAGGGCGGCTCGGGTGCTGCCGCGTGGCAGCGCAGCAGGCGAGGTGGCTGACGCGAGCGAGCGGGAAACGCCTGCGCGGTGCCGCATGGCGGGCACGGGCGACGAGGTGCGGCGGCGCGAATCCGCTGGCGCTGCCGCGTGGCGGAGCGTGGCGGCGCGTTCTGCAAAGTCGCGGCACGGGCGACGATGCCAGACGCGCGAAGCACGTGGTGATGCCGCGTGGCAGGCAGTGGCGGCTGGTGTTGGTGGAGCCTGACGCCTGGTGATGTCCGGGCGGGTCCCGGTGACTGACACACAGAGAGACAGACGCACAGAGGGAGAGAAAGGAAAAGGTGGAGAGAGAGGGAAGATCTGCGGGAGAGAGAAGGAAAGAGGAAGGAAAAAGGAAGAGAGAGAAAGAGACTACGGGAGAGGGAGGAAAAGCAGAGAGAGAGAGAGAAAATGACAGAGAAAGAAAAGGGAGATAGAGATGCGTAGGGGGAGAGAGAGAATGGGAGTGCAGGGGAAAACGAGGGAACAGTGGGAGAGAGAGAGATTAAAAAAATTTCTGAAAATTAGGGGACACCTCCCTTTGACCTCCTCCCTTGGTTTTATAGAAAAGAGGGGAGGGTTTGAATTTCAAAAATAGATTTAAAAATCCTTTCATTAAGCTCCCCTTGATTAGGGGATCCTCTTTAAAACATTAATTGGTATTTTGAATTTCGAATTTTTGAAATGGATCCTCCTTTCTTTGAATTTTAGAATTCCCTCCTCCTTTCTCTCTTAGTTGGCATGTGGGCCCCAGTTGAAGCTAAAATACAAAAATAAAATGTTGTTTTTGCCAGGATTCGAACCCTGGTCGCTTCCTTGAAATCCAAGTGGTCCAACTACTATGCCATATGCTTATTCATGTCCTGCATTCACATAAAATAACAGTTCAGTTCACGTGGCAATAAATCATTCAACTGCACATTAAATAATTGCTGAGGAAATCTTATTTTGAGAATGAAGTTGCTACCCTTATTCCATCCATGGAGTGATGATATTTGACAAATGATTTATTTGTCATTCCATGTGATTTTGTTCATTAAATTGATAGCAAAGTATGTAAATTTCATCTGTTATTTATGTAAAATTGTGAACTTATCACATGCCCAAATACGGGTTCCATATAACCTGCATGCATTTAAGTTAGTCGCATTCAGAATTAATAAATAACATTTTATTGAAATGAACAATTGCATTAAATAAAACTTATCAGAAGTTCAGGATAATCTAAGAACTACTACGGCGAGCCGTCAACTAGTGTTACTGTGGAGCCGTGTCCACAATTGGCTGCCTTCCGCATGCCAGTGGTACGGCATCTGTCTGAATGGCCTTCGCTCGGCCCAGAGGAAAATAAAAATAACTCCAAATCTACACAAGCAAACATATAGGTTTGAAATCATGCATTAGAATCATTTCACAATAGTTTCATGGAATTAAATGAAAAATACAATAAATATACCTGAAGAAATGGCGTGGAGCCGCTGATAGTGGTCTCTCGGTCCGGCGTTACCACGGACAGGTCAGTAAAGAGATGGGCCAAGAGGGCCACACCCCAGGCATACTCATGAATCCTATCTAAATCCTCCAGCAAACTGAGAAATCTACAGTGCATTTGGTCACCCTTCGTCCTGAAGAGCAACCGACCGAAGAGGAAAACTAAGAAGATCCTAAGCTGTCGGTCTACCAATTCTCTCTAGCTCTCATCCAAACAGTAAGAGCCGGCAGGCGACCTAGACAAACTATCAAAAATGGTCTCCTTGGACTCACCCTGATCTTGCCAAGGATCAACTAACCCTAAGGCATCATCTACCTCTACTCGCCGGAGAGTCTACACTCTCTGCCCAGCGGTCCTAATACTCCTAGACATAGGAGGTGCTCCGCCTTCCCCCGGTAATCGGGATAAGTAATCCCGCTCACCGCTCGGCCCTCTACTCGAAGCCCGGTGATCCTTGCTACATCTTCTAGGCTGGGGACCTTACCTTGAATGGCGTCGGCCATGGTCGACGTCCTTTGAAAGGCGTCTTCCTGACTCGATGCCATTTGACCACAAGATCCCAGACCCGTAGCTCTTACCTTTTTGGTTTCCCCGTCCCCAAAGTGCTATAAAAGGAAATTTTTTGAGCATACCATCAAAGGACCCACCTCCGGGGGTTGTTCCGCCGCCAGGTGTCGCTTGTGAAACCTCTTCGGTTTTCATGAATGCCTCGGCCGCGGCGATGTTCGCCAAGTCCCCCATTATCTCCTCTTGGGTGGGGAGAGGAGCATCCTCATCACCCTCTAACTTGGGCACGGCGATGACCCACTGGCACTTACCGCCCGAACCGCTCGGACCACCGTGCTCTATGGAGAGTATGGAAGTGAGACCGAGGGTAAGAGGGAGAAAGAGAGGGCTCGTAGAGCTCGAGAGAGACCACCGGAGAAGAGAAAGAGAACCGAGCTTGAGAGAAGTGTAGACACTTAATTTTAACCTCAAATTGAGTAAATTTCATGTCACAATTATAATGCCCCCCCAAATAGTCTATTGTTTAATCATTAATTATTTTTTATTGATTTTCTCGAAATATGTTGATTAGCGCTGCCCATGAACAATGCCATTTAGATTCTAGCATAAATTAGTTCGGAATTAAATTCTTAAATTCAAATAGATTTAACTAAATAGTGTTGCCCTAGAGGGATGCTATTCAAGTCCTAATCCGTCTGGGTTTACGATTTTTAAATTTGAATTAATTTCCTAATTATCTAAAGCACGTCACCCGAGGGAGACACTATTTAGGTTTCCTAGTGTAATTCGATTTTCTTTTCATATTTCCTCTCTATTTTGGCGGCTTTAATTAGACAAATGACGTCTTGCTTGGGCAATGCGATTTGTGAGTTTCCTGGTAAATATGATTTGACTGAGATAAATCTGATTTTCGAAGTTGGGAAGGTTGCTAACTCCTCTATGCTCATCCAACGTAAGTCCGACTGCGCGGGAGAGTCCTATTGAAACCCAAAACAACCCTAAAACATTCTCTATATATATAACACTCCTTTGACCTTTGAAGAAGGTTGGCAATTAGTGATTTTGAAACTCAAGGCAAGGTGTTTGGAGACTCTAAAAGAGGAAAACGTGGACAGCGAGAGAGGCTTCTTCTTCTTCACCCTCTTTGTCCTTTGAAGCTTTTGAAGATCAAGACTATGGAGGAGCCGACCAACCATCTCCTTTCCCTACTTTCTTTCTAGTTATTTCATGAACACCATTATTTTCCTTTATAGTTCATCATCATCACTTCATGTTACACATACCCACATCATTATCTTCCATACCCACATGCATATTAGGGGTTTAAAGAACACTAATAAAGTGAGTAGATTAGTTTAGTTGCATGATTAAATTTCTTATTAGAATAGATACTACTCTACTTTAGTTCTAATTAGCATTTTTATTTTGTGTCTCATCTTTCTTGCAAGGTACAAAGAAGGAGAAAAAAGGAGATTTAAAGGAATAACAACAATCAAGAAATCAAAAGCAAGAACACTTCAATAGAAGGGCTCTCTTTCTTTGGCTGGCCAAAGAGAGGGAATCAAGGATTTAATCTCCCAAATTTGAAAAGGTGAGCGATCAATCTTTTTTTGAAACTTTTTACAGTTTTTGGCGATCACATTTTCTTTAGTTTTAATAGTTTTATCATTCATATAAACAAAACTAATTCATGAACATCACACACATTTTTTGAGCGTTCACAGCTTTTTGGCGATCAAGGTGGGACTTGGTCTTGCCGTCTTTTAGTACTTGTTCTTGCTTTTTATCATCGGGCACCCATGGTGCACCACTTGTGTCCCTCGACCACTCCTTTTACCAATTGGTGATTTTAGTTACTTTATCCCCACGTGCACTACATGCACATCCCTTTGCGGCAAGATCTTGCCCTCCCGTGATTGATTAGAAGTTGTGAGTGTTATAGGAAGTGTGTGGTTGATTGAGTTTATGCTTATTTGCATGATAATAAATCTGTTTAACTTGAATTTACATGATCAATTAGATTTCTATTTATCTTAATAATTTGGGAGCGGATTGTCCTCAAAATCATTCTCTGTTTACTATTTTTAGGCTATGAATAGCGTCTAGATAGAGAGATGTGATTCAAACCGCATCCCTGTGCCAAGACGCCATTTAGCCTCATATTCCTGTTGCACTGCTGGCCGAGCTTCTATAAACAAAAGAAGCTACTGTGTTGAATAGCATCGGCGAACAACGACGCGATTCAAGCAGTTTCTTCTCTTGGTCAACAGTCCTTAGATCTTTGATCTCTTTTGTTACTTATATCCATCTTATACTACATCAGAGACCATCCAAGCCGTAGGTCATCTGCATTGGGGCTCACCCCCCCCCCCCCCCCCCCCAATAAGAACACTTTTCTTAGCATCTTCACCTCTCTCTGACTGGGTCGGTCCCTCAGTCAGACTAGAGTGGTTGGCGTTAAGACCTCCATAAGTCCCCAAAAGCAAGGTATTCCTCGTTGTTCATTGGGCTGGTTGTACTAATTGAAGTCTGCATAGTTATTCCTAACGTTGTGAGAGAACCATAGAGTATAACGGTGAAAAAATTGAACTGAAACTAGGATCCTACCCCGTTGAGTGCATTTCTACTTAACAATTCAAATAATTCAACAAGGAATCTTAAGATAACGTAATCATCCACTTATTTGCTAATCCTTTACACAACTTGTTTGAAACTTTGTCAAAACTTAATATCATGATGTTTCGATTAGGTAGAACCATTGGCATGGTTCCCATTGAGAAGGAAAATGTGCTTGAATACGAGGGAGATGCTAATGCCCCTCGCAATTATGATTATCATTCTGAGAACAGGGGAGACATTATTGCCCCCCATGACCCCAACTCCTTTCACGCTGAATATAAGGGAGACACTTATGTCTGTCGTCAGGCTCAGTTTACCCATGACTAGTATGATCCTGGTACCAATCATCCTCATGTGAACGTAATCTCTAATCCCACTTATAAGGAGGTTCAAGATCAGGCTGAGCCTTCATCTACCAATCCCCCTGATTTGGTAACTATCTTAGGAGCTCTGGCTACCCACGTGAATCCTCAACAACTTGAGGCTATCCAGTCTATTCTTAGGGGGAAGACGCCCTTGCGTTCTACTGAACCAGATCCCGTGGTTCCCCTTGTCATTCATCAAGTTCCTCCTCGCCGTGCTTCTCCCGTTCATCAGGCCATGGAGGGCCTTCGTATTTCAACTCCCTAGCCATCTGGGCCACAATTATCTTCCTCGAGATATTCGGCTAGACCGCATACGCTGACTTATTAAAATGCCTTCGTGCGTGGTAGAAACGCTGCCAAACCTCAACCATATTGTCCCCCTTGCCCCACTTATTCCAGGAACCAAGCTTATCATGCTCCACCACCCCCTTCTCCCTAAATTGACCCAATCACTCAGGCTTTACTCACGAAGATGGACCGGATGGATGAGCAGTTCAACAGTTTTAAGAAAATGATGGGAATCAAGGTTGTACTTTAGATCACCCTTCCCAGTTTGCCAATATTTCATCTGTCACCTTTGGAGATGCTTGCATATAGAAAGTACAATTGTTCTAGCAACCCCTTCACCCACCTGAAGGAGTTTATGTACGAATCATCTTTCTTCCAGAACGACAAAAGGTCGCTAGCATTCTTGTTCAGGAAATCATTAGAGGGACTATCCCTCAAGTGGTTTTTCTCTTTAGATTCATCTTATGTGAAGGATTATGACATTATGTCAAGGAAATTTATCCAGTGATACTAATATAGAATTGCACCGTCTTTATCAATAACTGATTTAGTGGCTGAAAGAATGAAGACTTCATCACCTTTGCTGATAGATGGAGGGGTATGGCAGAGAAGATAAAAGGTCATATGTCTGAGTCAGAATAAGTGAAGATGATGATTGCCAACGCCACATCTCAATACAAGCTAGTCCTCACGTTGAACAATTTGACTAGCATGGCTGAATTATATGAGAGGGTGCGTTATTGCCAGAATACTTTCAAAGATTCAACCTTCTCCAGCATCTTTGACCACCATAGACCCAGCAAACCTCCACCTCGAAAGCTTGCAATGTCAAATTCTCCTAGCATGGGTCCCACTATTGAGGACACACTCTCCCATGAATAAATCAACACCATGAACACTAACCAACCGCAATTCATGAGGAATCAACAACAGTAGCCGAAGTATACAGGGCAGAGACTACCAAAACCAGTAGGGCTTCAGGCCACCTCAGCAGCCATATTAGTCAGGTTATAATCAGCCTCGTCAGCAGCGAGCATACCACAATGTACCTCCCCAGGTGATTATAATCAACGAAAACCTCCAGGCCCAAAGAGGGCATCTTATCCTCGACTCCCAAAATCTTTATTAGACATATTCAATGCCCTTGTGGCAGCCAATGCCTTGGACTTGCCAAAGGAGAAAACAATCTGGCCCATAATACTGATGCCTCCAGGTATTGTGTCTTTCATCGACAACCAGGGCACACAGTGGATGCAAGTTTCCAATCCAAGGACTACATCCATGATATGAATGAGAAAGGGGGTATTGACTGGGAAGAGATGAGAAAATACATAACCGCCTTCAAGCTGAGGAGACCACAATCACAGTAGCAACAACAATCGCAGCAACAACAACAACAGATGTCGAGAGCACCAGCACAGGCAGCAGCATCACCAAATATGGGCATAGTGTAGAACCCGCTGTCGGAGCATCAAAACCAGGTTGCCCCAATCCTTATCCATAGTCAGTCTTAGGCTAACAGGGGGCAACAGTGGAAGGAAGAGTAGTCTTCCTCTATTTATTCAACATGCCATATTTCAAGTACCGTCGAGCAACCACGTCATTGCATCTTTCGCATACCTAAACTACAACCCATAACCATCACTCCATACCGACACCTGCTTTCCTTAAACCTTTCCTCAAATCTCAACCAAGCAACCCCCCACCACCCATTTATGGATTACTCATGCCATCCAAACCATTGTTGTGCATACCATTTCCCACGTCACTTGCACCAATCACTCACCCCAATACCATACAACTGTAGACACCGATTTTGGACTACCCTTTTGGTCATGAGTCCCATCCACCATTAGCCCTTCATCACCAAAATCCCCTCATTTAGCCATCTCAGCCCACTAACAACTCGGCCCATTAACCAAATCCCGACTCTAGCCACCTTTTCGTGGAAGGCCAGCCAGTCCGCCTGCCACCTCCTTCGAAGGCCACTCCCTGCCTTCTACTCCCTTGAAAGGTCAGCCACCTTGCCTTCCACCTTTTGTCCACTTTTTTCACTTTTTCCCACCTTTTCGTGGAAGGCCAGCCCCCTTGCCTTCCACCTCCTTCGAAGGCCACCCCCTGCCTTCTACCCCCTTGGAAGGCCAGCCACCTTGCCTTCCACCTTTTTTCCACCTTTTTCACTTTTTACCACCTTTTCGTGGAAGGCCAGCCTCCTTGCCTTCCACCTCCTTCGAAGGCCACCCCCTGCCTTCTACACCCTTGGAAGGCCAGCTACCTTGCCTTCCACCTTTTTTCCACCTTTTTCACTTTTTCCCATCTTTTCGTGGAAGGCCAGCCAGTCCGCCTTCCACCCCCTTCGAAGGCCACCCCTTGCCTTCTACCCCCTTAGAAGGCCAGCCACCTTGCCTTCCACCTTTTTTTCACCTTTTTCACTTTTTACCACCTTTTCGTGGAAGGCCAACCCCCTTGCCTTCCACCTCCTTCGAAGGCCACCCCCTGCCTTCTACACCCTTGAAAGGCCAGCTACCTTGCCTTCCACCTTTTTTCCACCTTTTTCACTTTTTCCCATCTTTTCGTGGAAGGCCAGCCAGTCCGCCTTCCACCCCCTTCGAAGGCCAGCCCTTGTCTTCTACACCCTTGGAAGGCCAGCTACCTTGCCTTCCACCCTTTTGGCCACCTTTTTCACTTTTCACCACCTTTTCGTGGAAGGCCAGCCAGTCCACCTTCCACCCCCTTCGAAGGCCACCCCTTGCCTTCCACCCCCTTCGAAGGCCAACTGGGCCGCCTTCCACCACGGGAGTAGAAGGCATGTTGCCTGGCCGTCCACTCCTTAACCACCCCCTTGACTCCGTCTTCCCCACGATCTCCTCTACTCGCCGCCCTCGTCCCCCACTACTCCGACCACTCCCCACTCCGGCGACTGCCGCACGCACTACCTCCGACCCTTGACCACTTCCTATTGGCTCCAGGGTGATTTACGGGGATTTAGACCCCTGTTTTCTCCTATTTTTCCTTCACCTATTTAAACCCCCCATATCCTCTCGAGCAAGGGGGTTAAGAGGTGGCTTCTTGGAGGGAAGGCTTAGAGGAGGTTGGCAAGCGGTCAGGAGGAGTCTCAGAAGAATCCTTCGCACTCCAAATGGGCTTGTTTTCTTAACCCTCTTCTATTTTCTCTTCTTTCACTTTCAACACATCATTTCACCTTTCACCCACGAGCACTTATCTGCATGCATACATCTTAGAATGACTTAGCACCCTATTTACCCCCAGAGGTTTCAAACAAAAAATCGGGAGGTGGGGGGCCATAACATATGGTCACCTTCCCTCCCAAACACCCATCCGGTGCGCCTCCCTCCAATTCTAGTTAGTTTTTTATATTTTTATGGATAGATTCTGCACATTATAGTTCTAATCGGGTTATTCTTTGTTTTGTCTCTTCTTTCCAGGGATCCTTACCACATTTCCGCGTGCAGAGTATCGGGCTCTCCTCCTCTGGCCGGCCGGAGGAAGAGAAGGAGGAACCAGCATTTCCCGCTCCCACAGAACGCGCGATCACCCTCTATACTCCTGCGGAGCACAGGGACCGAAAGGTAATGTTCCTGGCGATCACACTTCAATTTCTAACCCTCCTTTGAATCGCCACAGTGCTAAGACGAACGGAGAGGAACCCTCGCCCGAAGCCCGCAGCCGTGGCGGGGGACGTTCCGGGCGCCTACAACAACCTTCTAAACTACTCATCCACGTTCTAACACCTCCGCTAAATAATCCACTATCATCCACATATGAACCCATTACCCCCTCCAAACCCCTCATCAACCTGGCGGTACTCAAGATATCACCTTGCAATGATGAGCAGCACGCGCTCTATAGTGGCAGAATCTTCAACAAAGTCTTTCCTCAATCCACAATTAGAGAGGGACCATCACAGCTGCCAGAGGAAGTACAGAATAAAGAGAATGCACTTGGCACTCAATATGACTTGTTGAAGCATTTGTACAGAACACCGGCATGCATCTCAGTGCATGAATTGATCAAAATATCCAAAACCCACAAAGAAGCTTTAATAGAGTATCTCAAAAGGGTTATGGTCAATGAGGACGTGTTGGTAGAGTAGTTCACTGGACTGCTAGTCCCACAGGGGGATCAACCCTCCATCTCATTCCATACATCGGAGTTGGTACCACCAGTAGCTTAGAGCTTGGCAGTCAGCATTACAGTTAACATTTGTAAGAAGGCTGTAGATGCATGCCTAGTCGACGCAGGGGCCTCTATTAATGTGTTATCAATGAAGACCCTAGAATTATGTGGTGTACTTAAAGAAAAGTGGTTGCCTTCCCCCATCTCTATTACCGCCTACGACAACTCTACCCGTTCCCCTCTAGGAATGGTCTATCTAAAGGTGGAGTTAGGTCCCATTTGTCATGCCGAGGTCGAGTTCCACATCTTGGATATCGACCCTTCTTTAAAAGGTATCCTTGGGAGTCCTTACATCAAATCTCTTGAGGCAATTCCCTCTACAAACCATCAATGCCTTAAATTCCCATACAAAAGGTAGATTATTAAAGTAACGAGCATGCCAATCCTCGCTGTTGCTCACTCCTTGAACATCAAGCCGACTCCTTTCCCTGGCCAACAATCCATTCTGTTGGTATTACAGGTCTATTCTCCATTGACTGATCCTTTAAAAGCTGCTATACCTATTCCTTGCCCAGTCGATGTTGTGCAAAGGGGAAAGTGCGTAAGTACCTTTGGCTGGGATATCATGGTGAAGGGTGGTTACCAACCAGGAAAAGGCCTGGGCATACAACTGCAGGGCAAAATCAAGCCTATCAAAGACAGCATAAGAGCACCTGGTAATGGTCTGGGCTATAAGCCAGCAAGGATGAAACGACGTATTGTTCAGTAGCAGGAAGACAAAGACGGTCAGAAAATATGGAAGACAATGACCACCCCGTGCAAAGAAAATCGGGATCCCATAACTTGGACCTTATACACACATTTCATTAAAGGACCCGTGATTAATCATGACAATGATAACACAGTGGTAATCACTTCCCACTTCGACTTACATGACATATATGGGAGAGATTTAACCAGGCATTGTTCTAAATTGCTGACATACCAATCCTTGAAGGCTTTGCGGCTGATGAAAAGGAGGAAGATTCAAGACCCGGAATGTAAGTGGTACCGTTGGTTCGACATATGGGACCCATACATCGCGCTGAATAGGCTGTTCCTTGATCCCTCTGAACCGAAGTGGCCGCCATTGATTGATGAATTGATAGAGAGTCTTGAGGCTATATTTGATAAGATAATATTGCTGAGTGAGGAGACTGACGAAGGGGAACCTGATGACCTCTACCAACCTGGATTCACCACGGACCTTCTCTAGAGGGGAACCTACCTCTCTCATATTTTTACCCTCCATATCCTATTCCGCACTCTGCACCTGACCCCAACTTGGTCGAGGATCATTACTGAGGATATTCCTCAGGCTTTGCCCACATAGTTACTTTGTCCCCCTGAGACTTAATTCCTCATATTCCTCTCGACCTTGAGAGGATCTACGATCTAATTTGGGACATACTGTTATATGATCTCCCTAATCCTTTGGCCTTCATGTTACCCTCATTTCCTTATCCTCCTCATTTCCAGATTCACTCTTGTTTTATAATTAATACTCAAAATCATCAAAAAAAAAAAAAAAAGCCAATTTGGCAACTCCCTCCTCCCAAATCCTCGTTGAGGAAATATCTTGCTACTTGTCCAAATGTACCCCATCGCACGGGTCACTCGGACAAGATTCTCTTCTAGATCTACTTTGCCCCTCCTCTTAGAAGGATTCACCTGTATTCTCTCATGTACCCCTTGACTTTTATCCTTCTTCGTCCTCACTAGGTCAAGATAGTGAGTCTAGCGGTAGGCAGTTTAATGAAGTTAGGGAGTCTAGTTCTAGGCAGGTTAGTGAGGTTAGTCAGATTAAGAAGTCTAAGGGTAGACGAATTCCGAATAGAAAGCTCTAGGATTCCGACCGTTGCACACATTCATGGACTTCATTATGTGCAATAATAAACACGCCATTTAACGACCCGCTACCCTATAATCGGGGATCCGATTACTAAATGGGTACCGAATCATTAATTTGGAAACAAACCAGGATCTTGATAAGTCTGGGAAATAAATAATAAACTAAGCTAAATATTCACATCGCATTGAATTAAAAAGGAAGTGTAAGAATTAGAAATTATTACAATGTGACTCGACTCAGCAAATAATTACATACTCCAACTAAAAGCAAATAATTAAACATATAGGCCAGAAAATAAAATAACAATTACATCGGGACATACCTCGGAACAATAGCTGCTGGCGCGCGACCCAAAGCAACACTCCCCTCGCTACGCCTGCCTGGAACCCTCACCTAAAAACCGCAGGGGTAAGTCTCGTCGAAAAGACTCAGTAGGGATCCTTCGATCCCCACCGCCCACTCATGCACCCACAAGTGTAGAAACACAATTATAGATAATTTAAGCAAGTAAAGCAGTAAACACAATTCCTAGATTCGATATAAAACACATGCATTCGAAATATAACGTACACAATTCTGAAACCATTCTACCATGGAGCCCACAACCAGCGTCTCGGCAAAACACGCCAACCACACGGCCAAACGCGGGAAACACCGACCCGCTGAGACCAAACAACAACCCCTCGGATAGCACACTGGCTACTCCGGCCTGACAGGCTCAAGGTAATTCTGCTTCCCCCAGCACGAGTGACACTCCGAATGTACCACTCCCACACCGGTACTAGCTATACCTTGGGGTACACCAGGTGACCCTCTCTTTAGGCGTCACCCCGAATTCTATCTAAACATGAAACGAACTCCCTTACGAGTCAACCTCGACAAGAGGGTCCCTATCGAAGAAAAACTGTGGACAAACCGTCTGTAATATCCTGCTAACCCCAAGAAGCTCCTGATCTCAGTTACTATTGTCGGTCTGCTCCAATCCATTATTGCCTCAACCTTGGCTGGATCTACTGCAGTACCATCTCCAGAAATGACATGTCCCAGGAAATGCACTTTATCTAGCCAGAATTCACACTTGCTAAACTTGGCATAGAGCTGGTGCTCTCTCAGAACTTGCAACACCACCTGAAGATGTGCGGTAAGCTCTTCCTCAGAAGAAGAGTACACCAAAATATCATCTACAAATACCACCACAAACTGATCCGGTAGGCCCTAAAGACCTAGTTCATCAAATCCATGAAAGCCGCCCGAGCATTGGTCAAGTCAAAAGGCATAACAAAAAACTCATAATGTCCATACTGAGTCCTAAAGGCCGACTTACTAACATCAACTTCACGGATCCTCATCTGATAATACCCCGATCTCAAGTCAATCTTTGAAAACACCTTCGCCGACTGCAACTGATCCATCAGATCATCGATCCTCGGAAGTGGGTACTTGTTCTTTATCGTCACCTGGTTCAACTGTCTATAATCAATACACAACCTCAGAGAACCATCCTTCTTCCTGACAAATAGAACTGGAGCACCCCACGGAGAAATACTGGGATGAATAAAACCCTTATCTAGAAATTCATGTAACTGCGCCTTCAACTCAGCGAGTTCGGCCAAAGCCATCCGATACGGAGCCTTAGACAAGGGCGCCGTACCGGGTGCAAGCTCGATATAAACTCAACCTCTCGCTGAGGAGGAAGGCCAGGCAACTCCTCAGGAAACACATCAACAAAGTCACAAACTACAGGCACCTCCCAAGGACCAGAACTACTACTAACATCAGCTAAAACAACAGAGGCCAGGAAAGCCTCACAGCCACCAACAAGCAATCTCTGGGCCTTAAAGGCAGAAATAAGAATACCATGTGAAGAGAGCCTAATACCTTGGAAGTAGAAGGTCGGGATGTCCGGAATAGAGAAACGCGCCCTCTTCCTGTGGCAGTCCACCTTGGCATAATAAGCCTCCAACCAGTCCACGCCCAAGATGACATCAAAGTCGTGAATGGCAAGCACAACTAACTGGGCAGGCAACTCATGGCCCTCAATGGTCAAGGGAATCTCACTCAAACAATTATAAGATAACATGAAACCCCCAGAAGGCACCTCTACCATCAGTCCATCAGACATCTCATTAACGGGTGCAGAAAGAATATCTACGAACTGCTCAGAAATCAAAGAATGCGAAGCACCCGAATCAATTAACACATGCGCAGAGTTCCCAAGGACAGAAAGTGTATCTTCCACCAAGTTGGACGAACGGACCTCCTTCCTGGTGATAGCTAGAACTCTCCCCTGGGTCCTCGGCTTCTTCTGATCACCTGGTCCCTGCCCCTGACCATGCCCCTACGGGCAATACCTCGCCAAATGGTCCTACTGGCCACAAGTGTAACACCTCCCAGAAAATGTAGGACACTAGGTCCCACCATGAGTACCACCGCAATGTCGACAAGCTGCCGAAAGCCTCTGAGCTGCCTCCTGCTGAGCATTGGACACCAACTGACTCTACTGGGTCTACCTGGGTCTACTACTACCGCTGCTGCCGCAGCTGCTGCCACTACCTCGAAAGAACCTCCTGAATCTGGAGCCGAGTGAAGACGATCCTGTTCTGGACGAAGGAGTTGCTGCTGCTGCTACTATCTTTCCCCTGCCATGAACTGGCCCCTGAGTAATCAGTCCCCTCTCCCGAGTTGACTGCTCATGCTGTGCCTCTACTGTTGCGACACACCTAACCGCCGATGCCAAATCTGTACAACAATGGGATGCCACAAAACTCCTCAAATTGGACCTCAGTCCATCCATAAACCTCTCAGTCCGACGCTCGTCGTCTCCTAAGATAAAAGGCACGAACCTCCCAAGTGAAACAAACTTCATCTGGTACTCAAGCACTGTCATGCTTCCTTGGGTCAATTCCATAAATTCCCTCTCCTTGGCCCGCTGGACATGCCTAGGGAAGTACTGCACATTGTATTCCTTCACAAATGTCTCCCATGGAATCTCCCTGAGATTCCTATCCGCATATGACAAACTCTTCAAAGTGGTCCACCAGCCGTAGGCATCATCCTTCAACATGAAGGTAGCTAAAGGAGTCCTCTCAACCGCCGCACAATCCATGGTATCAAAAGTCTTCTCCATCCCCCTCAACCAATGAACAGCCTCATCAGGGTCAGGACGACCGGTAAAATGAGGTGGCTTCAGCTTAAGGAATCTCACTAGAGCAGCTGAAGGCCCTCCCCGAGCACTAGAACTCTCACTAGGGTCTCGGGTCTGGTATTTAGCCATTGTGTCCAACATAGCGTCCATGAAACGCTCTATACTCGGCCTACCGGCCTCAGATCCACTAGGTGTTGGGATCGCTATGTCGGGATCTGACCGAAAACGCAGCGGAATAAAATTAATTTCGGGATCGGATCCATCCCGTTTCGATGAACAAAACAAGACCGGAGTAAATCAGATTTACCTTGCGCGGATTCGAATCTGCGTTCGTTTTACGGTTCTCCTCGCGATGGATCATCCTCGCTTCCTCGTTCGCTGCGGCGTTCGAAGATCCCGTCTGACTGCGCGTAATCCGCCGCGACATGCGGATTTTGAATATCCCGTCGGACGGAAGGCGGAGCAGTCGGGAATCACACGCCCAGAAGAGAGAGAGAGAGAGAGAGAGAGAGAGAGAGAGAGAGAGAGAGAGAGAGAGAAAGAACGACGGCTAGGTCAGGGTTGCTGGCCCCCGACGTAGAATCCGTTCTTTTATAATAAGTCTGTTTGCAATTTTTCATAAAAACCCAGACTTATCCGAAATCCTGTCGGATTATCCATCGACTTGAAAACCATTTACGTGTGACCCTTTAGGCCCAAATACCAGTCCAGTTAATAGCCCATTAAGTCCAGTAACCCTTTACTGACCCACTGAATTAATTAATATCCTTATATTCAATTAATCAGCCGAATTTAATGTCCCACAATAAATTCGGACGGACTGCCGATCACGGTGGATGCCAAGCAACATCGCGTGATCCTAGATGGCACTAGGGTTATCGCAACCCTCTATTGGAACCCTTCTGTCATCGGTTAGTGTGCGGATATAATCCTTCATCCGTGCAATGTTCCCGAATCGACCTAGGATATGGTTTACTGTTAAACCCTATTCGGTCGATTCAGTTGAATCAGATGCCGCTAATCTGAATCCGATAACTCCTTATCGAATACAGAGTCCGCCCTAGCCAGGAACTTTAAGCGCATCATTCCCGGAACATTCTCTCTCAAACTACCGAGAGCGGATGATCCCGTATTGAATACACAATTACCTTCCAGGGCATTTACCTGAACCCGATCGCTTGACTTATTGATAACACATGGTTAGGGATTCGTTAGTCAAGGTCAAAGTTCAGAAACCTACCAACAAGATATCTTTGGTGTCTTAGGTCCAAGGATCATCTACGCAACCGTGACAAATGAATTGAGCTGGTTAACAGTGAGGTGATTACCATCCAGCGATTCATAGTCGGATCAGTTCAGTGAACTCATTCAACAATGAGCACCTACAGGTTCAGCATAGTGTCTCCACACAAGTGACTTATGGGATCAGTCACCCTCATCATATGAGCTGAAGTAACCTATACTAGTCTATCCGGATGTTCGATGTCCTATTTCAAATATCCTATGACTAGGAACAATTAAGAACATGTGTTTATAAGTCTTCGGTCCAGTAATTATGATCTCATCATAATCCGAAGACTATTGCACATGTTCATGGACTTCATCGTGATACGATAAACATAGATCGAATTAATTACACACAATGAATTATTGTCATTTATTAATAATCTGAATCAGTACATAGTATCGGATTGGCTTTGAGACCATCTAATACTAATAATCTCCCACTTGAACTAAAGCCATTGACTTGCTGTCATCAGGATCAGACTGAAAATTCGAGTCAGTGTAATTTTGCAGCTTTAAGTCTCCTCCTTCATAGACTAAAAATAGATCCTTAGTCCTTCTTAAGTACTTAAGGATGTATTTCACAGCCTTCCAGTGTTCATCACCTGGATCTGCCTGATGTCTGCTCATAACACTTAGAGCATATGCTACATCAGGTCTGGTACATAGCATGGCATACATGATGGACCCTATGGCAGAAGCATAGGAGACTTTATCCATCACAGCCCTCTCTTCAGGTGTCCTGGGAGACTGACCTTTAGAGAGTGAAATTCCATGTCTCATCGGTATGAGACCTCTCTTGGAATTTTCCATCCCAAACCTTTTGACAATGGTTTCTATATACATGGATTTGGTTAAAGCTAGCATCTTCTTTGATTTATCTCTATAGATCCGTATTCCTAATACGTAAGATGCTTCTCCCAAATCTTTCATGGAGAAATTCTTTGACAACCATATCTTTACTGACGACATCATTCCTACATCATTCCCAATGAGTAGGATGTCGTCAACGTAAAGAATCAGAAATGTGATTGCGCTCCCACTGTTTTTTCTTGTATACACAGGGCTCATCTTCATTCTTAATGAAGCCATAAGATTTGATTGCCTCATCAAATCTTATGTTCCAGCTTCAGGATGCTTGCTTCAGTCCATAAATAGACTTTTGCAACTTGCATACCATGTCTGGAGATTCTTTGGATGTGAATCCTTCTAGTTGTATCATATACACCTCCTCGTCAAGGTTTTCATTGAGGAGGCAGTCTTCACATCCATCTGTCAGATTTCATAATCATGGTAGGCAGCAATGGCGAGAAGAATTCTGATAGACTTAATCATAGCAATGGGTGAAAAGGTTTCGTCATAGTCAACACCTTGTCTTTGACGATAGCCTTTCGCCACTAATATTACTTTATAAGTATCAATACGTCCATCTGCACCGATCTTTCTTTTAAAGATCCATTTGCAGCCGATAGGTACTATACCATCGGGCAAATCTACCAAGTTCCAAACTTGGTTGATGTACATGGACTGTATTTCAGAATTCATGGCTTCCAGCCATTTCCCAGCCTCTGGACTTTCTATGGCCTCCTAGTAAGTCTTAGGATCATCATCCTCATTATAGAGTATCCTTGAACCATCCAACTTAATATGTCCCACATATCTTTCTGGTGGTTTAGGTACTCTTTCAGACCTACGAGGTTCCTGTGTACCATTTTGAACAGGTTCAGAAACTGACGGTTCATCTGATGAACCATTACCAGTTTGTAGGTCTGGAATTTCTTCCAGAATCACTTTACTCCCACTATCCTTTTGGAGAATATAATCTTCTTCTAGAAAGACAACTTTTCTGGCCACAAACATCTTTTGTTCGCCAGGATGATAAAAGTAATATCCATAAGTTTCCTTTGGATATCCTACAAATCTGCATTTGTCAGTTCTGGATTTCAGCTTATCTGCGTCATGTCTTTTAACATGAGCAAGACATCCCCAGACTTTAACATGTTTAAGGTCTGGTTTCTTTCCATTCCATATCTCATATGGAGTGGTTTCAATAGATTTGTTGCGTACCTTGTTTAGGATATACATAGCCGAGCTAAGTGCGTATCCCTATAAGGACACTAGTAATTTGGACATGCTCATCATGGATCGCACCATTTCCATTAATGTGCGATTTCTCCTTTCTGATACACTATTCATTTGAGGTGTATAAGGAGGTGTAAGCTGAGAAAGGATATCATTATCCTTTAAGTATTTAATGAACTCTGTACTCAAGTATTCACCACCCCGATCGGATCGGATGGTTTTTATACTCTTTCATGTTTGTTTTTCTACTTCATTCTTAAATTCTCTGAATTTCTCAAAGGCTTCAGATTTATACTTCAATAAGTATATATATCCATACCATGAGTAATCATCAGTGAATGTAATGAAATATGAGAAACCACCAATGGCTTGGGTTGACATAGGACCACATACATCTGAATGTATGAGTTCTAATATGTCTTTGGCTCGTTCTCCAGTTCCACTAAATGGAGACTTAGCCATTTTATCCATTAAACATAACTCACAGGTTGCATATGATTTATAATCAAATGGATCTAAATATCCATCTGTATCCATCCTTTGGAGTCTATTTTCACCAATGTGTCCAAGCCTACAATGCCACAAGTAGGCTTTGTTCATTTCATATTTACTTCTTTTAATTGAAGAACCGATGTGTAAATTATCATGAGACACATTTAATAGATACAAACCATTGGACAAAATAGAAGAAGCTATTAATTTATTTTCGAAATAAATTGAACAACTATTGTTCTCAAAATTTAAATTGTATCCAATTCTATCTAAACATGAAATAGAAATGATGTTCCTTATTATGCTAGGTACATAATAACATTCATCTAATAAAAATGTGTCTCCGGATGGTAGCTTGAGCTTCACTGTCCCCACAGCGATCACCGCAACTCTTGCGCCGTTACCTAGCCTCAGCTCCACCTCGCCGGTCCTTAGCTTACGCCTTCTTGTCAGTGCCTGCACAGAATTGCAGATATGAGATACACACCCAGTATCTAATACCCATGATGTACAATCTCTTATTGACAAGTTTACATCTATCATATAGATACCTGAAGCGTCCTCCTACTTCACAGTTCCTTGAGCCTTGTCCTTGAGTTATTCTTTGCAATTCCTCTTCTAATGGCCTTTCTGGTGACAGTAGAAGCAATCACCTTTCTCAGCATTTTCACCTTTGTCTCTCTTGACAACCTTTGCCTTTCTTTGAACCTTGTTCTTATTCTTTTGAAAAGTTTGGACTGCAAGTCTTTTTCTGTTGGTCTTACCAATCACGAGGACTTGGGGTTTATCCTTCACAAGGTTCCCTTCAGCAGTCTTTAACATGTTCAGCAGTTCAGCTAAGCTAGCCTGGATCTTGTTCATGTTAAAATTAACAATGAACTGATCATATGACGGTGGAAGTGAAGACAACACGAGGTCTGTGTGCATCTCCTTGGGGAGTGTAATCCCAAGAGAATCCATCCTCTCCACTCACTCAATCATCTTCAGCACGTGATTTTGTACTGAAGTTCCCGCTTCCATCCGAGCCTTGAATAGATTCTTCGATATCTCATATCGTTCGATTCTGCTCTGCTCACCAAATAGCTCCTTCAAATGGAGCATGATGGATCTAGCATCCATCTCTTCATGTTGCCTCTGCAACTCATTGCTCATAGAGGCTAACATGTAGCATTGGGCCATGGTGGAATCTTCCTTCCATTTTTCATACGCTATCATTTCCTCCTCTGGGGCATCTAATGCTAATTCAGCACGAGGTTCATTATCCAAGACGTAGGCAATCTGCTCAGACCTGAGGACAATCTTCAGGTTCCTAAGCCAGTCTGAGTAATTGGTGCCTGTCAAACGGTTGGCATCAAGTATGCCTCGCAACGGGTTATAATGCGACATTCTAGCCTACAAGAGATAATCAAATGATAATTAGCATATATTCATATTAACTAAAACAAGATATGGTCTTTTATTATCTAGTTTTACTCCCACTAATTTTTGACGGATTGTTTAACCTTCAGATATACAGAACGGGAGACGCCGATTGTCTCCTAGTGGGGATCAGAATCTCCAAGCATCACAGTATGACCTCAGGTAAACACGTAGTATCATACCGCTATCTCAGAGCAATCATCTCATGATAATTGCAACTCCTTGCAATATCCGATCATATTTCGGCTCCCAGGTTATTAATGGTCCCAGGTAAACACAGTAGACCATTATCCCCGGTCTAAGCATTACCATCAATACGTGATAAACTAGAGTAGAAATATAGTTCCCGGGTAAACATATGGATGACTATATCGTTCCTCTACTTTTATCCAAAGGCATCTAATACCATGATCAATAGTTCTCTCATCAGTTAATGGCAAACCTCGGGTAAACACATAGTATCTGCCACCACTGAATTAAGTTCTATTAATCATATTGATGGAGAGCCACACGGTGCATTCTCAATGACTCGCGCTCTGGCTTAGAATTTGTTACGAAGGTTTTACTTATTTAGTTTGGTCTCATCCTAGGTGATAGTATTAAATATATCGAATATATTATAAATACTAATAACCTAGCAAATATTAAGCACACGCATCACATACATGTCATTAGTGTGGTCATGGACGGCACTATAGTTTGACTTGAACCAGACAGTCAAACGCACACACATACACAATATAACAACTTATATCATGAGTCTGCATACCCATAGATTCAATGAACTCCTTCATTTTCATCTGGTCGGCAGTTGTGAATCATCCTCGCTCCGCCCGCAGCCGCCTCGATCAAATTACATCATAATTCGCAATTACAAAATAATTTATAGAAGGAGGAAGCCTTATGGCGATTACATCAAGGAGGGAGGTAGAATTACATTGGAATATGAGAGGGAGAGGTTCGCAGACCTCTATTTATTAATATATAACAAACCACACAATCATATTCCATATCCACAAGTAATGCTCGTCCATGACCACCATGTGTTTTATTTAAACAAACCACACATGAAATAGCACATCAAATGGCTAATTGAAATTTTCGAAAATAATAGTAATTTCATGTTTCATAAAACCAGGGACCAAACAAAATTTTGGAGGATTTAGAATTTTTGAAAATCAATTTAAGCATGCTCAATTTAAATCGAATTTAAACAAGCAATTAATAACACATCAAATATGCACAAAATCTAAAATTAATGGCTTTAGAAATATTCCATGCTCAATTTGAACAATTCAAATAATTTGGGGTTAATCTAACAATTAGATTACATAAGGTTTAATCTAACATTTAGAATTAATTAAATTAATAACTTTTGTTAATTAATTAACAAAATAAACCTTAATTAGGACCCAATCAAAAATTGAATTTAATAACAAATAGTAAAATCATATTTTATAGTTAATTATTAAATCAATTTATTGATTAATTTAATAAATAATAATAAAAAAAAAAATATAACTAGGGCCCTTAAAGGGCTCAACCCAACTGAGCCCTTGGCTCGAGCCAGGGGCCCGGACCCAGGCCCGCAGGCCTGGTCCGGCCCCTGGCTGGCCCTGGCTCAGACCCCTGGCCCGGGCCAGGGTCCAGTCGGGTCGGCCCTGCTGGGCGGCTAAGATACGGGGACCGCACCTTGCCGCCGGCGAAGCCTATACTTCCGGCGAGGTTCGGCGACCGGTAGTGGTCCTGGAGGTGCTCCAAAAATGGGTTTATTTGCCTTCCCTTTTCCTCCAAAAAACTCTGTTTTGCAGGTTTCTCAAACCCGTGGAGAGGAAGAAGAAGGTCCATGGCCGTTCTTCCACGGCTTCCCATGCCACAAACAAATCGTCTAGGGTCAGTGGGCATGATTTACAGTGATCAAGAACCCCTAAGATCCATCTTTATGGATCCGATTCTATCAAAAATACTATGTTCTTCGTCCAATGAAGAACACGACGAAAAACCCCAAAAATAATATTTTCTTCAGATTTAAATCGCGATCTCATCGCATTAATCATCTAATGAAATATAAATCTTTCAAGAAAATAAATTTAAGCATGGAATAAATTAAAAAAACCATAATTTTAGAGTCCGAAATGGCGAAAACACAGTGGAACCTAGCTCTGATACCACTGTTGGGATCGCTGTGCCGGGATCCGACCGAAAGCGCAGCGGAATAAAATTAATTTCGGGATCGGATCCATCCCATTTCGATGAACAAAACAAGACTGAAGTAAATCGGATTTACCTTGCACAGATTCGAATCCGCGTTCGTTTTCCGGTTCCGTCGGAGCGATGCCGCAAGTCGTGCAGATGCCCGACCTCTAGCGGTATCCACGCGGTTCTCCTCGCGATGGATTGTCCTCGCTTCCTCGTTCGCTGCGGCGTTCGAAGATCCCGTCTGACTGTGCGTAATCCGCCGCGACATGCGGATTCTGAATCTCCCGTCGGACGGAAGGCGGAGCAGTCGGGAATCACACGCCCAAAAGAGAGAGAGAGAGAGAGAGAAAGAACAACGGCTAGCCCAGGGTTGTTGGCCCCCGACGTAGAATCCATTCTTTTATAATAAGTCTGTTTGCGATTTTTCATAAAAACCCAGACTTATCCGAAATCCTGTCAGATTATCCATCGACTTGAAAACCATTTGCGTGTGACCCTCTAGGCCCAAATACCAGTCCAGTTAATAGCCCATTAAGTCCAATAACCCTTTACTGACCCACTGAATTAATTAATATCCTTATATTCAATTAATCAGCCAGATTTAATGTCCCACAATAAATTCGGACGGACTGCCAATCACGATGGATGCCAAGCAACATCGCGTGATCCTAGATGGTACTGGGGTTATCGCAACCCTCCACTGGAACCTTTCTGTCATCGGTTAGCGCGCGGATATAATCCTTCATCCGTGCAATGTTCCCGAATCGACCTAGGGTATGGTTGACTTATTGATCATGGTTAGGGATTCGTTAGTCAAGGTCAAAGTTCAGAAACCTACCAACAAGATATCTTTGGTGTCTTAGGTCCAAGGATCATCCACGCAACCGTGACAAATGAATCGAGCTGGTTAATAGTGAGGTGATTACCATCCAGCGATTCATAGTCGGATTAGTTCAGTGAACTCATTCACCAATGAGCACCTACAGGTTCAGCATAGTGTCTCCACACAAGTGACTTATGGGATCAGTCACCCTCATCATATGAGCTGAAGTAACCTATACTAGTCTACCCGGATGTTCGATGTCCTATCTCAAACATCCTATGACTAGGAACAATTAAGAACATGTGTATATAAGTCTTCGGTCCCGTAATTATGATTTGATCATAATCCGAAGACTATTGCACATGTTCATAGAGTTCATCGTGATACGATAAACATAGATCGAATTAATTACACACAATAAATTATTGCCATTTATTAATAATCTGAATCAGTATATAGTATCGGATTGGCTTTGAGATCATCTAATACTAACACTAGGGACATCTCCCCGCTCTCTAATGACTGGCATCCTCTTCTTCGGAGCCATCTAATTGCCTACAATCACAGAAATCGAAAAGTTATAACTAGAGTCTTAAAACCTACACTACCGCCGTGCCTGTACGGGATAATGTAATTATTTGCCGAAATTACGATATGTAACCTACTTATTCATTTATTTGCCAGACCGAATGCTCTGATACCAACTGTAACGACCCGCCACCCTGTAATCGGGGATCCGATTACTAAATGGGTACCGAATCATTAATTTGGAAACAAACCAGGATCTTGATAAGTCTGGGAAATATATAATAAACTAAGCTAAACATTCACATCGCATTGAATTAAAAAGGAAGTACAAGAATTAGAAATTATTACAATGCGACTCGACTCATCAAATAATTACATACTCCAACTAAAAGGAAATAATTAAACATATAGGCCAGAAAATAAAATAACAACTACATCGGGGCATACCCCGGAACAACAGCTGCTGGCGCGCGACCCAAAGCAACACTCCCCTCGTTACGCCAGCCTAGAACCCTCACCTGAAAACCGCATGGGTGAGTCTCGTCGAAAAGACTCAGTAGGGATCCTTCGATCCCTACCACCCACTCTCGCACCTACAAGTGTAGCAACACAATTATAGATAATTTAAGCAAGTAAAACAGTAAACACAATTCCTAGATTTCATATAAAACACATGTATTCGAAATATAACGTGCACAATTCTGAAACCATTCTACCACGGAGCCCACAACTAGCATCTCGGAAAAACACGCCAACCACACGGCCGAACGCGGGAAACATCGACCTGTTGAGACCAAACAGCAACCCCTCGGATAGCGCGCTGGCTACTCCGGCTTGAGAGGCTCAAGGCGATTCTGCTTCCCACAGTACGAGTGACACTCCGAATGTACCACTCTCACCCTGGTATTAGCTATACCCCGGGGTACACCAGGTGACCCTCTCTCTAGGCATCACCCCGCCACCCCCACACCGGCGCCGTGTCACTCCCACACCGACACAGGGTGCATAAATGCTAACAACTGTCACTCTAGGCCCACGATCGCACAAAGCACGACACGATGCGATCCGATCACATAGAACCCATCGTCATCGAGTACATTTTATAATCATGCAATTAACTAAACTATCCAACAATGTACACACGTGTTAATTTGCAGGGATTAATGAAATTCTGGTTTGAATCGCGTCGTCCAAGGCCGACATCATTCAAGCTTCCTAAGCTAGTTTATATAAAAACTGGCCCCAAAAAATGGCCTAAAACGCGTCGTCATATGTAGCCGCCTTTTGAAAGGCGTCGCTGTCCCTAGTCGCCTAATAACGACGGAAATAGAGACAGGCTTCGGGGTGATTTTAGTTAAAACGCATTGTGCATGCAAGTCGCCGTTCAAAAGGCGTCGATGTTCCTGGACGCTCATCAGTCCAGGGACAGAATTTGTTATTTAGGCTAAATCGCGTCGCGGGTGGAAGCTGCCTTTCTAAAAGACGTCACTGTCTCCTGACGCCATTTAACCCTCACAGACAGGCTCTTCCTCCGCCATCTCCCAATCCACGGGGTGGGATTTCCTCCCCCAAATCGTGTAAAACACTAAGAAAAGTGAAGAAGGAGGAGAATAACCTAAATACCCATTAAAACTCCCAATTTCTCATTTCATGCAATTAGTGTTTTCACCCCAAAAACCCCCTAAACATGCTTCAAAGCGGAAAAAACATGGTTTTTAAACACAATACAACGGGGATCGTCACCCTACTGGTTACTTGAACTTCTCCTAGTTCCAAGCCGCCAACCCGCCTCGCCACACGCCGCTGCCGGTACCGCCGTGGGCGCTGCTACTCCACCAGGACGTTGGCTGCCGTCCGGAGAGAAGTGCGCCGTGGAGGAAGTGGTGGTGGTAGTGGAGGAAGTTGGTAGGTTAATGGAGTGGAGGGAGAGGAAGAATGGGGAGAGGAAAGGAAGGAGAGGGGTAAAGGGTTCGCCGGAGAGTCGGAGGGAAGAGAGGAGAGAGAAGAGAAAGGAGAGAATGAGGGAAAGGAGGGAGGGTTCGCGGGGTCAAACAGAAGCTGGGTAAAACGCGTCGTGCAAGCCCGACGTCATTCAGACGACAAGACTGGGCCGTACACTGACAAATCATGGTCGTACTGTAAATGGCATCATCCATCCAAGACGCCATTCAGACGATAAGACCGGGGCCGTACTCTCGCGGCCCAAGGCCGACCCACGTGGCACAGCCTAAAACACGTCCACATTGCCGGACGCTGTTTGAACTGCGTCTTGCAAGCTCGACGCGAAAAGGAAACTAAGTCTCAGCCCCACTAGGGCCCAAACTAAGGGATCCGACTCCAAAACTGACCCGATAACTAGATCTGAAACCTCAATCCTTACACACCAATCTACATAATGAAATATATATGCCATTTATTATTGAACCAGATTGAAATAGGTGCCTCGTGATTGGCTTAGAGGCCACCTATATCTATCAATCTCCTACTTAGACTCAAGCCAATCACCTTTGTCATTTGATCTTCATCAAATCTAAGTGATGCTCACATCAAATCTGTACCTAAGGCTTGGTCCAGGATATGCTAAATCATTTATCAATGGAATAATTTTTATTACGTTATTTTCTCTTAATTATTTGTCTCTGGACTTGTAAAAGAACCTCAAAATATTCTACAACTTCTGATGAGACTATGGTTTGACTACAAAATTGATCACTCCCACTGTTATTTTATAACAACGAGACAAGATCGGAGACTTTTTAGAACTACATTTAATTCAAGGATGAACTCTTTCATCCATACTATTCCAATAACAATATCACTTGTTAATGTCGTTGTCTTAATATCGAGTTATTAGTTGAAACCCTTCCAATCTATTCGTCTCTTATTAGAAGGTTAAACCCATGCCTGATTTGAAATTTGAGTCAGTGTGACTCATTTTTTCAAATCATCCTCTCCATATGCAAGAGTGCATCCTTAGCACTTCTCAAGTACCTAGTGATATGTTTCACTCCTTCTATCAAGGTTTTTCTGTATCCTTCAAGGAACCTTTCCTTAAAGAAATAAAATCCTTATCTCAACAATTGAGATTTATTATGGAATTTATGTCAAACATTTTAACATACAGGTTAAGGTAATATCCTCATCGATCTATATTAATAGATTCATATTTTCAATACGCAGGATGTTGTATCCAAACCTATTATGAAGAAGAACATGGAGAATAATGTTTTTACTGATAGTAACATCCTGACGTCATTCTCAATGACTTTAATGTTATTATCACAAAGCATTACTAATGTGGCTATACTCCCACTGACCTCCTTGTACACACACAATCCGTGATCATTCTTAATGATCACTTAATGTTTGACCATTAAGTCAAAACTCTTATTGCAACTTTGGGAAGCTTTAGTTTGATTCAAAATAATCTTTGAAGCATAACTTGCTTCTTGGATATACTAAAAGCTTTAAAGTTATATCATATACACCTTTTCTTCAATCATATTGAAGGAATGCTTTTAATATCCAACTGCCATCTTATCATCATGACAGGCAATATTGACAAGTAAAATTCTAATAAAGTTATTTTGAAGACCTTTGAGGAAAACTCATCCAAGTCAACAATTTGACCATAACCATTTCCTTTAGATTACCATACAAGTTTTAAGTAGTCCATTTGTACTAATCTTTATTCTGAAGATTTACTTGCTTCTGAGAGGTACAATATCCTCAAGCAATACAATCAAGTTCCGAACTTAATAGGTGTTATGGACTATAGTTTAGAACTCTTAACTTCATGCCAATTTAAAAGTTGTAATTAAGATAAAGAGTTTCTTCATAGATTTAAAATTATGATCCACATCTTTAAGCTTCTCTCATTCTGTTATCTCTGATATGTCAAACATATTAGACTAGCCATTAACAGAATCTCAAAATCTATGATGCTCTTCAATGTGTGTTATGAACAGTTCCAAACATCCGAAGATTATTTAATAATCTCGTATTAATTTATAAGTCTAGAACATCTTCTACTTTTATTAGCTCCCACTGTCTTCTTTAAGGACATGCTCCTCTTTATAGAAGATAGTTTTCAGTACAATAATTATTTCATTTTCGCCTGGCTAATAAAATAATGTCCAAACTCTTTGGACATCTTACAAATTCATATTACGCCATGTTCTTTTAAATCCAACTTCTTTGGATCATGTCTTTTCCAAAAGATTAGAACATAACTTGACTTTAATATTCTTAAAATCATGTTAGTTTATAATTAACATCTCATATGAATTATCGCATCTCCATATCTTATATGGATGTACTCACTAATTTGGAAGCATATGTGAAGTATGGATATCTAATGTTCATACTCATATATATATATATATAAGAGTTAAGTAAATCTTATTACAAATATAGCACTATATCTAATAAAGTGTTATTCCTCATTATATCATATTGCTATGGCATACAATGAGAATTTATCGAGAGTTGATACAATTATCCTTTTAACAACTTATGTGAATCACGTGCTCAAGTATTAATTTATTTGATCAAATTGAAGAATTTGATACTCTTTCAATTAGTCATTTCATCTTGATCTTCTATACCTTAATCTCTTAGATGCATTTGATTAGTACTTTAGCAAGTACACATAACCAATTTTCTAAGAGAAAACTATTAAGGTAAGTCAATATAAGTGATTATCTTTGGCCTTAAGAAGATATTGGGCTATTTACATCAACATATATAAGCTCTAATAATTTCTACTCATTGCACAACCTAGTGTACAATGCCATAGATAATCATGGTTCACTAAGTTCATTTCTATAGGAGACTTGTGAACATTAATAATATGATATGTCACATCAAGAATCTATAGTGTATTGATTGATTTTAAAATCTTTCATTCTATTCTTAAAACCAAATGGAACAACGCTTGTTCCTTCTTAGTCAATGTTATTTACTTTTATAATTCTTAATAATTAATTAAATTAAATAACAATTATTTAGTTTCATATTAATCTCTTAAAGATTTCTCAGGTTTTTCCGGATCGCTCACGCAGCGGAAAATAAAATATTAAAACAACGATCCGTTCTCATTTCAAAAAACAAAAATCGTTTATCGAATAATCGAAGTTCTCATCATGTGCGGATTCAAATCGACAACCATTCGGTTCCGTCAGTGCGACACCGCAAGCCGCGCAAGCGCCCGGCCTCTAGAGAAGTCCACGCGATCCTCCTCGCAACGGATATCCTCACGTTCCTCGTTCTTCGCAGCCCATGAAACCTCCGCCAGTCGCCGTAATGATCGTCGCAATGCTCGGACGATTTCCCGTCGAACGGGATTCGGAGAATCGGCGAAGCAGATCTGGATCTGTCTGGACGCCAGAGAGAGAGAGAAACTGAGGAGGGGTGGCTAGGATTAGCAGCAGCTTTGCCTGCTCAGCCCGTTCGCTATATTTTATACTAACCACGCGGTTTTTCATAAAAACCCCGGTTTGTATAAAACCCACTTATTTATCCATCGCCTTGAGAATCATTTGCGTGTGACCCTCTAGGCCCAAGTACCAGTCCAGTTAATGGCCCAACAAGCCCAGCGACTCCTCACTGGCTTTATTAATCAATTAATAACTCTTTATTAATTAATTAATCAATCGAATTGATGTCGCACATCGAATTCGACCGGGCCTCCGATCACGTTGGGTGCCAAGCAACACCGCGTGAACCCAGAAGGTATTGGGGTTAAGTAACCCACTATTGGAACCTTTCCACCGACAATTACTGTGTGGATATAATCCTTCATTCGTACAATGCTCTCGAGTCAACTCAAGGTATGGCGAGTTGTCAAACCGTAACCGGTCGACTCACTTGGATTGGATGCCGCTGATGAATATCGGAAAACTCCTTTCCCGATATTATCGTCCGCCCTGGTCAGGGACTTCCGCGCATCCTTCCTAGAGCATTCTCTCTCTAAGTACCGAGAGCGAATGATTCCTTATTGACACACAATTCCCTTTGACGGTATTCCGCTGTACCCAATCCTTGGCATTTTAGAATCCCGTGGCTAAAGATTCATAAACCAAGGTCAAAGTACAGAAGTCCACCGACAAGGTGTCATTGGTGTCTCAGGTCCGAGGACCATCCACGCAGCTGCGACAATAGAATCAAGCTGGTTGACAGTGAGGTACAATACCATCCAGCGATTCAGTCGGATCAGTTCAGTAAACTCATTCTCCAATGAGCACCTACAGATTCGCCTTAGTGTCTCCACACAAATGACTTATAAGATCAGTCACCCTCATCATATGAGCAGGAGTAATCTGTACTAGTCTAACCGGATATCCGATGTCCTTCTCGGATATCCTCTCACTAGGAACGATTAAGAATATGTGTGTTTAAGTGATCAGTCTCATTAGTATGATCTCATCATAATATGATCACTATAGCACATATTCACGGACTTCATTATGAAACGATAATTAATACGATTTACACATAATTAATATTTATGTCATTATATTAATAAATGAACGAGATTTACATAATTAGATTGGCTTGTAGGCCACCTAAAACTAACACTAACGAGATCAGTAACCCTCATCATATGAGCTGGAATAACCTGTACTAGTTTTACCGAATGTTTGATGTCCTTCTCAAACATCCTACGACCAGAAACAATTGAGAATATGTGTTTATAAGTCATCAGTCTCATTATTATGATCTCATCATAATCTGATGACTATTGCACATATTCATAGCCTTCATTATACGCAATTATAAATATGACAATCTACATAATGAATTTAATGTCATTGATTAGTGAACCAGATTGAAATAGGTGCCTTATGATTGGCTTAAAGAACACCTATTGTAAGGAATCGCCTAGAACGCAGCGGAAAATAAAATCGATTCCTATGTATTGGTTGCTGGGATCATAAAACGGACAATAAAATAAACACGGGAAGAACGGTTCTTCACCTTTGCGGGGTTTCGAATCTCCCGTGGAAGATTTCGACTCGGTAATCGCGCACGCGCACGATCTCTAGAGGTATCCACACGAGTTCCCGCTGCAGACGCGTTTTCCTCCTCGACTTGAGTGCTCTGACCAGATCTCAAATCCACCATGCGCAGAGAGAGACAGATCTACTCCAAGAGAGAGAAGGAGAGAGAGAGAGGAGATAGAGAATCTGGGGTGTAAAATTTCGTCCAACTAACTTTTTACCCCTCCCCCTTGGCCTCCTTATATAGAAATAAGGATAAGCACAAGGATTAATCCTCATGATTATCCAAGAGTTTGGCCTTGGATAAATCTCCATTAAATCTTCATGTTTATCCTGCGGCTTTTCATAAAAATCCAGATAAGCATGAAATTTAACGTCTCTCACCGTCTGACGAGAACTCTTATGTGTGTGACCCTCTAGGCCCATATATCAGTCTGGTTTCAGGCCCATTAAACTTAGAACTAATTCTAGAGTTTAATATTTATTAATTAACATTTAAACATCATATGTTAAATGATTAATTAATAAACAAGTGGATCATCATCTGATGATTAATTCACTTGGCCTTCTGATCATGAACAGCACCAAACACTACCTCATGATCCCATAAGATATAAGGGATACAGTTCCCTTTAATTGAACCTTTCTGTCTGTAGATACCACACAGATAAAATCCTTCACTCATCCAATGTCCCAATAACGCAAGGGTATAGTTTTATAGTCAAACCCTCTATCACATTATTTAGATGGATTTCAGTACTCAGTTAATTTCTAGAAAGACATCTCTTTCATTTGACCATGGCCAGGGATTTCTGTGTACACATCCATAGGACATTCTCTCTCCAGTCTTATACCAAGAGTGAGTGATCCCTTGTTGTTCACTCAATTACCTTCGCACGCTTTCCACTGTATCTGAGAGACCGACTATCGTGGGCTTAATGGTTAAAGTCCACAAGTCAGAGAATCAAGATATAATGGTCCACAAATAAGGTATCATTGGTGACTCAGGTCAAAGGACCAACTGTGCTACTGCAACGATTGAATTCCCTGGTTGACTAATAGGTATAATTACCATCCAGGAATTCTTATTTGGGTCTGTTCAGTGAACTCATTCTCTAATGAGCACCTACAAGTTTGTCTTAGTGTCACCACACGAGTGAATGTGAGATCATTCACCCTCATCACATGAGCAGACATAACTTGTGTCGATCTTATTGGATATTTAATGTCCATCTCAAATATCCTATGATCGAGAACTATTTAAGACAAGTGACTGAGGATATTGATCTCACTATCATGATCTCATCATGATTCAACATCCCATACATTTGTCTAAGGACCTTCATTACCATAGTTAATTTGCAAGAACTATAAATGAAGAAATAATTGCCTTTATTAATAATCTGAACTAGAATGTACAATGATTGGCTTTGAGGCCACCCAATTCTATCACCTATATCTATTAATCTCCCACTTAGAGTCAAGTCAATCACCTTCGTATTTGATCTCCATCAAATCTAGGTGATGCTCACATAAATTATGTGACAAAGACTTGGTCAGGGATCTGCTAAATTTTCTAAAGATGGAATATTTTCCATTACGTTATTTCCTTTTTATCATATGTCTCTAAACTTGTAAAGGAGCCTCAGAATGTTTTGCAACTTCTGAAGGGACCATGGCTCGATCATACAATTGATTGCTCCCACTGTTGTCCTACAACGATAGGATGGTATCAGGGACCTTTTAGAACTACATCTAGTTCAGGGATGAATCTTTTCATCCATACTGCTCTAATAACAGTATCACTTGTTTATATTGTCACCTTAATATCGAGTTCTAGATTGGAACCCTTCCAACCCATTCTTTTCAACTAGAAGGTTGAATCCATTATTTGACTTAAAATTTGAGTCATTGTGAACTTATAATTTTAAATCATCCTCTCCATATATGTGAGTGCATCCTTGGCACTTCTCAAGTGCTTAATGATGCATTTTACTCCGGTATCCTTTAAGGAACCTTTTTCCCTAAAGGAATAAATTACATATCTCAATAATTGAGACCTATTATAGAATTTATGCCAAACATTTTGACATATAGGTCAATATAATATCCCCACCGATCTATCTTAATAGATTCGCATTTCCAATACGTGGGATATTATAACTAAACTTATTATGGAGGAAAACATGGCTAATAATGCTTTCACTGATAGTAACATCTTGATGTCATTCTTAAAAACTTTGATTTTATTATCAAAAAGCATTATTAAAGCGACCATACTCCTACTGTTCTTTTTGAACACACACACACAATATGTGATCATTCTTAATGATCACGTAGTATTTGATCATCAAGTCAAAACTTTTATTACAACTTAACAAGTTTCAGTTTGATTCAAAATAGTCTTTGAAATCATAACTTACTTCCTGAATATTCTAAAAGCTTTAAAGGTGTATCATATACATCTTTTTCTCAATCATATTGAGAGAACATTTTTAATATCCAACTGCCATCATCTCATGATTGTGATAGGCAGCATTGTCAAGTAGAATTCTAATAAACTTATTAATGATAACTACTAAGAAAAACTTGTCTTAGTCAACATTTTGACGTTGACTATTTTCTTCAGTTTACCATATAAGTTTTAAGTAGTCTATTTATGCAAATCTTCATTCTGAAGATTTACTTGCTTTAGGTACAATACCCTCTAGCAATACTATATCAAGTTCTAAACTTAGTAGTGGTAATGGACTATGGCTTATGATTCTAAACTTCTTACCAATCTCAAAGTTGTAATTACAGAGAGCATCATCATATATTTTAGATCATAATCTATCTTTGAGTTTCTTTCATCTTGCTAAATCAGATATGTCAAACATATCCTTCTAGTCACTGAGAGAATCTCAAAAATCTATGAAGCTCTCTGATGTGTGTTATGAGTGGTTCCAAACAACAAAAGATTATCTGATAATCTTGTATTAATTTGTGGATCTAGAACATCTTCTAGTTTTATCATCTCCCACTGTCTTCTTTGAGGACATATTCCTCTTCATAAAAGACAATTTAAGGACGATAAGTATTCCTGTTTATAATTAATATCCTATATGAATTATTTTGTTTCCATATCTTATATGGACACACACTGACTTATTTGGAACCATCTTTAAAGTATGGAAATCTAATGTTCATACTCATGTTCACAAAGATAAGAATTAGGCAAATCTTATTATATATATTTATTGCACCATATCTTAATAAGGTATAATTCATCATTCTATCATATTACTATGATGTACAATGAGGATCAATCGAGTGAGGATACAATTATCCTCTTAATGATTTATGTGAATCATTTACTAAAGTATTAGTTTCTTTAATCAAATAAAAAATTATAATACTTCATATTCATCTTATATCTTAATCTCTTAAATGCATTCAACTTGTACTACATTAAGTACACACAGCCGAATCATTATAAGAGTAAACTATAAGGTAAGGATATTGAGCTGTTTACATCAATATGTATTAACACCAATAATTTCTTATTGTACAATCCTGTGTACAATACAATAGATAATTAGGATTCACACAGTTCATTTCTATAGGAGACTTGTGAACATTCATCACATGTAATATCACTTCAAGAATCTATAGTGTATTGACTGATTTGAACAACTATTGTTTTTTCTCAGTCAACGTCATTCATTTTTATAATTCTTGATATCTTATATAACTAAATAACAATTATTCAGTTTCATATTTGATTCCTATAGATATACAAAGATTTACTGTCAAACAGCAACCTATGAATATCATGAGCAATTGTTGAGTCTAACTCAACATTTGCATTTTCTCGATTTCCTTTTACTTGTCTAAGTCTGCATACTATCGCAGCTCTGAGAACCATTTCCAATATCTCATATTAGAGATGCTAATTTTTCAATAGATATGTAAAAAGTTGATAATAAGAATATCTGAAACATATTTCAAGTTTCAAATTCGTTTTGCTAATATTCCTATATTGGTTGCAGTGGAAGAACTGCTACTTCTCTATCTCAGTTGACCTTCCTACATCGATTCGACCGTTTAAAATCTTACCACTTGCCTTTCTCAAAGGAACATCATAAATATCTCTTCATCTTAGTCTATCCAAATAAGAGATTTCATGACAACCATTGCCTTTCAAAAAGACATACCATGAGTACCTCTTCACCTTGGTCTATCCAAGTAAGAGGATTCATGATATTTGATTAGGATAGTGACTTTCACTAACCCCTGAAGATATTCTTCAGAGTTTTCTAGTCAGTCTGAGTATGAGAAGTATTGGCATCCAACATGCCAACATCTCGAATAGACGACATTTTAGTGAACGAAGGAAATAACGTGATTTAAGCAGATAGTTCTGATAATTCAATTATAGTCTTTTATCTTGAATTATTTCCCACTACTTTTCGACGGACTGTATAACCTTCAGGTATACTGAACGGAAGACTCCGACGGTCTCATAGTGAGGATCAGAATCTCCAAGAATCACAGTATGACCTCGGGTAAACACATAGTATCATACCATTATCTTAGAACAACCATCTCATGGTAATTGTAACTCCTTGCAATATCCGATCTTATTTCGGCTCCCAGGTCTTTAATGGTCCCGGGTAAACACAGTAGACCATTATACCTGGTCTAAGTTTTACCATCAATACGTGATAGAGTAAAGTAAGAATGTAGCTCTCGGGTAAACGCGAGGATAGTTACACCGTTCCTCTATTCCAATCTCAAGGCATCAAGATTCCATAGTTAATAGTCCTTTCATCAGATGGCGGCAGATCTCGGGTAAACACATAGAAACTGCCATCATTGAATCAAGTTCTAAAAACTATATTGATGGAGAGTCATGCGGTACATTCTCAATGACTCGCGCTCCAGCTTAGACTTTATGTTGAAAGTTTTGTTTATGTTAAGTTGGTCTCATCCTAGGCGATAGTTTATAAATATATCAAATATATTTAACTATACCTAAATATTAGCGATCGATTCATAATCAAAAACTAAAAAGTATACATGAACCATACATGTTCATTATGTGGTCATAGACAGCACGGTGATTAACTGGAGCCAAACAATTAATCACCAAAACTATATAACATGTATATATTCTAAACATCCAAACACATAGCCACTAGTAATCTCATCCCCTGTCGCATTCTTGGTTGTATTTGTGGATCATCCTCGCCTCTCCTCGGCCGGCGCGATCAATTACAAATAATATTAATTTTTGAAACAATTTCAAATACAAATAAATTGTAAGAAAAAGCCTTATGGCCGAGTACAATAATGGAGGGAGATAGAATTACAATGGAATGAGAGAGAGATAGAGACTCGCAGGCCTCATTAATTAACATTTAATTAACCCATATAACACATTCCAAGATAATCATCACAAATCACATACCATTACATGATATGAAATAAATAAAGTGTATGTCCATGACCACTGCAAATTTTAACCAACCACGCATGATAAAGCATATCACATGAAGGCTAAAATTTTGAAAATATAATAATTTTGGTCTTCTTAAAATCTGGGTACCAATCAAAATTAGATAATTTTGAAATTTCGAAAATCTCATTTTCTAACATGCAATAAATCTAATTTAAAGTATCAAACACATCAACATGTGTAAACAAAGCTAAAATTAAAATTCAAAAATATTCCATACAAAATTTAGAACAATTCTAAGTTAATTAATCTAACACTTAGATTAATATTAAATCACATTAATAACAATTATTAATGCGAAAACAATCTAACATTTAGATTG
Organism: Zantedeschia hybrid cultivar; assembly: GCA_030544215.1. Lineage (NCBI taxonomy): Eukaryota > Viridiplantae > Streptophyta > Magnoliopsida > Alismatales > Araceae > Zantedeschia > Zantedeschia hybrid cultivar. The sequence goes on along the minus strand of JARZZO010000012.1, from coordinate 38,373,825 downwards.
AATTAAAAATTCCAAAATAACACTTATAAAAGAATTTTTTTAATTCCAATTATTAATTACTTAACAACTCTTTGTTAAGAACCCCTTTATTAAATCATATTTCTCAATAACTATTATTAAGAAATAATAATTAAAACATTTCTAATTAAAATAGTCTAACAATTAGACTTAATGTACTCTCTTAATAACTTTTATTAAAAGATTATATTAAGTGGATAAGATCTTTAAAACTTTAATTAAAAGATCCAGGAGAAAATTAATTAATTATCTTAATAACTATTATTATGACATAATTAATCTTTAATAACTTTTATTAAGGTTTATTCTCATAAAATAATTAACCTCATTATAACAATTATAAAAAGGGTTAATTAAACACTTAATAACCTTTTATTAAGTGTCCTTTAATTAAAACATTAATTTCATAACAACATTTGCTAAGAAATTAATGCATTAATCTAATCACTTAACTAAATATATATTAACAACATTTGATAAATGTTTTAAGGCTACAACTAGAAATAATTAACAACACTTGTTAACTTTAATTTAAGATCATATCTTAAATATAAATTAACAATACTTGTTAATGATGATTTAAGATCACATCTTATAAGCCCCTTAATCACATAGTTAAAAGAGAATTAACAACATTTGTTAATATTTATTTAAGATCATATTTTAAATTTTAAACCCCTCTAACAACATAATTTAAAACTAATTAATAACATTTGTTAATTAATTCAAGATCATATCTTAATAATTAACAACCCCTTATTAACTAAAAAATATTAATTTTGAGTTTAAAACCATTTTAAACTTTGTTTAATTTGAATTTTTCAATTAATAATAGTGGGGTTTTAATTAAAACATGGTTTTTAAGGGGCAAATTATCAATTGGGAAAATGGGACAAGCCCATTAGGGCCCCTGGGCCCAGCCTAGGGTCGGGTTTGGCCTGGCACCCCACCTGCCTCGAGCCAGGTGACAGGCCCCAAGCCCACTGGTCGAACCAGGTGGAGGGGGGGTCGGGCCCGGTTTGATGCCCCAACCCGCCTGGTCGGGACGTTCGGGACCGGCTGGTCCAGCGCCCAGCCTGGCTCAATCCCCCCCCCCCCTAGGGTTTCTGCCCCCCTTTTGCAAGTTTCTTGCGGTTTGGGGGCGGCGCCGCCACCGGTGACGGCTGCTGGGCCGCCGGGAAACAACAAACGGGTGTGGCGCCTATCCACCTTGACGCCGGCGATGGCCGGCCGGCGACCCAAGTGTCGCCGGTGGTCCCCAAAAAGGCCACAGTTTGGACTGATTTAAGCCATGCCATTCTTCCCTTAATCTTTCCAACTATTGAAAAATCAGATAGAAGGGGGGTCATCGTCGATCTCCGCTACCTAGCACAGGTCCTAGGGAGTTTGCAGAGGCCACCGATCATACCATTCTCCACTTTGGAGGTGGTTGCACTCCATCAAAGGTATATTGAAGCCCATAAAAGCTATTTCTTCATCTCTATGAAGAACACCTTGAAACCCCATTAAAATAGAATTTTTCCCCGCAGAAAAATAACTCGAACATTGTATGTTCGTTTACACGAAGGATTTATAGCACGGGAAAAATAAATACAGCATGGAATTTATTTAGAATATTAATTTCGTCGGTCCGAAGCGGATCAGAGCGGAACCTGGCTCTGATACCACTGTTGGGATCCGGGCGAGGCACGAAGAACGCAGCGAAAATGACGAACAAAAAATATCCCGCCCGATGCCCGTTGATCCGATTGGGAACGAAAAACTAAAACCGAAAAACCGGGTCGCAATCTGATTACCGTGTGCGGATTCGAATCCACTTCCGTCTCGGTTCCGTCGAGGCAATGCCGCGAGCCTCACAAGCATCCAACCTCCAGCGGAATCTACGCGATCTTCGTGGTGGTTCGTCCTCGCTCCCTCGTCCGTATCAGCTCACTCATTGAAGATCTGTCGCCGCAACGATGTCTGGAAACCCGCGTACGGGAATTCCCAACTTTCGGGAATCGAGCGCGGCGGAGATGGAGATTATTCGGACGCCTCGAATGGGGCGCCCAAAGGAGGAGAGAGAAGGGGGGATGACGGCCAGCATGGGGAAACTCTGAAGCTTAGCCCAGGGTTTCTCAACCGTACGGATATATATATAAAGTCGGCGCGACTTTTCACAAAAGTCTCCGAGTTAATATAAATCCCACTAAAACACCACCGACTGAGAATCTTATTGCGTGTGACCCTCTAGGCCCATTAACCAATCCGGTTTTCAGCCCGTTAAGTCCAATAACTAGTTATTAACTTAGTGTAATTAATTAATATCTAGATATTAACTAATTACTTAGCCAAATTAACATCGCATGTAAATTCGGTCGGACTTCCGATCAAGTTAGGTGCCAAGCAACACCACATGATCCCGGAAGGTAATGGGGTTCAGCAACCCACTCATGGCACTTGTCCGTCCACAGTTACCACGTGGCTATAATCCTTCGTTCGCACAATGCTCTCGAGTTAACCTATGGTATGGTCCACTGTCAAACCCTAGATTGTCAACTCACTTGAATCAGACTCCGTTATACAATATCGAAAACACAAGTTAGAATTGGGTGGCCTCAAAGCCAATCATTGTACATTCTAGTTCAAATTATTAATAAAGGCAATGATTTCTTCATTTAATAGTTCTCGCAAATTAACTGTCGTAATAAAGGTCCGTAGACAAATGTATGGGATATTGAATCATGATGAGATCATGATAATGAGATCAATATCCTCAGTCACTTGTCTTAAACAGTTCTCGATCATAGGATATTTGAGATGGACATTAAATATCCGATAAGATCGATACAAGTTATGTTTGCTCATGTGATGAGGGTGAATGATCTCACATTCACTCGTGTGGTGACACTAAGACAAACAAGTGGGTGCTCATTAGATAATGAGTTCACTGAACAGACCCAAATAAGAATTCCTGGATGGTAATTATACCTATTAGTCAACCAGGGAATTCAATTGTTGCAGTAGCACAGTTGGTCCTTTGACCTGAGTCACCAATGATACCTTGTTTGTGGACCATTATATCTTGATTCTCTGTCTAGTGGACTTTAACCATTAAGTCCACAATAGTCGGTATTTCAGATACAGTGGAAAGCTTGCGAAGGTAATTGAGTGAACAACAAGGGATCACTCACTCTTGGTATAAGACTGGAGAGAGAATGTCCTATGGATGTGTACACAGAAATCTCTGGCCAGGGTCAATTGAAAGAGATGTCTTTCTAGATATTAACTGTGTACTGGAATCCATCTGGATAATGCGATAGAGGGTTTGACTATAAAACCATACCCTTGCGTTATTGGGACATTGCATGAGTGAAGGATTATATCTGTGCGGTATCTGCAGACGGAAATGTTCAATTAAAGGGAACAATATCCCTTACATCTTTTGGGATCATGAGGTAGTGTTTGGTGCTGTTTATGATCAGAAGGCCAAGTGATTTGATCATTAGATGATAATTCACTTGTTTATTAAATTAATCATTTAACATATGATGTTTAAATGTTAATTAATAAATATTAAACTCAAGAAATAGTTCTAAGTTTAATGGGCCTGCAATCGGACTGATATATAGGCCTAGAGGGTCACACACATAAGAGTTCTCAATAGACGGTGAGAGATGTTAAATTTCATGCTTATCTGGGTTTTTATGAAAAACCGCAGGATAAATATGAAGATTTAATGGAGAATTATCTAAGGCCAAACTCTTGGATAATCATGAGGATTAATCCTTGTGCTTATCCTTATTTCTATATAAGGAGGGCCAAGGGGAAGGGGTAAAAAGTTGGTTGGACGAATTACTCACCCCAGATTCTCTCTCTCCTCTCTCTCTCTCCTTCTCTCTCTTTTGGAGTGGATCTATCTCTCTCCGCGCATGGTGGATTTGAGATCTGGTCGGAGCACTCAAGTCGAGGAGGAAATCTCGTCTGCAGCGGGAACTCGTGTGGATACCTCTAGAGATCGTACGCGTGCGCGATTACCGAGTCGGCATCATCCACGGGAGATTCGAAACCCCGCAAAGGTGAAGAACTATTCTTCCCGCATTTATTTTAATATCCGTTTTACGATCCCAGCAACCGATACAATGGAATCGATTTTATTTCCGCTGCGTTCATGGCGATTCCTTACAGTGGTATCAGAGTAAGGTTGCTGGTTCGGTCGTAAAACGGCATCGTTTTGCGTGTTTTTCTCGTTATGCGTGAAGAACCCGTATTGTACATGTTCTTGTGTCTAATCCGATTAAAAATGACATAATTGTGTTCATATGATGAACACAAACAATTTGATTATTTTTCTGTATTTTTTGGATTTTATTTGGGTTTTTCGGAGTTCTTCGTGGGACAACGAACGGGGTACTTTAGCGGCTTCGTACGCGATTCCCAAGTGTTGGGATAGCGGCCCGGATGTCCAGATCTCTTGGTGATAGTCACCTCTACGGATTGGGCATGATGATCGGTGCCGGAGTGCCCTTGGAGGTGCTGAAAATCGAGCCCAAACTCGGGTTTTTAAAACCTGGAAAATCAGATTTTAAGGGGAAGTTTAGGGCTAGATCCAAGGGCCATTTGGCCACCGCCGGCTGCCCCACCAGTGCCGGGCGGATCGCCGGCGGTGGAGGCGTTGCCGGCGGTGCCTGGCGGCGCCGGCGCCGGCGCCTGGCGGCGCTGCCAAGGCCTCCTCCCCGCGGCCTGCATTTAGGGTTGCAGGTTTTGGGAAGGGGCCGGTCGAATGGAGGCAGAAGGGGCCGGACCGGGCGAGGGCCGAGCCGGCGCCCTGGCCGAGCCAGGGTTCGACCCTAGCTGAGCCAGGGTTCGACCCTGGCCGAGACAGGGCTCGGGTCTGGCTGGGCCAAACCCCCTGGCCGAGCCAGGGCTCGACCCTGGCCGAGCCAGGGCCCTGGGTCCGGGCCAATGGGCCCTAATGGGCTGAGCCCGTTTCTAATATTTATTAAAATTGTTTTTAATGCCTGTTAAAACCCCTTTAAACCCATTATTAGCCCATTTAAGCCCATTTAAAGCCTATTTTTAAATTGTTTTATAACGAATAATTGTAGGAATAATTAATAAATGTTATTAATTATTTTTATGATTATTAACAGCTTATTAAAGTGTTTAATAACTGTTATTCAATTAAAGGGCTTTATTATTAATAGGGAGTTAGTTAATTATTTAAAATTGTTTTAGATAATTAATTTTCCTATTAAATCAATTAGTTTAAAATTGTTTTAAACTGATTTCATGCATAACTTGAGTATATTTTACTGTTCAAATTGTTTGAATTAGGATTTAGATTAACTGAATAGTTTAGTTATTTAATTTGTTAATAATGTTTTGAATATTATTGATTATGTTGAAATAAATGTTATTTCGAAAACTAATTGGTATTATAATTTTATATTTATAAAATTTAATACCAAACTGTAATTATGTGATGATTGTGATGCATGTGATGTGTGTTATGGTGGAATGATCATGGACTTAGTATTTTCATGTGATGAATGATGTGGATGAATGCGATGCTTATTTCATTTGGTATTTTAAATAGGACCTGCGTGTCCTCTCTCTTAATCCAAGTGTACTTTCTAGCTTTCTATAAGATTGTACTCCCCTTGATAATATCAAGGTTTCTTAGTCTTTAAATGTATATTTGTGGACCTGCGAGTCCTTAATTTCATATTTAAATGTATCGGATTAAGCTAAGAGGACGAGATCTTCTGAAGACACCTCTAAAGGAAGGACTCGCATCAAATGGAACCAGTGTTGTTGTTTTCACATTAGGATCCTATTATGGATCATCGTTTGGCTCCGATGATTCCATAGTAGCTTTAGCACTCCATGATCATCCCCATTTAATTTTTCTGCATATATGTGATATTTGTGGACTATGCTATCATATATATATTTCTATTAAGTATAATGATACGTCAAATCGAAATACTATTGATAGCACAATTTTTATAAATCAAATAAAAAACCCTCTTTTAAAATTTAAGTTGTAAACGTGAGATATTCAGAATAATCCACGTAACCCACCATCATTATAGATCTTAGGATAATTCTTATCTCAAATGGATTTGTTGTACTACCACAAGGTCTATTTGATTTAGAAATTAACCTTGGTCTACGACATGTGATGTCATGAAGATGAATGGACAAATAGTGTAGTTTTGTTGTGCTACCACAAGGATTGCACTATGAATCCATGTTATCTAAGTAATGATGGATAAACTTAACTGAATCATTTGATTTGTTGTGCTACCACAAGGTCATTCTGATTCAGGGGTTAAATCGATCGGATATTGCAAATGTTGCAACTGTCAAAAGTTGACTGCCTAAGAGACTTGATGTAATTTGTTGTGCTGCCACAAGGTCACATGCATGTTGCCCGAAGGATTATGATCCCCACTAGGAGATCACCGGAATCTCCCGTTCTGTATATTAGAGGGTCATACAGATCGTCGAAAAATAATGGGAGCCTAAATCTAGATTAAAAGTCCTAAATCTGATTTTAAGAACTATCTGCTCAATTTTATATATTTCCATATAGGTCGCTATGTCGTCACCTAATCCCCTCCGTTGCATACTTGATGCAAACAAACTCACGGGACCAAATTACATTGACTGGTTATGCAACCTGAAGATTGTCTTCAGGTGTGAAAAGCTAGCCTATGTCTTGGATCAACCAGATCCAGTGCAACCCGGTGATAATGCTAACGAAGATGAATTAATGATGTTTGAAAATTGGAAGTGTTAGAATTGGGTGGCCTCAAAGCCAATCATTGTACATTCTAGTTCAGTTTATTAATAAAGGCAATTATTTCTTTATTTAATAGTCTCGCAAACGACTATCGTAATGAAGGTCCATAGACAAATGTATGGGATATTGAATCATGATGAGATCATGATAGTGAGATCAATATCCTAAGGCAATTGTCTTAAATAGTTCTCGATCGTAGGATATTTGAGATGGACATTAAATATCCGATAAGATCGACACAAGTTATGTCTGCTCATATGATGAGGGTGAATGATCTCACATTCACTCGTGTGGTGACACTAAGACAAACAAGTGGGTGCTCATTAGAGAATGAGTTCACTGAACAGACCCAAATAAGAATTCCTGGATGGTAATTATACCTATTAGTCAACTAGGAAATTCAATCGTTGCAGTAGCACAGTTGGTCCTTTGACCTGAGTCACCAATGATATCTTGTTTGTAGACCATTGTATCTTGATTCTCTGACTCGTGGACTTTAACCATTAAGTCTACCATAATCGGTCTTTCAGATACAGTGGAAAGCTAGCGAAGGTAATTGAGTGAACAACAAGGGATCACTCACTCTTAGTATAAGACTGGAGAGAGAATTTCCTATGGATGTGTACACAGAAATCCCTGGCCATGGTCAAATGAAAGAGATGTCTTTCTAGATATTAACTGTGTACTGGAATCCATCTGGGTAATGCGATAGAGGGTTTGACTATAAAACCATACCCTTGTGTTATCGGGACATTGTATGAGTGAAGGATTATATCTGTGCGGCATCTGCAGACGGAAAGGTTCAATTGAAGGGAACAGTATCCCTTATATCTTCTGGGATCATGAGGTAGTGTTTGGTGCTGTTCATGATCAGAAGGCCAAGTGATTTGATCATCAGATGATAATTCACTTGTTTATTAAATTAATCATTTAACATGTGATGTTTAAATGTTAATTAATAAATATTAAACTTAAGAAATAGTTCTAAGTTTAAAATGGCCTGCAACCGGACTGATATATGGGCCTAGAGGGTCACAGACATAAGAGTTCTCGTCAGACGGTGAGAGATGTTAAATTTCATGCTTATCTGGGTTTTTGTGAAAAGCTGCAGGATAAACATGAAGATTTAATGGAGAATTATCCAAGGCCAAACTCTTGGATAATCATGAGGATTAGTTGTTGTGCTTATCCTTATTTCTATATAAGGAGGGCCAAGGGGGAGTGGTAAAAAGTAAGTTGGACGAATTTTTACTCCCAAGATTCTCTCTCCTCTCTCTCTCTCCTTCTCGGAGTGGATCTGTCTCTCTCCGCGCATGGTGGATCTGAGATCTGGTCGGAGCACTCAAGTCGAGGAGGAAATCGCGTCTGCTGCGGGAACTCGTGTGGATACCTCTAGAGATCGTGCGCGTGCGCGATTACCGAGTCGGCATCATCTACGGGAGATTCGAAACCCCGCAAAGGTGAAGAACTGTTCTTCCCGCGTTAGTTTTAATGTCCGTTTTACAACCCCAGCAACCGATACAATGGAATCATTTTTATTTCCGCTGCGTTCATGACGATTCCTAATAGTGGTATCAGAGCCAGGTTCGCTGGTTCGGTTGTAAACCGGCACCGTTATACGTGTTTTTCTCGTTATGCGTGAAGAACCCGTATTGTACGTGTTCTTGAGTATAATCCGATTAAAAATGACAGATTAGTGTTCATATGATGATCACGATCAATTTGATTATTTTTCTGTATTTTTCGGATTTTTATTTGGGTTTTTCGGAGTTCTTCATGTGATGATGAACTGGGGTACTTCGGCGGCTTCGTACATGCATTCCAAGTGTTGGGATGGCGGCCCGGATGTCTGGATCTATTGGTGATAGTCACCACTTCGCATTGGGCATGGAGATCGGCACCGGAGTGCCCTAGGAGATGCTAAAAATCAAGCCCAAACTCGGTTGTTTAACCCTGCAAAATCAGATTTTAAGGGAGTTTAGGACTCGATTCGAGGAGCATTTGGCCACCGTCGGCTGCCCCACCGGTGCCGGGCTGACCGCCGGAGGTGGGGGCGTCGCCGGCGGTGCCTGGCGGCGCCGTCGCCGGCGCCTGGCGGCGCTGCCATCGCCTAAACCGCCGCCGGCTGCTGTTTCTAGGGTTGCAGGTTTAGAAGATAAAGGAGCCGGTCGAACCCTTCACAGAAGCGCCGGACCGCCCGGTCCCGACCTGGTCGGACCGGGCGGGGGCCGGGCGGCGCCCTGGCCGAGCCAGGGTGCGACCCTGGCCGAGCCAGGGCTCGACCCTGGATGAGCCAGGGTTCGACCCTGGCCGAGCCAGGGCCCTGGGTCCGGCCCTTTGGGCCCTAATGGGCTGGGCCCATTTTCTGGTTATTAAAAATTGTTTTTTAAATACCTGTTTAACCCCCTTTAAACCCAATTTTAGCCCGTTTTAGCCTGTTTTAAAACATAATAATTATAAGAATAATTAATAAGTGTTATTAATTAATTTTTATGATTATTAACAGTTTATTAAAGTGTTTAATAACGGTTAGTCTATTAAAGGGCTTTATAATTAATGGGTGTTAGTTAATTATTTAAAATTATTTTAGATAATTAATTTTCCGGTTAATTTAATTAGTTTAAAATTGTTTCAAACTAATTTCATGCATAACTTGATTACACTTTGCCGTTCAAATTGTTTGAATCATTATTTAGATTAACTGAATAGTTTAGTTAGTTTATTTGTCAATAATGTTTTAAATATTATTGATAATGCTGAAATAAATGTTATTTCGAAAAATAATTGGTATTATAATTTTATATTTATAAAATTTTATACCAAACAGCAATTATGTGATGATTGTGATGCATGTGATGTGTTTTATGGTGGGATGATCATGGACTTAGAATTTTCATGTGATGAATGATGTGAATGGATGCGATGCTTATTTCATTTGGTATTTTAAATAGGACCTGCGTGTCCTCCTCTCTCTTAATCCAAGTGTACTTTCTACCTTCCTATAAGATTGTACTCCCCTTGATAAGATCAAAGTTTCTAATTGTTTAAATGTATATTTGTGGACCTGCGAGTCCTGAATTTTGTATTTAAATGTATCGGATTAAGTTTAGAGGACGGGATCTTCTGAAGACACTTCTGGAGGGAGGACTTGCATCGAATGGAACCAGTGTTGCTGTTTACACATTAGGATCCTATTATGGATCATCGTTTGGCTCCGATGATTCCATAGTAGCTTTAGCAGTCCATGATCATACCCATTTAATTTTTCTGCATATATGTGATGTTTGCGGACCATGCTATCATATATATATATTTCTATTAAGTATAGTGATACTTCAAATTGAAATACTATTGATAGCACGATTTTTACAAATCAAAATCAAATCCCTCTTTTAAAACTTAAGTTGTAAACGTGAGATATTAAGAATAATCCACGTAACCCACCATCATTATAGATCTTAGGATAATTCTTATCTCAAACGGATTTGTTGTGCTACCACAAGGTCTGTTTGATTTAGAAATTAAACTAGGTCTACGACATGTGATGTCATTAAGATGAATGGACAAATAGTGTAGTTTTGTTGTGCTACCACAAGGATTGCACTATGAATTCATGTCATCTAAGTAATGATGGATAAACTTAACTGAATCAAATTGATTTGTTGTGCTACCACAAGGTCATTCTGATTCAGGAGTTAAATCGATCGGATATTGCAATCGTTGCAACTGTCAAGAATTGACTGCCTAAGGGACTTGATGTGATTTGTTGTGCTACCACAAGGTCACATGCATGTTGCCCGAAGGATTCTGATCCCCACTAGGAGATCACCGGAATCTCCCGTTCTGTATCTTAGAGGGTCATACAGATCGCCGAAAAATAGTGGGAGCATAAATCTAGATTAAAAGTCCTAAATCTGATTTTAAGAACTATCTGCTCATTTTATATATTTCAATGTAGGTCGCTATGTCGTCACCTAACCCCCTCCGTTGCATACTTGATGCAAACAAACTCACGGGACCAAATTACATTGACTGGTTACGCAACTTGAAGATTGTCCTCAGGTGCGAAAAGCTAGCCTATGTCCTGGATCAACCAGATCCAGTGCAACCCGGTGATAATGCTAACGAAGATGAATTAATGATGTATGAAAATTGGAAGGAGGACTCTGTCAAGGTCCAGTGTTATATGCTCGGTTCAATGAATAATGAACTGCAGCGACAGCATGATAACATGGAACCTAAGACCATTCTGAATCACCTACAAGAGTTGTTTGGTGAACAATCCAGAACAGAAAGATATGAGATATCTAAGAAATTGTTCAGGACCAGAATGAGCGAGGGCACATCTGTGCAAACTCATGTGCTCAAGATGATAGAATGGATTGAGAGGCTTACTGTGCTGGGCTTTGTTATGAACAATGACCTGAGCATTGACTTAATCCTACAGTCCCTTCCAGATTCATTTTCACAATTCATTATCAACTTCAATATGAACAAAATTGAAGTTTCACTAGCTGAGCTGCTCAACATGTTGAAGACAGCTGAAGGCACTATCCAGAAAGATAAGCCAAGTGTAATGCTTGTTGGTAAGACCAACAAGAAAAGGAAAGCTGGACAGACCTTTAAGAAAGGTAAGCCTAAGAAGCAAGTGAAAAGCAAACCGGCGGCACAAAAGGACAAAGCTAAAGTCAATGATAAAGGTCAGTATTTCTACTGCCATAAAGAAGGTCATTGGAAGAGAAACTGCAAGATTTATCTTGCAGAAAAAGCAAAGGAGAAGCTTGGTGAAGCTTCAGGTGTTAACAAGTAAGAGAAGATTGAACCGCGGAGACGTGGATCTGAGGCTCAGGAATGGAGCAAAAGTTGCTGCGTTAGCTGTGGGGACAGCAAGACTTCAGATGCCGTCAGGAGACTCTCTGGAACTGATAGATTGTTATTATGTTCCAACCATTATTAGGAATATCATATCTATTTCATGTTTAGATAGACAAGGATATTCTATGAAACTAGAGAATAAAGGTTGTTCAATTTATCAAGGAGACAAATTGTTTGCTTCCGGGTATTTATTGAATGGATTATATTTACTTGATATTTCATGTGATGTTTCTCTGGTAAATAATTCTCTTGAACGCTTAGATAAGGATGTGAATAAATCGTACCTATGGCATTGTAGGCTAGGTCATATAAATGAGAACAGGATCATAAGATTGCAAAAGAATGGATATCTTGATCCATTTGATTATGAATCATTTGCAACCTGTGAAGCTTGTCTCATGGGAAAGATGACCAAAGTTCCATTCTCAGGACATAGAGAAAGAGTTAAGGACTTATTGGAACTAATACATAGTGATGTATGTGGTCCAATGTCCACTCATGCTATGGGTGGTTACTCATACTTTGTTTCATTTACAGATGATTTCTCAAGATATGGCTACATATATTTGATGAAATATAAGTCAGAAGTCTTTGAGAAATTTAAAGAGTTTAAAAACGAAGTTGAGAACCAGACTGGAAAGAGTATTAAAACTCTTCGATCAGATCGAGGGGATGAATACTTAAGTACAGAATTCACAGAATATCTTAAGGATAATGGTATTTTGTCTCAATGGACTCCTCCCTATACACCTCAGTTAAATGGTGTATCGGAAAGGAGAAATCGTACTCTATTAGATATGGTACGATCCATGATGAGTTATGCCAAACTTCCAATCTCTTTATGGGGATATGCACTGTTGACTGCTGCATATCTGTTGAACAAAGTTCCAAGTAAATTAGTACCTTCCACTCCATATGAGATATGGAAAGGAAAGAAACCAGACTTTAAGCATGTTAGAGTCTGGGGTTGTCCTGCACATGTCAAAAGACATGATCCAGACAAACTGGATTCCAGGACAGAGAAATGTAGATTTGTGGGATATCTAAAAGAGAGTTTTGGATATTACTTCTATCAGCCCAGCGATCAAAGGGTGTTTGTCGCAAAAAGAGCTGCCTTCATAGAGAAAGAATATCTTTCAAAAGAAGACAGTGGGAGCAAGATAGAACTAGAAGAAATTCTAGACTCACAAATCAACACTGGTTCATCTACTGAACCAATGACTCAAGAACTTGTTCAAGATGATACACAAAAGGTTCGCAGATCAGGTAGAGTGCCTAAGCAACCTGAAAGATATGTTGGACATATCGATGAAGGCAAACCAAAAGTGCACTTAAATGAGGATGATGATCCTCAAACATACCTTGAAGCCATAAATAGTCATGAATCAGAAAAATGGCAAGAGGCAATGAATTCTGAAATTCAGTCCATGTATGCCAACCAAGTTTGGAACTTGGTTGATCTGCCAGAAGGTATAGTACCTATTGGCAGTAAATGGATCTTTAAAAGAAAGATCGGGGCAGATGGACAAATTGACACATACAAGGCAAGGCTTGTAACAAAAGGATATCGTCAAAGGCAAGGTGTTGACTATGACGAAACCTTTTCTCCAGTTGCCATGATTAAGTCAATCAGAATACTTCTTGCTATCGCCGCATTCTATGATTATGAAATATGGTAAATGGATGTGAAAACAGCATTCCTTAACGGGAACCTTCAAGAAGAGATGTATATGATACAACCTGAAGGGTTCACTTCCAAAGAGCATTCAAGCAAGGTATGCAAGCTGCAAAGATCTATCTATGGATTAAAGCAGGCATCCCAAACTTGGAACTTAAGATTTGATGAAGCAATCAAATCTTATGACTTCATTAAGAATGAAGATGAACCTTGTGTATACAAAAAGGCTAGTGGGAGCGCAGTTACCTTTTTGGTACTTTATGTTGATGACATTCTACTCATTGGGAATGATGTAGGAATGTTGTCATCAGTAAAGACTTGGTTATCCAAAAACTTCTCCATGAAAGATTTGGAAGAAGCATCCTATATTCTGGGAATAAGGATCTATAGAGATAGGTCCAAAAGGATGCTTGGCTTGTCCCAATCTATGTACATAGATACCATAGTCAAAAGGTTTAGCATGAAAAATTCCAAGAGAGGCCTCGTTCCTATGAGGCATGGAATTTATCTCGCTAAAGAAATGTCTCCCAAGACACCTGAAGAGAGAGCATACATGGATAGAGTTCCTTATGCCTCGGCAATAAGATCTATCATGTATGCAATGCTATGTACTAGGCTTGATGTGGCACATCCATTAAGTGTCACTAGTAGATATCAAGCTGATCCAGGTGAGGAACACTGGAAGGCGGTGAAATGTATCCTTAGATACTTGAGAAGGACTAAGGATCTATTTCTCGTTTATGGAGGAAACGACTTGGAACTTCGAGGATTTACTGACTCGAGTTTCCAGTCGGATATGGATGACAGCAAATCTATGTCTGGATTTGTGTTCATGTTAAATGGAGGTGCAGTAAGTTGGAAGAGTTCCAAACAGGAAACTACTGCAGATTCGACGACCGAAGCAGAATACATTGCTGCAGCTGAAGCGGCCAAGGAGGCGGTTTGGATGAAGAAGTTCATCTCGGCGCTTGGAGTCGTTCCAAGCATTTCAGATCCTGTTCCATTATTGTGTGACAACAATGGGGCAATAGCTCAAGCAAAGGAGCCAAGATCACATCAGAAGTCAAAGCACATTCTGAGACGATTTCATCTGATTCGTGAGATCGCCCGAGGAGATATAGTAGTTGAGAAAGTCTCATCTGAAGATAATGTAGCAGATCCCTTGACTAAGCCATTGTCTCAAAACAATTTAGAACGTCACCTTAAGTCTATGGGACTTAGACACATGGATGATTGGCTATAGTCCAAGTGGGAGAATGTTAGAATTGGGTGGCCTCAAAGCCAATCATTGTACATTCTACTTCAGTTTATTAATAAAGGCAATTATTTCTTTATTTAATAGTTCTCGCAAACGACTATCGTAATGAAGGTCCATAGACAAATGTATGGGATATTGAATCATGATGAGATCATGATAGTGAGATCAATATCCTAAGGCAATTGTCTTAAATAGTTCTCGATCGTAGGATATTTGAGATGGACATTAAATATCCGATAAGATCGACACAAGTTATGTCTGCTCATATGATGAGGGTGAATGATCTCACATTCACTCGTGTGGTGACACTAAGACAAACAAGTGGGTGGTCATCAGAGAATGAGTTCACTGAACAGACCCAAATAAGAATTCCTGGATGGTAATTATACCTATTAGTCAACCAGGGAATTCAATCGTTGCAGTAGCACAGTTGGTCCTTTGACCTGAGTCACCAATGATACCTTGTTTGTGGACCATTGTATCTTGATTCTCTGACTCGTGGACTTTAACCATTAAGTCTACCATAATCGGTCTTTCAGATACAGTGGAAAGCTAGCGAAGGTAATTGAGTGAACAACAAGGGATCACTCACTCTTGGTATAAGACTGGAGAGAGAATGTCCTATGGATGTGTACACAGAAATCCCTGGCCAGGGTCAAATGAAAGAGATGTCTTTCTAGATATTAACTGTGTACTGGAATCCATCTGGGTAATGCGATAGAGGGTTTGACTATAAAACCATACCCTTGTGTTATCGGGACATTGTATGAGTGAAGGATTATATCTGTGCGGCATCTGCAGACGGAAAGGTTCAATTGAAGGGAACAGTATCCCTTATATCTTCTGGGATCATGAGGTAGTGTTTGGTGCTGTTCATGATCAGAAGGCCAAGTGATTTGATCATCAGATGATAATTCACTTGTTTATTAAATTAATCATTTAACATGTGATGTTTAAATGTTAATTAATAAATATTAAACTTAAGAAATAGTTCTAAGTTTAATGGGCCTGCAACCGGACTGATATATGGGCCTAGAGGGTCACAGACATAAGAGTTCTCGTCAGACGGTGAGAGATGTTAAATTTCATGCTTATCTGGGTTTTTGTGAAAAGTTGCAGGATAAACATGAAGATTTAATGGAGAATTATCCAAGGCCAAACTCTTGGATAATCATGAGGATTAGTTGTTGTGCTTATCCTTATTTCTATATAAGGAGGGCCAAGGGGGAGTGGTAAAAAGTAAGTTGGACGAATTTTTACTCCCAAGATTCTCTCTCCTCTCTCTCTCTCCTTCTCGGAGTGGATCTGTCTCTCTCCGCGCATGGTGGATCTGAGATCTGGTCGGAGCACTCAAGTCGAGGAGGAAATCGCGTCTGCTGCGGGAACTCGTGTAGATACCTCTAAAGATCGTGCGCGTGCACGATTACCGAGTCGGCATCATCTACGGGAGATTCGAAACCCCGCAAAGGTGAAGAACTGTTCTTCCCGCGTTAGTTTTAATGTCCGTTTTACAACCCCAGCAACCGATACAATGGAATCATTTTTATTTCCGCTGCGTTCATGACGATTCCTAACAGGAAGGAGGACTCTGTCAAGGTCCAGTGTTATATGCTCGGTTCAATGAACAATGAACTGCAACGACAGCATGATAACATGGAACCTAAGACCATTCTGAATCACCTACAAGAGTTGTTTGGTGAAGAACCGCTCCACCACTGTGGATTGGCCACCTCAGGAACTGGACCCCCCAGTTCCATCTCCCTGCTGGTATCTAGTCATAGCCCCAATCATGACTTCCATAAAACGATCCATATTATGTCCTTCTGTCCTCGGGTCACCACCACCTGCTCTCGAACCACGAGCCAACGGAGCTCTCCTCTTCGGCGCCATCACTACTCACAACACACGAATCGAACCAAAAACACGTCAAAACCTATCAATCTACACCAGCAGCCATCGCCTGTACAGACTCGTACTTATTGTTGGACTATAATATCTAACCTAGTTTATCACATACTCGACCAGACTGAGCTCTGATACCATCTGTAACGACCCGCCATCCTATGACCGGAGACCCGATCACTAAATGGATGTCGGCCCATTAACTACGGGTTCACACCCGGATGTTACACAACACGTCTGGAGGAGTAAGTGCTAAACAAGGCTAAATATAACAATCACACGGACTACAAAGGTAAGCAAGTACGCAGGGAAGAAAATAACAATGTCCGTATACAGTCCAACAATAATTACATGTCCAACGATAACTAAATAAGTACAGGCAGAAGGAAAGTACAACAACATCGGGGCATACCCCGGAACTAAGATAGCTGCTGGTCCGCACACCAAGAAGACACCACGCTACCGCTGCGCCTCGAAGTCCACACCTGAAACCGCAGGGAGTGAGCCACACCAGAATTGGGCTCAGTAGGGATCATCCGATCCCCTGCCTCCCACTCACACACCCACAAGTGAAGCAACAGTAATATATAGAACAGTCAAGCAAAGCAGTAAACACAACAGGCAACTCCGGTACGAAACGCACGACAGACAGTGTAGCAGGAACAACTCTGAGTAACCCGAAGAACCCAACACAGAGCCACGTCTCACGACCGAAGTCCACAAGGCGACTAAACCACACAGTCGACCGAAGTCAAACGTCGCCTCCCAACACTACCACCACTGCTCACGCCTGTCTACCCCTACAGTGTTCCGGGGCACTGTAGGGTGAGGCAGTGAGCTAAACTAGGACTAGCTGGACTCAGTGTACAGCCACTGCCAGCTACGTGTGCACACAAGCAGTCTAGACTACTGTCCTACCACCGGATTGCCTCCACGCTAGGCCTCAGCGCTTCCAGGAGGGCCCTGGGGACCGGCGAACCCCCGTCAAGCCGAAGCTACAGGAACTACCCACAAACCCAACTCTCCCGGGCTGCGTCAGGCCAAAGGACTAAGGGTACCACTCGTAACCTTGATCAAAGGTCACATCAGGCCCAGTGGCTAAAGGGTAAACCAACTCCCACCAGTACCAGCTCCACAGCAAGAAACGCGCCGGAAGCTGTCACGACAAACAGGAATACCCCGACCCGCTGAGGACAAACAGCGATCCCTCGGATAGCACACCGGCTACTCCGGCCCGTCGGGCTCAAGGCGATCCTGCTTTCCTCAGCCAGAGGTAAAACACACATGTACCCCTTCTCCCACCGGTACGGCACAAAGCCTCACAGACACCATGACCCTGTCCCCATCGGTCCATGGTGACAAACGTGAACCACAGTCACATTGATCCACAGTCGTAAGAACACAAACGCATATATAACATGATTCCATTTGCACAGTAAACCCCAGTCTCAGCGTACAGTTAAAGCACACACACCCACACTCGCACACAGATGATGTAATTCCACTCACGCAGAAGTCCTTCGTCTCAGTATACAACCCAAAGCATGCATTAGAACCATCCCGCAGTGAAACACATGCTAAAACCAGAGTTCATACAGTTCTGTCTTGAATCGCGTCGACCGAGGTCGACGCCATTCAAGCTTCACAGACGGGTTTACTAAAAGCCGGATTATCTCTTAAAACGCGTCTACCGTCGAAGTCGCCATTTAAAACGCGTCAATGTGGCCCGACGCCATTCAACCCAGAAATCCAGATTGCAGAACCCTTAAAAGGGGCAATTCCCGCCTAAATGGCGTCATGGTGGCTCGACGTCCTTCTAAAAGGCGTCGACCACCCATGACGTCATTTAGCACAAGCACCCCTCGAACAGCGGGGGTTTTCTGCCCTAAAACGCGTCGTACTGACCCGACGTCCTTTTAAAAGGCGTCGACCAGGTACGACGCCTTTCAGCGCCAGGAACCAGGTTCCCTGGTTCGAACCGAGGGTTCCTCCCTTGAACCCCCAAGCCCCCGAAAAAGCCCCAAAACAAGAAGGAGGGGAAGAGGAACTCAACCACCATATGCATACGACGAATCCACGATCACACGCACGCCAAATCCCACAAGTAAACCCCCTAAACATGCTCAATCTATCCCCCAAACACTACGAGATACGCCAAGCAAACCACGTGCAACACACGCAGGGTTCGTCCCCCTACCAGTTCTTGAACTCCGCCAAGCTCCGTGCCGCCGTCCCGCCGCACCGCACACCGCCGCCGGTACCCTCGAGGACGCCGCCACTCCGCCGGGACGTCGGCCGCCGTCCGGAGAGTGGAACACCGCGAAGGAAGTGGTGGAGGTAGGGGTGAGAGGTAAGGTGGTATTGGAGTGATGGAGGAGGAAGAAGGGGAGGGAAGGGAGGAAGATCGTCGGAGAGGCGGAGGGGGTGAGGAGAGAGAGAGAGAGTGTGAGAATGAGGGAAAGAAGGGGAGGCTCACGGAGTCAATCCGAAACCAGCTAAAACGCGTCGATCGAGGTAGACGCCTATCAGTCTGACAGGACAGCCGTACTGACAGCGGTCTGAAACGCGTCGACCAACCTGGACGCCGTTCAGACGAAGTGACAGGCCGTACTGACAACGCTCTGGCGCCGTGCCCTGACATCGCAGATGTCGCAGTCTGAAACGCGTCGACCCACCTGGACGCCGTTCAGACAAATCTGACAGGGGCCGTACTCACGCGGCCCGAAAACTGCCACGTGGCGCGCACGTGGCACAACAACCAGCATCCTAAATGGCGTCCACACACCCTGACGCCTTTTGAAAGGCGTCGACGAGCGCTGATGCCATTCAGCCAGAAATCAGAAGACCACACAGGGTCCAAACCAGGGGATCCGGCCCGATCCCGACCCGAATACCGAACCGGAAACCTCAGTCCTTACACATGCTGCATAAGGACTGCTCCCAAACCTCGACGGGACGCATCTGAGTAAACCACAAATCCACCTGACCCAGATGGAAGCACCAGCACTGGGGCTGACGTGAGACGAGTTTTTAGCTCAATAAAACTCTGCTCACAATCCTCAGTCCACACAAAACGAACTCCCTTTCGAGTCAACCTCGACAAGGGGGCCGCTATCGAAGAGAATCCCTGAACAAACCGCCTATAATATCCGGCAAGCCCCAAAAAGCTCCTGATCTCAGACACTGAAGTCGGCCTGCTCCAGTCCATCACTGCCTCTATCTTGGCTGGATCCACTGCGATGCCTTCACCAGAAATAACGTGCCCAAGGAAGTGCACCTCGTTCAGCCAAAATTCACATTTGCTGAACTTGGCATAAAGTTGGTGCTCTCTCAGGACCTGCAACACTGCCCGAAGATGGGCAGCGTGCTCTTCCTCAGAAGAAGAATAGATCAGAATATCATCAACAAACACAACCACAAACTGGTCCAGGTAGGTCCTGAAGACTCGGTTCATCAGATCCATAAAGGCCGCCGGAGCATTGGTTAAGCCGAAGGGCATAACCAAAAACTCGTAATGCCCATACCGAGTTCTGAAGGCCGTCTTACTAACATCCACATCCCTGATTCTCATCTGATAATACCCAGATCTCAAATCGATCTTGGAGAACACCCTCGCGGTCTGCAGTTGATCCATCAAGTCATCGATCCTAGGAAGCGGGTACTTATTCTTTATTGTCACTTGGTTCAGCTACCTATAATCGATGCACAATCTCAAAGAACCATCCTTCTTCCTGACAAACAGAACTGGAGCACCCCACGGAGATGTACTGGGACGAATGAAACCCTTATCCAGCAACTCCTGCAACTGCGCCTTCAACTCAGCGAGTTCGGCTGGCGCCATCCGATACGGGGCCTTAGACAAGGGCGCCGTACCTGGTGCAAGCTCGATGGTAAACTCGACCTCTCGCTGAGGAGGAAGGCCAGGCAGCTCCTCAGGAAAAACATCTACGAACTCACAAACAACCGGCACCTCCCAAGGACTGGGACTAGCACGAACATCAGAAACAACAACAGAGGCTAAGAAAGCCTCACAGCAACCAGCAAGCAACCTCCGTGCCTTAAAGGCAGAAATGAGAATACCTCGAGAAGAAAGCCTAATACCTTGGAAGAAGAAGGTCGGGATGTCCGGAATAGAGAAGCGCACCCTCTTCCTGTGGCAGTCCAGCTCCGCATAAAAGGCTTCCAACCAATCCATACCCAGGATGATATCGAAATCACGAATAGCAAGTACGACCAACTGGGCAGGTAGCACATGACCCTCAATGGTCAAGGGAACATCCCTCAAACAATTATAAGATATCATGAAGTCTCCAGAAGGAACCTCAACCATCAGACCATCAAACAACTCAACAACGGGTGCAGAAAGAATGTCTAGGAACTGCTCGGAAATAAAAGAATGCGAAGCACCTGAATCGATCAACACATGCGCAGAGTTCCCAAGGACGGAGAGTGTACCTTCCACCAAGTTGGACGCGCGAGCCTCCCTCCTGGTGATAGCCAGCACTCTCCCCTGAGTCCTCGGCTTCTTCTGATCGCCATGACCCTGCCCCTGACTATGCCCCTGCGGGCACTGCCTCGCCAGATGGCCCTGTTGGCCGCAAGTAAAACATCTCCTGGGAAGAGTGGGACACTGAGTCCCGCCATGAGCACCACCACATTGCTGACAAACAGCCGGAAGCCTCTGAGCTGGCTCCTGCTGTGCACTGGACACTGTCTGACTCTGCTGCCCCTGTCTAGGCCTGCTGCTGCCGCTGCTGCCACTACTGCTGCCACCACCCCTGAAGAATCTCCTGAATCGGGAGCCGAGAGAAGACGATCCCGATCCGAAAGAAGGAGCCGGTGCCGTTGCCTTACTCCTGCCTCGCGCTGGCCCCTGAACAGTCTGCCCTCTCTCTCGGGCCGACTGGATCTGTTGAGCCTCCACAGCTGCTGCACGCCTAACGGCTGACGCCAAGTCTGTACAACAATGGGACGCCACGAAGTTCCTCAAACTGAGCCTAAGCCCATCCACAAACCTCTCCGTGCGACGCACCTCGTCCCCAGATATGAAAGGCACGAACCGTCCCAGCGAAACAAACTTCGCCTCGTACTCAAGTACCGTCATACTCCCCTGCGTCAGATCCATAAACTCCCTCTCCTTGGCTCGCTGGACATGTCTAGGGAAATATTGTGCATTGAATTCCTTGACAAAGGTCTCCCAAGAAATTTCCCTAAGACTCCTGTCCCCATAAGACAAACTCTTCAGTGTGGTCCACCAGTCATAGGCGCTATCCTTCAGTATGAAGGTAGCCAGTGGGGTCCTCTCTACTGCTGCACAGTCCATAGTATCAAAAGTCTTCTCAATCTCTCTAAGCCAATGAATGGCCTCGTCAGGGTCGGGACGACCGGTGAAGTGAGGTGGCCTCAGCTTCAAGAACCTCTCAAGTGTAGCTGTGGTCCCTCCCCGAGTACTAGAACCCTCGCTAGGATCTCGAGTCTGATATCGAGCCATAGTATCCATCATGGCCTCCATAAACTGCTCAACACTCGGCCTCCCTGCCTCAGACCCACTAGGGGCATCTCCCCGCTCTCGAATAACTGGCATCCTCTTCCTGGGAGCCATCTACTCGCCTACAATTACAAAATCAAAAGTTCTAATTAGAGTCCTAAAACCTATGCTATCGCCGTGCCTGTACGGGATAATGTATTTATTTGCCGAATTACAACATTTAACCTAGTTATTTATTTATTTGCCAGACCGTATGCTCTGATACCAACTGTAACGACCCGCCACCCTATAATCGGGGATCCGATTACTAAATGGGTACCGAATCAT
This sequence comes from Zantedeschia hybrid cultivar, assembly GCA_030544215.1. Taxonomy (NCBI): domain Eukaryota; kingdom Viridiplantae; phylum Streptophyta; class Magnoliopsida; order Alismatales; family Araceae; genus Zantedeschia; species Zantedeschia hybrid cultivar. The sequence continues at coordinate 38,351,489 of JARZZO010000012.1, read as the reverse complement.
TAATTTGGGACCAAACCAGGATCTAGTAAGTCTGGGAAATAAATATTAAACTAAGCTAAACATTCACATCGCATTGACTTGAAATAAAAGTGCAGGAATTAAAATTATTACAATGCGACTCAATACAGCAAATAATTACATTCTCCAACAGAAGGAAATAATTAAACATACAGGCCAAAGATAAATAACAACTACATCGGGGCATACCCCGGAACAACCGCTGAAGGCACACCACACCCGGCCGCACACGCCGCTCTAAGCCTGCTGCGAGTCCTCACCTGAAAACCGCAGGGGTGAGTCTCAGGACAAGACTCAGTAGGGATCCTTCGATCCCCACTGCCCACGCACACACCCACAAGTGTAAAGTACAGCTAACAGTAAAGTAACAAGTGTAGTGGCAGGTACGATATCTAATTCTCTACGTGAGAACACATGCAGTCGAAATATAATAATCATGCACATTCTAAGCCAACCGTTAGAAAACCCACAACTGCCGTCTCGATAGAACTCGCCAACCGTACAAACAACGGTGAGAAAAACCTCGACCCGCTGAGACCAAGGAGCAGCCCCTCGGATAGCACGCTCGCTACTCCGGCCCAACTGGCTCAGGTGACTACCCCTTCCCTCAGCATGAGTGACTCTCCGAATGTACCACTCCGACACCGGTACTAGCTGACCACGGGATTCACCAGGTGACCCTCTCTCACTAGGCGTCACCCCGCCCACGCCCCCACCGGCGCTGTGCTCACGCCCCCACCAGCACAGGGTGATAAAGTGCTACAATGTCACTCCAGGTCCACAGTAACTGAAAACCCAACACAGTGCGATCCGGTCACGTGAAAAGCCCGCGATCGCATAACACACATAGAACCATCCGATCATGAGGAATCCATCTCTATCGGGTGCATTAAAACATGTGCTAACCAACTATCTAGCAGTATGAACACGTTTTACTGGCATGAATTAGTGGAATTCTGTCTTGAATCGCGTCGACCGAGGTCGACGCCATTCAAGCCCTATGTACAGGTTCACATAAATCAATTTCCAGAATCTGGCCTTAAAAGGCGTCGACACCCGAGGACGCCGTTTAAAAGGCGTCGACATCCCTAGACGCCATTCAACACGGAAATCCGGAAATTCCAAGACCTTTACTCAGGGGATTTTTTGCCTTAAAAGGCGTCGTGGGTGCCTGACGCCATTAAAAAATGCGTCGTTCACCCATGACGTCTTTTAAGCTCTGAATTCCCGACCTGGCAGACTGCCTGTCAGGCGATTCCTGTCTAAAAGGCGTCGTGATGGCCCGACGCCCTTCAAAAAGGCGTCGTCCATGCACGGCGTCTTTCAAGCCCAGGAACCAGGATCGCCCTAAACCAGAGGGCTCCCTTTCCAATCCCAAACAAACCCAAAACGGAGGGAAAAAGAGAAACAACACTATCCATAAGCAATACATTCGTGGAAATCCCCCTTATCATCAGATGAACTCTTAAACATGCTCATTCTAACCCCCAAATCAAAGATCTTCCACATGCATAAACGAGGAAAAACATGGTTTTAATCACGATACTATGGGGAACGTCACCCTACCGGACACTCGAACGCCTCCGAGCTCCAAGCCGTCCGCCTGTCTCTCCCCACGCCGCCGCCGGTACCGCCGAGGTCGTCCTAGCCCCACCGTGACGTCGGCCGCCGTCCGGAGAGCAGAACGCCGCAGTGGAAGTGGGGGTGGTAGGGTTAGGAGCCAGGTAGAGGATGGAGTGGAGGGAGAGGCGAAATGGTGTGAGGAAGAGAGGGAGGAGGAGGGGGGGCCGCCGCCGGTCGCCGGAGGAGAAGGAGAGTAGGAGAAAATGAGGGAAAGAAGGAGGGCTCGCGGGGTTAACCAGAAACTGGCTAAAACGCGTCGACATGCACGGACGCCTATCAGGTGACATGACGGCCGCTCTGACAAGAGTCTGAAATGCGTCGTCCTACACAGACGCCATTCAGACAACTTGTCAGGGCCGTACCCAGAGTCGCAGTCTGAAAGGCGTCGACCCACACGGACGCCGTTCAGACGACCTGACAGGGCCGTACTCTCGCGGCCCAAAGTCAGTCCACGTGGCACCCACGTGGCAGAACCTGAAACGCGTCTGCCACGGTGGACGCCGTTTAAAATGCGTCTCGGGGTCCTGACGCGATTCGACTTAGAACCCCTGCCCCTCACAAGGGCTAGAACTACAGGGTCCGACCTGAAAACCGGATCCGAAAGTCTCGATCCTTACAGATGTGCTTAAGTCCCTGGCCAGGGCCGACTCTGTATCAGATAAAGAGTTATCTGATATAGATTAGTGGCATCTAATTCAAGTGATTCGACTGGCTAGGGTTTAATAGTAAACCATACTCTAGGTCGAATTAGGAACATTGCACGGATGAAGGATTATATCCGCTCGCTAATCGATGACGGAAAAGTTCCAATAGAGGGTTGCGATAACCCCAAAGCCATCCAGAATCACGCGATATTGCTTGGCATCCAACGTGATCAGAAGCTTGTCTGAATTTACTGTGCGATATTACATTTAGTTGATTAACTAATATAAGGATATTAATTAATACAGTGGGTCCGTAAAGAATTACTGGGCTTAATGGGACATTAACTGGACTGACATTTGGGCCTAGTGGGTCACACGCAAAAGGTTTTCAGGTCGATGGATAATCCCACGGGATTTCGGATAAGTATGGGTTTTTGTGAAAAACCACAAATATGCTTATTATAAAACAACGCCCGCTAGGTCGGGGGCCAGCAACCCTGACCTAGCTGCCGCCCTCTCTCTCTCCTCTCTCCTAGGAGCACGACACGAGGCCGGCCATTTGGAGGCTCCGCTTCAGCTCCCGACAGCTCCGCCTTCCATTCGATGGGAGTTTCTGAATCCACATGTCGCGGCGGATTACGCGTAGCCAGACAGGATCCACGAATGCCGCATCGAGCAAGGAGGCGAGGACGATCCATCGCGAGGAGAACCGCATGGATACCGCTAGAGGCCGGGCACCAGCGTGGCTTGTGGCATCGCTCCGACAGAACCGAAGAACGAACACGGATTTGAATCCACGCAAGATAAATTAGATTTGCCAGTTTAGTTTTGTTAAATCATAATGGGATAGATCCGATCACAAATTATTTATTCCGATGTGCTTTTCGGTCGAATCTCGACACAGCGAACCCAACACGAGGACCATCCACGCAACTGCAACAATAGAATCAAGCTGGTTGATAGTAAGGTACAATACCATCCAGCGATTCAGTTGGATCCGTTCAGTGAAATCATTCGCTAACGAGCACCTACATATTCACCTTAGGGTCTACAGACAAGTGACTATGAGATCAGTCACCCTCATCTTATGAGCAGGAGTAATCTGTACTAGCCAAACTGGATATCTGATGTCCTTCTCGGATATCCTCCGATTAGGAACTATTAAGAATATGTGTGTTTAAGTGATCAGTCTTACTAATATGATCTCATCATAATCTGATCAATATCGCACATATTCACGGACTTCATTATAAGACGATAATAACACGTATTAGGCATAATGAATTACTGCTATATTATTAATAAATGAATGAAATTTACATGGTCTTATTGGGTTCGTACGGCGGTGCGCCCGCCCGTACGGGGCTGGGCCAGGTTGAGGCCAGGCCTTAGGTTGGGCGGCCTGGAGGAGGCTTCTGACAATTTGTAGGCCACCTAAGACTAACAATCTCCCATTTGGACTAAAGCAAATCACCTTTATGCACTAATCCAATAGACTCTAGGTGACACTCAAACACATTTTGAGCTAATAGCTTTGTTAGTGGATCTGCTACATTATCGGAGGATGGAACTCCTTCCACCACTACATCTCCTCTGGAAATGATCTCTTTGATAAGATGAAAATGTCTCTGAATATCTTTTGATTTCTGATGAGACTGTGGCTCTTTCACTTGCGCAATAGCCCCATTGTTGTTGTACAATAGCGGAACATGATCAAAGATGCAGGGAACTATGCCAAGGTTGGTGATGAACTTCTTCAACCACACAACTTCCTTGGCGGTTTCAACTAAAACAATTTACTTAGCTTTAGTCGTCGAATCTGCAGTTTCAAGTCGCTTCTTTTAGAGACAAAAAACATATCCTTAATTCTTGTCAAGTACTTAAGGATACATTTCACTGCCTCTCAATGCTCTTTGACTGGATCAACTTGAAATCTGCTCTTAACACTTACAACATAGGCAACATCAGGCTGTGTACATAATATGACATACATGATAGATCCTATGGCAGAGGCATAGGGTACTCTATCCATGAATTCCCTCTCATTAGGAGTCTTAGGAGACTACTCCTTTAAGAGATAAATTCTATGTCTCATCGGTATGAGACCTCTCTTGGAATTTTTCATGCCAAACCTTTTGACAATGGCATCTATGTACAAGGATTGGATCATTTCAAGCATTATCTTTGATCTATTTCTATAGATCTGTATTCCCAATACGTAGGATGCTTCTCCCAAATCCTTCATAAAGAAGTTTTTTGACAGCCAGATCTTTATCGATGACATTATAGCTATGTCATTCCCAATAAGTAGTAGGTCATCTACATAAAGAACTAAGAAAGTGGCTGCGCTCCCACTGGTCTTCTTGTACACACACGGCTCATCTTCATTCTTAATGAAGTCATAAGACTTGACAGCTTCGTCAAATCTTATGTTCAAACTCCGAGAAGCTTGCTTCAGTTTTTAGATAGACCTCTGAAGCTTGCACACTTTATTTGGAGATTCCTTAGATGTGAAACCTTCTAGTTGTGTCATATACACCTCTTCCTCAAGGTTACCATTGAGGAAGGCAGTCTTCACATCTATCTGCCAGATCTCGAAATCGAAGTGTGTAGCTATGGCGAGTAGAACTTTGATCGACTTTATCATGGCAACAGGTGAGAAAGTCTCCTCATAGTCAATTCCTGCCTATGACGATATCCCTTTACCATCAACCTTACTTATAAGTGTCGATCCGTCCATCTGTACCGATCTTTCTTTTAAAGATTCACTTGCATCTAATGGGTACAATATCTTCGGGCAAGTCCTCCAAATTCCAAACTTGGTTGGTGTACATGGACTAGATTTCAGATTTCATGGCTTCTCGCCATTTCCTGGCTTCTGGGCCTTCTATGGCCTCGTGGTAGGTTTTAGGATCATCATCCTCATTATATTCTACCTTAGACTTACCTTCAACAATATGTCCTACATATCGTTTGAATAGTCTAGGTACTCTACCAAATCTCTGAGGCTCATCTGTGTATACCTGAATAGATTCAGGAACTGATATCTCATCCGATGATATTGCAGTTACTTGGGGATCTGGAACATCTTTCAGTTCTATTTTACTCCCACTGTCCTCCTGGAAAATGTATTCTTCTTCTAGGAAGATAGCTTTTTTGGCGACAAACACCTTTTGTTCATTTGGATGGTAAAAATAGTATCCAAAGGTTTCCTTTGAATATCCTACAAACCTGCATTTCTCAGTTCGTGATTCCAGCTTGTCTGGATCATGTCTCTTTACATGAGCAGGACAACCCCAAACTTTAACATATTTAAATTCTGGTTTCCTACCTTTCCATATCTCATATGCAGTAGAGGTTACAAACTTGCTGGGTACTCTATTCAGAGGGTATGCTGCTAACTCTAGAGCATACTCTAAAAGGGACACTGGTAAACCCGAAAAACTCATCATGGATCGCACCATGTCCAATAAGATGCGATTCCTCCTTTCAGATACACCGTTCATCTGTGGTGTATATGGAGGGGTCAGCTGAGAAAGGATACCATTATCCTTTAAGAATTGTGTGAAATTAGAACTCAAGTATTCTTCTCCTCGATCTGATTGAAGAGCTTTAATGGGACATAGGACCACATACATCCGAATGTATTAGTTCTAAGATGTCTTTGGCACGTTCTCCATGTCTAGTAAATGGAAATTTTACCATTTTTCCCATAAGGTAGAACTCACATGTTGCAAACGATTCATAATCGAATGCAGTTAAATAACCATGCTTGTGCAACTTTTGCAGCTTGCTATCTATGGGTGCTCAAATTGGGTGTGTGATGTTCATGAATTAGTGTTGTTTATATGAATAGTAAAACTATTAAAACTAAAGAAAACGTGATCGCCATTAAAGTTTCAACGAAAGATTGATCGCTTACCTTTTCAAACTTGGGAGATGTTGAGTCATTGATTCCCTTCCTTTGGTCGACCAAATAAAGAGAGCCCTTTTTGTTCTTATTCTTGCTTTTGATTCCTTGGTTGTCGTTCTTTCCTTCAAAGCTCTTCTTCCTCTTTATACCTTGCAAGAAAGATTAAACACAAAATAAAAATTATAATTAGGACTAAAGTAGAGTAGTATCTATTCTAACAAAGAATTCAAACATATAACTAAACTAATCTATTCACTTGATTGGTGTTCTTTAAATCCCTATAAGCATGTGGGTATAAAAATATGAGTGTGTGTGTGAACATGGAGTGATGATGATGAACTATGAAAGAAAACAATGATGAATGAAACTATGAAATTAATGAAAGGAAACTAAAAAGAGATTAGGGAAAGAAGATGGTTAGTTGTCTTCTCCATAGCCTTTGTCTTCAAGAGCTTTAAAGGATGAAAGGATGAAGAGGAAAGAGCTTTGGATGAAGATCCTGTTGTTGCTCACGTTTTCCTCCTTTAGTGTTTTCAAAAACCTTGCTTCAAGCTTCAGATTCTCTAATTGCCAACTTTTTTCAAAGGTCCAAAGGGTGTTGTATTTATAGGAATAGTTTAAGGTTGCTTAAGGTTTCAATAGGACTCTCTCCTGCAGTCGGACTTACCTTGGACGAGCTTGGAGTAGTTTGCAACCTTCCCAACTTCGAAAACTGGATTATCTCGGCCAAATCATGTTTATCAGGAAACTCATAAATCGCGTCGCCATTTGGCTAATTAAATCGGCCAAAATAGAAATAAAATCCAAAAATGAAACAAAAATACTTTAGGAAACCTAAATCGCGTCTCCCAAAGGCGACGTGCTTTAGATAATAAGAAAATTAATTCGAATTAGAAATCGTAAACCCAGACGTATTAGGACTTAAATGGCGTCTCCATAAAGTGATGCTATTCAGTTAAATCTACCTAAATTTGAAAATTTAATTTCGAACTGATTTCGACTAAGAATCTAAATGGCATCATGCAAGGGCGATGCTAATTAACAAATTTCGAAAAAAATCAATAAAAATTAATTAATGATAAAACATCAGACCTTTTTGGGGCATTATAATTGTGACATAAAATTTACTCAATATGAGGTCAAAATTAGTGTGTCTACAGCTGCCCCACTTTGGCAGACTTTGTAAGGCAGTAAAATGGAATAGAATGTACTGAAAGGTGATGCCAAGATGTGATGTGACACGTTCTCAACATCATATGATGGGAATTTTTCTCAAAATGAACAATGAAGCAACTCAAAGAGATTAATGGAATCAATCTTGTTTGGATGAAAGAGATAAGGAAATAAAATAAGGACGATCAACTTCCACGATTGAGAAGTACCCTTGGTCACAAATCCTGCAGGTTTCATCATGGAGAGCGGTTATCAACCAATGTGAACGTGCTACAACCATGGTGGATCTTAAAAGGAAACAAGAAATATTCTGATAAAGAATCTAAGCAAAGATAGAATTATAAGGATACTTTCAAGAAAACCTCAAAGATAATTGAGAGATCAATTCGGAATAGAATATTTCATATCACGTTGGGATTTATTAGATCAATGGTCTGAAATTTAATCAAGAATTAATTTTTATCACAATGATTTCAAAGTCCTACATGATGCATGCTAGGCTAAAAGAAAATATAAAATAAAATAAAATAAATTAATCAAGGATAATATTGTTAAATTGCCACTGATGAGTCAAGACACCAATCTTGCAATCCAGTGCTAAGCCGAAGCTCGTTTATCTACGTACTGTTTCACAAAAGCGGAACCATCGTCCTCATCAATTAACAATCCAACAGCCTATCCATACAATTAAGAATTCTCTGGAATTATCACTGTTTTTGTTGAAAGGGAACTCAAATTCCAGTTTCATTAAAACCATAAGGTCCTTGATATACTCTAATAACTATTTATTATATAGTAATCCTAATGCAAATCAATTACATAAAGGAACGCAGGAGATAGAGATAACCGTCTTTTTAGTCACGGTTAGGACTCATTGACTCCTACAGTGGGACCTTTATTAAAAACTCAACTTCAATTTCATCTCTTTGAATTTTCCTGCACTCAGATTTCATCAGTAACTTCATGCAAAAGAATAGACATGAACAAATAGCAGATAATATGCAATTTTGGAAACCATCAGAAAAAGCCTAAAAGGCGTCACCTTGGGTCGACGTCATTTGAAGGACGTCGTCTCGTCCAGACGCGATTTAACTTACCGAAACAAGCTACTCTGGTTCCAATTCAGACTCTAATTGCCTTCAATAGACATCCCTCTTCCAATTCGAAAAGGGTTCCTTAATCTCGCAAATCACTCTATAAAACCTCCCTCCTTCATATCAAAACATTACCACAAGCAATCAAGAGGGAAAGCTAGAGAATTCTCTCCAAAGCTCAAGAGAAAGAAGGAAAGAACAAGAAGAAATCAAGAGGGAGATCAATTCTATTCAAGAAAGATGGCAAATTCTTCACAAGACTCTTCAAGCAAAAGAATGAGGAAGATGATTGAAAAGCTCTCCGAGGTGAAGAATCATCTAAGTGGGCGAATTCCTAACCTACAAGTAAGTTAATCAATTCTAATCAAATTCTTCTTCCTTATGCAACTCTTCACATGTTTTTCATATTCCATTTCTTCATGGACATGATAGAACTATTCCAATTTCTTCTATCTTCATCTAGGAATATCTTTTCTTCCCCGGTCCAAGACAATTTTCTTCTCTTCCATGGGTCCAAAAACTAGCTAACAAGATCAATCTCTCCATGCAATCTTATGTATCCAAGTGGCATCTCCAAGGATTGGTCAGTCATGTCAAACATTACAAGAGTGCGAGCATAAATTGGGTGGCGAGAGGCGCTTTGATAGAACTGTGGCATCTTCAAACTCATACCTTTATTTTCTCTACATTCGAAGCCACTATCCTCTTAGAAGAAGATGAACTCCTATTGGGTATTCCTAAGCTTAAGGTCAACAATGATGAACCTGATTTGAGTGATATGAAGCTCATGAAGGAAAAGATTACAAGTCAACAATTATTAAAAAAGATCATGAAGAATCCAAAGAAAATTCAAGGTTGTCTTACAAAGAAGGGAATCAATCTTACTAAATTGACTGAATGGACTCTGAAGAAGATAGAAGATCTCAAGGATGAAGAAACAGAGAACGTAATAAAGGCGTTCACCATATGCTTAGCTGGTGCACTACTATTCCCTGTCCAAGACAATGTTCTAAAAGATGATCAAATAAGTGCAATCAATGGGATCTTTGAAGGAAAGCAAATTAGCACATCAGTTCTAGCCTACCTCTATAGTGGGCTCTCTGTAGCTTCTACAGGTCAGCCTACTTATGGTAGCAAGCTACTTCTAGCTTTATAGGTAGAGTTTCACTTCAAGTTCAACCATAATGAGGAAAACATTCCAAGGATATTTCAGACATATCAGCACAGTCCTATCTTCCACATCTCAAATATTGTGAAGTTTGATGACAACATGACCAATCGGGTGCCCAACCTCAAGACTCGAGCTGACTAGTGTGCTTATTTCAATACTATGGCCAGATCTGGATTCGAATCCACACCACTTGCTATTATGGGAAAGACGGTTCGAGTTGGCCGTGGTGCTGGCACAAAGCTCCGACTGATCAGGGTGACTGAGTTTGTTCTCTATAATCTACATCGCTGTCATCCTCAACTTAGTATGTCACGCTACGAATTTCCAGAAATATCTTCTCTTTCTCTGATCAAGAAGCGGGCTTTAGAAACTGACAAAGATTTTGAAGCGACTGAGCTTATAGCAACTCTTTGGAATATCGGATTCACCCGTTGTGTAAAAACTCCTCATAAATCCAATCAAGAACTATGGAAAATATATGTAAAAAAGCTTAAGAAAATTCGTCCTTGAAGGGTCTCTGTATTTTGATATTTTTTTCAGTGGAGAATCCCTCCTTTATGTAGTAGAAATATTTTTCAATTTTTCTATAATTTTTCCTTGAGTGAAACTGTGATTTTTCCTCAAAATATGAAGGTTCAGGATCATTTAATTCAAATAGTGTCGACATAGAGAGACGCTATTCAACATAATTCAATTTCCAACAATGAAGATTTAATCCTCTAATTGTGTCTTTTATATGGGACGCCTTTTACTTTCTCTCTCCTATTTTCCAGAAATTTTGTAGTGGTAACTGTCTGAATAGCATCCCTGTAGGAAGACGCGAGTAATAATCCTTCCAGATTTTCTATGGTATGGCCCTGACCAACGTAGGCGGTAAAATCTAAAAAGCATCGCGAATAGGGGACGCATTTCACAAATTTCAAAAATTTTCTGTTGCTGCCTCAATTTGTGTGCCACTGAATGGTGTCACTGTCACCAGACCCAATTTAACCAATTCAAATAGGGTCATGTGAGCCCGAGCCTCTTTCTTCCTCTTTCTTTCCTCCACCTTCTCTCACCTTCCTCTTCGGCGACGGCGACGTATTCCGGCGATTTTCTTCCTTCTTCGGCGTCTCTGGCCATCTTCTCCGACTCCGGCGACTTTCTCCATCACCGGCCATCTCCTTTTCAACCTCCTCTCATCTTCAAACTCCCTCCCTTTCTCCATCTCCCTCTCTAGCTCTCATCTCCACTCTAGCCCTTCTTATGACCCTATGGAGTCTGGCAGGCCTAGCGGCTTGAGCGGGATGCGGTGGAGGATTACTACTGTCAAAGTGGTGGAGGTGGGCGAGGAGATGGAGCTTATGGAAGTGGCGGCCTTTATGGAAGCTGAGGAGGATCCTCCCGTGGCTCAGGAGGGCGAGGAAGCGGTGGCACCAGCCGAGGAGGCCGGCCCACATTTTGTAAGCCTCGAAACATTAACTTTTTATACTTAAGATTCAATTTTAAGGGGAAAAGGGGTTCGGCCATAGGTTCTCGAACCCGTGGCTAAAAGATGTCTAGGGATAAGGACGCCTTTTGAAACGTGTCCCTGTTCCCTGACACGATTCAAAAGAGTGACAGTTATTTCAAAAATTAATTATTAATGCCTTGGCGATGAATTTGATGAGTTTTTTGACAACTGCAGGGGACAATGAGGACCAGGATTTCTTAGGACCTGGAAGTAGCGGCATATCATGGTCTTCCAAATTTCTAGAAGGCACGACCGGCAGACATGGGCTTTCAGGAGATCTTGGAGATCGAACCCTTCTGAATCGACTTGGTGCTACTACAGATATTGAGGGAGCGATGGCATGCTCAGAGCAGGGCATTTCTAATGCCCTGGGGACATATGGTCCCTAGTCTCGAGGATGTATGCAGGATCACCGGCCTTCGTGTGGATGGACGGGCTGTGAGTGGGATCACACATCCCGAGTATAGAGAGTTTGCTCATGAGTTACTGGATTTAGAGTGTACGGGGCTGGAAGGCCGAGAGTCCCGAACCCTAGCGAGGGTGGCTGTAGAGAGATCTTTAGGGTTAGTGGAATTGAGGCAATAGACAGATGAGTCTAGGGAGAAGTTTAGAGAGAGACTAACCCGAGTATCTAGCGAGGTGTACTGCCAGGATCCGAGTGATAGGGCTAGTATAGATAGGGACCTTAGGAGGTTCTTAGTTTTCTTCTTCGGCAGGCTCCTATTCGGGACCCAAGGGAGATTACATCCACTGCCGCTTCTTGACCCTTCTTACCGATTTGGACCACTTAGGTGAGTATGCTTGGGGTGCGGCCCTTCTGGCCCACCTCTTCACTAACCTTTCTACTTTCACACTTGATCGGGAGACCACCATCAGTGGCTTCGCGCCGTTCCTTTAGGTACTTAGTTTATTTTATTTTTGTTCATTTGATTAAATGCTTATGATTCTATGCATATGATTCTAACCTATATGCTCTTATACACAGATTTGGTCTTATTACTATTTCCCTTTGGGCCGAGCGAGGCCATCTATGTAGCCAGCGACAGTTCCACTTGCCCGGCATTGGCGCCTGGTTATAGACACAGCGCCGCAACACCATCAATTGACGGCCCTTCGTCGTCAATTACTTGACTACCCAGAACTTTTGATAAGTTTTATTTTCCTTTTCTTCTAATTATTAACTGTTTCATAAATGCTTGAATACTTTATGTTAATTAACTTAAAATGTTTGTTTAAGTGAAATGTGTTGATTTATGGCAGTTAAAATGTCTTATGGAATGTTTGGTTATATTATGTTTGTTAAATGTTTTGATTAAATGTTTGGTTACTTATTGAATATTTTCAATGACTTATTCCATGTTAAATATTTTAGTTGTAAATTGGGTCTTTTCTGGAATATTTTTATTAAATGCTTATTTAGTTGTCTATTCATTTGTTTAGTTATGCAATGCAACTAACCTATTATGAATGCAGGTTATCTGGCGTCCATATCTGGATATGGATGTTGCTGGACAACCCTGGCTAGAGCATGGGCGAGGCCGGTTTGGGCGTCAAGTTTGGGTTCATTGCATGAATGAGATTGCCCTGCTACGCCTAAAGCTGGTGATGAGGACTTTGTGATTGCACCAGGATTGGGTGGAGGAGGAGATCCCTGAGGGGATCGAGAGGACGATGCAGGGGAAGCAGGCCCGCATGGATTGGAGGGCAAAATTTTCGGACCAATATGAAGATTGGTTTCGATATGGGGTCTTGGTGTTTTCACAAGCAGTGAGCGGCGATGCTTATCTTTAAAAGTATCGGACTCGCTACGTGGCCCACCTCCAGCTACTCTACCCTCTCGATGTAAGTATGATGCATATGCATGACATGAATGCTTCTTTTACTTTATTAATTATCTTGTTTATTTTATGCATGATATGAGCTGATATGGGATGGTATGAAAATGCAGGATGCACGAGACGCCACCATTATCACCCTCCGGGGCCATCTCCAGGACGCTGAGGCCCAATTAGAACATGTGCAAAAGAGCTAAATGAACTGGTAAGCATGATATGCATGAATGACATATGTATTATGAATGCTTCCTTTTATTAGTAAATTGTTTTGACACTTGCACACTAATGGTGGTCTCCTCTTGTTACACCATGCCTCTTACACTCATGCGGCGACTCCCTCATCCTCTACTGCTGCTGGCCCTTCATGTTCTTCTGCTGCTCATGAGACCGCCTGATAGATATAGGTGTCCTCTAAGCCAATCATAAGGCACCTATTTCAATCTGGTTCACTAATAAATGGCTTTAAATTCATTATGTAGATTGGCATATTTATAATTGCGCATAATGAAGTCCATGAATATGTGCAATAGTTATGATGAGATCATAATAATGAGACTGATGACTTATAAACACATATTCTCAATTGTTCCTAGTCGTAGGATGTTTGAGAAGGACATCAAACATCCGGTTAGACTAGTACAGGTTATTCCAGCTCATATGATGAGGGTGACTGATCTCGTTAGTTACTAGTGTGCAGACACAATGGTAAACTTGTAGGTGCTCATTAGGGAATGAGTTCACTGAACTGATCCGACATGAATCGCCGAACGGTACTTTACCGGACTGTCAATCGGCTTGATTCATCGTCACAGTAGCGTGGTTGATCCTTGGACTTGAGACACCAAAGACACCTTGTCGGTGGACTTATGGACTTTGACCTTGACCTACGAATCCCTATCCACGGGATCTCTAATAGTCAAGGATCGGGTCCAGCGGAAGACCTTCGAAGGTGATTGTGTGTTCAATAAAGGATCGTTCGCTCTCAGGTAACTAGAGAGAGAATGCTCTAGAGTAGATCCGCAGGAGTCTCTGGCCAGAGCAGAAACAATATCAGAAAAGTGATTTTCGGATATTGTACAGCGGAGTCTGATTCAAGTGAGTTGACAATCTAGAGTTTGACAATTGACCATACCCTAGGTTAACTCGAGAGCATTGTGCGGATGAAGGATTATAGCCACGTGGTAATTGTGGACAGACAGGTTCCATGAGTGGGTTGCTGAACCCCATTACCTTCCGGGATCATGCGGTGTTGCTTGGCACCCAACTTGATCAGAAGTCCGACCGAATTTACATGCGATGATAATTTGGTTAAGTAATTAGTTAATATCTAGATATTAATTAATTACAATAAGTCAATAACTTGTTATTGGACTTAACGGGTTGAAAACCGGACTGGTAAATGGGCCTAGAGGGTCAAACGCAATAAGATTCTCAATCGGTGGTACATAAGTGGGATTTATATTAACTCGGAGACTTTTGTGAAAAGTCGCGCCGACTTAATATATATATATACGCTGTTGAGAAATCTTGGGCCAAGCTCCAAGATTTCCCTTGCTGGCCGTCATCCCTCCCTTTCTCTCTCCTCCTCTGGGCGTCCTGTTCGAGGCGCCGAGACAGTTTCTGTCTCCGCCGCATGTGATTCCCGAAACTCGGGAATTCCCATCGGCGGGATTTCGGCAATCGTTGCGGCGACGGATCTTCAGCGAGCGAGCTAATACGGACGAGAGATCGAGGACGAACCACCGCGGAGGATCGCGTGGATACCGCTGGAGGCCGGACGCTTGTGCAGCTCGCGGCATCGCCTCGACGGAACCAAAACGGAAGCGGATTCTAATCTGCGCACGGTAATTAGATTCCAACCCGATTTTTCGATTAGCGGTTTTCGTTCCGAATCGGATCAGTGAGCATCGGGCGGGATTAATTTTGTTCGTCATTTCCGCTGCGTTCTTCGAGTCCCGCCCGGATCCCAACAGTGGTATCAGAGCCAGGTTCCGCTCTGATCCGCTTCGGAATGGCAAAATTAATATTCTAGATTTAATTCCATGCATAATATTTCATTCTCCAAATTTAAAATCATTCATAGGATGAATAGTTTTATTTTGTAAGGAGAAATTTTCGTGTTCTTCGTAAGACGAAGAACGGAAGGGTGTTTTTTGAATCTCCTGGATACCCCAAATGGTTGGGGCTTAATGGCTTGGTCCAAGGATCATCCCCGGGGGGGGGTCACTGGAGGTTGCTGGCCCACCCACCGGAGCCGGAGAAAGCCGCCAGCCTGCATGTTTTTTTTTTTCTCCTTCTTCAAGCGGGTTGAAGCAATGGAGGAATTAGGGGTGTGCACGGTTCGGTTCGGTTCGGTTTTAGAGGAAATTTCTTCAACCCGAACCGAACCGAACTTACATTTGAAACCGAACCGAACCGAACCGAAATTTTTCGGTTCGGTTCGGTTCAAACCGAATTTTCATATTTTATTGATATTAAATGTATATATATATATTTAACCTTAAAATTATATTTAAAAAATACTTATTTATACATAAATATGTATATGATATTAAAATATTAAAACATTTATATGCATAATGTTAATATAAATACTTATTTACTTTAAAAAATCGATTTATTCGGTTTTTCGGTTCGGTTCGGTTTCACAACTTTGTGAAACCGAACCGAACCGAACCTGACTCCAAACCGAACCGAACCGAACGGTTCGGTTCGGTTCGGTTCGGTTTTTCGGTTTTTATGCACACCCCTAGGAGGAATGGGGGTTTCGGATGCAAGGAAAGGGGCATCGCCGGCCGACTAGGGACTGCCGGCGCCATCGCCGGGGTCCTGGCCGCCGGGCGGTGCCCCGCCGTGGCCCTGCCGACCGGCCCTACCGGGCAGGTGGCCGGCGGCGGCGCCCCACCATGTTTCCTGCACGCAGCTAGGGTTCTAGCTGCGTGCAGGAAAGGGGCGGGCCGGGCAGGGGCCCGAGCCAGCCCGGCTGCTGGGCTGGACCAGGCCCACCCTAATGGGCGGTCTGGGTCCAAGCCATGCTGCAGGCTGGGCTCGGCCTAGTGCCAGACCCGGGTCCAGTAGGGGCTGGACCCAACTCATTTATTTGTGGTCCCATTAATGATTAGAAATTTTTTTTCTGACAGAATTTAAAATTTAAAATTGTTTTATAATGAAATTAAATTTTGTCTTTCATATTATTGAGCCCATTTAAATAAATAGTCTTGTTTAATTAACAAATTGGTTGTTAATTAGTGTTTATCTAATTGTTAGATAAGATGATGTTAATGAATATTAATTTAAATGTTGAATTAATTACATTAATATCATATTATATTTGTGGCATGCAATATTAAATGGATTGGATCGCTTTGGATTGTTTTTGCACATTTGATGTGTAATGATTGGTTATTATTAAGATTTGATCTTAATTAATTGACAAGTGTTGTTAAATCCCTTTTATTAAATGATTAGAGGAGTTTTTTTTTTAAGATGTGTTTTTAAATTAAATTAATAAGTGTTATTAATTTATTTCAAGTTATGATCTTGAATGATACTAACAATTGTTGTTATTTGTATAAAATGAGATCTTAATTAATTATTAACAATTGTTGTTATTAATTATTAAGATAATATTGTTAATCTTAATTAACAAGTGCTGTTAATATATATATTTAAGATTTGATCTTAAATTTATATTAACAATAGTTGTTATTTAATTATTAAGTAGTGGCTTGAACTTTAATTATCAAATGTTGTTAATTAATCTTGGTCAAGTGATTATATTATTTTAATTTCATAGCAATTGTTGTTATGAAGTTAAGTATTTGATTAAGGAACACTTAATAAAAGTTATTAAGTGTTTTATTAACTTTTAATAATAGTTATTAAAGGGGTTAATTGTTTCTTGAGAATTAACCTTAATAAAAGTTATTGAGGATTAATTATTGCTTACTAATAGTTATTAAGGTAATTAATATTCTCAAGGGTCCCTTAATTAAATATTGAAGATCTAATCTACTTAATAATTAATCTTTTAATAAATGTAATTAAGAGATTATTTAAGTCTAAAATGTTAGACTATTTTGATTAGAATTGTTCTAATTAATTTTTCTTAATAATTGTTATTGAGAAATTTTATTTAATACAGGGGTTAATTAACAAGGAGTTGTTAATGAATAATAATTGAAATTATTAATTCTTTTATAAATGTTATTTAGGAATTTTTAATTCTTTCTAAATGTTAGATTGTTTCACATTAATAATTGTTATTAATGTGAATTAAAATTAATCTAAGTGTTAGATTAATTAATTTAGAAATGTTCTAAATTATGTATGGAATATTTTAGAATTTTAATTTTAGCTTTGTGTGCGCATGTTGATGTGTTTAATGCTTTAAATTAGATTTATTGCATGTTAGAAAATGAGATTTTCAAAAATTCAAATTATCCAATTTTGATTGGTACCCAGGTTTTGAGAAAGCCAAAATTATTATTTTTCAAAAAAATTTAGCCTTCATGTGATGTGCTCTATCATGTGTGGATGGTTAAAATTTGTGGTGGTCATGGACATACACTTAGTTAAATTTAATATCATGTGATGGTGTGTAATTTTATGGATTGTTATGGAATGTGATTTTCATTAATTAAGTGTTAATTAATGAGGCCTACGTGCCTCCCTCTCTCCATTCCATTGTAATTTTATCTCCCTCTGATATTTTACTCGGCCATAAGGCTTTCTCTTACAATTTATTTGTATTTGAAATTGTTTCAAAATAAATATTATTTGTATTTGATCGCGACGACCGAGGAGAGGGGAGGATGATCCACAAATGCAATCAGGAAGGCGACAGGAGATGAGATCACCAATGGCTATGTGTTTGCATGTTTAGATTATATAAATGTTATATAGTTTTGGTGATTAATTGTTTGGCTCCAGTTAATCTCCGTGCTATCCATGACCACATAATGAACATGTATGGTTGATGCATGCTTTTAGTTATTGATTATGAATCGATTGCTAATATCTAGGTATAGTTAAATATATTCGATATATTTATAAACTATCACCTAGGATGAGACCAACTTAATATAAACAAAACCTTCAACATAAAGTCTAAGCCGGAGTGCGAGTCACTAAGAATGTACCGCGTGGCTCTCCATCAATATGGTTCTTAGAACTTGATTCAGTGATGACAGTTTCTACGTGTTTACCCGAGATCTGCCACCATCTGATGAAAGGACTATTAACTATGGCATCTTGATCCCTTCAGATTGGAATAGAGGAATGGTGTAGCTATCCTCGCGTTTACTCAGGAGTTGCATTCTTACTCTACTCTGTCACGTATTGATGGTAAAGCTTAGACCAGGTATAATGGTCTACTATGTTTACCCGGGACCATTAAAGACCTGGGAGCCGAAATAAGATCGGATATTGCAAGGAGTTGCAATTACCATGAGATGGTTGCTCTAAGATAATGGTATGATACTATGTGTTTACCCGAGGTCATACTGTGATTCTTGGAGATTCTGATCCTCACTAGGATACCGTCGGAGTCTCCCGTTCTGTATACCTGAAGGTTATACAGTCCGTCGATAAAATAGTGGGAAATAATTTAAGATAAAAGACCATAATTGAATTATCAGAACTATCTGCTTAAAATCATGTTATTTCCTTCGATCACTAATATGTCGTCTATTCGAGAAGTTGGCATATTGGATGCCAATACTTCTCATACTCAGACTGACTAGAAAACTCTGAAGAATGTCTTTAGGGCCAAGTGAAAGTCACTGTCCTAATCAGATATCATGAATCCTCTTACTTGGATAAACCAAGGTGAAGAGGTACTCATGGTATGCCTTATTGAACGGCAATGATTGTCATGAAATCTCTTATTTGGATAGACTAAGATGAAGAGATATTCATGATATGCCTTTGAGAAAGGCAAGTGATAAGATTTTAAACGACCGAATCTACACCTGAAAAAGGATAAAGGAAAGTCAAATGAGATAGAGAAGTAGCAGTTCTCCCACTGCAACCAATATAAGGATATTAGTAAAGGCAAAAAGAATATGGAACTTAAAAGAAGTTTCATATATTATTATTAATCAACTTTTGCATGTTTATTGGAGAATTAGCGTATCCAATATGAGATATTGAAAATGATTCTCAGAGCTGCGATAGTGTGCAGACTTAGACATGTAAAAGGAAATCGAGAAAATGTAAGTGTTGAGTTAGACTCAACTATTGTTCATAATATTCATAGATTACTGTTAGACAGTAAATCTTTGTATATCTATAGGAGTCAAATATGAAACTAAATAATTGTTATTTAGTTGCATGAGAAATCAAGAATAACATTGATTGACAAGAATAATAGTTGTTCGAATCAGTCAATGCACTATAGATTCTTGAAGTGACATTCATGTGATGAATGTTCACAAGTCTCCTATAGAAATGAACTGTGTGAATCCTGCTTATCTATGGTATTGTACATAGGGTTGTGCAATAATAAATTATTGATGCTGATACATATTGACGTAAACAGCTCAAAGGCCAAAAGATAATCATTACTGATGACTTACTTTATAATTTACTCTTGGAATGATGACTTACCTTATAGTACAAGTCGAATGCATCTGAGAGATTAAGGTATAAGATCAATATGAAGTATTAGAATTTTTGATTTGATCAAGAAAACTGATACTTTAGTATATGATTCACATAAATCATTAAGATGATAATTGTATTCTCGCTCGACTGGTCCTCATTGTGCATCATAGCAATATGATGGAATGAGGAATTGCACCTTATTAAGATATGGTGCGATACATAATAGGATTTGCCTAATTATTATCCTTTTGAATATGAGTATGAACATTAGATGACCATATTTTAAAGATGGTTCCAAATTAGTCAGTGTGTGTCCATATAAGATATGGAAACCAAATAATTCATATGAGATGTGAATTATGAACAAACCTGATTTAAAAGTCAGGTATTACCGTGATGTAAAGTTGTGAATGTCTAAAGAGTTTGAACATTACATTTATTGGTCATGCGATAATGAAATAATTTTCGTCCTGAAAGCTGTCTTATGTGAAGAGGAATATGTCCTCAAAGAAGACAGTGGGAGCTGATAAAACTAGAAGATGTTCTAGATTCACAAGTTAACATAAGATTATTAGATAATCTTTAGTTGTTTGGAACTACTCATGACACACATCAGAGAGCTTCATAGATTTTTTGAGATTCTCTCAGTAACTAGAATGATATGTTTGACATATCTAATTTAGCAAGATGAGAGGAGCTCAAAATAGATTATGATCTAAAATCTATGATAATGATGCTCTCTGTCATTACAACTTTGAGATTAATAAGTTTATTAGAATACTACTTATATATACTGCCGATCATGAGACTGATGACAGTTGGATATTAAAAGCGTCTATTTAATGTGATTGAGGTAAAGATGTATATGATACACCTTTAAAGCTTTTGAAATGTCCAAGAAGCAACTTGTGATTTCAAAAGATTATTTTAAATCAGACTAAAACTTCCCGAAGTTGTAGTAAGAGTTTTTGACTTAATAGTTAGATATTATGTGATTATTAAGAATGATCACGGATTGTGTGTGTTCAGAAAGGACAGTGGGAGCATGGTCGCTTCAGTAATGCTTTATGATAATAACATCAAAGTCATTAACAATGACTTCAGGATGTTACTATTAGTGAAAGCATTGTTAACTATGTTTACCTCCGTAATAAGTTTAGTTATAATATATCACGTATTGGAAATACGAATCTATTAAGATAGATTGGTGGGGATATTATATTGACCTGTATGTCAAGATGTTTGGCATAAATTTCATAACAAATTTCAATTGTTGAGATATGGAATTTTTTCCTTAAAGAAAAGGTTCCTTAAAGGATATAGGAGTGAAATGCATCATTAAGCACTTGAGAAGTGCTAAGGGTGCATTCACGTATATGGAGAGGATGATTTGAAACTATGAGGTCACACTGACTAAAATTTCAAGTCAAATAATGGATTTAACCTTCTAGTAGAAATGAATGGATTAGAATGGTTCCAATCCAAAAGTCCATATTAAGATGACGACATAGACAAGTGATACTGTTATTGGAACAGTATGGATGAAAAGGTTCATCCCTGAACTAGATGTAGTTCTAAAAGGTCTCTGATACCATCCTATTGTTGTAGGACAACAGTGGGAGCAATGAATTGTGTGATCGAGCCATGGTCTCTTCAGAAGTTACAGAACATTCTGAGGCTCTTTCACAGGTTCAGAGACAAAAGATTAAGAGGAAATAACGTAATGGAAATATTCCATCTGTAGATAATTTAGTAGATCCCAGACCAAATCTTAGTCACAGACTTTATGTGAGCATCACCTAGATTTGATGGAGATCAAATGCGAAAGTAATTGGCTTGAGTCCAAGTGGGAGATTGATGGATATAGGTGTCCTCTAAGCTAATCATAAAGCACCTATTTCAATATGATTCACTAATAAATGGCTTTAAATTCATTATGTAGATTGGCATATTTATAATTGCGCATAATGAAGTCCATGAATATGTGCAATAGTTATGATGAGATCATAATAATGAGACTGATGACTTATAAACACATATTCTCAATTGTTCCTAGTCGTAGGATGTTTGAGAAGGACATCAAACATCCGGTTAGACTAGTACAGATTATTCCAGCTCATATGATGAGGGTGACTGATCTCGTTAGTTACTAGTGTGGAGACATAATGGTAAACCTGTAGGTGCTCATTAGGGAATGAGTTCACTGAACTGATCCGACATGAATCGCCGAATGGTAATTTACCTGACTGTCAATCGGCTTGATTCATCGTCACAGTAGCGTGGTTGATCCTTGGACTTGAGACACCAAAGACACCTTGTCGGTGGACTTCTGGACTTTGACCTTGACCTACGAATCCCTATCTACGGGATCTCTAATAGTCAAGGATCGGGTCCAGCGGAAGACCTTCGAAGGTGATTGTGTGTTCAATAAAGGATCGTTCGCTCTCAGGTAATTGGAGAGAGAATGCTCTAGAGTAGATCCGCAGGAGTCTCTGGCCAGAGCAAAAATATTATCAGAAAAGTGGTTTTCAGATATTGTACAGCGGAGTCTGATTCAAGTGAGTTGACAATCTAGGATTTGACAGTTGACCATACCCTTGGTTAATTCGAGAGCATTGTACGGACGAAGGATTATAGCCACGTGGTAACTGTGGACAGACAGGTTCCATGAGTGGGTTGCTAAACCCCATTACCTTCCGGGATCATGCGGTGTTGCTTGGCACCCAACTTGATCAGAAGTCCGACCGAATTTACATGCGATGATAATTCGATTAAGTAATTAGTTAATATCTAGATATTAATTAATTAGAATAAGTCAATAACTAGTTATTGGACTTAACGGGCTGAAAACTAGATTGGTAAATGGGCCTAGAGGGTCACACGCAATAAGATTCTCAGTCGGTGGTACATAAGTGGGATTTATATTAACTCGGGGACTTTTGTGAAAGATCGCATCGACTTAATATATATATACACGCTGTTGAGAAACCCTGGGCCAAGCTCCAGGATTTCCCTTGGTGGCCATCATCCCTCCCTTTCTCTCTCCTCCTCTGGGCGTCCCGTTCGAGGCGCCGAGACAGTTTTCGTCTCCGCCGCGTGTGATTCCCGAAAGTCGGGAATTCCCATCGGCGGGATTTCGGCAATTGTTGCGGCAACGGATCTTCAGTGAGCGAGCTGATACGGACGAGAGATCGAGGACGAACCACCACGGAGGATCGCGTGGATACCGCTGGAGGCCAGACGCTTGTGCGGCTCGTGGCATCGCCTCGACGGAACCAAAACGGAAGCGGATTCGAATCCGCACATGGTAAACAGATTCCAACCCGATTTTTCAGTTAGCGTTTTTCGTTCCGAATCGGATCAGCGAGCATCGGGCAGGATTAATTTTGTTCGTCGTTTCCGCTGCGTTCTTCGCGTCCCGCCCGGATCCCAACACCGCCCTCACTGACCTGCAAAGTGAGCTGGCCTCTGCCATCCGTCGAGCCACTCAGGCTGAGTAGGATGCTGCCACTCAGGTAAGTCCTTGATTTGCTTCTTGCATGATATCTATAGCTTGCTTGATCAGTTGGCTGACAATGTCTTCTGCTGCACGTCCAAGAGCTTTCTGTGGCTCTTGGAGAGAGAGATGCTAAGTTGGTACAGGCCTGCAGTTCAGCAGCCTGGGTTGCTGAGTTGGAAGAGCAGTTGGCAAAGCTTTCCACCGGTGATCTTCCTTACAAGCTTACACGACTCTAGGTTCAGTTGGAGATCTTGACCGAGGAGAGGGATCACAACCAGTCCCAATTGGAGAGTCTGTAGGACCGACTTTCAGTGGCGGAGCACGAGTGCCAGAGCATAGAGGCTCGATACCAACGTACACGATAGAGGGTGTTGGATTGAGGATAGGCGAGTGCCTTCACCACCTGCATTGCAGTATCCTTCAGTCAGGTTGGGCCGAGTGTCATGGAGCCGCCACCATCGCCTGCTCGAGGACCAGACGTCCAAGACGAGGCGCATAGCCAACTGGATGAAGGCGCAGGGGAGAGTCAACCGGGAGGGCTGATGCTGATGTTGATGTATTTTCCTTCCTTTTTGAAGTCTTGTGGATGGACTTACATCTTGTACTCAAACTCTTTTGATATATGAATGGAGTTTCTACATACTTGAATTGTCTTTGTTCTTTTCTTTGTTATCTTGCTTTTCATACCTACACATGGCTTGAACAAACAAATTAAATATCTGTTTAGGCTTAGCCCCTTACCTCGTAAAATAACTGGCTACTTGATCCTATCCTTGGTAGAAGAGTCAAAAGGCGAAGCCTTTATTAATGAAGACAAATAATAATTGAAAAAGGAAATGAAATTGTAAAATGCAACATACAATCATGCAGATGCTCACTGAAAATAAAAGGAATGCAACGCACATGCTAATTAAAATTTTTTTGTTTTGCAATTGTAATTTTTGAAATATCCAATTTTTTATGGTTTTGCCATATTTATTTTTTTGTGGTTTTGAAATATAACACTTTTTTTTGTGGTGTTAAAATATTCAATTTTTTTTGGATTTTTGAAATAAGACATTTTTTTTGTTTTGAAATATTCAATTTTGGATTTGGATTTTTGAAATAAGACATCAACGGAATAAACTAAGGACCATCATAGAACTTGGATAAAAAGAGCGTATTCATTTACTAACTTAATTCCCAAACCATTTTTTAGTGACCTAATCCAGAATCATTGTGCTTGAGTTGTGTTTATAATCATGATCCCATTTGATGGTCTGACCCTTAGTCAACTTAGGACATTCCTCGAGCTTAGAGTACGCTTCTTTTAGAAAGAAGGGAAGAGTTGGTCTAGAAAGCCCGCCTTTGTCCTATTATTTGTTGGGGTTCTGTCATTTTCACTTTTACGGGGTATTTAACGACCTTGCGCTCCCTTCTCATTTGGTTTTCTGGCCTTTTGATGTAATGTTTGTAATGTTGAATGGCCTTTTGATTCTATTGGCTTTCACCTTTTGCTTTTTCTTTTCGCAGGGGCGGATCTTCCCCCCATTTTTTTTATGACGGCCTCCTACTAAGATGGCGGGTATTTTCAGTAGTCTAGTCTAAGCCTCGTTCTGACATCGTGGGCTAAGAGTAAAAATAGAAGTTTTATTTTAAAAAGAATAAGTTGTACTTTTCCACCTTTAGTCAAGCTTTCAGTATTCTTTGGGCTTTACACCTCTTGTTACTCACGAACTAAACGTGTTTGTGTGTGCAATAATGTGCTTAAATTAGATTACTAAAGATTAATATGGGAATTTGGGTTTCCAAATTTTCAGACTCCACTGGTCGTTGCACCATGTCGATAAACTCATTAACGTAAGGGTAGTATTTATTAAGATACAAACCATTCTAGGGATGAGATAACTCTTACCCTTTTGCATTGACTAAATGATAGGCATTACCAGGAAAAGTATGCGAGATAACATAAGGTCCTTTCCAGTTGGGTTGGAGCTTAGAACGTGGACCACCATGTTTTACAAAGATTCTTTTAACAACCATTTCACCAATTTTGAACTTCCGTTCAATGACTTTCGTTTGATAAAAACGTGCTAATCTATTTTGATATACTCGTGCATGATTAGCAGCTGACCATCTTTTCTCGTCTAAAAGTTCCAATTGAGTTAGGAGTGTTGAGCGGTGCTCATCAGTGGAAAGCTCCTTATTCAATTGTACTCTTAATGACGGGATGAAGACTTCGTATGGAACTACCGCCTCCATTCCGAATGTTAAGAGATATGGAGTCTACCAGTGGGCATGTGGATTGAAGTTTAGTATGCCCATAAAAGCCTCCATTAATTTCTCTAGCCAGTCGGAGAACTTATTGGATTCACACATTTTCTTGATAATTTTTATCAATGTCTTATTAGTTGCCTCTGCTTGGCCATTGCCTTGTGGATAATATGGAGACGAATGATGCAATGCAATTTTATACCTGTTGCAGAGGACCTTCAGCTCTTGTGATATGAACTGTGGTCCATTGTCAGTGACGATGGTGCTTAGAATTTCGAACCTTATGATGATGTTTTTCATGATAAACTTGCAGACTATTGACGCTTTGACTTCTGTGTTAGCTTTGACTTCTGCCCACTTAGTGAAGTATTATGTTGCTGTGAGAATAAAGGATTTCTGCTTAACGCCAAAATTGGGATCATCGAGAGGTCCAATGATGTTGAAAGTCCAGATGGAGAAAGGCTATGGGGAGGAAACATGATGGAGTAAAGATGCAGGAGAATGAATCTTGTCGGCGTGAAGTTGACACTTAGCACACCTACGAATATACCTTACGCAGTCTTCTTCCATAGTTGGCCAATAGAATCTTTGTCTAAGGATCTTTTTGATAACATTTGTCCATTAACATGGCCACCTCAAACTCCAGCATGAGCTCCTTCCATAATCTTCCAAAGCTCACCTTCGTCCAAACATCTCAGAAGAACACCGTCAAAACTTCGTTTATAAAGTGCCCCTCCAACTAGGGTGTATCTCTGAGCAACTCTCCTGTAGCCCTTTTCTCTTCAGTTGTGGCTTCTTCAAGGTACGACTGATCTTCGCAGTATTTGGCAATCTCAAACTACCATGGTTTCTCCTCATCATCCATTTCTTCTTGTAATTCCAATCACATGATTTCTCGCTTCTTCACAATATCTCCATCTTTGACTTTCTTCAGTAATTTCTCCTTAATCCTAAAGAATGAAGGGTCTTTCACAGCAGGTGAGAGACGCTAATGAATGATGATAGATTCAGATTGTTTGTTGATTGGGAAATTCAGGGATGATGCAAGAGAAGCTAGAACGTCGGCTAAGATATTATGATTCTGAGGAACATAAACAATGATCAACTTAGGGAAAAGCTTGGCATAAGTAGAAGTGGGTTCTTGATAAGGCTTGAGTTTAGGATCAAGAGTTTGGTACTTAGTGAGCACTTGGCAAAGGATTAGCTAACTATCACCTACAATTTTGAGCTTGGTGGAACCATGAAAGTGAGCAACTTTGAGACCGGCAAGAAGGGCCTCATATTCAGCAATGTTGCTGGTAACATAGAAATCAAGCTGAAAGGCTTGGGGAATGGTGACACCTTCAAGTAATAAAAGAACAATGTCAATATCTTAACTGTGAGAATTCAGAGCTCCATCAAAATGCAGAGTCCACATATCGTCTTTGATTATGTCTATGGACATCAATTCCTCATCCGGAAACTCCAATCGGACTGGATCACAATAAGGAAGAGGGTGATGAGCAAGATGTTCTGTGATGCCATAGCCTTTGATTGCTTTATGCTGAATGTAAATGATATCAAACTAAGAGAGAAAGCTTTGCCATTGTACTAATCGATCGGTGATGACAGATTTTTCGAGAACAAATTTGATAGGATTCATCCTAGCGATGAGATGGACTTCATGAGCTAGAAAGTAGTGTTTCAGTTTCTGAACTACCCATACTAATGCAGCATAGGTCTTCTCCATCGTTGTGTATCTTTGTTCTGCGGGGTTGAGAAGTTTTGACAAATAGTAGGTTGCCCTCTCTTTTCTTTCTTCATCTTCTTGTGCTAAGACAGCCCCCACAGGGTCATCCAGGACAGAAATGTAAAGCACTAAAGGTTTGTCCGAAAACGGTGGTATCAAGATAGGTGGACTTTCTAGATGTGTCATCAATCCATCAAATGCCTCCTGTCACTTATCGTCCCAATCAAACTTGACTCCCGGCTTAGTAAGCTCGTAAAACGGCTTACACCTTTGTGAGTACTAGGAGACAAAACAGCGAATAAACTATAACCTCCAGATCAATCCTCTTAATTCTTTCAAATTTTGGGGAGGTGGTGTAGACACGTTAATTTTGACATCATTTTGAATAAATTTTATATCATATAATAATGCTCCAAATTGGTCTGATATTTAATCATTAATTAATTTTTATTAATTTTCTGGAATAATCGCATAAATGATGTCGGCACATGTATACGCCATTTAAGTTAATTAATGAAATTAACTTTAACCCAGATTTCAATGAAATATGAAAATAATTCTAAAAGACGTCGACATGTGAAGACGCCATTTAGAGTTTATTCCTATTTTGATTTTTAATCTGATTTTTAATTAATTGATTAATTAACTAAAAGACGTCTGCAAGGCACGACGCCATTTAGGTTTCCTAATCTTTATCCTTATGTTGTTCCCGAATTTACCCTTATCTTAATTCAGCTAAAAGACGTCTCCTATGGGCGACGCGTGTTAGATAATTACAGATAATGATTAATTGAATTAACTTCAAATTCTTTCATGTTAATCTATTAATAACCACGGATGCGTGAACTTAAGCCTATAAATACACAACCCCTTGGTCATTGAACAGTCAGTGATGATAGCAATAATTGAGTGGAAAATTGAGCAAAGAATCTTGGCGGAAGTGAAGGAAACGACGTCCAAACGCTGAAGGATCGAGGCGCTGCTGCTACTTCCAGGAGTCTTGAATCTTCGTCCTTTCTTCAACCATTCAAGAACTTTCAAGACCAAGGCTTTCCAGGGGCCATCCAATTTAATTCTTTTCCATTAGTCTCTGCATATTTTCACCATATTAGTTCAGAAATCATTCATCACATCACCCCATGTTTCACACACTCACTAGAATGATTTCAAACCTATTTGTTTAATGGGTTTAAAAGACCATCCAAACAAGTGAGTTCTTTGTTCAAGTTGCATGATTAGAATTTCTGTTGGAATAGATACTACCTCTGCTTAAGTTCTTATTGGTTTTTCTTCTTTTGTTTTGTTACTTGCAAGGTTTAAAGGAGATTAAGAAGGAGATAACAAAGAATGAATCAATCTGGACAATCCTCAAAGTCCCATCATCATTCAAAGCAAGAACAAAGTCAGAAGGGCTCTCTTTCTTCAGCTGGCTGAAGGAGGAGAATCAAAGACTCCAACATCTCCCACGTCCAAAACAGGTAGACAATCAATCTTTTCTTTTGGAACTTTTTAGTTAAAAGTTTCTGGCGATCACATTCACATAGTATTCTTTTTAATAGGATTTATTCGTCACATAATCAAATAAATTTTCATGATAATCACACACACTATTTGAGCACTCACAGCTTTCTGGCGATCACGGTGGGACTTGGTCTCGCCATCTCTTAACCTTTGTTCTTACTTTTTATCAATCGGGTACTCTCGGTGCACCACCTGTGTCTCTTGACACGCCTTCACCGATCGGTGAGTTTTAATTTAGTTGTTATTCCCACATGCACCACGTGCATACCCTTGCGGCAAGATCTTGCTCTCCCCGTTTGATTGATTGAAAGTAGTGATTGTGAAAAGAAGAATGTGTGGTTGATTGATATTTTAGTTGTTTACATGATGAAATTATCCTGTTAAAAATTGAAAAAAAAAAAAAAAGATTCGTATTAGCCAATTATTTACTACTTTTATCTTGTTCGTTTGAGGAGGAATCGATCTAGAAATTTCTCCTTGATTATTGATTCTGCGCTTTGAAAAGTGTCTTGGGACAGCGACGCGTTTCATAACCGCGTCACCCTAACACGACGCCTTTCAAGCTAAATTCTCTGTTATCTGCTGCCTGAGTTTCTGCGAGAAAAATAAGGTTCTATTTGAATAGCGTCGAGTAACAGCGATGCGTTTCAGACAATTTCTTGTTTTGATCTTGGATTCTCATATTTTGATATGATTGCTACTACACATTACGTATTAAGCATTAGAGGCCATCCCGACCGCAGGTCATACGCACTGGGGCTAACACCTCCCTTTTTCTCTTAGGAACACCTTTCTTGACATCCTCACCTCTCTCTGATTGGGTCGGTCCCTCAATTAGACTAGAGTGGTGGACGTTAAAGATCTCCATAAGTCCCCAAAATCAAGGTATTCCTCCTAGTTCATCGGACTGGTTGTACCAATCGAAGTCCTAGATAGAATTTCACAATGTTGTGAGAGAAAGCCATAAAGCACAACGGTAGAAATTGAACTGAAACTAAGATCCTACCCGTTGAGTAAACTTGTGATTAACTGAATCCAAATAACCCAACAAGGAATCCTAAAATAACGTTAAACATCTACTTGTTTGCTTAATCTCTATACAACTTGTTTGCAAATCTTTGAAAAAAAATCTGATATTATGTTACTTCGATCAGGTAGGGATTTGAGCATGGCTTCGGATGCTCTAATCAACTATAAGGGAGATGCTAATGTCCCTCTTGAATCCAACTATCACTATGAAAATGGGGGAGACACTAATACCCCCCATGATTCTCACTCTTATCCATCTGAACGTAAGGGGAACCATCATGCCCCTCCTCCTTTTATCCATAATTCTGGCGCTGATCTTCCTCTGCACGTGCATGCGGTTTCTAATCCTATCTTTGAGGGCACCATAGACCCAAATGGACCCTCATCATCCAATCCTTCTGATATGGTCAATGCCTTGGGAGTTATGGCCTCCCATCTAGATCCTCATCAGCTTAAGGCAATCCAGTCAATTTTAAAGGGGAAGATGCCCATGCAGTCTGCCGAGCCAAATCCTGCGGCTCCCGCTGTTATTCCTCAACCACCTCCCCATCATGCTTCCTTCATTCACCAGGCTATGGAAGGCCTTCAGGTTTCTACTTCTCGGCCAGTTGGGCCACAACTGTCATCCTTGAGGTAACCGGTCAGGCTGCTTACGCCGACTTATCAAAATACCCTCGGGCATGGCGGAAGTGCTACTGGACCTCAACCTTATTGCCCCCCTTGCCCCACATACTCTCAGCATGCCTATCATGTACCACCACCTCCCCCTCCTCAAATCGATACAACGACTCAGGCTCTGCTCGCCAGGATGGAGCGTATGGACGAACAATTCAATAATTTTCAGAAAATGATGGGAGTTAAAGCTGCACCCGAGATTAACTTGCCAAGTCTACCAGTATTCCATCTGCCGCCTTTCGAGATGCCAGTATATACAAAATATAACGGTATTAGTAACCCCTTCACTCATTTGAAGGAGTTCATGTACAAGTCATCTTTCTGACAGAACAAGAAGAGGTCATTGACATTTTTGTTCAGGAAATCCTTGGAGGGGCCAGCCCTCGAATGGTTCTTTTCCTTACAGCCATCTGAAGTAGAGGACTATGGTGTTGTATCCAGAAAGTTTATTCAACGATACCAGGATAGAGTTGCCCCCTCCTTGTCCATTACTGACCTGATAGCAGAAAAAATGAAGCCCGATGAAGAATTCATCTGTTTTGCTGATGGATGGAGGGGCATGGCTGGAAAAGTTAAAGATCATTTGTTTGAGTCTGAGCAAGTAAAGATGTTGATTTCCAATGCTACACCTCAGTTTAAACTAGTCCTCGCTGTGAACAACTTGACCAGCATGCCAGAGCTCTATGAGAGGGCGGGTTACTGCCAAAATACCTTCAAAGATGCTACGTTCTCTAGTGTCTTTGATCCTCACCGTCCTAGTAGGCCTCCACCTCGGAAGCCAGCCGTGCCAAATTCTCCTAGCACGGGTCCAACAACTGAGGGCATGCTCTGTCATGAGCAAGTTAGCAGTATGAACAACAATCAGCCCCAGTTCGTGAGGAGCCAGCAACCATCACAGTTCGCAGGCCAAAGACCACCGAATTAGTAGGATTACAGATAATAGCAGCCACAGTATCAGCAACCCCAGCGGCCAAATCCACAATACCAACAGCCACAGTACCTGCGGCCACAACAGCCACAACAACAGCCACGCAGCAGCCACAATGGCAGTTACAGTACCAGCCTCCACAACAACAACAACACCAGCCGCGTGCATCGCCGGCATACCATAATGTACCTCCTCCTGCTGATTATAACCAGCAAAGGAAGCCTCCACGCCCGAAAAGGGCAGAATATCTAGTCCTTCCAAAGTCCTTGTCAGATATTTTCAATGTTTTAATGGCAGCCAATGCTTTGGTTTTGCCAAGAGAAAAAACAGTCTGGCCCCAAAATGCCGACACTTCCAAGTATTGTTACTTCCATATACAACCTGGACACACAATAGATACATGCTTCCAATTTCGAGATTATATCCATGATCTCAATAAGCAGGGAGGCATTGATTGGGAGGAAATGAGGAAGTATATATCAACCTTGAAGGCGAGAAGGCCCCAGCAACAACAGCAACAACCCCAACAACAACAACCAAGAGCACTGGCACAGGCGTCAGTACCCCCAAACATGGGTATAGTGCAGAACCCACTCCCGGAGCATCAGCATCAGAACAAAGTTCCCCCTATCCTGACAAATAGCCGATCTGAGCCTAACCGAGGATAGCAGTGAAAGATAGAGGACTCCTCCTCTATTTATTCAACAGGCCACACTCCGAGCACCGCTGAGCAACCATCACGCCGTACCCTCCACATACCTAAACCACAACTCGTTACCATTACACCAATACCAACACCCGCATACCGTTTACCCGCACCCATTAACCTATCACCACTGCCCCACTTTCCTTAAACCCATTATCCCCCATGCCATCACGCATCCATCAAACAACCCCCCGCAAGCCAACTACGCACCCCTCATGCCATCCAAACTAGTGCTCTGCATACCGTTCTCCACATCACCTACCACCACCACCACTTACACCAATACCATACAGCCATCCAAACCATTACTCCGCGTACCATTCCCCACTTCACCCACACCAATCACTTACCACGCCACTATCCAACCCTCTAAGCCCCTCATCCGCACCATGCCGTCATCAACTAACCCTACGCCGTCACCCGCATACCAAACCGCCACATCGTCCACACCATCCACACCATCTACCAACCTTACGGTGCTCAAGCTATCACCTGACCCTTACACTAGTGAAGAACATGCACTCCGGAGTGGGAGGATCTTTAATAAGGTCTTTCCTCAATCGACAGTCAGAGACGGCCCATTACAACCGCCAGAGGAAGCGCATAACGATGAGAGTGCACCAGACACTTAATACGACCTGCTGAAGCAACTGGACAGAACACCGGTATGAATCTTTGTACTTGAGTTGATTAAGAGATCGAAGACCCATTAGGAAGCTCTAATGGAGTACCTACAAAAAGTGATGGTCAACGAAGACGTGCGGGTAAAGAAGATCGCCGCACTACTAGTTCTGTAGGGGGATCAGTCCTCTATCTTATTTCATACTTCGGAACTAGCACCACTAGCAACCAGGAGCATGGCTCTGAGTATTACGGTCAATATCTGCAAGAAGGCCGTAGACGCATGCCTGGTTGACACGGGGGCTTCAATCAATGTCCTGCCCCCGAAGACCCTTGAACTATGTGGTGTACCTAAGGAAAAATGGCTGCCTAGCCCCATATCTGTTACAGCCTATGATAATTCCACCCGTTCCCCTATCAGAATGGTCTATTTAAAGGTGGAGTTAGGCCCTGTATGTCATGCTGAGGTCGAATTCCACATCTTGAAAATCGATCCTTCCTTGAAGGCTATTTTAGGTCGTCCTTATATTAAAACACTCGAGGCAATTCCCTCTACGAATCATCAATGCCTCAAATTTCCCTACAAAGGACGAGTCACTAAAGTTACGAGCATGCCAATCCTTGTTGCTGCTCATTCCCTGAATATCAAGCCAACTCCTCTACCTGGCCGACAACATTTTTTGTCGGTATTACAGGTCTACCATCCTGTGGCTGATCCTTTAAAAGCCGCCACTCTTACTCCTTACCTACTAGATGCCATAAAGAGGGGGAAATGCATGAGTACCCCTGGTTGGAGAATCATGATGAAGGGCGGCTATCAGCCTGGAAAGGGCCTAGGCATACAGCTACAAGGCAGAACCACTCCCCTCAAGGACAACCGAAGGACACCTAGAAATGGCATGGGCTATAGGCCAAAGAAAGTGAGGCACGACATTATCCAGCAGGAAGAAAATGAAAATGGCCAGAAGGTCTGGGAAACGATGTCCACCCCGTGTAAAGAAGGTCGGGACCCCTTAACATGGACCTTATACACACCTTTCGTCAAGGGGCCCGTAATTAGTCATGATAACATAGTGGTCATTATTTCCTGTTTTGATCTCCACGACATATATGGGAGAGACCTGGCTAGACATTGCTCAGAATTACTAACATACCAGTCCTTGGAGGCTCTGCAGCCAATGAAAAGGAGAAAGTTCTAAGACCCTGAGTGTGAATGGTACCGATGGTTTGATTTAAGGGATATGTATATTGCATTGAACATATTATTTCTTGATCCCTCAGAACCAAAGTGGCCTCCACAAATAGATGAGCTGATTGAAGGGTCCGGTGCCATTTTTGACAAAAGAATTCTGCTGTATGAGGAAACAGATGAAGGGGAGCCAGATGACCCTTACGAAGTTGGTTATACTACGGATCTTCTTTGGAGGGGGACTTATCCCTCTTACATTTTCACACTCCATACCTTATTTCGCACTCTGCTTCTGACCCCGACTTGGTCGCAGGTCATCACTGAAGATATTCCACGGGCTCCGCCCATCATGATCACTCTGTCCCCACGGGAACTCACTCTACAACCTCCTCTGATCTAGAGAGGATCTATGATTTGATCTAGGGTATACTATTGTATGATCCCCCCAATCCTTTGGCCTTAGTGCCACTTCCTCCATCCCACTCCCCTCCTATCCATATTCATTCTTGCTTTATTCTTAATTCATCCAATTCCCAAAAAGAAATGCCAATGTGGCAACTTCCTTCTCTCAGATCCTCGTCGAGGAAACTTCCTACTTGTCCAATTATATCCCAATCGTGCGGGTCTTTTGGGTAAGATTCTCTTCTAGACTTGCTCTGTCCAACGGATGATTTTCCACTGCCTCACATTGATGTCCTCATTGACAACACAGCTGGTTACAAAACTTTATCATTTATGGATTGATTTTCAGGATATAATTAGATTAAGCTTGCTGAAGAAGATCAAGAAAAGACATCATTCACTATACCTTGGGGAACTTATTGCTATGTCGTAATGCCATTTGGATTAAAGAATGCTGGAGCCACTTATCAAAGGGCTATGATGGCAATATTCCACGACATGATACATATCGATCTAGAAGTGTATGTGGATGACTTGTTAGTGAAATCCAAGACTAAGGCTGAGCATGCCAATGTTTTAGCAAGAGTTCTGGAAAGGTCCAGAAAACATCAGTTGAAGATGAACCCCATGAAATATGTATTCGGGGTATCCTCAGGAAGATTACTTGGATTCATCATTAGTAAACGGGGTATTGAGATCGAACCCAACAAGGCAAAGGCTATCAGAGAGATGCCCCCTCCCAAGAACTTGAAAGAGTTAAGAGGATTAATCGGGAGGTTACAATTTGTTTACCGATTTGTCTCCCAACATTTACAAAGGTGTAAGCCGGTCTACAAGCTTACTAAGCCAGGAGTCAAATTTGATTGGGACGATAAGTGTCAGGAGGCATTTGATGGATTGAAAAACTATTTAGCAAGTCCTCCTGTTTTGAGACCACCATCTCCGGACAAACCTTTAATCCTATATATTTCTGGCCTGGATGATGCGGTGGGGGCTATCTTAGCACAAGAAGATGAATAAGGAAAAGAGAGGGCAGCCTATTATCTCTCTAAACTTCTCAACCCTGCTGAACAAAGATACACAGCGATGGAGAAAACATGTGTAGCATTAGTCTTGGTGGTTCAGAAGCTGAAGCACTACTTTCTAGCTCATGAAGTCCACCACATCACTAGGATGAATCTTATTAAATTCCTTCTTGAGAAATTTGTCTTTACTATTAGGTTAGCGCGATGCAAAGCTTTCTATCTCAATTCGATATCATATACATTCAGCAGAAAGCGATCAAAGGCTATGCTATAGCAGAGCATCTGGGTCATCATCTCCTTCCCCGTTTTGATCAATTCCGATCGGAGTTTTCGGATGAGGAACTGATGTCTATTAACATAATTAAAGATGATATGTGGACTCTGCATTTTGACGGAGCTCTGAATTCTCACGGTAAGGGTATTGGAATTGTTCTATTATCACCCAAAGGTGTCACCATTCCACAAGCCTTTCAGCTTGACTTTCCAGTTACTAACAACATAGCTGAATACGAGGCACTCCTTGCTGGCCTCGAGGCTGCTCATCTCCATGGTGCCACCAAACTCAAAATTGTGGGTGATAGTCAATTAATTCTTCGCCAGGTGCTAACCAAATATCGAACTCTTGGCCTTATCAAGAACTTACTTCAGCTTATGCTAAGCTTTTTACTAAATTAATCTTCATCCATGTTCCTCGAAATCAAAACATCTTAGCTGACGCTCTAGCTTCACTTGCATCATCTCTCAACTTCCCAATCAGCAGACAATCCGAATCAATCATTGTTCATAGGCGTCTCTCACCCGCCATAAAAGACCCTTATTCCTTAGAACTAAGGAGAAGTTGCTGAAAAAGGTCAAAGATGGAAATATTGTGGAAAAGAGAGATATCATGTTAATTGAGCTATTAGAAGAGATGAATGATGAACGAAAACCATGGTATTATAAAATTGCCAAATATTGTGAGGATCAATCATATCCTAAGGAAGCCATAGCTAAGGAGAAGAGGGCTATCAGGAGAGTTGCTCAAAGATACACCTTAGTTGGAGGAGCACTATATAAAAGAGATTTTGATGGTCTTCTGAGATGATCTTTGGAAGATCATGGAAGGAGCTCATGCTGGAGTTTGTAGTGACCATGTTAATAGACAGATGCTATCAAAGAAGATCCTTAGGCAAGGATTCTACTGGCCAACCATGGAAGAAGATTGTGTAGGGTATGTCTGTAGGTATACCAAGTGTCAACTTTACGCCGATAAAATTCACTCTCCTGCATCTTCACTCCATCCTGTTTCCTCCCCATGGCCTTTCTCCATGTGGGCTTTCGACGTCATTGGACCCCTTGACAATCCTGATTCCGGCACTAAACAGAAATCCTTCATCCTTACGGCGACGGAATACTTCACCAAGTGGGCAGAAGCTAAAGCATACACGGAAGTCAAAGCATCAACCATCTACAAATTCATCATAAAGAACATCATCACCAGATTCGGGATTCCAAGCACCATCATCACCGACAATGGACCGCAGTTCGTATCACAAGAGCTGAAGGACCTTTGCAACAAGTATAAAATTGCATTGCATCATTCGTCTCCTTATTATCCGCAAGGCAATGGCCAACCAGAGGCAACTAACAAGACTTTGATAAAAATCATCAAAAAAATGTGCAAGTCTAACAAATTCATAGATTGGCTAGAAAAATTGATTGAAGCTTTATGGACATACCGAACTTCAATCCGCACGCCCACCGGATAGACTCCGTATTCCTTGACATTTGGAATGGAGGCGGTAGTTCCACATGAGATCATTATATCGCCATTAAGAGTACAATTGTATAAGGAATTTTCCATTGATGAACACCGTTCAGCACTCCTCGCTCAATTGGAACTCTTAGACGAGAAAAGATGGTCAGTTGCTAATCATGCAAGAGTATATCAAAATAGATTAGCACGTTTTTATCAAAATAAAGTCATTGAACGTAAGTTCAAAGTTGGTGAAATGGTGGTTAAAAGGATCTTTGTAAAACCTGGTGGTCTGCGTTCTAAGCTCCAACCCAATTAGGAAGGACCATATATCATATCACATGCTTTTCTTGGTAACGCCTACCGCCTAGTTAATGTAGAAGGGCAAGAATTAACTCATCCTTGAAACGGTTTATATCTCAAGAAATATTACCCTTAGGTTAAAGAGTCGATCAGTATGGTGCAAAGACCAGTGGAATCAGAAAGTTTTAAAACTCAAATTCCCTTATCAGTCCAGATAATTTAATTTAGACACATTACTACACATACTGACACGTTTGATTCATGAGTAACAAGAGATGTGAAGTCCTAAGGAATACCAACAGCCTGACTAAAAGTGTAAAGTGCAAATCATTCTTTTCAAACAAAATTCTGTTTTTATACTCGACCCACGATGTCGGAACGAGACTTAGAATAGACTACCAGAAATACCCGTCATCTTAGTAGGAGGCCATCATAAAAAAATGGGGGAGATCCATCCCAATAAAAGAAAAGAAAAGCAAAAGCAAAAGGTAAAAGCCAAATATCATATCAAAGGCTATTATATTACAACGTTACATCAAGGCCATGAACTGAAAGGAAAAGGGAACGCACGGTGGATAAATATCTTGGAAAAAAAATGACCGAATCCCAACAGATATTAAGGTAAGAAATGGACATCCTTTTGGGTCTCCAGAACCCTCTCGTGGGCTTTCTAAACAAATTCTTCATTTCTTTCTAAGAGATGTATACTCCAAGCTTAAGGAACGGCTTAGATTGACTAAGGGTCATATCATCAACTGGGATCACAAATGAAAACACAAGTTCAAGCATGATGGGTCTAAGTTAGGTTATTGAAGAACAATTTGGGAATCAAGTTGATAAATGAATATGTTCTTTTGATCTAAGTACCATGCTGGTCTTTTAGCTTGTACATATTCCAAAAAAAAAAAAACATATTTCAAAAAAAAAAAAGTATATATCCCAAAATCCAAAAAAATACACATTTCAAAAAAAATCAAGAAAAAGTATATATCTCAAAATCTAAAAAAATACATATTTCAAAAAATCCAAAAAAAATACATATCTCAAAATCCAAAAAGATGGATAAGATATTTCAAAATCCAAAAAAAAGATGAATATTTCAAAATAAAAAATATTTCAATTAGCATCTACTTATCGCATCTAGTGTGTTTCATTCCTTTTATTTTCAGTGAGCATCTACTTGCTTGCATGTTGCATTTTGCTTACAGTTAAATAATTCATTTTACCTTTGTTAATAAAGGCTATGCCCCTTGACTCTTTTACCAAGAAAAATATTAATTGATCCGTTGCTTAACTGAGCAAGGGGCTAAGCCTAAATAGATACTTAACCTATTTGTTAAGTGATGTACAGGGCACAGGTCAAACACATGAGACACAAAGCTGAAGGAAAATTTATATATATATATATATGTCAAAAAGTGTTTTGTACATAATCACACATGAAGAAAAGAAGAGTACATAACGCAGCCGTCAAGGCTGACTCTCCCCAGCACCCTCATCAAATTGGCTCTGAGCCTCGTCTGGAGCATTTGGTGCTGGTCCTTGACTGGGCAGAGGTGGTGGTCCCATCAGGCTCGGACCAGTTTGGCCCGGTGAAATGGCGACGCTCGCAGTAAACACACTCCTGTGCCCCCTCTCCTGTGCTCACTAGCGGGCACGTCGGTAACGCTCCTCCACGCTGCGTCGCTCATGCTCCGTGACGCCAACCTAGACCCAGAGGGAAGTCACCTCGGCATCGACCCGCTGCCGCTCCTACCGCTCCCGCTCTCGGTCCTCAGTAAGCATCTCTAAACGGATCTGGAGGCTTGTCAGCTCACGAGGAAGATCGTCGCTGGAGAGGCGTGCCAACTACTCCTCTAAGGCCCTGATACGTACAACATCGGCCTCGGCACGAGCAGCCGCTATATGAGAATGCTCCAGCTCCGCTTTAGCCCTCTGAAGGGCCTCCTGAAGCTCAGCAACCTATAAGAGGAGGCACTATCAGTTCAAGATAATCAAGTAAACCAAAATTGAATAATGAAAGGAAAAGGATGGAACTTACTCGAGCGGTGCGGTCCTCCTCCGCGAGAGAAGATCGATGGATGGCGGAGGCAAGTTGGCTCTGGAGGTCGGTAAGGGCGGCCTCGTGAGCAACTGAGTATGAAGAAGAAGAAGTGCCATGAGAAGGGGGAGCCGCCTGGGTGTAGACGGCTCGCTGCACCAAAAGACCAACTGTCAGTGGCTACTTGTCAAAACAAATTAATTAAAAACATTCATTCATAAGCATGCATACATACCAAGTCAAAGAGTTCCTTTTGGACCTGTTCCAACTGGGCCTCGGCATCTTGAAGGCGGGCCCGGAGGTCGATGATAACCGCATCTCGTGCATCCTGCATACCACCCATACACACATTCATTCACAAATATAAATTAAGATAATAATAAAATGAAAGAAGCATGAACGCATACTTACATCGAGTGGACGGAGGAGCTGTAACTGATCGGCGTAGTGGGCCCGGTATTGCTGGAGGTAGGCCTCGCTACTCTACGCGTAGGACTCTACTCGGATGCCGCGGCAGTGCCAGTCCTCGTATTGCTCCGGGAACTTGGCACGCCAATCTGTGAGGGCTTGTTTGCCCCTCATGCTCCTTCCTACTCCCTCTGGGACCTCCTCGTCGATCCTTTTTTTATGGAGGCCCAATGTCCTCATTACGAGTCGTAGGCGGAGGGGTTCGATTTCGTTGAGGAAATGCACCCACATCTGCCTCCCGAACCTCCTTCGGCCAGCCGTCACCCTCGGCTGGCCCTCCTCGCCCATGCCCAAGTAAGGGCGCAAGATCACCTGCATACAGGTTAGAGGTATTCATGTAAATAAATTTCATTAATAAAACATTGCATTCAATAAAAAAACAAAATAATTAAATAACTCACAAGGAACTCTGGATAGTCGAGGAATTGACAGCGGAGGGCCGTCAACTGATGGTGCTACAGAGCCATGTCCACTATTGGCTGCCAACAGCGAGCCAACGGAACAGCACCCAGTAATGAAATTCGCACTTGGCCAAGCGAGAAGTAGAGGTAGCTCCACACCTGCATGCATGAATATATAAGTTACAAAAGCATCATTTCATTGCATTTTATATCATTAACAAATAATTAAAATAACTTATACCCGAAGAAACGGCGAGAAGCTGCTGACGGTGGTCTCAGGGTCCGGCATGACCGTGGAAAGGTCTACAAAGAGGTGGGCCAGAAGGGCCGCACCCCAAGCATACTCGTGGAGGGTCTCTAGGTCATCTAACATATAAAGGAACCTACAATGAATATGGTCGCCCTTCGTACCGAAGAGCAACCAACCAAAAAAGAAGACAAGGAAGACCCTCAGCTGTCTATCTACCTCATCTACTTGATCAGAATCACTACAGTAGACAGCAGCAGAGGACTCAGCTAATCTATCTCTAAAAGCCTCGCGGGTCTCGTCAGATCGCCGCCTAGGCTCTATCAACCCTAGGGCTGCCTCTACCTTTACTCTAGGCATGGTCCTAGACTCTCTACCCAGCCCTCTAAAGACCTCTATCCCTAGGAGACTCTCTGTCATTCCACAGTAGTTGGGGTAAGTCACCCCGCTCACCGGCCTACCATCTACCCTAAGGCCAGTGATCCTGGCCACATCCTCTAGACTGGGGACCATATGTCCCCAGGGCATTAGGAAAGCCCTACTTTCCGCATGCCACCTCTCCCGCAATGCCTGTAGGAGGACCAAATCGAGCCAAAATGGCTCGATCTCCAAAATCTCCCCAAACCCCATCCGACGCAGGTGCGCCTTCTAGAAGTCGGGTAACCCCCTGTAGGCTCCTATGACCAAGTCCCATGAGATTCTGGCTCTCATCGTCCCCTGCAAATAAAACAAGAAAAATTCATCAGTCAATGAACATAAAATCAATGAAATATTCTTTTCTTAAAAGGCGTCTGCAAGGATGGATGCCCATTGAAAGGCGTCCACCATTCTTGACGTCATTTAACCCTATTTTCTGTCCTATTTAAAAATTGAATTTTTGCCTGAATGGCATCGGACCAGGATGACGCCCTTTGAAAGGCGTCACCTGGTCTGGATGCCATTCAGACCCGATTTTGGATTCTTCAAAGAACCCCTTTCTCCCCTTTGATCCAAGAAAAAATCAATCTCACAGGAAACTTACCAAATGAAGAGCCTCTTCCTCTTCTTCTCCTCCTTCAATTATTGCCGATGGAGAGACTTCTTCCTCTAGAATCGCTACCGCCGTCTCTAGCGCCCTTGCCTCCCCGGAAGGGACTTTGGGCTCATCCCTCCTTGTCACACGGATGGCGCGGCGGCGTTTGCCACTCCCTCTTGACCCTTCGCCTTGCTCCATCGCACGAAAGAGAGAGGGAGAGAAAAGCTCGGGTGAGAGACACTTGTAGAGAGAGAATTTGAATGAGAGAGGAAGAGAACAGGAAAGAGGGAGGCTCGAGGTCGCCAGAGGAACTCAAGATGCCTATGATAGGGAAGAGGATAGCCGAAGATCGCCGGAGTTGAGGTCGTCGGAGGTGGAAGAGAGAGGAAGGTTTTGGGAGAATGAGGATGAAAGGGGGGACTCGCACGGGTTCTGTTAAGATTAGCTGAAACGAGTCGGGGTACAGCGACGCTATTCAGCGCACATAAACTGAGGCGGCAAGGCAGGGGTTTGAAATTAGGTAAAAGGCGTCCACATTGGCCGACGCGTTTCCGATTAAATCGTCAATTTTGCACAGACCCGTACCACAGTCAATGGTCAATGATTAAACGCGTCTTGTCAGAACGACGCATTTCAGTAGATTAATCACAAGCTTAATGGCAGAACTCTGTGAAAAAGTAAGAGAGAGATTTGAAAGGCGTCTACAGGACTAGACGCGTTTTTGGGGATTTTAAGGATTAATCTCTGATTTTTGGAAAATGATTTTTGGTTGAAAGGCATCTTTCTGAGTGGACGCGTTTTGCATTAAGAAAATTCGAATTGAAATCTTTTAAGGAAAAATCATGAGAAAAAACCTTGGATAAATCATAGAGGATTAAGGACGAATTTCAAGACATAAAAGAAGGATTCTTTATTGAAATAAATTCTTAATTACATCATAAAAGGAAAAATAAAGAGAACTT
Source organism: Zantedeschia hybrid cultivar (assembly GCA_030544215.1). Classification (NCBI taxonomy): domain Eukaryota; kingdom Viridiplantae; phylum Streptophyta; class Magnoliopsida; order Alismatales; family Araceae; genus Zantedeschia; species Zantedeschia hybrid cultivar. The sequence continues at coordinate 38,309,171 of JARZZO010000012.1, read as the reverse complement.
TCAAAGAAAGATTTCCCGAAGTCCCATTATATATGGATAAGATAATCCTCTATCTCTGTTCTCAGAGGATTTTATATGATGATTGAAGCTAATATTCCATAATGTAACTATGAGCTCAGTCGCTTCAATGTTTTCATCGGATTCCAAGGCACGCTTCTTGATTGGAGAAGTGTTAGAAAATTCAGGAAATTCATAGCGAGGCAGGCTGAGTTGAATATAACATCGATGAGGATTGTACAACACGAACTCAGTAGCCCCAATCAGTTTAAGCTCTGCACCAGCTGCACGGCGTACTCGAATGGGCTTTCTTATAAGAGCAAGAGGTGAAGAGTCGAACCCATATGATGGCATTGTTCTCAGATAATCTCTCTAGTCAGCTCGAGTCTTGAGTTTGGACACTTTATTGATCATTCTTTCATTGAATTTCACAATGTTGGAAATATGGAAGATTGGACTATTCTGATAAATTTAAGACGGTCTTGCAGAATTTCTAGTGTGTTATTCAAATTTGAAGTGCAACTCAACCCACAGAGCAAAAAGTAGCATACAACCGTAAGGAGGCTCACCTGTAGATGCTGCAGAGAGCCCACTGTAAAGATAAGCTAAGATTGTTGTGTCAATTTGTCTTCCCTCAAAGATCTCGCAGACTGCACTGACTTGATCATCTTCGAGAATGTTGTCTTGAGCAGGAAAGAATAGAGCTCCAGCAAGGCACGTGGTGAATGCTTTCATCATGTTCTCAGTATCATCCTCTTTAAAATCTTCAATCTCATATAAAGTCCACTCTGCTAGCTTTGCAAGGTTAATACCTTTCTTAGTGAGGCATCCTTTAACTTCTTTTGGATCATTTATGATCTTCATCAAAAATTGTTGACCTGTGATCTTTTTCCTCATCAGAGCTATCTTATTCAAGATCACTTCATCACCGTTCAACTTGATTTTAGGAAGGCCCAATAGGAGTTCGGCCTCTTCTAGAAGGATAGTACATTCAAATTCAAGAAAAAGAAAGGTATGGGTTTGAGGATACTATAACTCAATCAAAGCATCCATTGTCGCCCAATCCACGTTTGGACTCTTGTAGTGCTTTGCATGAACAACAAGACCTTGGATATTCCATTTAGAAACAAAGGATTGCATGGATATAGTAATACTTTTCGCAAGCTTGCGAATCCAAGGAAGAGATGTGAATTTTCTTGGGCCGGGAAACAAAGGATATGCCTAGATAAAAGAAAAGGAAATTACTAAAGAACTTGAAGAACATAAGGAAAAAGGAAATTGAAGAAGAGTTAGAAGGAGAAGGATTTAACTTACTTGTAAGTTAGGATCTCGACCGCTTAGATGATCCATCACGTCAGAAAGCTTCTCGAGCGTCTTCTTCACCCGCTTGTTTGAAGAATCCATCTCGTTCTTGAGCTTTTTCTTCTTGAAAACTCTTGAAATCTTTGAAAATCCTTGAACTTTGAAGAAAATCCTTTGCTTTGATCTCTAGATTGTGTTAGGGATGTCTTAATACAGGTTAATGAAGTTTATATAGAGGGGATTACGATTCTAAGAAGTCTTTTCCAGATTGGAGAAGGGATGAGCATGAAGAGAGTTGGAATCCGGATTGAACACAGCAAGAACCTGTTTCTGCGACTAAACGGCGTCAGTGTACAGCAACGTGTTTTAGTTCGTATTAATGGCGTCGGCGCGACACGACGCGTTTCAGGAATTTCTGTTATTTGCCCGGAAACTCATGTTTATCCAGATTTTGATGATTTTTTAGTGCAGAAAATTCAGAAAAATTCAAATGAAGCTGAGAAGATCCTACTGTGGGAGTTTTTAAGTCTCAACCGTGGCTAAAAAGACGGTTATTTCTATCCCTATATTCTTTCATGTAATTGATTTGCATTGGCATTACTATATGTTAAATATTTATTAGAATATATCAAGGACCTTGTGGTTTTGATGAAACTGGAATTTGAGTTCCCCTACAACAAAAACAGTGATAATTCTAGAGGATTCTTAATCGCACGAATAGGCCATTGAATTGTTAATTGATGAGGACGATGGTTCCGCTTTTGTAAGAAGGTGCGTGGATAAACGAGCTTCAGCTTAGCACTAAATTACAGAATTTGTATCTTGACTCATTAATACCAATTTAACAATATTATCCTTGATTAATTTATATTTTATTTGACTTTATATTTTTCTTTTTAGCCCAACATGCATCATGTAGGACTTTGATATAATTGTGATAAAAATTAATTCTTGATTAAGTTTCAGACCATTGATCAAATAATTTCCTACATGGTATAAAATATTTCATTATGAATTGAGTATCTTGGTTATCTTTGAGGTTCGCTTGAAGATATCCTTAGAGTTCTATCCTTTTTTGGATTCTTTATCCCAATATTTCTTGTTTTTTTTTAAGATCCATCATGGTTGCAGCACGTTCATATTGGCTGGCAATCGCTCCCCATGATGAAACTTGCAGTGTCTATAACCTGGGGTACTTCCCAATCCGTAGAGGTTAACCGACCTTATTTTATTTCCTTGTCTATCTCATCCAGACAGGATTGATTCCATCGATATTATTGAGTGATCTTCATTGATGATTTTGAGAAAAATTTTCATCATATGATGTTAAGAGAGTATCTCATCACACCTTGGCATCACCTTTTCAGTACATTTCATTTTATTCCACTTCCTTGCAAAATCGATGCCAAGGTGGAGCAGCTGTAGACACGCTAATTTTGACATCATTTTGAATAAATTTTATATCATATAATAATGCTCCAAATTGGTTTGATATTTAATCATTAATTAATTTTTATTAATTTTCTGAAATAATTGTATAAATGATGTCGGTACATGTAGACGCCATTTAAGTTAATTAATGAAATTAACTTTAACCCAGATTTCAATGAAATATGAAAATAATTCTAAAAGACGTCGACATGTGAAGACGCCATTTAGAGTTTATTCCTATTTTGATTTTTAATCTAATTTTTAATTAATTGATTAATTAACTAAAAGATGTCTGCAAGACACGACGCCATTTAGGTTTCCTAATCTTTATCCTTATCTTCTTCCCGAATTTACCCTTATCTTAATTAAGCTAAAAGACGTCTCCTATGGGCGACGCGTGTTAAATAATTACAGATAATGATAAATTAGGCTCTGTTCATCTGTTTATTAATTGAATTAACTTCAAATTCTTTCATGTTAATCTATTAATAACCACGGATGCGTGAACTTAAGCCTATAAATACACAACCCCTTGGTCATTAAACAGTCAGTGATGATAGCAATAATTGAGTGGAAAATTGAGCAAAGAATCTTAGCAGAAGTGAAGGAAACGATGTCCAAACGCTGAAGGATCGAGGCGCTGCTGCTACTTCCAGGAGTCTTGAAGCTTTGTCCTTTCGTTGTCCTTTCTTCAACCATTCAAGAGCTTTCAAGACCAATGTTTTCCAGGGACCATCCAATTTAATTCTTTTCCATTAGTGTCTGCATATTTTCACCATATTAGTTCAGAAATCATTCATCACATCACTCCATGCTTCACACACTCACTAGCATGATTTCAAATTTATTTGTTTAAGGGGTTTAGAAGACCATCCAAACAAGTGAGTTCTTTGTTCAAGTTGCATGATTAGAATTTTTGTTGGAAGATATACTACCTCTGGTTAAGTTCTTATTGGTTTTTCTTCTTTTGTTTTGTTCCTTGCAAGGTTTAAAGGAGATTAAGAAGGAGATAACAAAGAAGGAATCAATCTGGACGATCCTCAAAGCCCCATCAACCTTCAAAGCAAGAACAAAGTCAGAAGGACTCTCTTTCTTCAGCCGGCTGAAGGAGGGGAATCAAAGACTCCAACATCTCCCACGTCCAAAACAGGTAGGCGATCAATCTTTTCTTTTGGAACTTTTAAGTTAAAAGTTTCTGGCGATCACATTCACATAGTATTCTTTTTAATAGGATTTATTTATCACATAATCAACATAAATTTTCATGATAATCACACACACTATTTGAGCACTTACAGGTGGCATCTCTCTAATAGCTTTACCCTTGTTGGGATCGATCTCAATGCCCCATTTACTTACGATGAATCTCAACAATTCCCTTGATGATACATCAAATATACTTTTCTTCAGGTTCATCTTTAACTGATATTCTCTTGATCTTTCTAAAACTCTCACCAAAACTTTGGCATGCTCAGCCTTAGTCTTAGATTTCACTAACATATTAGCCACATACACTTCCAGATCAACATGCATCATGTCATGGAATATAGCCATTATAGCTCTCTGATAAGTGGCTCCAGCATTTTTTAATCCAAACGGCATAACAACATAACAATAAGTACCCCATGGTGTAGCGAATGATGTCTTCTCTTGGTCCTCCTCTGCCAAGCGAATCTGATTATACCCTGAGAATCTATCTATGAATGATAGTGTTTCATAACCAGCTGTGTTGTCGGTGAGTACGCCAATGTGAGGCAGTGAAAAATCATCTTTAGGACATGCCCGGTTCAAATCTCGAAAGTCAATACAAATCCTGACCTTCCCATCCTTCTTCATGACTAGGACTGTATTTGCTACCTAGTGAGGATAGAGGACAACTCTGATGAATTTGACTTTATGCAATTTATTGACCTCTTCCTTCAGTTTCAAAGCCATTTGAGAGTGGAATCACCACAATTTCTGTTTGACTGGGCTAGCTTCATCTTTCAACATTAATCGGTGATGTACTAAGGAAGAATCTAATCCAGACATATCTTCATAACTCCAGGCGAAAGTGTCCTTGTAGTCTCTGAGAACTTGGACCACTGCCTCCTCATCTGCTTCAGAAAGATTTTTACTGACGAGGACAACCTTAGGTTCGTCTTCAGTTCCTAGATTAATCTCTTTGGTAGGCTCTTCTACAACAGCTGAGGGTTCATCAAATCTCTTCACTCCAGTGGCATACGCCTCGGCTACGTCCTCGTCATCTTCCTTATCTTCAGTAATGGGGTCTTTCTCATGTAGAAGTTCATACACCCCATATTTGTCATCAACTAACTCATCAACTTCACCTCCTTCTGGCATATGAATGGGATTGTCTAACAGCTGGAGAATCTGAGAGCAAGAAATGCATCTTAAAGTGAGATCCTAGATATATCTATTCGGAATTCGTCTACCCTTAAACCTCCTAGACTTCCTAACTTGACTAAAACTAGAACTAGACTCCCTATCTTCATTAAACTGCCTACCACTATACTCACTATCCAGACCTAATGAGGACGAAGAAGGATAAAAATCAAGGGGTATACAAGAGAATACAGGTGAATCCTCCCGAGGGGAGGGGCAGAGTAGATCTAGAAGGGAATCTTGCTCGAGTGACCCGCGCGATGGGATATAATCAAACAATATGATATTTCCTCAACGAGGATGTGGAAATGGGAGGTTGCCAAATTAGCATTTTTTTTTTATGATTTTAAGTATTAATCATGAAACATAAATGAATATGAAGAGGAGGTGGATACGAAGATGGAGGTAACGACACCAAGGCCAAAGGATTAGGGAGATCATATAACAATATGTCCCAGATCAAATCATAGATCCTTTTAAGGTCGAGAGGAACCTGAGGAATTAGGTCCCTGGGGGATAAGGTAACCATGATGGGCGGAGCCCGAGAAATATCTTCGGTAATGACCCTTGACTAGGTCGGGGTCAGGAGCAGAGTGCGGAATAAGGTATGGAAGGTGAAAACATGATGGGAATAGGTTCCCCTCCAGAGAAGATCAGTGGTGAATCTGGGCTGATAAGGATCATCAGGTTCCCCTTTGTCTGTTTCTTCACTTAGCAAGATTCTTTTATTAAAGATGCCCACAGGCCTTTCAATCAACTCCTTAACCAACGGTGGCCACTTCGGTTCTGAGGGATCAAGGAACAACCTATTTAGTGCAATGTATAGGTCCCATGTATCGAGCCAGCGGTACCACTCACATTCATGATCATGAATCTTCCTCCTTTTCATCAGCGGCAGAGCCTCCATGGATTGTTATGCCAGTAACTCCGAACAGTGTCTGGCCAAATCCCTACCATAAATGTCATGTAGGTTAAAGTGGGAGGTGATTACCACTATGTTATCATGGTCATGATTTATTGCGGGTCCTTTAATGAAATGTGTATATAAAATCTAGGTTACAGGATCCCGATTTTTTTTGCACGGGGTGGTCATTGTCATATAGACTTTCTGACCATCTTTGTCTTCGTGCTGCTGAACAATTTGCCATTTCACTTTTACTGGCCTATAGCCAAGACCATTACCAGGTATCCTTCTATTGTTTTTAACAGGCTTGGTTCTACCCTGAAGTTGTGTGTCCAGGCCTTTTCCCGGTTTGTAACCACCTTTCATCATTATGTCCCAGCCAGGGGTACTCACGCACTTCCCCCTTTTTACATCATCGACTGGACAAGGAACATGTATAGTAGCTTTCAAAGGATCAGCCAAAGGAGAGTAGACCTGTAAAACTGACAGAATGAGTTGTCAGCCAGGCGAAGGAGTCGGCTTGATGTTCAAGGAGTGAGCAGCAGCAAGGATTGGCATGCTCGTTACCTAATGATTCATCCTTTGTATGGAAACTTGAGGCATTGATGGTTTGTGGAGGGAATTGCCTCAAGAGATTTCATGTAAGTGTTAGCATCCGGGCGAGACGTGACGAACGCAATGGAAAAAAAAAGAAAAAGAAAACCCCGCCCAATGCCCACTTATCCAAATCGGAACGAAAAGCATAAATCGAAAACTAACGGGAAGTAATTTGATTACCGTGCGCGGATTCGAATATGCTTCAATCTCGGTTCCGTCAAGGCGATGCCGCCAGCCACACAAGTGTTTGGCCTCAGCGATATCCATGCGATCCTCCGTGGTCGTTCGTCTTCGCTCCCTCGTCTGTACCAACTCGGCCAGTATAAGGAAACCTTGGAGCTTGGCCTAAGGTTGCTCAACAACGCGTATATATATATATTAAGTCAGCGCAACTTTTCACAAAAGTCCCCGACTTAATATAAATCCCACTAAAACACCACTGACTGAGAATCTATTTGCGTGTGACCCTCTAGGCCCATTAACCAGTCCAATTTTTAGCACGTTAAGTCCAATAACTAGTTATTGACTTATTGTAATTAATTAATATCTAGATACTAACTAATTACTTAACCGAATAAACATCTCAAGTAAATTTAGTCGGACTTCCGATCAAGTTGGGTGCCAAGCAACACTGCATGATCCCGGAAGGTAATGAGGTTCAGGAACCCACTCATGGAAACTATCCGTCTACAGTTACCGCGTGGCTATAATCCTTCGTTCGCACAATGCTCTTGAGTTAACCTAGGGTATGGTCAACTGTCAAACCCTAGATGGTCAACTCACTCGAATCAGACTCCGCTGTATAATATCCGAAAAAATCTTTTCTGATATTGCTTCTGCTCTGGCCAGAGACTCTTGCAGATCTATTCTAGAGCATTCTCTCTCAAGTTACCTGAGAGCGAACGATCCTTTATTGAACACACAATTACCTTTGAAAGTCTTCCATTGGACCCGATCCTTGATTATTAGAGATCCCATGGATAGGGATTCGTAAGTCAAGGTCAAAGTTCGAAGTCAACCGACAAGGTGTCTTTGGTGTCATAAGTCTAAGGATCAACTACGCCACTATGACGATGAATCAAGCCGGTTGATAGTCAGGTAAATTACCATTTGGCGATTCATGTCGGATCAGTTCAGTGAACTCATTCCCCAATGAGCACCTAAAGGTTTACCATTGTGTCTTAACACAAGTGACTAACGAGATCAGTCACCCTAATTGTATGAATTGGAATAACCTTTACTAGTCTTACCGGATGTTTGATATCCTTCTCAAACATCATACAACTAGGAACAATTAAGAATATGTGTTTATAAGTCATCAGTTTCATTATTATGATCTCATCATAATCCGATGACTATTGCACACATTCATGGACTTCATTATGCGCAATTACAAATATGCCAATTTACATAATGAATTTAATGTCATTTATTAGTGAAACAGATTGAAATAGGTGCCTTATGATTGGCTTAGAGGACACCTATATCCATCAATATCCCACTTCGACTCAAGCCAATCACCTTCACATTTGATCTCCATCAAATCTAGGTGATGCTTGTTAGTCTTAGGTGGCCTACAAGCCAATATGACTTTGTAATCTCGTTCATATTTATTAATATAATGGCATAATATTCATTGTGTGTAAATCATATTAATTATCATCTCATAATGAAGTCTGTGAATATGTGCGATGGTGATCAGGTTATGATGAGATCATACTAGTGAGACTAATCACTTAAACACATATTCTTAATTGTTCATAGTTGGAGGATATCCGAGAAGGACATCAAATATCCAGTTAGACTAGTACAGATTACTCCTCCTCATGCGATGAGGGTGACTGATCTCATAGTCACTTCTGTGAAGACACTAAGGCGAATCTATAGGTGCTCATTGGAGAATGAGTTCACTTTACTGATCCGACTGAATCGCTGGATGGTATTGTACCTCCAAGAGTGGGTTACTTAACCCCAATACCTTCTGGGTTCATGCGGTGTTGCTTGGCATCCAACGTGATCGGAGGCCCGGTCGAATTCGATGTGCGATATTAATTCGATTGATTAATTAATTAATAAAGAGTTATTAATTAATTAATAAAGCCAGTAAGGAGTTACTGGACTTATTGGGCTATTAACCGGACTGGTTATTGGGCCTAGAGGGTCACACGCAAATGATTCTCAAGGCGATGGATAAATAAGTGGGTTTTATACAAACCAGGGGTTTTTATGAAAAATTTTGCGGTTAGTATAAAATATAGCAAACAGGCTGAGCAGGTTAAGCTGCTACTAACCCTAGCCATCCCAGCCTCTCTTTCTCTCTCTCCCTGGTGCCCCAGAAGAATCCGGATCTGCTTTGCCATATCTCCGAGTCCCATTCGACGGGAAATCGTCCACGCGTTGCGGCTATTGTTGCGGCAAACGGCGAAGACTTCGTAGGCTACGAAGAACGAGGAACGTGAGGAACAACAGAAAAGCATTCATAAGATGAACACAAATGATAAGATTATTTTTCTGTAATTTTTTGTATTTTATTGGGGTTTTCATGTTTTCGTAAGTTGAAGAACGACGTTTTTCTTTTTTTTCGGCTTCAGTCGGGCGTCCCTATACGATAGGGAGGTGGCTGGAGATCCTAGTATGACTAGGGATCCCTCCGGTCATCAACGGCATCGGTGCCCGGCCCTGGAGAGTCCGCTGAAGGAGGCCAAAAGGGGAGTTATGCTATTCTTCTTCAAAGGGTTTGAAGAGTAGCCAGGTTTTGGGGTGCTTTAATGGGGCTCGGGTTGCTGCGTTTGGGGGCGTCGTCAGGGCCCTATCGGCCCCGGGGGGGGGGGTCGCCAGGCGGGGCTGGCTAGCGCTGGCCGTCGGCCGCCGAGCCCCTATAACTCGCTCCCCGCCGCCATCAATGTTGCAGGTTTCTGCTGTTAGGGCGTTAGGCTTGGGGTTAGGGGCCAGGCCAACTGGCCGGTCTGGCCGGGCAGGGTCCTGGCTGGACCGGGCTCGAGCCAGGAGTCTAGGCTCGCCTGGCTCAAGCCCAAGCCCAGTAGGGCCCGAGCCCTGGCTCGGCCAAAGGTGGCTGAACCATGTTTCTCACTTTTCTTTTTAAACTCTAAACCCCTTGCCCATTTATACTCAGTTCAAATTGACTTTAATTTTAAATTCAATTTTTTTTAATATTAAAATTACTATTCAATTTTATATTATTGAGACTTAATGATTTTTTGAAATCATTATTATTAATTTTAATTGGGTTTTTTTAATGATTTTGAATCATTATCTTATTAACAATTAGATTGATTATTTAAGGGTTAATTATTAGTTTAATTGTTAAATTAATAATGAATCTTAATTTAACTAATTTAATAGTTAAATTAGTGTTTAAAAATTTTTAGTTTAAGAGTTAGATTATTTATTATTAAATCATATAATTGTTAATTAATATTTGAGTTAGTTATTAGTTTAATAGTTAAATTAATAGTTAACTTAGATGACTAATTTAATAGTTAAATTAGTAGTCCTTAATTAATTATTGTTAGTCATAATTTAATAGTTAAATTAATGATAACTTTAATTATCTAATTTAAGAGTTAGATTAATTAGTTATTGATTAATTAGTGTTAACTATTGATTTAAGAGTTAAATTAATAATTAACATTAATTGACTAATCTAAGTGTTAGGTTAGTAGTTAATAATTAATAATAGTTGATTATTAATTTAAGTGTTAAATTATTAATTAACTTTGTTTGACTAGTCTAAGAATTAGATTAGTTATTAATAGTCTAATTATTAGATTATTAATGTGGTTTAATCTAAGTGTTAGATTATTTAATAATTAGAAGTGTTCTAATTTGCATGAAATAATCTGGAATTTATTAATTCGGAGTGTGTGCACATGTGATATAGTTTTTATGCTTTTAAATTTGATTTGATTGCATGATTAAATTGATTAAAAGTGTTTCCAAAATTCAAATACCAATTTTGATTAGATCCCAATTTTTTGAAAGTCAAAATTATTTAATTTTGAAACTCTCTTATATTTAGCCATGTGATGCGCTTATCTTGTATGGAATATTTAAAACAAGAGGTGGTCATGGATATATACTTTTAAATTATTCATGTGATGAATGATGTTTGTGTGGATCGTAGATGCATGAAAGATAGTTATTAATTGTTAATAAATAGAAGTTTGCGTACCTTTCTCTCTCTTTCATGCTCCGATGCATTTTACCTTCCTTTCTCTTGTACTCGCCATAAGGCCCTCTTCTATTTACATATAATTCTAGAATTATTGTAATATGATCGAGAAAACCGAGGAAGGAGCGAGGACGATCCACAGTTGCAACCAGGAAGGCGATGTGATGCGGATCCTTTGCCTGTGTGTTTGCTAATTTTCTAATGTAAATGTTATAATAGAATTGTGTATCCGTTTGACTGATGGCTCCAGTCAAACCCATTATGCTATCCATGACCACACTAATGACATGCATGAGATGCATTGTTTTATTTTGATTATGAATCAAAGAAGGTATAGTATTTATTAAATATATATGATATATTTATACTATCACGTAGGAGAGACCAAGATAAAAGTTATCTAACATTCATCTAAACTCTAAGCCGTAACGTGAGTAGTTAGGAACTTACCGCGTGGTCTACCATCGTTATAGTCATAGGATTCAAATCACTTTAGGCAGGTTTGTTGTGTTACCACAAGGCCAGTTTAATTGTGAGGAGAGACTGTGGCTATGGCATTAGATGCCTATTTGATCGGGGTACAGGAACCATGTAGCTTTGTTGTGCTATCCACAAGGGCTACATGCAAATCTATGCTCGTCTCGTAGTGATGGTTAACTTAGACTAGAATTAATAATTTTTTACGCTATCCACAAGGCCATTAAATCTCTGGGGACTGAAGATATGATCAGATATTGCAAGGAGTTGCAAGTCCCATGAGATGGTGCTCTTTGATTATTTTACAGCTTTCTTGTGCTATCTACAAAGTTGTAATGCAAGTCATTGAGATTCTGATCCCTACTAGGAGACTATCGGCGTCTCCCGTTCTATATAACTGAGGGTTATACAGTCCGTCGAAAATTAGTGGGAGTTAAAAATTGAACAAAAAACCATGTCTTGTTTTATACTTAATAATTGAACATCTGCTGAATAGATTTTACTTATTTCATGTAGGGAATTATGTCATCGAATAACCCACTCCATGGCATAATTAATGCCAAACTTATGACTAGCCTGAACTACTCAGATGAGCTCAGAAACCTGAAAAGTGTCTTGAGATCTGAGCACATTGCATATATCCTTAGAGTTGATCCTCCTGCTGAACCGGCATTGGATGTCCTCGATACAGAGATGATAGCTGGCGATAAAAGATCGAAGGACAAAGGCAAAAGAGTGGCAAAGGGTGACTACTTCTACTGTAAGCAGTATGGTCACTGGAAGAGGTGGCCTACAAGCCAATATGACTTTGTAATCTCATTCATATTTATTAATATAATGGCATAATATTCATTATGTGTAAATCGTATTAATTATCGTCTCATAATGAAGTCCGTGAATATGTGCAATGGTGATCAGATTATGATGAGATCATACTAGTGAGACTGATCACTTAAACACATATTCTTAATTCTTAATTGTTCCTAGTCAGAGGATATCTGAGAAGGACATCAGATATCTGGTTAGACTAGTACAGGTTATTCCTGCTCATGCGATGAGGGTGACTGATCTCATAATCACTTGTGTGGAGATACTAAGGCGAGGAGGATCGATGCTCATTAGAGAATGAGTTCACTGAACTGATCTGACTGAATCGTTGGATGGTATTGTACCTCACTGTCAACCAGCTTGATTCTATTGTCGCAGTTACGTGGATGGTCCTCAAACCTGAGACACCAAGGACACCTTGTCAATGTATTTTTGTGCTTTGACCTTGGTTTATGATTCTCTAACCACGGGATTCTAAACAGCCAAAGATCGGGTACAGCAGAATACCGTTGAAGGGAATTGTCTGAAAATAAGGAATCATTCGCTCTCGGTACGATGAGAGAGAATGCTCTAAGAAGGATGTGCGGAAGTCCCTGGCCAGGGCGGATGATAATATCGGGAAAGGAGTTTTCCGATATTCATCAACGGCATCCAATCCAAGTGAGTCGACTGTTTAGGGTTTGACCGCACGCCATACCCTGAGTTGACTCGAGAGCATTGTACGAATTAAGGATTATATCCACACGGTAACTGTTGGCGGAAAGGTTCCAAGAGTGGGTTACTTAACCCCGATACCTTCCGGGTTCATGGGGTGTTGCTTGGCACCCAACGTGATTGGAGGCCCGGTCGAATTCGATGTGCGACATCAATTCGATTGATTAATTAATTAATAAAGAGTTATTAATTAATTAATAAAATCAGTAAGGAGTTACTGGGCTTATTGGGCTATTAATCAGACTGGTTATTGGGCCTAGAAGGTCATAAGCAAATGATTCCCAAGGCGATGGATAAATAAGTGGGTTTTATACAAATCGGGGGTTTTATGAAAAAACGTGCGGTTAGTATAATATATAGCGAACGGGCTGAGCAAGCCAAGCTGCTGCTAACCCTAGCCGCCCCAGCCTCTTTTTCTCTCTCTCTCTAGTGCCCCAGAAGAATTTGGATCCCCGGATCTGCTCTACCGCATCTCCGAATCCCGTTCGTCGGGAAATTGTCCGTGCGTTGCGGCAATCGTTGTGGTGAACGACGAAGAGTTCGTGGACTGGGATAAACGAGGAACGTGAGGATTTCCGTTGCGAGGAGGATCGTTTGGACTCCGCTAAAGGCCGAGCGCTTGCGTGGCTTGCGGATTCGAATCCGTACATGGTAATAACAGATTATCCAATAATCTGTTTTTAGATTTTTCGAAATGGGAACGGATCTCCGTTTTATTATTATTTCCACTGCGCTGAAGATCTGGAGAAACCCGAGAACCCAACAATGCTCACATAAAGACTGTGACTAAGATTTGGTCATGGATCTGCTAAATTATCTACATATAGAATATTTTTTATTACGTTATTTTCTCTTAATCGTTTGTCTCTGAACTTGTGAAAGAGCCTCATAATGTTCTACACTTCTGGTGAGACCATGGCTCAACCATAAAATTGATCTCTCCTATTGTCCTAAAATAATGGGACGATATCAGAGACCTATTAGAACTACATCTAGTTCAGAGATGAACTATTTCACATACCCTGTTCCAATAACAATATCACTTGTTTATGTCGTCATCTTAATATTAAGTTCTGGGTTAGAACCTTTCAAATCCATTCCTTTCTTATTATAAGGTTAAACACATGATTTGACTAGAAATTTGAGTCAGTGTGACCTCATAGTTTCAAATCATTCTCTCCATATACATGAGGGCATTCTTAGCACTTCTCAAGTGCTTAGTGATGTGTTTCACTCCTTCTATCAAGATTTCCTTTATCCTTTAAGGAACTTTTTTCTTAAATAAATAAATTTAATATCTCAACAATTGAGACTTACTATGAAATGTATGCCAAACATTTTGACATACAGGTCAATGTAATATCCCTATTAATTTATCTTAATAGATTTGTATTTCCAACATGTGGATGTTATAACCAAACCTATGTAGGAAAACATGGTTAATAATACTTTTACTGATAATAACATCCTGATGTCATTCTCAATTACTTTGATGTTATTATCACAAAGCATTACTAAAGCGACCGTACTCCCACTGTCCTCTCTGAACACACATAGTCCGTGATCATTCTTAATGGTCACGTAATATTTGACCATTAAGTCTAAAACTCTTATTACAACTTTGGGAAGCTTTAGTTTGATTTAAATTGATTTTGAAATCATAACTTACTTCCTGCATATTCTAAAAGCTTTAAAAGTGTATCATATGCATCTTTTCCTCTATCACATTGACAGAACGCTTTTCTTATCTAATTGTTATCATCTCATCATTGTGATAGGCAATATTGGCAAGTAGAATTCTGATAAACTTATTAATGATAACCACTGAGAAAAACTTGCCTAAGTCAACATTTTGACGAGTATTTCCTTCACTTTACTATATAAGTTTTAAGTAGTCAATTTATGCTAATCTTCATTCTGAATATTTGCTTTCTTTATGTACAATACCCCTCTAGCAATACTATCAGGTTTTGAACTCAATAGTAGTTGATGTAGACTGCGATCGATCACGACCGGACTCCGAGGCCGGAATCCGGAAAAGAGGATCCGAAGCCGGTTCGGATCGGTGTTGTTGAGGCCCGACGGGGATCCGGAAGGCCGAGGAAGCGGAGGCGGAGACGAGGGTCCGCAGGCCGAAGGGCGCTTCGGTCGGTGCGGACTCGTCCTCCGGGAAGTCGGGGCCGAGGCTCCTTCGGCGGGCGAAGGGGCGGCGCGGATGAAGCTCTTTCTTGGCAATACGGCCGACAGGCGATGAAGCCGGACGAAGGGACGGCGCGGGGCCGAGCCTCCCGTTGCGGGGCAGCCGTCGGACGGCGTCGAGACCAGGGAGAGGAGTCCGAGGTCGGCGGCCGAGACCGACTCGGGGAGGTCGGCGATGATTCGAACCGAGCCCCTGCAGGAGGGAAAGAAGAAGAAGAACCAGTCAGCAGGAGTCCCGGGCGTCAGCCCTGGGGAACCCCCTCCGACGGTCAAGTTAGCTTCTGAAGAAGATTCGATTCAGGAAGCAAGAAGAAATAGCTAGAACACTATTCGGACAGTAGTCCTTTAAGGGGTTTCGGAAGCTTAGGGGGGCATCCGTTTTTCCCCTCACCTACCTCTTGGCCACAAGTAGCAGGATACTTATAGCGGAGGGTAGCGGATGGTTAACGGTGGCAGCCGATATAGGACTAAAAGGAGGCTTACTGATAAACCGCCATAGCGTCTGATCCGCCACCGGAGTGGGCCGGATTCGGCTACCGGGCCGAAGGGGGTTGGGCCGCTGACGGGCCGAAGCCTGCTGGGCCCTAGGCCGCCGTGCTGTTCCCGGGCCGTAGGCTGGTGGGCCGCTGACGGGCTGAAGCCTGCTGGGCCGGGAGCGACGGGGCCGCTTATGGGCCGAGGGCTGCTGGGCCGCTAACGGGCCGAAGGCCGCCGGAGGGCCTAATACTGCTACCGTTGGGCTGAATGGGGTTTGGGCCTGCTTCAATGGGCCGAATCGGATTCTGCCGCATCACATAGCCCCCTACTCTTGTCTTCCTCAGTTCTGAGATGGCAAGAGTAAAATCTGAGACCTCCTCGGAAGAGTGATACGGTATATGCTTCGTTTGAAAAAACCTTTGCTTTGTATAAAAAAGCCGCTTCAGGTCGGCCGAGGGCTGTTGGCAAACAGCTTCGTCTAAGGCCGGGACCTTGTCGGAGATACCTTCGTCTTATGTCGAGACTTGGTGTACATAGAACACTATGTCGCTTCCCGATCGGTACGGGTTATTTGCGGACTTAGAAGAACCGTGCCGCTTCCCGATCGGTACGGGTTATTTGCGGACTTAGAAATATACCGTGCCGCTTCCCGAACCGGTACACATGGCCGAAGCCACTCTCGGTTCAGGTTACCTGCGGGCTTTAGAAGAACCGTGCCGCTTCCCGATCGGTACGGGTTATTTGCGGACTTAGAAGAACCGTGCCGCTTCCCGATCGGTACACATGGCCGAAGCCACTCTCGGTTCAGGTTACCTGCGGGCTTTAGAAGAACCGTGCCGCTTCCCGATCGGTACGGGTTATTTGCGGACTTAGAAATATACCGTGCCGCTTCCCGAACCGGTACACATGGCCGAAGCCACTCTCGGTTCAGGTTACCTGCGGGCTTTAGAAGAACCGTGCCGCTTCCCGATCGGTACGGGTTATTTGCGGACTTAGAAGAACCGTGCCGCTTCCCGATCGGTACACATGGCCGAAGCCACTCTCGGTTCAGGTTACCTGCGGGCTTTAGAAGAACCGTGCCGCTTCCCGATCGGTACGGGTTATTTGCGGACTTATAAATATACCGTGCCGCTTCCCGAACCGGTACACATGGCCGAAGCCACTCTCGGTTCAGGTTACCTGCGGGCTTAGAAAAAACCTTGCCGCTCCCGATACGGTTTGCATGGCCGAAGCCACTCCCGGTACGGTTTACACGGACTTAGAGAAAACCTTGCCGCTCCCGATACGGTTTGCATGGCCGAAGCCACTCCCGGTACGGTTTACACGGACTTAGAGAAAACCTTGCCGCTCCCGATACGGTTTGCATGGCCGAAGCCACTCCCGGTACGGTTTACACGGACTTATAGAAAACCTTGCCGCTCCCGATACGGTTTGCATGGCCGAACCCACTCCCGGTACGGTTTACACGGACTTAGAGAAAACCTTGCCGCTCCCGATACGGTTTGCATGGCCGAAGCCACTCCCGGTACGGTTTACACGGACTTATAGAAAACCATGCCGCTCCCGATACGGTTTGCATGGCCGAAGCCACTCCCGGTACGGTTTACACGGACTTATAGAAAACCATGCCGCTCCCGATACGGTTTGCATGGCCGAAGCCACTCCCGGTACGGTTTACACGGACTTATAGAAAACCATGCCGCTCCCGATACGGTTTGCATGGCCGAAGCCACTCCCGGTACGGTTTACACGGACTTAGAGAAAACCACGCCGCTCCCGATACGGTTTGCATGGCCGAAGCCACTCCCGGTACGGTTTACACGGACTAAGAGAAAACCATGCCGCTCCCCGATCCGGTATACGTGGCCGAAGCCACTCCCGGTACGGTTTACACGGACTTAGAGAAAACCTTGCCGCTCCCGATACGGTTTGCATGGCCGAAGCCACTCCCGGTACGGTTTACACGGACTTTGAGAAAACCATGCCGCTCCCGATACGGTTTTCATGGCCGAAGCCACTCCCGGTACGGTTTACACGGACTTAGAGAAAACCTTGCCGCTCCCGACACGGTTTGCATGGCCGAAGCCACTCCCGGTACGGTTTACACGGACTTAGAGAAAACCATGCCGTGTCCTGATCTGGATTACATGGACTTAGAGAAAACCATGCCGCTCCCGATACGGTTTGCATGGCCGAAGCCACTCCCGGTACGGTTTACACGGACTTAGAGAAAACCATGCCGCTCCCGATACGGTTTGCATGGCCGAAGCCACTCCCGGTACGGTTTACACGGACTTAGAGAAAACCTTGCCGCTCCCGACACGGTTTGCATGGCCGAAGCCACTCCCGGTACGGTTTACACGGACTTAGAGAAAACCATGCCGCTCCCGATACGGTTTGCATGGCCGAAGCCACTCCCGGTACGGTTTACACGGACTTAGAGAAAACCTTGCCGCTCCCGATACGGTTTGCATGGCCGAAGCCACTCCCGGTACGGTTTACACGGACTTAGAGAGAATACCATGCCGCTCCCGATACGGTTTGCATGGCCGAAGCCACTCCCGGTACGGTTTACACGGACTTAGAGAGAATACCATGCCGCTCCCGATACGGTTTGCATGGCCGAAGCCACTCCCGGTACGGTTTACACGGACTTTAGAGAGAATACCATGCCGCTCCCGATACGGTTTGCATGGCCGAAGCCACTCCCGATACGGTTTACACGGACTTATAGAAAACCATAACAAGTTTTTCTGAAAGAAAGCGAGTTTCTGTATTTATAGCCTCCGGCTAAAAGCCTGGGGAGAGTTGACTTACATGAGCACTTGGGAAGGGGAAGTAGGCAAGGGCAGATGCCGCTGTTGCGGGTCCCGTCGCCTCTCTCAGTCTCATTCCTCCCTGCGATACCGCTTTCGGGAGGACTGCTGGTCTTCGGGCCGAGGGTGGACCACTCGGGGGACAGGTGCCAAAGTTGCGTCGGCTACGCCTTTACCTTTAGATATCATCAGGGCCTCCCGGTTGACATACTTGTGTGCCCGGGCTACGAGGTCCTAGAAGGTAGAGGGATGGCGTTTCCCGATGGAGCCGAGGAGCCCTTCGTCCCGACACCTGCTGATCACAGCCGAGACCGCGATCGAGCTATCAAGGTTTGGGATTTGGGCGGCCTCGGTCCGAAACCTGGTGAAATACTCCTGGAGAGTTTCGGTGGAGCCTTGCCGGATGGCTAATAGGCTAGCCGATGTCTTGTACTGCCGGGTGGCATCATAAAACTGGTCGATAATCAACTGACCCAACTGGACCAAGGAATGGATGGAGTTGGGGGCCAGTGCTTCGAACCAGGTTAGAGCAGTCTTCTCGAGGGTGAGGGGGAAAAGTCGGCAGCGGACTGCTTCGGTGACCCCTCGGACCGAGAGATATGCGTTGAATCTCTGGAGATGACAGACCGGATCTGTCATTCCGTTGTAGAGAGGACCCTTCGGCAGCTTGAAATCTGGAGGCACTTCGGTAGCCAGGAGCTCCGCCGTGAACGGGGTCCGCTCCAGGATGTCACTGGCCAAAGGTGCCCCGTATGGCCGAGACAGCATCTTCTGCACTTCCTTCTTCATCGCCGCTAGCCGCCGGTCCAGGTCCGGGGCGGTTGAGGTGGCGACTGACTGTCCACCGGTTCTGACCGGGCGGAATTCGGACGAAACAAAGTCTTGTTTTGTCAGGCGATTGAAGCGAGGGGCTCGGGTAAGTAACGCCGAGGGCTTGCTGCGTGCTGAGGCGGTTTTGCCAAGGAAAACCGGTGCGGGTGCTGGCCGGAGCCTCTCATCTTGAACCGGATAAAGTGGAGGGAGCAGTGCTTGCTGAGGAAGCTGTCCTATCAGTCCCATGTGCTGGACGATGGCAGACACCATCTCCTGAAGAGGCGCTAGGGATTCGACGGCAGTTGCCAGCGTTGCTATCTGCTGCTGGAGTACTCCCACCCGGTTGTCTTCCGCGACAAGGGACTCTGGTAAGACTGGCAGAGTCGCACTTGTCGGAGTACAAGGGGCGCCTTCGGACGGCAGTAGCTGTGCCGAGGCTTCCCGTGCCTCTGCTTCGCTCTGTCCGGATCGCCGGGTGGCAGGTTGTCGAGACATGACTTGTTTGTTTGTTTCCCACAGACGGCGCCACGTGATGTAGACTGCGATCGATCACGACCGGACTCCG
The DNA here is from genome assembly GCA_030544215.1 of Zantedeschia hybrid cultivar. Lineage (NCBI taxonomy): Eukaryota > Viridiplantae > Streptophyta > Magnoliopsida > Alismatales > Araceae > Zantedeschia > Zantedeschia hybrid cultivar. Next base: position 38,289,474 of record JARZZO010000012.1, on the reverse strand, counting down.
AGGCCGGAATCCGGAAAAGAGGATCCGAAGCCGGTTCGGATCGGTGTTGTTGAGGCCCGACGGGGATCCGGAAGGCCGAGGAAGCGGAGGCGGAGACGAGGGTCCGCAGGCCGAAGGGCGCTTCGGTCGGTGCGGACTCGTCCTCCGGGAAGTCGGGGCCGAGGCTCCTTCGGCGGGCGAAGGGGCGGCGCGGATGAAGCTCTTTCTTGGCAATACGGCCGACAGGCGATGAAGCCGGACGAAGGGACGGCGCGGGGCCGAGCCTCCCGTTGCGGGGCAGCCGTCGGACGGCGTCGAGACCAGGGAGAGGAGTCCGAGGTCGGCGGCCGAGACCGACTCGGGGAGGTCGGCGATGATTCGAACCGAGCCCCTGCAGGAGGGAAAGAAGAAGAAGAACCAGTCAGCAGGAGTCCCGGGCGTCAGCCCTGGGGAACCCCCTCCGACGGTCAAGTTAGCTTCTGAAGAAGATTCGATTCAGGAAGCAAGAAGAAATAGCTAGAACACTATTCGGACAGTAGTCCTTTAAGGGGTTTCGGAAGCTTAGGGGGGCATCCGTTTTTCCCCTCACCTACCTCTTGGCCACAAGTAGCAGGATACTTATAGCGGAGGGTAGCGGATGGTTAACGGTGGCAGCCGATATAGGACTAAAAGGAGGCTTACTGATAAACCGCCATAGCGTCTGATCCGCCACCGGAGTGGGCCGGATTCGGCTACCGGGCCGAAGGGGGTTGGGCCGCTGACGGGCCGAAGCCTGCTGGGCCCTGGGCCGCCGTGCTGTTCCCGGGCCGTAGGCTGGTGGGCCGCTGACGGGCTGAAGCCTGCTGGGCCGGGAGCGACGGGGCCGCTTATGGGCCGAGGGCTGCTGGGCCGCTAACGGGCCGAAGGCCGCCGGAGGGCCTAATACTGCTACCGTTGGGCTGAATGGGGTTTGGGCCTGCTTCAATGGGCCGAATCGGATTCTGCCGCATCAGTAGTTATGGACTATGGCTTAGAATTCTTAACTTCTTGCCAATCTCAAAGTTGTAATTACAGAGAGCATCATCATAAATTTTATATCATAATCTGTATCTTTGGGCTCCTCTCATCATACTAAATCTGATATATCAAACATATCCTTCTAGTCACTTAGAGAATCTAAAAAATCTATGAAGCTCTTTTATGTGTGTTATGAGTAGTTCCAAACAACTAAAGATCATCTAATAATCTTGTGTTAACTTGTGGGTTTAGGAGATCTTCTAGTTTTATCAGCTTCTACTGTCTTCTCCAAGGACATGTTCCTCTTCATAGAAGGCAGCTTTCAGGACGATAATTATTAAAAGTAATGTCCAGAGTCTTTGGACTCCTCACAAATTTACATCACGGTATATTACATTTCATATGAATTATTTGATTTTCATATCTTATATAGACACACACTGACTTATTTGGAATCATCTGTAAAGTATAGACATCTAATGTTCATACTCATGTTCACAAAGATATAAGAATTAGGCAAATCTTATTATATATTGCACCATATCTTATACGGTACAATTCCTCATTCTATCATATTACTCTGATGTACAATGAAGATCAATCGAGAGTGGATACAAGTATCCTTTTAATGATTTGTGCAAATTATGTCCTTAAGTATTAATTTATTTGATCAAATCAAAGAATTCTAATACTCTTTCTCATTTGTCACTTCATCTTGATCTTATATCTTAATCTCTCAGATGCATTCTACTTGTACTTCTGTAAGTATATACAGTCGAATCTTTCCAAGAGTAAATTATTAAGGTAAGTCAATAGAAATGATTATCTTTTGCCTTAAGAAGATATTGGGCTATTTACATCAATATATATTAGCACCAATAATTTCTTATTGCACAACCTTGTGTACAACACCATAGATAATCATGATCCATACAATTCAGTTCTATAGGAAACTTGTGAACATTCATCTTATGAAATGTCACATCAAGAATCTTTAGTGCATTGACTGATTTGAACAACTATTGTTCCTTCTCAATTAATGTTATTCACTTTTATAATTCTCGATACCTTATAAGACTAAATAATTATTATTCAGTTTCATATTTGACTCGTATAGATATACAAAGATTTAGTGTCTGACAGTAACCTATACATATCTTGAACAATTGTTGAGTCTAACTTAATACTTATATTCTCTCGATTTTCTTTTACTTGTCTAAGTCTGCATACTATCACAGATCTGAGGAATCATTTCCAATATCTCATATTGGATATGCTAATTCTCTAATAAACATGTAAAAGATGATAATAAGAATATCTGAAACTTCTTACAAGTTTCATATTCTTTTTGCCTTTACCAATATTCATATTGGTTGCAGGGGGAGAACTGCTACCTCCCTCTTCCAACTGACTTGCCTTTATCCTTTTTAGGTGTGGGTTCGACCGTTTAAAATAATACCACTTGTCTTACTCAAAGGCACACCATGAATACCTCTTCTTCTTGGTCTATCCAAGTAAGAGATTTCATGACAATCATTGCCCTTCAAAAAGACATACAATATGTACCTCTTCACTTTGGTCTATCCAAGTAAGAGGATTTATGATATTTGATTAGGATAGTGACTTTCACTGAGTCCTGAAGACATTCTTCAAAGTTTTCTAGCCAATCTAAATATGAGAAGTATTAGGATCTAATATGCCAAAATCTCAAATAGACGACATTTTAGTGAACGAAAGAAATAACGTGATTTAAGCAGATAGTTCGTATAATTCAATTATGGTCTTTTATCTTGAATTATTTTTCACTATTTTTCGACGGGTTGTATAACCTTCAGGTGTACAGAATGGAAGACTCTGATGGTCTCCTAGTTGATGGATATAGGTGTCTTCTGAGCCAATCATAAGGCACCTATTTCAATCTGGTTCACTAATAAATGGCATTAAATTCATTATGTAGATTGACATATTTATAATTGCGCATAATGAAGTCCATGAATATGTGCAATAGTCATCAGATTATGATGAGATCATAATAATGAGACTGATGACTTATAAACACATATTCTCAATTGTTCCTAGTCGTAGGATGTTTGAGAAGGACATCAAACATCCGGTTAGACTAGTAAAGGTTATTCCAGCTCATATGATGAGGGTGACTGATCTTGTTAGTTACTAGTGTGGAGACACAATGGTAAACCTGTAGGTGCTCATTGGAGACTGAGTTCACTGAACTGATCCGACATGAATCGCCGAATGGTAATTTACCTCACTGTCAATCGGCTTGATTCATCATCACAATAGCATGGTTGATCCTTGGACTTGAGACACCAAAGACACCTTGTCGGTGGACTTCTGGACTTTGACCTTGACCTACGAATCCTTATCCACGGAATCTCTAATAGTCAAGGATCGGGTCCAGCGGAAGACCTTCGAAGGTGATTGTGTGTTCAATAAAGGATCGTTCACTCCCAGCTAACTGGAGAGAGAATGCTCTAGAGTAGATCCGCAGGAGTCTCTGGCCAGAGCAGAAACAATATCAGAAAAGTGGTTTTCGGATATTGTACAGCGGAGTCTGATTCAAGTGAGTTGACCATCTAGGGTTTGATAGTTGACCATACCCTAAGTTAACTCGAGAGCATTGTACGAACGAAGGATTATAGCCACGCGGTAACTGTGGACGGACAGGTTCCATGAGCGGGTTGCTGAACCCCATTACCTTCCGGGATCATGCGGTGTTGCTTGGCACCCAACTTGATGAGAAGTCCGACCTAATTTACATGCGATGATAATTCGGTTGAGTAATTAGTTAATATCTAGATATTAATTAATTACAATAAGTCAATAACTAGTTATTGGACTTAACGGGCTGAAAACCGTACTGGTAAATGGGCCTAGAGGGTCACACGCAATAAGATTCTCAGTCGGTGGTACATAAGTGGGATTTATATTAACTCGGGGACTTTTGTGAAAAGTCGCACCGTCATCCCTCCTTTCTCTCTCCTCCCCTGGGTGTCCCGTTTGAGGTGCCAGAACAGTTCCCGTCTCCGCCGCGAGTGAGCTGAAACGGACGAGGGATCGAGGACAAACTACTGTGGAGGATTGCGTGGATACCGCTAGAGGCGGGACACTTGTGCGGCTCGCGTTATCGCCTCGACGGAACCGAGACGGAAGCGGATTCGAATCAGCGCACGGTAATTGGATTACTTCTCGTAGTTTTCGATTTTAGTTTTTCGTTCCGAATCGGATCAGCGGGCATCGGGCGGGATTTAATTTTGTTCTTCGTTTCCGCTGCGTTCTTCGCGTCCCGCCCGGATCCCAACAGTGGTATCAGAGCCAGGTTCTGCTCTGATCTGCTCTGGAACGATTAAATTAATATTCTAGAATTAATTCCATTGATGAACTATAAAATTTAGATTAAATTTTTGTGGAGAAAAATCTATTTTTGGGGTTTCGTGGTGTTCTTCATGAAGATGAAGAACCGGCTTTTGTGGGCTTCATTAAAGGGTACCATGGTGGTCGGACCACTATGAGAGGCATGCCGGTATGACCAGCCCTCCGTCGGAAGATCAAGGTTGTGGCCGGCGGTCGTAGAACCTTCCTTCTGAAATATTTTCAAACATTGGAAGTGGGAAGGAGGGCCACGGTTTGTAAAAATCATCCTTTACCGCTGGGTTTTGAGAGGCTAACTGCGGCATAGGGCCACCGGCTGGGCACCACCAGGATTGGGGGAGAAAGGGGAATCCCCCCCTGCAACTTCCGGACCGACCGCCAGCCTGCCGGTGCCGGAGAGGAGCAAGAAAGAGGGGCCGGCGACGGCTGGAATCAAGGGTAGAAACCCTAAACGGGGGGGGGGGGGCGGCCGAGCTAGGCGCTGGGCGCTGGACCGGCCGGTCCCGAACGTCCTGGCCAGCCGGGCTGGGGCGCTGAATCGGACCCGAACCCCCCTCCACCTGGTTCGACCAGTGGGCTTGGGCCCTGTCACCTGGCTCGAGCCAGGCAGGGTGCCAGGCCAAACCCGACCCCAGGCTAGGCCCAGGGCCCCTAATGGGCCTGTCCCATTTTTCCCAATTGATAATTAACCCGTTAAACCCCACCCCATTTAATTAAAATTATAATTAAATTTTATTTAAAATATGTTTTGAATTTAAATTTATTGTTTTCAATTAAATGGGTATTTTATGATTTGATCTTAAATAAAATACAATAATTTTAAGAAGTGTTCTTATAATTTATTAAAAAGTGTTGTTAAATAATTTTGTTTAAGATGTGAACTTAAAATTAATTAACAAGGGTTGTTAAGTTATTTTAAGTCATGACCTTAAAAGATAATTAACAAATGTTGTTAATATCTTTTTATTAAATGATTAAAAGGGGTTTATGTTTAAGATGTGATCTTAAAATCTTATTAACAAGTGTTGTTAATGATTATTAAGATATGATCTTAATATAAGGGAGTTTTTAAGATTTGATCTTTAATCCTGATTGCTATTAATTTAGTGATAAAGGGGATATTAAATTTAGATATGATCTAAATATTTAATTAACAAGTGGTTAATTTAATTATTAAGTAGTGACTTGAACTTTAATTATCAAGTGTTGTTAATTAATCTTGGTCATGTGATTAGATTGTTTTAATTTCTTAGCAATTATTATTATGAAATTAAGTATTTGATTAAGGGACACTTAATAAAAGTTATTAAGTGTTTTATTAACTTTTAATAATAGTTATTAAAGAGTTAATTGTTTCTTGAGAATTAACCTTAATAAAAGTTATTGAGGATTAATTATTGCTTACTAATAGTTATTAAGCTAATTAATATTCTCAAAGGTCCCTTAATTAAATTTTGAAGATCTAATCTACTTAATAATTAATCTTTTAATAAAAGTTATTGAAAGGATTAAGTTAAGTCTAAACTGTTAGACTATATTAATTAGAAATGTTCTAATTATTATTTCTTAATAATTGTTATTGAGAAATATACTTTAAATAAAAGGGGTTTTAACAAGGAGTTGTTAAGGGGTTAAAAATTTGAGTTGGAAAGTCTTTTATAATTGTTATTTAGGAATTTCTAATTCTTTCTAAATGTTAGATTGTTTCGCATTAATAATTGTTATTAATGTGATTTAATATTAATCTAAGTGTTAGATTAATTAATTTAGAATTGTTCTAAATTTAGCATGGAATATTTTAAAATTTTAAGTTTAACTTTGTGTGCACATGTTGATGTGTTTAATGCTTTAAAATAAATTTATTGCATGTTAGAAAATAAAATTTTCGAAAATTCAAATTATCCAATTTTGATTGGTGCCTAGGTTTTGAGAAGCCAAAATTATTATAATTTTAAAATTTTAGCCTTCATGTGATGTATTTTATCATGTGTGGATGGTTAAAATTTGTGGTGGTCATGGACATGCACTTGTTAAATTTCATATCATGTGATGGTGTGTAATTTTGTGGATTGCTATGGAATGTGATGTTCATTAATTAATTGTTAATTAATGAGGCCTGTGTGTCTCCCTCTTTTTCTCATTCTATTGTAATTCTATCTCCCTCTGTCGTTGTACTCGGCCATAAGGCTTTCTTTTACAATTAATTTGCATTTGAAAATGTTTCAAATTTTATTTTATATTTGTAATTGATCGCGCCGACCAAGGAGAGGCGAGGATGATCCAAAAATGCAACCAGGAAGGCAACAGGAGATGAGATCACCAGTGGTTGTGTGTTTGCATGTTTAGATTATATAAATGTTATATAGTTTTTGTGATTAATTGTTTGGCTCCAGTTAATCACCGTGCTGTCCATGACCACATAATGAACATGTATGGATGATGCATGCTTTTAATTTTTGATTATGAATCAATTGCTAATATCAAGGTATAGTTAAATATATTCAATATATTTATAAACTATCACCTAGGATGAGACCAACTTAATATAAACAAAACCTTCAACATAAAGTCTAAGCCGGAGCGCGAGTCATTGAGAATGTACCGCGTGGCTCTCCATCAATATAGTTCTTAAAACTTGATTCAGTGATGACAGTTTCTACGTGTTTACCCCAGATCTGGCACCATCTGATGAAAGGACTATTAACTACGGCATCTTGATGCTTTGAGATTAAAATAGAGGAACGGTGTAGCTATCCTCGCGTTTACCCGGGAGCTGCATTCTTACTCTACTCTGTCACGTATTGATAGTAAAGCTTAGACCAGGTATAATGGTCTACTGTGTTTACCCGGGACCATTAAAGACCTGGGAGCCGAAATAAGATCGGATATTGCAAGGAGTCGCAATTACCATGAGATGGTTGCTCTAAGATAATAGTATGATACTATGTGTTTACCCGAGGTCATACTGTGATTCTTGGAGATTCTGATCCTCACTAGAAGACCGTCGGAGTCTTCCGTTCTGTATACCTGAAGGTTATACAGTCCGTCGAAAAATAGTGAGAAATAATTCAAGATAAAAGACCATAATTGAATTATCAGAACTATCTGCTTAAATCACGTTATTTCCTTCGATCACTAAAATGTCGTCTATTCGAGAAGTTGGCATATTGGATGCCAATACTTCTTATACTCGGCCTGACTAGAAAACTTTAAAGAATATCTTTAGGGGTGAGTGAAAGTCACTATCCTAATAAGATATCATGAATCCTCTTACTTGGATAGACCAAGGTGAAGAGATACTCATAGTATGCCTTAATGAAAGGCAATGAAAGTCATGAAATCTCTTATTTGGATAGACCAAGATGAAGAGATATTCATGATATGCCTTTGAGAAAGGCAAGTGATAAGATTTTAAATGATCGAACCCACACCTGAAAAGGATAAAGAAAAGTCAGCTGAGATAGAGAAGTAGCAGTTCTCCCACTGCAACCAATATAAGGATACTGGTAAAGACAAAATGAATATGAAACTTGAATGAAGTCTCATATATTCTTGTTATCCACTTTTGCATGTCTATTGGAGAAATTAGCATATCCAATATGAGATATTGAAAATGATTCTCAGAACTGCGATAGTGTACAGACTTAGACAAGTAAAAGGAAATCGAGAAAAAGTAAGTGTTGAGTTAGACTCAACTATTGTTCATGATATTTATAGATTACCGTTAGACAGTAAATCTTTGTATATCTATAGGAGTCAAGTATGAAACTGAATAACTGTTATTTAGTTGCATAAGAAATCAAGAATAACATTGATTGTAAAGAATAATAGTTGTTCGAATCAGTCAATGTACTATAGATTTTTGAAGTGACATTTCATGTGATGAATGTTCACTAGTCTCCTATAGAAATGAACTGTGTGAATCCTGATTATCTATGATATTGTACACAGAGTTGTACAATAAGAAATTATTGATGCTAATACATATTGATGTAAACAGTTTAATATCCTTACCTTATAGTTTACTCTTGGAATGATTCGGCTGTATGTACTTAATGTAATACAAGTCGAGTGCATCTGAAAGATTAAGGTATAAGATCAATGTGAAGTATTAGAATTTTTGATTTGATCAAAGAAACTGATACTTTAGTATATGATTCACATAAACTATTAAGAGGATAATTATATTCTCGCTCGATTAATCCTCATTGTGCGTCATAGCAATATGATAGAATGAGGAATTGTACCTTATTAAGATATGGTGCAATACATAATAAGATTTGCTTAATTATTATCCTTTTGAACATGAGTATGAACATTAGATGACCATACTTTAAAGATGGTTCCAAATTAGTCAGTATGTGTCCATATAAGATATGGAAACCAAATAATTCATATGAGATGTGAATTATGAACAAACCTGATTTAAAAGTCAGGTATTATCGTGATGTGAATTTGTGAATGTCTAAAGAGTTTGGACAGTACATTTATTGGCCAGGCGATAATGAAATAATTATCGTCCTGAAAGCTATCTTCTATGAAGAGGAACATGTCCTCAGAGAAGACAGTGGGAGCTGATAAAACTAGAAGATGTTCTAGATTCATATGCTAACATAAGATTATTAGATAATCTTTAGTTGTTTGGAACCGGTCATGACACATCAGAGAGCTTCATAGATTTTTGAGATTCTCTCAGTGACTAAAATGATATGTTTGACCTATCTGATTTAGCAAAGTGAGAGGAGCTCGAAATAGATTATGATCTAAAGTCTATGATAATGATGCTCTCTGTCATTACAACTTTGAGATTGATAAGTTTATTAGAATTCTACTTGTCAATACTGCCTATCATGAGATAATGAAAGTTGGATATTAAAAGCATCCACTCAATGTGATTGAGGTAAAGATGTATATAATATACCTTTAAAGCTTTTAGAATATCCAAGAAGCAAGTTATGATTTCAAAATTATTTTGAATCAAACTGAAGCTTCCTTAGTTGTAATAAAAGTTTTGACTTAATGGTCAAATATTATATGATCATTAAGAATGATCGCGGATTGTGTGTGTTCAGAAAGGACAGTGAGAGTACGGTCGCTTTAGTAATGCTTTATGATAATAACATCAAAGTCATTAAGAATGACTTCAGGATGTTACTATTAGTGAAAGCATTGTTAACCATGTTTTCCTCCGTAATAAGTTTAGTTATAATATCCCACGTATTGGAAAGATGAATCTATTAAGATAGATTGGTGGGGATATTATATTGACCTGTATGTCAAGATGTTTGGCATAAATTTCATAACAAATCTTAATTGTTAAGATATGGAATTTATTCCTTTAAAGAAAAGGTTCCTTAAAGGATACAGGAGTGAAATGCATCATTAAGCACTTGAGAAATGCTAAGGGTGCATTCACGTATATGGAGAGGATGATTTGAAACTATGAGGTCACACTGACTCGAATTTCAAGTCAAATAATGGATTTAACCTTCTAGTAGAAAGGAATGGATTGGAATGGTTCCAATCCAAAAACTCGATATTAAGATGACGACATAAATAAGTGATACTGTTATTGGAACAGTATGGATGAAAAGGTTCATCCATGAACTAGATATAGTTCTAAAAGGTCTCTGATTAAATCTCGTTGTTGTCGGACAACAGTGGGAGCGATCTATTGTATGATCGAGCCATGGTCTCTTCAAAAGTTACAGAACATTCCGAGGCTCTTTCATAGGTTCAGAGACAAAGGATTAAGAGGAAATAACGTAATGGAAATATTCCATCTGTAGATAATTTAGCAGATCCCTGACCCAGTCTTAGTCACAGGCTTTATGTGAGCATCACCTAGATTTGATGGAGATCAAATGCGAAAGTGATTGGCTTGAGTCCAAGTGGGAGATTGATGGATATAGGTGTCCTCTAAGCCAATCATAAGGCACCTATTTCAATCTGGTTCACTAATAGATGGCATTAAATTCATTATGTAGATTGGCATATTTATAATTGCGCATAATGAAGTCCGTGAATATGTGCAATAATCATCAGATTATGATGAGATCATAATAATGAGACTAATGACTTATAAACACATATTCTCAATTGTTCCTAGTCGTAGGATGTTTGAGAAGGACATCAAACATCCTGTTAGACTAGTACAGGTTATTCCAGCTCATATGATGAGGGTGACTGATCTCGTTAGTTACTAGTGTGGAGACACAATGGTAAACTTGTAGGTGCTCATTGGAGAATGAGTTCACTGAACTGATCTGACATGAATCGCCGAATGATAATTTACCTGACTGTCAATCGACTTGATTCATCGTCACAGTAGCGTGGTTGATCCTTGGACTTGAGACACCAAAGACACCTTGTAGGTGGACTTCTGGACTTTGACCTTGACCTAAGAATCCCTATCCACGGGATCTCTAATAGTCAAGGATCGGATCCAGCGGAAGACCTTCGAAGGTGATTGTGTGTTCAATAAAGGATCGTTCGCTCTCAGGTAACTGGAGAGAGAATGCTCTAGAGTAGATCCGCAGGAGTCTCTGGCCAGAGCAAAAATAATATCAGAAAAGTGGTTTTCGGATATTGTACAGCGGAGTCTGATTCAAGTGAGTTGACTATCTAAGGTTTGACAGTTGACCATACCCTAAGTTAACTCGAGAGCATTGTGCAACCGAAGGATTATAGCCACGCGGTGACTGTGGACGGACAGGTTCCATGAGCGGGTTGTTGAACCCCATTACCTTCCGAGATCATACGGTGTTGCTTGGCACCCAACTTGATGAGAAGTCCGACCGAATTTACATGCGATGATAATTCGGTTGAGTAATTAGTTAATATCTAGATATTAATTAATTACAATAAGTCATAACTAGTTATTGGACTTAACGGGCTGAAAACCAGACTGGTAAATGGGCCTAGAGGGTTACACGCAATAAGATTCTCAGTCGGTGGTACATAAGTGGGATTTATATTAACTCGGGGACTTTTGTGAAAAGTCGCGCCGACTTAATATATATACGCGTTGTTGAGAAACCCTGGGCCAAGCTCCAGGGTTTCCCTTGCTGGCCGTCATCCCTCCTTTCTCTCTCCTCCCTTGGGTGTCCCGTTCGAGGCGCCAGAACAGTTCCCATCTTCGCCGTGTGTGATTCCCTAAAGTCGGGAATTTCCTTCGGTAGGATTTCAGCAATCGTTGCGGCGACGGATCTTCAGCGAGCGAGCTGAAACGGACTAGGGATCGAGTATGAACCACCGCGGAGGATTGCGTAGATACCGCTGGAAGTCGGACGCTTGTGCGGCTCGCGTTATCGCCTCGACGGAACCGAGACGGAAGCGGATTCGAATCCGAGCACGGTAATCGGATTACTTCTCGTAGTTTTTAGTTTTAGTTTTTCGCTCCGAATCGGATTAGCGGGCATCGGGCGGGATTTAATTTTATTCGTTATTTCCGCTGCGTTCTTCGCGTCCCGCCCGGATCCCAACACTAGTGATGATCAAAATCTCTAAGAATCATAATATGACCTCGGGTAAACACATAGCATCATACCATTATCTTAGAGCAACCATCTTATGGTAATTACAACTTCTTGCAATATCCAATATTATTTCAGCTCCTAGCCTTTAATGGTCCCGGGTAAACACAATAGACCATTATCTCTAGTCTAAGCATTACCATCAATACATGACAGAATAGAGTAAGAATGTAGCTCCCGGGTAAACGCGAGTATAGCTACACCGTACCTCTATTCCAATCTCAAGACATCATAATGCCATAAGTAATAGTCCTTTCATCAAATGGTGGCAGATCTCGGGTAAACACAGAAACTACCATCATTGAATCAAGTTTTAAAAACTATATTGTTGGAGAGCCACGCGATGCATTCTCAATGACTCACGCTCCAATTTAGACTTTATGTTGAAGGTTTTGCTTATTTTATGTTGGTCTCATCCTAGGTGATAGTTTATAAATATATTGTATATATTTAACTATACCTAGATATTAGCAATTGATTCATAATCAAAAAAATAAAAGACATGCATCAACCATACATATTCATTATGTGGTCATGCGCAGCACGGTGATTAACTGAAGCCATACAATTAATCACCACAACTATATAATAATTATATAATTAAAACATACAAACACATAGGCATTGGTGATCTCATCTCCTTTCGCCTTCTTGGTTGCATTTGTGGATCATCTTCACCTCTCCTCATCCGACATGATCAATTACAATATAAAATAAAATTTGAAACAATTTTCAAGTACAAATTAATTGTAAGAGAAAGCCTTTTGGCCGAGTATAAAAATGGAGGGAGATAGAATTACAATGGAATGAGAAAGAGAGGGAGGCACGCATGCCTCATTAATTAACATTTAATTAACCCAGATAACATATTCCATAACAATCCACAACATCACACACCATCACATGATATGAAATAAACAAAGTGCATGTCCATGACCACTTTAAATTTTAACCATCCACTCATGATAAAGCACATCATATGAAGGCTAAAATTTAGAAAAATAATAATTTTGATTTTCTCAAAACCTGAGGACCAATCGAAATTGGATAAATTGAAAGTTCAAAAATATTATTTTCTAACATGCATTTAAATCTAATTTAAAGCATCAAACACATTAACATGTGCATACAAAGCTAAAATTAAAATTCTAAAATATTCTATGCATTAATTAGAACAATTCTAAATTAATTAATCTAACACTTTGATTAATTCTCAATCACATTAATAACAATTATTAATATGAAACAATCTAACATTTAGATATAATTAAAAATTCCTAAATAACTTTTATAAAAGAATTTATAATTCTCATTATTAATTCCTTAACAACTCCTTGTTAAGACCCCTTTTATTAAATCATATTTCTCGATAACAATTATTAATGAAATATTAATTCATGATTCATATAGTACATTTTTATAGGAGACTTGTGAACATTCATCGTATGAAATGTCACATTAAGAATCTTTAGTGCATTGACTGATTCAAACAACTATTGTTCCTTCTCAATTAATGTTATTCACTTTTATAATTCTTGATATCTTATGGAACTAAATAATAATTATTCAATTTCATATTTGACTCCTATAGATATACAAAGATTTACTGTCTGACAATAACCTATACATATCTTGAACAATTCTTGAGTCTAACTCAACACTTATATTCTCTCGATTTTCTTTTACTTGTCTAAGTCTGCATACTATCGCAGATCTAAGAATCATTTTCAATATTTCATATTGGAGATGTTAATTTTTCAATAGGTATGTAAAAGATGATAATGAGAATACCCGAAACTTCTTAAAAGTTTCATATTCTTTTTACCTTTACCAATATTCCTATTGGTTGCAGTGGGAGAACTACTATCTCTCTTTTCTGATTGACATGTCTTTATCCTTTTTAGATGTAGGTTCGACCATTTTAAATCTGACTATTTGCCTTACTCAAAGGCACACCATGAATACCTCCTCTTCTTGGTCTATCAAAGTAAGAGATTTTATGACAATCATTGCCTTTCAAAAAGGTATACCATGAGTACCTCTTTACCTTACATCCAAGTAAGAGGATTCATGATATCTGATTAGGATAGTGACTTTCACTTAATCCTGAATATGAGAAGTATTGGGATCCAATATGCCAAAATCTCGAATAGACGACATTTTAGTGAACGAAAGAAATAACGTGATTTAAGCAGATAGTTCTTATAATTCAATTATGGTCCTTTTATCTTAAATTATTTCCTACTATTTTTCGACGGGCTGTATAACCTTTAGGTATATAGAATGAAAGACTCTGACGGTCTCCTAATGAGGATCAGAATCTCCAAGAATCATAATATGACCTCGAGTAAATACATAGTATCATGCCATTATCTTAGAGCAACCATCTCATGGTAATTACAACTCCTTGCAATATCCAATCTTATTTCGGCTCCCAGGTCTTTAATGGTCCCGGTTCCTAGTCTAAGCTTTACCATTAATACGTAGCAGAGTAGAGTAAGAATGTAACTCCCAGGTAAATGCAAAGGTAGCTACACCGTTCCTCTATTCAGATCTCAAAGTATCATAATGCCACAATTAATAGTCATTTCATCAAATGGTGGCAGATCTCGAGTAAACACATAGAAACTGCCATCATTGAATCAAGTTTTAAAAACTATATTGTTGGAGAGCTACGCGGTGCATTCTTAATGACTCGCGCTCCAAGTTAGACTTTATGTTTAAGGTTTTGCTTATTTTATTTTGGTCTCATCCTAGGTGATAATTTATAAATATATTGTATATATTTAACTATACCTTGATATTAGCAATCGATTCATAATCAAAAAAATAAAGTACATGCATCAACCATATATGTTCATTATGTGGTCATGGGCAGCACGGTGATTAACTGGAGCCATACAATTTAATCACTACAACGATATAATAGTTATATAATTAAAACATGCAAACACATAGACACTGGTGATCTCATCTCCTTTTGTCTTCCGGGTTGCACTTGTAGATCATCCTCGCCTCTTCTTAGCCGGCATGATCAATTAGAATATAAAATAAAATTTGAAACAATTTTCAAGTACAAATTAATTGTAAGAGAAAGCTTTATGACCGAGTAAAAAAATAGAGGGAGATAGAATTACAATGGAATGAGAGAGAGAGGGAGGCACGTAGGCCTCATTAATTAACATTTAATTAACTCAGATAACACTCCATAATAATCCACAAAATCACACACTATCACATGATATGAAATAAACAAAGTGCATGTCCATGACCACTTTAAATTTTAACAATCCACTCATGATAAAGCACATCATATGAAGGCTAAAATTTTGAAAAATAATCATTTTGATTTTCTCAAAACCTGGGAACCAATCGAAATTGGATAAATTAAAATTTCGAAAATCTTATTTTCTAACATGCATTTAAATCTAATTTAAAGTATTAAACACATCAACATGTATATACAAAGCTAAAATTAAAATTCTAAAATATTCCATGTATTAATTAGAACAATTCTAAATTAATTAATCTAACACTTAGATTAATTCTCAACCACATTAATAACAAGATTAATTCTCAATCACATTAATAACAATTATTAATGTGAAATAATCTATCATTTCGATAGAATTAAAAATTCCTGAATAACTTTTATAAAAGAATTTATAATTCTCATTATTAATTCCTTAACAACTCCTTATTAAGACTCCTTTTATTAAATCATATTTCTCAATAACAATTATTAATGAAATATTAATTAGAACATTTCTAGTGAAAAATAGTCGAACAATTAGACTTAATTTAATTTCTCAATAACTTTTATTAAAATATCAATTTTCAAGTTGATTAGATCTTCAAAATTTTAATTAAGAGATTCTTATGAATATTAATTAACTATCTTAATAACTATTATTAAGAGTTAATTAATCCTTTAATAACTTTTATTAAGGTTAATTCTCAAGAAATGATTAACCTTTTGCATAATTATTATAAAGAGTTAACTAAAACATTTAATAACCACTTTATTAAATGTCCCTTAATTAAATAATTAACTTCATAACAACAATTGCTAAGAAATTAAAATAATCTAGTGATTTAATTAAAATTAACAACATTTGTTATATTAAGATTACTACTTAAAAATTAATTAACAACATTTGTTAAGATTGATTAAGATAACATCTTAATATAACTCCTTTAATCATTTAATTTAAGAAGTAATTAACAACACTTGTTAATTTAAATTTAAGATCAAATCTTGAAAGACCCATTTAACTGAAAATAATAAATTTAAATTTAAAACATATTTTAAATAAAATTTAATTATAATTTCAGTTAAATGGGGTAGGGTTTAAATTTGTTAAAAAGGGTTCATAGGAGTTAAGGGGTTAATGGGCTGGGGGTTTTAGTGGATTAACAGGTCCAATAGGACCCCAAGGGGGCCTGCTGGCTCGGGCCAGCCGCCTGGCTTACTGGCTGGGCCAAATCCCTGGCTGGGCCGGGTCCAGAGAGTGGTGTGGGGCGGTTCCAAGGAGGATTGGTCCGGTTTGTTGGGGGAGTTTAGGGCCGGTTTGCAGGGGCGTTAGGCCGGGTTCGAGTGCTTGGGCCCGGGCCTTGCGCGCCTGTGCACACGGCTAGGGAGGAACCCTAGCCGCCACCAGTCCCTGGTTCATCTTCCCTGATGTTGGCGGGGTGGAGCAAAGGTGGCCGGAGGATATGGGATTTTCCCCTTCCCGTTCCCGACGCCGGCGAGGCTGGCCTGCATGCCCTTGCGCCGGTAGCCCCCTTTTATAACTTGTCCACCCGACAACCTATTGATCTGTTGCAGGGATGCTCACCGTGCCACCGGCACTTGCACCTACATTTGTCAGGGGAGGCACCGAAGGTCGGTCTTCTCGGCGGTGCCGCCCACTCCGACTGTGATCGGAGGAGTCAGATCTACCCCCTTCCCTCCTTTCTTTCATCTCATGAAGGGAGGATGAGCAAGGAGAAGAGGGTAGTTTCGGCCGCCGCCGCTGCCCATGGCCGTCTTCCCTGGGGCCGGCAAGGTCGCTGCTCAACACAAGTCCCACCAGTGATGATGTCGATGATCAGCAGTTTGCCCACAAACCTGCATCACAAACCCCTCGAAGCCATTCTTCATCATGATGAAGAACAAAACGAAAAACCCCCAAATAAATTCATTTTCTTCACATAAAAAGTAATCTAAATATTATTTGTTCATCTGATGAACAATTTCGTGAGAGAAAATAATTCGAGCAATAAAATTATTTTAAAATAATAATTTTGCCGTCCCAAAACAGATCAGAGTGGAACCTGGCTCTAATACCACTGTTAGGATCCGAGCGGGATGCGACGAACGCAGCGGAAATGTTAATAATAATAATAAAAAATCCTGCCCGATGCCCGCTGATCCGAATCGGAACAAAAAGCATATATCGAAAACTAACTGGAAGTAATCTGATTACCGTGCGTGGATTAGAATCCGCTTCCGTCTCGGTCCGTCGAGTCGATGCCGCGAGCCGCACAAGTGTCCAGCCTCCAGCCGTATCCACGCGATCCTTTGTGGTGGTTCGTCCTCGCTCCCTCGTCTGTATCAACTTGCTCACTGAAGATCCGTCGCCCCAACGATGTCCGAAAACCCGTGGACGAGAATTCCCGACTTTCCGGAATCACGTGCGGTGGAGACGGAGACAATCTCGACACCTTGAGAGGGGCGCCCAGAGGGGGAGGAGAGAGAAAGGGGAGACGACCAGCATGGAGAAGCCCTAGAGCTTGGCCCAGGGTTTTTCAATAGCGTGTATATATATTAAGTCGGCGTGATTTTTCACAAAAGTCCGCGACTTAATATGAATCCCACTAAAACACCACCGACTGAGAATCTATTTGCATATGACCCTCTAGGCCCATTAACTAGTCCAGTTTTCAGCCCGTTAAGTCCAATAACTAATTATTGGCTTATTGTAATTAGTTAATATCTAGATACTAACTAATTACTTAACCTAATTATCATCTCATATAAATTCGGTCGGACTTCCGATCAAGTTGGGCGCCAAGCAACACCACATTATCCCGGAAGTAATGGCTAACTCGTGCAACCTGTCCATCCACATTACCGCATGGGTAGAATCCTTCGTTCACACAATGCTCTCGAGTTAACCTAAGGTATGGTCAACTGTCAAACCCTAGATGGTCAACTCACACGAATCAGACTCCGCTATACAATATATAAAAACATCTTTTCTGATATTGTTTCTATTCTGGCCAGAGACTCCTGCAGATCTATTCTAGAGCATTCTCTCTCAAGTTACCTGAGAGTGAAAAATCCTTTATTGAACACACAATTACCTTCAAAAGTCTTCTGCTAGACCCGATCCTTAACTATTAGAGATCCCATAGATAGAGATTCATAGGTTAAGGTCAAAGTCCATAAGTCAACCGATAAGGTGTCTTTGGTGTCTCAATTCCAAGGATCAACCACGCCACTGTAATGATGAATCAAGCCGGTTGATAGTCAGGTAAATTACCATTTGGCGATTCATGTCAGATCAGTTCAGTGAATTCATTCCCCAATGAGCACCTACAAGTTTGCCATTGTGCCTTAAACACAAGTGACTAACGAGATCAGTCACCCTCATCATATGAGCTACAATAGCCTATACTAGTCTTACCGGATATTTGATGTCCTTCCCAAACATCCTACGACCAAGAACAATTAAGAATATATGTTTATAAGTCACTAGTCTCATTATAGTGATCTCATCATAATTCGATGACTATTGCACACATTCATAGACTTCGTTATGCGTAATTACGAATATGCCAATTTACATAATGAATTTAATGCCATTTATTAGTGAACCATATTGAAATAGGTGCCTTATGATTGTCTTAGAGGACACCTATATCCATTAGATTGATCAAACTGTTGGGTTTGCTGTGTCGAGATCTGACCGAAAAATGCAGCGGAATAAATAATTTGGCATCAAATCTATCCTGTTTCGATTTAACAAAACTAAACTGACAAATCTAATTTACCTTGCGCGGATTCGAATCTGCATTCATTCTTCGGTTCCATCGTAGCGATGCCGCAAGCCTCACAGGTGCCCGGCCTCTAGTGGCATCCACGCAGCTCTCCTCGCGATGGATCGTCTCCGCCTCCTCACTCGATGCGGCATTCGTGGATCCCCTCTGGCTATGCATAATCCGCCGTGACATGCGGATTCGGAGGCTTCCCTTGGACGGAAGGCGGAGCTGTCGGGAGCCGAAGCGGAGCCTCTAGATGACCAACCTCTTGTCGTACGCCCAGGAGAGAGTTTGCTGGCTGCCGACCTAGCGGTCGTTCTTTTATAATAAGCATATTTACAGTTATTCACAAAAATCCATACTTATCCAAAATCTCGTTGGATTATCCATCGACTTGAAAACCTTTGGCGTGTGACCCTCTAGGCCCAAATGCAAGTCCAGTTAATGGCCCTTTGAGGCCAGTAACTCTTTACGAACCCATTATATTAATTAATAAGCAGAATTTAATGTCCCACAGTAAATTCGGACGAGCTTCCGATCACGTTGGATGCCAAGCAACATTGCATGATCCTGGATGGCTTTGGGGTTATTGCAACTCTCTATTGGAACCTTTCCGTCATTAGTTACCACGCGGACATAATCCTTCATCCGTATAATGTTTTCGATTCGACCTAGGGTATGGTTTATTGTTAAACCCTAGCCAGTCGAATCACTTGAATCAGATGTTGTTGATCTATATCGGATAACTCTTTATCTGATACAGAGTCCGCCCTAGCTAGGGACTTAAGCGCATCATTCTCGAAACATTCTCTCTCATGATACCGAGAGCGGATGATCCCTTGTTACACACACAATTACCTTCGAGGGTATTTCTATGAACCCGAGCATTTGACTTATTGGTAACACATAGTTGGGGATTCGTTTGTCAAAGTCAAAGCTCAGAGACATACCAACAATGTATCTTTGGTGTCTCAGGTCCAAGGACCATCTACGCAACTATGATAAAAGAATCGAGCGGGTTAACAGTGAGGTATAAACCATCCAGCGATTCAAGGTCGGATCAGTTCAGTGAACTCATTCCCAAATGAGCACCTACAGGTCCAGCATAGTGTCTGCACACAAGTGATTTATAGGATCAGTTACCCTCATCACATGAGCTAAAGAAACATGTACTAGTCTATCCAGATGTTTGATGTTCATCTTAACCTCCTCCGACTAGGAACAATTAAGAACATGTGTTTATAAGTCTTCGGTCCTGTAATGATGATCTCATCATAATCCGAAGATTGTTGCACATGTTCATGGACTTCATCATGATACGATAAACATAGATTGAATTAATTACACACAATGAAATAATGCCATTTATTAATAAATTGAACTAATACATAGTATCGGATTGGCTTTGAGACCACCTAATACTAACAATCTCCCACTTGGACTAAAGCCAATCACTTTTATACAGAATACCTATATTTTCTAAGTGACGCTCAATGACATTTTGAGACAGTGGCTTTGTCAGTAGATCTGCTATGTGGTCGGCTGAAGGAACTCTCTCCACTACGACATCTCCTCGAGCTATAGTCTCTCTGATCAGATGAAAGCGCCGCAGAATGTGCTTCGAGTTCGGATGAGACCTCGGCTCTTTCGTTTGAGCAATCAGCCCATTGTTGTCATATAGCAGTAGGACGGGACAAGAGATGCTTTCCACCACACCAAGATTGTCGATGAATTTTTTCATCAAGACAACTTCCTTGGCGGCTTCAGCAGCAGCAATATACTCAGCTTCCATTGTCAAATCAGCATTAGTTTCCTGTTTGGAACTTTTCCAGCTCACTGCTTCCCTGTTTGTTAGTTTAGGTGGCCTACAAGCCAATCTAACAATGTAAACCTCGTTCATTATTAATAAAATGGCATAATATTCATTATGTGTAAATTGCGTTAATTATCGTTTCATAATGAAGTCCGTGAATATGTGCTATGGTGATCAAATTATGATGAGATCATACTAATGAGACTGATCACTTAAACACACATATTCTTAATCGTTCATAGTCGGAGGATATCCGAGAAGGACATCGGATATCCGGTTAGACTAGTACAGATTACTCCTGCTCATATGATGAGGGTGACTGATCTCATAAGTCACTTGTGTGGAGACACTAAGGCGAATCTGTAGGTGCTCATTGGAGAATGAGTTCACTGAACTGATCCGACTGAATCGCTGGATGGTATTGTACCTCACTGTCAACCAGCTTGATTCTATTGTCGCAGTTGCGTGGATGGTCCTCGGACCTGAGACACCAAGGACACCTTGGCGGTGGACTTTTGTACTTTGACCTTGGTCAACGAATCTCTAGCCACGGGATTCTAATACGCCAAGGATTGGGTGCAGCGGAATACCATCGAAGGGAATTGTGTGTCAATAAGGAATCATTCGCTCTCGGTACTTAGAGAGAGAATGCTCTAGGAAGGATGCGCGAAAGTCCCTAGCCAGGGCAGACGATAATATCGGGAAAGGAATTTTCTGATATTCATCAGCGGCATCCAATCCAAGTGAGTCGACCGGTTAGGGTTTGACAGCTCGCCATACCCTGAGTTGACTCGAGAACATTGTACGAATGAAGGATTATATCTACGCGGTAACTGTCGACGGAAAGGTTCCAAGAGTGGGTTACTTAACCCCAAATACCTTCCGGGTTCACGCGGTGTTGCTTGGCACCCAACGTGATCGGAGGCCCGGTCAAATTCGATGTGCGACATCAATTCGATTGATTAATTGATTAATAAAGGGTTATTAATTAATTAATAAAGTCAGTGAGGAGTCACTGGGCTTGTTGGGCCATTAACTGGACTGGTACTTGGGCCTAGAGGGTCACACGCAAATGATTCTCAAGGCGATGGATAAATAAGTGGGTTTTATACAAATCGGGGGTTTTTGTGAAAAATCGCGCAGTTAGTATAAAACATAGCGAACGGGCTGAGCAGGCCAAGCTGCTGCTAACCCTAGCCGCCCCTCCTCGTTTTCTGTCCTTCTCTGGCGTCCAGGCAGATCCAGATCTGCTTCGCCACTTCTCCGAATCCCGTCCGACGGGATATCGTCCGCGCGCTGCGGCAATCATTGCGGCGACCGGCGGAGACTTCGTGGGCTGCGAAGAACGACGAACTCGAGGATATCCGTCGCGGGGAGGATCGCGTGGACTTCGCTAGAGGCCGGGCGCTTGCGCGGCTTGCGGTGTCGCACCGACGGAACCAAACGGCTGCGGATTCGAATCCGCACACGGTGAGAACAGATAATCCGATTATCTCGTATTTTAATCTCCGAAACGGGAACAGATCGCTGTAAATAATTTTGTTTTTCTGCTGCGTAAGCGATCCGGAGAAACCGAGAAAAACCCAACAGTGGTATCAGAGCCAGGTTCCACTGTTTCTCGTCCCGTTTCGATTTCCGAAATTGATTTTTCTTGAGTTATTCCATGCGTTTAATCCGATTAAAATGACGGAATAGTGTTCATGAGATGAACACAGATAATTTGATTATTTTTTCTGTGATTTTTCGGATTTTATTTGGGGTTTTTGTGTTCTTCGTGAGACGAAGAACGGCGAGTTTACGGCTGCTTCAATCGGCTTCCCAAGCGTTAGGATGGATGGCCGAGACTCCGGATCCGTAGATGATAGTCACCTCTATCCACCGGTCATCAAGATCGGCTTCGGAGTGCCCTTGGAGGTCCTGGAAATCGACTCCAAATTGGATTTAACAACCCTGAAAAATCGGTTTTTTGGGAGTTTTTGAAGGGCTCGGCTGGTTTATTTTCTCCACCACCGGCGGGCCTGCCGGCGCCGTGCACGTCGCCGGCACCGGGGGCATCACCGGCCAGGCCCGGCGACGCCGGGAGCCGGCCGGCGGCAGCGCCGGTACCCGCCGCCCGAACCTGCAACAGAAACCCTAATCTGTTGCAGGTTGGGGGGGGGTCGGGTGGAAGGGGGGGCCGGTCCACGGGCGGTCCAGTGGTTTGAGCCCGGCTGGGCCGGGCCGGGCTAGCTGGCTGAGCCTGCAGGGCCCTGGCTCGGACCAGCCCGAACTAGTGGCTCGAGCCACTTGCAGAATTTGGTGATTTCCCCCTTTTATGCAATAATAAAACCCCAAATAAACCCCATTGACCCAATTTAAGTTAAATTGAATATTAAATTTAAATTCAAAATTATTTTGTAAATTTAAATTGATTTTCAATTCTCTTTTAATTGGGCATTAATGTTTTAATCATGTTAATTAAGAATTAGATGTAATTTGATTAGAGTTAATTATTAGCATAAAGGTTAAGCTAATAATTATCTTTAATTATCTAATTTAATTGTTAAGTTAGTGATTAATATATATTAATCTAAATGTCAGATTATTATCTATTAATACATCTAATTGTTAATTAATATTTGAGTTATTTATTAATTTAATTGTTAAATTAATAATTAACTTAAATGACTAATTTAAGTGTTAAATTAGTAGTATTTAAATGATTAATTGTTAGTTATTAATTTAAGGGTTAAATTAATGATTAACTTTAATCTTCTAATCTAATTATTAGATTATAGTTATTAATTAATTAGTGTTAATTAATAATTTAAGTGTTAAATTACTAATTGACATTAATTAACTGATCTAAATGTTAGATTAGTAGTTAATGATTAGTTTAGTTGATTAATAATTTAAGTGTTAAATTATTAATTAATTTTGTTGGACTGGTCTAAGAGTTAGATTAGTCATTAATAGTCTAATTGTTAGATTATTAAAAGGGGTTTGATCTAAGTGTTAGATCGTTAGAAATGTTCTAATTTGCATGGAATAATCTGGAATTATTAATTCGGAGTGTGTGCGCATGTGATGTGTGTTTATTACTTGTAAATTTGATTTAATTGCATGTTAAGATAATAAATGAGTTTTTCGAAATTCAAATACCAATTTTGATTAGATCCCAGTTTTTTGAAAGCCAAAATTTATCTATTTTTGAAAAACTCATTTGGTTTAGCCATGTGATGCGCTGAATCATGTGTGGATGTCTAAAACACACCGTGGTCATAGATATGCACTTTTAATTGTTCATGTGATGAATGATGTGTTTGTGTGGATCGTGGATGAATGATGGATGTTTATTAATTGTTAATAGATAGAGGTCTGCGCACCTCTCTCTCTCTCATACTCCGATGTATTTCTACCTCCCTCTCTCTCTTGTACTCGCCATAAGGCCTTCTTCAATTTACTTGTTAATTCTAGAATTAATGTAACATGATCGAGGCAACCGAGGAAGGAGCGAGGACGATCCACAACTGCAACCAGGAAGGTGTACAGATGGAGATCTTTTGCCTTTGTGATTACAGAGTATCTAATGTAATTGTTGTGTTAGATTGTGTGTGCGTTTGACTGTTGGCTTCAGTCAAACCCACTGTGCTATCCATGACCACACTAAAGACATGTATGTGATGCATTGTTTATCTTTTGATTATGAATCAAAGCAGGTTATAGTATTTAGTAAATATATACGATATATTTATATACTATCACCTAGGAGAGACCAAGATAAAAGTTATCTAAATACCCTCAGATAAATTCTAAGCCGTAACGCGAGTAGTTGAGAACTTACCGCGTGGTCCACCATCATTATAGTCATAGGATTCAAATCACTTTAGGCAGGTTTGTTGTGCTATCCACAAGGCCTGCTTAATTGGGAGGAGAAACTGTGGCTATGGCATTAGATGCCTATAGATCGGGGTAGAGGAACCATGTAGCTTTGTTGTGCTATCCACAAGGGCTGCATGCAAATCTATGCTCGTCACGTAATGATGGTTAACTTAGACCAGAATTAGTGGTTTGTTGTGCTATCCACAAGGCCACTAAATCTCTGGGGACCGAAGCTATGATCAGATATTGCAAGGAGTTGCAAGTCCCATGAGTTGGGTGCTCTCTGATTGTATTACAGTTTGTTGTGCTATCCACAAGGCTGTAGTGCAAGTCATTGAGATTCTGATCCCCACTAGGAGACTGTCGGCGTCTCCCGTTCTGTATAACTGAGGGTTATACAGTCCGTCGAAAATTAGTGGGAGTTAAACTTGAACAAAAGACCATGTCTTGTTTTAAACTTTAATAATTGAACATCTGCTAAATAGATTTTACTTATCTCCTGTAGGAACTATGTCGTCGAATAACTCACTTCGTGGCATACTTGATGCCGTTTTGATTTACCTGATCTACTCAGATTGGTTCAGAAGCCTGAAGAATGTCTTCAGATCTGAACGCAATAACTTTGTCCCTAGAGCTGATCCTCCTGCTGAATCGGCATTAGATGCTCCTGAAGCAGAGATGACAGCTAACGATAAAGGATCGAAGGACAAAGGTAAAAGAGTAGTGAAGGGTGACTGCTTCTACTATAAGCAGTATGGTCACTGGAAGAGGAACTGCAAGGAGTTCCTTAATGATAAAGCTCATGGGAGAGTGAAGCTGTCTGAAGCTTTAGATATCTATATGATAGATATCAACTTGTCAGTTAGAGATTCCACATCTTAGGTATTAGATACCGGATGTGCTTCTCATATCTGCCATGATGTGCAGATGCTGACAAGTAAGCGCAAGCTGAGACAAGGTGAGGTGGAATTGAGGCTAGGAAACGGCGCAAACGTTGGGGCGATTGTTGTTGGGACAGCAAACCTCAAACTTCCATCGGGAGACACCTTACTATTAGAAGATTGTTATTATGTTCCTAGCATAATAAAGAACATCATATCAATATCTTGTTTGGACAAGATAGGTTATAGGTTGACTATTGAGAATAGAAGTTGTTCGATTTATTATGGTAATAAATCAATAGCTTCTGCATCTTTAGTCAACGGTTTATATCTATTAGATGTTTCTTATTATAATCTTCAGATTGACAATACTCTTAAGAAGAGTAAAAATTGTGTGAACCAGGCCTACATGTGGCATTGTAGACTTGGACACATTGGCGAAAGCAGGTTGCAAAAGTTGCACAAGCATGGTTATTTAACAGCATTCGATTATGAATCGTTTGCAACATGCGAATCCTGCCTTATGGGAAAGATGGCAAAATATCCATTTACTGGACATGAAAAACGTGCCAAGGACATTCTGGAACTAATACATTCAGATGTATGTGGTCCAATGTCCACCCAAGCCAAATGTGGCTTTTCTTACTTCATCATGTTCACCGATGACTTCTCAAGATTCGGCTATGTGTACTTAATGAAGTACAAGTCGGAAGCATTTGAGAAGTTCAAGGAGTTCAAGAATGAGGTGGAGAAGCAGTTAGGAAAGAGTATTAAAGCTCTTCGATCAGATCGAGGAGGAGAATACTTGAGTACTAATTTCACACAATTCTTAAAGGATAATGGTATCCTTTCTCAGCTGACCCCTCCATATACACCACAGATGAATGGTGTATCAGAAAGGAGGAATCGCACCTTGTTGGACATGGTGCAATCTATGATGAGCTTTTCGGGATTACCAGTGTCCCTCTGGGGGTATGCTCTAGAGTCAGCAGCATACCTACTGAACAGAGTACCCAGCAAGTCTGTGGCCTCTACTCCATATGAGATATGGAAAGGCAGGAAACCAGAATTTAAACATGTTAAAGTCTGGCGTTGTCCTGCTCATGTAAAGAGGCATGATCCAGACAAGCTGAAATCACGAACTGATAAATGCAGGTTTGTGGGATATCCAAAGGAAACCTTTAGATACTATTTTTACCATCCTGGTGAACAAAAGGTGTTTGTCGCCAGGAAAGCTGTATTCCTGGAAGAGAAATACCTTCTCCAGGAGGACAGTGGGAGTAAAATAGTACTGGAAGGGGTTCCAAATCCCCAAACAGCTACATTATCATCAGATGAGATATCAGTTCCTGAATCTGTTCAGGTACACACAGATGAGCCTCGTAGATCTGGTAGAGTATCTAGACTATCCGAACGAAATGTGGGACATATTGCTGAAGGTAAGTCCAAGGTAGAATATAATGAGGATGATGATCCTAAAACCTACCAGGAGGCCATAGAAGGCCCAGAAGCCGGGAAATGGCGAGAAGCCATGAACTCAGAAATCCAGTTCATGTACACCAACCAAGTTTGGAACTTGGAGGACTTGCCCGAGGGTATTGTACCCATCGGTTGCAAGTGGATCTTTAAGAGAAAGATCGGTGCTGATGGACGGATCGACACTTATAAGGCAAGGTTGGTGGCAAAGGGATATCGTCAAAGGCAAGGAATTGATTATGACGAGACTTTCTCACCAGTTGCTATGATAAAGTCGATCAGAGTTCTGCTCGCCATTGCTACACATTTTGATTATGAAATCTGGCAGATGGATGTGAAGACTGCCTTCCTCAATGGTAACCTTGAGGAAGAGGTGTATATGATACAACCAGAAGGTTTCACATCGAAAGAATCTCCAGATAAAGTGTGCAAGCTTCAGAGGTCCATTTATGGACTGAAGCAAGCTTCCCGGAGCTGGAACATAAGATTTGACGAGGCTATCAAATCTTATGGCTTCATTAAGAATGAAGATGAGCCTTGTGTGTACAAGAAGACCAGTGGGAGTGCAGTCACTTTTCTAGTTCTTTATGTAGATGACATACTACTCATTGGGAATGATGTAGCTATGATGTCATCAGTAAAGGTCTGGCTGTCGAAAAACTTCTCCATGAAGGATTTGGGAGAAGCATCCTACGTATTAGGAATACGGATCTATAGAGATAGATCAAAGAGGATGCTTGGAATGACCCAATCCTTGTACATAGATACCATAGTCAAAAGGTTTGGCATGGAAAATTCCAAGAGAGGTTTCATACCGATGAGACATGGAATTAATCTCTCAAAGGAGCAGTCTCCTAAGACTCCTGATGAGAGGGCATTCATGGATAGAATACCCTATGCCTCTGCCATAGGATCTATCATGTATGCCATGCTATGTACACGGCCTGATGTTGCATTTGCTCTAAGTGTTACGAGCAGATTTCAGGCTGATCCAGGCGAAGAACACTGGAAGGCAGTGAAATGCATCCTTAAGTACTTGAGAAGAACTAAGGATATGTTTCTTGTCTATGGAGGAGGTGACTTGAAACTGCGAGGCTTTACTGACTCAAGTTTCCAGTCGGATCCAGATGATAGCAAGTCAATATCTGGGTTCTTGTTTACATTGAACGGAGGCGCAGTGTGCTGGAAGAGTTCCAAGCAAGTAACCACTGCAGATTCGACGACTGAAGCTGAGTACATCGCTGCAGCTGAAGCCGCCAAGGAAGCAGTGTGGTTGAATAAATTCATCACCGACCTCGGCGTAGTTCCCAGCATCTTTGAACCTGTTCCACTGTTGTGCGACAACAGTGGAGCCATTGCGCAAGCGAAAGAGCCGCGGTCTCATCAGAAATCGAATCATATTCTGAGGCGCTTTCACCTGATCAGAGAGATCATATCCAGAGGAGATGTAGTAGTGGAAAGAGTTCCATCCGTCGACAATATAGCAGATCCACTGACAAAGCCGTTGGCTCAAATTGTGTTTGAGAGTCACCTAGAGTCTATGGGCTTATTGTATAAAGGTGATTGGCTTTAGTCCAAGTGGGAGATTGTTAGTTTAGGTGGCCTACAAGCCAATCTAACAATGTAAACCTCGTTCATTATTAATAAAATAGCATAATATTCATTATGTGTAAATCGCGTTAATTATCGTTTCATAATGAAGTCCGTGAATATGTGCTATGGTGATCAGATTATGATGAGATCATACTAATGAGACTGATCACTTAAACACACATATTCTTAATCGTTCATAGTCGGAGGATATCCGAGAAGGACATCGGATATCCGGTTAGACTAGTACAGATTACTCCTACTCATATGATGAGGGTGACTGATCTCATAAGTCACTTGTGTGGAGACACTAAGGCGAATCTGTAGGTGCTCATTGGAGAATGAGTTCACTGAATTGATCCGACTGAATCGCTGGATGGTATTGTACCTCACTGTCAACCAGCTTGATTCTATTGTCGCAGTTGCGTGGATGGTCCTCGGACCTGAGACACCAAGGACACCATGGCGGTGGACTTCTGTACTTTGACCTTGGTCAACGAATCTCTAGCCAAAGGATTCTAATACGCCAAGGATTGGGTGCAGCGGAATACCGTCGAAGGGAATTGTGTGTCAATAAGGAATCATTCGCTCTCGGTACTTAGAGAGAGAATGCTCTAGGAAGGATGCGCGAAAGTCCCTGGCCAGGGCGGACGATAATATCGGGAAAGGAGTTTTCCGATATTCATCAGCGGCATCCAATCCAAGTGAGTCGACCGGTTAGGGTTTGACAGCTCGCCATACCCTGAGTTGACTCGAGAGCATTGTACGAATGAAGGATTATATCCACGCGGTAACTGTTGACGGAAAGGTTTCAAGAGTGAGTTACTTAACCCCAAATACCTTCCGAGTTCACGCGGTGTTGCTTGGCACCCAACGTGATCGGAGGCCCGGTCAAATTCGATGTGCGACATCAATTCGATTGATTAATTGATTAATAAAGGGTTATTAATTAATTAATAAAGCCAGTGAGGATTCACTGGGCTTGTTGGGCCATTAACTGGACTGGTACTTGGGCCTAGAGGGTCACACGCAAATGATTCTCAAGGCGATGGATAAATAAGTGGGTTTTATACAAACTGGGGGTTTTTGTGAAAAACCGTGTGGTTAGTATAAAACATAGCGAACGGGCTGAGCAGGCCAAGCTGCTGCTAACCCTAGCCGCCCCTCCTCGTTTTCTGTCCTTCTCTGGCGTCCAGGAAGATCCAGATCTGCTTCGCCACTTCTCCGAATCCCGTTCGACGGGATATCGTCCGCGCGCTGCGGCAATCATTGCAGCGACCGGCGGAGACTTCGTGGGGTGCGTAGAACGACGAACTCGAGGATATCTGTCCCGGGGAGGATCGCGTGGACTTCACTAGAGGCCGGGCGCTTGCGCGGCTTGCGGTGTCGCACCGATGGAACCGAACGGCTGCGGATTCGAATCCGCACACGGTGAGAACAGATAATCCGATTATCTCGTATTTTAATCTTCGAAACGGGAACGGATCGCTGTAAATAATTTTGTTTTTCCGCTGCGTGAGCGATCCGGAGAAACCGAGATAAACCAACACTGTTAAGTGTGAAGACAAAACCTGATGACGACTTGTTGTCATTAGGATCAGACTGAAAACTTGAATTAGTATATCCTTGCAGCTTTAAGTCTCTTCTTCCATAGACCATAAACATATCCTTAGTTCTTATCAAGTACCTAAAGATGTACTTTACAGCCTTTCAGTGTTTATCATCTGGATCTGCTTGATGTCTACTCGTAACGCTTAGAGCATATGCAACATCAGGTATGGTATATAGGATGGCATACATGATAGAACCTATGGCTAAAGCATAGGGAATTTTATCTATCATTGCCCTTCCTCAGAAGTCTTGGGAGACTATCCTTTGGAGAGATAAATTCCTTGTCTCATCGGTATAGGACCTCTCTTGGAATTTTCCTTGCTAAACCTTTTGAGAATAGTTTCTATGTACATGGATTGGGTTAAGGCAAGCATTTTCTTTGATCTATCTTTATAGATCCGTATTCCTAATATATAAGATGTTTCTCCCAAATCCTTCATAGATAAGTTCTTAGATAGCCAGATCTTTACTGATGACATCATCCCTACATCATTCCCAATGAGTAGGATGTCGTTAACGTAAAGAACCAAGAATGTGATTGCGCTCCTACTGTTTTTTTTGTATACACAAGGCTCATCTTCATTCTTAATGAGACCATAAGATTTGATTGCCACATCAAACCTTATGTTCCAGCTAGGAGAAGCTTGCTTCAGTCCATAAATGGACCTTTGCAACTTGCATACCATATCTGGCGATCCCTTTGATGTGAAGTCCTCTAGTTATATCATATACACCTCTTCCTCAAGGTTTCCATTGAGGAAGGCCGTCTTCATATCCATCTACCAGATTTCATAATCATGGTATGCTGCAATAGCAAGAAGAATTCTGATAGACTTAATAATGACAACGGGTGAGAAGGTCTCGTCATAGTCAATTCCTTGCCTTTGACGATACTCTTTCGCCATTAGCCTTGTCTTATAAGTCTCAATTCGTCTATCTGCATCAATCTTTCTTTTAAAGATCCATTTGCAGTCGATAGGTACTATACCTTCGGACAAATCAACCAAATTTCAAACTTGATTGATGTGCATGGACTGAATTTCAGAATTCATGGCTTCTCACAATTTTCCGGCCTCTGGACTTTCAATGGCCTCCTAGTAAGTCTTAAGATCATCATCCTGATTATAGAGTATCCTAGAACCATCCAAATTAATATGTCCCACATATCTTTCTGGTGGTTTAGGTATTCTATATGACCTATAAGGTTCTTGTGTATTTTCATGAATAGGTTCAGAAACTGATAGTTCATCTGATGAACCATTAACAGCTTGTGGGTCTGGTATTTCTTCCATAGTTACTTTACTCCCACTGTCCTTTTGAAGAATATAATCTTCTTCTAGAAAGACAGCTCTCCTAGCCACAAACACCTTTTGTTCGCCATGATGATAAAGGTAATATCCGTAAGTTTCCTTCGGATATCCCACAAAACTACTTTTGTCAATTCTAAACTTCAGCTTATCTGCATCATGTCCTTTAACATGAGCATGACATCCCCAGACTTTAACATGTTTAAGGTCTGGTTTCTTCCCATTTCATATCTCGTATAGAGTGATTTCAACATATTTTCTGGGTACCTTATTCAGGATATACACAGCCGAGCTAAGTGCATATCCCCATAAGGATACTGGTAATTTGGACATACTCATCATGGATCACACCATTTCTATTAATGTGCGATTCCTCCTTTCTAATACACCATTCATTTTGGGTGTATAGGGAAGTGTAATCTGAGAAAGGATACCATTATCCTTCAAGTATTTAATGAACTCTGTACTCAAATATTTGCCACCATGATCAGATCGGATGGCTTTTACGCTTTTTCCAGTTTGTTTTTCTACTTCATTCATAAATTCTCTAAATTTCTCAAAGGCTTCAGATTTATACTTCAAAAAGTATATAAATCTGAATCTTGAGTAATCATCAGTGAATGTGATGAAGTACAAGAAACCACCAATAGCTTGGGTAGACATAGGACCACATACATCAGAATGTATTAGTTCCAGTAAGTCTTTGGCTTGTTCTCCAGTTCTAGTAAATGGAGATTTATCCATTTTACCCATCAAACATGACTCACAGGTCGTATATAATTCATAATCAAATGGATCTAAATATCCATCTTTTTGCAAACTTTGGAGTTTGTTTTCTCCAATGTGCGTAAGCCTACAATGCCATAAATAGGCTTCGTTCATTTCACACTTATTTATTTTAGTTAAGGAACCGATATTTCAATTATCATGAGACACATTCAAAAGATACAATCTATTGAACAATATAGCAGAGACTAATAATTTATTACTAAAATAAATTGAACAAAAATTGTTCCCAACATGTAAATTGCATCATATTCTATCTAAACATGAAATAGAAATAATATTCCTTATTATGATAGGTACATAATAACATTCATCTAATGAAAAAGTGTCACCGGATAACAACTTAAGCTCCACTTAAAATTCCTTACAGGGATCGCCGTAACTCTTGCGTCGTTACTTAGCCTCAGCTCCACCTTGCCAGTCCTCAACTTATACCTTCTTGTCAGTGCCAGCACATAATTGCAGATATGAGAAACACATCTAGTTTCTTATACCCATGATGTATAATCTCTAATTGACAAGTTTACATCTATCATATAGATACTTGAAGCGTCTTGCTACTTCACAATTTCATGAGCTTTGTCCTTGAGGTATTCTTTACAATTCCTCTTCCAGTGCCCATTCTGATGACAGTAGAAGCATTCACCCTTCTCAGCACTCTTGCCTTTGTCCTCCTTGACTACTTTCGGCTTCTTCTGATTCTTGTCTTTGCCTTTCCTAAAGGCTTGGACCACTAGTATTTTTCGGCCGGTCTTACCAACCATAAGGACTTGGGGTTTCTCCTTCACAAGGTTCCCCTCCGCAGTCTTCAACATATTCAGTAGTTCAGCCAAGGTGGTCTGGATCTTATTCATGTTGAAGTTCACAATGAATTGAGCATATGATTATGAAAGCGAGGACAAAACAAGGTCGGTATACATCTCTTTGGGGAGTGGAACCCTAAGAGCATCCAACCTTTCCACCCATTCAATCATCTTCAGCACATGAGTTTGTACTGAAGATCTCTCTGCCATCTGAGCCTTGAACATAATCTTACATATCTCATATCTCTCGATCCTACTCTGCTCACCAAACAGCTCCTTCAGATGGAGCATGATGGATTTAGCATTTATCTTCTCATGTTGCCTCTGCAACTCATTAGGCCATGGTGGAATCCTCCTTCCATTTTTCATATGTTAATATGTCCTCCTCTAGGGCATCTAATGTCGATTCAGTAGGAGTTTCTTCATCCAGGACATATGCAATTTGCTCATACCTGAGGACAATCTTCATGTTCCTAAACCAGTCTAAGTAGTTCAGGTCTATCAAACGATTGGCATCAAGTATGCCACGCAACGAGTTGTGGTGCGACATTTTAGCCTACAGGAGATAATCAAATTAAAATTAGCAGACAATCAGTTTATTAATTTAAAAACAAGGCTTGGACTTTGTTTATCTAGTTTTATTCCCACTAATTTTCGTCGGACTGTATAACTTTCAGATATACAGAATGGAAGACGCTGACAGTCTCCTAGCGGAGATCAGAATCTCCAAGAGTCACAATATAACCTCGGGAAAACACATTGCATTATACTATTCTCTTAGAGCAACTATCTCATGGTAATCACAACTCCTTACAATATCCGATCATATTTCAACTCCCAGGTTCTTAATGGTTCAGGGTAAACACAGTAGACCATTATTCCCGGTCTAAGCTTTACCATCAATATGTGACAGAGTAGAGTAGAAATATAGTTCTCAGGTAAACACATGAATAACTATATTGTTCCTCTATTCTTATACAAAGGCATCTAATGCCATAATTAATAGTCCTCTCAACAGACAATGGCAAATCTCGGGTAAACACATAGTATATGCCACTACTGAATTAAGTTCTATTAATTATATTGATGGAGAGCCACGCAGTGCATTCTCAATGACTCGCGCTACGGCTTAGATTTTATAACGAAGGTTTTATTTATTTACTTTGGTCTCATCCTAGGTGATAGTATTAAATATATCGAATATATTACATACACTAATAACCTAGGTTATTTGATTCGTAATCAAAAGAAAACACATGCATCACATACATGTCATTAGTGTGGTCATGGATGGCACTGCGGTTTGACTGAAGCCAGACAGTCAAATACGCATATACAATATAATAGTTTATATCATGAGTCTGCAAACTTATAGATTCAATGAACTCCTTCATATTCATCTAGTTGCAGTTGTGGATCATCCTCGCTCCATGCTAAGCTGCCTCAATCAAATTACATCATAAAATTCTCAATTACATGATAATTTAAAAGAGGAAGCCTTATGGCGAGTACATCGAGGAGAGAGATAGAGATAGAATAGAATATGAGAGAGGGAGAGGTTCGTAGACCTCTATTTTTTAATAGATAATAAACAACGCAATCACATATTATTGATCCCTATCTACAAGCTAAATTTTAAAGTGCTTATCCATGACCCCACCAAGTAGTGTTAATTAAACAAACCACTCATGTAGTGCTCATCACATGGCTAGATAAAATTTTCGAAAATAAATAATAATTTTTGGTTTCATAAACCAGGGACCAAACAGAATTTGGAGAATTAGAATTTTCTAAAAATATTATCAATTTAATCATGCTCATTAAATCAAATTTAAACAAGCAATCAATGTACATTACATTAAATATATAAACAACTCCACATTGACAAATTTATAATATTCCATGCTAGTAAAGTTTACAGACATTAAAAATTAATTTAACAATTAAATTAATTTCCTTTTAATGTCCTTTAATCCAACAATTAGATTAAATAAAAAATTAACAAAATTTGTTAAAATAAATAATTCCCTAAAACAATTTATCCATTTATTGGCCCCTTAACAGTGAACAAACAAATTTTAATTTAATTAGAATTTAATTTTAAATTAATCTGTAATTTAAAAGTGCCATTAAACAATTTAAAGGGAAGGGAAAAAGTGCTGGTCAAAGGGGGTCAAAGGCCCAAAAGGGCTGGGTCCGGACCGACCCTTTGGGCCGAGCCCAGCCGGTGCCTGGCTCGGCCCAGACCCGCCCTGTGGGGCGGGTTGGGTTGAGTCAGGCGCCCGACTGGCTCGGGTCCTATGGCCCCAGCCTGGCCCAGTCCCCGACGCAGCTAGGAAACCCTAGTTGCATAGGGTGCGCGAGGCGGCGTCCCCTCCACCGACAACCTGACTCGTAGGTGCCAACTGGTGGGGCCCAGTGTCACAAGCCCCTGGCCGATGGCCAGGGATGCCGGCGATGGCGCCGATGGCCTCCGAGGTCACTAGAACCCCCCCCCCCCACCCCCGTCGTTTTTTGCAAACCGAACCCCACGGAGGCCCCCTTTTTTTCAAATGAAAATAGGAAGAAGGAGGGGATCTTGCCGTCGTCCCCATCGTCGGCTAGGGGTTCACCGATGACCGATGACCCCGTAGGAGGAAGCCCATGCTCCAACGGGCCCTTCCTAATGATTGGCATCCCCGTGAACATGCCGATGCATAGTGTTCTTCGTCAAACAGCGAATACAAAATGTCCACAATAAAAAGTCCGATTTTAACGCAATAATTTACTGTAAATACATTGTGCTCATCTTATAAACACATCACATGCAATAATAATCTTAACTATGCATGGAATTAATTATAAAATTATCAATATGGAGATCGAAATGGCAAAAACACAGTGGAACCTGGCTCAGATACCACTGTTGGGTTCACTGTGTCGAGATCCGACCGAAAAACGTTGTGGAATAAATAACTTAGGATCGGAAACTCCTGTTACACGGAAGGCGGAGCTATCGAGAGCTAAAGCGGAGCCTCCAGATGCCCGGCCTCGTGTCGTGCGCCCACGTGAGAGGAGAGAGAGAGGGAAGCTGCTAGGTCATGGTTGCTGGCCCCCGACCTAGCGGTGGTTCTTTTATAATAAGCATATTTGCAGTTATTCACAAGAACCCATACTTATCCGAAATCCCGTCGGATTATCCATTGACTTGAAAACCTTTGGCATGTGAACCCTCTAGGCCCAAATGCAACTCCAGTTAATGGCCCTTTGAGACTAGTAACTCTTTACGAACCCACTGTATTAATTAATAAGCCGAATTTAATGTCCCACAGTAAATTCGGACGAGCTTCCGATCACGTTGGATGCCAAGCAACATTACATGATCCTGGATGGTTTTGGGGTTATTTCAACTCTCTATTGGAATCTTTCCGTCATCAATTAGCACGCGGACATAATCCTTCATCCGTACAATGTTTCCAATTCGACCTAAGGTATGGTTTACTGTTAAACCCTACCCAGTCGAATCACTTGAATCAGATGCCGTTGATCTATATCGGATAACTCTTTATCTGATACAGAGTCCGCCTTGGCTAAGGACTTAAGTGCATCATTCTCGGAACATTCTCTCTCATGATACCGAGAGCGGATGATTCCTTATTAAAAACACAATTCCCTTCGAGGGTATTTCTCTGAACCTGATCATTTGACTTATTGATAACCCATAGTTAGGGATTTGTTAGTCAAAGTCAAAGCTCAGAGACGTACTAACAAGGTATCTTTGGTGTCTCATGTCCAAGAACCATCTACGCAACTGTGACAAAAGAATCGAATTAGTTAACAATGAAGTATATACCATCCAGCGATTCAAGGTCGGATCAGTTCAGTGAACTCATTCTCTAATGAGCACCTATAGGTCCAGTATAATGTCTGCACACAAGTGATTTATAAGATCAATCACCCTCATCACATGAACTGAAGAAACTTGTACTAGTCTATCCGGATGTTTGATGTCCATCTCAAACATCCTCCGACTAGGAACAATTAAGAGCATGTGCTTATAAGTCGTCGGTCCCGTAATTATGATCTCATCATAATCCGAAGATTGGTGCACATGTTCATGGATTTCATCGTGATACGATAAACATAAATCAAATTGATTACACATAATTGATTAATGTCATTTATTAATAAACTGAACTAATACATAGTATCGGATTGGCTTTGAGACCACCTAATACTAACAATCTCCCACTTGGACTAAAGCGAATCACTTTTATACAGAATACCCATATTCTCTAAGTGACGCTCAAAGACATTTTGAGACAGAGGCTTTGTCAGTGGATCTGCTATTTTTTCGGTTGAAGGAACTCTCTGCACTACGACATCTCTTTGAGCTATAATCTCTCTGATTAGATGAAAGCACCGCAGAATGTGCTTCAACTTATGATGAGACCTCATCTCTTTCGCTTGAGCAATTGCCCCATTGTTATCACACAACAGTGGGACGGGACGAGAGATGCTTTCCACCACGCCAAGATCGTCGATGAATTGCTTCATCCAGACAGCTTCTTTGGCGGCTTCAGCAGCCGCAATATACTCAGCTTTTATTGTCGAATCAACAGTGGTTTCCTGTTTGGAACTTTTCCAGCTCACTGCTCCCCTGTTGAGTGTGAAGACAAAACCTGATGTCGCATTCCTATCATCAGGATCAGACTGAAAAATAGTAGTTAATAGTAGATAAATCATTATGAGGAGTGCCACATGATAATAGTAGATAGAAACAATGCTTATAAGGAGTCCTATTGAAACTAAGAAAGAAAGGCTTGCCTGCCATCCACACTAGAATAGATAGAGTTTCCCGAAAAAACCTGCTAGTGGATTTTTGATCCTAGGGATAAGAGATATGGGGCTGAAAAGAGAGCCAAAAAAGGATCTTTCGTGTATAATCCTGCTCTCAAATGTTATCAGTTCCTTGATGGTGGATAATGCCCTCTTTTGCATGGCCACATGATGAAAAAAACTTGTGTTTCTTATCCCTTTCCTTTAGCCATCTCATGTGAGACTTTTGTCTCCAATACGTTTCTTCTTGAAGCTGGGTATGGATGAGCTTATCCTTTGCTATGTTCAGCTGGTTCAAATTAGCCGGCGTGGGATTCTCATGATATTCTTGTTGTGCCACAAGTACCGCTCCGTGGGCTTCAGCTGAGGGGGGAGGGATTGAACTTTCTAACGCATATTCTGTCGTAACGGCATGGCTCCACTGATTTGTTTTCGATCGGAGCATCAAGCAGCACAACCCGGTTCTACTTGACTAAGCCCTATGCTCGTCCAAGGAGGGAGTTTGCTTTACCCAACTCCCTTTTTTATAACAAGGCAGAAACCCCCGACCCGACATTCATGAGTTTCAAATGAAGAATGAAGAGTGCCTTGCCCCTATTTTCACAAAAGGAAGAGGATATTCTATTCCAATTTTCTTCCGGAAGCTGCGGAATGCCTGCTGAAAATGGGCTAGGACTAAAGGAGTTTCAAGGGTTCTTGAAATAAAGGGCAAAAAGAATGACTCTATATGCATATAAATTAAAGGGAGGATAACCATTTGGCTTCTCCCTTTAATTACCAGCGCTAGGAAGGAAAGGGGTGACCCCCCCCCCCCCCCCCCCCCGGCCACCTCCGGCCACCCTTATTGACAGCATCGGCGGCGGCGCCGTCCTAACCGCCATTCAAAACCTGCAACAACGTAGAAAAGGGGTGAAAACCCTAGCCGGTCGAGCCTGGCACTTGGCCCTAGACCGGCCAGTCCCGAGCCGGCTCGACCAGCTTGTGAGTGCTTAAAATGATCGTGTGATTATCATGAAATATCTATGTTATTTAGTGCAAAATAAACCTATTAAAAACAGAAACTAAGTGCAGTGATCGCCAAAAACTTTTAACTAAAAAGTTTCAAAAGAAGGTTTTGATCGCCTACCTGTTTGAATGCGGAAGATGTTAAGCTCTTGATTCCCCTTCCTGAGCCGGCTGAAGAAAGAGAGCCCTTTCTTGCTTTTGTTCTTGCTGTTGAGTTTGAAGTTGAGGATCTTCCAGAAATCCTTGTGACTTGATTTTGCTATCTTGATTCTTCTTTTCTCCGTGTAGCAAAAATAGAAATGGAAACGAAGAAATAATGATGAGAACTTAAGCAAAAATAGTATCTATTCTAATCATGATCTTAAACATGCAACTAAACAACAAACTTACTTGTTTAATGGCTTTTGAAACCCCTTAATCAAATAGGTTTTGAAAAGAATGATAGTGTTGTGTGTTGCATGAAGTGATGATGAAGAATGTAGAATTAAATGAAATGCAAAAAAATGAAAGACTTATGCCCAATGGTTGAATCCTTGAATTGGATGAAGAATCTTGAAAGGACGCCAACTTCTGGAAACAGCAGTGCTTCAGCGTTCCGACGTTGTTGCTTCGGTCTTCAATTCGCTATCGCTTCGATCACCAACTTTTAGTAATGCTCAACATCGTTACCCATTGAATATGTAAGATATTTATAGACTTCTTTTTCGTTTGTGATTAACATGGAAAAACTTCGGATTTATCTATTTTAACCGACAGATAAATACTGATTAATTCATCTTTATCTGTAATTATCTAAAACGCGTCAGCCATGAAAGACGCCTTTCAGACTAATTAAGATAAGGATAAACATCTGGGAAAACTTATCTTTATCTTTATTAGATAAAATGCGTCTACCTATGCAGACGTCTTTTACACTAATTAAGATAAGGATAAACATCCGGAAGAGAAGTTAAAATAGCTTAGGAAACCTAAAACGCGTCATGCCTAACAGACGCCGTTTAGCTAATTAATCAACTGATTAAAATTCAAATTTAAATGTTAAAATAAGAATAAACTCTAAATGACGTCCATATGGGTAAACGTCTTTTAGACTTCTTCATATTTTAACTGTAGTTTGAGTTAAAATCAATTTAATTGATTAACTTAAACATGTCTGTGTGACCCGACACTCAAAAAGATCAATAAGAATTAATCAATGATTAAATATTAGACCATTCTGAGGCATTATTACATGATATGAAATTTACTCGAAATGATGTCAAAATTAGCGTGTCTACATAGCTCTGGGTCAGGCTTGGCCTAGGCGTGCTCGGGACAAGGGCTGGCCAAGCCCAAGCCCAAGCCAATGGCCTGCCTAGCTTGAGCCATGCCCGAGCCCAGGGTCCAAGCCAGGCCAGGCCTATGGCCTGGGCCCAGGGCCTAGTGGGCCAAGCCTATTTACTCCACAAACCTTATAGCCCCTTATTACAAAAAACCCCACACTTATTAACTGAAAAATTAAAATTAAGAATAATTTAAAATTTGTTTTAAATAGTTTAAAATTTCTTTTAAACTTTAATTTATAATTTTTTAGTTAATAAAAGGATGTTTTAAGATATGATCTTAATAATAATTAACAAGTGTTGTTAATTTATATATTTTCTTTAAAATGTGATTTTAAAACTTATTAACAAATGTTGTTAATGTTAATTTAATATATAAGTGATTAGTGGGGTCACTTGAGATCTTAAATTAAGTATGAACAAGTGTTGTAAACTATTTTAAGATCATGACCTTAAATATAATTAACAAATGTTGTTAATTTTTTACTTAAGTTAAGTGATTAGATATATTTAATTTCTTAAACAATTCTTGTTATGAAAGTAATGTTTTAATTAAAGGACACTTAATAAAAGGTTATTAAGTGATTAATTAACTTTTTATAATTGTTATAATAGATTAATTATTTTATGAGAATAAACCTTAATAAAAGTTATTAAGGATTAATTATGTCTTAATAATAGTTATTAAGATAATTAATTAATTTTCTCTTGGATCTTTTAATTAAAGTTTTAAAGATCTAATCTAATTAAAATGATCTCTTAGTAAAAGTTATTAAGAAATTAAGTCTAATAGTTAGACTAATATATTAACTAGAAATGTTCTAATTTTTTTTAATAATTGTTATTTTATTGAGAAATATTATTTTATAAGGGGGTACTTAACAAAGAGTTGTTATGTAATTAAAATTGGAATTAGAAATTCTTTTATAAGTGTTATTTAGTAATTTTTAATTCTATCTAAATGTTAGATTGTTTTGCATTAATACTTGTTATTAATATAATTTAAAATTAATCTAGGTATTAAGTTAATTAATTTAGAATTGTTCTAAATTATGCATGTCATATTTTAAAATTTTAAGTTTAACTTTGTTTGCACATGTTGATGTGTTTGATGCTTTCAATTCGATTGAATGCATGTTAGAAAATAAGATTTTTGAATCAATTTATCTAATTTTGATTAATACCCAGGTTTTAAGAAAATCAAAATTATTATTTTTTAAAAAAATTTAGCCTTCATGTGATGTGATTTATCATGTGTGGATAGTTAAAATTTGAAGTGGTCATGGACATGCGCTTTGTTTATTTCATATCATATGATGATGTGATTATGTAGATTATCTTGGAATTTGTTATATGGGCTAATTAAATGTTAATTAATGAAGCATGCGTGCCTCCCTCTCTCTCTCTCATTCCATTATAATTCTATCTCCCTCCATTATTGTACTCGGCCATAAGGCTTTCTCTTACAATTAATTTGTACTTGAAAATTGTTTCAAATTTTATTTTATATTGTAATTGATCGTGTCGGCTAAGAAAAGGCGAGAATGATCCATAAGTGCAACCAGGAAGGCGAAAGGAGATGAGATCACCAGTGCCTATGTGTTTGCATGTTTTAATTGTTATAAAGTTGGGGTGATTAATTGTATGGCTCCAGTTAATCACCGTGTTATCCATGACCACATAATAAACATTTATGATTGATGCATGCCTTTTAGTTTTTTATTATGAATTGATTGCTAATATCTAGGTATAGTTAAATACATACGATATATTTATAAACTATCACCTATGATGAAACCAAGTTAACGTAAACAAAACCTTCAACATAAAGTAATCTAAGCTGGAGCGCGAGTCATTGAGAATGCACCGCGTGGTTCTCCATCAATATAATTTTAGAACTTGATTCAATGATGGAAACTTCTGTGTTTACCCGAGATCTGTCAGCATCTGATGAAAGAACTATTAACTATGGCATTGAGATGCCTTGAAATTAGAATAGAAGAACGGTGTAGCTATCCTCGCGTTTACCCGGGAGCTGCATTCTTACTCTACTATGTCACATATTAATGGTAAAGCTTAGACCAGGGATAATGGTCTACTGTGTTTACCCGGGACCATTAAATACCTAAGAGCCGAAATTAGATTAGATATTGTAAGGAGTTGCAGTTACCATGAGATGATTGCTCTAAGATAATGGTATGATACTATGTATTTACCCGAGGTCATACTATGATTC
This sequence comes from Zantedeschia hybrid cultivar, assembly GCA_030544215.1. Taxonomy (NCBI): domain Eukaryota; kingdom Viridiplantae; phylum Streptophyta; class Magnoliopsida; order Alismatales; family Araceae; genus Zantedeschia; species Zantedeschia hybrid cultivar. The sequence goes on along the minus strand of JARZZO010000012.1, from coordinate 38,247,039 downwards.
TTGGATATTCTGATCCTCACTATGAGACCGTCGGAGTCTTCCGTTCTGTATGCCTGAAGGTTATACAGTCCGTCGAAAAAATAGTGGGAAAATAATTCAAGATAAAAAACCATAATAGAATTATAAGAACTATCTGTTTAAATCACGTTGTTTCCTTTGTTCACTAAAATGTCATCTATTAATTCAAGATTTTGGCATATTAGATGCCAATACTTCTCAGATTCATATTGACTAGAAAACTCTGAAGAATATCTTCAGAGTCAAATGAAAGTCACTATCCTAACCAGATATCAAGAATCCTCTTACTTGGATAGACCAAGGTAAAGAGGTACTCATGGTATACCTTTTTGAAAGGTAATGGTTATCATAAAATCTTTTATTTGGATAGACCAAGAAGAAGAGGTATTCATGGTGAGCCTTTGATAAGGCTAGAGGTAAGATATCAAATGGTCGAACCTACACCTGAAAGTAGGACTGTCAATGAAAACCCGATTATCCGATTTTTCGATCCATTACTGAAAAAAAATATCCGTGTCTGATAAAAAAATATCCGTCCGATAGCTATCGGAATCAGAATCGGATATTTCCGATAAGCTATCGGAATCGAAAATAGAAACTCCTATTTCTATATCCGCTTTTCGCTTTCCAATTCCGATTGTTATTAAATTTATTATTAAGAATAATATTAACCTTATGATTGTTTTAATCTTATTAATCATTATCTAATATAATTAATCATTATCTAATATACTAATATGTATTGGTTATATTTATGTTTCATTTTATATGTTTTAAACAAATAAATCAAGATATTAGTAATTTTCAATAATTATCGAAAATAATATTTGATTCCGATATCGGAATCGAAAACAAATCGGAAACGGAAAATAGACTTTCCAATTTTATCGGAAACGGAAATGGATAATACACTTTCCGTTCTTACCGGAATCGGAAACGGAAACAAGCTATCCTTATCGGAATCAAAAAACGGAAACACCTGTTTCTATATCCATATCCTACCCGTTTACAACCCTACCTGAAAGGATAAAGGAAAGTCAGCTGAGATAGAGAACTAGAAGTTCTCCCACTACGACTAATATAAGGATATTGATAATGGTAAAATGAATATGAAACTTGAAGAATGTCTCATATATTCTTATTATCAACTTTTGCATGTCTATCGGAGAATTAGCGTGTCCAATATGAGATATTGGAAATGATTCTCAGGTCTACGATAGTATACAGACTTAAACAACTAAAAGAAATTCGAGAAAATGTAAGTGTTGAGTTAGATTCAACAATTGTTCAAGATATACATAGGTTACTGTCAGACAGTAAATCCTTGTATATCTATAAGAGTCTAATATGAAACTGAATAATTGTTATTTAGTTCCATAAGACATAAAGAATTATAAAAGTGAATAATATTGATTAAGAAAGAACAATAGTTGTTCTATAAGATTTTAAAATCAGTTAATGCACTAGAAATTCTTAATGTGACATCTCATGTGATAAATGTTTACAAGTCTCCTATAGAAATGAACTGTGTGAATCCTGATTATCTATGGTATTATTTACCGGATTGTACAATAAGAAATTATTGGTGCTAATACATATTGATATAAATTGCCCAATATCTTTATAAGGCCAAAGATAATCACTTCCATTGACTTACCTTAATAGTTTTCTCTTAGAAAGATTCGGTTGTGTGTACTTGCTAAAGTACTAGTCGAATGCATCTAAGAGATTAAAGTATAAGATCAAGATGAAATGACAAATAGGGAAGAGTATTAATTTTTTTTTGATTTGATCAAAGAAATTAATACTTAAGTACCTGATTCACACAAATCATTAAAAAGATAATTGTATCCACTCTCGATTGATCATCATTATGCATCATAGTAATATGATAGAATGAGGAATTGCACCTTATTAAGATATGGTGCAATACATAAAAAGATTTGTCAAACTCTTATATCATTGTGAACATGAGTATGAACATTAAATGTCCATACTTTACAGATGGTTCTAAATAAGTCAGTGTTGTCCATATATGATATAGAAATAAAATAATTCATATGATATGTGAATTAAACAAGCATGATTTTAAAGTCAAGTTATGTTGTGAATTTGTGAAATGTCCAAAGAATTTGGACATTACATTTATTGGCCAGGCGATAATGAAAGAATTATCATCCTGAAAGCTATTTTCTACGAAGAGGAATATGTCTTTAGAGAAGACAATGGGAGTTGATAAAACTAGAAGATGTTCTAGACCCACAAACTAACATACGATTATTAGATAATCTTTGATTGTTTGGAACCACTCGTAACATACATTAGAGAACTTCCTAGATTTTTGAGATTCTCTTGATGACTAGAAGGATACGTCTGACATGTCAGATTTAGCAAAAGGAGAGGAGCTTAAAAATATATATTATAATCTAAAATCTATGATGATTCTCTCTACCACTACAACTTTGAGATTGGCAAGAAGTTAAGAATTTTAAGCCATAGTCCATAATTACTATTGACTTCGGAACTTGATAGTATTGCTAGAGGGTATTATACCTGAAGCAAGCAAATCTTTTAAATGAAGATTAGCATGAATGGACCACTTAAAATTTATATGGTAAACTGAAGGAAATAGTCAATGTCAAAATGTTGACTTAGACAAGTTTTTCTTAGTGCCATTAATAAGTTTATTAGAATTCTACTTGTCAATACTGCCTATCATAATGATGATGATGATGGCAGTTGGATATGAAAAGTATTCTCTCAATGTGATTGAGGAAAAGAAATATATGATACACCTTTAAAACTTTTAGAATATCCAGAAAGCAAATTATGATTTCAAAAATTAATTTGAATCAAATTAAAGCTTCTCAAAGTTGTAATAAGAGTTTCTAACTTAATGGTCAAATATTACGTGATCATTAAGAATGATTACGGACTGTGTATGTTCAAAGAGGACAAGGGAGTACGGTCACTTTAGTAATTGTAGACATGTTAATTTTTATATCATATTGAGTAAATTTCATGTCACAATAATAATGCCTTAGAATGGTCTGATATTTAATCCTTAATTAATTTTTATTGATTTTCCCTTGAAAATTGTTGAATCACGTCGTCGATGCGTGACGTCATTTAGATTCTTAGCGAAAATCAATTCAGAATTAAAATTTGTAAATTTAAGAGGATTTAATTGAATAGCATCACCCTCACACGATGCCGTTTGAGTCCTAATCTGCTTAGGTTTATTATTTCTAATTCTGGTTAATTTCCTAATTTATCTAAATCACGTCTCCCATACGCGACGCCTTTCATGTTTCCTAATTATTTTCGGTTTTCCTTTCTAAATTTATTTCTATTCTGGCTACATTAATGAACTAAAAGGCGTTCCCATTGAACGACGTGTTTTAAGAGTTTCCTGATAAGCATGATTTGGCTAAGATAATCCTGTTCCAGAAGTTGAAAGGATTTCCAATTCCCTTCGTGATCATCCAGAGCAAGTCCGAGTCACAGGAGAGTCCTTTTGAAGGTCAAAATACCCTTGAATCACTTCTTATAAATACATATAGACATTGACGTTTGAAAAAGGTTGAGAGTTTTAAGTTGGAATTAGAGGTTGATGGTTATTGATTTTGAAACTTGAAGTAAGGTGTTTTGAAGGTTCTCAAGGATTCTCGCCTCTCATCCATTGAAGCTTAAGAAGACCAAGGCTTTCAAGGGGTCAAACCAACCATTTTGTTCTTTAGTTTCTTTCTAGTTTTTTTTCATATGATTCTTCGTGCATCAACTCATCACACACACTCACTTCATAATTTTCAAACCTACACTCCTTAAAGGGGTTTAAAAGAACACAAAAAGTGAGTTCTTTTAGTTTAGTTGCATGTTTGGATTCTTAATTGGAATAGATACTACACTATTTTAGTTCTAATCATAGTTTTATTGTTTATTTAATATTTTTGCATAGTACAAAAGAAGAACAAGAGTAAAGAAAGGGAAGGCTCTTTTCTTTCGGCCGGCCGAAAGAGAGGAATAAAAAAACTCCATATTCTCCCAATTTGCAAGGTTAGTGAACGATCACTTTTTTCATTGAAACCCTCGGTTTCTAACGATCACAATTCTTTTTATATTGTTCATCATGGTAAACATATGATAACATGATGAACACACACTCTTTTTGAGCACTACAGCTTTTTGGCGATTACGGTGGGACTTGTCTTGCCATTTCTCTTTTTTTTTTACCCTTGTCAATTCCATTGGGAACCCTCAGTGCACCGCTTGTGTCCCTCGGACACGTTTGGTGGTTTGTTGGTAGGTTATTTGATCTTTATCCCCATGTGCACCTCGTGCACACCCCCTTGTGGCAAAATTTAGCCCTCCCTTGATTGTCTTAAGAAGTGGTGTTGTAAAGTGTGTTTTGTTCGAATTGATATCCATGATGTTGCATGATTAGTCTATATGTTCAAAATTGTCACCGTATGGATAGTTGATCTCTTAGTCATCTTGTTATTTGGAGAAGGGATTACCCTTGATTTCGCTGCCTAATTACTGTTTATGGGAGCTAAAGCGTGTCTTGTAAGAGCAACGCGTTATTCAAAGCGCGTCATTTTAAACAGATGCGATTTGGTGCCCCTTTCAACTTTCCTGCTGCCCGAGCTGCTATTGAACAGGAGGGATTACTATTTTGAATAGCGTCGGTGAACAGCGGTGCGATTCAAGCTCTCATCCCTATTGCTCATCAACACTCGAATCATTGATCTTATTGCTACCCATATTTATTTATTCTACATTAGAGGCCACCCAGGCCACAGGTCATTTGCATTAGGGCTCACCCCCCTCCTCTAGGAACACCTCTCTTGGCATCCTCACCTCTCTCTGACTGGGTCGGTCCCTCGGTCAGACTAGAGTGGTTAGTGTTAAGACCTCCGTAAGTCCCCAAAAGCAAGGAATTCCTCTTTGTTTATCGTGTCGGTTCTACCATTTGAAGTCCTAGGTAGTTGGTCATATCATTGTAAGTAAAGCCATAGAACATAACGGCAAAAATTGAACTGAAACTAGGATCCTACCCATTGAGAGAACTTGAGTTTAAAAATTCAATTAACCCAACGAGTAACTCTAAAGACAGCGTAAGCATCCACTTGGTTGTTAATCTGTGTAAATTTGTTTGAAATAATTGTCACCTCAACACAATGACGCTACGTTCAGGTAGAACCGTCGGCATGGTTGCCTTTGAACAAGAAGATTTGGTCGAGCATGAAGGAGAGGTCTATACCCCTCAGGTTCACGATACATCCTATTCTTAAGATGAGAGGGATGCCTATATCTCTGATTATCCTGATCAATTCCAAACTGTCTACGAGGGAGATGCTCATGCCCCTCAGTATCATAATGATTTGATCTACAGCCAATATCATCCGGATTTGGGCAATCATTCACGTATTCACGTCATCTCTAATCCTATCATTGAAAAACACCAAGAGCAGACTGGGCCTTCTGCCGATCATCTTTCTGATCTTGCTACTCTCATGGGAGCTCTGTCTAATCATGTAGATCCCCGTCAATTTGACGCCATCCAATCAATCTTAAAAGGGAAAGCTCCTCTGCATCCTTCCGAGCCAAGCCCTGTGGTTCACCCCGCTACTTACCAAGCTCCTACTCAGGCCATGGAAGGTCTCTGTATTTCCACTCCACGGCACAGAAGTCCTCAACAGTCTGGTTCACGGCGTCCTATCAGGCCGCAAACCCCAATCTATTAGAATGACTTCGGGCACGGTGGGAACGTTGCCAGTTCACAACCTCACTGTCCCCGCATCCCTGCTTATTCGCCGAGGCAGGCTCTTCAACAGCCACCACCTCCACCAGCAGATTCTACCACCTAACTCCTACTTAACAAGTTGTCCAAGATGGACGAGCGGTTCAAGAATCTTGAAAAGAATATGGACAGCAAGGCCGCTCTTGAACTCTCTGTTCCTAATTTGTCGGTATTCCATCTCTTACCTTCTAAAATGCCAATTTATAGAAAGTACAACGGCACAGACAATCCTTTCCTTCACATCAAAGAATTTTTGTATGAATCATCATTCTAGCAGCATGATAAGAAAGCATTGGCATTTCTCTTCAGAAGGTCGTTGGAAGGATCGGCCTTAGAGTGGTTCTTCTCTTTAGACCCAAGTGAAGTGGAGAACTTCGACATGGTGTCGAAGAGGTTCCTACAAAGATATAAAGACAGGGTGGCACCTACCTTGTCCATTACTGACTTGTTCAATGAGAAGATGAAGCTAGACGAAGACTTCATAGTGATCGCCGATAGGTGGCGAGGGATGGCTGAAAAGATAAGAGATCATTTATCCGAACAAGAACTAGTAAAGATGATGGTTGCCAATGCCACTCCACATACAAACTGGTGCTGACACTGAATAATTTGACCACCATGGCAAACCTATATGAGAGAGCGCGTTATACTCAAAATGTATTCAAAGACTCCATCTTTGCTAGTGTCTTCGATCCTCATCGACCCAATAGACCTCCACTTCGGAAGTCTATCATCCCCAATTCTTCAATGGGTCCAACTACTGAGGGTACGCTGTCTCATGAACAGGTCAGTATAATGAATAATAGTCAACCCCAATTTATGAAGAATCAGCAGCAATATCAGTCACCCAGGCCTCAAAACCAGTAGGGTTACAGGCCTCCTACTCAACAGCTTCAGTTGGCACCGCAACATTCTCACCAGCAAGTATATAATCCACCTCGGCAGCCGCTGAATTGCACTCATGTTCCTCCTCCTAATGACTATACACAACGGAGAAAACCTCCTGGTCCCAAAAGATCGGTATACCCCTAATTACCAGAATCCCTCACAGATATATTCAACGCCATCATGGCGGCCAATGCCTTAGTGCTGCCAAAGGAAAAGGCCGTTTGGCCATCAAATGTTGACATGTCCCATTACTGTGTGTTCCATCGTCAACCCGGACACACAGTAGATGCTTGCTTTCACTTTCGGAATTATATTCATGACCTCAATGATCAAGGAGAGATTGATTGGGAAGAGATGAAAAAGTACATAGCCGCTTTGAAGGCGAAAAGACCACAACAACAACAACGCCACAGCCGCCACAGCAGCAACAGCCAGCCCAAAGGGCCCCGGTACAACAAGTCGCACCATAGAATATGGGCATAGTGCATAACCCGTTGCCAGAACATCAAACCAAATTGCCCCCATCCTAACAAATAGCTAGTCTGAGGCTAATAGAGGACAACAATGGAAAGTAGAGGATTCGTCTTCTATCTATTCAACAAGTAATATGTCAAGCACTACCAAGCAACTGCCTCGCCGCATCCTGCGCATTCCACCCTCCGCCACTACATCCTCACCAAGCAACCCTTCACAAACCAATTATACATCCCTTATGCCATCCAAACCACTACTCTGTATGTCGTTCCCTACATCACCTACAACAACCACTCACCCCGATACCCTACAACCCTCCAAACCATTCATCCGCACAGTACCCCCACTAAATAATCCATCACCGTCACCTGCTCATACGCACCCCCAACCCTCCAAACCACTCATCCGAGTTTCCTTACCTCCACTAACATCCCCTCACCAAGCCGTTATACCTTCTAAGTGATAGAATTGGGTGGCCTCAAAGCCAATCATTGTACATTCTAGTTCAAATTATTAATAAAGGCAATTATTTCTTTATTTATAGTTCTCAAAAAATTAACTATCGTAATGAAGATCCGTAGACAAATGTATGGGATATTGAATCATGATGAGATCATGATAGTGAGATCAATATTCTTAGTCACTTGTCTTAAACAGTTCTCGATCATAGGATATTTGAGATGGACATTAAATATCCGATAAGATCGACACATGTTATTTCTGCTCATACGATGAGGGTGAATGATCTCACATTCAATCGTATGGTGACACTAAGACAAACTTGTGGGTGCTCATTAGAGAATGAGTTCACTAAACAGATCCGAATACAAATTCTTGGATGGTAATTATACCTATTAGTCAACTAGGGAATTCAATCGTTTCAGTAGCGCAGTTGGTCCTTTGACCTGAGTCACCAATGATACCTTGCTTGTAGACCATTATGTCTTGATTCTCTGACTTGTGGACTTTAACCATTAAGTCCATGATAGTCAGTCTCTCAGACACAGTAGAAAGCTTGCGAAGGTAATTGAGTGAACAACAAGGGATCACTCACTCTTAGTATAAGACTGGAGAGAGAATGTCCTATGGATATGTACACAGAAATCCCTGGTCAGGGTCAACTGAAAGAGATGTCTTTCTAGAAGTAGACTGAGTACTGGAATCCATCTAAATAATGCGATAGAGGGTTTGACTGTAAAACCATACCCTTGTGTTATTGGGACATTGGATGAGTGAAGGATTTTGTCTGTACGGTATCTGCAGATGGAAAGATTCAAATAAAGGGAACAATATCCCTTATATCTTCTGGGATCATGAGGTAGTGTTTGGTGTCGTTCATGGTCAGAAGGTCAAGTGGATTAATCATCAGATGATAAACCACTTATTTATTGAATTAATTATTTAACATATGATGTTTAAATAATAATTAATAAATATTAAACTTTAGAATTAGTTCTAAGTTTAATGGGCCTGAAACCAGACTGATATATGGGCCTAGAGGGTCACACACATAAGAGTTCTCGTAAGACGGTGAGAGATGTTAAATATTATGGTTATCTGGGTTTTTGTGAAAAGCCACAGGATAAACATGAATATTTAATGGAGAATTATCCAAGGCCAAGCTCTTGGATAATCATGAGAATTAATCATTGTGCTTATCCTTATTTCTTATATAAGGAGGCCAAGGGGAGGGGTGGTAGGTTGGACGTACACTACACCATCTTGGAGTTTCTCTCTCCTCTCTCTCTCTCTCCTTCTCTCTCTTGAAGTAGATCTTTCTCTCTCCGCGCATGGTGGATTTGAGATCGGGTCGAAGTGTTAGTATTAGATGGTCTCAAAGCCAATCTGATATTATGTACTTATTCAAATTATTAATAAATAGCAATAATTCATTGTGTGTAATTAATTCGATCTGTGTTTATCGTATCATGATGAAGTCCATGAACATGTGCAATAGTCTTCGGATTATGATGAGATCATAATTACGGGACCGAAGACTTATAAACACATGTTCTTAATTGTTCCTAGTCATAGGATGTTTGAGATAGGACATCAAACATCTGGATAGACTAGTATAGGTTACTTCAGCTCATATGATGAGGGTGACTGATCCTATAAGTCACTTGTGTGGAGACACTATGCTGGACCTATAGGTGCTCATTGGCGAATGAGTTCACTGAACTGATCCAACTATGAATCGCTGGATGGTAATCACCTCACTGTTAACCAGCTCGATTCATTTGTCACGGTTGCGTAGATGATCCTTGAACCTAAGACTCCAAAGATATCTTGTTGGTAGGTTTCTGAGCTTTGACCTTGACTAACGAATCCCTAACCATGGGTTATCAATATGTCAAGCGATCGGGTTCAGGGAAATGCCCTTGAAGGTAATTGTGTGTTCAATACGGGATCATCCGCTCTCGGTAGTTTGAGAGAGAATGTTCTGGGAATGATGCGCTTAAAGTCCTTAGCCAGGGCGGACTCTGTAATCGATAAGGAGTTATCGGATTTAGATTAGCGGCATCTGATTCAAGTGAATCGACCAAATAGGGTTTAACAGTAAACCATGCCCTAGGTCGATTCGGGAACATTGCATGGATGAAGGATTATATCCGCACGCTAACCGATGACAGAAAGATTACAATAGAGGGTTGCGATAACCCCAGTGCCATCCAGGATCACGCGATGTTGCTTGGCATCCAACGTGATCGGCAGTCCGTCCGAATTTATTGTGGGACATTAAATTCGGTTGATTAATTGAATATAAGGATATTAATTAATTCAGTGGGTCAGTAAAGGGTTACTAGACTTAATGCGCTATTAACTGGACTGGTATTTGGGCCTAGAGGGTCACACGCAAATGGTTTTCAAGTCGATGGATAATCCGACAGGATTTCGGATAAGTCTGGGTTTTTATGAAAAACCGCAAACAGACTTATTATAAAAGAACGGATTCTACGTCGGGGGCCAGCAACCCTGACCTAGCCGTCATTCGTTCTTTCTCTCTTTCTTTCTCTTTTGGGCGTGCTATTCTCGACTGCTCTGCCTTACGTTCGACGGGAGAATCAGAATCCGCATGTCGCGGCAGATTATGCGCAGCCAGACGGGATCTACGAACGCCGCAGCGAGCGAGGAAATGAGGACGATCCATCGCGAGGAGAACCGCGTGGATACCGCTAGAGGTCGGGAATCTGCGCGACTTGCGGCATCGCTCCGACGGAACCGGAAAATGAACGCGGATTCGAATCCGCGCAAGGTAAATTCGATTTACTCCGGTTTTATTTCTACGACCGGAACGGGACAGATCCGATCCCGAATATTTTATTCCACTGCATTTTTGGGTCGGATCCCGACACAGCGATCCCAACACGAAGTACTCAAGCCGAGGAGGAAATCGCGTCGGCGTCGGGAGCTCGTGTGGATACCTTCGGAGATCTGCATGTGCGTGATTACCGAATCGAACGAATCCATGCGAGATTTGAAATCCCGCTAAAGTGAAGAATAGTTCTTCCCGCGTAATATTAAATTGTCCGTTTTACGATCCTAGTAACCGATACATAGGAATCATTTATTTTTCCGCTGCATTTTAGGTAATTCCTAACACTAAGCCACTCCTCAACACGACAGTGCTCAAGATAACGCTAGGAGCTTCCACTATTGAAGAACATATGTTCCGAAGCGGCCGAATATTCAACAAAGTATTCCCTCAATCTACAGTGCAAGATGGCCCGTTACAGCTAGTAGAAGAAGCTCAGAATGAAGAAAGTATACCTGGTACCCATTATGAATTGTTGAAACAGCTGGATAGAACATCGACACGTGTCTCCATATTAGAACTGATCAAGGGGTTCAAAGTTCATCAAGAAGCCCTAATGGAATACCTACAACAGGTAATGGTCAGCGAAGATGTACCCGTAGAAAAGATCACCACATTGCTAGCACCCCAATGGGATCAACCCTCTATATCCTTCCATACTTCGGAACTTGCACCGCTAGCAGCAAGGAGCATGGCATTAAGTATAATTGTCAACATATGTAAAAAGGTTGTGGATAATTGTTTAGTAGACACCGGGGCATCTATCAATGTGTTACCACCAAGAACTCTGGAGCTCTGTGGAGTCCCGAAGGAAAAATGGCTGCCTTCTCCCATTTCTGTTACAACCTATGATAACTCTACCCGTTCCCCTCTGGGGATAGATTATTTGAAGGTAGAGCTAGGCCTTACTTGCCATGCTGAAGTTGAATTTCATATCATCGAGATTGACCCTTCACTGAAAGGCGTACTCGGTCATCCTTGCATCAAGTCACTTGAGGCGATTCCATCAACGAACCACCAATGCCTCAAGTTCCCTCACAAAGGACGTATCATCAAAGTTATGAGTATGCCTATCCTTGCTGCAACCCACTCGCTGAATATAAGTCCCAACCCGACTACCCAGAGGCCAGTTAACTCCTTATGACAAACCTATACCCTTTCGGCAGATCCTTTTGAGCATACTGTACTTACATCTTACCCGATCAATGCTGTAAAGCAGAAGAAGTTCATGAACACCCTAGGCTGGATCATAATGCTGAAGGTGGGATACCAACCTGGAAAGGGTCTAGGCACCCGGTTGCAAGGAAGAATTAAACTAGTGATAGATGAAAGAAGGGTACCTGGCAGTGGCCTAGGCTACAGGCCGGAGAAGGTGAGCATAGTATTGTGGAACAACAACAAGGTGAAGATGGTCAAAAAACATGGAAAACCATGGTCACCCCCTGCAAAGAAAATCGGGATCTCTTGACTTGGACGTTGTCCACTCATTTTGTTAAAGGGCCCATGATTCAACATGGTCACAATAATACAGTAGTGATCACCTTTCATTTTGACCTGCACGATATATATGGGAAAGATTTGACTAGACATTGTTCTCCACTGTTGACATACCAGTCTTTAGAAGCTCTACGGCAGATGAAAAAGAGGAAGACTCAAGATCCGGAATGTGAATGGTACAGCTGGTTTGACATATGGGACTTGCATATTGCGCTGAACAGGCTATCCTTGAACTCATCAGAACCAAAGTGGCCGCCACTGATAGATGAACTAATTGAAAGGCCCGGGGTCATCTTGTTGGGTTTTCTTGGTTTCTCCGGATCGCTCACGCAGCGAAAAATAAAATATTTACAGCGATCCGTTCCCGTTTCGAAATCTAAAATACGATAATCGGATTATCGAAATTCTCACCGTATGCGGATTCGAATCCGCAGCCGTTCGGTTCCGTCGGTGCGACACCGCAAGTCGCGCAAGCGCCCGGCCTCTAGCGAAGTCCACGCGATCCTCCCCACGACAGATATCCTCGAGTTCCTCGTTCTTCGCAGCCCACGAAGCCTCCGCCGGTCGCCGTAATGATCGCCGCAATACGCGGACGATTTCCCGTCGAACGGGATTCGGAGAAGCGGCGGAGCAAATCTGGATCTGCCTGGACGCCAAAGAAAGACTGAAACTGAGGAGGGGCGGCTAGGGTTAGCAGCAGCTTGGCCTACTCAGCCCGATCGCTATGTTTTATACTAACTGCGCGGTTTTTCATAAAAACCCCCGGTTTGTATAAAACCCACTTATTTATCCATCGCCTTGAGAATCATTTGCGTGTGACCCTCTAGGCCCAAGTACCAGTCCAGTTAATGGCCCAACAAGCTCAGTGACTCCTCACTGGCTTTATTAATTAATTAATAACCCTTTATTAATCAATTAATCAATCGAATTGATGTCGCACATCGAATTCGACTGGGCCTCCGATCACGTTGGGTGCCAAGCACCACCACGTGAACCCGGAAGGTATTTGGGGTTAAGTAACCCACTCTTGGAACCTTTCCGTCGACAGTTACCGCGTGGATATAATCCTTCATTCGTACAATGCTCTCGAGTCAACTCAGGGTATGGCGAGCTGTCAAACCCTAACCGGTCGACTCACTTGGATTGGATGCCGCTGATGAATATTGAAAACTCCTTTCCCGATATTATCGTCCGCATTGGCCAGGGACTTTCGCGCATCCTTCCTAGAGCATTCTCTCTTTAAGTACCGAGAGTGAATGATTCCTTATTTACACACAATTCCCTTCGACGGTATTCCGCTGTACCCAATCCTTGGCGTATTAGAATCCCGTGGCTAGAGATTCGTAAACCAAGCTCAAAGCACAGAAGTCCACCGTCAAGGTGTCCTTGGTGTTTCAGGTCCGAGGACCATCCACGCAACTGCGACAATAGAATCAAGCTAGTTGACAGTGAGGTACAATACCATCCAGCGATTCAGTCGGATCAGTTCAGTGAAATCATTCTCCAATGAGCACATACAGATTCGCCTTAGTGTATCCACACAAGTGACTTATGAGATCAGTCACCCTCATCATATGAGCAGGAGTAATTTGTACTAGTCTAACCGGATATCTGATGTCCTTCTCGGATATCCTCCGACTAGGAACGATTAAGAATATGTGTGTTTAAGTGATCAGTCTCATTAGTATGATCTCATCATAATCTGATCACTATAGCACATATTCACGGACTTCATTATGAAACGATAATTAATGCGATTTACACATAATGAATATTATGCCATTTTATTAATAAATGAACGAGATTTACATAGTCAGATTGGCTTGTAGGCCACCTAAAACTAACAATCTTCCACTTGGACTAAAGCCAATCACCTTTATACAATAAGCCTATAGACTCTAGGTGACGCTCAAAAACAATTTAAGCCAACGGCTTTGTTAGTGGATCTGCTACATTGTCGACAAATGGAACTCTTTTCACTACTACATCTCCTCTAGATATGATCTCTCTGATAAGGTGAAAGCGCCTCAGAATATGCTTCGATTTTTGATGAGACCACGGCTCTTTCGCTTGCGCAATTGCTCCATTGTTGTCGCACAACAGTGGAACAGGCTCAGAGATGCTAGGAACTACGCTGAGGTCGGTGATGAATTTCTTCAACCACACTGCTTCCTTGGCGGCTTCAGCTGCAGCGATGTACTCAGCTTCAGTCGTCGAATCTGCAGTGGTTACTTGCTTGGAACTCTTCCAGCACACTGCCCCTCCGTTCAAAGTAAACACGAATCCAGATGCAGACTTGCTATCATCTGGATCTTACTGGAAACTCGAGTCAGTAAAGCTTCGCAGTTTCAAGTCACCTCCTCCATATACAAGAAACATATCCTTAGTTTTTCTCAAGTACTTAAGGATGCATTTCACTGCCTTCCAGTGCTCTTCGCCTAGATCAGCCTGAAATCTACTCGTAATACTTAGAGCAAATGCAACATCAGGCCGTGTACATATCATGGCATACATGATCGATCCTATGGCAGAGGCATAGGGTATTCTATCCATGAATGCCCTCTCATTAGGAGTCTTAGGAGACTGCTCTTTTGAGAGACTAATTCCATGTCTCATCGGTATGAGACCTCTCTTGGAATTTTTCATGCCAAACCTTTTGACTATGGTATCTATGTACAAGGATTGGGTCAATCCAAGCATCCTCTTTGATCTATCTCTATAGATCCATATTCCCAATACGTAGGATGCTTCTCCCAAATCCTTCATGGAGAAGTTTTTCGACGGCCAGATCTTTACTGATGACATCATAGCTACATCATTCCCAATGAGTAATATGTCATCTACGTAAAGAACTAGCAAAGTGACTGCACTCCCACTGGTCTTCTTGTACACACAAGGCCCATCTTCATTCTTAATGAAGTCATAAGACTTGACTGCCTCGTCAAATCTTATATTCCAGCTCCGGGAAGCCTGCTTCAGTCCATAAATGGACCTCTGAAGTTTGCACACTTTATCTGGAGATTCTTTGGATGTGAAACCTTCTGGTTGTATCATATACACCTCTTCCTCAAGGTTACCATTGAGGAAGGCAGTCTTCACATCCATCTGCCAGATTTCATAATTAAAATGTGCAGCAATGGCGAGCAGAACTCTGATCGACTTTATCATGGCAACTGGTGAGAAAGTCTCGTCATAGTCAATTCCTTGCCTTTGACTATATCTCTTTGCCACCAACCTTGCCTTATAAGTGTCGATCCGTCCATCAGCACTGATCTTTCTTTTAAAGATCCACTTGCAACCGATGGGTACAATACCCTCGGGCAAGTCCTCCAAGTTCCAAACTTGGTTGGTATACATGGACTGGATTTCTGAGTTTACGGCTTCTCGCCATTTCCCGGCTTCTGGGCCTTCTATGGCCTCCTGGTAGGTTTTAGGATCATCATCCTCATTATATTGTACCTTAGACTTACCTTCAGCAATATGTCCCACATATCGTTCGGGTAGTCTAGGTACTCTACCAGATCTACGAGGCTCATCTGTGTGTATTTGAACAAATTCAGGAACTGATATCTCATCTGATGATAATGCAGCTGTTTGGGGATCTGAAACCTCTTCCAGTACTATTTTACTCCCACTGTCCTCCTGGAGAAGGTATTCCTCTTCCAAGAAGACAGCTTTCCAAGCGACAAACACCTTTTGTTCACCAGGATGAAAAAAATACTATCCAAAGGTTTCCTTTGGATATCCTACAAACCTGCATTTATCTGTTCACGATTCCAGCTTGTCTGGATCATGCCTCTTTACATGAGCAGGACAACCCCAGACTTTAACATGTTTAAATTCTGGTTTCCTGCCTTTCCATATCTCATATGGAGTAGAGGCCACAGACTTGCTGGGTACTCTTTTCAGTAGGTATGCTGCTGACTCTAGAGCATACCCCCAGAGGGACACTAGTAATCCTAAAAAGCTCATCATGTATCACACCATGTCCAACAAAGTGTGATTCCTCCTTTCTGATACACCATTCATCTGTGGTGTATATGGAGGGGTCAGCTGAGAAAGGATACCATTATCCTTTAAGAATTGTGTGAAGTTAGTACTCAAGTATTCTCCTCCTCGATCTGATCGAAGAGCTTTAATACTCTTTCCTAACTGCTTCTCCACCTCATTCTTGAACTCCTTGAACTTCTCAAAAGCTTCCGACTTGTATTTCATTAAGTACACATAACCGAATCTTGAGAAGTCATCGGTGAACGTGATGAAGTAAGAAAAGCAACCTTTGGCTTGGGTGGACATTGGACCACATACATCTGAATGTATTAGTTCCAAAATGTCTTTGGCACGTTCTCCATGTCCACTAAATGGAGATTTTGCCATCTTTCCCATAAGACAGGATTCGCATGTTGCAAACGATTCATAATCGAATGCAGTTAAGTAACTATGCTTAACTTTTGCAACCTACTTTCGCCAATGTGCCTAAGTCTACAATGCCACATGTAGGCCTGGTTCACACAATTCTTGCTCTTCTTAAGAGCATTATTAATTTGAAGATTGTAATAAGAAACATCTAAGAGATACAGACCGTTGACTAAAGATGCTGAAGCTATTGATTTATTACTATAATAAATCGAACAACTTCTATTCTCAATAGTCAACCTATATCCTATCTTGTCCAAACAAGATATTGATATGATGTTCTTTATTATGCTAGGAACATAATAACAATCTTCTAATAATAAGGTGTCTCCCGATGGAAGCTTGAGGTTTACTGTCCCAACAGCAATCGCCGCAACTTTTGCGCCGTTTCCTAGCTTCAATTCCACCTTACCTTGTCTCAGCTTGCGCTTACTTGTCAGCATCTGCACATCATGGCAGATATGAGAATCACATCCGGTATCTAATACCCACGATGTGGAATCTCTAACTGATAAGTTGATATCTATCATATAGATATCTGAAGCTTCATTCAGCTTCACTCGTCCATGAGCTTTATCGTTAAGGAACTCCTTACAGTTCCTCTTCCAGTGATCATACTGCTTATAGTAGAAGCAGTCACCCTTCACTACTCTTTTACCTTTGTCCTTCGATCCTTTATCGTTAGCGGTCATCTCTGCTTCAGGGGCATCTAATGCCAATTCAGCAAGAGGATCAGCTCTAGGGACAAAGTTATTGTGCTCAGATCCGAAGACATTCTTCAGGTTTCTGAACCAATCCGAGTAGATCAGGTAAGTCAAAAGGGCATCAAGTATGCCACGGAGTGGGTTATTCGACGACATAATTCCCTACAGGAGATAAGTAAAATCTATTTAGCAGATGTTCAATTATTAAAATTTAAAACAAGACATGGTCTTTTGTTCAAGTTTAACTCCCACTAATTTTCGACGGACTATATAACCCTCAGTTATACAGAACGGGAGACGCCGACAGTCTCCTAGTGGGGATCAGAATCTCAATGACTTGCACTACAGCCTTGTGGATAGCACAACAAACTGTAATACAATCAGAGAGCACTCAACTCATGGGTCTTGCAACTCCTTGCAATATCTGATCATAGCTTCGGTCCCCAGAGATTTAATGGCCTTGTGGATAGCACAACAAACCATTAATTCTGGTCTAAGCTAACCATCATTACGCGACGAGCATAGATTTGCATGCAGCCCTTGTGGATAGCACAACAAAGCTACATGGTTCCTCTACCCCGATCTATAAGCATCTAATGCCATAGCCACAGTTTCTCCTCCCAATTAAGTAGGCCTTGTGGATAGCACAACAAACCTGCCTAAAGTGATTCGAATCCTATGACTATAACGATGGTGGACCACGCGGTAAGTTCTTAACTACTCACGTTACGGCTTAGAGTTTATCTGAGGGTATTTAGATAACTTTTATCTTGGTCTCTCCTAGGTGATAGTATATAAATATATCGTATATATTTACTAAATACTATAACCTGCTTTGATTCATAATCAAAAGAAAACAATGCATCTCATACATGTCATTAGTGTGGTCATGGATAGCACAGTAGGTTTGACTGGAGCCAACAGTCAAACGCACACACAGTCTAATCATAACATTTACATTAGATATCCTGCAATCACATAGACAAGAGATCTCCATCTTTTCGCCTTCCTGGTTGCAACTGTGGATCGTCCTCGCTCCTTCCTCGGTTGCCTCGATTAGATTATAATAATTCTAGAATTACATGTAAATTGAAGAAGGCCTTATGGCGAGTACAAGAGAGAGAGGGAAGTAGAAATACATCGGAGTATGAGAGAGAGAGGTACGCAGACCTCTATTTATTAACAATTAATAAACAATCATACATCCATGTTCCACACAATCCATTCATCACATGAATAATAAATTAAGTGTATATCCATGACCACGGTGTGTTTTAAACATTCCACACATGATTCAGCGCATCACATGGCTAAAATAAAAGAGTTTTCAAAATAAATAATTTTGACTTTTAAAAAGCCGGGATCCAATCAAAATTGGTATTTGAATTTCGAAAACTCATTTTATTAACTTAACATGCAATTAAATCAAAATTTAAAAGCATTAAACACACATCACATGCGCACACACTCCAAATTAATAATTCCAAATTATTCCATGCAAATTTGAACATTTCTAATAATCTAACACTTAGATTAAACCCCATTAATAATCTAACAATTAGACTATTTAAAGACTAATCTAACTCTTAGATTAATCCAACAAAGTTAGTTAACAATTTAACACTTAAATCATTAATTAACTCTAATTATTAATTAACTACTAATCTAACTCTTAGATTAGTTAATTTAAAATTAATTATTAACTTAACACTTAAATTAATAATTAACTTTAATTAATTAATAATTACTAATCTAACTATTAGATTAGAAGATTAATGTTAATCATTAATTTAATCCTTAAATTAATAAGTAACAATAATAATTATAGACTACTAATTTAACACTTAAATTAGTCATTTAAGTCAATTATTAATTTAACAATTAAATAAACAACTAACTTAAATAATTAATTAACAATTAGATGAAACAATAGTTAATAATCTAACAATTAGACCAATAACTATTAATAACTAATTTAACATTTAAATTAGTTAAATTAAGGTTAATAATCAATTAAATTAATATTAACCTCAATTAATTAACAACTAATTGCTAGTTAATAATCCCTTAATTGACTTAATGATTCATAATCATTAATAAAACCCAATTAAATAAAATTGAATAATAATTTAAATTTTCAAAACAGTTTTGAGTTTTCAAATTAAATTCAGATTTTAATTTCATTGGGTTTAATGGGAAATAAGGGTTTAATGGGGAAAAGAAAGAAAATGGGCCCAACCCATTTAGGGGACTAGGTTCGAGCCAGTGGCTCGGCCTGGTTCGAACCAGGGTCGAACCCTGGGTCCTGGCTAGGGCCTACCTGGCCTAGCCCGGCCAAGCCAGGAGCCCGGCCGGTCCAGCCGGTTAGACCGGCTCGGGACCGGCCGGTTCACCCACTCCCCTTCCTTCCAGTAACCCTAAACCTGCAATTGCAGAAACCCTAACCACAGGTGGGTGGGCGGCTGGGCAGCGCCACCGTCGGCGAGCCCCAGGCACCGCCGGCCCAAGCTGGCATTGCCCCCGGCGCCGGCGACGTGCCCGGCGCCGGCAGGGCCACCGTCAGCCTCCGAAGGGGTGAAGACCAAGCCCAAAAAACCCCTAAAAATCTGATTTTGCAGGGTTTAAATCCGATTTGGGGATCGATTTTGTAGCTCTTCAAGGCCACCATGGCGCCGGCCATCATGCCCAATGTGTAGTGGTGACTATCACCAAGAGATCCGGGCATCCAGGCCGCCATCCCAACGCTTGGGAATCGCGTACGAAGCCGTCGAAAACACCCCGTTCATCGTCCCACGAAGAACTCCGAAAACCCAAAAAAAATCCAAAAAATCACAGAAAAATAATCAAATTATTTGTGTTCATCTTATGAACACTATTCCGTCATTTTAATCGGATTAAACGCATGGAATAACTCAAGAAAAAATTAATTTCGGAAACCGAAACGGGACGAGAAACAGTGGAACCTGGCTCTGATACCACTGTTGGGTTTTCTCGGTTTCTCCGGATCGCTCACGCAGCGGAAAATAAAATATTTACAGCGATCCGTTCCCGTTTCGAAATCTAGATAATCGGATTATCGAAATTCTCACCGTATGCGGATTCGAATCCGCAGCCGTTCGGTTCCGTCGGTGCGACACCGCAAGCCGCGCAAGCGCCCGGCCTCTAGCGAAGTCCACGCGATCCTCCCCACGACGGATATCCTCGAGTTCCTCGTTCTTCGCAGCCCACGAAGCCTCCGCCGGTCGCCGCAATGATCGCCGCAATACGCGGACGATTTCCCGTCGAACGGGATTCGGAGAAGCGGCGGAGCAAATCTGGATCTGCCTGGACGCCAAAGAAAGACTGAAACTGAGGAGGGGCGGCTAGGGTTAGCAGCAGCTTGGCCTACTCAGCCCGATCGCTATGTTTTATACTAACCGCGCGGTTTTTCATAAAAACCCCCGGTTTGTATAAAACCCACTTATTTATCCATCGCCTTGAGAATCATTTGCGTGTGACCCTCTAGGCCCAAGTACCAGTCCAGTTAATGGCCCAACAAGCTCAGTGACTCCTCACTGGCTTTATTAATTAATTAATAACCCTTTATTAATCAATTAATCAATCGAATTGATGTCGCACATCGAATTCGACCGGGCCTCCGATCACGTTGGGTGCCAAGCACCACCACGTGAACCCGGAAGGTATTTGGGGTTAAGTAACCCACTCTTGGAACCTTTCCGTCGACAGTTACCGCGTGGATATAATCCTTCATTCGTACAATGCTCTCGAGTCAACTCAGGGTATGGCGAGCTGTCAAACCCTAACCGGTCGACTCACTTGGATTGGATGCCGCTAATGAATATCGAAAAACTCCTTTCCCGATATTATCGTCCGCCCTGGCCAGGGACTTTCGTGCATCCTTCCTAGAGCATTCTCTCTCTAAGTACCGAGAGCGAATGATTCCTTATTGACACACAATTCCCTTCGACAGTATTCCGTTGTATCCAATCCTTGGCGTTTTAGAATCCTGTGGCTAGAGATTCATAAACCAAGGTCAAAGCACAGAAGTCCACCGACAAGGTGTCCTTAGTGTCTCAGGTCCGAGGACCATCCATACAACTGTAACAATAGAATCAAGTTGGTTGACAGTGAGGTACAATACCATCCAGCGATTCAGTCGGATCAGTTCAGTGAACTCATTCTCCAATGAGCACCTACAGATTCGCCTTAGTGTCTCCACACAAGTGACTTATGAGATCAGTCACCCTCATCATATGAGCAGGAGTAATATGTACTAGTCTAACCGGATATCCGATGTCCTTCTCGGATATCCTCCGACTAGGAACGATTCAGAATATGCGTGTTTAAGTGATCAGTCTCATTAGTATAATCTCATAATAATCTGATCACTATAGCACATATTCACGGACTTCATTATGAAACGATAATTAATGCGATTTACACATAATGAATATTATGCCATTATATTAATAAATGAACAAGATTTACATAGTCAGATTGGCTTGTAGGCCACCTAAAACTAACACATCTTTGATAAAAGGATTTTGCTAGCTGAAGAGACCGATGAAGGGGAACCGGATGACGCCTATGAGATCGGATTCACCACTGATCTCCTATGGAGAGGAACCTATCCCCCTCATGTTTTCACCCTCCACACTTTGTTCTGCGCCTTGCTCCTAACCCCGACTTGGTCGCCGATCATTACTGAAGATATTCCAGGGCCTTCGCCCATTACTATTATCAGATCTCCCTAAGATCTCAATCCTCAGGTCCCTCTCGATCTCGAGACGATCTACAATCTGATTTGGGACATACAATTGTATGATCCCCCTAATCGCTGGGCATTGATGCCACTACCTCCATCATTTCATTCTCTCCCTATTCATATCCACTCTTGCTTTATGATACACTCAAATAACTCCCAAAAAAAAATGCCGATTTGGCAACTTCTTCTACCTAAATTCTCGTTGAGGAAACCTCCAACTTTTCCGACTGCACCCCATCGCGTGGGCCATTCGGACAAGATTCTCTGCTAGATCTGCTCTGCCTCTCCCCCCGAGAGGATTCACCTGTACTTCATCTTGTACCCCCTAATTTTTATCCTTCTTCATCCCCATTAGGTCAGGATAGGGAGTCTAGTGAAGTTAGGGAGTCTAGTTCTAGGCAGATTAATCAGATTAGGAAGTTTAGGAAATCTAAGGGTAGACAGGTTCCAGATAGATACCTCCAGGAGTTAGTTTTAAGATGCCTTTCTTGCTCTCAGATCCCTCAACTATTAGAAAATCCAATTCAGATACCAGAAGAGTGTGGGGTTGATGAATTAGTTGATGATGGGTACAGGGTATATGAGTTATTACATGAGAAAGACCCCATTAATGAAGAAGGAGAAGACGATGAGGACGCAACTGAGGCGTATGCTAGTGGAGTGGAGAGATTTGATGAACCCTCAGCTGCCGTAGAAGAACCTACCAAAAAGATCAATCTGTGGACTGAAGATGAACCTAAGGTCATCCTCATTAGTAAGAATCTGTTTGAAGTAGATGAAGAGGCAGTGGTCTGAATTCTCAAGTATTATAAGGACAGTTTTGTTAGAATTGGGTGGCCTCAAAGCCAATCATTGTACATTCTAGTTCAAATTATTAATAAAGGCAATCATTTCTTCATTTATAGTTCTCGCTAATTAACTATCGTAATGAAGGTCCATAGACAAATGTATGGGGTATTGAATCATGATGAGATCATGATAGTGAGATCAATATCCTCAGTCACTTGTCTTAAACAGTTCTCGATCATAGGATATTTGAGATGGACATTAAATATCCGATAAGATCGACACAAGTTATGTCTTCTCATGTGATGAGGGTGAATGATCTCACATTTACTCGTGTGGTGACACTAAGACAAACAAGTGGGTGCTCATTAGAGAATGAGTTCACTGAACAGACCCAAATAAGAATTCCTGGATGGTAATTATACCTATTAGTCAACCAGGGAATTCAATCGTTGCAATAGCACAGTTGGTCCTTTGACCTGAGTCACCAATGATACCTTGTTTGTCGACCATTGTATCTTGATTCTCTAACTTGTGGACTTTAACCATTAAGTCCACCATAATCGGTATTTCAGATACCGTGGAAAGCTTGCGAAGGTAATTGAGTGAACAACAAGGGATCACTCACTCTTAGTATAAGACTGGAGAGAGAATGTCCTATAGATGTGTACACAAAAATCCCTGGCCAAGGTCAATTGAAAGATATGTCTTTCTAGATATTAACTGTGTACTGGAATCCATCTGAATAATGCGAAAGAGAGTTTGACTATAAAACCATACCCTTGCGTTATTGGGACATTGCATGAGTGAAGGATTATATCTGTGCGGTATCTGTAGACAGAAAGGTTCAATTAAAGGGAACAGTATCCCTTATATCTTCTGGGATCATGAGGTAGTGTTTGGTGCTGTTCATGATCAGAAGGCTAAGTGATTTGATCATCAGATAATAATTCACTTGTTTATTAAATTAATCATTTAACATATGATGTTTAAATGTTAATTAATAAATATTAAACTCAAGAAACAGTTCTAAGTTTAATGGGCCTACAACCGGACTGATATATGGGCCTAGAGGGTCACACACATAAGAGTTCTCGTCAGACGGTGAGAGACGTTAAATTTCATGCTTATCTTGGTTTTTATGAAAAGCCGCAGGATAAACATGAAGATTTAGTGGAGAATTATCCAAGGCCAAACTCTTGGATAATCATGAGGATTAATCCTTGTGCTTATCCTTATTTCTATATAAGGAGGGCGAAGGGGGAGGGGTAAAAAGTTGGTTGGACAAATTTTTACCAAGATTCTCCTTCTCCTCTCTCTCTCTCTTGGAGTGGATCTATCTCTCTCCGCGCATGGTGGATTTGAGATCTGGTTGGAGCACTCAAGTCGAGGAGGAAATCGCGTATGCTGCGGGAACTCGTTTGGATACCTCTAGAGATCGTGCGCGTTCGCGATTACCGAGTCGGCATCATTCACGGGAGATTCGAAACCCCGCAAAGGTGAAGAACCGTTCTTCCCGCATTTAATTATAATGTCCGTTTTACGACCCCAGCAACCGATACAATGGAATTGTTTTTTTATTTTCCACTACGTTCTCGACGATTCCTTACAACTTTCGCCTGGAGTTATGAGGATATGTCGGGGTTAGACTCGTCACTGGTGGAGCATAGACTAACATTGAAGGAAGGAGCTAACCTGGTTAAGCAGAAGTTAAGGCGATTCCAGTTAGTTTTAGTTGGCCTACAAGCCAATCTGACTATGTAAATCTTGTTCATTTATTAATATAATGGCATAATATTCATTATGTGTAAATCGCCTTAATTATCGTTTCATAATGAAGTCCGTGAATATGTGCTATAGTGATCAGATTATTATGAGATTATACTAATGAGACTGATCACTTAAACACGCATATTCTTAATCGTTCCTAGTCGGAGGATATCCGAGAAGGACATCGGATATCCGGTTAGACTAGTACATATTACTCCTGCTCATATGATGAGGGTGACTGATCTCATAAGTCACTTGTATGGAGACACTAAGGCGAATCTGTAGGTGCTCATTGGAGAATGAGTTCACTGAACTGATCCGACTGAATCGCTGGATGGTATTGTACCTCACTGTCAACCAACTTGATTCTATTGTTACAGTTGTATGGATGGTCCTCGGACCTGAGACACTAAGGACACCTTGTCGGTGGACTTCTGTGCTTTGACCTTGGTTTATGAATCTCTAGCCACAGGATTCTAAAACGCCAAGGATTGGATACAACGGAATACTGTCGAAGGGAATTGTGTGTCAATAAGGAATCATTCGCTCTCGGTACTTAAAGAGAGAATGCTCTAGGAAGGATGCGCAGAAGTCCCTGGCCAAGGTGAACGATATTTATCAGCGGCATCCAATCCAAGTGAGTCGACCGGTTAGGGTTTGACAACACGCCATACCCTGAGTTGACTCTAGAACATTGTACGAATGAAGGATTATATCTACGCGGTAACTGTCAACGGAAAGGATTATATGCAATGCAAATGATTCTCAAGGCGATGGATAAATAAATGGGTTTTATATAAACTGGGGGTTTTTATGAAAAATCACATGGTTAGTATAAAACATAGCGAACGGACTGAGCAGACCAAGCTCCTGCTAACCCTAGCCGCCCCTCCTCTATTTCTCTCTCTCTCTGGCATCCCAGACAGATCCAGATATGCTCCGCCGCTTCTCTGACTTCCGTTCGACGGGAAATTGTATGCGCGTTGTGGTGATCGTTGCGGCGACCGGTGGAGGTTTCGTAGGCTGCGAAGAACGAGGAACGTGAAGATATCCGTCGCGAGGAGGATCGCGTGGACTTCGCTAGAGGTCGGGCGCTTGCGAGGCTTGCGGTGTCGCACCGACGTAATCGAATGGTTGCAGATTCAAATCCGCACACGGTAAGAACTAATTATCCGATAATCTGGTTTTTCCAATTTTTGAAACGAGAACGGATCTCCGTTTTTATTTTTATTTCCACTGCATGGGAGATCCGAAGAAACCCGAGAAATCCCAACAGTGGTATCAGAGCCAGGTTTCACTGTTTCTCGTCCCGTTTTGGTCTCCGAAATTAATATTTCATACGTTATTTCATGCTTTAACTTCGATTAATTGTTAGATCTATGTTCATGTGAGGAATGCAGTTAATTTGATTAATATTCTACAATTTTCGAAATTTTTTTGGGCTCTTTGTGTTCTTCGTGGGACGAAGAATGGGGTGTCTGTGGTGACTTCAATCGGGTGCCCCATGCGATGGGGAGATGGCCGGAGGTCCTGGTATGACCAGGGACCCCGCCATTCACATACGGCACTATTGCCGGCGGCGGAGAGCCCACTGGAGATGCCCGGATTGAAGGTCTTCTCCTTTTGTTTTCCCGGTTTTTCCAGAAAAACCAGAAATTTCTTGTTGGTTGAGAGGCTATGCTTGCCTTGGGGAAGATCCGGCCACCGCCGGCGAGCCCGCCGGTGCCGGCGGCGTCGCCTGCCGTGGAGTGATGCCGGCAGGGGCCGGGCGGTGGTGGGGAGCCGGCCGTCGGCGCCGCTGCAACCCCATCCCCCACCTGTAAGTGTTGCATGTCAAGGCTTCATGTGCATCGAGTGGAAGGGGCACCGGGTTGAAGGTGGTTCAGGGTCGGGCCGGGCCGGACAGACGGTTGGACCGGGCCGGTCGCAGTGGCAGGCCGGTTTGACCCTAGCTCGGGCCAGGGCGCCCCGGGTCCGGGCCCCTGGCCGAGCCAGGGTTCGTGCCTGGCTGAGCCTGAGGCTCGAACTAAGTATCCTTATGGTTGAGCCCATTTAATTATTTTTTCCCTTAATAAAACCCCTATAAACCCCATTGTTCTAATTAAACCTCTTGCCCATTTAAATCAAGTATTAAATTGGATTTTAAGTTTAATTTAAAATTGTTTTAATATTAAACTTATTATTCAATTTTAATTTATTTGGGCATTAACGATTTTAGAATCTTTATATTAACAAGTAGTTGTTAATTGATTAAAATTGGTTGTTAATTTAAATGTTAAATTAATAATTAATTTTAATAGACTAATTTAAATATTAAATTAGTAATTCTTAGTTAATTAGAATTAATTGTTAGTTTAATTGTTAAATTGAAGATTAATTTTAATTAACTAATAATATGGTTTAATTAGATATTATTAATTATTGATTTAAGTGTTAAATTAATAATTAATATTTATCTACTAATATAAGAGTTATATTAGTAGTTAACTGTTAATTTGTGTTAATTATTAGTCTAAGTGTTATACCAAAGATTAGCATTAATTAATTAACTAATCTAATAGTTATATTAGTTATTAATAATTCATTAGAGTTAATTATTAATTTAAGTGTTAAATTAATGATTAATTTTAATTGACTAGTCTAACAGTTAGATTAGTTATTAATAGTCTAATTGTTAGATTATTAGTATGTTTTAATCTAAAAGTTAGATTGTTGAATTATTAGAATTGTTCTAATTTACAAAGAATAATCTGGAAATTATTAATTTGGAGTGTGTGCACATGTGATGTGTGTTTTGATGCTTTTAAATTTGATTTAATTGCATGTTAAGTTAATTAAAAGTGTTTTCAAAATTCAAATACCAATTTTGATTGGATCCCAGCTTTTTGAAAGCCAAAGTTATCTATTTTTGAAAACTCTTTTATTTTAGCCATGTGATGCGCTGAATCATATGTGGGATGTTTAAAACACACCGTAGTCATGGATATGCACTTATTTAATTATTCATGTGATGAATGTTGTGTTGTGTGGATTGTAGATGAATGATGGATGTTTATTAAATTGTTAATAAATGGAGATCTGTGTATCTCTCCCGCTCTCATTCTTCAATGTATTTCTACCTCCCTCTCTCTTGTACTCGCCATAAGGCTCTCTTCTAATTACATGTAATTCTAGAATTATTGTAATCTGATCGACGCAACCGAGAAAGGAGCGAGGACGATCTACAGATGCAACCAGGAAGGTGGTATGATGGAGATCTCTTGCCTATATGTTTGCAGGTTCATCTAATGTAAATGCTATGTTAGATTGTGTGTGAGTTTGACTGTTGGCTCCAGTCAAACCCACTGTGCTATCCATGACCACACTAGACATGTATGTAATGCATTATTTTCTTTTGATTATGAATCAAAGCAGGTATAGTATTTAGTAAATATATACGATACATTTATATACTATCACCTAGGAGAGACCAAGATAAAAGTTATCTAAATACCCTCAGATAAACTCTAAGCCGTAACGTGAGTAGTTAAGAACTTACCGCGTGGTCCACCATCGTTATAGTCATAGGATCGAATAACTTTAGGCAGGTTTGTTGTACTATCCACAAGGCTTGTTTAATTGGGAGGAGAAACTATGGCTATGTCATTAGATGCCTATATGATCGGGGTAGAGGAACCATGTAGCTTTGTTGTGCTATCCACAAGGGCTGCATGCAACTCTAT
The DNA here is from genome assembly GCA_030544215.1 of Zantedeschia hybrid cultivar. NCBI lineage: Eukaryota > Viridiplantae > Streptophyta > Magnoliopsida > Alismatales > Araceae > Zantedeschia > Zantedeschia hybrid cultivar. The sequence continues at coordinate 38,218,880 of JARZZO010000012.1, read as the reverse complement.
ACTCGTCGCGTAATGATGGTTAGCTTAGACCAGAATTAATAGTTTGTTGTGCTATCCACAAGGCCATTAAATCTTTGAGGACCAAAGCCATGATCAGATATTGTAAAGAGTTGCAAGTCCCATGAGATGGGTGCTCTTTGATTGTATTACAGTTTGTTGTACTATCCACAAGGTTGTAGTACAAGTCATTGAGATTCTGATCCCCACTAGGAGACTGTTGGCGTCTCCCGTTCTGTATAACTGAGGGTTATACAGTCCGTCGAAAATTAGTGGGAGTTAAAACTTGAACAAAAGACAATGTCTTGTTTTATCTTTAATAATTGAACATTTCCTATAGGGAATTATGTCGTCGAATAACCCACTCCGTGGCATACTTGATGCCAAACGTTTGACTCGCCTGAACTACTCGGATTGGTTCAGAAACCTGAAGAATGTCTTCAGATCTGAGTACATTGACTTTATCCTTGGAGCTGATCCTCTTGCTGAGTCGGCATTAGATGCCCCTGATGCAGAGATGATAGCTAACGATAAAAGATCTAAAGACAAAGGCAAAAGAGTAGTAAAGGGTGACTGGTTCTACTATAAGCAGTATGGTCACTGGAAGAGGAACTACAAGGAGTTCCTTAACGCTAAAGCTTATGGAAAGGTGAAGTTATATGAAGCTTCATATATCTATATGATAGATATCAACTTGTTAGTAAGATATTCCACATTTTGGGTATTGGATACCGGATGTGCTTCTCATATCTGTCATGATGCATATATGCTGACAAGTTAGCGCAAGCTGAGACAAGGCGAGGTGGAATTGAGGCTAAGGAATGGCACAAAAGTTGCGGCGATTGCTGTTGGGACAGCAAACCTCAGTTTTCTATCAGGAGATGCCTTACTATTAAAAGATTGTTATTATGTTCCTAGCATAATAAAGAACATCATATCAATATCCTGTTTGGACAAGATAGGATATAAGTTGACTATTGAGAATAGAAGTTGTTCAATTTATTATGGTAATAAATCAATAGCTTCAGTATCTTTGGTCAATGGTCAATATCTCTTAGATGTTTCTTATTACAATCTTCAAATTGAAAATGCTCTTAAGAAGAGCAAGAATTGTGTGAACCAAGCCTACATGTGGCATTGTAGACTTGGACACATTGGTGAAAGCAGGTTGCAAAGGTTGCACAAGCATGATTATTTAACAGCATTCGATTATGAATCGTTTGGGACATGTGAATCCTGCCTTATGGGAAAAATGGCGAAATCTCCGTTTCCTGGACATGGAGAACGTGCCAAGGACATTTTGGAACTAATACATTCGGATGTATGTGGTCCCATGTCCACCCAAGCCAAAAGTAGCTTCTCATACTTCATCACGTCCACCGATGACTTCTCAAGATTCCACTATGTGTCCTTATTGAAGTACAAATCGGAAGCATTTGAGAAGTTCAAGGAGTTCAAGAATGAGGTAGAGAAGCAGTTAGGAAAGAGTATTAAAACTCTTCGATCAGATCGAGGAGGAGAATACTTGAGTACTAATTTCACACAATTCTTAAAGGATAATGGTATCCTTTCTCAGTTGACCCCTCCATATACACCACAGATGAATGGTGTATCAGAAAGGAGGAATCGCACCTTGTTAGACATGGTGCGATCCATGATGAGCTTTTTGGGATTACCAGTATCTCTCTGGGGGTATGCTCTAGAGTCAGCAACATACCTACTGAACAGAGTACCCAGCAAGTCTATGGCCTCTACTCTACATGAGATATGGAAAGGCAGGAAACCAGAATTTAAACATGTTAAAGTCTAGGGTTGTCCTGCTCATATAAAGAGGCATGATCTAGACAAGCTGGAATTACGAACTGATAAATGCAGGTTTGTGGGGTATCCAAAGGAAACTTTTGGATACTATTTTTACCATCCTAGTGAACAAAAGGTGTTTGTCGTTAGGAATGTTGTGTTCCTGGAAGAGGAATACCTTCTCCAGGAGGACAGTGGGACTAAAATAGTACTGGAAGAGGTTCCAGAATCCTAAACAGCTGTATTATCATCAGATGAGATATCAGTGCCTGAATCTGTTCAGGTACGCACAGGGGAGTCTCGTAGATCTGGTAGAATACCTAGACTACCCGAATGATATGTGGGACATATTACTGAAGGTGAGTCTAAGGTTGAATATAATGAGGATGATGATCTTAAAACCTACCAGGAGGCCATAGAAGGCCCAGAAGCCAGGAAATGGCGAGAAGCCATGAACTCAGAAATCCAGTCCATGTACACCAACCAAGTTTGGAACTTGGAGGACTTGCCCGAGGGTATTGTACCCATCGGATGCAAGTAGATCTTTAAGAGAAAGATCGGTGCTGATGGACGGATCGACACTTATAAGGCAAGGTTGGTGGCAAAGGGATATCGTCAAAGGCAAGGAATTGACTATGACGAGACTTTCTCACCAGTTGCCATGATAAAGTCGATCAGAGTTCTATTCGCCATTGCTGCACATTTTGATTATGAAATCTGGTAGATGGATGTAAAGATTGCCTTCCTCAATGGTAACCTTGAGGAAGAGGTGTATATGATACAACCAGAATGTTTCACATCCAAAGAATCTCTAGATAAAGTGTGCAAGTTTCAGAGGTCCATTTATGGACTGAAGCAGGCTTTCGGAGCTAGAACTTAAGATTTGACGAGGCAGTCGAGTCTTATAACTTCATTAAGAATGAAGATAAGCCTTGTGTGTACAAGAAAACTAATGGGAGTGCAGTCACCTTCTTAGTTCTTTACGTAGATGACATACTACTCATTTGAAATGATGTAGCTATGATGTCATCAATAAAGATTTGGCTATCAAGAAACTTCTCCATGAAGGATTTGGGAGAAGCATCCTACGTATTGGGAATACGGATCTATAGAGATAGATCAAAGAGGATGTTTGGAATGACCCAATCCTTGTACATAGATACCATAGTCAAAAGGTTTGGCATGGAAAATTTCAAGAGAGGTCTCATACCGATGAGACATGGAATTAGTCTATCAAACGAGAAGTCTCCTAAGACTCCTAATGAGAGGGCACTCATAGATAGAATGCCCTGTGGCTCTGCCATAGGATCTATTATGTATGCCATGCTATGTACACGGCCTGATGTAGCATTTGCTCTAAGTGTTACGAGCAGATTTCAGGCTGATCCATGCAAAAAGCACTGGAAGGCAGTGAAATATAACCTTAAGTACTTTAGAAGAACTAAGGATATGTTTCTTGTCTATGGAGAAGGTGACTTGAAATTGCGAGACTTTACTGACTCGAGTTTCCAGTCAAATCTAGATGATAGCAAGTCTACATCTGGATTCATGTTTACTTTGAACGAAGGCGCAGTGTGCTGGAAGAGTTCCAAGTAAGCAATCACTGCAGATTCGACGAATGAAGCTGAGTACATCGCTGCAGCTAAAGCCGCCAAGGAAACATTGTGGTTGAAGAAATTCATCACCGACCTCGGCGTAGTTCCCAGCATCTCTGAACCTGTTCCGCTGTTGTGCGACAACAATGGAGCGATTGCGCAAGCGAAAGAGCCACGGTCTCATCAGAAATCGAAGCATATTCCGAGGCGCTTTCATCTTATCAGAGAGATCATATCCAGAGGAGATGTAGTGGTAGAAAGAGTTCCATTAGTCGACAATGTAACAGATCCGCTAACAAAGCCGTTGGCTCAAATTGTGTTTGAGTGTCACCTAGAGTCGATAGGCTTACTGTATAAAGGTGATTGGCTTTAGTCCAAGTGGGAGACTGTTAGTTTTAGGTGGCCTACAAGTCAATCTGACTATATAAATCTCGTTCATTTATTAATATAATGGCATAATATTCATTATGTGTAAATCACATTAATTATCGTTTTATAATGAAGTCCGTGAATATGTGCTATAGTGATCAGATTATGATGAGATTATACTAATGAGACTGATCACTTAAACACGCATATTCTTAATCGTTCCTAGTCGGAGGATATCCGAGAAGGACATCGGATATTCGGTTAGACTAGTACAGATTACTTCTGCTCATATGATGAGGGTGACTGATCTCATAAGTCACTTGTGTGGAGACACTAAGGCGAATCTGTAGGTGCTCATTGGAGAATGAGTTCACTGAACTGATCTGATTGAATCGCTGGATGGTATTGTACCTCACTGTCAACCAGCTTGATTCTATTGTCGCAGTTGCGTGGATGGTCCTCCGACCTGAGACACCAAGGACACCTTGTCGGTGGACTTCTGTGCTTTGACCTTGGTTTACGAATCTCTAGCCACGAGATTCTAAAACGCCAAAGATTGGGTACAGCGGAATACCATTGAAGGGAATTGTGTGTCAATAAGGAATCATTCGCTCTCAGTACTTAGAGAGAGAATGCTCTAAGAAGGATGTGCGAAAGTCCCTGGCCAGGGCATACGATAATATCGGGAAAGGAGTTTTCTGATATTTATCAGCGGCATCCAATCCAAGTGAGTCGACCGGTTAGGGTTTAACAGTACGCCATATCCTAAGTTGACTCGAGAGCATTGTACGAATGAAGGATTATATCCACGCGGTAACTGTCGGCGGAAAGGTTCCAAGAGTGGGTTGCTTAACCCCGATACCTTCCGGGTTCATGCGGTGTTGCTTGGCACCCAACGTGATCGGAGGCCCGATCGAATTAGATGTGCGACATCAATTCGATTGATTAATTAAATAATAAAGAGTTATTAATTGATTAATAAACCTAGTAAGGAGTTACTGGGCTTATTAGGGTGTTAACCGGAGTGGTAATTGGGCCTAGAGGGTTACACGCAAATGATTCTCAAGGCGATGGATAAATAAGTGGGTTTTATATAAACTGGAGGTTTTTATGAAAAATCGCGCGGTTAGTATAAAACATAGCGAACGGGCTGAGTAGGCCAAGCTGCTGCTAACCCTAGCCGCCCCTCCTCTATTTCTCTCTCTCTCTGGCGTCTCAAACAGATCCAGATATGCTCCACCGCTTCTCCGACTCCCGTTCGACGGAAAATCGTCTGCGCGTTGCGGCAATCGTTGCGGCGACCGGCGGGGGTCTCGTGGACTGCGAAGAACGAGGAACGTGAGGATATCTGTCGCGAGGGGGATCGCGTGGACTTCACTAGTGGCCGGGCGCTTGCGCAGCTTGCGGTGTCGCACTAACGGAACTGAACGGTTGCGGATTCGAATCCACACACAGTAAGAACTGATTATCCGATAATCTGGTTTTTTCAATTTTTGAAACAGGAACGGATCTCTGTTTTTATTTTTATTTCCGCTATGCGGGAGATCCGAAGAAACCCGAGAAATCCCAACAATTCCACCCTCAAATGGCTTTAAAAATGAAGGAAGAGGTTGACAAGCTACATAAAGCCAACTTTATTAGAGTGATCCTCTATCTGCAATGGGTGGCCAATATAGTCCCAGTTATGAAAAGGGATGGGGAGGTTAGAATTTGTATTGATTTCTGAGATTTGAACCGGGCATATCCTAAAGACGATTTTCCACTGCCTTATATTGATGTACTTATTGACAACACGGCTGGTTATGAAACTCTATCATTCATGGATGGGTTCTTAGGATATAATCATATTAAGTTGGCGAAAGAAGATCAAGAGAAAACATCATTCACTACACCTTGGAGAACTTATTGCTATGTTGTTATGCCATTCGAATTGAAAAATGCTGGAGCCACTTATCAGAGAGCCATGATGGCGATATTCCATGACATGATGCACATTAATTTAGAGGTGTATGTAGATGATCTGTTGGTGAAATCTAAGACGAAAGCTTAGCATGTTGAAGTTCTAGCAAAAGTTCTGGAGAGATCGAGAGAATATCAGTTAAAGATGAATCCTAAGAAATATGTATTCAGAGTATCATCAGGAAAATTATTGGGATTTATTGTCAATAAGCGGATCATTGAGATCAATCCCAACAAGGCAAAGGTTATCAGAGAGATGCCACCTCCCAAGAATTTGAAGAAACTAAGAGGATTAATCGGGAGGTTGTAATTTATTCGTCGATTTGTCTCCCAACATTCACAAAGGTGTAAGCCGTTCTACAAGCTTACTAAACTGGATGTCAAATTCGATTGGGATGATAAGTGCCAGGAGGCATTTGATGGATTGAAAAATTATTTGGCAAGTCCTCCTGTCTTGAGGCCACCATCTCCGGACAAACCTTTAATTCTATATATTTTTGTCTTGGATGATGCGGTGGGGGATGTCTTAGCACAAGAGGATGAAGAAGGGAAGGAGAGGGCAGTCTACTATCTCTCTAAGCTTCTCAACCCCACTGAACAGAGGTATACGACGATGGAGAAAACATGTGCAGCACTTATATGGGTGGTTCAGAAGCTGAAGCACTATTTTCTGGCTTATGAAGTCCATCTCATTACTAGAATGAATCTCATTAAGTTCCTTCTCGAGAAATCTGTTCTTACCGATAGGCTAGCACGTTGACAAAGCTTTCTCTCTCAATTTGATATTATCTACATTCAGCAGAAAGCAATCAAAGGCTATGCCATAGCAAAACATCTTACTCATCACCCTCTTCCTCGATTTGATCCAGTCCGATCAAAGTTTCCGGATGAAGAACTGATGTCTATAAACAAAATCAATGATGATATGTAGACTCTGCATTTTGACAAAGCTCTGAACATTCACAGTAAGGGTATCAGCATTGTTCTCCTATCACCTGAAGGTGCAACCATTCCACAAGCCTTTCAGCTTGACTTCTATGTCACCAACAACATAGCTGAATATGAGGCTCTCCTTGCCGGCCTCTAGGCCGCTCATCTTCATGGTGCCACCAAGCTGAGAATTGTAGGTGATAGTCAGCTAATTATTCGCCAAGTGCTTACCAAATATCATACTCTTGATCCTAAACTCAAGCCCTATCAAGAACTCACTTCAGCTTATGCCAAGCTTTTCACCAAGCTGATCTTCGTCCATATTCCTCGGAATCAGAATATTCTAGCTGACGCTTTGGCTTCTCTCACGTCTTCTCTAAATTTTCCGATCAGCAGACAATCTGAGTCGATTACTGTCCACAGTTGTCTTTCTCCTGCCGTGAAAGATCCTTCTTTCCTTAAGGTTAAAGAGAAGCTGTTGAAGAAAGTTAGAGATGGGGATATTGTGGAAAAGAAAGAAATCATGCTACTAGAATGGTAAGAAGAAATGGCAGATGAAAATAAGCCATGGTACTATGAAATTGCCAAGTATTGTGAAGATCAGTCATACCTTGAAGAAGCCACTACTGAGGAGAAAAGGGCTATCAGGAGAGTTGCTCAGAGATACACCCTGGTTGGAGGAACTTTATACAAACGTGGATTGATGGTATTCTCTTGAGATGTCTGGATGAAGATGAGCTTTGGAAGATCATGGAAGGAGCTCATGCTGGAGTTTGTGGTGGCCATATTAACGGACAAATGCTATCAAATAAAATCCTTAGATAAGGATATTATTGGCCAACCATGGAAGAAGATTGCGTAGGATATGTTTGTAGGTTGCTAAGTGTCAGCTTCATGCTGATAAGATCCATTCCCCCGCATCTTCACTCCATCCCATTTCATCCCTATGGCCTTTCTCCATGTGGGCATTTGACATCATTGGTCCCCTTGGTAATCCTGACTCTGCCACCAAGCAAAAATCTTTCATCCTCATGGCAATAGAATATTTCATCAAGTGGGCAGAAGCCGAAGCATACACAGAGATCAAAGCATCAACGGTCTGCAAGTTCATCATAAGGAATATCATCACCAGATTTGAGATTCCAACCACCATCGTCACTGACAATAGGCCGTAGTTTATCTCGCAAGAATTGAAGGACCTCTGTAACAGGTATAAAATTGCATTGCATCATTCATCTCCTTATTATCTGCAAGGCAATCACCAAGTAAAAGCAACCAATAAGACTCTGATAAATTCTCGGACTGGCCGGAGAAACTGATGAAGGCTCTATGGGCATACCGAACTTCAATCCGCACGCCCACTGGGCAGACTCCGTATTCCTTAACATTTGGAATGGAGGTGGTAGTTCTATACGAAATCCTCATATCGTCATTAAGAGTATAGTTGAATAAGGAATTCTCTATTGATGAACACTGTTCAGCACTCCTAGCTCAGCTGGAACTCTTAGATGAGAAAAGATGGTCAACCGCCAATCATGCAAGGGTATATCAGAATAGATTAGCACATTTTTACCAAAAGAAGGTCATTGAACGAAAGTTTAAAGTTTGTGAGATGGTTGTAAAAAGAATTTTTGTAAAATTGTAAAACGTAGGGGTCCGCGTTCTAAGCTCCAATCCAACTGGGAAGGACCATATGTTATATTGCATGCTTTCCCTGGTAACGCTTATCGCTTAGTCAATGCAAAAGGGCAAGAGTTAACTCACCCCTAGAATGATCTGTATCTTAAGAAGTATTACCCTTAGTGTAATCGATCAACATGGTACAAGGATCGGTGGAGTTGAAAAATTCGAAAACTCAAATTCCCATATTAATCTTTGGTAATCTAATCCAAATGTATTATTGCACACAAACACGTTTGATTCATGAATAACAAGAGATGTGAAGCTCGAGGAACACTGAAAGCTTGACTAATATTGGAAAAGTATAACTCATTCTTTTAAAAACAAAACTTTTGTTTTTACTCTCGGTCCGCGACGATGGAACAAGGCTTAGAATAGACTACTGAAAATACCCGCCATCTTAGTAGGAGGCCGTCATAAAAAAGCGGGAGATCCGCTCCATAAAAGCAGAAGAAGAAGCAAAAGAAAAAGCCAAACCAAATCAAAAGGCCGCTCAATATTGCAAATGTTACTACAAAAGGCCACAAAATCAAATGAAAAGGGAGCGCAAGGTCGTTAAATACCCCGCAAAAATAAAAGTGACCGAACTCCAACGGACAATAGGGTAAAGAAAGGACATCTCTCCGAGTCTCCGGAACATTCTTGCGGGCTTTCTAAACCAATTCTTTCCTTCATTCTAGAAGAGGCGTGCTACAAGCTTGAGGAATGGCCAAGGTTGACTAAGAGTCAGACCATCGAATGGGATTACGATTACAAACATAATTCAAGCACAATAAGTCTGGATTAGGTCATTAGAGAATAATGTGGGAATTAAGTTGATGAATGAATAATCTCTTTTGATCCAAGTTCCATGTTGATCCTTAGTTTATTCAGTTAATGTCATATTTCAAACCCAAAAAAATTGAATATTTCAAAACCCAAAAAAAAATTGAGGATTTCAAAACCCAAAAAAAAAGTTGAATATTTCAAAACCCAAAAAAAAAGAAATTGAACATGGCACAACCTCAAAAATAGGAAAACAAAAATATTTCAATTAGTATTTGTTTGTCGCATCATGTACGTATCGCATGCTTTTACTTTCAGCGAGCATTTGCGTGATTGTATGTTGCATTTTACTTCCTTTTAATTATCTTTATTTACCTTCGTTAAATAAAGGCTTCGCCCTTTGACCCTTCTACCAAGTATAGGATCAAGTAAATGGTTACTTAACTGGGCAAGGGGCTAAGCCTAAATAGATATTTAATTTGTTCGTTTAAGTCATGTACAAGAATGGAAAAGAAAGACAATGAAAAAGTACCAAGACAACTCAAGAATGAAGAAAAACACTTTCATATATCACACAGTGTTCATACACGTATGAAAGTCCATACACAAGACTTCAAAATGAAGAAGGAAGTACATCATAACAGCCCTCATGGCTGGCTCTCCCATGCACCCTCGTCCAGTTGGCTCTGCGCCTCGTCCTGGACGTCCGGTCCTCATGCTGGCGGTGGCGGTGGTCCCATAACGCTTGACCCTGCCTGGCCAGAGGTGACTGCTATGCTAGTGGTGAAGGAACTCGTCTGTCTTCGCTCCAACGCCTGCTGACGCGCACATTGGTAGTGAGCCTCGATGCTCTGGCGCTCGTGCTCTGCCACTGATAGCCGCCCCTGAAGACTCTCCAATCGGGACCGGTCGCAATCCCTCTCCTCCGTCAGAATCTCCAATCAAACCTGGAGACATGCAAGCTCACGAGGGAGGTCGCACGTGGAGAGTCTGGCCAGCTACCCCTCCAGCTCTGCGACTCGGGTTGCTAAGCTGCAGACCTGTGCCAGCTCCGCATCCCTCCCCAAGAGTCACGCAGAGCTCTTGGACCTGCAACAAAAGACATCGTCAGCCAAGCAAGCAAACAAATTAACATTGAGATGAAGGAAACAAGTTGAAGACTTACCCGAGCAGCAGCATCCTCCTCAGCCTAAGTGGCTCGGCGGATGGCAAAGGCTAGTTGGCTCCGCAAGTCAGCCATGGCGGCTTCATGGACAGCCAAGGAAGAAGAAGGACCAGCAGAAGCAAAAGGTGAAGGGGTCGCCGCGTAAGTATAAGCGGCACGCTGTAACAAAAGGGGGATCACCATCAGTGTACAAGTGTCAAAACAATTCAATAATAAAATGGAGTAGTCATAACATCTATGTCATTCATGCATAGCACTTACCCGCTCATCTAACTCTTTCTGGACCCGCTCCAACTGAGCCTCGGCGTCTTGGAGGTGGCCTCGGAGTGTGATGATGGTGGCATCCCGTGCATACTGCATTTTCCATAACATGACATGCATTGATAAATATAAGCAAGATAATTAATAAAATGAAAGAAGCATTCATGAGCATACACACTATCATACTCACATCGAGAGGTCGGAGTAGCTAGATGTGGGGCACGTAGTGGGCCCGATAGCGCTGCAGATAAGCGTCACTGCTCACTGCCTGTAACTCTACCGGGACCCCGTATCGGTGCCAGTCATCCCGCTAATCTGAGAACTTGGCACTCCAATCCGTACGGGCCTACTTCCCCCTCATCGACTTCCTGATCCCCTCTAGGATCTCCTCCTCCACCCACTCTTGATGCAGACCAATCGTCCACATCGCTAGCCTTAGGCGCAAGAGGGCGATCTCGTTCACGCAGTGCAACCACACCTGGCGCCCTAACCAGCCTCAGCCATGCTCATCCCATGGTTGTCTGGCATCGTCCATACCCAGATATGGACGCCAGATAACCTGCATTCATATAGGTTAATTGCATTGCATTTCAATAATCATCGATCAAATATGCAAATTAAAGAAATAATAAGTTAACAACACTTTAACAAAACAATTAATTAATTAAACAGTTTAATAATTAGATAACTAATATAAAGCAGAAAAGAATTTTAAAACTTACTAACAACTCTAGGTAATCAAGAAATTGACGGTGGAGGGCCATCAACTAGTGATGTTGCGGCGCCGTGTCCACTACCGGACGCCAACGTCGGGCAAGTGGGACTGCTGCCGGTCGTACAGATGGCCTCGCTCGGCCTAGAGGAAAATAAAAATATGTCCACACCTACATAAAAAACATGTAGTTAGGATCACACGCATTACATAATGAGCATTGAATGAAATGAACAAAGATAAAATAAGCCAAGTACCTGAAGAAACGGCACGAAGCCGCTGATGGTGGCCTCCCGGTCAGGTGTGATATCAGAGAGGTCGGTAAAGAGATGAGCCAGAAGGGCCGCACCCCATGCGTACTCGCCCAAGCGGTCAAGATCTACTAAGAGACTCAGGAAGCGACAATGGATGTAGTCGCCCTTCGTCTCGAAGAGAAGTCTACCGAAGAAAAATACTAAAAACCTCTTAAGATCCCTATTTGCAGCTACCCTATCACTGGGATCCTGACAGTATACCTCGTTGGCCGCCCTGGACAGTCTAGAACTCAACTCAGCCCGAGACTCGTCGGGCTGCTGCCTAGGCTCCTCTAGTCCTAGGGATCACTCCACCGCTGTCCTAAGGAGGGTCCGAGACTCCCAACCCTCCAATCCTGTGCACTCTAGGCCCAGTAGCTCCTGAGCCAGCCCGTGGTAGTCGGGATATGTAATCCCGCTTACCACTCGGCCTTCCACTCGAAGGCCGGTGATCCGGCACACGTCCTCGAGCCTGGGGACCATGTGTCCCTAGGGCATCAGAAATGCCTTGCTCTCAGTGTGCCACCTCTCCCTAAGAACCTGGACTAAGTCTATCCAAAAGGGCTCTATCTCTAATATCTCCCTAAATCCCATCTCCGCCAGTCTATCCTTTCGGAAACCCGGGAGACCCTAGTAGGCGGCCACCACCACATCCCAGGAGATCCTGATCCTCATCGTGCCCTACAATTTTCAATCAGAATCATCATTAGAGCATTAATAATCAATTTTTAAATAAATTTGGAGAATTAACCACTTGTTTTGAATCGCGGCTGGGTTCAGGGACGTGTTTCAAAAGGCATCCTTGTCCCCAGACGTCTTTCTCAACAGGTTCCCAGAGCCTGTGGCCGGCTCTTTTCTCCCCCCAAAATTGGAATTTAGGTGCGAGGAGGAGGTTTTTAAGGCTTACCAAATGTAGTCCAGCCTCCTCGGCTGATGCCACTATCGCCTTACCCTCGGGAGCCTCGGGAGGGTCTTGTTCGGCCTCCATAAACGCCGCCTCCTCCTCTAGGACCTAGGCCTCAGGAGAGGCCTCCTCGGACATCTCTGTCATCTCTACAAGAGGGGCTAGTAGCCGCCGTTTCTCGCTCGTGTCGCTCGGTTCGCAAGACTCCATGGAGGGCTCAAGAGAGGGTGAGAAAGAGAGCTAGGGAGGGAGAGAACTCATATGAGAGAGAGAGAGAGAGAGAGAGAGAGAGAGAGAGAGCTAGGAGGAGAAGAGGGAGACGAGAGGGTGGCCGGAGCCGGGGAAGATCGCCGGAGAAGTCGCCCGTCGCAAAAGCTCGAGAGGAGAGAGAAAGTGAAAGGAGAGAATGAGGAAGAAAGGGGCTCAGGCTCGCGAGATCCTATTTGAATTCTTTAAATCACGTCTCTGTACAGCGACGCCTTTTAGTGGCGCACAAACTGAGACGGCAACATGATTTTTGAAATAAGTGAAATACGTCCCCGAAGGACATCGCCTTTTGAATTTTACCGTCTCTTCTACTCAGGGCCGTACCAGGGAGAGTATGAGAGAATTGTTATTCGCATCTTTTATGGATGACGCCATTCAGTGGATTAATTGTTGGAAATCTCTGAAAAATAGGAGAGAGAAAACTTAAAGGCGTCTGGCTGACCGGACGCGATTCAGGGTTCTTTAAGGATGAATTCTTAAATTTGAAAATTGATTAAGATTGAAAGCATCTCTCTGAGTCGACACGATTTGAATTACCTGAACCCGAACCTTTATATTTTGAGGAAAAATTACAGTTTCATTTAAAGAAAAATTACAAAAAAATTGTAAAGCATTAAAGGAGGATTTCTATTGTATTAAGGAATGATTTCTTCATTGAAAATAAAATCATATTACATCAAATTGGAAAAGAAAGGAGAAAAGCTTTCAAGGTCGGATTTTCTTGAGCTCCTTTACATATGATTTCCACAATTCCTTATTGGCTTCATGAGGAGTTTTCACACAACGGGTGAATCCGATGTTCCAAAGAGTTGCAATAAGTTCAGTCACCTCGAAGTCTTCATCAGTACCTAATGCCTGCTTCTTGATTGGAGGAAGAGAAGATATTTCTGGAAACTCATAGCGGGGCATGACAAGCTGAGGATGACACCGATGTGGATTATAAAATCAGTCGAAGCTTTGTGCCAGCACCACGGCGCACTCGAACCACCTTTTCTATAAGAGCGAGTGGCGTAGATTTGAATCCAGTTCTGGGCATAGCCTTAAAATAAGTGCGCCAGTCAGCTCGAATCTTGAGGTTGGGCACTCGATTGGTCATGTTATCATTGAACTTCACAATGGTGGTAATATGGAAGATAGGGCTACGTTGATATGCCTGAGATATTCTTGGAACTTTCTCCTCATTATGGTTGAACTTGAAGTGGAATTCTACTCATATAGCTAAGAGGAGCATGCTGCCATAAGGAGGTTGACCTGTAGAAGCTGTGGAAAGCTCACTGTAGAGGTAGGCTAGAACTGCCGTGCTAATATACTTTCCTTCAAAAATCCCATTGATTGCGCTAATTTGACCATCTTCCAGAACATTGTCTTGAGCAGAGAATAGTAGTGCTCCAGCTAAGTACATGGTGAACGCCTTCATCACATTCTCTGTATCTTCATCCTTGAGATCTTCTATTTTCTTCAAGGTCCATTCAACTAATTTAACAAGATTGAATCCATTCTTTGTAAGACAACCTTGAATTTTCTTTGGATTTTTCATGATCTTTTCCAATAATTGTTGACCCGTGATCCTTTCCCTCATGAATATCATCTCATTCAAATCAGGTTCATCATTGTTGACTTTAAGTTTAGGAAGGCATAAGAGTTTAGCTTCTTCTAAGAAGATGGTGGCTTCGAATGTGGCAAAGAGGAAAGTATGAGTTTGAGGATGCCATAGTTTGATCAAATTGCCCATTGCGGTCCAATCCATGAATGTGCTCTTGTAATGTTTGGCATGGATAACCAATCCTTGGATATGGAGAGATTGATCTTATTAACTAGCTTTTGGACCCATGGAAGCGAAGAAAATCTTCTTGGACAGGAGAAGAAAGGATATCCCTGAATGGAGAATTGGAATATGGAGATTATGTAGAAAGTTGCATAGAAAGAATTTAATTTGAGGAGAGATTAGCTTACTTGTAAGTTAGGAACTCGCCCACTTAGATGATCTTTCACCTCGGAAAGTTTTTCAATCGTCTTTCTCATCCTCTTATTTGAAGAACCTTGTGAAGAATCCATCCTCCTTAATTAGATTTTATTGACTCCTTCTTATTATTCACCTCTTTCTCTTGAGTCTTGAAGAGAATTCTCTATCTTTCTCTCTTAATTGCTTGTTGCGATGCTTTGATATGAAGGAGGGAAGAGTGATTTGTGAGTTTGAGGAGTCCCTTTTCCGAATTAGAAGAGGAATGTGTATTAGGGCAAGTAGAGTTTAGATTGGAGTCAAGAAGAGAGCAGTTTCTGTAATCTAAATGGCGTCGACGGGGCAACGTCATTTTAATGACTTCTGTGAACAGCAACGCCTTTTAATCAGGTTTCTGAATTTCTGTTACTTCGCTGAAAATCCATAATCCCCTGATGTATAATTTGCTTGAAGTTACTAATAAAATTTTGAGTGCAAAAAATATTAAAGAAGTGAAAATGAAGCTGACAATTTCACTAAGCTCCCACTGTGGGAGTTCATGAGTCCTAGCCGTGATTAAAAGGACGGTTATCTCTACCCTGTACTCTCTTATGTAAATGATTTGCATTCGCATTACTATATGATAAATATTTATTAAATATATCAAGGACCTTGTAGTTTTGATGAAGCTGGAATTTGAATTCTCCTTCAACAAAAATAGTGATACTTTCAGAGAATTCTTAATCGCACAGATAGGCCATTAGGTTGTTAAATAATGGGGACGATGGTTCCACTTTTGTGAAACGGTGCGTGGATAAACGAGCTTCGGCTTAACACTGAATTACAAAAATCGATATCTTGACTCATTAATGACAATTTAACAATATTATCCTTGATTAATTTATATTTTATTTCACTTTATATTTTCTCTTTTAGCCCAGCATGCATCATGTAGCATTTTGATATAATTGTGATTAAATTTCAGACCATTGATACAATAAATCCCAACATGATATGAAATATTTCATTTTGAATTGAGTATTATGATTATCTTTGAAGATCGCTTGAAAATATCTTTAGAATCCTGTCCTTTATTGGATTTCTCACCCAACATTTCTTGTTTCCTCTTAAGATCCGTCATGCTTGCAGCACTTCCACATTGGCTGGTAACCACTCTTCATGACGAAGCCTGCAGGATTTATGACCTAGGGTACTTCCCAATCACAGAAGTTGATCGACTTTTTGTTTCTTTATTTCCAATTCATCCAAACAAGATTGATTCCATTGATCTCTTTTTAGTTATCTTCATTGATTGTTTTGACAAAAGTTCCAATCATATGATGTTAAAAGCATGTCACATCACACCTTGGCATCACCTTGCAAAGCCAATGCCAAGGTGGGGCTGCTGTAGACACGCTAATTTTTATATCATATTGAGTAAATTTCATGTCACAATAATAATGCCTCATAATGGTCTGATGTTTAATCATTAATTAATTTTTATTGATTTTCTCTTGAAAATTGTTGAATCACGTCGTCGATGCATGACATCATTTAGATTCTTAGCAGAAATCAATTCGGAATTAAAATTTGTAAATTTAAGAGGATCTAATTGAATAGTGTCACCCTCATACGACGCCATTTGAGTCCTAATCCACTTAGGTTTACTATTTTTAATTCTAGTTAATTTCCTAATTTATCTAAAGTACGTCTCATATACGCGACGCCTTTCATGTTTCCTAATTATTTTCATTTTTCCTTTTCGAATTTATTTCTATTCTCGCTACATTAATGAACTAAAAGGCATCCCCATTGAACGATGCGTTTTAAGGGTTTTCTGATAAACATGATTTGGCCTAGATAATCCTGTTCCATAGGTTGGAAGGATTTTCAATTCCCTTCGTGGTCATCCAAAGCAAGTTCGAGCCGCATGAGAGTCCTTTTGAAGGTCAAAATACCCTTGAATCACTTCTTATAAATACATATGGACATTGACCTTTGAAAAAAGTTGAGAGTTTTAAGGTTGGAATTAGAGGTTGATGGTTATTGATTTTGAAGCTTGAAGTAAGGTGTTTTGAAGGTTCTCACGGATTCTTGCCTCTCATCTATTGAAGCTTAAGAAGACTAAGGCTTTCAAGGGGCCAAACCAATCATTCTGTTCTTTAGTTTCTTCCTAGTTTCTTTTCATATGATTCTTCATTGCATCAACTCATCACACACACTCAATTCATAATTTCTAAACCTACACTCTTTAAAGGGGTTTAAAAGAACACAAAAAGTGAGTTCTTTTAATTTAGTTACATGTTTGGATTCTTAATTGGAATAGATACTACACTATTTTAGTTCTAATCATAATTTTCTTGTTTATTTAATCTTTTTGCAAGGTACAAAAGAAGAACAAGAGTAAAGAAAGGGAAGGCTCTTTTCTTTCGGCTAGCAGAAAGAGAGGAACAAAAGAGCTCCATATTCTCCCAATTTGCAAGGTTAGTAAGCGATCACTTTTTTCTTTGAAACTCTCGGTTTCTGATGATCACAATTCTTTTTATATTGTTAATCATAGTAAACACATGATAATATGATGAACACACATTCTTTTTGAGCACTACAGTAATGCTTTGTGATAATAACATCAAAGTCATTAAGAATGACATCAGGATGTCACAATCAGTAAAAGCATTATTAATCATATTTTCCTCCATAATAGGTTTGGTTATAACATCCCACGTATTGAGAATACGAATCTATTAAGATAAATCGATAGGGATATTATATTGACCTATATGTTAAAATATTTGATATAAATTCCATAATAAGTCTCAATTGTTGAGATATTAAATTTATTTCTTTAAAAAAAAAGTTCCTTAAAGGATACAAAAAAACCTTGATAGAAGGAGTGAAACACATCACTAAGCACTTGAGAAGTGCTAATGAAGCACTTATGTATATGGAGAGAATGATTTGAAACTATAAGGTCACACTGGCTCAAATTCTAAATCAAATCATGGGTTTAACCTTATAATAAAAAATGAATGGATTGGAAGGTTCTAACCTATAACTCAATATTAAGATGACGACATAAACAAGTGATATTGTTATTGGAACAGTATGGATGAAAGAGTTCATCTCTGAACTAGATGTAGTTCTAATAGGTCTCTGATACCGTCCCGTTGTTGTAAGACAACAGTAGGAGCAATCAGAAGTTGCAGAACATTCTGGGGCTCTTTCACAAGTTCCGAGACAAAAGATTAAGATGAAATAACGAAATAGAAAATATTCCATTTGTAGATAATTTAACATATCTCTGACCAAGTCTTAGTCACAGACTTTATGTGAGCATCACCTAGATTTGATGGAGATCAAATGCGAAGGTGATTGGCTTCAGTCCAACTGGGAGATTAATGGATATAAGTGTCCTTTAAGCCAATCATAAGGCACCTATTTCAATCAGGTTCACTAAAAATGCCATTAAATTCATTACGTAGATTGGCATATTTGTAACTGCACATAATGAAGTCCATGAATGTGTGCAATAGTCATCAGATTATGATGAGATCATAATAATGAGATTGATGACTTATAAACACATATTCTCAATTGTTCCTAGTCGTAGGATGTTTGAGAAGGATATCAAACATCCGGTTAGACTAGTACAGGTTATTCCAGCTCATATGATGAGGGTGACTGATCTCGTTAGTTACTAATGTGGAGACACAATGGTAAACCTGTAGGTGCTCAAACTGAAGCTTCCTTAGTTGTAATAAAAGTTTTGACTTAATGGTCAAATATTATGTGATCATTAAGAATGATCGCGGATTGTGTGTGTTCAGAAAGGACAGTGGGAGTACGGTGGCTTTAGTAATGATTTATGATAATAACATCAAAGTCATTAAGAATGGCTTAATGATGTTACTATTAGTGAAAGCATTGTTAACCATGTTTTCCTCCGTAATAAGTTTAGTTATAATATCCCACGTATTGGAAATATGAATCTATTAAGATAGATTGGTGGGGATATTATATTGACCTGTATGTCAAGATGTTTGGCATAAATTTCATAACAAATCTCAATTGTTGAGATATGAAATTTATTCCTTTAAAGAAAAGGTTCCTTAAAGGATACAGGAGTGAAATGCATCATTAAGCACTTGAGAAGTGTTAAGGGTGCATTCACGTATATGGAGATGATGATTTAAAACTATGAGGTCACACTGACTCAAATTTCAAGTCAAATAATGAATTTAACCTTCTAGTAGAAAGGAATGGATTGGAATGGTTCCAATCTAAAAAGTCGATATTAAGATGACAACATAGACAAGTGATACTGTTATTGGAACAGTATGGATAAAAAGGTTCATCCCTGAACTAGATGTAGTTCTAAAAGGTCTCTGATACCATCCTATTGTTGTAGGACAACAGTGGGAGCAATGAATTGTATGATCGAGCCATGGTCTCTTTAGAAGTTACAGAACATTCTGATGCTCTTTCACAAGTTCAGAGACAAAGGATTAAGAAGAAATAACGTAATGGAAATATTCCATCTGTAGATAATTTAGCAGATCCCTGACCAAGTCTTAGTTACAGACTTTATGTGAGCATCACCTAGATTTGATGGAGATCAAATGCGAAAGTAATTGGCTTGAGTCCAAGTAGGAGATTGATGGATATAGGTGTCCTCTAAGCCAATCATAAGGCACCTATTTCAATCTGGTTCACTAATAAATAGCATTAAATTCATTATGTAGATTGACATATTTATAATTGCTTATAATGAAGTCCATGAATATGTGCAATAGTCATCAGATTATGATGAGATCATAATAATGAGACTGATGACTTATAAACACATATTCTCAATTGTTCCTAGTCGTAGGACGTTTGAGAAGGACGCCAAACATCCGGTAAGACTAGTATAGGTTATTCCAACTCATATGATGAGGGTGACGATCTTGTTAATTACTTGTGTGGAGACACAATGGTAAACCTATTGGTGCTCATTAGGGAATGAGTTCACTGAATTGATCTGACATGAATCACCGAATGGTAATTTACCTGACTGTCAACCGGCTTGATTCATCGTCACAGTTGCGTGGTTGATCCTTATACCTGAGACGCCAAAGACACATTGTCGGTTAACTTCTCGACTTCAACTTTGACCTACAAATCCCTTTCCACGGAATCTCCACTAGTCAAAGATCTGGTCCAGCGGAAGACCTTCAAGGTGATTGTGTGTTCAATAAAGGATCGTTCGCTCTGAAGTAACTAGAGAGTGAATGCTCTAGAATAGATACACAGGAGTCTCTGGCCACAGCAGAAACAATATCAGAAAATAAGTTTTCGGATATTGTACAGTAAAGTCTGATTCAAGTAAGTTGAGCATCTATGGTTTGACAGTTGACCATGCCCTAGGTTAACTCGAGAGCATTGTGCAAATGAAGGATTATAGCCATGGGGTAACTGTGGACGGACAGGTTCCATGAGTTGGTTGCTAAACCCATTACCTTCTGGGATCATGGAGTGTTACTTGGCACCCAACTTGATCAGAAGTCCGACTGAATTTACATGAGATGTTAATTCGGTTAAGTAATTAGTTAATATCGAGATATTAATTAATTACAATAAGTCAATAACTAGTTATTGGACTTAATGAGCTGAAAATTAGACTGGTTAATGGGCCTAGAGGGTCACACGCAACAAGATTCTCAGTCGGTGGTGTTTTAGTGGGATTTATATTAAGTCGGGGACTTTTGTGAAAAGTTGTGCCAACTTAATATATATACGTGTTGTTGAGAAATCCTGGGCCAAGCTCTAGGATTTCCCCATGCTGGCCGTCCCCCCTTTCTCTCTCCTCCTTCTCTGGGCGCCCCATTCGAGGCACTAGGAATGTCTCCATCTCCGTCGCGCGTGATTTCTGAAGTCGGAAATTTTCGGACATCGTTGAGGCAACGAATTTTCAGCGAGCGAGCTGATACGGACAAGGGAGCGAGGACGAACCATCGTGGAGGATCGTGTGAATACCACTGAAGGTCAGACGCTTGTGTGACTCACGGCATCAGCTCGACGGAAGCAAGATGGAAGCGGATTTGAATCTGCACACGGTAATCAGATTACTTCCCGTTAGCTTTCGGTTTGCATTTTTCGTTCTAAATTGGATCAGCAGGCATCGGGCGAGATTTTGTTCATTGTTTACGTTACGTTCTTCGTGTCCCGCCCGAATCCTAAAAGTGGGATTGATGGATATAGGTGTCCTCTAAGCCAATCATAAGGCACCTATTTAAATCAGGTTCACTAAAAATGATATTAAATTCATTGTGTAGATTGGCATATTTGTAACTATGCATAATGGCGTCCATAAATGTGTGCAATAGTCATCAGATTATGATGAGATAATAATAATTAGAATGATGACTTATAAACATATATTCTCAATTGTTCCTAGTCGTAGGATGTTTGAGAAGTATATCAAACATCCGGTAAGACTAGTAAAGGTTTTTCCAACTCATATGATGAGGGTGACTGATCGCGTTAGTTACTTGTGTGGAGACACAATGATAAACCTATAGGTGCACATTGAGGAATGGGTTTACTGAATTGATCCGACATGAATTACCGAATGGTAATTTACCTGACTGTCAACTGGCTTGATTCATCGTCACAGTTGCGTAGTTGATCCTTAGACATGAGACGCCAAAGACACATTGTCGGTGGACTTCTGGACTTTGACTTTGACCTACGAATCTCTATCTACGGGATCTCCAATAGTTAAAGATCAGGTCTAGTGAAAGACCTTCGAAGGTGATTATGTGTTCAATAAAGGATCGTTCGCTCTCAGGTAACTGGAGAGTGAATGCTCTAGAATAGATCCATAGGAGTCTCTGGCCAGAGCAGAAACAATATCAGAAAAGTTGTTTTTGGATATTGTACAGTAAAGTTTGATTCAACTGAGTTGACCATCTAGGGTTTGACAGTTGACCATACCCTAGGTTAACTCAAGAGCATTGTGCGAACGAAGGATTATAGCCACGCGGTAACTGTGGACGGATAGGTTCCATGAGTTGGTTGCTAAACTCCATTATCTTCTGGGATTATGTGGTGTTGCTTGGCATCCAACTTGATCGGAAGTCTGACCAAATTGGCATGAGATGTTAATTCGGTTAAGTAATTAGTTAATATCAAGATATTAATTAATTACAATAAGTCAATAACTAGTTATTGGACTTAACGGACTGAAAATCAGACTGGTTAATGTGCCTAGAGGGTCACACACATCAACATTCTCAATCGTTGGTGTTTTAGTGGGATTTATATTAAGTTGGAGACTTTTGTGAAAAGTCGCGCCGACTAAATATATATATGCACTGTTGAGAAACCCTGGGCCAAGCTCTACGGTTTCCCCATGCTAGCTGTACCCCCTTTCTCTCTCCTCCTCCTTTAAATGCCCCGTTCGAGGCGTCGGTAATGTCTCCATCTCAGCCGTGCGTGATTCCTGAAAGTCGGAAATTCCTGTTACGGGTTTTCGAACATCATTGCAGCGACGAATCTTCAGCGAGCGAGCTAATATGGATGAGGGAGTGAAGACGAACCAACGTAAAGGATCGCATGGATACTACTGGATGCTGGACGCTTGTGCGGCTCACGGCATCGCCTTGATGGAATCGAGACAGAAGCATATTCAAATCCATGCATAATAATCAGATTACTTCCCGTTAGTTTTCGGTTGGCGTTTTTCATTCCGAATCGGATCAGCGGGCATCGGGCGGGATTTTGTTCATTGTTTCTGCTACGTTCTTCGTGTCCCACCTAGATCCTAACAGTGGTATCAGAGCCAGGTTCTGCTCTGATCCGCTTTAGAACAACAAAATTAATATTCTAAAATTAATTTCCATGCACTGATTCGTTATTCTCTTAGAAATAGTTCATGTGATGAACGTTAAATATTTGATTTATTTTTTCTACATGTAAAATGAGTTTATTTTTGGGGTTTCATGGTGTTCTTCATTGAGATGAAGAACCGGCCTTCAACGGGCAAGGCAAAAGGTTCTATGGTGATCGGCCACCATATTTTAGTTTGCTGGTACGACCAACAATTTTGTTTCCTATCACCGGAAAGCTCCTATTGTGGATGGCAACTGGCGGTGGAGAGCCCTTGAATCCATTTTTCCAAGAGTTGGAAATTGAAGAAGATGAGGGCCATGGTTTCAAGCAGTGAACTGAAAATATTGGGGTTCACCGGAGGCACTGGCTAGAGGGCCGGCAACTACCGGCGTCGGGAAGGAAAGGGGTGACCCCCCTCGGCCACCTCCGCCCACCCTTGCTGCCAGCACCGGCGGCGGCGCCGCCCTAACTATAGTTCAAAACCTGCAACAACGTAGAAAAGGGGTGGAAACCCTAGTCGGCTGAGCCCAGCACTAGGTCCTGGACCAGTCGGTCCCAAGCCGGCTCGACCGGCTCTAGGCCGGGCTTGGCCTGGGCTTGCTCGGGACAAGGGGTGGCCAAGACCAAGCCCAAGCCAATGGCCTGCTTGGCTCGAGCCATGCCCAAGCCTAGGGTCCGAGCCAGGCTAGGCCTGTGGCCTGGGCCCAGGGCCCAGTAGGCCAAGCCCATTTACTCCCCAAACACTATAATCCCTTATTATGAAAAACCCTACCCCTATTATCTGAAAAATTAAAATTAAGAATAGTTTAAAATTTGTTTTAAATAGTTTAAAACTTGTTTTAAACTTTAATTTATAATTTTTTAGTTAATAAAAGGATGTTTTTAAGATATAATCTTAATAATAATTAACAAGTGTTGTTAATTTATATATTTTCTTTAAGATGTGATTTTAAAACTTATTAACAAATGTTGTTAATGTTAATTTAATATATAAGTGATTAGTGGGGTTACTTGAGATCTTAAATTAAGTATTAACAAGTGTTGTAAATTATTTTAAGATCATGACGTTAAATATAATGAACAAATGTTGTTAATTTTTTATTTAAGTTAAGTGATTAGATATATTTAATTTCTTAAACAATTGTTGTTATGAAATTAATGTTTTAATTAAAAGACACTTAATAAAAGGTTATTAAGTGATTAATTAACTTTTATAATTGTTATAATAGGGTTAATTATTTTATGAGAATAAACCTTAATAAAAGTTATTAAAAATTAATTATGTGTTAATAATAGTTATTAAGATAATTAATTAATTTTCTCTTGGATCTTTTAATTAAAGTTTTAAGGATCTAATCTAATTAAAATGATCTCTTAATAAAAGTTATTAAGAAAAGTCTACTAGTTATACTAATATATTAATTAGAAATGTTCTAATTATTTTTTTAATAATTCTTATTGAGAAAGATTATTTTATAAGGGGGTACTTAACAAAGAGTTGCTAAGTAATTAAAATTGGAATTAGAAATTCTTTTGAAAGTGTTATTTAGGAATTTTTACTTCTATCTAAATATTAGATTGTTTCGCATTAATAATTATTATTAATGTGATTTAAAATTAATCTAGGTGTTAAATTAATTAATTTAGAATTGTTCTAAATTATGCATGGAATATTTTAGAATTTTAATCTTAACTTTGTTTGCATATATTGATGTGTTTAATGCTTTAAATTAGATTTAGTGCATGTTAGAAAACAAGATTTTCGAAACATTCAATTTATCCAATTTTGATTGGTACTCAGATTTTAAGGAAACCAAAATTATTATTTTTTCAAAAATTTTAGCTATGCTTTATCACGTGTGGATGGTTAAAATTTGAAGTGGTCATGGACATGCGCTTTGTTTATTTCATATCATGTGATGTTGTGATTCTATAGATTATCTTGGAATGTGTTATATGTGTTAATTAAATGTTAATTAATGAGACCTGCATGCCTCTCTCTCTCTCTCTCATTCTATTGTAATTCTATCTCTCTCTATTATTGTACTCGGCCATAAGGCTTTCTCTTACAATTAATTTGTACTTAAAAATTGTTTCAAATTTTATTTTATATTGTAATTGATTGTGTCGGCTGAAGAGAGGCGAAGAAAATCCACAAGTGTAACTAGGAAGGCAAAAGGAGATGAGATCACTAGTGCCTATGTGTTTACATGTTTTAATTATTATAACGTTGTGGTGATTAATTGTATGGCTCTAGTTAATCACCGTGCTTTCCATGACCAACATAATGAATATGTATGGTTGATGCATGCCTTTTAGTTTTTTATTATGAATTGATTGCTAATATCTAGGTATAGTTAAATATATACGATATATTTATAAAATATCACCTAGGATGAGATCAACTTAACATAAACAAAACCATCAACATAAAGTCTAAGCTGGAGTGCGAGTCATTGAGAATGTCGTTTCTATGTGTTTACTCGAGATCTATCAGCATCTGATGAAAGAACTATTAACTATGGCATTGAGATGCCTTGAAATTGGAATAGAGGAATGGTGTAGCTATCCTCGCGTTTACCTGGGAGATGTATTCTTATTCTATTCTATCACGTTTTGATGGTAAAGCTTAGACCACGGATAATGATCTACTGTGTTTACCTGGGACCATTAAATACTTGGGAGTCGAAATTAGATCGGATATTGCAAGAAGTTGCAAGACCATGAGATGGTTGCTCTAAAATAATGGTATGATACTATGTGTTTATCAGAGGTCATACTATGGTTCATAGAGATTCTGATCCTCACTAGGCGACTGTCAGAGTCTTCCGTTCTATATACCTGAAGGTTATACAGTCCGTAAAAAAAAAAGTGGAAAAATAATTCAAGATAGAAGACCATAATTGAATTATAAGAATTATTTGCTTAAATCACGTTGTTTCTTTCGTTCACTAAAATGTCGTCTATTAATTCGAGATTTTGGCATAATGGATGCCAATACTTCTCATATTCAAATTGACTAGAAAACTCTGAAGAATATCTTCATAGTCGAATGAAAGTCACTATCCTAACCAAATATCATGAATCCTCTTACTTAGATAGACCAAGGTAAAGAGGTACTCATAGTATACCTTTTTGAAAGGTAATGGTTATCATAAAATCTCTTACTTGGATAGACCAAGAAGAAGAGGTATTCATGGTAAGCCTTTGATAAGGTTAGAGGTAAGGTATCAAATAGTCGAACCTACACCTGAAAGGATAAAGGAAATTCAGCTAAGATAGAGAAGTAGCTGTTCTCTCACTCCGACCAATATAAGGATATTGATAAAGGTAAAATGAATATGAAACTTGAAAGAAGTCCCATATATTCTTATTATTAATTTTTGCATGTATATTGGAGAATTAGCTTATCCAATATAAGATATTAGAAATGATTTTCAGATCTACGACAGTATACAAACTTAGACAAATAAAATAAAATCGAGAAAATGTAAGTATTGAGTTAGACTCGACAATTGTTCAAAATATACATAGGTTACAGTCAGACAGTAAATCCTTGTATATCTATAGGAGTCTAATATGAAACTAAATAATTGTTATTTAGTTCCATAAGATATCAAGAATTATAAAAGTGATAACATTGACTAAGAAGGACCAATAGTTGTTTTATAATATTTTAAAATCAGTCAATACACTATAGATTTTTGATGTGACATCTCATGTGATGAACGTTTACAAGTCTCCTATAAAAATGAACTACGTGAATCCTGATTATCTATATTATTGTACACAAGGTTGTGCAATAAGAAATTATTGGTGCTAATACATATTGATATAAATTGCCTAATATCTTCATAAGGCTAAAGATAATCATTTCCATTGACCTATCTTAATATTGATGTAAATTGTCTAATATCTTCATAGGGCTAAACATAATCATTTCCGTTGACCTACCTTACTAGTTTTCTCTTAGAAAGATTCGGCTGTGTGTACTTGCTAAAGTGCTAGTCGAATGTATCTAAGAGATTAAGATATAAGATCAAGATGAAGTGACAAATAAGAAAGAGTATTAATTTTTTTTTTGATTTGATCAAAAAAATTAATACTTAAGTACATGATTCTCACAAATCATTAAAAGGATAATTGTATCAACTCTCGATTGATCATCATCGTACATCATAGTGATATGATAGAATAAGAAATTGCATCTTATTAAGATCCATACAATACATAAAAGGATTTGCCAAACTCTTATATCCTTATGAATATGAGTATGAACATTAGATGTCCATACTTTACAAATGGTTCCAAATAAGTCAGTGTGTGTCCATATAAGATATGGAAATAAAATAATTCATATGACATGTGAATTATAAACAAACATGATTTTAAAGTCAAGTTATACCCTGGTGTGAATTTGTGAAATGTCTAAAGAATTTGGACATTACATTTATTAGCCATGAGATAATGAAATAATTATTATCTTGAAAGTTGTCTTCTATGAAGAGGAATATATCCTCATAGAAGACAGTGGGAGCTGATAAAACTAGAAGATGTTCTAGACTCACAAATTAACACAAGATTATTAGATAATCTTTGATTGTTTGGAACCACTCATAACACACATTAAAGAGGTTCATAGATTTTTGAGATTCTTTCGATGACTAGAAGGATATGTCTGACATATCAGATTTAGCAAAAGGGGAGGAGCTCAAAGATGTAGATTTTAAGCTAAAATCTAGGATGACGCTCTCTGTCATTTCAACTTTAAGATTGGCAAGAAGTTAAGAATTCTAAGCCATAGTCAATAATTACTATTGAGTTCAGAACTTGATAGTATTGCTAGAGGGTATTGTACCTAAAGCAAGCAAATCTTCGGAATGAAGATTAGTATGAATGGACCACTTAAAACTTATATGGTAAACTGAAGGAAATAGTCAATGTCAAAATGTTGACTTAGACAAGTTTTTCTCAGTGGTTACCATTAATAAGTTTATTAGAATTCTATTTGCCAATACTGCCTATCATAATTATGATGATGATGGCAATTAGATATGAAAAGTGTTCTCTCATTGTGATTGAGGAAAAGATGTATATAATACACCTTTAAAGGTTTTATAATATCCAAGAAGCAAGTTATGATTTCAAAAATTAATGTGAATCAAACTAAAGCTTCCAAAGTTATAATAAGACGCTCTCTGTCATTTCAACTTTAAGATTGGCAAGAAGTTAAGAATTCTAAGCCATAGTCTATAATTACTATTGAGTTCAGAACTTGATAGTATTGCTAGAGGGTATTGTACCTAAAGCAAGCAAATCTTCGGAATGAAGATTAGCATGAATGGACCACTTAAAACTTATATGGTAAACTGAAGGAAATAGTCAATGTCAAAATGTTGACTTAGACAAGTTTTTCTCAGTGGTTACCATTAATAAGTTTATTAGAATTCTATTTGCCAATACTGCCTATCATAATTATGATGATGATGGCAGTTAGATATGAAAAGTGTTCTCTCATTGTGATTGAGGAAAAGATGTATATAATACACCTTTAAAGGTTTTATAATATCCAAGAAGCAAGTTATGATTTCAAAAATTAATGTGAATCAAACTAAAGCTTCCAAAGTTATAATAAGAGTTTTTGACTTAATGGTCAGATATGACGTGATCATTAAGAATTATTACGGACTGTGTGTGTTCAAAGAGGACAATGGGAGTACGGTCGGTTTAGTAATGCTTTGTGATAATAACATCAAAGTCTTTGAGAATGACATCATGATGTTACAATCAGTAAAAGCATTATTAACCATGTTTTCCTCTATAATAGACTTGGTTATAACATCCTATGTATTAGAAATACGAATCTATTAAGATAGATCGGTGGGAATATTATATTGACCTGTATGTCAAAATGTTTGGCATAAATTCCATAATAAGTCTCAATTGTTGAGATATTGAATTTATTTCTTTAAGAAAAAAGTTCTTTAAAGGATACAGTAAAATTCTGATAAAAGGAGTGAAACACATCACTATGTATTTGAAAAGTGCAAAGGATGCACTCATGTATATGGAGAGAATGATTTGAAACTATGAGGCCACACTGATTCAAATCATGAGTTTAACCTTATAATAAGAAAGGAATTGATTGAAAAGGTTCTAACTCAGAACTCAATATTAAGATGATGACATAAACAAGTGATATTGTTATTGGAACAGTATGGATAAAAGAGTTCATCTCTGAACTAGATGTAGTTCTAATAGGTCTCTGATACTATCCCGTTATTGTAGAACAACAGTGGAAGTGATTAATTTTGTGGTCGAGCTATCGTCTCATCAGAAGTTGCAGAACATTCTGGGGCTCTTTTTACAAGGTCAGAGACAAATGATTAAAAAGAAATAACGAAATGGAAAATATTCTATTTGTAGATAATTTAGCAGATCCCTAACCAAGTCTTAGTCATTAACTTTATGTGTGCATCACTTAGATTTGATGGAGATCAAATGCGAAGGTGATTGACTGAAGTCTAAGTGGGAGATTGATGGATATAGGGGTCCTCTAAGCCAATCTTAAGACACCTATTTCAATCAGGTTCACTAAAAATGTCATTAAATTCATTATGTATATTAGTATATTTGTAACTGCGTATAATGAAGTCCATGAATGTGTGTAATAGTCATCAGATTATGATGAGATCATAATAATGAAAATGATGACTTATAAACACATTTTCTCAATTGTTCGTAGTCGTAGAACGTTTAAGAAGGACGTCAAACATCCAGTAAGACTAGTACAAGTTATTTCAACTTATATGATGAGGGTGACTGATCTCGTTACTTACTTGTGTGGAGACACAATGGTAAACCCATTGGTGCTCACTAAGGAATGAGTTTACTGAGCTGATCCGACATAAATTGTCGAATGGTAATTTACCTGACTGTCAACCGGCTTGATTCATCGTCACAGTTGCGTGGTCGATCTTTAGACTTGAGACACCAAAGACACCTTGTCGGTGGACTTCTAGACTTTGACTTTGACTTTGACTTACGAATCCCTATGCATAGGATCTCTAATAGTCAAAGATCGGGTCCAGCCGAAGACCTTCGAAGGTGATTGTGTGTTAAATAAAGGATCATTCGCTCTCAGGTAACTGAAGAGTAAATGCTCTAAAATAGATCCGCAAGAGTCTCTGGCTAGAGCAGAAACAATATCATAAAAGATGTTTTAGGATATTATATAGTAGGGTTTGATTCAAGTGAGTTGACCATCTAGGGTTTGATAGTTGACCATACCCTAGGTTAACTCAAGAGCGTTGTGCGAACGAAGGATTATAGCCACGCGGTAACTGTGGATGGACAAGTTCCATGAGTGGGTTGCTGAACCTCATTACCTTCCGGGAATATGTGGTGTTACTCGGCACCCAACTTGATCGGAAGTCTGACTAAATTTGCATGAGATGTTAATTCGGTTAAATAGTTAGTTTATATCAAGATATCAATTAATTACAATAAGTCAATAATTAGTTATTAGACTTAACAGGCTAAAAATCAGACTCATTAATGGGCCTAGAGGGTCACACGCAATAAGATTCTAAGTCGGTGGTGTTTTGGTAGGATTTATATTAGGTCGAGGACTTTTGTGAAAAGTCACGCCGACTTAGTATATATACGCGCTATTTTCCCATGCTGGTCGTCCCTGTTTTCTCTCTCCTACTCCTCTGGATGTCCCGTTCGAGGCGCCGGGAATGTCTCCGTCTCCACCGCACGTGATTCCCGAACGTAGGGAATTCCCGTCTACGGGTTTTCGGACATCATTGTAGCGAAGAATCTTCAGCAAGCGAGCTGATACGGACGAGGGAGCGAGGACGAACCACCGCGGAGGACCGCGTGGATACCGGTGGAGGCCAGACACTTTTGCAGCTGGTGGCATCGCCTCGATGCAACCGAGATGGAAGTGGATTCGAATCTGCGCATGGTAATCAGATTACTTCCAGTTAGTTTTCGGTTTGCGTTTTCGTTCTGAATCGGATCATTGGGCGTCGGGTGAGATTTTGTTCATTGTTTCCGCTGTGTTCTTCTCGTCCAGCTCATTCACCTTTCATTCCCATATGCATCGGCTTATTCTAAATCAACATATCCAGGTTCACCCAACCCAACAGGTTCTCGGTGCCCTATCCATCTCATGGAGGTCCATGCACCAATCCTTATCTTTCTCAGAAATTGGAGATGCGTAATTTGTAAAGGGACCATGGGATGTGTATGCGATAGCACCTACTGGCAGTAAAGACAAGTAGTTCGCTCCTTCTCTTGATCTGATCTTCTCCTTATTCCGTTTCATTTGAGGTGGCCCGACCTTCTGTCGAGTATGTTTTAAGGGGACAATTTTCAAATTATCTTCTTAAATCATTCTTCTTCAAAAGGTCTGATTTTACCCCCATTTTGTGGCTTCTTCCTCGTAGAGATCCAATTTCAAATTTTAGGTCAACAATTCTCTATTTATTATAATTATAATTATTAAATAAATAAGTCAGAATTTAATGGACAGCCAAGGATGCCTTTCAAAGAGGGGTCGATCTCCAAGATTTGGAATTCGACCTCGGCATGACAAACAGGTCTAACTCCACCTTCAAATAAACCATTCCCAGAGGGGAACGGGTAGAGTTGTCATAAGCGGTAACAGATATGGGGGAAGGCAACCACTTCTCCTTGGGTATACCACTGAACTCTAGAGTCTTTGGTGATAACACATTGATGGAAGCCCTTGCATCAACCAGACATGCATCTACTGCCTTCTTGCAAATATTCACTGTAATGCTGAGTGCCATGCTCTTAGCCGCTGGCGGTGCCAACTCAGATGCATGGAATGAAATGGAGGGCTGGTCCCCCTGTAGAACTAGCAGTGCAGTGATCTTCTCCACTGGCACATCCTCATTGACTATAACCCTTTTGAGATACTTCATTAAAGCTTCTTGATGGATTTTTGATCTTTTGATCAGTTCAAGCACCGAGATGCATGCCGGTATTCTGTCTAAATGCTTCAACAAGTCATATTGAGTGCCAGCTGAACTCTCTTCATTCTGTACTTCCTCTGGCGGCTGTGTTGGGCCGTCTCTAACTGTGGATTGAGGAAAGACCTTGTTGAAGATTCTTCCACTCCGGAGCGCATGCTGATCCTCATTGGAAGGTGATATCGTGAGTACTGCCGGGTTAATGAGGGCTTTGGAGGGGGTAATGGGTTTATGTATAGATGATGGTGGGTTATTTGGTGGAGGTGTTAGAATGTGGATGAGTGGTTTGGAGGGATGTATGGTATTGGGGTAGGTGATTGGTGCAGATGATGTTGGGAAGGGAATACAGAGCAATAGTTTGGAAGGTAGGAGGGGTTCGTGATTGAGTTGTGGATGGTTATTTGGTGGATACATGGTGGCGGAGGGAGTAATGGGTTTAAGGAAGGTAGACGGTGGAATGGGTTTATGGTGAACGGGTGTTGGTATGGAGGTGATGGTTATGGTTTTTGGCTTAGGTATGCGGAGAATGCGGCGAGGTGGTTGCTCGGCGGTACTCGGGATATGGCCTGTTGAGTAAATAGAGGAGGATTCCTCTACCTTCTATTGTTGACCCCTATTAGCCTCAGACTGGCTGTTAGTAAGGATTGGGGCAACCTAGTTTTGATTCTCCTGTAGCGGGTTCTACATTGTGCCCATGTTTGGTGGTGTTGCTGCCTGTGCTAGTCTTTTTTGCATCTGTTGTTGTTGCTTTTGTGGTCTTTTTGCCTTCAAGGCGGCTATGTACTTCCTCATCTCTTCCTAGTCAATCCCCCCTTGCTCATTCAAATCATGCATTGGAAACATGCATCCATTGTATGCTTGGGTTGTCTGTGGAAGAAACAATATACTGCCACTGTTGCTGTTGGTTTCTCACGAGCAGTGGTTGATTATTGTTCATAGTGCTGATTTGTTCATGGGAGAGTGTGCCTTCAGTAATGGGACCCATGTTAGGAGAATTTGGCATTGCAGGCTTTCGAGGTAGAAGTCTGCTAGGTCTATGGGGGTTAAAAACACTAACAAAAGTGGAATCCTTGAACGCGTTTTGAGCATAACGCGCCCTCTCATACAGATCTGCCATGGTGGTTAGATTATTCAATGTCAATACCAATTTATAATGGGGAGTGGCGTTGGCAACCATCATCTTCACCAATTCTTGTTCGGACAGGTGATCTCTTATTTTCTCAACCATTCATCGCCATCTGTCAGTGAACATTATGAAGCCTTCATTAGGCTTCATCTTCTCGTTGAACAAATCAGTAATGAACAGGGTAAGTGCCACCCAATCTTTGTACCTTTGCAGGAACTTCTTTGACACAATATCGAAGTTCTCTACTTCACTTGGGTCCAGAGAGAAAAACCACTCCAAGGCTAACCCTTCCAATGACCTCCTGAAGAGGAAGGCTAATGCTCTCTTATCATACTGCCAGAACGATCATTCATATAGGAATTCCTTAATATGAAGGAAAGGATTGCTTGCGCCATTGTACTTTCTGTAGACTGGCATTTTAGAAGGCAGGAGATGGAAGACTAGCAGATCAGGTACATATAATTCAAGAGCAGTTTTACCATCCATCTTCCTCTCAAAACTCTTGAAACGCTCATCCATCTGAGAAATTTTATTAAGTAAAAGATGAGTGACAGAATCTGCTGGTAGAGGTGGGGGTTGTTGAAATGACTACCTCTTGGAATAAGCAAGGATGTGAGGGCAGTAAGGTTGTGGACTAGCAGTATTTCCACCCTACCCGAAGGCATTCTAATAAATTGGAGTCTGTGGCCTGACAAGATGCTGCGAACTAGATTGTTTATGATCCGTGGGCCGAGGGGTAGAAATACGGTGGCCTTCCATGGCCCAAGTAGGAGCTTGATAAACAGAAGGGTGAGCCAAGGGATTTGGTTCAGACGGAGGCGAAGGACTTTTCCCTTTCAGAATAGATTGGACGGCGTCAAACTGACGAGGGTCCACATGATTAGATAGAGCTCCCATAAGGGTAGCGAGATCAGAAGGATGATTGGAAGGGGGCCCGACTTGGTCTTGGACTCCTTTGAAGACGGGGTTGTAGATGACATGAACAATGGGAATGATTGCCTATATCCTGATTATATTGATCATAAGTTGAATTAATCTGAAATTGAGGGACATGAGCATCTCCCTCGTGTATAGTTTGGAATTGATTGGAATTATGAGAGATGTAAGCATCTCTCTCATCTTCTGAATAAGATGGATCATAAACCTGAGGGGCATAAGCATCTCCCTCATACTGCACCACATCTTCTTGTTCGAAGACCACCATGCCGAGAGTTCTACCTGATCGGAGCATCATGATATTGATTTTTTTGGATAAAGATTAAAATA
Source organism: Zantedeschia hybrid cultivar (assembly GCA_030544215.1). Taxonomy (NCBI): domain Eukaryota; kingdom Viridiplantae; phylum Streptophyta; class Magnoliopsida; order Alismatales; family Araceae; genus Zantedeschia; species Zantedeschia hybrid cultivar. The sequence continues at coordinate 38,184,975 of JARZZO010000012.1, read as the reverse complement.
AGTTGTGCAAAGGATTAGCAAAAAGTGGATGGTTACGTTATCTTAAGATTCCTGATGGAAGTCTGAGGTTTGCTGTTCCTACAACAACCGCCGCAATTTTTACGCCGTTCCCTAACCTCAAATCCACCTCGCCTATTCCCACCTTTCGCTTACTTGTCAGCATTTGTATATCATGGCAGATATGGGCAGCACATCCCGTATATAATGCTCAAGATGTAGAATCTCTAAATGACAAGTTGATATCTATCATATAGATATATGAAGCTTCTGATAGTTTCACCTTTCCATGAGGTTTATCGTTGAGGAACTCCTTACAGTTCCTCTTCCAGTGACCCCGCTGCTTACAGTAGAAATAGTCACCCTTTACTACTCCTTTGCCTTTGTCCTTTGATCTTTTATTGTACACGATCATCTTTGCCTCCGGGACATCTAATGCCGGTTCAACAAGAGGATCAGTCCCAAGGATGTAGGCAATGTACTTAGATCTGAAGACATTTTTCAGGTTTTTGAGCCAATCCAAGTAGTTCAAGCTAATCAAAAGATTGACATCAAGTATGCCACGGAGTGGGTTATTTGACGACATATTTCCCTACAGGAGATAAGTAATCTATTTAAGTCGGATTTTCAGTTATTAAATATAAAACAAGACATGATATTTTGTTCAAATTTTAACTCTCACTAATTTTCGGCGGACTGTATAACCCTCAGTTATATAGAACGGGAGACGCCGACAGTCTCCTAGTGGAGATCAGAATCTCAATGACTTGTAGTACAACCTTGTGGATAGCACGAGATTACTGTAAAACAATCAAAGAGCACCCATCTCATTGGACTTGCAACTCCATGTAATATCCGATGCTTCGGTCCCAAAGATTTAATGGCCTTGTGGATAGCACAACAAGCCACTAATTTTGGTCTAAGCTAACCTTCATTACAAGACGAGCATAGATTTGCATGCAGTTCTTGTGGATAGCACAACAAAGCTACATGGTTCCTCTACCCCGATCAATAGGCATCAATGCCATAGCCATAGTCTCTCCTTACAATTATACAGGTCTTGTGGTAGCACAACAAACCTGCCTAAAGTAATTTGAATCCTATGACTATAACGCTAGTGGACCACGCATTAAGTTCTTAACTACTCACGTTGTGGCTTAGAATTTAGACGAGGGTATTTAGATAACTTTTATCTTGGTCTCTCCTAGGAGATAGTATATAAATATATCATATATATTTACTAAATATTATACCTATTTTGATTCATAATCAAAAAGAAAAATATGGCATCTTATACATGTTTACTGTGGTCATGGATAGCAAAGTAGTTTGACTGGAGCCAACAATCAAACGCACACAAAATCTAATATAACATTTACATTAGATAACTTGCAAACTCAAAAAGCAAAGGTTCTCCATCTTTCTGCCTTCCTGGTAGCAGTTGTGGATCGTCCTCGCTCATTCCTCGGTTCCCTCGATCAGATTACAACAATTCTAGAATTACATATAAGTTGAAGAAAGCCTTATGTCAAGTGTCCGGCCTCTAGCGAAGTCCACGCGATATTCCTCGTGGTGCATATCCGCACGGTTCCTCATTCTTCGTAGCTCACAAAGCCACTGCCGTTTGCCGTAACGATCGCTGCAACGCGCAGACGATTTTCTATCAAACAGGAGTCAGAGAAGCGACAAAGCAGACCTGGGGATCTGGGCTCGTCTGGGACGCCAGAGAGAAAGAGGAAGAGAGGAGGGGGCAGCCAGGGTTGAGCAGTAGCCTGGCCTGCACAGACCGTTTGCTATATTTTGTACTAATGGTGCGGTTTTTCATAAAAACCCTCAGTTACTATAAAACCCACTTATTTATCCATTGCATTGAGAATCATTTGCTTGTGATTCTCTAGGCCCAATAACCAGTCCGATTAATGGCCCAATAAGCCCAGTGGCTCCTCACTAGCCTGATTAATCAATTAATAACTCATATTAATTAATTAATCAATCGAATTAATGTCGCACATCGAATTCGATCAGACTTCCGATCACGTTGGATGCCAAGCAACACCGTGTGAACCTGGAAGGTATTGGGGTTAACTAACCCACTCTTGGAACCTTTATGCCGACAGTTACCGTATTGATATAATCCTTCATTCGTATAATGCTCTCAAGTTAACTCAGGGTATGGTGTACTATCAAACCCTAACCGGTCGACTCACTTAGATCGGATGTTGTCGTATAATATCAGAAAACTCCTTTCTCAATATTATCGTCCGCCCTGGCCAAGGACTTTCGCGCATCCTTCCTAGAGCATTCTCTATCTAAGTACCGAGAGCGAATGATTCCTTATTGACACTCAATTCCCTTCGACGATATTCCGCTGTATCCGATCCTTGGATATTTAGAATCCTATGTTTAGAAATTCATAAACCAAGGTCAAAGCACAGAAGTCCACTGACAATGTGTCTTTGGTGTCTCAGGTCCTAGAACCATCCACGCAACTATGACAATAGAATCAAGCTGGTTGACAATGAGGTACAATACCATCCAACGATTCAGTTGGATCAGTTTAGTGAACTCATTCTCTAATGAGCACTTATAGATTCACCTTAGTGTCTCCATACAAGTGACTATGAGATCAATCACCCTCATCTTATGAGCGGGAGTAATCTGTAATAGTCTAACCAGATATCCGATGTCCTACTCGGATATCCTCTAACTATGAACTATTAAGAATATGTGTTTAAGTGATCAGTCTCACTAGTATGATCTGATCATAATCTCATCACTATAGCACATACTCACGGACTTCTTTATAAGACGATAATAACACGTATTAGACATAATGAATTAATTGCCATATTAATAATACATGAATGAGAATTACGTAGTCAGATTGTCTTGTAGGCCACCTAAGACTAACAAAAACCTAGCTGGTCGATTCGCTTGAATCGGATGTCGTTAATCTATATCAGACAACTCTTTATCTGATAGAGAGTCTACCTTGACTAGGGACTTAAGCACATCATTTCTGGAACATTCTTTCTCCAATTACCGGGAGTGGATGATCCCGTATTGAACACACAATTACCTTCAAGGGCATTTCCCTAAATCCGATCATTTGACTTATTGATAACTGATGGTTAGGGATTCATTAGTCAAGGTCAAAGCTTAGAGACCTATCATCAAGATATCTTTAGTGTCTCAGGTCCAAGGTGTTAGTATTAGATGGTCTCAAAGCCAATCCGATACTATGTATTGATTCAGTTTATTAATAAATGAAATGAATTCATTGTGTGTAATTAATTCGATCTATGTTTATCGTATCACGATGAAGTCCATGTACATGTGCAACAATCTTCGGATTATGATGGATCATAATTACGGGACCGAAGACTTATAAACACATGTTCTTAATTGTTCCTAGTCACAGGATGTTTGAGAAAGACATCAAACATCCAGATAGACTAGTATAAGTTTTTTCAACTCATATGATAAGGGCGACTGATCCTATAAGTCACTTATGTGGAGACACTATGCTGGACCTGTAGGTGCTCATTGGCGAATGAGTTCACTGAACAGATCCGACTATGAATCACTGGATGGTAAACACCTCACTGTTAACCAGCTCGATTCATTTGTTACGGTTGCGTGGATGATCCTTGGACCTGAGACGCCAAAGATATCTTGTTGGTAGGTTTCTGAACTTTGACCTTGACTAAAAAATCCCTAACCATGGGTTATCAATAAGTCAAGTGATCAGGTTCAGGAAAATGCCCTCAAAGGTAATTGTGTGTTCAATAGGGGATCATCCGCTTTCGGTAGTTTGAGAGAGAATGTTCCACAAATAATGTGCTTAAAGTCCCTGGCCAAGGTGGACTCTATATCTGATAAGGAGTTATCAGATTTAGATTAACGATATCTAATTCAAGTGAACAGACCTATTAAGGTTTAACAGTAAACCATACCCTAGGTTGATTCGGAAACATTGCACGGATGAAGGATTATATCCGTGCGGTAACCGTTGACGAAAAGGCCCATTGTGGGTTTGATTAACCCCAATGCCTTCCGGGATAATGTAGTGTTGCTTGTCACCCAACGTGATCGGAAGCCCGTCCGAATTTATTGTGGTGACATTAAATTTAGCTGATTAATTAATATATGAATATTAATTAATTCAGTGGGTCAGTAAGAGGTTACTGGACTTAATGAGCCATTAACTGGACTGGTATTTGGGCCTAGAGGGTCACATGCAAATGATTTTCTAGTTGGTGGATCTTTAACTGGGTTTTGGATAAGTTCTAATTTTTATGAAAAACTGCGAATGGACTCCTTATAAAAGCTAGCGACCAGGGTCAGGGGCCAGCAACCCTAACTCTGGCCGCCCCCCTCATCTCTCTCTCCTCTCTCTCTGGCGCCAGCCTCATCTGGGCGACTCTCGACAAAGTTGCATCGACTCCCGTTCTTCGTGTTCTCGTCCGACGAGAAATCGTCTTCACATGTCGCGGAGAATCACACGAAACCAGACGGGATCCGCGAATGTTGCTACGAGCGAGGAAGCAAGGATGATCCACCAAGAGGAAGATTGCGTGGATACCGCTAGAGGCCACTCACGTGCGCGGCTTGCAGGATCACACCGCCAGAACCGTTCAAATGCGGATTCGAATCCGCGCAAGGTAAATCATCGTTACCAATTAGTTTTAATGATCGAAATGGGATAGATCCGATCCCGACAAATTTTATTCAGCTGCCTTTTCGGTCGGATCTCGACACAGCAAATCCAACAGTGGTATCAGAGTCAGGTTCCACTGTGTTTTCGCCGTTTCGATCTCTAAAATTTGTTGTTTTAGAATTTAATTCCACACTCTAATTTAATTTTCTATTTGGTTAATATTCATGAGATGATTATTGTGATAGGATCATGTTTTAACCTTATAAAAATTAAATTTTTGGGTTATTTTCGCAAGTGTTCTTCGTTAGACGAAGAACGCTTCGTTTTTGAGTGATAAAGATCCATGTGATGGATCTTTCTAGTCCAATATCACTGCAACCCTCTCCACTAGTGCTAGGCAAGTTACTGGAGGCATGGAGAACGGTTCTCCGGTGGCCATGGATCTCCTTCTTCCTCCCACGTTTTTGAAACAAGAAAAGAGGGAGATATACCAACCGCCCCCCCCCCCCTAAAAAAAATAAAAAAAAAGGACCTCTAGGGCTCTCACCGGTGGCCTGGACGGCACCGGCACCGTTGCCGTTACCGGCGGACGAGCACCAGCGTTCGCCTGGCGCTGGTGTCGACGCCGGAAGGGAAAGGGGGGCATCGTCGGGTTCCCTATAATGCAAGGAACCCTCGAGCAGCCTGGTTAGGCGGCTAGCGTTTCCCTGGCCGTTGACCGGGACCAGCCTGGCTGGACCCTGGCCCTGGCCAGGTGGTCCGAGCCAGGGCCCAATCGAGCTCGGACTAGGGCTTTGGCCCTAGGTCCGAGCCCATAGCTAGACCCTGGTCGGGCCTGGCCCGAGCGAGGGGCATAGCTGGGCTAAGCCACCCATTTATTTTTTTAAAAAATATATTTATAGATTAATTGAATTTGTTATAATATGATTTTCAAATTTAATTTTTTTAATTATTATTGGGTCCTAATAATAAAAGATTATGAATCTTTATTAATTAATTAACAAATGTTGTTAATTTATGTAATTAATCTAAGTTGTTAGATTGATTACTTAATAATTTAATTGTTAAATTACCCCCACTTCATTTGGAGTGTTCAAATGCAGCATGGAATATTCTTAAACCATTAGTTTTAAACTTAATATGCACATATGATGTGATTTAATTGCTTGTTTAAATTTTTTTTAATGACCATGATATTATATTTTCGAAAATTCAAAATCCAAATTTTATTTGGTCTTTGGTTTATGAAACCATAAAATATTATTTATTTTCAAAAATTTTATTTAGCCATGTGATGTGCATTACATGTGTGGATTGTTTAAATAAAACACATGGTGGTTATGGATGAGCATTAATTGTGGATATGGAATGTGATTCTATGGTTTATTATTTGTTAATAAATAAAGGTATGCAAACCTCTCCCTCTCATATTCTATTGTGTTTCTACCTCCCTCCTTGATGTATTCGCCATAAGGTTTCCTCTTATAAATTATCATGTAATTATGAATTTATGATGTAATTTGATCGAGGCGGCTGCGCATGGAGTGAGGATGATCTACAACTACAACTAAATGAATATGAAGGAGTTCATTGAATCTATGAGTTTGTAGACTCATGATATAAAATGTTATATTGTGTGTGTGTGTGTGTGTGTGTGTTTGATTGTCTGGCTCAAGTCAAACCGCAGTGCCGTCCATGACCACACTAATGACATGTATGATATGCATGTTTTTTTTTTTTAATGAATCAAATTAGTTAGGTTATTAGTATAAATATATATATTCGATATATCTAATACTATCGCTTAGGATGAGACCAAACTAATTAATATAAAACCTTCGTTTTAAAGTATAAGTCATAGCGCGAGTCATTTAGAATGCACCGCATGGCTCTCCATCAATATAGTTATTAAATCTCGATTCTTTGGTGGCATATTATTCGTGTTTACCTGGGATTTGCCATCATCTAATGAGAGGTCTATTGACTATGGCATGGGATGCTTGGAGATTGGAATAGAGGAACAGTATAGCTATCCGCGTGTTTACCCAAGGGCTATATTCCTACTCTATTCCATCGCATATTGATGGCAATGTTTAGAACATATTTAATGGTCTACTGTGTTTACCTAGGACCATTAGTGATCTGGAGCCGAAACAAGATCAGATATTGCAAGGAGTTGCAATTATCATGAGATGATTGTCTGAGATAACAGTATGATACTATGTGTTTACTCGAGGTCATACTGTGATGCTTGGAGATTCTGATCCCCACTAGGAGACAATCGGTGTCTCCTGTTCTGTATATCTGAGGGTTATATAGTCCGACAAAAATTAGTGAGAATAAAATTAGATAAACAAAGTCTATGTCCTGTTTTAAATTAATAAACTAATAGTCTGCTAATTTTAATTTGATTATCTCTTGTAGGCTAAAATGTCATACAACAACCCGTTGCGTGGCATACTTGATGCCAATCATTTGACAGGCCCAAACTACTCAGACTGGCTCAGAAACCTGAAGATTGTCCTCGGGTCTGAACAAATTGCTTATGTCTTGGATGATGAACCTCCTACTGAACCAGCATTAAATGCACCAGTGGAGGACATGCTGACATATGAGAAATGGAAAGAGGATTCCACCATGGCCCAATGCTACATGTTAGCCTCTATGAGTAATGAGTTACAGAGGCAACATGAAGAGATAGATGCTAGATCCATAATGCTTCATCTTAAGGAACTATTTGTTGAGCAAAACAGGATCGAGAGATATCAGATATCTAAGAATCTGTTCAAGGCTCAGATGGCAGAGGGATCTTCAGTACAGACTCGTGTTGAAGATGATTGAATGGGTGGAAAGGCTGGATGCTCTTGGGGTTCACTTCCCAAGGAGATGCATACCGACCTTATGTTGTTCTCACTTCCACAATCATATGCTCAGTTCATTGTGAACTTCAACATGAACAAAATCCAAACCACCTTAGCTAAACTACTGAACATGTTGAAGACTGTAGAGGGGAACCTTGTAAAGGATAAACCCCAAATCCTCATGGTTGGTAAGACCAACAGAAAGAGACTTGCAGTCCAAGCCTTTAGGAAAGGTATGAACAAAGTTCGGAGAAAGGCAAAGGTTGTTAAGAAAGACAAAGACAATAACTCTGAGCAAGGTGATTGCTTCTACTGTCACCAAAAGGACCACTGAAAGAGGAATTGCAAAGAATACCTCAAGGACAAGTCTCAAGGAACAGTGAAGCAGCAGGACGCTTCAAGTATCTATATGATAGATGTAAATTTGTCAATAAGAGATTGTACATCATGGGTATTAGATACTGGATGTGTATCTCATATCTGCAATTCTATGCAGACATTGACAAGAAGACGTAAGCTGAGGACCGGCGAGGTAGAGTTGAGGCTAGGTAACGGCGCAAGAGTTACGGTGATCGCTGTGGGGACAGTAAAGCTCAAGCTACCATCCGGAGACACTTTTTCATTAGATGAATGTTATTATGTACCTAGCATAATAAGAAATATTATTTTCATTTCATATTTAGATAGAATTGGATACAATTTAAATTTTGGGAACAATAGTTGTTCAAATTATTTTGAAAATAAATTAATAGCTTTTGCTATCTTGTCCAATAGTTTGTATCTATTAAATGTGTCTCATGAAAATTTACACGTCGGTTCTTCAATTAAAAAAAGTAAGTATGAAATGAGCAAAGTCTACTTATGGTATTATAGGCTTGGACACATTGGTGAAAACAGACTCCAAAGGATGCATAAAGATGGATATTTAGATCCATTTGATTAGGAATCATATGCAACCTGTAAGTCATGTTTAATGGGTAAAATGGCTAAGTCTCCATTCCAAAGACATATTAGAACTTATACATTCAGATGTACGTGGTCCTATATCTACCCAAGCCATTGGTGGTTTTTTGTACTTCATCACGTTCACTGATGATTACTCAAGGTTCGGATTCATATACTTATTGAAGTATAAATCTGAAGCCTTTGAGAAATTCAGAGAATTTAAGAATGAAGTAGAGAAACAAACTAGAAGGAGTATAAAAACCATCCGATCCGATCGGGGTGGTGAATACTTGAGTACAAATTCATTAAATACTTAAAGGGTAATGGTATCATTTCTCAGCTTACACCTCTTTATACACTTTAGATGAATGATGCATCAGAAAGGAGAAATCACATATTAATGGAAATGGTGCGATCTATGATGAGCATGTCCAAATTACTAGTGTCCTTATGAGGATATGCACTTAACTCGGCTATGTATATCCTGAACAAGGTACTCAGCAGATCTGTTGAAACCACTCCATATGAGATATGGAATGGTAGGAAACCAGACCTTAAACGTATTAAAGTCTGCGGATGTCCTGCTCATGTTAAAAGACATGACGCAGATAAGCTGGAGTCCAGAACTAACAAATGCAGATTTGTGGGATATCCAAAAGAAACTTATAGATATTACTTTTATCATACTAGTGAACAAAAGGTGTTTGTGGTAAGGACAACTGTCTTTCTAGAAGAAGATTATATTCTCCAGAAAGACAGTGGGAGTAAAGTAACTCGGGAATAAATTCCAAACCCACAAACTGGTAATAGTTCATCAGATGAACTGTCAGTTTAAGAACCTGTTCAAAATAATACACAGGTACTTCGTATGCTTGAAAGAGTACCTAGACCACCAGAAAGATATGTGGGACATATTAATTTGGATGGTTCAATGGTACTTTATAATGAGGATGATGATCCTAAGACTTACCAAGAGACTATTGAAAGTCCAAAGGCCGGGAAATGGCGGGAAGCCATGAATTCTGAAATACAGTCTATATACATCAACCAAGTTTGGAACTTGGAAGATTTATCCGTTGGTATAGTACCTATCGGCTGCAAATAGATTTTTAAAAGAAAGATCAGTGCAGATGGACGTATTGAGACTTATAAAGCAAAATTAGTGGCGAAAGGTTATCGTCAAAGACAAGGTGTTGATTGTGACGAAACTTTTTCACTTGTTGCCATGATTAAGCCTATTATAATTCTTCTCGCCATTACTGCCTATCATAATTATGAAATGTGGCAGATGGATGTGAGGACTGCCTTCCTCAATGGACACCTCGAGGAGGAGGTATATATGATACTATTAGTTTTAGGTGGCCTACAAGACAATCTGACTATGTAAATCTCGTTCATTTATTAATATAATGGCATAATATTCATTATGTGTAAATCGTATTAATTATCGTCTCATAATGAAGTCCGTGAATATGTGCTATAGTGATCAGATTATGATGAGATCATACTAATGAGACTGATCACTTAAACACACGTATTCTTAATTGTTCCTAGTCGGAGGATATCCGAGAAGGACATCAGATATCCGGTTAGACTAGTACAGATTACTGTTGCTCATATGATGAGGGTGACTGATCTCATAAGTCACTTGTGTGGAGACACTAAAGCGAATATGTAGGTGCTCATTGGAGAATGAGTTCACTGAACTGATCCGACTGAATCGCTGGATGGTATTGTACCTCACTGTCAACCAGCTTGATTCTATTGTCGCAGTTGCATGGATGGTCCTCGAACTTGAGACACTAAGGACAACTTGTCGATGGACTTCTGTGCTTTGACCTTGGTTTACGAATCTCTAGCCACGGGATTCTAAAATTCCAAGGATTGGGTACAGCGGAATACCGTCGAAGGGAATTATATGTCAATAAGGAACCATTCGCTCTCGGTACTTAGAGAGAGAATGCTCTAGGAAGGATGCGCGGAAGTCCCTAGCCAAGGCAGACGATAATATCGGGAAAGGAGATTTCCGATATTTATCAGTGGCATCCAATCTAAGTAAGTCGACCGGTTAGAGTTTGACAGCACACCGTACCCTGAATTGACTCGAGTGCATTATACGAGTGAAGGATTATATCCACGCGGTAACTGTCGGCGGAAAGGTTCCAAGAGTGGGTTACTTAACCCCGATACCTTCCGAGTTCTCGCAGTGTTGCTTGGCACCCAACGTGATCGGAGGCCCGATCGAATTCTATGTGCGACATTAATTCGATTGATTAATTAATTAATAAAGGGTTATTAATTGATTAATAAAGCTAGTGAGGAGTCACTGAGCTTGTTGGGCCATTAACTGGACTGGTAATTGGGCCTAGAGGGTCACACACAAATGATTCTCAAGGCGATGGATAAATAAGTGGGTATTTTACAAACCGGGGGTTTTTATGAAAAATCGAACGGTTAGTATAAAACATAGCGAACGGACTGAGCAGGCCAAGTTGCTGCTAACCCTAGCCGCCCCTCCTCTATTTCTCTCTCTCTCTGGCGTCTTAGACAGATCCAGATCTACTCCGCCGCTTCTCCGAATCCCGTTCGACGGGAAATCGTCCGCGGGTTGCGGCGATCGTTGCGTCGACCGGCGGAGGTTTCGTGGGCTGCGAAAAACGAGGAACGTGAGGATATCCATCGCGAGGAGGATCATGTGGATTTTGCTAGAGGCCGGGCGCTTGCGCGGCTTGCGTTGTTGCACCGACGGAACTGAATTGTTGCGGATTCAAATGCGCACACGGTAAGAACCGATAATCCGATTATCGTGTTTTTAGATTTTTCAAAACGGGAACGGATCTCCGTTTTTATTTTATTTTACGCTGCGCGTGAGATCCGGAGAAACCAGAGAACCCAACAGTGGTATCATAGCCAAGTTCCACTATTTCTCGTCCCGTTTCGGTCTCCGATTTATTAATTCCACGAATTTATTCCATGCACGAATGCGATTATATTATTAGAACTGTATTCATATGATGAACACAAAATTAATTGGATTAATGTTCTGTAATTTTCGAATATTATTTTGGGGTTTTTTCGTGTTCTTCGTAGGACGAAGAACAGAGGATTTCGGGCCATTCGACGGTTTTGTACGGACTTCCCAATTGTTGAGGAAGAGAACCAGACCCCTGCTATGCGTATGCTCACCACCGGGGCTGGTGGCCGGCGGCGGAGAGCCGCTGTTCATGGCCGGAGAACCCCCCATCTTCTTGTTATTCTTGGGCTTTATGAAAAACCAGGAAACAGAATTTTGGGGCTCGGCCTTGGTGCTTTTGGCCCCTTTTCGGCGAGCTCACCGGCCAGGTTGGGACCGGACGGCGCCGGGAGACCGGCCACCGGCTGCCAGCTGCAGGAGGGGCATCGCCATCGGGCCCCTACCTCCCCTTCCTACGGCCGTCGGCCACCTGCAAATTAGGGTTCGGGCGTTTGGCATTTCGGGAAGAAGGAGAACCAAGCGGACCGCCCGACCCCGACCCGGTCGAACTGGGCCGGGCGCTGCAGCTCGGGGCGGCCCATGCCCGGACCTGGTTCAAGCCAGGGCTCGAGCTTGGCCGAGCCAGGGCTCAAGCCTGGCCAAACCAGGGTTCGAGCCAGGCTGCCTATTTGGCTCAGCCTTGTAACCCTTAACCCCTATTACCCTGATTTATTAAATTGGATTTGTATTTAAAATTTGAAATTGTTTTAAATTTTAGATTAGAATTATGATTTAGTTAATTATTTTATTAATGATTTTGAATCATTAAGTCAATTAAGGATTTATTAATTAGCAATTAGTTGTGAATTAATTAAGGTTAATATTAGTTTAAGTGTTAAATTAATTATTGACCTTAATTTGTCTAATTTTAAGAGTTAAAATTAATGGTTAATAATTATTAATCTAATTGTTAGATTATTAGTTATTAATACATCTAAATGTTAATTATTATTTTGAGTTAGTTATTAATTTAATTGTTAAATTAATAATTAACTTAAATGACTGATTTAAATGTTAAATTGGTAGTCTTTGATTAATTATTGTTAGTCATTAATTTAATAATTAAATTAATGATAACTTTAATTATTTAATCTAAGAGTTAGATTAATTAATTATTAATTACTTAGTTTTAATTATTAGTTTAAAAGTTAAATTAATAATTAACATTAATTGATTAATCTAAATGTTAGGTTAGTAATTAATAATTAATTATAGTTGATTATTAATTTAAGTGTTAAATTATTAATTAACTTTGTTGGAGTAGTCTAAGAGTTAGATTAGTCATTAATAGTTTAATTGTTAGATTATTAATGGGGTTTAATCTAGGTGTTAGATTATTAGAATTGTTCTAATTTGTATGGAATAATCTGGAATTATTAATTTGGATTGTGTGTACATGTGATGTGTGTTTTTGATGCTTTTAAATTTGATTTGATTGCATGATTAATTTAATTAAAAGTATTTTTGAAATTCAAATGCCAATTTTGATTGGATCCCAGCTTTTTGAAAGCCAAAATTATTTATTTTGAAAAACTCTTTTATTTTAGCCATGTGATGCGCTATATCTTGTGTGGGATGTTTAAAACACACCGTGATCATGGATATGCACTTAATTAATTATTCATGTGATGAATGGATTATGTGGATTGTGGATGTATGGTTATTTATTAATTGTTAATAAATAGAGGTCTGCGCACCTCTCTCTCTCTCATACTCCGATGTATTTCTACCTCCCTCTCTCTTGTACTCGCTATAAGGCCTTCTTCAATTTACTTGTAAATTCTAGAATTTAAATGTAATATGATTGAGGCAACTGAGGAAGGAGCGAAGACGATCCACAACTGCAACCAGGAAGGTGAAAAGATGGAGATCTCTTGCCTATGTGTTTGCAGGTTTATCTAATGTAAATATTATGTTAGATTGTGTGTGCGTTTGACTGTTGGCTCCAGTCAAACCCACTGTACTATCCTTGACCACACTAGACATGTATGTGATGTATTGTTTTCTTTTGATTATGAATCAAAGCAGGTATAGTATTTAGTAAATATATACGATATATTTATATACTATCACCTAGGAGAGACCAAGATAAAAGTTATCTAAATACCCTCAGATAAACTCTAAACCGTAACGCGCGTAGTTAAGAACTTACCGTGTGGTCCACCATCGTTATAGTCATAGGATTCGAATCACTTTAGACAGGTTTGTTGTGCTATCCATAAGGCCTGCTTAATTGGGAGGAGAAACTGTGGCTATGGCATTAGATGCCCATATGATCGGGGTAGAGGAACCATGTAGCTTTGTTGTGCTATCCACAAGGGCTGCATGCAAATCTATGCTCGTCGCGTAACGATGGTTAGCTTAGACCAGAATTAGTGGTTTGTTGTGCTATCCACAAGGCCATTAAATCTCTGGGGACCGAAGCTATGATCAGATATTGCAAGGAGTTGCAAGTCCCATGAGTTGGGTGCTCTTTGATTGTATTACAGTTTGTTATGCTATCCACAAGGTTGTAGTGCAAGTCATTGAGATTCTGATCCCCACTTGGAGACTATCAGCGTCTCCCGTTCTTTATAACTGAGGGTTATACAGTCCGTCAAAAATTAGTGGGAGTTAAACTTGAACAAAAGACCATGTGTTGTTTTAAATTTTAATAATTGAACATCTGCTAAATAGATTTTACTTATCTCCTATAGGGAATTATGTCGTCGAATAACCCACTCCGCGGCATACTTGATGCCTTTTTGACTTACCTGATCTACTCGGATTGGTTCAAAAACCTGAAGAATATCTTCAGATATGAACATATTGACTTTGTCCCTAGAGCTAATCCTTCTGCTAAATCGGCATTGGATGCCCCTGAAGCAAAGATAACAGCTAACGATAAAAGATCGAAGGACAAAGGCAAAAGAGTAGTAAAGGGTGACTGCTTCTACTATAAGAGTATGGTCACTGGAAGAGGAACTGTAAAGAGTTCCTTAACGATAAAGCTCATGGAAAAGTGAAGCTGTCTGAAGCTTCAGATATCTATATGATAGATATTAACTTTTCAGTTAGGGATTCCACATCTTGGGTATTAGATACCGGATGTGCTTCTCATATCTGCCATGATGTGCAAATGCTGACAAATAAGCGCAAGCTGAGACAAGGTGAGGTGGAATTGAGGCTAGGAAACGGCGCAAAAGTTGCGGCAATTGCTGTTGGGACAGTAAACTTCAGACTTCCATCAAGAGACACCTTACTATTAAAAGAGTGTTATTATGTTCCTAGCATAATAAAGAACATCATATGAGTGTCTTGTTTGGACAAGATAGGATATTGGTTGACTATATAAAATAGAAGTTGTTCGATTTATTATGGTAATAAATCAATAGCTTCAGCATCTTTAGTCAACGGTCTATATCTCTTAGATGTTTCTTATTAAAATCTTCAAATTGATAATGCACTTAAGAAGAGCAAGAATTGTGTGAACCAAGCCTACATGTGGCATTGTAGACTATGGCACATTGGCGAAAGCAGGTTGCAAAAGTTGCACAAACATGGTTATTTAATTGCATTCGATTACGAATCGTTTCCAACACACGAATCCTGCCTTATGAGAAAGATGGCAAAATCTCCATTTACTGGACATGGAGAATGTGCCAAGGACATTCTAGAACTAATACATTCGGATGTATGTGGTCCCATGTCCACCTAAGCCAAAGGTGGCTACTCATACTTCATTTCGTTCACCGATGACTTCTCAAGATTCTACTATGTGTACTTAATGAAGTACAAGTCGGAAGCATTTGAGAAGTTCAAGGAGTTCAAGAATGAGGTAGAGAAACAGTTAGAGAAGAGTATTAAAGCTCTTCGATCAGATCGAGGAGGAGAATACTTGAGTACTAATTTCACACAATTATTAAAGGATAATGGTATCCTTTCTTAGCTAATCCTTCCATATACACCACAGCTGAATGGTGTATCAGAAAGGAGGAATCACACCTTGTTGGACATGGTGCGATCCATGATGAGCTTTTCGAAATTACCAGTGTCCCTCTGGGGGTATGCTCTATAGTCAGCAGCATACCTACTGAACAGAGTACCTAGCAAGTCTATGGCCTCTACTCCATATGAGATATGGAAAGGCAGGAAACCAGAATTTAAACATGTTAAAGTCTGGGGTTGTCCTGCTCATGTAAAGAGGCATGATCCAGACAAGCTGGAATCACGAACTGATAAATGCAGGTTTGTCGGATATCCAAAGGAAACCTTTAGATACTATTTTTACCATCTTGGTGAAGAAAAGGTGTTTGTCGCCTGGAAAGCTCTCTTCTTGGAAGAGGAATACCTTCTCCAGAAGGACAGTTGGAGTAAAAAAGTACTGGAAGAGGTTTCAGATCTCCAAACAGCTGCATTATCATCAGATGAGATATCAGTTCCTAAATTTGTTCAGGTACACACAGATGAGCCTCGTAGATCTGGTAGAGTATCTAGACTGCCCGAACGATATGTAGGACATATCACTGAAGGTGAGTTTAAGGTAGAATATAATAAGGATGATGATCCTAAAACCTACCAAGAGGCCATAGAAGGCCCAGAAGCCGGGAAATGGCGAGAAGCCATGAACTCAGAAATCCAGTCCATGTACATCAACCAAGTTTGGAACTTGGAGGACTTGCCCAAGGGTATTGTTCCCATTGGTTGCAAGTGGATCTTTAAGAGAAAGATCGGTGCTGATGGACGGATCGACACTTATAAGGCAAGGTTGGTGGCAAAGGGATATCGTCAAAGGCAAGGAATTGACTATGACGAGACTTTCTCACCAGTTGCTATAATAAAGTCAATCAGAGTTCTACTCGCCATTGCTGCACATTTTGATTATAAAATCTGGCAGATGGATGTGAAGACTGCCTTCCTCAATGGTAACCTTGAGGAAGAGGTGTATATGATACAACCAGAAGGTTTCACATCCAAAGAATCTCCAGATAAAGTGTGCAAGCTTCAGAGGTCCATTTATAGACTGAAGCAGGCTTCCCGGAGCTGGAACATAAGATTTGACGAGGCTGTCAAGTCTTATGACTTCATTAAGAATGAAGATGAGCCTTGTGTGTACAAGAAGACCAGTGAGAGTGCAGTCACTTTTCTAGTTCTTTATGTAGTTGACATACTACTAATTGGGAATGATGTAGCTATGATGTCATCAGTAAAGATCTGGCTGTCGAAAAACTTTTCCATGAAGGATTTGGGAGAAGCATCCTATATATTGAGAATACGGATCTATAGAGATAGATCAAAGAGGATGCTTGGAATGACCAAATCCTTGTACATATATACCATAGTCAAAAGGTTTGACATGGAAAATTCCAAGAGAGGTCTCATATCGATGAGACATGGAATTAGTCTCTCAAAGGAGCAGTCTCCTAAGACTCCTGATGAGAGGGTACTCATGGATAGAATATCCTATGCCTCTACCATAGGATCTATCATGTATGCCATGCTATGTACACGGCCTGATGTTGCATTTGCTCTAAGTGTTACGAGCAGATTTCAGGCGAAGAGCACTAGAAGGCAGTGAAATGTATCTTTAAGTACTTAAGAAGAACTAAGCATATATTTCTTATCTATGGAGGAGGTGACTTGAAACTGCGAGGCTTTACTGACTCTAGTTTCCAGTCAGATCCAGATGATAGCAAGTCTACATCTGGATTCGTATTTACATTGAACGGAGGCGCAGTGTGCTGGAAGAGTTCCAAGCAAGTAACTACTGCAAATTCGACGACTGAAGCTGAGTGCATCGCTGCAGCTGAAGCCGCCAAGGAAGTAGTGTGGTTGAAGAAATTCATCACCGACCTCGGCGTAATTCCCAGCATCTCTGAGCCTGTTCCACTATTGTGTGACAACAATGGAGCGATTGTGCAAGCAAAAGAGCCGCGGTCTCATCAGAAATCAAAGCATATTCTGAGGCGCTTTCATCTTATCAGAGAGATCATATCTAGAAGAGATGTAGTAGTGGAAAGAGTTCCATCCGTCGACAATATAGCAGATCCATTGACAAAACTGTTGGCTCAAATTGTGTTTGAGTGTCACCTAGAGTCTATAGGCTTATTGTATAAAGGTGATTGGCTTTAGTCTAAGTGGGAGATTGTTAGTTTTAGGTGCCCTACAAGCCAATCTGACTATGTAAATCTCGTTCATTTATTAATATAATAGCATAAGATTCATTATGTGTAAATCGTATTAATTATCATCTCATAATGAAGTTCGTGAATATGTGCTATAGTGATCAGATTATGATGAGATCATACTAATGAGACTGATCACTTAAACACACATAATCTTAATTGTTCATAGTCGGAAGATATCCGAGAAGGACATCGGATATCTGGTTAGACTAGTACAGATTACTCCCGCTCATATGATGAGGGTGACTGATCTCATAAGTCACTTGTGTGGAGACACTAAGGCGAATCTGTAGGTGCTCATTGGAGAATGAGTTCACTAAACTGATCCGACTGAATCGCTGGATGGTATTGTACCTCACTGTCAACCAGCTTGATTCTATTATCGCAGTTGCGTGGATGGTCCTCGGACTTGAGACACCAAGGACACCTTGTTGGTGGACATCTGTGCTTTGACCTTGGTTTACGAATCTCTAGCCACGGGATTCTAAAACGTCAAGGATTGGGTACAACGGAATACCGTCGAAGGGAATTGTGTGTCAATAAGGAATTATTCGCTCTCGATACTTAGAGAGAGAATGCTCTAAGAAGGATGCGCGGAAGTCCCTGGCCAGGGCGGACGATAATATCGGGAAAGGAGTTTTCCGATATTTATCAGCGGCATCCAATCCAAGTGAGTCGACCGGTTAGGGTTTGACAGCACGCCATACCCTGAGTTGACTCGAGAGCATTGTACGAATGGAGGATTATATCCACGCGGTAACTGTCGGCGGAAAGGTTCCAAGAGTGGGTTACTTAACTCGATACCTTCCGGGTTCACACGGTGTTGCTTGGAACCCAACGTGATCGGAGGCCCGGTCGAATTCGATGTGCGACATTAATTCGATTGGTTAATTAATTAATAAAGGGTTATTAATTGATTAATAAAGCTAGTGAGGAGTCACTGGGCTTGTTGGGCCATTAACTGGACTAGTAATTGGGCCTAGAGGGTCACACACAAATGATTCTCAAGGGGATGGATAAATAAGTGGGTTATATACAAATCGGGGGTTTTTATGAAAAATTATGCGGTTAGTATAAAACATAGCAAACGGGCTGAGCAGGCTATGTTGTTGCTAACCCTAGCTGCCCCTCCTCTGTTTCTCTCTCTCTTTGGCGTCCCAGACAGATCCAGATCTGCTCCGCCGCTTCTCCGAATCTCGTTCGATGGGAAATCGTCTGTTCGTTGCAGCGATCGTTGTGGCGACCGGCAGAGGTTTCGTGGGCTGCGAAGAACGAGGAACGTGAGGATATCCGTCGCGAGGAGGATCGCGTGGACTTCGCTAGAGGTCGGGTGCTTGCACGGCTTACGGTGTCGCACCGACGGAACCGAACAGTTGCGGATTCGAATGCACATACGGTGAGAACCGATAATCCGATTATCGTGTTTTTAGATTTTTCGAAACGGGAATGGATCTCCGTTTTTATTTTATTTTCCGCTGCACGTGAGATCTGGAGAAGCTCGAGAACCCAACAGATACAACCAGAAGGATTTACATCCAAAGAATCTCCAAACATGGTATGCAAGTTGAAGAGATCTATTTATGGATTGAAGCAAGCTTCTCGAAGCTGGAACATGAGATTTGATGAGGCGATCAAATCTTATGGCTTCATTAAGAATGAAGATGAGCCCTGTGTGTACAAGAAAAACAGTTGGAGCGCAATTACATTTCTGATTCTTTACGTTGACTACATCCTACTCATTGGGAATGATGTAGGAATGATGTCATCGGTAAAGATATGGCTGTTAAAGAACTTCTCCATGAAGGATTTTGGAGAAGCATCTTACATGTTAGGAATACGGATCTATAGAGATAGATCGAAGAAGATGCTTGCTTTAACCCAATCCATGTACATAGAAACCATTGTCAAAAAGGTTTGGCTTGGAAAATTCCAAGAGAGGTCTCATACCAATGAGACATGGAATTTCACTTTCTAAAGGTCAGTCTCCCAAGACACCTGAAGAGAGGGCTGTGATGGATAAGGTCCGCTATGCTTCTGCCATAGGCTCCATCATGTATGACATGCTATGTACTAGACCTGATGTAGCATATGCTCTAAGTGTTACGAGCAGACATCAGGCAGATCCAGATGATGAACACTGGAAGGCTGTGAAATGCATCCTTAAGTACATAAGAAGAACTAAGGATCTATTTTTAGTCTATGGAGGAGGAGACTTAAGGTTACAAAGATACACTGACTTGAGTTTTCAATCTGATCCTGATGACAACAAGTCAACATCAGGTTTTGTTTTCACACTCAATGGAGGAGCAATGAGCTGGAAAAGCTCCAAACAGGAAATCACTGCGGATTCGACAACGGAAGCTGAGTATATTGTTGTTGCAGAAGCCGCCCAAGAAGCTGTATGGATGAAGAAATTCATCGGCGATCTTGGTCTTGTGGAAAGCATATCTGGTCCCGTCCCACTATTGTGTGACAACAATGGAGCAATTGCTCAAACGAAAGAGCCGAGGTCTCATCAAAGGTCAGAGAACATTCTGTGGCACTTTTATATGATCAGGGAGGTTATAGCTCGAGGAGATGTCGTAATGGAAAGAGTTCCTTCAGCCGACAACATAGCAGATCCACTGACAAAGCCTTTGTCTCAAAATGTCTTTGAGCGTCACTTAGAGAATATGGGAATTCTATATAAAAGTGATTGGCTTTAGTCTAAGTGGGAGATTGTTAGAATTAGATGGTCTCAAAGCCAATCCGATACTATGTATTGATTCAGTTTATTAATAAATGATATTAATTCATTGTGTGTAATTAATTCAATCTATGTTTATCGTATCACGATGAAGTCGATGAACATGTGCAACAATCTTCGGATTATGGTGAGATCATAATTACGGGGCCGAAGACTTATAAACACATGTTTTTAATTGTTCCTAGTTATAGGATGTTTGAGAAGGACATCAAACATCCAGAGACTAGTAAAGGTTTCTTTAACTCATACGATGAGGATGACTGATCCTATAAGTCACTTGTGTGGAGACACTATGCTGGACCTGTAGGTGCTTATTAGCGAATGAGTTTATTGAACTGATCCGACTATGAATCGTTGGATGGTAAACACCTCACTATTAACCAGCTTGATTCTTTTGTCACGATTGCATAGATGATCTTTGGACCTGAGACACCAAAGATATCTTGTTGGTAGGTTAATGAACTTTGACCTTGACTAACAAATCCCTAACCATGGGATATCAATAAGTCAAGTGATCGGGTTTAGGGAAATGTCCTCGAAGGTAATTGTTTGTTCAATAGGGGATCATCCGCTTTTGGTAGCTTGAGAGAGAATGTTCCACAAATGATGCGCTTAAAGTCCCTGGCCAGGGCGGACTCTATATCTGATAAAGAGTTATCAGATTCAGATTAGCGATACCTGATTCAAGTTAATAGACCGGTTAGGGTTTAACAGTAAACCATACCCTAAGTCGATTCGGGAACATTGCACGGATGAAGGATTATATCCATGCGGTAACCGTTGACGAAAAGGTTCCCATAGTGGGTTTGATTAACCCCAATGCATTCTGGGATCACGCAGTGTTGCTTGGCACCCAACGTGATCGGAAGCCCGTCCGAATTTATTGTGGTGACATTAAATTTGGTTGATTAATTAATATAAGAATATTAATTAATTCAGTAGGTCAGTAAGAGGTTACTGGACTTAATGGGCCATTAACTGGACTGGTATTTGGGCCTAGAGGGTCACATGCAAATGATTTTCTAGTTGGTGGATCTTTAACAGGGTTTTGGATAAGTTCGGGTTTTTATGAAAAACCACGAACAAACTCTTTATAAAAGCTAGCGACCAGGGTCAGGGGCCAGCAACCCTAACCCTAGCTGCCCCCCTCACCTCTCTCTCTGGCTCTAGCCTCACCTGGGCAACCCTCGACAGAGTTGCATCGACTCCCGTTCTTTGTGTTTTCGTCCAATGAGAAATTGTCTTTACATGTCACAGAGAATCACACGAAGCCAGATGGGATCCTTGTTGGGATCCGAGCGGGACGCGAAGAACGCAGTGGAAACGACGAACAAAAATATCCCGCCCGATGCCTGTTGATCCGATTCGGAACGAAAACTAAGACTGAAAAATCGGGTCATAATCTGATTACCATGCGCAGATTCGAATGCGCTCCCCGTCTCGGTTCCGTCGAGGCGATGCCGCGAGCCGCACAAGCGTCCGGCCTCTAGCGGTATCCACGTTATCCTCTGCGGTGGTTCGTCCTCATTCCCTCATCCATATTAGCTCGCTTGTTGAAGATCCGTTGCCGCAACGATTACCGAAAACCTACGGATGGGAATTCCCGACTTTCGGGAATCGCACGCGGCGGAGACAGAGACAGTTGCGGCGCCTCGAACGGGGCGCCCAGAGGAGGAGGAGAGAGAAAGGGGGGACGGCCAGCATGGGGAAACCCTGGAGCTTGGCCCAGGGTTTCTCAACAACGCGTATATATATTAAGTCGGTGCGACTTTTCACAAAAGTCCCTAAATTAATATAAATCCCACTAAAATACCACCGACTGAGAATCTTATTGCGTGTGACCCTCTAGGCCCATTAACCAGTCCAGTTTTCAGCTTGTTAAGTCCAATAACTAGTTATTGTCTTATTATAATTAATTAATATTTAGATATTAACTAATTACTTAGTCGAATTATCATCGCATGTAAATTCGGTCGGACTTCTGATCAAGTTGGGCGCCAAGCAACACCGCATGATCTCGGAAGGCAATGGGGCTCAGCAACCCACTCATAGAAACTGTCCGTCCACAGTTACCGCATGGCTATAATCCTTCGTTTGCACAATGCTCTCGAGTTAACCTAGGGTATGGTCAACTATCAAACCCTAGATGGTCAACTCACTTGAATCAGACTCTGCTGTACAATATCCGAAAACATCTTTTCTGATATTGTTTCTGCTTTGGATAGAGACTCCTGCGGATCTATTCTAGAGCATTCTCTCTCCAGTTACCTAAGAGCGAACAATCCTTTATTGAACACACAATCACCTTCGAAGGTCTTATGCTAGACCCGATCCTTGACTATTAGATATCCCATGGATAAGGATTCGTAGGTCAAGGTCAAAGTCCAAAAGTCCATCGACAAGGTGTCTTTGGTGTCGTCTCAAGTCCAAGGATCAACTACGCCACTGTGATGAGGAATCAAGCCGGTTGACAGTCAGGTAAATTACCATTCAGCGATTCATGTCGGATTAGTTCAGTGAACTCATTCGCCAATGAGCACCTACAGGTTTACCATTGTGTTTCTACACAAGTGACTAACGAGATTAGTCACCCTCATCATATGAGCTGGAATAGCCTATACTAGTCTTACCGGATGTTTGATGTCCTTCTCAAATATCTTACGACTAGGAACAATTGAGAATATATGTTTATAAATTATCAATCTCATTATTATGATCTCATCATAATCTGATGACTATTGTACACATTCATGGACTTCATTATGCGCAATAAGAAATTTGTCAATCTAAATAATGAAACAAATGTCATTTATCAGTGAACCAGATTGAAATAGGTGCCTTATGATTGGCTTAGAGGATACCTATATCCATCAATCTCCCACTTGGACTCAAGCCAATCACCTTTGCATTTGATCTCCATCAAATCTAGGTGATGCTCATATAAAGTTTATGACTCAGGCTTGGTCAGGGATCTGCTAAATTATCTATAGATGGAATGTTTTCATTATGTTATTTCCTCTTAATCTTTTGTCTTTGAACTAGTAAAAGAGCCTCAGAATGTTCTGCAACTTTTGAAGAGACCATGGCTCAATCACACAATTGATCGCTCCTACTGTTGTCCTATAACAACGGGATTTTATTAGAGACCTTTTAGAACTACATCTAGTTCAGGGATGAACTTTTTCCTCCATACTGTTCTAATAACGATATCACTTGTTTATATCGTCATCTTAATATCGAGTTCTAGATTGGAACCTTTCCAATTCATTCCTTTCTATTAGAAGGCTAAATCCATTATTTGACTTGAAATTTGAGTCAGTGTGACCTCATAGTTTCAAATCATCCTCTCCATACACATGAGTGCATCTTTAGTACTTCTCAAGTGCTCAATGATGTATTTCACTTCTGTATCCTTTAAGGACCTTTTTTCCTAAAGGAAAAAATTCTATATCTCAACAATTGAGACTTATTATGAAATTTATGCCAAACATCTTGATATACAGTTCAATATAATATCCCCACCGATCTATCTTAATATATTCGTATTTCCAATACGTGGGATATTATAACTAAAACCTATCATAGAGGAAAACATAGTTAATAATACTTTTACTGATAGTAACATCCTAATGTCATTCTCAATGACTTTGATGTTATTATCACAAAGTATTACTAAAGCGACCGTACTCCCACTGTCCTTTTTGAACAC
Source organism: Zantedeschia hybrid cultivar (assembly GCA_030544215.1). Classification (NCBI taxonomy): domain Eukaryota; kingdom Viridiplantae; phylum Streptophyta; class Magnoliopsida; order Alismatales; family Araceae; genus Zantedeschia; species Zantedeschia hybrid cultivar. Next base: position 38,160,880 of record JARZZO010000012.1, on the reverse strand, counting down.
ACACACATTCCGTGATCATTCTTAATGATCACATAGTATTTGACCATTAAGTCAAAACTTTTATTACAACTTATGAAGCTTCAATTTGATTCAAAAATGATCTTTGAAATCATAACTTGCTTTCTGGATATTCTAAAAGCTTTAAAGGTATATCATATATATCTTTACCTCAATCATATTGAAAGAAAGCTTTTCATATCCAGCTGCCATCGTCTCATTATATGATAGGCAGTATTGGCAAGTAGAATTCTAATAAACTAATTAATGGTAACCACTGAAAAAAACTTGTCTAAGTTAATACTTTGACATTGACTATTTTTATCAGTTTACCACATAAGTTTTAAGTAATCCATTCATGCAAATCGTCATTCTGAATATTTACTTACTTTAGGTACAATACCCTCTAGCAATACTATCAAGTTATGAACTCAATAGTAGTTATGGACTATGGCTTAGAATTCTTAACTTCTTGCCAATCTCAAAGTTGTAATTACAGAGAGCATCATCATAGATTTTAGATCATAATGTACATCTTTGAATTCCTCTCATGTGTGTTATGAGTGGTTCCAAACAACAAAAGATTATCTAATAATCTTATGTTAACTTGTGGATCTAGAATATCTTCTAGTTTTATCAGCTCCGACTATCTTCTCTGAGAACATGTTCTTCTTTATAGAAGACAATTTTCAGGACGATAATTATTTTTTTTTATAATTCATATCCCATATGAATTATTTGGTTTCCATATCTTATATGGACACACACTGACTTATTTGGAACTATCTTTATAGTATGGACATCTAATGTTCATACTCATATTCAAAAAGATATAAGAATTATACAAATCTTATAATGTATTACACCATATTTTAATAAGGTGCAATTCCTCATTCTATCATATTACTGTGATGTACAATGAGGATCAATCGAGCGAGGATACAATCATCCTTTTAATGATTTATGTGAATCATATACTTAAGTATTAATTTCTTTGATCAAATAAAAAATTCTAGTACTTCATATTGATCTTATACCTTAATCTCTCAGATGCATTCGTCTTGTACTTCATTTAGTACATACAGTCGAATCATTCCAAGAATAAACTATAAGATAAGTCAATGAAAGTGATTATCTTTGGCCTTGAGAGGATATTGAGCTGTTTATATCAGTATGTATTAGCACCAATAATTTCTTATTGTACAACCATGTGTACAATACCATAGATAATCAAAATTCACATTCATTTCTATAGGAGACTTGTAAACATTCATTACATGAAATGTCATATCAATAATCTTTAGTGCATTGACTCATTCGAACAACTATTGTTCCTTCTCAATCAATGTTATTCACTTTTATAATTCTTGATATCTTATGGAACTAAATAACAATTATTCAGTTTCATATTCGACTCCTATAAATATATAAAGATTTACTGTCTGACAGTAATCTATGCATATCTTAAATAATTGTTGAGTCTAACTCAACATTTGTATTCTCTCGATTTCTTTTTATTTGTCTAAGTCTGCATACTATCGCAGATCTAAGAATCATTTTCCAATATCTCATATTGGATATGCTAATTCTCTAATAGACATGCAAAAGTTAATAATAAGAAAAGAAGAGACTTCTTTCAAGTTTCATATCCATTTTGCATTTACTAATATCCTTATATTGGTTGCAGTGGGAGAACTACTACTTCTCTATCTTAGCTGACCTTCCTTTATCCTTTTCAGGTGTAGGTTTGATCGTTTAAAATCTTACTAGCCTTTCTCAAAGGCACATCATAAATATCTCTTCATCTTGGTCTATCCAAATAAGAGATTTCGTGACAATCATTGCCTTCCAAAAAAGACATACCATGAGTACTTCTTCACCTTGGTCTATCCAAGTAAGAGGATTCATGATATCTAATTAGGATAGTGACTTTCACTTACCCCTGAAGACATTCTTCAAAGTTTTTTAGTCAATCTGAATATGAGAAGTATTGACATCCAATATGCCAAAATCTCGAATAGACGACATTTTAGTGAATGAAGGAAATAACGTGATTTAAGCAGATAGTTCTTATAATTCAATTATGGTCTTTTATGTTGAATTATTTTCCACTATTTTTTCGACGGACTGTATAACCTTCAGGTATACAAAACGGAAGACTCCGACGATCTCCTAGTGAGGATCAGAATCTCCAAGAATCATAGTATGACCTCGGGTAAACACAATATCATACAATTATCTTAGAGCAACCATCTCATGGTAATTGCAAGTCCTTGCAATATCCGATCTTATTTCGGCTCCTAGGTCTTTAATGGTCCCGGGTAAACACAGTAGACCATTATCTGTGGTCTAAGCTTTACCATCAATACGCGACAGAGTAGAGTAAGAATGTAGCTCCCGGATAAACGGGAGGATAGCTACACCGTTTCTCTATTCCAATCTCATGGCATCATGATGCCATAGTTAATAGTCCTTTTATCAGATGGTGGTAGATCTCGGATAAACACATAGAAACTGCCATCATTGAATCAAGTTCTAAAAACTATTGATGGAGAGCAACGCGGTGCATTCTCAATGACTCGCGCTCCGGCTTAGACTTTATGTTGAAGGTTTTGTTTATGTTAAGTTGGTCTCATTCTAGGTGGTAGTTTATAAATATATCGTATATATTTAACTATACTTAGACAATAGCAATCGATTCATAATCAAAAAATAAAAGGCATGCATCAACTATACATGTTCATTATGTGGTCATGGACATCACGGTGATTAACTAGAGTCAAATAATTAACCACCACAACAATATAACAATTATATAAACTAATCATGCAAACACACAGGCACTAGTAATCTCATCTCCTGTCGCCTTCCTGGTTGTACTAGTGGATCATCCTCGCCTCTCCTCAGCCGGCACACAATTACAAATAATATTAATTTTGAAACAATTTCAAATACAAATAAATTATAAGAGAAAGCCTTTTGGCCAAGTACATTTATGGAGGGAGATAGAATCACAATGGAATGAGAGAGAGAGGGAGGCTTGTAGGCCTCATTAATTAACATTTAATTAACCCATTACTCATTCCACAACAATCCACAAAATCACACACCATCATATGATATGATATTAACTAAGTGCATGTCTATGACTACCACTAATTTTAACTATCCACTCATGATAAAACACATCATATGAAGGCTAAAATTTTGAAAAAAAATATTTTTGATTTTTCATAAAACCTGGGTACCAATCAAAATTAGATAATTTGAATTTTTGAAAATCTTATTTTCCAACATGTAATAAATCTAATTTAAAGCATCAAACACATCAACATGTGCAAACAAAGATAAAATTAAAATTATAAAATATTCTATGCACAATTTATAATAATTCTAAATTAATTAATCTAACGCTTAGATTAATCTTAAATCACATTAATAATAATTATTAATGCGAAAGAGTCTAACATTTAGATAGAATTAAAAACTCTTGGATAACACTTATAAAAGAATCTCTAATTCCTATTTTTAATTACTTGACAACTCTTTGCTAAGAACCCCTTTATAAAATTATATTTCTCAATAACAATTATTAAGAAATAATAATTAGAACATTTCTAATAAAAATTAGTCTAACAATTAGACTCGTTTTAATCTCTTAATAACTTTTATTAAAAGATCATTTATTAAGTAGATTAGATTTTTTTAAAACTTTTAATTGAGAGATCTTTGAGAAATCTAATAATTCATCTCAATAACTATTATTGAGAATTTAAAAAAATCCTTAATAACTGTTATTAAGGGTTTATTCTCAAGAATTAATTAACACCTTAATAACTAATTAATTAAACACTTAACAACTATTATTAAGTGTCCCTCAATTAAAACATTAATTTCATAACAACATTTGCTAAGAAATTAATACATTAACCTAATCACTTAACTTAAATAAATATTAACAATATTTGTTAAATATTTTTAAGGTCACAACTTGAAATAATTAACAACACCTGTTAACTTTAATTAAAGATCATATCTTAAATTTTTAAACCCCTCTAATAACATAATTTAAAACTAATTAACAACACTTGTTAATTAATTCAAGATCATATCTTTAATTATAATTCCTTTCAACACTTAAAGAAATGTAAATTAACAACAATTGTTAATTTGATTTAAGATCACATCTTACTGAACCCTTTTAATTTAAGAAATGTAAATTTAAATTTAAAACATATTTTAAATAAAATTTTATTACAATATTTAAGTTAAATAGTGTCGAGATTCATTAAATAAGGGGTATGGGGTTTAGGAAGGGGATTTAAATGGGGTTTTGGCCCTTTGGGCCTCAAGGGCTTGGGCTTGGGCCTAGTCTGGCTCGAACCAGGCAAGGCACCTAGGCTCGCAGGCGGGCACCTGGCATGCCCGAGCCGGGCCCCAAGCCCACGGTTGAACCGGCGCGGTTCGGGGCTCCAACGCACCTGGACAGGGGGGCTTGGGACCGCCCGGTCCAGTGCCCACCGCTCGGCTCGCCCCCCCCCCCCCCCTATGCTAGGGTTTCTCAGCCCAGTGTCGCCGCCCCTTTATCTTGCTCCTCTCCGGCACCAATAGGCCGGTTGTAAGGAATCGCCTAAACGCAGCGGAAAAATAAATGATTTCTATGTATCTGTTGCTAGGATATTAAAAATGACAATAAAATACGTGGGAAGAACGGTTCTTCACCTTTGCGGGGTTTCGAATCTCCTGTGGAATCGACCGATTCGGTAATCGTGCACGCGCACGATCTCCAGAGGTATCCACACGAGCTCCCGACGCAGACGCGATTTCCTCCTCAACTTGAGTACTTCGACCCAATCTCAAATCCACCATGCGCGAAGATAGAAATCGACTTCAAGAGAGAGAAGGAGAGAGAGAGAGGAGAGAGAAACTCCAAGAAGTGGTTGTGTACATCCAACTTTTTCCACCCCTCCCCTTGGCCTCCTTATATAAGAAATAAGGATAAGCACAAGGATTAATTCTCATGATTATCCAAGAGCTTGGCCTTGGATAATTCTCTATTACATATTCATGTTTATCTTGTAGCTTTTCACAAAAACCCAGATAACCATAATATTTAACATCTCTCACCATCTGACGAGAACTCTTATGTGTGTGACCCTCCAGGCCCATATATCAGTCCGGTTTTAGGCCCATTAAACTTAGAACTAATTCTAAAGTTTAATATTTATTAATTATTATTTAAACATCACATGTTAAATAATTAATTTAATAAATAAGTTGTTTATCATATGATGATTAATCCACTTGGCCTTCTGACCATGAACGGCACCAAACACTACTTCATGATCCCATCAGATATGAGGGATACTGTTCCCTTTATTTGAACATTTCCGTCTGCAGATACCGCGCAGATAAAATCCTTCACTCATCTAATGTCCCAATAACGCAAGGGTATGGTTTTACAGTCAAACCCTCGATCGCATTATTTAGATGGATTCCAGTACTCAGTTAACTTTTAGAAAGACATCTCTTTCAATTGACCCTCGCCAGAGATTTCTGTGTACACATCCATAGGACATTCTCTCTCCAGTCTTATACCAAGAGTGAGTGATCCCCTGTTGTTCACTCAATTACCATCGTAAGCTTTCCACTGTATCTGAGAGACTGACTATCATGGACTTAATGGTTAAAGTCCACAAGTCAGAGAATTAAGACACAATGGTCTACAAGTAAGGTATCATTGGTGACTCAGGTCAAAGGACCAACTGTGCTATTGCAACGATTGAATTCCCTAGTTGACTAATAGGTATAATTACCATCCAGAAATTTTTATTCGGATCTGTTCAGTGAACTCATTCTCTAATGAGCACCCACAAGTTTGTCTTAGCGTCACCACACGAGTGAATGTGAGATCATTCACCCTCATCGTATGAGCAGAAATAACTTGTGTCGATCTTATCAGATATTTAATGTCCATCTTAAATATCCTATGATCGAAAATTATTTAAGACAAGTGATTAAGAATATTGATCTCACTATCATGATCTCATCATGATTCAATATCCCATACATTTGTCTATGGACCTTCATTACGATAGTTAATTTGCGAAAACTATAAATAAAGAAATAATTGCCTTTATTTATAATATGAACTAGAATGTACAATGATTGGCTTTGAGGCCACCCATTTCTATCATTCTCCCACTTGGACTATAGCCAATCACCCATGTGTCTAAGTCCCATGGACTTAAGGTGACGTTCTAAATTGTTTTGAGACAATGGCTTAGTCAAGGGATCTGCTACATTATGTTCGGATGAGACTTTCTCAACTATTATATCTCCTCGGACAATAATCTCACGAATAAGATGAAATCGTCTCAGAATGTGCATCGACTTCTGATGCGATCTTGGCTCCTTTGCTTGAGCTATTGCCCCATTGTTGTCACACAATAATGGAACATGATTTGAAATGCTTGGAACTACTCCAAGTGCAGAGATGAACTTTTTCATCCAAATCGCCTCCTTAGCCGCTTCAGCTGCAGCAACGTATTCTGCTTCGGTCGTCCAATCTGCAGTTGTTTCTTGTTTGAAACTTTTCCAACTTACTGCACCTCCATTTAACATAAACACAAATCCAGATATGGATTTGCTATCATCCATATCTTACTGGAAGCTCGAGTTAGTAAACCCTCGAAGTGCAAAGTCAATTCCACTATAGCCAAGAAATAGATTTTTAATCCTTCTCAAGGATCTAAGGATACACTTCACCGCCTTCCAGTGTTCCTCACCTGGATCAGCCTGATAGCTACTAGTGACGCTTAGTGGGTGTGCCACGTCAAGTCTAGTACATAGCATTGCATACATGATAGATCTTATTGACGAAGCATAAGGAACTCTATCCATGTATGCTTTCTCTTCAAGTGTCTTTGGAGACATTCCTTTAGAGAGATAAATTCCATGTCTCATCGGAACGAGACCTCTCTTGGAACTTTCCATGCCATACCTTTTGACTATAGTGTCTATGTACATGGATTGGGATAAGCCAAGCATCCTTTTGGATCTATCTCTATAGATCCTTATTCCCAAAATATAGGATGCTTCTCCCAAATCTTTCATGGAGAAGTTTTTGGATAACCAAATCTTTACTGATGACAACATTCCTACATCATTCCCAATGAGTAGAATGTCATCAACGTAAAGTATCAAAAAGGTAACTGCGCTCCCACTGGCCTTTTTGTATACACAAGGTTTATCTTCATTCTTAATGAAGTCATAAGATTTGATTGCCTCATCAAATCTTAAGTTCCAAGTTCGGGATGCCTGCTTTAATCCATTAATGGATCTATGCAGCCTACATACCTTACTTGAATGTTCTTTGAAAGTGAATCCTTCACGTTGTATCATATACACCTCTTCTTGAAGGTTCCCGTTAAGGAATGCTGTTTTCACATCCATTTGTCATATTTCATAATCATAGAATGCAGCAACATCAAGAAGTATTCTGATTGACTTAGTCATGGCAACTGGAGAAAAAGTTTCGTCATAGTCAATGCCTTGTCTTTGACGATACCATTTCGCTATCAGCCTTGCCTTGTATGTGTCAATCTGTCCATCTGCCCTGATCTTTCTTTTAAAGATCCATTTACTGCCAATAGGTACTATACCTTTTGGCAGATTAACCAAGTTCCAAACTTGGTTGGCATATATGGATTGAATCTTTAAATTAATTGCTTCTTGCCATTTCTCTGATTCTTGACTATTTATGGCTTCTTGGTAGGTTTAAGGATTATCATCCTCATTTAAGTGTACTTTTGGTTTGCCGTTATCGATATGTTCGACATATCTTTCAGACTATTTAGGCACTCTACCAGATCTGCGAATTGCTTGTATATTATCTTGAACAAGTTCTTGAGTCAATGACTCATTAGATGAGCCTGTATTGATTTGTGAATCTGAAATTTCTTTCAGTTCTATCTTGCTCCCACTGTCTTCTTTTGAAAGATATTATTTCTCTAAGAAGACAACTCTTTTTGCGACAAACACCCTTTGATCGCTGGGCTGATAGAAATAATATCTAAAAGTCTCTTTTAGATATCCCACAAACTTGCATTTTTCTGTCTTGGAATCTAGTTTATCTGGATCATGTCTTTTGACATGTGCAGGACAACCCCAGACTTTAACAAGCTTTAAGTTTGGTTTCTTCCCTTTCCATATCTCATATGGAGTGGAAGATATTGACTTACTGGGAACTTTGTTTAATAGATATACAGCAGTCAATAGTGCATATCCCCATAAAAAAATTGGAAGTTTAGCGTAACTCATCATGGATCGTACCATATCTAATAGAGTACGATTTCTCCTTTCCGATACACTATTCAACTGTGGTGTGTAGGGAAGAGTCCACTGAGACAGAATACCATTATTCTTAAGATATTGTATGAATTCTGTACTTAAGTATTCACCTCCTTAATCTGATCGAAGAGTCTTGATACTCTTTTCAGTTTGGTTCTCAACATCATTTTTAAATTCTTTAAATTTCTTAAAGACTTCTTACTTATATTTCATTAAATATATGCAGCCATATCTTGAGAAATTATCAGTAAATGAAACGAAGTATGAGTAACCACCTATAGTATGAGTGGACATTGGACCACATACATCACTATGTATTAGTTCCAATAAGTTCTTAGCTCTTTCTCCATATCCTAAAAATAGAGCTTTGGTCATTTTCCCTATGAGACAAGCTTCACAAGTTGCAAACGATTCATAATCAAATGGATCAAGGTATCTATTCTTTTGCAACTTAATGATCCTTTTCTCATTTATATGACCTAGCCTACAATGCCATAGGTACGATTTATTCACATCTTTATCTATTCGTTCAAGAGACTTATTTACTAGACAAACATCATATGAAATATCAAGTAAATATAAACTATTAATTAAATATCTAGAAGCAAACAATTTGTCTCCTTGATAAATGGAACAACCTTTATTCTCAAGTTTTATAGAATATCCTTGTTTATCTAAACATGAAATAGATATGATATTCCTAATTATAGTTGGAACATAATAACAATCTATTAGTTCCAATGAGTCTTTTGATGGCATCTGAAGTCTTGCTGTCCTCACAGCCAATGCAGCAACTTTTGCTCCATTTCCAAGTCTCAAATCCACGTCTTCGCAATTCAATCTTCTTTTACTTGTTAGCACCTGCAAGTTATTACAGATATGAGAAACACATCTAGTATCTAATACCCAAGATGTTGATTCTCTATAAGACAAGTTAAGATCGATCATAAGTATACCTGAAGCTTCACCAAGCTTCTCCTTCACTTTTTCTACTGGGTAAACCTTGCAATTTCTTTTCCAATGTCCTTCTTTATGGCAGTGGAAATACTGACCTTTATCATTGACTTTGGCTTTGTCTTTTTGAACCGCTGGTTTGCTTTTCATTGGCTTCTTTGGCTTACCTTTCTTAAAGGTTTGTCTAGCTTTTCTTTTCTTATTGGTCTTACCAACAAGCATAACATGTGGCTTATCTTTCTGGATAGTACCTTCAGTTGTCTTCAACATGTTGAGCAGCTCAGCCAGTGTAACCTCAATCTTGTTCATATTGAAGTTGATGATGAATTGTGAAAATGAATATGGTAGGGACTGTAGGATTAAGCCGATGCTTAGGTCATTGTTCATAACAAAATCAAGTACTGCAAGCCTCTCAATCCATTCTATTATCTTGAGCACATGAGTTTGCACAGATGTGTCCTCGCTCATTCTGGTCATGAACAGTTTCTTAGATATCTCATATCTCTCTATTCTCGATTGTTCACCAAACAACTCTTGTAGGTGAGTCAGAATAGACTTAGCTTCCATGTTATCATGCTGTCGTTATAGTTCATTGTTCATTGAACCAAGCATATAATACTGGACTTTAACAGAGTCCTCCTTCTAGTTTTCAAACATCATTAATTCATCTTCGTTAGCATTTTCACCAGGTTGTTCTAGATCTGATTGATCCAGGACATAGGCTAGTTTTTCACACATGAGGACAATCTTCAGGTTGCATTACCAGTCAATGTAATTTGGTCCTGTGAGTTTGGTTGCATCAAGTATGCAACGTAGAGGGTTAGGTAACAACATAGTGACCTACAAGGAAATATAACAAAAATAAGCAGATAGTTCTTAAATTAGATTTAAGACTTTTAATCTAGATTTATTCTCCCACTATTTTTTGGCGATCTGTATGACCCTCTAATATACAGAACGGGAGATTATGGTGATCTTCTAGTAAGGATCATAATCCTTTGGGCATCATGCATGTGATCTTGTGGTAGCACAACAAATCACATCAAGTCCCTTAGGCAGTCAACTCTGGACAATTGCAACATTTGCAATATCCGATCTAATTTAACCCCTGAATCAGAATGATCTTGTGGTAGCATAACAAATCAAACGATTCAGTTAAGTTTATCCATCATTACTTAGATAACATGAATTCGTAGTGCAATCCTTGTGGTAGCACAACAAAACTACACTATTTGTCCATCTATCTTAATAACATCACATGTCGTAGACCTAGATTAATTCCTAAATCAAATAGACCTTGTGGTAGCACAACAAATCCATTTGAAATAAGAATTATCCGTAGATCTATAATGATGGCAAGTTACGTGGATTATTCTGAATATCTGCGTTTACAACTTAAAATTTTAAAAGAGGATTTTAAGTTTGATTTATAAAAAATCGTGCTATTAATAATATTTCGATTTGAAGTATCACAATATTAGATAGAAATATCTATTTAATAGCATATTCCACAAATATCATATATATGTAGAAAAATAAATAGGGATGATCATGGACTACTTAAGCTATTATGGAATCATCGGAGCCAAACGATGATCCATAATAAAATCCTAATGTGAATTCAGCAACACCGGTTCCATTTGATGTGAGTCCTTCCTCCAGAGGTGTCTTCAGAAGATCCTGTCCTCCAAACTTGATCCGTAACATTTAAATATGAATTTAGGACTCGTAGGTCCATAAATGTACATTTAAATAATAATAAGAAACCTTGATCTTATCAAGGAGAGTACAAACTTAGAGGAAGATAGAATATACACTTGGATTAAGAGAGAGGAGGACACACAGGTCCTATTTAAAATGACCAAATAAAACATGCATTGCATTCACATACAATCATCACATGATTATCCTAAGTCCATGATCATCCCACCATTCACATCATATGCATCATATAATTATCAGATAATTATAGTTTGTAACGACCCGCCACCCTATAATCGGGGATCCGATTACTAAATGGGTACCAAATCATTATTTGGAACCAAACCAAGATTTAGATAAGTCTGGGAAATAAATAATTAACTAAGCTAAACATTCACATCACATTGAACTGAAAAAGAAGTGCAAAAATTAAAAGTTATTACAATGCGACTGGACACAACAAATAATTACATACTCTAACAGAAAAGAAATAATTATGCGTACAAGCTAGAAATAAAATAACAACTACGTCGGGGCATACCTCGGAGTAACAACTGCTGGCGCGCAACTCGAAGCAGCACATTCCTCGCTAAGCCTACTTGGAACCCTCACCTGAAAACCGTAGGGGTGAGTCTCAACAAAAAGACTCAGTAGGGATCCTTCGATCCCCACTGTCCACACGCACACCCACAAGTGCAGAAACGCAACTAAAGGTAAAGTAAGCAAGTAAAGTAGTAATTACTACTCCTAAATCTCGATATAAATCACATGCATTTGAAATATAACATGCATATCTTTGAAACCATTCTACCAGGGAGCCTACAACCAACGTCTCGGCAAAACACGCCAACCACACAAAGGAAAGTGGGAAACACGGACCTGCTGAGACTAAACAGTAACCCCTCGGATAGCACGCAAGCTACTCTGGCCCAACTGGCTTAGGTGGTTACTCTTTCCCCCAGCACGAGTGACACTTCATAGGTACATCTCCGACACCGGTACTAGCTAACCCCGAGGTTCACCAGGTGACCCTCTCTCACTAGGCGTCACCCTGCCACTGCTCCCACCGGCGCTATGTCCCTCCCACACCGACACAGGGAGTCAAGCGCTACAACTGTCACTCTAGGTCCATAGTAGCACAAAACACAGCACAGTGCGATCCGGTCACGTGAAAAGTCCACGGTCGCACGAAACACAAGCAGTGTGATTAGGTCACAACGAATCCATCATCATCGAGTATATTTAAAGCATGCATTAACTTAACTATCTAACAATGTAAACACATATTAATAGCATGAATTAATGTGATTCTGTCTTCAATCGCGTCGCCCAAGGCCGACGCCATTTAAGCCTCCTAAACTGGTTCATAAAATCTCGGCCTCAGAATATGGCCTAAAAGGCGTCGCCATAGGTAACCGCCTATTTAAAAAGCGTCGCTGTCCTTGGACGCCATTCACAACAGAAGTCCCCACTGACAGAAACAGTTGTCGGGACAATTTCTACCTAAATGGCATCATGCTGGCCCGTCGCCATTCTGAATGGCGTCGTCCTAGCGCGACGTCATTTAGTGCCAAAAACCATATTTCTACAGCTCGACCCGAGGGTCTCCTTTAACCCCAAATTTGCCCCAAAAACACCCAAGAAGGGTAAAACGAAGAGGGAAACCAATCTATTACAAGAAAACCACAAATCCACATTCATAGAAACCACCCTATCCATCAAGAAGGTCCCTGAACATGCTTATTCTACCCAAAGATCCCTTATACGCATCATGCTTTAAAGCGGGAAAACATGATTTTTAAATGAAACACTACGGGAATCGTTACCCTACCGGTTGCTTAAACTCCTCCAAACTCCAAGCCGCCAACCCGTCTCGCCCCCACGCCGCCGCCGGTACCGCCAATGACGTCGTTACTCCACCGGGACGTCGGCCGCCGTCTGGAGAGAAAACGCCGCGGAGGAGGTGGTGGTGGTAGTGGTGGGAGTTAGGAGGTCAATGGAGTGGAGGGAGAGATGAAATGGTGGAAGGAAAAGATGGAGGGGGAGGAGGCGTCGCTGGAATCGCCGGAGGAAGGGAGGAGAGAGAGAAGGAAGGAAGAAATGAGGAAAAGGAAGGAGGGTTTGCGGGGTAACCAGAAACTGGGTAAAATGCGTCATGAGGTACGGACGCCTATCAGTTGACATGACGGGCCGTACTGACAGAAGTCTAAAACGCGTCGCCTATCCAAGACGTTGTTCAGATGACAAGACCAGCACCGTACACTGACAACCCAGGGTCGTACTTTGAAAGGCGTCGTCCATCAAAGACGCCATTCAGACGATATGACTGGGGCCGTACTCTCGCGACCCAAGGCCAACCCACGTGGCGCCTACGTGGCACAGCCTAAAACGCGTCTACATTGCTGGACACCGTTTAAACTAGGCTCGACGCGAAACAGAACTGAGTCTCAACCCCAACAGGGCTTGAACTAAGGGATCCGACCCCGAAAACTGACCCGATAACCGAAACCGAAAACCTCAATCCTTACATAGTTGGTATCATTTTATGTATAAATAAAATATAATACCTTATGTTTTGAAATAACATTTATTTCAACATACACAATATAACTAACTAAACGATTTAGTTAACTAATCACAGAATTCAAACAATTTGAACATCAAACATCATATTATGCATGAAAAATAAGTTTAAAAATAATTTTAAACTTAATTGATTAATGGGAATAAAGTTAATAATTTAAAACAATTTTAAAATTTAACTATACCCTTTAATCAATTAAAACCTTTTGAATCAATTAACAGTAATTAAATAGTTTAATAATCTGTTAATAATAATAAGAATAATTAATAACAGTTATTAATTATCCCTATAAAATATCTATTTTAAAACAATTTTAAAATGGGCTTTAAAAGGGGGTTTTAAAGGGCTCGGGTAGGCTTTTGGGTCGGCAGGGTCCGGACCCGGTCTGGATCTGGCGCGGGTCCGCATGGGTCCGGGCGGGCCGGTTGGCCCACGCATCGCTCACCCCCGCTACCCGTGAAGGTTTGTGCGGGTGGGAGCGCCTGCATGCGAGCAGATCGGCGGGGGGGAGCCGCCGCCGGCCCCGATGATGCTCGGCGGGGCTCCGGCCGGTCCTTACGGCGCCGGTTGACGACGCCGATGACCCTAAAACACGTCGCCGGACGTCCCCTTCCACCTTGCATGCACAGGGAAGAACAGCGCCTCTGGTGCGCCGGTTGAGGTGAAGAAGGAGGCATAGCTTGCCGGCCAGCTTGCTGGACAATGCCGGACGGCGTCCGTGATGCCGGAGGACATCATCGGCGATGCCCAAAGGTACCACCGGACGTCGTTAGGGTTCCTGCATGCAGTAGAATAGTTCCAAGGCTGAATAGCCATCGTATAGCCATCGTCTCGAACATATGCTAGATGGTGGTTTGGCTACCAGATGTTGATGTGCGTCTCACGCAGCAGCATGAAGCCAAGGACTATCCCTGTTGTTATATTATCAACAAGATAATACCCTTCTCCCATGTAGACCAGTACGATTATCATGTAAAAATATAAACCCAGCAATCCACCTTCCAGGTGCAGCCCTATGGAAAACCCTATAGAAACCCTAAATAGTTACAGATAACTATGCATGCTCTTTGCATGATAATCTGTAAACCAGGCTTTGAAAGATAATTCTTATTGAAGATAATATCGCATATTATCATTATTCATACTCTCTGAATATTTCAAAAGCATAGAATAAACAAAAAAAATCTTTAACCTGGGAACAGTTCCCAATCATCAAATGATAATTTTAAATTTTAATCTTAGCCCAAAACCGTGTACAATACACATTCATCACGCATAACGAGAAAATATCACGTAAAACGAAACTGTTTTACGACTGAACCAACAACCTGGCTCTGGTACCACTATAAGGAATCACCTAAACGGAGCAGAAAAATAAATGATTCCTATGTATCGGTTGCTGGGATCGTAAAACGGACAATAAAATATGTGGAAAGTACAGTTATTCACCTTTGCCGGTTTCGAATCTCCCGTGTAATCGACCGATTCAGTAATCGCATACGCGCACGATCTCCAGAGGTATCCACACGAGCTCCCGACGCAGACGTAATTTCCTCCTCGACTTGAGTACTTCGACCTGATCTCAAATCCACTATGCGCGGAGAGAGAAATCGACTTCAAGAGAGAGAAGGAGTGAGAGAGAGGGGAGAGAGAAACTCCAAGAAGTGGTTGTGTACGTCCAACTTTTTCCACCCCTCCTCTTGGCTTCCTTATATAAGAAATAAGGATAAGCACAAGGATTAATTCTCATGATTATCCAAGAGCTTGGCCTTCGATAATTCTCTATTAAATATTCATGTTTATCTTGTAGATTTTCATAAAAACCTAGATAACTATAATATTTAACATCACTCACCGTCTGATGAGAACTCTTATGTGTGTGACCCTCCAGGCCCATATATCAGTCCGGTTTCAGGCCCATTAAACTTAGAACTAATTCTAAAGTTTAATATTTATTAATTATTATTTAAACATCATATGTTAAATAATTAATTCAATAAATAAGTGGTTTATCATATGATTAATAATCCACTTGGCCTTCTGACCATGAATGTAACGACCCGCCACCCTATAATCGGGGATCCGATTACTAAATGGGTACCGAATCATTAATTTGGAGCCAAACCAGGATCTAGATAAGTCTGGGAAATAAATAATAAACTAAGCTAAACATTCACATCGCATTGAATTGAAATGGAAGTGCAAGAATTAAAAATTATTACAATGCGACTCGACTTAGCAAATAATTACATACTCCAACTGAAAAGAAATAATTAAGTATATAGGCCAGCAAATAATTATTACAATGCGACTCGACTCAGCAAATAATTACATACTCAAACTGAAAAGAAATAATTAAGTATACAGGCCAGAAAATAAAATAACAACTACATCGGGGCATACCCCGGAACAACAGCTGTTGGCGCGCGATCCAAAGTAACACTCTCCTCGCTACGCCTACTTGGAACCCTCACCTAAAAATCGCAGGGGTAAGTCTAGCCGAAAAGACTCAGTAGGGATCCTTCGATCCCCACCACCCACTCACGCACCCACAAGTGTAGCAACGCAATTATAGATAATTTAAGCAAGTAAAACAGTAAACACAATTCCTAGATTCGACATAAAACACATGCATTCGAAATATAATATGTACAATTCTGAAACTATTCTACCACGGAGCCCACAACCAACGTCTCGGCAAAACATGCCAACCACACGGCCGAACGCGGGAAACACCGACCCGCTGAGACCAAACAACAACCCCTCGGATAGCGCGCTGGCTACTCCGGCCTGACAGGCTCCAAGTGGTTCTGCTTCCCCCAGTACGAGTGACACTCCAAATGTACCACTCCAACACCGGTACTAACTATAGCCCGGGGTACACTAGGTGACCCTCTCTCTAGGCGTCACCCCGCCACTCCCACACCGGCGCCGTGTCACTCCCACACCGACACAGGGTGCCTAAGCGCTAACAACTGTCACTCTAGGCCTACGATCGCACAAAACACAACACGGTGCGATCCGATCACATAGAATCCATCGTCATCGAGTACATTTCTATGCATGCAATTAACTAAATTATCTGACAATGTAAACACGTGTTAATTGCAAGGATTAATGGAGTTCTGGCTTGAATCGTGTCGCCCAAGGCCGACGTCATTCAAGCTTCATAAACTGATTCATGTGAAATCTGGCCCCAGGAAAAGGCCTAAAACGCGTCGTACATGCAAGTCGCCGTTCAAAAGGTGTCGCCGTACCTGGACGCTCATCAGTCTAGAGACAGAGTCTGTTAATTGGGCTAAATCGCGTCGCAGTTGGAAGCCGCCTTTCTAAAAGGCGTCGTTGTCCCCCGACGTCATTTAACCCTCATAGACAGGTTCTTCCTCCGCCATCTCCCAATCCAAGGGGTGGTATTTCTTCCCCCAAATCGTGTAAAAATACAAAAAACGTGGAGAATGAGGAGAAGAACCTAAATACCCATTAAAACACCTAATTTCTCATTACATGTATTTAGTATTTTCACCCCAAGAAAATCCCTAAACATGCTCCAAAGCGGGAAAAAACATGGTTTTTAAACGAAATATAAAGGGGATCCTACCGATTACTCGAACTCCTCCTAGCTCCAAACCACCAACCCGTCTCGCCCCATGCCGCAGCCGGTACCGCCGTAGATGCCGTTACTCCACCGGGACGTCAGCCACTATCCGGAGAGAAAAATGCCGTGGAGGAGATGGTGGTGGTAGTGGTGGGAGTTAGGAGGTTGATGGAGTGGACAGAAGCAAGGAGAGGGGGAAGGGGGCCGCCGGAGATCGGAGGGAAGAGAGGAGAGAGAAGAGAAAGGAGAGAATGAGGGAAAGGAGGGAAGGTTCACGGGGTCAAACAGAAACTGGGTAAAACGCGTCGTGCAAGCCCGACGCCATTCAGACGACAAGACTGGGCCGTACACTGACAAACTAGGGTCGTACTCTAAATGGCGTCGTCCATCCAAGACGCCATTCAGACGATAAGATTGGGCCGTATACTCGCGCCCCAAGGCCAGCCCATGTCGCGCCCATGTGGTACAGCCTAAAACACATCCACATTTTTGGACGCCGTTTGAACCGTGTCAAGCAAGCTCGACGTAAAAAAAAAACTAAGTCTCAGCCCCACTAGGGCCCAAACTAAGGTATTCGACCCCAAAACATACCTGATAACCGGATCCGAAACCTTAATCCTTACAATGAACGGCACCAAACACTACCTCATGATCCCAGAAGATATAAGGGATATTGTTCCCTTTATTTGAACCTTTCCGTCTGCAGATACCGCACATATAAATTCCTTCACTCATCTAATGTCCCAATAACGTAAGGGTATGGTTTTACAGTCAAACCCTCTATCGCATTATTTAGATGGATTCTAGTACTCAGTTAACTTCTAGAAAGACATCTCTTTCAGTTGACCCTCGCCAGGGATTTGTGTGTACACATCTATAGGACATTCTCTCTCCAGTCTTATACCAAGAGTGAGTGATCCCCTGTTGTTCACTCAATTACCTTCGCAAGCTTTCCACTATATCTGAGAGACTGACTATCGTGGACTTAATGGTTACAGTACACAAGTCAGAGAATCAAGACACAATGGTCTACAAGCAAGGTATCATTGGTGACTCAGGTCAAAGGACCAACTGTGCTACTGCAACGATTGAATTCCCTAGTTGACTAATATGTATAATTACCATCCAGGAATGCTTATTCGGATCTGTTCAGTGAACTCATTCTCTAATAAGCACCCACAAGTTTGTCTTAGTGTCACCACACGAGTGAATGTGAGAACATTCACCTTCATCGCATGAGCAGAAATAACTTGTGTCGATCTTATCGGATATTTAATGTCCATCTCAAATATCCTATGATAGAGAACTGTTTATGACAAGTGACTAAGAATATTGATCTCACTATCATGATCTCATCATGATTCAATATCCCATACATTTGTCTATGGACCTTCATTACGATAGTTAATTTGTGAGAACTATAAATGAAGAAATAATTGTCTTTATTTATAATCTGAACTAGAATGTACAATGATTGACTTTGAGGCCACCCACTTCTATTATCGGTGGCCAAACTGGAAGTTGCAGGGGGGGGGGGAGGGGTCCCCTTTCTTCCCCTGTCCCAGTGGTGGCCAGCTGGCAAGCCCAACGTCACCGGCAACCCCAAATCCGGCGGTTTAAAAACAGTTTTAACAACCGCACAGATTTTCCTTTTCAGGTAAAATCTGAAAAATAGGGGGGGTCATCGCCGATCACCGAGCACAACTGCAAATCTCTGGGGATTGGGAAGCAAAGCTGGTCATACCAGCAAGATAACAATGTTGCCCTGACCACCATATAACCCACTTCAAAGCCCAAAATCGATTCTTCATCTTCATGTAGAACACAATCGAAAAAATCCCAAATAATTTAAATTTCTCCACAGAAAATAAATCTGAAATTTTACATTCATCTCATGAATAATTTCTGCGAGAGAAAAATAAATACAGGCATGGAAATAAATTTTAGAATACAAATTTCGTCGTCCCGAAATGGATCAGAGCGAAACCTAGCTCTGATACCACTGTTGGGATCTGAGCAAGACGCAAAGAACACAGCGGAAACAACGAACAAAAATATCCCACCCGATGCACGCTGACCCGATTCAAAACGAAAACTATAACAAAAAAACTGGGTCGTAATCTGATTATCGTGCGTGGATTCGAATCTGCTTCCATCTCAGTTCCGTTGAGGTGATGCCGCGAGATGCACAAGTGTCCGGCCTCCAGTGGTATCCACGCTATCCTCCACTGTGGTTCCTCCTCGCTCCCTCGTCCGCATCAGCTCGCTCGCTGAAGATCCGTTGCCACAACGATTGCCGAAAACCCACAGACGGGAATTTCTAACTTTCGAGAATCACGCGCGGTGGAGACGGGGACAGTCTCGGCGCCTCGAAGGGGGTGCCCAGAGGAGGAGAGAGAAAGGGGGGACGGCTAGTATGGGAAACCCTAGAGCTTGGCCCAGGATTTCTCAACAGCGCGTATATATATTAAGTCGGCACGACTTTTCACAAAAGTCTCCGAATTAATATAAATCCTACTAAAACACCACGGACTGAGAATCTTATTGCGTGTGACCTCTAGGCCCACTAACCAGTCCGGTTTTCAACCCGTTAAGTCCAATAACTACTTATTAAGTTACTGTAATTAATTAATATCCAGATATTAACTAATTACTTAGCCAAATTATCATCGCATGTAAATTCGGTCGGACTTCTGATCAAGTTAGGTGCCAAACAACATCGCATGTTCCGGAAGGCAATGGGGTTCAACAACCCACTCATGGAACCTGTCCGTCCATAGTTACAGCATGGCTATAATCCTTCGTTCGCATAATGCTCTCGAGTTAACCTAAGGTATGGTCAACTGTCTAACCCTAGATAGTCAACTCACTTGAATCAGACTCCACTGTGCAATATCCGAAAACATCTTTTCTGATTTTGTTTCTGCTCTAGCCAGAGACTCTTGCAGATCTATTCTAGAGCATTCTCTCTCCAGTTACCTAAGAGCGAACAATCGTTTATTGAACACACAATCACCTTCGAAGGTCTTCCGTTGGATCCGATCCTTGACTATTAGTGTAAGGATTGAGGTTTCGAATCCGGTTATCAGGTCAGTTTCGGGGTCGGATCCCTTAGTTTGGGCCTTGGTGGGGCTGAGACTTAGTTTCCTTTTCGCGTTGAGCTTGCTCGACGCGGTTCAAACGGCATCTAGCAATGTGGACGTGTTTTAGGCTGTGCCACGTGGGCGCCACGTAGGTCAGACTTGAGCCGCGAGAGTACAGCTCCGGTCTTATCGTCTGAATGACGTCTTGGATGGACGACGCCATTTAGAGTACGACCCTGGTTTGTCAGTGTACGGCCCGGTCTTGTCGTCTGAATGACGTCGGGCTTGCATGACGCATTTTACCTAGTTTCTGTTTGACCCCGCGAACCCTCCCTCCTTTTCGTCATTCTCTCCTTTCTCTTCTCTCTCCTCTCTTCCCTCCGACTCTCCGGCGAACCCTTTCCCCCTCTCCTTCCTTTCCTCTCCTCATTCCTCCTCTCCTTCCACTCCATTAACCTACCAACTTCCTCCACTACCACCACCACTTCCTCCATGGCGCACTTCTCTCTGGATGGCGGCCGATGTCTCGGTGGAGTAGCGGCACTCACGGCGATACTGACAGCGGCGTGTGGCAAGGCAAGTTGGCGGCTTGGAACTAGGAGGAGTTTGAGTAACCGGTAGGGTGACGATCTCCGTTGTATTGTATTTAAAAACCATGTTTTTCCTGCTGTGAAGCATGTTTAGGAGGTTTTTGGGTGAAAACACTAATTGCATGAAATGAGAAATTAGGAGTTTTAATGGGTATTTAGGTTCTTCTCCTCCTTCTCCACTTTTCTTAGTGTTTTACACGATTTGGGAGAGGAAATCCTACCCCGTGGATTGGGAGATGGCGGAGGAAGAACCTGTCTATGATGGTTAAATGGTGTCAGGGGACAACAACGCCTTTTAGAATGGCGGCTTCCACCCGTGACGCGATTTAGCCTAAATAATAGACTCTGTCTCTGGACTGATGAGCGTCCAGGGACAGCGACGCCTTTTGAACGGCGACTTGCATGCACGACGCGTTTTAAGTGAAATCACCCCGAAGCCTGTCTCTGTTTCTATCGTTATCAGGCGGCTAGGGACAACGACGCCTTTCAAAAGGTGGCTACATATGACGATGCGTTTTAAGGCCATTTCCGAGGCCCATTTTATATGAACAAGTTTCGGAGGCTTGAATGACGTCAGCCATGGGCGATGCGATTCAAGACAGAATCACATTAATTCATGTTATTAACATGTATTTACACTGTTAGATAGTTTCGTTAAATGCATGCTTGAAATCGTACTCGAGGACGAGGATTTTTACGTAATCAGATCGTACTGTGTTGTGTTTCGTGCGACCGTGGACCTAAAGTGACAGTTGTAGCGCTTAGGCACCCTGTGTCGGTGTGGGAGGGACACAGCGCTGGTGTGGGAGTAGTGGGGTGACGCCTAGAGAGTGGGTCACCTGGTGTACCCTGGGGTTGCTAGTACCGGTGTAGGAGTAGTACCTTTGGAGTGTCACTCGTGCTGGGGGAAGTAGAAACCATCTAGAGCCAGTTGCGCCGGAGTAGCTAGCGTGCTATCCCAGGGGTTACTATTTGATCTCAGCGGGTCGGTGTTTCCCGCATTCGGCCTTGTGGTTGGCGTGTTTTGCCGAGACGCTGGTTGTGGGTTCTGTGGTAAAATGATTTCAGAATTGTGCATGTTATATTTCGATTGCATGTGTTTTATATCAAAATTTAGGAATTATGTTTACTGTCCTACTAGCTTAAGTTATTTATACTTGTGTTGTTGCACTTCTGGGTGCGTGAGTGGGCGGTGGGGATTGAAGGATCCCTACTGAGTCTTTTTGATGAGACTCACCCCTGCGGATTTCAGGTGAGGGTTCCAGGCAAGCGTAGCGAGGAGAGTGCTATCTTGGGTTGCGCGCCAGCAGTCGCTGTTCCGGGGTATGCCCCGATGTAGTTGTTATTTTATTTTCTGGCGTATATGCTTAATTATTTCTTTTCAGTTGGAGTATGTAATTATTTGCTGAGTTGAGTCGCATTGTAATAATTTTTCATTCTTGCACTTCCTTTTCAATTCAATGCGATGTGAATGTTTAGCTTAGTTTATTATTTATTTCCCAGACTTATCTAGATCCTAGTTTGGCTCCAAATTAATGATTCGGTATCCATTTAGTAATCGGATCCCCGATTATAGGGTGGCAGGTCGTTACAGTTGGTATCAGAGCATTTGGTTTGGCAAATAAATGAATAACTATGTTAAATATTGTAATTTCGGCAAACAATTACATTATCCCATACAGGCATAGTGGTAGTGTAGGTTTTAGGATTCTAATTAGAACTTTTTTATTTTTGTGATTGTAGGCGATTAGATGGCTCCTAAGAAGAGGATACCAGTTATTAGAGAGCGGGGAGATGTCCCTTATGGATCTGAGGCCGGTAGGCCGAGTATGGAGCGTTTTATAGAGGCTATGATGGATACAATGTTAAGATACCAGATCCGAGACCCTAGTGAGTGTTCTAGTGCTTGGGGAGGGCCTTCAGTTGCTCTGGAGAGATTCCTGAAGCTGAAGCTGCCTCATTTTACCGGTCGTCCCGACCCTGATGAGGCTGTTCATTGGTTGAAGGAGTTGGAGAAGACTTTTGATACCATGGATTGTGCGGCGGTTGAGAGGACTCCGTTGGCTACCTTTATGTTAAAGGATGATGCCTACGATTGGTGGACCACCTTGAAGAGTTTGTCATATGTGGATAGGAATCTCAGGGAGATTCCATGGGAGACATTTGTGAAGGAATTCAATGCGCAGTACTTTCCTAGGCATGTCCAGAGGGCCAAGGAGAGGGAATTTATGGAGTTGACCCAAGGAAGCATGACAGTGCTTGAGTACCAGATGAAGTTTCTTTCGCTTGAGAGGTTCGTGCCTTTTATCTCAGGAGACGAGGAGCGTCGGTCTGAGAGATTTGTGGATAAACCGAGCTCTAATCTGAGGAGTTTTGTGGCGTCCCACTGTTGTATAGATTTGGCATCGACGGTTACGTGTTCTGCGGCAGTAGAGACACAGCATGATCAGTCAGCTCGGGAGAGGGGACTGACTACTCAGGGGCTAGCTCAGGGAAGGGGAAAAACAATAGCAGCAGCAGCTCCTTCGTCCGGATCAGGATCGTCTTCACTTGGCTTTAGATTCAGGAGGTTCTTTTGAGGAGGTGGCAGCAGTAGTGCTAGTAGCGGCAGTAGCAGACCCAAGCAGAGCCAGCAGAGTCAGTCGGTGTCCAGTGCTCAGCAAGAGACAGCTCAGAGGCTTCCGGTAGCTTGTCGACATTGCAGTGGTACTCACGGTGGGACTCAGTGTCCTGCATTTTCTGAGAGGTGTTACACTTGTGGCCAACAGGGCAGGGGCCAAGTGATCAGAAGAAGCCGAGGACCCAGGAGAGAGTTCTAGCTATCACCAGGAAGGAGGCTCGTGCGTCCAACTTGGTGGAAGGTACACTTTCTGTCCTTGGGAATTCTGCATGTGTTAATTGATTCGGGCGTTTTGCATTCTTTTATTTCTGAGCAGTTCGTAGATATCCTTTCTGCACCCGTTATTGAGATGTCTGATGGACTGATGATAGAGGTTCCTTCTGGGGATTTCATGTTGTCTTATAACTGTTTGAGTGAGGTTCCTTTGACCATTGAGGGCCATGAGTTACCTGCCCAGTTAGTTGTGCTTGCTATTCGTGACTTTGATGTCATCTTGGGCATGGACTGGTTGGAGGCTGATTATGTCGAGGTGGACTGCCACAAGAAGATGGTGCATTTCTCTATTCCGGATATTCCGACCTTCTACTTCCAAGGTATTAGGCTCTCTTCTCGTGGTATTCTTATTTCTGCCTTTAGGGCCCATAGATTGCTTGTTGGTGGCTGTGAAGCTTTCCTTGCCTCTGTTGTTTTAGTTAATGTTAGTAGTAGTTCCAATCCTTAGGAGGTGCCTGTAGTTTGTGATTTTGTTGATGTGTTTCTTGAGGAGTAACCTGGCCTTCCTCCTCAGCAAGAGGTTGAGTTTACCATTGAGCTTGCACCGGGTACGGTGCCTTTGTCTAAGGCTCCGTATCGGATGGCTCCGGCTGAACTCGCTGAGTTGAAGCCGCAGTTGCAGGAATTACTGGATAAGGGTTTTATTCGTCCTAGTACTTCTCCATTGGGTGCTCCAATTCTATTTGTCAGGAAGAAGGATAGTTCTCTGAGGTTGTGCATTGATTATAGACAGCTGAACCAGGTGATGATAAAGAACAAGTACCAACTTCTGAGGATCGATGATCTGATGGATCAGTTGCAGTCTGCGAAGGTGTTTTCAAAGATTGACAAGAGATCGGGGTATTATCAGATGAGGATCTGTGAGGTTGATGTTAGTAAGTCGGCCTTTAGGACTCGGTATGGACATTATGAGTTTTTGGTTATGCCTTTTGGCTTGACCAATGCTCCGGCGGCTTTCATGGATTTGATGAACCGGGTCTTCAGGACCTACTTGGATCAGTTTGTGGTGGTATTTGTAGATGATATTTTGGTATACTCTTCTTCTGAGGAAGAGCATACCGCACATCTTCAGGTGGTGTTGCAGGTTCTAAGAGAGCACCAACTCTATGCCAAGTTTAGCAAGTGTGAATTCTGGCTAGATAAGGTGCATTTCCTGGGACATGTCATTTCTGGAGATGGTATTGCAGTGGATCCAGCCAAGGTTGAGGCAGTAATGGATTGAAGCAGACCGACAACAGTAACTGAGATTAGGAGCTTCTTGGGGTTAGTAGGTTATTACAAACGGTTTGTCCAAGATTTTTCTTCGATAGCGACCCCCTTGTCGAGGTTGACTCGTAAGGGAGTTCATTTCGTATGGAATGAGGAGTGTGAGCGGAGTTTCATTGAGTTGAAGACTTGCCTCACTTCGGCTCTAGTGCTGGTGCTTCCATTAGGTTCTCGTGGGTTTGTGGTTTATTCAGATGCATCTCGTCGAGGTTTAGGTGCGGTTCTGATGCAGCATGGCAGGGTTGTGGCCTATGCTTCTAGGCAACTGAAGAAGTATGAGGAGAACTATCCCACTCATGAATTAGAATTGGCAGCTATAGTATTTGCACTGAAGATCTGGCGACAATATTTGTATGGAGAGAAATTTCAGGTCTTTACCGATCACAAGAGCCTGAAGTATGTATTCACGCAGAAGGATCTGAACTTGAGGCAGCGCAGGTGGATGGAATTTATCAAGGATTATGATCTCAACCTTTCTTATCATCTGGGCAAGGCAAATGTGGTGGCAGATGCCTTGAGTCGGAAGACGGTCGTGTCATATCTCATGGTTCAAGAATGGAGGCTATATGAGCCGGTGATGGAATCTTCCTTTAGGATTCCGCGAGAGGCTGACAAAGCCGTGCTGGCCAGCTTAACTGTGAGGCCAGCAGTGTACCATGCCGTAATCGAAGCTCAGAGGGCAGATGCAGAGTTACCCCAGGTTCTCCAGACACTAGAGGTGGAGCTGTGGGATGATGGTACAGTCAGGTTTAGAGGCAGACTCTATATCCCAACCGAAGAGGACGTGTGCAGGAGTGTCCTGGATGAGGCGCACCGTTCCAGATATGCAGTGCATCCCGGAACGACTAAGATGCATCATTGTTTGAGGAAGCACTTTTGGTGGCCTGGTATGAAGAAGGACATGGCTGATTATGTGGCAAGGTGCTTGACTTGTCAGCAAGTTAAGGTAGAACACCAGAGACCAGGAGGATTGTTGCAGTCTTTGCCGATCCCGGAATGGAAATGGGAACACGTAACTATGGACTTTGTGATGGGATTACTTGTGTCCCCTGGTAGAAGAGACGCGATCTGGGTCATTGTTGATCGATTGACCAAGTCAGCACACTTTCTGGCTATTAGGAAGGACTGGTCAGTCGGCAAGTTGGCTAAGTTGTTTGTGGACTGGATCATCTCTCTGCACGGGGTGCCCATATCCATCGTGTCAGACCGGGATCCGAGATTTACTTCTAGATTCTAGAAGAGTTTTCAGAAGGCCTTGGGCACGCAGTTAGCCTTCAGCTCGACTTATCATCCCGAGAATGATGGGCAGTCAGAGAGGACCATTCAGACACTGGAGGATATGCTCAGGGCATGTTGCCTAGACTGGGGAGGTTCTTGGGAGCAGCACTTGTCTACAGTGAAGTTTTCCTACAACAACAGTTATCATTCTAGTATTGGCATGGCGCCTTATGAGGCAATGTACGGGCGGCCGCGTCGATCTCCAGTGAATTGGTCTGAGATTGGTGAGAGGAAGATAGAATGGCCAGAGTTAGTACAGCAGTGTGTTGAGGTTGCCAGAGTGGTGCAGCAGAGGTTGACTACAGTTCAGAGTAGATAGAAAAGTTATGTAGACATCCGTAGGAGACAGCTTGAGTTTGAGGTTGGGGACTACGTGTTTCTCCGAGTCTCACCCCCCAAGGGTGTGATGAGATTCGGGAAGCGAGGTAAGCTGAGTCCGCGATATGTTGGGCCTTTTCCCATTCTTGCTCGAATTAGGGAAACGGCGTATCAGCTAGCCATGCCGCCTAGTCTTGCAGGAGTGCACGATGTGTTCCATGTTTCTTTGCTGAGGAAATATGTTCAGGATCCATCTCACGTTTTAGATTTTTCAGAGTTGGAAGTCACTGAGGATTTGTCCTTTCAAGAATTTCCAGTACGTATTTAGGATCATAGGGAACAGGTACTTCGGAACAAGGTTGTTCCTCTGGTTAGGGTGATTTGGCAGCATCGCTCCGGAGGCGAGGCGACTTGGGAGCACGAGGATGAGATGTGGGAGCAGTTTCCTTACCTTTTCTCATAAGTTCTCTTGTGAGCTTGTACCATTATTTTCAATCTCGTTAATTGGTAGTAGATAATTTCGGGGATGAAATTCTTTAAAAGGGGGGAGAATATAAGGATTGAGGTTTCGGATCCGGTTATCGGGTCAGTTTCGGAGTTGGATCCCTTAGTTTGGGCCCTGGTGGGACTGAGACTTAGTTTCCTTTTCGCGTCGAGCTTGCTCGATGCGGTTCAAACGGCGTCCGGTAATGTGGACGTGTTTTAGGCTGTGCCACGTGGGCGCCACGTGGGTCGGCCTTGGGCCGCGAGAGTATGGCCCCGGTCTTATTGTCTGTATAGCGTCTTGGATGGATGACGCCATTTAAAGTACGACCCTGGTTTGTCAGTGTACGGCCCGGTCTTGTCATTTGAATGACGTCGGACTTGCACGATGCGTTTTACCCAGCTTCTGTTTGACCCCGCGAACCCTCCCTCCTTTCCCTCATTCTCTCCTTTCTCTTCTCTCTCCTCTCTTCCCTCCGACTCTCCGGCGAATCCTTTCCCTCCCTCCTTCCTTTCCTCTCCCCATTCCTCCTCTCCCTCCACTTCATTAACTTACCAACTTCCTCCACTACCACCACCACTTCCTCCGTGGTGCACTTCTCTCCGGACGACGGCCGACGTCCCGGTGGAGTAGCGGCGCCCACGGCGGTATCGACGGCAACGTGTGGCGAGGCGGGTTGGCGGCTTGAAACTAGGAGGAGTTCGAGTAACCGGTAGGATGACGATCCTTGTTGTATTATGTTTAAAAACCATGTTTTTCCCGCTTTGAAAGATGCTTAGGGGGTTTTGGGGGTGAAAACACTAATTGCATGAAATGAGAAATTGAGAGTTTTAATGGGTATTTAAGTTCTTCTCCTCATTCTCCACTTTTCTTAGTGTTTTACACGATTTGGGGGAGGAAATCTCACCCCGTGGATAGGGAGATGGCGGAGGAAGAACCTGTCTGTGAGGGTTAAATGGCGTCAGGGGACAACGACGCCTTTTAGAAAGGCGGATTCCACCCGCGACGCGATTTAGCCTAAATAACAGACTCTGTCTCTGGACTGATGAGCATCCATGGACAACGATGCCTTTTGAACGACGACTTGCATTCACGATGCGTTTTAAGTGAAATCACCCCGAAGCCTGTCTCTGTTTCTATCGTTATCAGGTGATTAGGGACAGTGACGCCTTTCAAAAGGCGGCTACATATGACGACGCATTTTAAGGCCATTTCCGAGGCCCATTTTATATGAACCAGTTTAGGAGGCTTAAATGACGTCGGCCATGGGTGACGCGATTCAAGACAGAATCACATTAATTCATGTTATTAACATGTATTTACACTGTTAGATAGTTTGGTTATATGCATGCTTGAAATCGTACTCGAGGACGAGGATTTTTACGTAATCGGATCGCACTGTGTTGCGTTTCGTGCGACCGTGGACCTAGAGTGACAGTTGTAGCACTTAGGCACCCTGTATCGGTGTGGGAGGGATACAGCGCCGGTGTGGGAGTGGTGGGGTGACGCCTAGAGAGAGGGTCACCTAGTGTACCCTAGGGTTAGCTAGTACCGGTGTAGGAGTGGTACCTTTGGAGTGTCACTCGTGCTGGGGGAAGCAGAAACCACCTAGAGCCAGTTGGGCCGGAGTAGCTAGCATGCTATCCGAGGGGTTACTGTTTGGTCTCAGCGGGTCGGTGTTTTCCGCGTTCGGCCTTGTGGTTGGCGTGTTTTGCCGAGACGCTGGTTATGGGTTCCGTGGTAAAATGATTTCAGAATTGTGCATGTTATATTTCGATTGCATGTGTTTTATATCGAAATTTAGGAATTATGTTTACTGTCTTACTTGCTTAAATTATTTATACTTGTGTTGTTGCACTTGTGGGTGCGTGAGTGGGCGGTGGGGATCAAAGGATCCCTACTGAGTCTTTTCGATGAGACTAACCCCTGCAGATTTCAAGTGAGGGTTCTAGGCAGGCATAGCGAGGAGAGTGTTGTCTTGGGTTGCGCGCCAGCAGCTGCTGTTCCGGAGTATGCCCCAATGTAGTTGTTAGTTTATTTTCTGGCTTGTATGTTTAATTATTTCTATTTAGTTGGAGTATGTAATTATTTGCTGAGTCGAGTCGCATTGTAATAATTTTTAATTCTTACACTTCCTTTTCAATTCAATACGATGTGAATGTTTAGCTTAGTTTATTATTTATTTCCCAGACTTATCTAGATCCTAGTTTGGCTCCAAATTAATGATTCGGTACCCATTTAGTAATCGGATCCCCGATTATAGGGTTGCGGGTCGTTACAATTAGAGATCCCGTGGATAGGGATTCATAGGTCAAGGTCAAAGTCCAGAAGTCCACCGACAAGGTGTCTTTGGTGTCTCAAGTGTAAGGATCAACTACGCACTATGATGATGAGTCAAGCTGGTTGACAGTCAGGTAAATTACCATTCGGCGATTCATGTCGGATCTGTTCAGTGAACTCATTCCCTAATGAGCACCTACAGGTTTACCATTGTGTCTCCATACAAGTGACTAACGAGATCAGTCACCCTCATCATATGAGCTAGAATAGCCTGTACTAGTCTTACCGGATGTTTGATGTCCTTCTCAAACATCCTACGACTAGGAACAATTAAGAATATGTATTTATAAGTTATCAGTCTCATTATTATGATCTCATCATAATCTGATGACTATTGCACACATTCATGGATTTCATTATGCGCAATAATAAATATGCCAATCTACATAATGAAACAAATGTCATTTATCAGTGAACCAGATTAAAATAGGTGCCTTATGATTGACTTAGAGGACACCTATATCTATCAATCCTCGAACGCTTTTGCGAGCGAAGATGTTTGATGCCCTTCTCAAACATCCTACTAGAAACAATTAAGAATATGTGTTTATAAGTCATCAGTCTCATCATTATGATCTCATCATAATATGATGATTGTTGCACATATTTATGGACTTCATTATGCGCGATAATAAATACGCCAATCTACATAATGATTTAAATACCATGAATTAACGAACCAGATTGTGATAGGTGCCTCATGATTGGCTTTGTGGACACTTAGATCTATCACCCCCCACCCAATTGGATCAATAACATCTTGTATAATAAGATGACTCAGTGCAACAAGTATTACTCTAGCAGTATAAATGTTAAAGTCGATGTGAAATGATAGCTTGGGCCTTAAAACGAATAAGGTGCTGATTCAAGCCTAAAAACAAACAAAACGTACTATTTATATCTTGAAACTCCAAAAAAACTATAAGTATATCTAAACTTTGAAAGAATTGTGAATAGGTCTATAACTCAAGAGAATCTCATCAATTAACCACAAAACCCACATAATTTAACTATGACAAGCCCTTGAATCCAATGAAAACCAAACCCGAACTTATAAAAATTATAGAGAAACCAATGGAAGATACCATTCAGCGGTTGATGGGGGCAGAATCCGATTCGGCCCATTAGAAACAGCCCAATCACTGGGATCAGCCCAACAACAATAGTAGTGAAGGCCCACTGGCGGCCTTCGGCCCATTAGCGGCCCAGTAGCCCTCGGCCCAACAGCAGCCCAGTGGTCTTCGGCCCGTTAGCGGCCCAGCAGCCTTCGGCCCATCAGCGGCCCAGCGGCCCTCGGCCCAGTAGGCTTCGGCCCACTAAGCGGCATCAGTCCCGTCAGCGGCCCCTCCCCCTTCGGCCCAGTAGCCGTGTCCGGCCCACTCCGGTCGGAAGGATAGGCGCTATGGCGGTTTATCAGCAAACCAAAACATAGTCCTATATCGGTTGCCACCACTATGCGACCTCTATCCTCCGCTATAAATACACGGCTATTTATTACCAAAGGTATGTCTTCTCGACCAAGGACAACAGTCCAAAAGCATTAAAGCTACTTCTTCTTCCTTGACTTCTGAATCGAATCTTATTCAGAAGCTAACTTAGCCGTCGGAGGGGGTTCCTTAGGGCCGAAGCCCGGGACTCCTATTGACCGGTTCTTCTTCTTCTCCTCCTTCTGCAGGGACTTCAGTTTGAATCTTCGCCGACCTCTCCGAATCGGTCTCGGCTGCCGACCTCGGATTTTCTCCCCCCGGTCTCGACGCCTTTCACAGGCTGGTCCGCCTCGACCGAAGGAGTCTCAGCTACGCTCCCAGCGAGCCCTCGCTCGGGCACCTCTCGGCTTCGGGTCCTCAGCCCCGTCTCCGTCCTCATCTCGTCCCGGATCCCCGTCGGTCCCCTTCATCGATCCGATCCAACTGCGGGTTCCAGTCTCGGAATCCGACCGTGGTAAGCTTCGGCAACATCACGTGGCATCGTCTCTGGGAAACTAGCAAGAAGTCATGTCTCATCGTCTGGTGACCAGACGATATGGACAAGACGACATGGAGACGCGAGCAACTCCGACGCCGGCACACCACTCCAAAGGTGCCCCGTCTGTTCTTCCTCAAGGGTCTGCCCTCCTTGTCATACCGGAGTCCATCACTCCCAGGGATGACCGGGTGAAAGAGCTTCAACAACAGGTGGCGACGCTGGCCGCCACCGTTACTTCATTGGCACCCCTACGAGATATGGTGTCTGCCATCACCCAGCATATGGGACTACTGGGACAACTCCCACAGCAGGTACCGCCTCCCCCATTCTGTCCTGCTCAAGCTGCAAGGCCGCAGCCGACACCTTCGCTGGCCTTCCCCGACTAGGCCGCCACGGCACGCAGCGAGCCATTCGCGCCGCCTGCCCGAGCCCCTCGCGCCAGTCATATCCTGACAGAGCAGGACTATGCTTCGTCCGGATTTCATCCAACAAAGACCGAAGGACGTTCGGTCACCACTTCAATCACCCCGGACCTGGACCGGCGGCTGACGGCGATGAGGAAGGAAATGCAGCAGATGGTATCTCGGCCATATGGAGCACCTCTCGCCAGCACCATTCTGGAGCAGACTCCATTTTCACCAGAACTTCTGTCCATTGAGGTACCTCCCAACTTTAAACTGCCAAAAGGTCCTCTGTATGATGGAATGATAGATCTGGTCTGCCACATCCAGAGGTTCAATACCTATCTCTCTGTCCGAGGGATTTTCGAGGCAGTCTACTGCCGTCTCTTCCCCCTCACTCTTGAAAAAATAGCCCTTACTTGGTTCGAGACATTGGCCCCCAACTCCATCCACTCTCTAGTTCAGTTGGGCCAACTGTTTATCGACCAATTTTACGATGCCACCCGACAGTGTAAGACCTCAGCCAGTCTGCTAGCCATCCGGCAAGGACCGAACGAGACCCTTCAGGAGTATTTCACCAAGTTTCGGGCCGAAGCCACCCAAATCCCAAACCTGGATAGCTTGATTGCGGTCTCGGCCGTAATCAACGGGTGCATAGACGAAGGGCTTCTTAGCTCTATCGGGAAGCACCGTCCCTCCACCTTCCAGGACCTCGTAGCTCGGGCCTATAAATACATCAACAGGGAAGCCCTGATGATATCCAAGGGCAAGAGTACCGCCGAAGTAGTATCAACACCTGCCCCTCCAGCGGTTCGTCCTCGCCCAGAAGATCAGGAACCCTCTCGCAAGCGATATCGAAGGGAAGAATGGGACCGAGACAAACGCCGGGATCTGCAATAGCGGTACCTGCCGCTACCAGCTCCACCCTCCCAGATGCTCATGGAGGTGAAAGGCATGCTCCGGCAGCCGGAGCGCATCAAGACTGACCCTTGCCGAAGGGACCCCCGTAAATACTGCGTGTACCATCGGGAAATTGGCCATTCAACTGATGAATGCCGACACCTTCGGGTGGAGATTGACCGTCTCATCAGAGAAGGCCGTCTGCCACAGTATTGGCGGGAGCAGCCTCAACAACAACAGAACTGGGACGTCCCTGAAGCAGCCAGGCCACGTCAACTCACGGATAAAGAAGCCCCACCTTAGCCGAAGGCCACCTCGGCCCCGGTAGAAACATCGCACCAGCGACCCAGTGCTGGGTCAATTATGATGATATCCGGAGGACCGGGAGAGGGGTCAAGGCGTCGTCAGCTCGGCGATACCGTAGCAGCAGTCAACACCGAGCCGAAGCGGTCTCATCAAGAAGACATCGTCTTTGGCCAGGAGGATCTGACTGATATTCAGGTCCCTCACGACGACGCCTTAGTTTTAAATGTTGTAATAAAAGATTACGATGTTCATCCTATCTTTGTTGATAATGGAAGTGCCCCAAATATACTTTTTTACGACTGTTTTGAAAAAATGGGCTTGAATGAAATTGATATGAAGCCTCACCGGGGGCCTCTATTCGGCTTTAATGGTTCGCCTTGCCGAGTAGAAGGCATCGTCCGACTCCCTGTAACCATAGGTACAGCCCCTCAGCAATTAACCGTCGAAACGGATTTTGCCGTCATCAAGATCGACTCGGCTTACAACGCCATCTTTGGCCGAAGGCTGATCGGCGGAATTGGAGTTGTACCCTCATCTTTTCACCAGAAGATGAAGTTCCGTACCAGCCATGGAATTGGCGAAGCCAAGGGAAATCAGGATGCGGCTCGATAGTGTTACATGATCTCGGTTAAAGGGAAGGCCGCGGCCGAATCCCTTTTAATCGAATCTTCAGCCGAAGCGTCCTCAGGGGAGGAACTTACAATCATTCCAGTTCCAGGAGGAGAAGGTCGGACACTAATGATAGGCTCCGGCCTGGAGAAGGCTGAAGCCGAGAGACTTGCTGAGTTCCTAAAAGAAAACCTCGATGTCTTCGCCTGGTCTCCTACAGACATGCCCGGGGTCGACCCGGAAGTCGCAGAACATCGGCTACACGTCGATCCCGACCAGTTCTCGATCAAGCAGAAGTGGCGTACCTTCAATCAGGAAAGGAGGACAGCCATCCAAGCCGAAGTACAAAAGGGGCTGGACGCAGGGCATCTCCGAGAGGTACACCATCTCGACTGGATCGCCAATGTGGTAATGGTGCCCAAGAAAGATGGCAAATGGCGGATGTGTGTGGACTTCACCAACCTCAATAAAGCCTGTCCGATGGACAACTTCCCGCTACCTCGGATAGATCAGGTGGTGGACGTGACCTCCGGCAACGAACTACTTAGCTTCTTTGACGCCTATTCAGGCTATCATCAGATCCGAATGCATCTAGAGGACGAGGACAAGACCAGCTTTACAACTGACCTCGGTTTATACTATTATACCCGGATGCCGTTCGGTCTGAAGAATGCTGGAGTAACTTATCAATGTCTCGTCAACAAGATATTTGCTCCACAACTTGGCCGCAATATGGAGGTCTACATCGACGACATGCTGGTGAAAAGCCACGTCACTGCGGACCATCTAACCGATTTGGCCGAGACATTCTCTGCCCTGCGCAAGTACAAAATGAAGCTAAATCCAGCCAAGTGTGCCTTCGGCGTAGCCTCTGGGAAATTTCTCGGCTACATGGTCACCCGCCGAGGGGTGGAAGCCAATCCTGCAAAGGTATCGACTATTATCCAAATGCGCCCTCCGGTCAACATCCGAGAGGTCCAGAAGCTGAATGGAAGAATTGCCGCGTTAAGCCGCTTTATGTCAAGGGCAGCGGATTACTGCTTTCATTTCTTCAGCTGCTAAAAAAGGCCAATAGCTTTTCCTAGACGGACGAGTGTCAGTCGGCCTTCGACCAGCTGAAAACCTATCTCTCCAATGTTCCCGTCTTGTCTAGACCGGTCCATGGGGAGCATATGTTCCTTTATCTCGCAGCATCTGAAACAGCTGTCAGCGTCGTCCTCATTCGGGAACAAGACGGCGTTCAGAGGCTAGTCTATTATATAAGCCGAGCCCTCCAAGGAGCAGAGCTTTGGTATCCTGCTCTTGAGAAGCTAGCCTTAGCCCTCGTTTCGTCTGCGAGGAGACTCCGGCCCTACTTCCTCGCACATTCAATAAAGGTCTTCACGGACCAACCTTTAAGGCAGGTCCTCTCTCGGCCAGAAGTGTCCGGCAGGCTGGCAAAGTGGGCAATCGAACTGGGAGAATTCGACGTCTCTTATGGGCCACAGACAGCAATAAAAGCTCAAGCTCTAGCTGACTTCATCGCCGAGCTCACTCCTGAAGTATCCTCGGCCCCTCAGCCAGAAGTCAGTACACCCGAGGCCGAGGGTACCTCGGTTCCCCCGTCTCCCATGGATGAATGGCGACTCTACGTTGATGGATCCGCATGCTCTTCGGGTAGCGGCGCTGGATGGATCTTGGCGTCTCCAGAAGGGGTCATCACGGAGTATGCACTGCGCTTCTCCTTCCCGGCTACCAACAACGCCGCAAAATATGAAGCTATTATCTCAGGCCTTCAGGCCACCAGAAAGCTGGGTGCACAGAACATAAGGGCATTCAATGATTCTCAGCTGATCGCCAATCAAGTCACCGGGGAGTATGAGGCCCGGGACGCATTAATGATATCATATCTCCAAGTAACCCGAAAGATCCTTGCTCAATTTAATTCTTATGAAATTGTGCGGATCCCTCGGGCTGAAAATGCTCGAGCTGATGCTTTTTTTTCGGCTAGCATCAACTCAGGACGGGGGAGGAGGCTGAATGGTCTTGGTAGAAGAACTATCTAAACCAAGTCTCGACGAATCCGAGGTCATGCAAGTGAATGAATCCGAAGCAGAAATCTGGATGACTCCCCTAGTCGCTTTTCTCCTCTGAGAGGAGGTCCCGTCTGATCGAAAGGAAGCAAGGCATATCCGGCAGCGCTCCTCCCATTTCCTTATTCTAGAAGGAGTATTGTATAAAAAATCCTTCGGCCGACCGCTCCTACGATGTCTCGGCCCAGCAGAAGCTGATTATGCCCTTCGGGAGGTACATGAAGGGATCTGCAGAGAACACGCAGGAGGAAGGGCCCTGACCTACAAACTCATGAGGCAAAGGTACTGGTGGCCAACGCTCCGAGAGGACGCGGACGCTCTCGTCCGCTGCTATGACCAATGCCAGAGATTTAGTTCCCTCATTCACCAGTCGGCGACTCTTCTAACTCCTCTATTAGACCCCTGGCCCTTCGCCCAGTGGGGGATTGATCTTTTGGGACCCTTTCCCATGGCTACTAGCCAGAGGAAATTCCTCATTGTGGAAGTAGACTACTTCACTAAATGGGTAGAAGCCGAGCCTCTCGCGTCTATAACCAATAGCAATGCATGGAACTTCGTATGGAAATCCATCATTTGCCGATACGGCATCCCCTGGGCAATTATCTCATATAATGGCAAGCAATTTGACAGCCATCGGTTTAAAGACAACCGCCCTAGCTTCAACATTCTCCATAAGTTTGCTTCGGTAACGCACCCTCAGATGAATGGCCAAGTCGAGGTAACTAACCGAATTCTGTTGCAAGGACTGAAGACTCGCCTCGGCAAAGCCAAGGGCCGATGGGTCGAAGAACTGCCAAGTGTTCTATGGGCTTATCGAACAACAAGCCGAACCCCTACCGGCGAGACCCCCTTCCGAATGGCCTACGAGGTGGAAGCTGTTATTCCGATTGAAGTCAGCCTTCCGACGCCAAGAATTCTTGCTCATGATCCAAAGACTAATGAGGAAGCCCTAAAGGATCACCTTGATCTTATAGAAGAAACAAGGGATCAAGCCCGCATTCGGCTGGCGACTTATCAACAGCGCATGGCGAGATACCACGACGCTCGAGTAAAACCTCGAAGCTTTGAAGCAGGCAACCTCGTATTAAGGAACGCTTACACATCCAAGCCAGCCGAAGCTGCAGGAAAGCTTTCTCCAAACTGGGAAGGACCTTACCGCATAAGGGAAGTGATCCGACGAGGGGCCTATCGGCTAGAGACCCTTTCGTGCTAGCCTATCCCTCGTACGTGGAATGTAGAGCGCCTTCGGCGCTATTTCATGTAAGTTCTCCCGGAGTTTAGCTAGAAGTCATGAATATATTATCTTTTATCTAGTGTCATGTCCGGCAATGTTTTCTAAGTCCGTGTAAACCGTACCGGGAGTGGCTTCGGCCACATAAACCATATCGGGAGCGGCAATGTTCTCTAAGTCCGTGTAAACCATACCGAGAGTGGCTTCGGCCATGTAAACCGTATCGGGAGCGGCAATGTTTTCTAAGTCCGTGTAAACCGTACCGGGAGTGGCTTCAGCCATGTAAACCGTATCGGGAGCGGCAATGTTCTTTAAGTCCGTGTAAACCGTACCGGGAGTGGCTTCGGCCATGTAAACCGTATCGGGAGCGGCTATATTTTCAAAAGACCGTGCAAACCGTACCGGGAGTGGCTTCGGCCATGTAAATCGTATCGGGAGCGGCAATGTTCTTTAAGTCCGTGTAAACCGTACCGGGAGTGGCTTCGGCCATGTAAACCGTATCGGGAGCGGCTATATTTTCAAAAGACCGTGCAAACCGTACCGGGAGTGGCTTCGGCCATAGAAATCGTATCGGGAGCGGCATGGCTCCGGCCACAAGAAGAACCAGACTCGGTCATTCATTTAGACACTCGGACGAATGTAAGTAAAAGCAAGATACTTTTCATATATGAACAAGTACAAAATAGGCCATACTCCTGTCCGCAGCATCTCAAAAAGCAAAACCGGGACAAGCCCTTGTACTAGCTTTCGGCATCATCGCCATCTACATCAACAGGGGTCTGGCTGGGAGATCCCGGAGGAGAAGCTTCAACTGGAACGGCCGCATCGCTTTCCGCAGGAGCCGGAGCTCTTTCGGCCTTAAGTCTTTCCCACCAGGACAGAAGCTCGTCGCCCTCCTCATCCGTCGGGTAGCCGATGCAGGTCAGATATGTGGCCGGACACGCCTTCTGAGCGATGGCCAGCCCCACAGCAAACACGAACGATGCTGCCTGGACCTGGGCCTCCATTATCTCCTCAGTAAAATCCGGGCCGGCCTTATAGCTTGCCACGGCTGTGCAAGCAGCATCTTCGGCTTCCTTGGCCTTGGCTTCCAGTTCGGCTTTCAGAGCCGAAACCTCATCGGCATGGTGACGGCGCTCCGTGTACCGCTCCTCGACCTTGTCCTGGATCTCGGCCTTCAGAAATGCGATCTCGGCCCGAGCCTTCTCCAGTTCCTTCTCGACCCTCTCCCTCTCCTGCTCGGCCCTCGTCTTGGCCTCGGAGGTAGTGCGGATCACCTCCTTCTGCTCCCCCAGCTCGGCCCGCATCCGAGCATTGGCCCTGAGGAGGACATCGACATTCGCCTCCAGATCACGCTGCACCGCGGCCACTTTGCCCGAGGCCAGCTGATCCGAAGCCCGGTCGATATCCAGGAGCTTCTGCTGAACGGCGGCCTGGCGGCGAGCAAGAGCTCCGCACATAACCGCAGCCTACAACAAGAAAGGAGAGATAAGCCCGAGATAGTAGAAGGAAGCAATGAACAAAGATAAAGACAAGGATTCTTTACCTGGACGGCATGCCGAACGCACTGAAAGGTTAAGCCTTCCGAAGAAAGCTCCTTGATCTCGTCCTCAGCCATCGGCAGGGTCCAGCTGCGGACGAGGTGCAGGCACTTCTGGGTATCCTCTAGACTCCCATCCGCGAAGACCCCTACGTCCGGGCTCTAGGGCTCGTGCCCGTACTCCCGGGACATGTGAGTCCCGGCTTCCCCAAAGGGAAAAGAAAGATTCTCCGTCCCGGCCTTAGTTGTCGAAGGAGAATCGCCCCTCTGCGGCTCCGAAGGCATCGAGAGCGGAGCACCCCGCACCGCAACCGGCCTCTTGGCCGCAGGAGTGGATTCCTTCTCGTCGGGATCGTCCGCCTGGCTCCTCTTCGCTGGTCGGCCGCTCCCTCAGACGACCGACTTCCCCTTCTGCCGCTCTCTTTCGAGCGCGGCAGCAACAGCGCGGCAGCAACAGCGCGGCCTTCAACCGAAGCCGCCGTCTGCCTTGTGGCCCGGGGGCTCAGGGCCGCAGCTCCTCCGGCCACCCCTTCTCCCGCCGCCTGCGGCTGGGACGGTCGAGATTGACCGGACTGCTTGGAGAGTCGGCCGAGCAATCCCCGAAGTCCAGACATCTCTGCGGACAGAAAGAAAAAAGAGGGTTAGCAACGACTTAAAATATGCAACTTCCTTCGACTCAAGACCGACTTACCCTCGGCCGAGGGTTTGGGGCCCTCTTCGGTCGGAAGAGCTTCGGCCGGAGACTCGACCTCAGCAGCTCCCTCGGCCTCTCCCGGAATATCTTCGAGAGGAAGATAAGGGGAGACTCGAGGAGGAGAGGTCATCGGATCTGGCCAAGCTCCCATCTGTACGAGCCTCTCCTCATCCTCGAAAAGCTCCGCAATATCATACGGAGCATCGGCTTCCAGGAGGTGCACGATGTCGAGCTGCTCAGGTTTGAGGGAAGGCGGATCGGAAAGGCCTTCGGCCAAAGGTGCCCATTCAGTGGGGAAGGGCCACATGCTCTTCTCCTCCTCTAGGAGAGAAACGAAGAGGAAGCCCTTCTTCCAATGATGAATGGACGAGGGCTTCCCGGAAAAGATACTCCGGCCGAAGTGGGGGACGAAGCAATACCAATCAGATTTCCCCTACGGTTGTATCTTGAAAAGATAGAGGAAGACATTTACCGAAGGGATGGCCTCGATATAAGCGTGCACAGCCAAGAAGGCGTAGACTGTCCGCCAAGAATTCGGAAAGAATTGGGACGGGGCCAATCTATAGAAGCTCAAAAGATTAATAACAAAGGAAGGAAGGGGAAGACCAAAGCCTGCCCGGAAGCTCTGCTCATAAATAGAAAAGCAGCCCGGTTGGACGGAGTTGGCCCTGGTGTTCTTCTCGGGCTGAATAGGAATTATCCAAGATGGAAACTGATAGTAGGAAGCGATGGCTTTGACGGAATCGTCATTGAGGAGGCTAATCACATCAGAAACAATCTCGGCCGGGCGACGGCCAGAAGTAGAAGGCTGGGCTACAGCTGGAATGGATTCGGTTTCCTTAGCCGGAAGCATCTCCGCCTCATCCGCCATAACCGAAGCAAAAGAATTCGAAGAGAAGGGAGACGACAAGGAAGACTGGGGAGGTCTGGATGAAGAGCAAGAAGAACGACCTTCGGCCGAAGAGCTACTCTCGGCCGAAGGGGAACAACTGGACATGAATTACGAAGCAGAGAGGGAGAATTGAGGCTGACCCTCAAAGAAAGCCTCCTCGACTGCTAACAGCCTCTCCAACTATGGAAAGTTCCCCGGCGACGACCTCCGGTGACGAAGAGTTCCCCGGCGACGGACAGGGCACCCTTGAACAGCCTTGATGGCTCGCTCTTCGCCGGCGAAAGCAAGAAAAGAAAACTCAGGGGAGCTGATCGCAGGGAAGCACAGGCGCAAGGAGAAGAAGAAAGCGGAACAATGCCCTGGGGAAAGGGGTTACTATTTATAGGAATGCTTGAAGGCATTCCGCGCCGGATCAACGGCCGAGATTTTCCCCCTCTTCAGTGCCGCTCTGCTCGGATGCGTGACACGTGTCCTGTCCTTCAGCATGATGACGGGCGGGCTGCCGGATCGAGAAAAGGCAATCAATGGCTGGGAGTGGCCTGACCGTTCGGCTGTCCATCCGGATGCTCGCAACGTGTCCCGATCTTTGTGCCGAAAACAAGAGAGGCGGCGATCCAAGTGAAATCTTGGACAGAGAGCCGAAGTGACCCGCGATCCGCGTGATCGCTGTTAACGGCCAGGATCTTTTTGTGCTTTCGGCAAGCCGGCCAGATGTGCAATGCATGTCCTGTGTTTCTCACGACACGACTGTTAAGACGGGAAGCTCGACGTCTTTTCCGTCCTTTGTAAGATGTTCTGACACACTCAAAAGACTCGCCCCTTCGTAACTGGGGACGAAGGAATCCGTCGCCAAGTCTCGGCCAGAGACGAAGGTGTTTACAACAAAGTCTCGGCCCGAGACGAAGGTGTTTACAACAAGGTCCCAGCTTGAGACGAAGGTGTCTTTCATCGGCCCTCGGCCGACCTGGGGTAGAGGACAAAAACGAAATAAAGCAGAGGTTTCAGACAAAGCTCGTGTCAATCTACTCTCTCGAAAAAGCTTCGAACTTTACTTTCGCCGTCTCATAAAATTGAGAACGACAAGAGTAGGGGGCTATCTGATGGGGGCAGAATCCGATTCGGCCCATTAGAAACAACCCAATCACTGGGATCAGCCCAACAACAATAGTAGTGAAGGCCCACTGGCGGCCTTCGGCCTGTTAGCGGCCCAGTAGCCCTCGGCCCAACGGCAGCCCAGTGGTCTTCGGCCCGTTAGCGGTCCAGCAGCCTTCGGCCCATCAGCGGCCCTCGGCCCTGTAGGCTTCGGCCCACTAAGCGGCATCAGGCCCGTCAGCGGCCCCTCCCCCTTCGGCCCAGTAGCCGTGTCCGGCCCACTCCGGTCGGAAGGATAGGCGCTATGGCGGTTTATCAGCAAACCAAAACATAGTCCTATATCGGTTGCCACCACTATGCGACCTCTATCCTCTGCTATAAAAACATGGCTATTTATTACCAAAGGTATATCTTCTCGACCAAGGACAACAGTCCAAAAGTATTAAAGCTACTTCTTCTTCCTTGACTTTTGAATCAAATATTCTTCAGAAGGTAACTTAGCCATCGGAGGGGGTTCCTTTGGGCCGAAGCCCGGGACTCCTACTGACCGGTTCTTCTTCTTCTCCTCCTTCTGCAGGGGCTTCGGTTTGAATCTTCGCCGACCTCTCCGAGTCGGTCTCGGCTGCCGACCTCGGATTTTCTCCCCCCGGTCTCGACGCCTTTCGCAAGCTGGTCCGCCTCGACCGAAGGAGTCTCGGCTACGCTCTCAGCGAGCCTTCGCCCGAGCACCTCTCGGCTTCGGGTCCTCGGCCCCATCTCCGTCCTCGTCTCGTCCTGGATCCCCGTCGGTCCCCTTCATCGATCCGATCCAACTGCGGGTTCCAGTCTCAGAATCCGACCGTGATAAGCTTTGGCAACATCAGCGGTAAAGCTATTAAAACTTTTTCTTATGTCGCTAAATCCAGTAAAAATAGCAATTCAACCATAAAACCCCTATTGTGAATGATCAAGAGAAATAGTTCTCTAATTTTCACAGTGAGCGGTGTGTTTATGAGGAAGTGTATGCACAATGAACATCTTGTTTCGTTTTTTTAGTTAGGATCAAGTATATATATAAATTATTTATAAAAATTTCATTTATAAATTATTTGTACAAATATTCCTTCCACTCGATGTCATTTGGGAGTAGTACTTCCAACATTTTATGTCAATGAATTTGTGAGACAAATCTCTTTTCTTGCATGCCTAAGATCTTTTTTATTAAAAATAAGTCATATCTGACTGAACCATGCATTTTGTTTGGGTAAGTTATTGAACCATGCATTAGTATGATGACATGAAAAGACAGATAATGCTGCCATGACAGAAATCCTTCTCCATTTTATTTACCCAAATGACATGGCCCCACTTGATAGGTTCCCTCTTAAATACCTTATTAATTATTTTTTGTGAATTCGTAAAAAAGAGGTAAGATCTCTGCCTTCCCTTTGAGAGGGTAAGATAAACGGAGAAGAATTCTAGTCACCTTGGTATTGCCCTAAGTTTGATGTGATACATGGGCAACAATAATTTTGAAGGAATGATCGGCAAGTGTCAAAAAAGATGTTTCACTTTATAGATAACCTCCACTAATGTTAAACACGTCTTATAGATAAGAATTCAAATTTTTGGAAAACGATATCGTTTGGACTGTTTTATCTGGATCTCGGTGCACTTTTAAACTTAACAAAAAAAGGACAAATAAGTTATTTACATTGAAAGTGATAGGGTCGATCAAATATAATACCTTTTGTTGAGTCTTGAAGACATACTGAAATCAATCCAGACAAAATGACCTAGGCAATGATCTCTTCCAAATTTTAATAGCCACCGTATGATTCGGCATGTCTAAAATTGAAAGCTATGATTCTTTTGTAGATGTGACATTTGTCTAACTTTGTCCTCTTCGTAACAAAATTAAAGCATTCCGACGTCACAAGCCGGCTTACTAGCGCAGAAGAGTTTATAATTGAAATGAGTAACGTTTACTGCACTGTAGGAAGGTAATGCATGCTAAAATTTGGTATTATCAGTGAATAATTTTTTTGTATAATCAGATTTTTAATTGAGCTGCTAAAAACATAATTAAAAAAAGGGTGTGAAAACACTCGGATGATGTGAGCCGTCACATTACGTGAGCATCACTTGACACTACACAACATACGACGCAATAAGAATAACTCAATTAAAATTTACATTCACACTCTTTAAATAGAGTACATATATAATTTTTCTTCCGTGGAATATCACTATTAAAAATTTATGATCTATGGGACACATACACGAATGCCAAGTGTCGATACGGACACGTGCGTCGGATACGACAATATCTTAAAAATAAGACACGAGAACACGGAGAATATACGTGTGTGTGTGTATATATATATATATATATATATATATATATATATATATATATATATATATATATATATAATAATAATAATAATAATAAAATATATTACTAAAATTTATTTAAAATATAAAATATATAACTCAAATATATCAAGTTTTATCATATAGACAAATATTCAGAGAAGATATGCTACGTATTCTAAGAAATATCTAGTATTTATTTTGAAAACTTAAAGTAAAAAGTTGGACACGAGTGTCCGAGTGTCGTGTCGTGTCCAAATATCCGACACGGCCTTCTAAGATAAATTAATGTGTCCACCGAATCATAACTAAAAACGTGATGAAAGCAGGTGGAGTTGGAAAATTAGCACACGGGATATCTCTC
Source organism: Zantedeschia hybrid cultivar (assembly GCA_030544215.1). NCBI lineage: Eukaryota > Viridiplantae > Streptophyta > Magnoliopsida > Alismatales > Araceae > Zantedeschia > Zantedeschia hybrid cultivar. The sequence continues at coordinate 38,117,024 of JARZZO010000012.1, read as the reverse complement.
TTCCAAAGAGAAGGGTCATTAATTAATGTCGTATATTATAAAATAAGCAGTCAAATTAAGACTTATTTGTTGAAGAGGTGAGACTGGTGATGGTAAAGTATGTTAGAGAGAAGCACAGAGGACATAATAAAGAATGGGAAGAGTACACTTAGATTATGCTTAATGAATTATAAAGAAGAATACTAGAAATTAAGTTAATTACTTCTGCAATCTCCACCATAACCATAAGGAGTACAGGTGAATGGAACAGTGCAAAAGAATACTTAGTTTAACAAAAGAGAAGGTGAAAAAGTTCGATTTTTTGACATTAAGATCTTCAATTTTTTTGAGATGAAATTTTTTGACTCACAAGAATAGAAGTGAGTCGGTGATTTTATTGGAAAGGATGAATGTAGAACCAGCATTTATTACTATCCAATGCCAAAGGGAAAGACACTCTAGCATCTCAATTTCTATGCTATCTGCTACGTTGATTGACACCTTACATCATACCTTTCCCTTCAACGTACATAAATGCCGATGTGAAATCATATATATCTTGGGCCTTAAAATTAATGAAGAAGGTGCCAATTCCAGCGTAAAAACAAACAAAATCAACTGTTTGTATCCTGAAACTCCAAAAAACTATAAGTATATCTAAAGTTTGAGAACATTAATTGTGAATGAGTCCGGAACTCAAGAAAAACAGATCAATTAGCCACAAAATTCACATAATTTAACGCTGCCAAGCCCTCGAGTCCAATAAAAGCCAAACCCAAACCTATAAAAATTGTAGAAAAACCTCTAAAACCAATGAAAGATACCATTCAGCGGTAAAACCTTTAAAAACTTTTGCTTAAGTGCCTAAATCGGCCGATAGACTTGCAATTCAACCATAAAATCCCTATTGTCAATCATCAAGTATATATAAATTATCTATACAAATTATATATTCACAATGAAAAAAGATCAGCCCTCGAGCTACTCATTTATTTTCCTCATGTAGGGTAGGAGGAATCTCGAACGATGTCATTTCTGAACAGTACTTGAACATCTCATAACAATGAATATGTGAGACAAGTCTTACCTAAGATCTTGTTTATTAAAAATATATAAGTCATATCCTATAAAATCATGCATTCTTTAAATAATAATCATATAAGTCATATCCTATAAAATATGCATGACCATATGGGAAAAAAAACTCTAAAATAATAATCGCACTATTCTACATTTTTAAATCGGCATCATTGCTGTGTAGAACGTGTTAACACGAATGATCTGCTGTCCCGCAAGACTGGAAAATGACAAAATTGTTGTTTCACTTTATGTATAATCTTCATTAACGTTAAACACGTGATGCAGAGAAGAATCCAAATTTTGGTATGATAATTGATTAACGCTGTCGTATAACTCCACACGTGATGTCTCACTTTATGTCCCCCTAGCTTTAAACAGGTGAAAAGCTAGAGCCGGGCAAAAGAATTAATATAGTTTAACGAAAGAGAAGGTAAAAAATTTGTTCAACATTTTGAAAGATTCTACATTTTTTTGGATAAGATCGTTCCACTAACATAAAATAGAAGTGAAAACCAAGGGAATAACATCTCAACTTCTGTGATATGTGCTACATTGAATGCCACCTTGCACCGTGATGTAGCCGAAGCTATAACGGTCGGACTCCGAGACTGGAATTTGAGAGTAATCGGGTCGAAGAAGACCGACGGAGATCCAGACCGAGGCGAAAGCGGAATACGGGACCGAAGCTCAGAAGCTGAGAGGTACTCGGACGAAGGCTCGTCAGGGGCGAAGCCGAGACTCCTTCGGCCGAGGTAGACTGACCGGCGAAAGACGATGTCGAGACCGGAGAAAGAAAATCCGAGGTCGGTAGCCGAGGCCGGCTCGGACAGGTCGGCGAAGATTCAAACCGAAGCCCCTGCAAGAAAAAGGACCAGTTAGTGAGGGTCCCGAGCTTCGGCCCAAGAGAACCCCCTTCAACGGCTAATTCAGCTTCTGAAGAAGATTCGATTCAGAAGAGAAGGAAGAAGAGTTAGCTTTAATGCTTTTGGACTGTTGTCCTTGGTCAAGAACACATATCTTGTGTAATAAATAGCCGTGTATTTATAAGGGAGGATAGAGGTTACTTGATTGTGGCAGTCGATATAGGACTATGTTTTAGTTTACTGGTAAACCGCCACAGTGCCTAACCCTCCCACCGGAGTGGGCCGGATACGGCTACTAGGCCGAAGGTTGGGGGTCGCTGTTGGGCCGAATGCCGCTAGTGGGCTGAAGCCAATTGGGCTGAAGGTCGCTTGCTGGGCCGAGGCCAATTGGGCTGAGGGCCGCTGATGGGCCGAAGGCTGCTGGGCCGCTACTGTTGGGCTGCTAATAGGTTGAATCAGATTCTGCCCCATCACATGGCCCCCTACTCTTATCGTTCTCAATTCCATGAAATGCCCAGAGTAAAATACGAAGCCCTTTCGGAAGAATAACATGATATGAACCTTATCCGAAACTGTTTTCACCTGTTATGAAAACTGGGAGATAAGTCTTTGCCTTGGGTCGGCCGAGGGCTGGTGACAAACAGCTTCGTCTCAGGCCGGGACCCTGTCGTAGACACCTTCGTCTCAGGCCGAGACTTGGTGACTAATGCCTTCGTCCCTAGTTGCGAAAGGGCGAGGTTTTTCAGAGTATGAGTGCCAGGCAAGAGCGGGAAAGACCTCGAGTCTCCCGCCTTCACGGTCGTGTCATAAAAAACACAAAACACGTGTCTAACATCCGGCCGGGCTGCCGAAAGCACAGAAAGATCTCAGCCGTTAGTCAGCGATCACCCGGATCGCGGTCACTTCGGCTCTCTGCCCAAAACTTCACCTGGATCACCGCCTCTCCGGCCTTCGGCATGAGGATCGGGACACGTGGCGAGCATCCGGACGAACAACCGAAGGGTCAGGCCGCATTCGGCCGTTGATTGCCTCATCTCGATCCGGTAGCCCGCCCGTCATCATGGTGAAGGACAAGACACGTGTCACGCATCCAAGTAGGGCGGAGCCGAGGGGTGGGAGGATCTCGGCTGTCGGTTCAGCACCGGACCCCCTCAAGTCCCTCTATAAATACCAACTCCTCTCCCCTGGCCACTGTTCTGTTGCCTTCTCCTTCCTCTGCGCCTGTGCATCATTGCGAGCGGCTTCCTCGAGCGCCTTTGCTTCTCCGGCAGTGAGCGTGCTACTGAGGGTGTTTGAGGACCCTTTGTCCATCGCCGCGGAGCTCCTTGTCGCCGGGAGTCGTCGCCAGGAAGTCCTTTGTCGCCGGGGAGGCCTTTTATCGCTGGGGAGATTTTAGTCTGAGGGTAAGCCTCAGCTTCCGCCTTCTCTCTTTTTTGATTCATGTCCAGTAGCTCTCCTTTGGCCGAGAGTAACTTTTCGGCCGAAGGCGGTTCTTCTTGCTCCTCGTCTAGACCTCCCCAGTCTTCTCTGTCATCTCCCTTTTTTTCGAACTCTTTTTTTTCTGTTATGGGGGACGAGGCAGAACCGGTTCCGACTATTGCTGAGCCTTCCACTTTCGGCCGTCGCCCAGCCGAGATGGTCTCGGATGTAGCTAGTGCCCTTGATGTTGAAACCATCAAGTTCATAACTAACTACTACCAGATTCCATCTGGATGGTTTCCGTCCGGCCCGGGAGGCGCACTAGAGCTAACACCGTTCGGCCGGAGAGCTTCTCGATCTATGAGCACAGCTTCCGGGCAGGCTTCCGCCTTACTCTTCATTCCTTTGTTATAAATCTTTTGAGTTTTTACGGACTGGCCCCATCCCAACTCTTTCCAAATTCTTAGCGGACAGTCTACGCCTTCCTGGCCTTGAACTCCTATCTCAACTTCAACCCTTCGGTAAATCTTTTCCGCCATCTTTTCAAGATTAAGCCTCAGGGGAAGTCCTCGTGGTTCTGCTTCGTCCCCCGCTTCGGCCGGGGGATTTTCTTCGGGAAGCCCTCGTCCATCCATCATTGGAAGGAGGACTTCTTTTTCATTTCCCTGCCGGAGGAGGATAAGAGTATGTGGCCCTTCCCCACCAAATGGGCACCTTTGGCCGATGGCCTTTCCGACCCACCCACTCTCAGTCCCGAGCAACTCGCCGACGCGCACCTCTTCGAGGACGAGGCTCCGTACAACATTGCGGAGCTTCTGTCGGACGAGGACAGGCTCATTGAGATGGGAGCCTGGCCGGACCCGTCGTTCTCTCCTCTCCGGGTCTTCCCCTACCTTCCTCTTGAAGAGGCCCCGGGGGAGGCCGAGGTGAGAGCTGCCGCGACCGGGGCTCCGGCCGAACCCCGTCCAGCCGAAGAGGGCGCCGAAGTTGCGGCCGGGGGTAAGTCGGCTTTGAGTCAAAAGTTGCAGTTTGAACTGTTGTGATCGTTTCGAATTGTGCGTCGTTAAACACATGAAAACGTTCAATCTAAATTTATCCGGCTCACTCAAATCAAATTTTGAAAATTAATAGTGGTGAGTCCGAGTCGATCCACAGGGAGATAGAATTTTAATTTTGAAAACTTTGAATTTTGATTATCTAAAACAAATGAGGATTTGAACTGACCAATTAATTACCTAATTTAGACAAAAACTCAATTAGCTAAGAATAACCAAGACAAAAAAAATGATATCTAATTTTGTGAACTACTTTCAGGATTTAAACACAACCACACATGGAGAATAAACGACACTTAGCTAACAAGAGCACCGCTATTTAATTATTTGCAAATTTAATAAAGTATCATTAATTATCTAAAAAAAAATCCGAAATGAAACTTACAAAATTCTTAGTTGTACTATCTTAATAAATAATTAAATCTAACTAAACAACTAACTAATAACTAAAAGAAATAAGCATGCAGCAAATAGAGGTTCCTGGCAGGTAGGCCAGCACAGCAGGTGGTAAGGCGCTGGCGCAGTGGACCGAGCAGCAAAGGGAGCTTGCTTGCTGGTTTCGGGTGCATGCAGTTGAAGCTGCTTCAGACCCGTGGACGTTTGCTGCTGGATGGTGGAGGTGTTGCTGGCAGCTGGGCAACGCGTGGAGATGGAGGATGCTAGAGCGTTGCCGGCGCGTGGATGGCTTGCAGGTGTGCGTTGGCGCTGGTGGAGCCGCTGGATACTCAGGAAGCCCGCGGGATGCCTTGCTTTGCAGCTGCTGACTGGTGGAAGTGCAGGGGGCAACCGGCATGCAGGCGTGGGCGGCGTGAGCTGGTGGAGCTGGGCGTTGCCAGAGGAGATGCTGGTGTGTGGAACTGCTTCAGGCACAGCGGAGGACGTGCATGCATGCACTAGGAACGCATGTGGAAGCAGACTAGTCTTCAACGCCGGGTATGCGGTGGAGGTGCAGCTTTGCAGCCGGCATGCAGGCGTGGGCGGCGCGAGCTGGTGCTGGTGCACCGGATGTTGCCGCTCACGTGGAGGGCGCTGGGAACGCCGGCTTGATGCAGTTGGAGGGCAGCTGCTGCATGCGTTTGGGTTGCTTCAGACTGGAGCTGCCGCGCGTGGGAACCAGAGAGAACCCGAGAGAGGAGCCGTGGAGGGAGGAAGAGAAGAGAGGCTGCGGGAAAGGGGAATAAGGGAGAGAGGGAATCTGCTGGAAAGAGAGCAAAGAAGAGAGGTGTGTGGGAAACCGAGAGAGGGACGGAGGGCTGCGGGAAGGAAAACTGAGAGAGGAACTGAGAGAGGAACCGTGGAGGGAGGAAGAGAAGAGAGGCTGCGGGAAAGGGGAATAAGGGAGAGAGAAGAATAGAAGATAGAGGGGGAGAAGGTGCTGGAACGAGAGGGGGAAAGAATAAGGGAGATAAAAGGCTGCATGGGAAGAGAAAAGGCGAGAGGGAGCTGCAGAGGGCGAGGAATAGAAGAGAGAGAGCTGCTGGGAAACGGTGGGGAAGAAGGAGAACCGTGAAAGAGAGTTGGAGAGACAGCGGGCGGCGGTTGAGGGAGAGATTAATATAGAGAGCAGGAGAGGCGTGGGAAGGAAACTAGAGAAGAAGTAGGACTGAGGTTGGGAAATTAGAGAGAGAGAAGGAAATAGTGGGTTTAAGGAAACTCCAGCGAAGGAAGGAGTCAATTTGCATTTTTACCCCTGTTTTAGTTGAAATCCGCACACTGGACCTCTCCCAAATTTTCGGAAACTCCTCCAGCTGCACTGCATCATCGGCATGTTCTGTTCACATCAAATAAATATAATTTAGCGCATTATCATAAAAATATCATCATATTTATTCATTTCATCTCGGTTTTGTCGAAAAATCGTAAATGCGTTACACTCCGTTGATCACATGAAATGACGATGTTTTTAAGTCAGAATTTGATGAAATTGATACCGTTGGACTTGTTACACAATTATCTATCATTTCATGCTATTTTGCAGATAAAAACATGAGTATGATACATATGGTTGCCCTTAAATGATCAATTTAACACTTTATCACACCCCCCAACTTACCCATTGCTAGTCCCTTAGCAATGCAAATAAGGAAATGTTAGGACCAATAATGAATTATCATGCTTCATTTGTAGTATCTTTCACAATCAATTTAAGTGGTAGCCGTTTGGTTGAGCTAAAAAGTTTTCATATCCCACAATATTTTGATTCAGACAGGTGATTGTGCATGAAATTTGACACACTTAGAACTCGTTTCCGACCTTTCTGGTATATTCTTGCCTTTACTACCCTTTAGATAAGACTACTTGGGGAGGGGAAGAGAATAAAAGATTTCCCGATCAGTCAGTGAGGACCGTTTTTTAGTTCCCGTCCCAACTCAGCACTTTTCACGACTTGGTCATATTTTTGGTACGATGGACTTTTTAGCGCGGCGTTTTTTTATTGTACTTTTACTTTTGAGAGTGCGTACTTTTTGCCACTCTCTTTGAATTGTCTGAGGGGAGGTGCGTACTTTTTCCCACTTACTTTCCTTTAGCTCTTTTATCGCCTTCTTTTGCCTTTAGTGTTTACAGCTGTCCATTTTAACTGACCGCCTCTTTTAGAGTGCTGAGTGGGACAGTCCCCTATTACGGATCTTACACATTCCTTTCGTTCAACCCAAAAGAAAAATTAGAATAAGTAGTCTTATCCTTGAGGATAATTCCAGCAATTCTATACTTTTAAGATCTTTCATTTATTCTAAGTTGCCGAGTGTGTGTGAAAATCATCCTGCTGTGGATTTTTGTAGAGTGGGATATTTAAACTTTACAAGCTCTTTAACCAATGTGACTAACAGAAAACTGATTTGTTTAAGATTTACTTAAGGAAACATGATTTCATGTAATTTCCATAGGATGTGAAAAGAAATTTTTGAAAGAAATTTTAAAAATTTGACCATTTTTCAGTGAAAGATATCAGTTTTCTTCAAAAGATTTTGCATATCAAATTGATTGTCCCACCCCCCAACTTGATTGACATTGTCCTTAATGGCATAAAAAATAGGAAAAACATGCAGCCAGAAGAGAATTTGTGAAGGAGCGAAACAACCTGTAATGAAGAGGCTGCGACATACCCACGGCGACTGCTGCTTAGGGACCTAAAAGGAAAGAAATACAAAATCTGAAATAAAATATTGGGTTGCCTCCCAACAAGCGCTAAGTTTATCGTCTTCAGCCAGACGGAAGTTCAGTTAGTGTGGATCACTCAGTTTTATGGATTCAGGTGGTTCATTTTGAAGATTTTCAATGAATGGTTTCAACCGTTGACCATTAACAGTAAAAGTGTTCCCACTTTTGGGGTTCAGAATTTTAACGGCTCCATGATCGAAGGCTTTAACGACCACGAATGGTCCACCCCATCTGGATTTCAGTTTTCCTGGAAATAAGCGGAGCCTAGAGTTAAATAGCCAAACTTTCTGATTTGGAAGAAAGGATTTTCTCACAATATGTTTATCATGAAAAGCTTTAGTTTTGGCTTTATAAATCTTTGAATTTTCATAGGCCTCGTTGCGCAACTCTTTCAGCTCACTCAGTTGTAAGGTTCGATAGGAACCAGCTTGGGCTAGGTCCAGATTGACTTATTTAATGGCCCAATAAGCCCTATGTTCTAATTCCACTGGAAGGTGGCACACTTTTCCAAAAACCAGGCGATAAGGAGACATGCCAATAGAAGTTTTGTAAGCGGTCCGATAGGCCCATAAAGCATCATCCAATCTTTCAGACCAATCTTTTCTATCGAGCCTAACGGACTTTTGTAGAATGTTCTTAATCTCTCTATTGGAAACTTCCACTTGGCCACTAGTTTGGGGATGATAGGGGGTGGCTACCTTGTGATTAATCCCATATTTCTTAAGCAAAGCCCGAAACTGGTAATTCGTGAAGTGCGTTCCCCTATCACTAATGATAGCTTTAGGCCACCCGAACCGAGAAAAGATATTCTTCTGAACGAATTTAATGACCACTTTATGATCATTGGTTCGGGTGGTTACCGCTTCAATCCATTTTGAGACATAATCCACCGCTACAAGAATATATGTATGTCCAAAAGAGGGTGGAAAAGGTCCCATAAAGTCAATTCTCCAGACATCAAAGACTTCAACCACCAAGATTGGGTTGAGTGGCATCATATCCCTTTTCACCATATTTCCTATGGCCTGACATCGGAGGCAAGTTTTGCTAAATTCATGGGCATCTTTGAAAAGTGTGGGCCAGTAAAAACCACTTTGTAGGACTTTGGCTGTAATTTTCTTTCCTGAGAAGTGGCCCCCATACGCCAGATTATGACATAAATTGAGAATACTCTGTTGTTCTTCTTCAGGGACACATCGCCTAATGATTTGATCAGGACAAAATTTGAATAATTCAGGATCCTCCCAGAAATAAAATTTTTCCTGAGAAAAGAATTTGTCCTTTTCACTTTTAGTCCATCCTTCCGGAAGCTGATTAGTCACCTTGTAATTGACAATATGAGCATACCATGGTGCAGCAGTGTGAAATGGTCAGTAGATGCTCATCAGGAAAGGAATCAGTGATTGGTGTACTGTCAGAGATCGGAATTCGGGATAGGTGGTCAGCTACCACATTCTCGGAACCCTTCTTATCCCGAATTTCCAAATCGAATTCCTGAAGGAGTAAGATCCATCTAATAAGCCTAGGCTTTGCATCCTTCTTGGTCAACAGGTATTTCAGAGCTGAGTGATCAGAATAGATTATGACTTTTGCCCCTAAAAGATAAGATCTGAATTTTTCTAGGGCAAAAACCACAGCTAACAATTCCTTTTTCTGTGGTGGTATAATTCATTTGAGCATCTGCAAGGGTGCGACTTGCATAATATATCACCACGGGACATTTGTTGATTCTTTGTCCCAAAACCGCACCGATAGCATAATCAGAGGCATCGCACATGATTTCGAAGGGTAAAGACCAATCTGGAGATTGAAGAATCGGGGCTTTGGTCAAAGATTCCTTCAGAGAATTAAATGCTTTGATGCAAGATTCATCCATTTGGAACGGGACATCCTTAGCTAAGAGAAGAGTTAGGGGCCGGGTAATTTGAGAAAAATTATGGATAAACTGGTGATAGAAACCGGCATGGCCAAGGAATGAACGGATCTGTCTGACTGAGGTAGGAGGAGGAAGATTGGATATGAGATCGATCTTAGCTTTATCTACTTCTATCCCCCTTTCAGACACAATATGGCCTAGAACAATGCCCTCTCGAACCATGAAATGGCTCTTTTCCCAGCTAAGTATCAGGTTGGTGTCTATGCATCTTGCTAGCACCTTTTTAAGATTTTCTAAGCAATTTTCAAAAGAGTCCCCGAAGATTGAGAAATCATCCATGAAAACTTCGAGGAATTCTCCCACCATATTGGAGAAGATGGCCATCATGCACCGTTGAAATGTGGCTGGTGCGTTGCATAATCCGAATGGCATTCTCCTAAAAGCAAACGTGCCATAATGGCACGTGAAGGTGGTCTTTTCTTGATCTTCCGGGTAAATAGCCACTTGATTATACCTAGAGTACCCATCTAAGAAGCAGAAGTACTTCTGGCCCGATAACTTTTCCAGAATCTGATCCATGAATGGGAGTGGAAAGTGGTCCTTCTTAGTCATGAGATTCAACTTTCGGTAATCAATGCACACTCTCCATCCCATAGTAAGCCTAGTGGGTACCTCTTCTCCATGATCATTCTTGATAACCGTTAATCCAGATTTCTTGGGTACCACTTGGGTTGGGCTGACCCATTTACTGTCTGATATTGGGTAAATAATACCCGCATCCAGCCATTTCACAACTTCCTTCTTCACCACTTCTTTCATATTGGGATTAAGCCGCCTTTGCATCTCCCGACTGGACTTAGAATTCTCTTCCATATAGATATGATGCATGCAAATAGACGGGCTAATTCCCTTTAAATTTGCCACCGACCATCCAATAGCACCCTTGTGGTCTTTGAGGACCTTGGTTAATTGGGCCTCCTGCGGCGATGTGAGATTTTCCGCAATGATGACCGGGAGAGTTTGGTCCGGGCCCAAAAAGATATACTTGAGAGACTCAGGTAATGATTTGAGTTCAAGCTCAGGAGGGTCCTCTAAAGATGGCAAAGCGGACTCCGACTGTAAGGCTGGTAAAGGTTCAACCTTGGGCCAAGATGTTAATGGGCCGGACGAATCCTTTAGAGTATTGGCTTCTTCCAAAAGGTCATATGTGGACATCTCATTTTCTTCAACCAGATTATCCAAGATATCAATAGTATGGCATTCTTTTTCATGATCTGGGTATTGAGATGCTTTGAAGACATTAATCTGGACCTTTTGACCCCCAAATGAAATGTCCATTATGCCAGTTTCACAATTTATATTAGCTTTGGCAGTGGCTAAGAATGGACGACCTAAGATGATCGGGGTGTGAATGAGTTCCTCAGGTAATGCCATATCCAGAATAAGAAAATCCACGGGAAAATAACAATCATGAACCTTTACAATGACATCCTCAATTAATCCCCGTGGAGTTTTCACAGACCTATCAGCTAACTGTAAGATGATGGATGTGGGCTTTAATTCTCCAATATCAAATTTTTCATAAATAGCTGTTGGCAATAGATTTACACTCGCACCTTGATCCAATAAAGCTCTATCAAATGTAACTCTAGCTAAGTCACATGAAATTAGAGGTGCTCCAGGATCCTTTAACTTCTTGGATAAATGATTCATCACAATTGCACTAACATCCTCAAAAAGCCGAACCTTTTCGGGTGCCATTCTAGATTCTCTTCGTGGAGTACATAATTCCTTGAGAAACTTAGCATAAGCTGGCACATGCTTGATGGCATCGAGGAGTGGAATATTAATTTGGACTTGTTTGAACAAATCCAACAACTCCTCATTCTGGGCCAGTTTCTTCCTAGTATTGGGCTTAGCTAACAAGGCATTAGGAAATGGCACCCTAGGTTTATAAGAACTTGGGCCTTCATCAATCTTCCCTTTTCTTTTCAGATCCTCCTCCAACTTCTCTATGATGGGTTCATCTTCACTCTCACTTTCAATTTCCTGAGGCCCATTAGTGGAACCTTTAGCTAACTCTCCATCTGCATGTGGTTTTTCTAAACTTCTCCTACTCCTAAGGGCTGAAATGGCTTTAGCATTCTCAAATTGTGGCCCTTTAGGTTGTGGTACCGGGCCAGGCTGAGGTAAAAGGCCCGATTGCTGTGGAAAACCCGGAGGTTGATTCCTTGGATTGGCAACGGGTTGACTAGGAAGTTGGCCTACTTCTCTTCTCATCGCGGCCTCAGCTAGTTGGCCCATTTGACTTTCCAACTTAGCAATGGATTGTTGCTGGGTCAAAATCAGTTGTTGGAGTTGAGTGAATTTATCATCAAAGTTGGGCTGAGGAGGTTGTTGGTAAGTGGGTGGAGGATGGTATTGGGTTGGTTGTCCTGATTGGAATGAGTGGTAGTGGGCCGGTTGACCTGATTGATACTGGGCCGATTAACCTGATTGATATTGGGTCAATTGACCTGATTGATACGGGGCTGGTTGAGAAAACTGGGCTTGAGATCCCCTAGCCTGAACATTTCCATAGAAATTAGATTGCTGTTGGAATGAATTCTGTGGCTTTGGGGCATGATGCATGGGAGGATTGGACACTGGTAATGGGGCCTGCTGATTCTTCCAAGAGAAATTAGAGTGATTTCTCCAGCCATGATTATAAGTATTTGAGAATGGATCATTATTGGGCCTGGAGAATCCTTGGGCAGCCTGAACTTGTTCTTGAATGAATGGTGGAAGTTGGGCCGCAGTTGGGCATTCATTCACTTGATGGGTTGGACTTGCGCATAAGGCACAAATATCATGATTGGCAGAAGATGGGCCTTCATATGGACTAGATTGTGTTGGGTAAGTAGGCTCTTGCTTGTTTAAGGCCAAGAGTTGGTCTAGTTTCTGGGCCAAGATGTCTACCTTATCCAATTTCTGATTAATTAGATTTATGTCCATTCTAGATTCGAGCTCTCCACGGGCCTTATGTTCATACATTCCAGTCCGTTTAGATTGCCCAACAGACCTTTCATAAGATGATAATGAGGCATGATTAATGGAATTTTCACTTAACATCTCAAACAGATCATAGGCCTCATCTTCATTTTTCATCATAAATGCCCCTCCACATGAAGCATCCACTATCTGTCTGAACTGTTCAGACAATCCTTCATAGAATGCTTAGACAATTTGCCATTTTGAAAGCCCATGATGAGGGCATTTTCTAAACAATTCTTTCAGTCTTTCCCAAGGTTCATGGATCAATTCCCCGGGAGTTTGGGTAAAACTCATGATGGCCCGTCTCATGGTATTGGTCCGCCCGATGGGATAGAACTTCTTGAGAAATTCTTTCTGCATTTCTTCTCATGTCCTAATGGGCCTTCCTATGGCTCCCAACTAATATTTAGCCTTGTCCTTTAATGAAAAGGGAAATAAGGTCAATTTAAGGCCATCATCGGTGAAATTCTGGATCTTCACCGTGGAACAGATTTCTAGGAATTCATCCAGATGTTTATAAAGATCTTTATTAGTATTCCTATAAAAGGATGGGAGCATCTGAATGGTGCTAGATTTGATTTCATATTGATTGGCTGGATTCGGAGGAAGATGAATACATGATGAAGGTTGATATCGATTTGGAATGAAATAGTCCTTCATTTGCTTTGATGGGTCCAGATTATCAGCCATTGGATCTTGTGGTAGATTTCTTTGATATAGGATTCTTTCTATTTCAGCAAGTGGTCCTAGAAGGTTAGGATTTTGAGATCTCCTACCTTGCATGCACTAGGACTGATGGAGAGAGGATTTTGTTTTCTATTTCTTGTTTCTTTTTTTAAATGCAAATAATTCTAACAAACAAATTATCCTAATGATCTAATGTTAACCTAGACTCTCTATGTGAATTTTCTTACAAGGTGAATGGAGTCCACCTCGAGTCACAACCACAATCAGTCAACGGCCAGGTAAGAGGTGGGGTAGTGGGAGGCTCCCCCTACTTTCGTAGGGACCTAATTAGAGAACCACTTTTTCGCTTAAACGTTTGCCTTTTTACCTCTAGCCTAGACACCGTTGCCAAAAATGGAGGCAACCCGAGATTTAAACTACTCACGGTGTAAACCCTAGATTTTCTTTCGACTTGCTTTTAGTTAGATTAGGAAATGCCAATGCAAGGAAGGTGATTTGTGGGCTAAGGAACGGTGATCAAATCCCTACCTTATGTGGTTAAAGTTGCTGCCCTTAAAGTCTTTTTGAATGCAATACAAGGCAACAATTCAATGCAAGGTGTGTTGATACAATCATGAATGACTTGCTAAAAATTGAAACACGTACCTTTCCCCCGCAATCTTCAACAATTTATGGAAATAACTGTGAAAGGAAACTATCTCATGCTTTCCTAGAATGATGAATGCCTAGCATGGAAGGTTTCTAATCTTGGCAATGAAGGTTTTTAAATTTGGATGTTCCTCTTTTTGTTTCTTTTTTTTTTTAGTTAATGGAAACCTATCTAAACTAGAAACTACAAAATTAGAAACTAACTAAAGTAAGGAAATTGAAATATAGAAAGTTGGAACACACTGACCATGATTTCGCTTTCCTTCTCTTTTTTTTTTTTTTTTTCAATATACCTGCAAAAATAAGAGAAATAAGGTTAGCTAAAGAATAATTACACTAAATCCAAGATAATCAAAATTAAAAATCTAACTCCCCGGCAACGGCGCCAAAAATTGATCGTTTCGAATTGTGCGTCGTTAAACACATGAAAATGTTCAATCTAAATTTATCCAGCTCACTCAAATCAAATTTTGGAAATTAATAGTGGTGAGTCCGAGTCGATCCACAGAGAGATAGAATTTTAATTTTGAAAACTTTGAATTTTGATTATCTAAAACAAATGAGGATTTGAACTGACCAATTAATTACCTAATTTAGACAAAAACTCAATTAGCTAAGAATAACCAAGACAAAAAAAATGATATCTAATTCTGTGAACTACTTTCAGGACTTAAACACAACTACACATGGAGAATAAACGACACTTAGCTAACAAGAGCACCGCTATTTAATTATTTGCAAATTTAATAAAGTATCATTAATTATCTAAAAAAAAATCCAAAATGAACTTACAAAATTCTTAGTTGTACTATCTTAATAAATAATTAAATCTAACTAAACAACTAACTAATAACTAAAAGAAATAAGCATGCAGCAAATAGAGGTTCCTGGCAGGTAGGCCAGCACAGCAGGTGGTAAGGCGCTGGCGCAGTGGACCGAGCAGCAAAGGGAGCTTGCTTGCTGGTTTCGGGTGCATGCAGTTGAAGCTGCTTCAGACCCGTGGACGTTTGCTGCTGGATGGTGGAGGTGTTGCTGGCAGCTGGGCAACGCGTGGAGATGGAGGATGCTAGAGCGTTGCCGGCGCGTGGATGGCTTGCAGGTGTGCGTTGGCGCTGGTGGAGCCGCTGGATACGCAGGAAGCCCGTGGGATGCCTTGCTTTGCAGCTGCTGACTGGTGGAAGTGCAGGGGGCAACCGGCATGCAGGCGTGGGCGGCGTGAGCTGGTGGAGCTGGGCGTTGCTAGAGGAGATGCTGGTGTGTGGAACTGCTTCAGGCGCAGCGGAGGACGTGCATGCATGCACTAGGAACGCATGTGGAAGCAGACTAGTCTTCAACGCCGGGTATGCGGTGGAGGTGCAGCTTTGCAGCCGGCATGCAGGCGTGGGCGGCGCGAGCTGGTGCTGGTGCACCGGATGTTGCCGCTCACGTGGAGGGCGCTGGGAACGCCGGCTTGATGCAGTTGGAGGGCAGCTGCTGCATGCGTTTGGGTTGCTTCAGACTGGAGCTGCCGCGCGTGGGAACCAGAGAGAACCCGAGAGAGGAGCCGTGGAGGGAGGAAGAGAAGAGAGGCTGCGGGAAAGGGGAATAAGGGAGAGAGGGAATCTGCTGGAAAGAGAGCAAAGAAGAGAGGTGTGTGGGAAACCGAGAGAGGGACGAGGGCTGCGGGAAGGAAAACTGAGAGAGGAACTGAGAGAGGAACCGTAGAGGGAGGAAGAGAAGAGAGGCTGCGGGAAAGGGGAATAAGGGAGAGAGAGGAATAGAAGATAGAGGGGGAGAAGTTGCTGGAACGAGAGGGGGAAAGAATAAGGGAGAGAAAAGGCTGCGTGGGAAGAGAAAAGGCGAGAGGGAGCTGCGGAGGGCGAGGAATAGAAGAGAGAGAGCTGCTGGGAAACGGTGGGGAAGAAGGAGAACCGTGAAAGAGAGTTGGAGATACAGCAGGCGGCGGTTGAGGGAGAGATTAATATAGAGAGCAGGAGAGGCGTGGGAAGGAAACTGGAGAAGAAGTAGGACTGGGGTTGGGAAATTAGAGAGAGAGAAGGAAATAGTGGGTTTAAGGAAACTCCAGTGAAGGAAAGAGTCAATTTGCATTTTTACCCCTGTTTTAGTTGAAATCCGCACACTGGACCTCCCCCAAATTTTCGGAAACTCCTCCAGCTGCACTGCATCATCGGCATGTCCTATTCACATCAAATAAATATAATTTAGCGCATTATCATAAAAATATCATCATATTTATTCATTTCATCTCGGTTTTGTCGAAAAACCGCAAATGCGCTACACTCCATTGATCACATGAAATGACGATCTTTTTAAATCAGAATTTGATGAAATTGGTACCGTTGGACTTGTTACACAATTATCTATCATTTCATGCTATTTTGCAGATAAAAACATGAGTATGATGCATATGTTGCCCTTAAATGATCAATTTAACACTTTATCATGTTGCTAACTCTCTTTTTCTGTTTTCAGAGATGTCTGGAGTAAGTCGACTTTGAGTCAAAAGTTGCAGTTTGAACTGTTGCTAACTCTCTTTTTCTGTTTTCAGAGATGTCTGGTCTCCGGGGCTTGATCAGTCGGATCTCTAAGCAGTCCGGACAGTCCCGACCGTTGCAGCCGCGGCCCGCGGAAGGGAGTATAGTCGGAGGGGTTCCGGCCCCTGGCGCTCGGACTACGAGGCAGACCGCGGCTTCCGCCGAAGGCTGCGCTGCCGCTGCTGCTCTCAAGAGGGAGCGATAGAAGGGGAAGGCGGTCGCCGAAGGGAGCAGGCGGTCAGAGAAGCGGAGCCGGCCGGATGATCCCAGCGAGAGGGAGTCTGCCCCGGCTACCAAGAGGCCGGTATCGGGACGGATGCGCCGCTCTCGTCGCCTCCGCTGCCGCAGAGTGGCGATTCTCCATCGGCTACCGGGGCCAGCGCGGAGACGCTGTCCTACCCCTTCGGGGCGGCCGGGACTCACATGTCTCGGGAGTACGGATACAAGCCTTGGCGCCTGGACACGGGGGTCTTCGCAAACGAGAGTCTAGAAGACTCCCGGACTTGTCTGCGCTTGACTCGGGGATTGACACTTCCCATGGCCGGGGACAAAATCAAGGAGCTTTCTTCGGAAGGCTTATCCTTGCAGTGCGTCCGGCATGCTGTCCAGGTGAGAGCCCCTTCGTCTTCGTCCTTGCTCATTGTTTCCCTTAGTTGCTTCGGCTTATGCTTATGCTTTCTTTCGGTTTCAGGCCGCGGGTATGTGCGGGGCCCTTGCTCGCCGCTAGGCCATCATCCAACAGAAGCTCCAGGACATCGATCAAGCTTCGGATCAGCTGGCTTCGGACAAAGTGGCCTCGGTGAGGCGTGATCTTGAGGCCAGCATAGATGTCCTCATCGGGGAGAATGCTCGGCTGCGGTCTGAGAGTGATGAGCAGAAGGAGGCGATCCACACCGCCTCAGAGGCCAAGAAGAAGGCCGAGAAGGAGCTGGATCGGGCCCGGGCCGAAATCGCATGTTTAAAGGCCGAGATCCAGGACAAGGCCAAGGAGCGGGAAGAAGAGCGCCATCGCCACGCCGAGGAGGTATCGGCTCTGAAGGCTGACTTGGAGGCCAAGACCAAGGAAGCCGATGACGTTGCTCGCACGGCCGTGGCGAGCTACAAAGAAGGCCTGGAGTATGCTGAGGAGATGCTGGAGGTTGGGGCTAAGGCGGCATGTACCATGTTTGATCTGGGGATGGCCATTGCCCAGAAGGCGTGTTCGAATGCAGATCTGACCGGCCTCGGTTACCCTACGGATGAAGAGGGCGAGGAGATCTTGGCCTGGTGGTGAGAGCTCAAGGCCGAAAGAACTCCGGCTTCTCCAGAAGGTGCTGCGGCTGAACCAGTCCATGCTTCACCTCCGGCGTCTCCCGGCCAGGCCCCTATCGATGTGGATGGCGAGGACGCCGAAAGTTAGTCCGGGGGCTTGTCCCGATTTTTGTTTTTTACTTTTCAAGATGCTGAGGCCAGACATACGGCCCGTTTTTGTACTTGGCTTATATATATAGAAATGATTTTTGTTTGCTTCATGGCATGTCTTTGAGTAGATGGCCGAATTCGATTCTGTATATGGCCGAAGCCATGCCGCTCCCGATACGGTTTGCATGGCCAAATCCACTCCTAGTACGGTTTACACAGACTTAAAGAATAATGCCGCTCCCAATACGGTTTGCATGGCCGAAGCCACTCCCGGTATGGTTTATACGGACTTAGAGAACAGTGCCGCTCCCGATACGGTTTGCATGGCCAAAGCCACTCCCGGTACGGTTTACACAAACTGAGAATAGTGCCGCTCCCGATACAGTTTGCATGGTCGAAGCCACTCCTAGTACGGTTTACACGGACTTAGAGAATAGTGCCGCTTACGATATGGTTTGCGTGGTCAAAGCCACTCCCAGTACGGTTTACACGGACTTAGAGAATAGTGCCGCTCCCGATACGGTTTGCATGGCCGAAGCCACTCCCGATACGGTTTACACGGATTGAGAATAGTGTCGCTCCTGATACGGTTTGCATGGCCGCAGCCACTCCCGGTACGGTTTACACGGGCTTAGAGAATAGTGCTGCTCCCGATACGGTTTGCATGGCCATAGCCACTCCCGGTACGGTTTACACGAACTTAAAGAATAGTGCCGAACACATCAGAACAAAAAATATATTCATGGTGTCCGGCTGAATCCCAGGAAAGTAACTTACATGAAGTAGCGCCGAAGGCGCTCTACATTCCAGGGCGAGGGAGAGGCTGGCCCGAAAGGGTCTCCAGCCGATAAGCCCCTCGTCAGATTACTTCCCTCACACAATAAGGGCCTTCCCAATTCGGAGAAAGCTTCCCTGCGACTTCGGCTAGCTTGGACGCGTGGGTCTTCCGCAACACGAGGTCTCTAGCTTCAAAGCTTCGGGTTTTCACTCAAGCGTTGTGGTATTTCACCATGCGTTGCTGATATGCTGTCAACCGAATGCGAGCTTGATCCCTTGTCTCTTCTATAAGATCAAGGTGATCTCTCAGGGCTTCATCATTAGCCTCCGGATCGTAAGTAATAACTCTTGGCGACGGCAAGCCGATTTCGATGGGAATAACCTCTTCCACCCCGTAGGCCATTCGGAATGGGGTTTCTCTAGTAGCGGTTCGGCTTGTTGTCCGATAGGCCCACAGAATGCTTGGCAGCTCTTCAACCCATCAGCCTTTAGCCTTGCTGAGGCGAGTCTTCAATCCTCGCAATATGCTTCGGTTAGTGACTTCGACTTAGCCATTCATCCGAGGATGTGCTACCGAGGTGAACTTATGTAGAATACCGAAACTTGCGCAGTTGTCTTTGAATCGATGACTGTCAAACTACTTGCCATTATCTGAGATGATTGCCCGAGGGATGCCGTAGCGGCAAATAATGGACTTCCATATGAAGTTCTAGGCATTATTGTCAGTTATAGACGCGAGGGGTTCGGCTTTGACCCACTTGTTGAAGTAATCCACCGCCACAATAAGAAATTTCCTCTGACCGGTGGCCATGGGAAAAGGCCCCAGGATATCGATCCCCCATTGGGCGAAAGGCCAAGGGTCAGACAGAGTTGTTAGGAGAGTTGCCGACTGGTGAATGAGGGAACTGAACCTCTGGCACTGGTCACAGCAGTGGATGAGAGCAACTGCATCCTCTTGGAGTGTTGGCCACCAGTACCCTTGCCTTAAGAGTTTATGGGTCAAGGCCCTTCCTCCTGCGTGTGCTCCAAAGATTCCTTCATGTACTTCTCAAGGGCATAATCGGCTTCGGCTGGGCCGAGGCATCGAAGGAGTGGCCGGCCGAAGGACTTCTTATACAGCATACCCTCCAAAATTAGGAAATGGAAAGAGCGCTACCGGACGCGCCTTGCTTCCTTCGGATCGGACGGGACCTCCTCTCGGAGGAGAAAGGCGATCAAGAGAGTCATCCAGGTCTCTGCTTCATATTCATTCACTTGCATGACCTCGGATTAGCCGAGACTTGGTTCAGATAATTCTTCTACCAAGACCATTCGGCCTCCTCCCCCATCCTAAGTTGATGCTAGCAGGGAAAGAGCATCGTCTCGAGCATTCTCGGTCCGAGAGATCCGTACGATCTCAAAAGAATTAAATTCAGCTAAGATCTTGCAGGTTACCTGGAGATAGGATGCCACTAATGCGTCTCG
Source organism: Zantedeschia hybrid cultivar (assembly GCA_030544215.1). Taxonomy (NCBI): domain Eukaryota; kingdom Viridiplantae; phylum Streptophyta; class Magnoliopsida; order Alismatales; family Araceae; genus Zantedeschia; species Zantedeschia hybrid cultivar. The sequence continues at coordinate 38,097,049 of JARZZO010000012.1, read as the reverse complement.
GGCCTTGTACTCCCCGGTGATTTGGTTGGCGATAAGTTGAGAATCGCTGAATGCCTTTATCTTTTGTGCGCCGAGCTTTCTAGCAGCCCGAAGACCTGATATAAGGGCTTCGTACTCAGCGACATTATTGGTAGCCGGGAAGGAGAAGCGTAGTGCATATTCTGTGACGACCCCTTCCGGAGACGCCAAGATCCACCTGGCACCACTGCCCGAAGAGCACGTGGACCCGTCGACGTATAGTTGCCATTCATTCGCCGAGGACAAAGGAACCGAAGCGGATTCGGCTTCAGGAGTAGTTCTGACATCCAGCTGAGGGGCCGAAGATGCTTCGGGAGTGAGTTCGGCGATGAAGTCAGCCAAAGCTTGAGCTTTTATTGCGGTTCGAGGCCCATAAGAGATATCGAACTCTCCTAGTTCGATCGCCCATTTCGCTAGCCTCCCGAACACTTTTGGTCGGGAGAGGACTTGCCTCAAAGGTTGATCTGTGAAGACCTTTATTGAATGCGCGAGGAAATATGGCCGAAGCCTCCTCGCGGAAGCGACGAGGGCCAAAGCTAGCTTTTCAAGAGCCGAATACCGAAGCTCTGCTCCGTGGAGGGCTCGGCTTATATAATAAACTGGCTTCTGAATACCATCTTCTTCCCGGACGAGGACGGCACTGATAACTGCTTCAGACATGGCGAGATAAATGAACAACTGCTCTCCTTGAACCGGCTTAGATAAGACGGGAACATTGGAGAGATAGGCTTTCAGTTGATCGAAGGCCGACTGGCACTCGTCCGTTTAGGAGAAATCGCTAGTCTTCTTAAGCAGCTTGAAGAAGAGAAAACAGTAATATGCCGCCCTTGACATGAAGCGGCTTAATGCAGCAATCCTTCCACTTAGCTTTTGAACCTCTCGGACGTTGGCCGGAGGGCGCATTTGTATAATAGCCGTAACTTTCACAGGATTTGCCTCCACCCCTCGGCGGGTGACCATGTAGCCGAGGAACTTTCCGGAGGCCACGCCGAAGGCACACTTGGCTGGATTCAGCTTCATTTTATATCTGTGCAGGGTGGAGAATGTCTCGGCCAAATAAGCCAAATGGTCCACAGCAATGCGGCTTTTTACAAGTATATCGTCGATGTAGACCTCCATATTACGGCCGATCTGCGGAGCGAACATCTTGTTGACGAGTCGCTGATAAGTTGCTCCGGCATTCTTTAGGCCAAATGGCATCCAGGTGTAGCAGTATAAACCGAGGTCCGTTGTGAAGCTTATTTTGTCCTCGTCTTTCGGATGCATTCGGATCTGATGATAGCCTGAATAGGCGTCGAGGAAGCTGAGTAATTCGTAGTCGGAAGTGGCATCCACCACCTGGTCTATCCAGGGTAGCAGAAAGCTGTCCATCGGACAGGCCTTATTGAGGCTGGTGAAATCTACGCACATTCGCCATTTACCGTCCTTTTTGGGCACCATCACTACATTAGCGATCCATTCGAGATGGTGCACCTCTCGAAGATGTCCTGTGTTCAACCCCTTCTGTACTTCAGCCTGGATGGCCATCCTCCTTTTTTGATTGAAGGTACGCCTCTTCTGCTTGACCGGAGGCTGGTTTGGGTTGCTCTGCCACCTCCAGGTCGACTCCGGACATGTTAGAAGGAGACTAGGCGAAGACATCGAGATTTTCCTTCAGGAATTCGACAAGTTTCTCAGCTTCAGTCTTCTCGAGGCCGGAACCTATCATTAGTGTTCGGCTTTCTCCTCCCGGAACTGGAACGATTGTAAGTTCCTCTCCTGGGGATGCTTCGGCCGAAGATTCGATCGAAAGGGATTCGGCTGCAGCCTTCCCTTTGACCGAAATCATATAACATTGCCGGGCAACTTCCTGATTTCCCTAGACTTCGCCGATTCCATGGTTGGTGCGAAACTTCAGCTTCTGATGGAAAGACGAAGGGACAACTCCAATTCCTCTGATCAGCCTTCGGCCGAAGATGGCGTTGTAGGCCGAATCAACCTTTACAACGGCAAAATCCGTTTCAACAGTCAATTGTCGAGGTGCTATTCCCAAGGTTACAGGTAGCCGGACGATGCCTTCTACTCGGCAAGGTGAACCATTAAAGCCGAATAGAGGCCCCCGGTGAGGCTTCATGTTAGCCCCATTCAAACCCATTTTTAAGAAACAATCGTAAAAAAGTACATTGGGAGCACTTCCATTATCAACAAAGATACGATGAACATCGTAACTTTTCATTACAGCATTTACAACTAGGGCGTCGTCAAGAGGAACTTGTACATCAGTCAGATCTTCCTGGCCGAAAACGATGTCTTCTTGACGAGACCTCTTCGGATCATCATTGACTGCTGCTACCTCCGCCGCAGCATCGGCTCGACGACGCCTTGTTCCCTCTCCCAGTCTTCCGGATATCATCATAATCGACCCGGCACTGGGTCGTTGGTGCGATGCTTCTGCTGGGGCCAGAGTTATCTTCGGTTGAGGTGGGACTTCTTTATTCGGGAGCTGCTGTTGCCTAGCTGCTCCGGGGACGTCCCGGTCCTACCCCTGTTGAGGCTGCGCTCGCCGGTACTGCAGCAGACGGCCTTCTCGGATGAGGCGATCAATCTCCTCCCGAAGGTGCCGGCATTCGTCAGTCGAATGGCCGGTCTCCCGATGGTACTCGCAGTACTTGCGGGAGTCCCTTCGGCGGGGATCAGTCTTGATGCGCTCAGGCTGCCGAAGCATACCCTTCACCTCCATGAGCATCCGGGAGGGTGGAGCAGGTAGTGATAGATACCGCTATTGCTATTGCGGATCCCGACGCTTGTCTCGGTCCCATTCTTCCCTTCAGTATCGCTTGCGAGAAGGCTCCTGATCTTCAGGGCGAGGACGAACCGGAGGGGTAGCTGCCGATGGTGCCACAGCAGTACTCTTGTGCTTGGACAACATCAGGGATTCTCGGTTGATGTATTTATAGACCCGAGCCACTAGGTCCTGGAAGGTGGGGTGATGGCGCTTCCTAATAGAGCTGAGAAGCCCTTCGTACGTGCAACCACTGATCACGGCCGAGACTACGATCGAACTGTCCAGGTTTGGAATTTGAGCAGCTTCGGTCTGGAACTTAGTGAAATACTCTTGAAGGGTCTCGGTTGGTCCTTGCCGAATGGCTAGCAGACTGGCCGAGGTTTTACATTGCCGGGTGGCATCATAGAATTGGCCGATAAATAGTTGGCCTAACTGCACTAAAGAATGAATGGAATTGGGGGCCAACGTCTCAAACCAAGTAAGGGCTGTTTTTTCTAGGGTGAGGGGGAAGAGACGGCAGCGAACTGCTTCGGAAACCCCTCAGACAGAGAGGTAGGAATTGAATCTCTGGAAGTGGCAGACCGGATCTGTCATTCCATCATACAGAGGGCCTTTCGGCAGTTTAAAGTTGGGAGGTACCTCGATGGCCAGAAGCTCTGAAGAGAATGGAGTCTGCTCTAGGATGGTGCTGGCGAGAGGTGCTCCATACGGCCGGGATACCATCTGCTGCATTTCCTTCCTCATCGCCGTCAGCTGTCGGTCCAGATCCGGGGTAGTTGAAGTGGTGACCGAACGTTCTTCGGTCTTGGTTGGATGAAACCCGGATGAAGCATAATCCGGTTCCGTCAGGATATGGCTGGTGCGAGGAATTCGGCCAGGCGGCGCGAATGGCTCGCTGCGTGGCGAAACCGCCTCGTCGCGGAGTGCCCGTAAGGGTGTTAGTTGTAGCCTCGTAGCTTGAACAGGACAAAATTGAGGAGGCGGCGGTACCTGTTGCGGGGGTTGATTCAGTAATCCCATATGCTAAGCGATAGCATATACCATGTCTCACAAAGGCGCCGAAGAGGTGACGGTGGCGGTCAATGTTGCCACTTGTTGCTGAAGCTCTTCCACCCGGTCGTCTCTGGGAGTGAGGGACTCCGGTATAACTAGAAAGGCAGAACCTTGCGGAAGAACAGACAGAGCACCTTCGGAGTGAAGTGCCTGCGCTGGAGTCGCCCGCGTCTCTGCCTCGTCTTGGCCGGATCGTCTAGTCACCGAACGATAAGATATGACCTCTTCTTTGTTCCCCACAGACGGCGCCGCGTGATGTAGCCGAAGCTATCACGGTCAGGCTCTGAGACTGGAATCCGAGAGTAATCGGGTTGAAGAAGACCGACGGGGATCCAGACCGAGGCGAGGGCGGAATATGGGACCGAGGCTCCAAAGCTGAGAGGTAATCGGACGAAGGCTTGCCGGGGGCAAAGCTGAGACTCCTTCGGCCGAGGTGGACCGACCGGCGAAGGACGATGCCAAGACCGGAGGAAGAAAACCCGAGGCTGGTGGCCGAGGCCGGCTCGGAGAGGTCGGCGAAGATTCAAACCGAAGTCCCTGCAAGAAGAAGGACCAGTCAGTGAGGGTCCCGGGCTTTGGCCCAAGAGAACCCCCTCCGACGGCTAATTCAGCTTCTGAAGAAGATTCGATTCAGAAGAGAATGAAGAAGAGGTAGCTTTAATACTTTTGGACTGTTGTCCTTGGTCAATAAGACATACCTTGTGTAATAAATAGCCGTATATTTATAACGGAGGATAGAGGTTACTTGATTGTGGCAGCCGATATAGGACTATGTTTTAGTTTACGGGTAAACCGCCATAGTGCCTAACCCTCCCACTGGAGTGGGCCGAATACGGCTACTGGGCCGAAGGTTGGGAGCCACTGTTGGGCCAAATGCCGCTAGTGGGCTGAAGTCAATTGGGCTGAAGGTCGCTTGCTGGGCCGAGGCCAATTGGGCTGAGGGCCGTTGATGGGCCGAAGGCTGCTGGGCCGCTGATGGGGCGAAGGCTGCTGGGCTGCTGATGGGCCGAAGACTGCTGGGCCACTACTGTTGAACTACTGTTGGGCTACTAATAGGCTGCTAATGGGCTGAATCAGATTCTGCCCCATCACACCGTACCTCTCCCTTCAACATGCATAAATACCCTCACATTCCCATGAGCTAAGGTCACACTGCGAGTCTCTGTCTAGGTGCCACCAAGTCCTCTCCAGTCCCCAAAACCATGCCTCTCGTCCTACTTGTTCTGTCCTTCCTCCTCTCCTCTGCAGCCGCGAGCTCCTCCAACGACGTCGTTGGCGAGGATGGTGAAGAGCTCAAAGTAGGGCAACGGTACTATGCTACCTCTATGTTCTGGGGTGCTCTTTCTGGGGGCTTGGAATTGGTAGTCTTAAAAGAGTCGTGCCCATTGTACGTGGCCAAGGGATTACCCCTTGACGATGGTCAACCTGTTGCGCTCTTCCCAGAGGATTTCGAAGAAGGCACTATACGCGAGGGTAACACACTATACATCATGTTCCGAAGGCCGACGAATTGCTCGGAATCCACCATTTGGAGGTACGATGCCCAAAAGGACTTGGTGACGACAGGTGGAACTTGTTCTTCGTCCGTCGGTCCTCATCATAGTCGATTTGCATTGCAAAAACATGCGACAGTCGACAGGGTCTACTTCATCCACTCTTGTCCCTGCAGTGTGGGCGTAGACCGGCCGGCCTATAGAATGGGATGTAGCGGTAGCATGGGTGTGGGCTCCGTGGAAGGCAAGGGGGTGCTGCGTGTGCATGAGAACTCAATTCATGGGGTCGTCTTCAAAAAGGTACAGGGAGGAGAGCAAACTGGGATCGGCTCCGCCGCCATGCTACAAAAGTCCTAGGGTTGCGGTGCCACTCTAGTCTAGCCTCCCTTTGTAGCTAACTAAGTTTCTCTAGTAGCAGCTAATGTGGTAATAAGTAAATAAACTTGCTCCTTGAGGAGCCGACCGCGCGGTGCCGGTTCCGCCCACTGTGGGCCTTGTTGCTAGTGATGTTCTCTACACTTCTGTGGATGATGTACCAGCTTAATTATATTTATTAAATAAAAGATGCTTGTTCTTGTCGGTCATTTTCAGGTGTGGCTGTTATTTCCTCAATTTATTTGGTACATGTCACGTATGAATGAACAACTCTGGTCGCACGTACCTTATATAAACTGCGGAGGACATCAATGATTTGTTGGGTTACATCGATCAAATTAAAGTACAAGATCGCTGACTTTTACTGTGGTTATATTTGTGTTTTCCGTAAATTTTGAATCTCTTGATCAATCTGTCTTCTTAACATAGAAGAAATGAGATACTATTTCATGGAGCTTGATGAGGCAGAATCCGATTCGGCCCATTAAAACAGGCCCAACACTGAGATCAGTCTAAAAGCAGCAGTGATAGGCCTACTGGCAGCTTTCGGCCCGTTCGCGGCCCAGTAAGCAGCCCAGTGGTCCTCGGCCCGTCAGTGGTCCTGCAACCTTCGGCCCATTAGCGGCCTGATAGCCTTCGGCCCATTAGCGGCTCAGCAGCCCTCGGCCCGATAGGCTCCAGCCCACTAAGCGGCATCTGGCCCATCAGCAGCCCTACCCCCTTCGGCCCAGTAGCCGTATCCGGCCCACTCCGGTGGGAGGGTTAGGCACTATGGCGGTTTACCAGTAAACTCATAACATAGTCCTATATCGGCTGCCACCGTTAAGCATCCTTTATCCTCCACTATAAATACACAGCTATTTATTACCAAAGGTATGTCTTCGTAACCCCAAGGACTATAGTCCAAAAAGCATTAAGGCTACTTCTTCCACCTCTTTTGACTTTTTAATCGAATCATCTTCAGAAGCTAACTTAACCATCGGAGGGGGTTCCTAAGGGCCAAAGCCCGGGACTCCTACTGACTGGTTTTTTTTCTTCTCTCCCTCCTACAGGGGATCGGTTCGAATCTTCGCCGACCTCTCCGAGTCGGTCTCGGCCACCGACCTTGGGACTTCTCCCTCCAGTCTCGACGCCATTCGTCGGCTGGTCCTAAGGTGCTTCGGCTCCGCCCCGCATCGGCTATTCCTCACCCGGAGGAGCTTCGGCCACGCCTTCCGTAGGCTAGCCGACATCCAACCAAGCGACCCTCGGCTTCGAATCTTCAGCATCGTCTCTGCCCTCGCCGCGTTCCGGATCCCCGTCGGGCCTCTTCTCTGATCCAGCTTCGGATCCCAACTTCGGATTCCAGCTTTGGCGCCGTCTGTGGGAAATAAGCAAAGAGTCATGTCTCATCGTCCTGTAACCCGATGATCCGGGCAAGACGAAGCAGAGACGCGGGAAACATCAGTACAACCACTACACTCCGAAGGCGCCCCGTCTGTTCCACCGCAAAGCGCGGCTCTGCCTGTTATACCAGAGTCCCTCGCTACTGGAGACGACCGGGTGGAAACACTTCAGCGGCAAATGGCGACACTAGTCGCCGCCGTTACCTCTCTTGTGCCCTTACAAGATATGGTATCCGCCATCGCCCAACGCATGAGGTTATTGGGCCAGCTCCCCCAACAAGCGCCGCCTCCTCCGCTTTATCCCGTCCAGGATGCAAGGTTCCGGTCGGCACCCTCGCAAGTCTTCCCTGACGAGACCACCACGGCGCGTAGCGAGCCTTCGGCACCGCCTGCCCGAGTCCCTCGCACCGACCGCCTGATGACGGAGCAAGGTTATTCTTCGTCCGAATTTCGCCTAGCTGGAACCGGAGGACGTTCGTTCGCCACTTCAACTGCCCCAGACCTGGATCGGCAGTTGACAGCGATGAGGAAAGAGATGCAGCAGATGGTGTCTCAGCCGTACGGAGCACCTCTTGCCAGCACCATTCTGGAGCAAACTCCGTTCACGCCAAAGCTCCTGGCTACCGAGGTACCTCCTAACTTCAAACTGCCGAAAGGCCCCCTCTACGACGGAATGTCAGATCCGGTCTGCCACTTCCAAAGGTTCAATACCTACCTATCTGTTCGAGGGGTCACTGAGGCAGTCTGTTGCCGTCTCTTCCCCCTCACTCTTGAAAAGACTGCCCTAACCTGGTTCGAGACATTGGCCCCCAACTCCATCCACTCTCTAGTCCAGTTGGGCCAATTATTTATCGACCAGTTCTATGATGCCACCCGGCAGTGCAAAACTTCGGCCAGCCTACTAGCCATTCGGCAAGGCCCCACCGAGACCCTCCAGGAATATTTCACTAAATTTCGAACCGAAGCCGCCCAAATCCCAAACCTGGATAGCTCGATTGCGGTCTCGGCCGTAATCAGTGGGTGCGGGATGAAGGGCTTCTCGGCTGCATCGGGAAACGCCATCCCTCTACCTTCCAGGACCTCGTAGCCCGGGCCCATAAATACATCAACCGGGAGGCCCTGATGATGTCCAAAGGCAAGAGTGCAGCCGAAGCAGTACCGGCACCTGCCCCTCCGGTGGTCCGCCCTCGATCTGAAGGTCAAGAACCCTCTCGTAAGCGATATCGAAGGGAGGAGTGGGACCGAGACAAGCGACGGGATCCGCAGCCGCGGTACCTGCCGCTACCTACTCCCCTTTCTCGAATGCTTATGGAGGTGAAGGGCATGCTCCGGCGGCCGGAGCGCATCAAAACTGATTCTCGCCGAAGGGACCCCGGCAAATATTGTGAATATCATCGGGAGATCGGCCATTCAACTGACTAATGCCGGCACCTTCGGGAGGAGATCGACCGCCTCATCAGAGAGGGCAGACTGCCGCAGTACCGGCAAGAGCAGCCTCAGCAGCAGCGGAACCGGGACGTCCCTGAGATGACCACGCCGCATCAACCCCCGGAGAAGGAAGCCACTCCTTCGCCAAAGGTTACCTCGGCCCCGGTAGAAACATCTCACCAGCGACCCAGTGTTGGGTCAATCATGATGATATCTGGTGGACCGGGAGAAGGATCGAGGCGTCGTCAGCTCAGCTCCACGACAGTAGCGGCAGTTGATGTCGAGCCGAAGCAGTCTCATCAAGAAAACATCACCTTCGGCCAAGAGGATCTTACTGATATTCAGGTTCCTCACGATGACGCCCTCGTCATAAACGCTGTAATAAACAGTTACGATGTTCATCGTATTTTTGTTGATAATGGAAGTGCTCCCAATATATTATTTTACGATTGTTTTGTAAAAATGGGATTGAATGAGGCTAATATGAAGCCTCACCGAGGGCCTCTATTCGGTTTTAACGGCTCACCCTACCGAGTAGAAGGCATTGTCTGGCTCCCTGTAACCATAGGTTCGGCTCCCCGGCAATTAACCGTAGAAACGGATTTTGCCGTTGTAAAAGTAGATTCAGCTTACAACGCCATCTTTGGCCGAAGGCTAATTGGGGATCGGAGCTGTGCCCTCGTCCTTTCATCAGAAGCTGAAATTCCATACCAGCCATGGAATAGGCGAAGCCAAGGGGAATCAAGAAGCAGCTCGGCAATGTTACATGATTTCGGTCAAGGGAAAGGCTGCGGCCGAATCCCTATCGATCGAATCTTCAGTCGAAGTGTCCCCGGGAGAGGAACTCGTCGCCATCCCAGTTTCGAGAGGTGAGGGACGGACCCTCATGATAGGCTTCGTCTTGGAAAAAACCGAAGCAGAAAGACTAGCCGAGTTCTTGAAGGAGAACCTTGACGTCTTCGCTTGGTCTCCAGCAGACATGCCCGGGGTCGACCCGGAAATAGCGGAGCATCGACTGCATGTCGATCCCAACCAGTCCCCGGTCAAGCAGAAGCGGCGTACCTTCAATCAGGAAAGGAGGTCCACCATCCAAGCCTAAGTTCAAAAAGGGCTGGACGCCGGGCATCTCCGAGAGGTACATCATCCGGACTGGATCGCTAATGTGGTGATGGTGCCCAAAAAAGATTGCAAGTGGCGGATGTGCGTGGACTTCACCAACCTCAACAAAGCCTGTCCGATGGATAGCTTCCCGCTACCTCGGATAGATCAGGTGGTAGATGCAACCTCCGGCCACGAGCTTCTAAGCTTTGTCGATGCCTATTCAGGCTACCATTAGATCCGAATGCATCCGGACGACGAGAGCAAGACCAGCTTCACGACTGATCTCGGTCTGTACTGCTATACCCGGATGCCCTTTGGCCTGAAGAACGCCGGCGCGACATTTCAGTGCCTCGTCAACAAAATATTTACCCCGCAGCTCGGCCGCAACATGGAAGTCTACATTGACGATATGCTGGTGAAAAGCTGCGTCGCCGCAGACCACCTTGCCGACTTAGCCGAAACATTCTCCGCCCTACTTCAATACAAAATGAAGCTAAATCCAGCTAAGTGTGCCTTCATAGTGGCCTCCGGGAAGTTCCTCGGATATATGGTCACTCACCGGGGGGTAGAAGCTAACCCCACGAAGGTCTCGGCCATCATTCAGATGCGCCCTCCGGCTAACCTCCGAGAGGTTCAAAAGCTAAACGGAAGGATTGCCGCCTTAAGCCGCTTCATATCTAGAGCGGCGGATTACTACTTTCCCTTCTTTAAGCTGTGGAACAAGGCCAATAAGTTCTCCTGGACAGACGAGTGCCAATCGGCCTTCGAACAACTGAAGGTCTATCTCTCCAAAGTTCCCATCCTGTCCAAACCGATCCATGGAGAGCCGCTGTTCCTCTACCTCGCGGTATCTGAGACAGCTATCAATGCCATCCTCGTCTAGGAGCAAGACGGCGTTCAGAAGCCCGTCTACTATATAAGTCGAGCCCTCCAAGGAGCAGAGCTTCGGTATCTTGCTCTTGAGAAGCTAGCTTTAGCCCTTGTCTCATCCGCGAGGAGGCTCCGGCCTTACTTCCTCGCCCACCCGATAAAGGTCCTCACCGATCAACCTCTGAAGCAGGTCCTCTCCCGGCCATAGGTGTCCGGCAGGCTGGCAAAATGGGCAATTGAATTGGGAGAGTTCGACGTTTCCTATGTGCCTCGGGTAGCAATAAAAGCTCAAGCCCTAGCCGATTTTATTGCCGAGCTCACTCCCGAAGCTCCCTCGGCGTCTCCACCGGAAGTCATTATATCCGAAGCCGAGAATACTTCGGCTCTTACGCCTCCGGCCGACGAATGGCGGCTCTATGTAGATGGCTCCGCATGCTCCATGGGCAGCGGCGCAGGATGGATCTTGGCGTCTCCCGAAGGGGTCGTCACGGAGTATGCGCTACGCTTCTCCTTTCCAGCTACCAATAATGCCACCGAATATGAAGCCCTCATCTCCGGCCTTCGGGCCGCTAGAAAGCTTAGCGTGCAGAACATAAAGGCATTTAGCGACTCTCAGCTAATCGCCAGTCATGTTTCTGGGGAATACGAGGCACGGGACGCGATAATGGCATCTTATCTCCAGGTAACTTGCAAGATCCTCGTTCAATTCAATTCTTACGAAATTGTGCGGATCCCGAGAGCCGAGAATGCTCGGGCCGATGCTCTCTCTTGGCTAGTATCAACTCAGGACGGGGGTGGAGGCCGAATGATTCTTGTAGAAGAACTCGCCGAGCCAAGCCTCGAAGAGTCGGAAGTCATGCAAGTAACTAATACTGAAACCGAGACCTGGATGACTCCCCTGGTTACTTTCCTCCTCCGAGGAGAAGTCCCGCCCGATCCAAAGGAAGCCAGACGTATTCGGCAGCGCTCTTCTCACTTCCTTCTCTTGGACGGGCTGTTATATAAAAAGTCCTTCGGCCGACCCCTCTTGCGATGTCTCGGTCTGGCCGAAGCTGACTACGCACTACGAGAGGTACATGAAGGGGTATGCAAAGCTCATGCAGGAGGAAGGGCCCTGGCTCACAAGCTTCTAAGGCAGGGATACTGGTGGCCGACGCTTCGAGAGGATGTAACTGCCCTCGTCCGTCGCTGCGATCAATGCCAGAGGTTCAACTCCCTCATCCACCAGTCAGCAACCCTTCTAACTCCTTTATCAGACCCCTGGCCTTTCGCCCAATGGGGAATTGACCTCCTAGGGACCTTTCCCGTTGCCACCGGCCAAAAGAAGTTCCTTATCGTGGCGGTAGATTACTTTACTAAATGGGTAGAAGTCGAACCCCTCGCATACATAACCGATAGCAACGCGTGGAACTTCGTGTGGAAGTCCATCATCTGCCGGTACGGCATCCCTCGGGCCATCATCTCGGACAACGGCAAACAATTCGACAGCTATCGGTTCAAGGAAAACTACGCTAGCTTCGGCATTCTCCACAAATTTACATCAGTAGCACACCCCCGGACAAATGGGCAGGTCGAGGTCACTAACCGAAGCCTATTACAAGGACTGAAGACTCACCTCGGCGAAGCCAAAGGCCGATGGGTAGAAGAGCTACAGAGTGTTCTATGGGCTTATCAGACTACGAGCCGAACCCCAACCGGCGAAACCCCGTTCCGTATGGCTTATGGGGTAGAAGCCGTCATTCCTGTCGAAATTGGCCTTCCCTCTCTGAGAGTTCTCACTCATAATCCGGAAGCCAATGAAGAGGCCCTAAAAGATCATCTTGATCTTATAGAGGAAACAAGGGATCGAGCTTGCATTCGGCTGGCAGCTTATCAACAACGTATGGCTAGATACCACAACACTCGAGTGAAGCCTCGAAGCTTTGAAACTGGAAGCCTCGTGTTGAGGAATGCTCATGCATCTAAGCCGACCGAAGCCACAGAGAAGCTTTCTCCCAACTGGGAAGGACCATATCGTGTAAGGGAGGTAATGCGACGAGGGGCTTATTGGTTGGAAACCCTTTCGGGCCAACCTCTCCTTTGCACCTGGAATGTGGAACGCCTTCGGCGTTATTTCATATAAGTTGCTCCCCGGAATTTAGCCAGAAGGCATGAATAAATTTCTTCTTTTCGAGATATTATATCCGGCGTGGTATATTCTAAGTCCGCGTAAACCGTACCGGGAGTGGCTTCGGCCATGCAAACCGTATCGGGAGCGGTAAGGTATTCTAAGTCCGTGTAAACCGTATCGGGAGTGGCTTCGGCCATGCAAACCGTATCGGGAGCGGCAAGGTATTCTAAGTCCGCGTAAACCGTACCGGGAGTGGCTTCGGCCATGCAAACCGTATCGGGAGCGGCAAGGTATTTTCTATGTCCGCGTAAACTGTACCGGGAGTGGCTTCGGCCATGCAAATCGCATCGGGAGAGGCATGGTATTCTAAGTCCGCGTAAACCGTACCGGGAGTGGCTTCAGCCATGCAAACCGTATCGGGAGCGGCAAGGTATTCTAAGTCCATGTAAACCGTACCGGGAGTGGCTTCGGCCATGCAAACCGTATCGGGAGCGGCAAGGTATTCTAAGTCCGCGTAAACCGTACCGGGAGTGGCTTCGACCATGCAAACCGTATCGGGAGCGGCAAGGTATTTTCTAAGTCCGCGTAAACCGTACCGGGAGTGGCTTCGGCCATGCAAACCGTATCGAGAGCGGCATGGTATTTTCTAAATCCGCGTAAACCATACCGGGAGTGGCTTCGGCCATGCAAACCGTATCGAGAGTAGTATTATTTTCTAAGTCCATATCTGAATCTGGATTGGCTTCGGCCGTGCGAGCCGCATCTAAATAGCGATATGGTCTCGGCCACAAGAAGGGCCGAACTCGTTCATTCATTCAGAACACATGTAGAAGCAAAATACTTTTCATATATATATGAACAGAGTACATCAGGTCGTGGCCCTTTCAAAAGAAGGGCATAACAAAAACCAGGACAAGCCCCCATATTAGCTCTCGGTATTTTCGCCATCTATATCGATGGGGGTCTGACCAGGAGATGGAGATGGAGAATCCTCGACCTGGACAGCCTCGGCTGGGGCGACCTCGTCAGGAAAGGCTGCGCTGCTTCCCGCTGGGGCCGAAGCTCTTTCGGCCTTAAGCTTCTTCCACCAGGCAAGAAGCTCTTCGCCTTCCTCATCCGTCGGAAGGGCGATACCGGTCAGGTCTACGGTCGGGCACATCTTTTGGGCGACAGCCAGCCCTATGCTGAACACGGACGATGCCGCCTCGAGTTGAGCCTGTATTATCTCTTCGGCATAATTTGGGCCGGCCTTATAGCTGGCTACGGTTGTGCGAGCAGCCTCTTCAGCCTTAGCCTCCAGATCTGCCTTCAGAGCCGACATCTCCTCGGCATGGCGGTGGCGGTCCGTGACCCGCTGGTCGACCTTGTCCTGGATCTCGGCCTTAAGAGCTTCATTCACGGCCCGGGCCGCCTCCAGCTCCTTCTCGGCTTTCTCCTTCTCCCGCTCGGCCTTCGTCTTTGCCTCGGAGGAAGCGCGAGTCACCTCCTTTTGCTCCTCTAGCTCGGCTCGTATCCGAGCATTTGCTTTCAAGAGCAAGTCGACGCTAGCCTCAAGACTACGTCGTACTGGGGCGACTTCGCTAGAAGCCGGTTGGTCCGAAGCCTGGTCGACCTCCCGGAGCCTTTGCTGAATGGCCACCTGATGGCGAATCAGGCCCCCGCACATGACCGCAGTCTGCAGCCAAAAGCAAACAGAAGTCAACAACCCTAAACAAGCCAAGGGAAATATTAGACCGAGGCCCGTAAAGAAGCTTTTTTACCTGGACCAACAGTCGGGCGCACTGCATCGCCAGGCCGTCCGAGGACATCGCCTTCATCTCATCCTCGGCTATCGGAAGAGTTAAACCTTGGAGCAGGCGCAGGCACGTCCAAGAGTCCTCCAGACTCTCGTCCCTATAGATCCACAGATTCGGGACCCATAGCTCGTGCTCATGTTCGCGGGACGCCTGCGTCCCGGAACCTCCGAGGTCTTCTGTACCTGCTGTCGCAGCCGAAGGGGAATCGCCCCTCGACGTTTCGGGAGGCGACGAGAGCGGGGCCCCTCGGGCAACAATTGGCCTCTTGGCTGCCGGGGCGGGCTCTGTTTCAGCAGGCTCATCCGCCCGGCTCCGCTTCGATAGTCGGCCACCCCTCCGTACGACCGACTTGCCCTTTTTCTCTCTTTCGAGAGCGGCAGCAGCGGCGCGGCCCTCGACCGAAGCCGCTGTCTGTACTGTGGCCCGGGCATTCAGGGCCACGCCTCGTCCAGCGTCTCCCGCCGCCTGCGGCTGGGACGGTTGAGATGGGTCGGACTGCTGGGCAAGCCAACCGAGGAGTCCCCGAATCCCAGTCATCTCTGCGGACAGAAGAAAAGGATTTAGCAACTTATAGCGCGCGACTCTCCACAACTCAAGACCGACTTACCCTCAGTCGAAGCCTCAGTACCCTCTTTGGTCGGAGGAGCTTCGGCCGGAGACTCGGCGGCTCCTTCAGTCTCCCCCGGGACATCCTCAGGAGGAAGATAAGGAAAGACCCGAGGAGGATCCTTCGTCTGATCCGGCCAGGCCCCCGTCTGCACGAGCCGCTCCTCTTCGTTGAAAAGCTCCGCTATACCGTACGGAGCCTCGGCTTCTATAAGGCTCACGATATGAAGCTGATCGGGGTTAAGGGAAGGCGGATCGGAGAGGCCTTCGGCCAGTGGTGCCCATACAGTGGGGAAGGGCCACACACCCCTCTCCTTCTCCAGAAGGGAGATGAAGATGAAGCTCCTCTTCCAGTGGTGAATGGAAGTTGGCTTCCTAGAAATGATACCCCGGCCGAAGCGGGGGACAAAACTGAACCATTCGGATTTTCCCTGCCGCTGTATCTTGAAAAGAAAGCGGAAGATGTTTACCGAAGGGTGGACATCGATATAGGCAAGCACAGCCAAGAAGGCATAGACTGTCCGCCAAGAATTAGGGAAAAATTGAGACGGGGCCAACCCGTAGAAGCACAAAAGATTAATTATGAAGGTGGAAAGGGGAAGAAGAAAGCCCGCCCGGAAGCTCTCCTCATAAATAGAAAAGCTATCCGGCTGGACCGAGTTGGCCCTGGTTTTCATTCCGGGCCGATAGGGAATCGTCCAAGATGGGAGCTGATAGTAAGATGCAATGTACATGACCCCATCGTCGGCCAAAGTACACATGGCCTCGGAAACTGTCTCGGCCTGACGTCGGCCGGAAGAGGAAGCCTGGCTCGTGGCAGGAACCTCTTCGGCTTCTTCGGCACTAGACATTTTGGCCTCATCTGCCATGAGAAAAGCGAGGGAGTTTGAAGAAAGTGGAGATGACAAGGAAGATTCAGAAGGCTGAGACGAAGAACAAGAAGAATAACCTTCGGCCGAAGAACTACTATCAGCCGAAGGGGAGCTACGGAACATGGATCACGGAGCAGAGGAAGAAAATTGAGGCTTACCCTCAAGTAAGATCTCCTCGACTGCCCACCGCCTCTCAAGCAACGGAAGCTTCCTCGGCAACAACTCCAGGCAGCAGAGACCCCCAGCGACAGACAACGCACTCAAGAGCACCTTCAATGGCCCGTTCCTCGTCGGAGAAGCAGGGAGGCTCGGATGATTGCAGGAAAATGCAGGCACAGGAAGGAGAGAGTGGAACAGTGCCCTGGGGAGGGCTTCTATTTATAAGATAAAATTGAAAGCATTCCCCGCCAAAATCAACGGCTACGATCCTCCCCCTCATCGGCATCGCCACTCAGATGCACGCCACGTGCGCCGTCCTTCATGATAACAGTCTGACTCCGGGATCGAGGGAAGATAATCAATGGCCGGAAGCGGTCCGACCCTTCGGCTGATAACTCGGATGCTCTCCACGTGTCCCGATCCGCGTGCCAGGGACGGGAGAGGCGGCAATCTAAGTGAAGTCTCGGGCAAAGAGTCGAAGTGACCCGCGATCCGCGTGATCACCAGGCACGGCCGGGATCCTTTTGTGCTTTTAACGGGGCGACCGGATACGCGACACGTGTTCCGTGTTTTCTCATGACGCGACCGTTCTGACGGAAAGCTCGACATCTTTCCCGTCCATTTATCAGGCCTGACATGGCCAGAAGACTCGTCCCTTCGCAATCGAGGACGAAGGCATTTGTTACTGCGTCCCGAACGGAGACGGGACTAATGGTTACTAGCCCTCGGTCGACCGAAGGCAGTTCCTCGTCATAACAAAGCAGAAAGCTTCGGATAGCGCCTGTCACGTCACTCCCCCGAGGAGGCTTCGGACTATACTCTCGCCATCTCATGAATCTGAGGAAGACAAGAGTGGGGGGCTATGTGATGAGGCAGAATCCGACTCGGCCCATTAAAACAGGCCCAACACTGAGATTAGTCTAAAAGCAGCAGTAATAGGCCCACTGGCAGCTTTCGGCCCGTTCGCGGCCCAGTAGCCCTCGGCCCAGTAAGCAGCCCAGTGGTCCTCGGCCCGTCAGTGGTCCTGCAACCTTCGACCCATTAGCGGCTCAGCAGCCCACTAAGCGGCATCTGGCCCATCAGCGGCCCTACCCCCTTCGGCCCAGTAGCCGTATCCGGCCCACTCCGGTGGGAGGGTTAGGCACTATGGCGGTTTACCAGTAAACTCAGAACATAGTCCTATATTGGCTGCCACCGTTAAGTATCCTCTATCTTCCGCTATAAATACACGGCTATTTATTACCAAAGGTATGTCTTCGTGACCTCAAGGACTACAGTCCAAAAAGCATTAAAATTGTTTCTTCCACCTCTTTTGACTTCTGAATTGAATCATCTTCAGAAACTAACTTAACCATCGGAGGGGGTTCCTAAGGCCAAAGCCCGGGACTCCTACTGACTGGTTTTTCTTCTTCTTTCCCTCCTACAGGGGATCGGTTCGAATCTTCGCCGACCTCTCCGAGTCGGTCTCGGCCACCGACCTCGGGACTTCTCCCTCCAGTCTCAACGCCATTCGTCGGCTGGTCCTAAGGTGCTTCGGCTTCGCCCCGCATCGGCTATTCCTCACCCGGAGGAGCTTCGGCCACACCTTCCGCAGGCTAGCCGACATCCAACCAAGCGATCCTCGGCTTCGGATCTTCAGCATCGTCTCCGCCCTCGCCGCGTTCCGGATCCCCGTCGGGCCTCTTCTCTGATCTAGCTCCGGATCCCAACTTCGGATTCCAGCTTTGGAATCCGGTCGTGATAGCTTCGACTACATCAGAGTTGTCTTCCACAGATGGCACAGGGCATATGCTAGGAAGATCCATAGTGAGCCTAATGCTCCACAAAAGATCATAAAATAAGTGTAGCTCTTAAGTTTTTTGTACGCAAAATAAGATACCTTACGCCCTATTTGGTTTCAGGATCATACACCAATATTCGTGTCAGTTTTAATTCTAATATTAATTGTATGGATTTTAAGTACATGTTTAACTTGCATTAAATCTAAAATTTATTCAGAATAAGAATCCTAATAATATCATGTTTAATACAGTTGAGACACTGTATTAAATCTAATAGGGAAGGCTTCGGCTCATCGGGCATCCACCTCCGCCGCCACCTATCTTCCTCTCCCTACTTCTGCATCTCTCCTCGAGATGAGTCCCGCGCAGGAGCCACGCCGCAGCAAGCCCTGCAGCTGCATCTCTCACGAGTTCTTCCGGTCGGCGTCGAAGGATCCCAGTAGGATCACCGTTGTCCACGCCATGGGTGGGCTCCGGATCTGCGGGGAGCTGCAGGAGGCCTCATGCCGAGAAGACGACCCCGCCGGCCCCGACGAGGAGCGGCTCCTGGAGGCCTCCCGGGAGCATGCTTCCCCTCCGGTGTACAGCAGCGACGTTTCTTTCACCTACGGATGTCTTGTCGGCTGTGGAGTCCCTGAGTCGCCACGTCCGCCGGGTGCTTGACGGCGGGAACGACTCTAGCTTGGTTTGTCAGAAAGGTTCGGGTGGCTAATTCGATAACTTCTTCTTGTTCTTCCTCTTCTGTGTGTAGTTGCAGCTGGCCGCTAGGGGTTGTGAAACAATTGTTTCATTTTATTTTACAGTGTTTTCAATTGTTTGGAATAATGTAAAGTAATGTAAAATAAAATCTTGTCTAGACTTTGTCTACCTGCTTGACAGTCCAATTCACTTGTTTCGGTTTACAGTACAAGCCCACTGTAGACCAAAACAAGAAGATTTAGACGTCTCTCTTATTTTATTTTACAAACAACCAAACAAATATTTCCTTATTCTAGAACAAAAAAATTTCAATTGTTTTGAAACCAGCAATCTTGAAACCGGTGATTTACAAAGTTTGACACTAAAACAAACAACCCCTTAGTGGGTTTGCTTTTTTTCACTTTTCCTCCTTTTTACTCTTTTTTTGCTTTTTTTGCCTTCGTGCTCTTGGATTTCTGGTGATTTTTGAACTTCTGTGGGGCTTGGTTTTGAGTTTTTATTTTTTTCCCTTGTTTGAGGTTTTTGGTTTTGTTTGAGAAGGAAACAAAACCATTTCTTCCTGATTCCATTTGCATACGGGTCAATAACAAACAAAGTGGCAAACCAATTCAGTTCATTTCCTATTCGCCAGTCGGTCTCACACATCAGTAATAGTGGTGTTCTTTCTCATTCAGTAACCAATTCTTCAATTATAGTGGCATCAGCCGACATCTCAGATTTTTATAGACCCTGATAATGAAGCGAGTTACAAGGTCTATTTGAACTCAAATCATTGCTTATATGCAGTTATCATATACCATTCTACAGTATCTTTTCATAAACTGACAATCTCACGGAACATCCAAGCAAGGAAGAATTCAGTCCCATACATCTCTGCTTTTCCATCCACAACCAAAAGTGCCATGCATAAAATAAAACAACACAACATGCCGAATGCAAAGCCAAAGATACAAAAGGCATTTGTCATTTTGAATTATTAATTTGCAGCAGCCGAGCTTGTTGTCACTTGATCCTTGTCATGGCCACCTTCAAGTTGACTGAAGTTTCCTTTCTCCTTGATGAGCTAGATCTGGTGGTGTTTGTAGTAGAGGTTTCCCTCGTCTGCTATGTAGTCGGATGGACTAATGGTATGCAACAATTCGCTATCCTATAATCGGGGATCCGATTACTAAATAGGTAGCGAATCATTAAAATTTAGAGTCAAACCAAGATCTCAATAAGTCTGAGAAATAAATGATAATTTAAGCTAAATAATTCACATCACATCGAATTATAAAGGAAGTGCAGAAATTAAAAATTATTACAATTCGACTCAATTCAACAAATAATTATATATTCCAATTGAAAAAGAAATAATTGAGTGTACATTCCTGAAAAGGAAAAAATAACAACATCGAGGCATACCTCAGAATAGTAGATGTTGGCACGCAACCCAAGACAAAACTCTCTATGTTACGTCTGTTTGGAACCCTCATCTAAAAATCGCAGGGATGAGCCTCATCGAAATAGACTAAGTAGGGATCCTCTGATCCTTATCACCCACTCATGCACCCATAAGTACAACAAAACGAATATAGGCAATTTAAATAAGTACGATAGAAGAGCTACGGCAGAAGAAACCACAATCCCAAAGATTCCCAAATTCAGTTGCGAGATATGAAATACATGCATTTGTAAATGTAACAGACATAACTCCAAAAGTACTTGACTGAACACCAGAGTCTACAACCAGCGTTCCTACGGAACACACAAACCACGTAGCCGAACGTGGAAAACACCGACCCACTGGGACGGAACAACAATCCCTCGGATAGCACACTGGCTACTCCGGTTTGTCTAGTTCTAGGTGGTTCTGCCTCCTCTTAGCCACGAGTGATAGTCCGAAGTGTACCACTCCCACACCGGTACTAACTATACCCCGGGATTTATTAGATTACCCTCTGTCACTAGGCGTCACTGCACCACTCCCACACCGACATAGAGTGTCAAGCGCTAACAACTATCATCATAACTCCACGATCACACAAAACACAACACAGGGCGATTCGGTCACGTAGAAATCATCGTCCTCGAAGTACGATTTCAAACATGTATTTAATAGAGTTATCTAATAATGCATACACATGTTAATTGCATGAATTAATGGGGTTCTGTCTTGAATCGCGTCGCCCGTAGCCGACGTCATTCAAGACCCCTAAATTAGTTCAATTTTTGCAAAGTCAATGGGACCGGGGATATTGGCCTGAATTACATCGCCCATGGTGAACACTATTCAGCTATTTATCCCACATTGGCCTCGGCAAATTGACCGCAAATCACGTCGACCTGAGTCGACGCCTATCTCAAATAGCGACAGCCTGAGTAGACGCCATTTGCACCCGAAACCGAGCTGAATCGTCTTCTACCCCAAAACACTCAAAAAAGCAAAGGAGACAAGGAGAGAAGTTCAATAACTAATTTATCACCCAAAATTCCATTTCATAAAAATGGCTATTTTCATTAAAAACGTCTTAAAATACACTTTCTACTAAAAAATATCCTTACACATCGCATGCTTCAAAGCGAAAAAATCATGATTTTAAACAAAATACAATGAGGATCATCATCCTACTGGTTACTTGTACTCCTCCTAGCTCCAAGCCACCGCCGCCGATACCACTATGGACGCCATCACTCCATTGGGATGTCGGCCGCCGTCCGGAGAGCAAGGTGCCACAGAGGAGATGGTGGTGGTAGTGGTGAAGGTTAGGGCGTTGATGGAGTATAGGAAGATGAGGAATGAGGGGGAGGAAGGGAAGGGGGATGGGAAAGGGTTCGAAGAGAGGGACGAGAAAGAGTAAGAATGAAACAAATGAGGGAAAGGAGGGAAGGTTCGGGCGTCAAACCGAAACAGGCTAAATCACGTCATTCCTAGATGAAGCCATTCAATCGACACGACGAGGTTGTATACTGGCAGATTTCTGAATCGTGTCGTCCATGCAAGACATTATTTAGACGGCCGTATACACATGCCCTAACGCCCGCCCACACGGTACCCCTGTAAAGCTCCTAAATGGCGCCCCCTAGGCCAACGCAGTTCAAAACCTACAAGGGCTCAAACCAAGGGGTACGACATTGAAATCGACCCGATAATTGGATCGAAAATGATGGTATAAGCTCATAAGGAAACTTACAAGAAAAGGTAAGGAAACTGTTCCCGCATCTCATCCTCTCGCTCTCAAGTTGCCTCACTTCTGGAGCGATGTTGTCAAATCACCTAGACCAGAGGAACTACCTTATTCCAAAGAACCTACTCTCTGTGATCCTCAATACACACTGAAAATTCCAGAAAGGACAAGTCCTCAGCGACCTCCTGTTTCGAAAAGTCCAAGACATGAGAAAGATCCTGGACACACTTTCTCAGCAAAGAAACATGGAACACATCGTGCACTCCTGCCAGACTGGGTGCTAAGGCTAGCTGATACACCGTTTTTCCAATTCGAGTAAGAATGGGAAAATGTCCAATAAATCGTGGACTCAGCTTACTTCGCTTCCCAAATCTCATCACACCTTTGGAGGGTGAGACTCAGAGAAACACATGGTCCCCAACCTCAAACTCGAGTGGCCTCCTGTGGATATCTGCATAACTCTTCCGACGACACTGAGCTGCAGTCAACCTCTGCTGCACTACTCTAGCAACTTATGTGCACTGTTGTACTTTGGCCCTGTTATCTGCCTCTCGCCAATCTCTGATCAGTTCACAGGAGATCGACACGGCCACCCATACAAAGTCTCATACGACGCCATGTCGATACTGGAATGATAATTGTTGTTATAAGCAAACTCAATCGTGGACAAGTGCTGCTCCCAAGAACCACCCCATTCTAGGCAACAAGCCCTCAGCATATCCTCCAACGTCTAAATAGTCATCTTTGACTGTCCATCAGTCTCGGGATGGTAAGTCAAGCTGAAAGCTAACTGCGCACCTAAGGCCTTCTGAAAACACCTCTAAAATCTAGAAGTAAATCTCGGATACCTATCTGACACGATGGATAGGGGCACCCCATACAGAGAGATGATCCGATCCACAAACAACCTACCCAGCTTACCGACTAACCAGTCCTTCCTAATATCTAGAAAGTGTGCTGACTTGGTTAATCGATCAACAATGACCTAGATCGCATCTCTCCTACCAGGTGACATGGGCAGTCCCATCACAAAGTCCACAGTCATGTGTTCCCATTTTCACTCCTGAATTGATAATGGCTGTAACAACCCTCCTAGTCTCTGATGTTCTGCCGTAACCTGCTGACAAGTTAGGCACCTTGCTACATACTCAGCTATGTCCTTTTTCATGCCAGGCCACCAAAAGTGCCTTCTCAAACAATGATTCATCTCTGTTGTTCCGGGATGCACTGCATATCTAGAACAATGTGCCTCATCTAGGACATTCATGTGCACCTCTTCCTTAGCTAGAACATAGAGTCTACCTTTAAATCTGACCATGCCGTCATCCCACAACTCCACCACTGATATTTAGAGAATATGTGGTAATTCTGTATCCTCTCTCTGAGCTTCAATCACTGCATGGTACACTGCTGGTCTCACAGTCAAGCTGGCCAGAATGGCTTTGTCAGCATCTCGAGGAATCTTAAAAGAAGATTCCGCAACTTGCTCATACAATCTCCACTGCTTAATCATGATATTGTAGGCGCCCGGAACGGCCCACGTCGTCGCCGCTGCGCCTTTGCTGCGGGCTTCGGGCGAGGGTTCCTCTCCGTTCGTCTTAGCACTGTGGCGATTCAAAGGAGGGTTAGAAATTGAAGTGTGATCGCCAGGAGCATTACCTTTCGGTCCCTATGCTCCGCAGGAGTATAGAAGGTGATCGCGCATTTTTGTGGGAGCGGAAAATGCTGGTTCCTCCTTCTCTTCCTCCGGCCGGCCAGAGGAGGAGAACCCGGTACTCTGCACGCGTGAATATGGTAAGGATTCCTGAAAATAAGAGACAAAACAAAGAATAACCCGATTAGAACTGTAATGTGCACAATCTATCCGTAAAGAAGTAAAAAATTAGCTAAAATCAGAGGGGAACGCACCGGATGGGTGGTGGGAAGGGAAGGTGACCATATGTTATGGCCACCCACCTCCCGTTTTTTTTGGTTGAAACCTCTGGGGGTAAATAGGGTGCTAAGTCATTCTAGGATGTATGCATGCAGATAAGTGCTCGTGTGTGAGAAGTGAAATGATGTGCTGGAAGTGAAAGAAGAGAAAATAGAAGAGGGTTAAGAAAACAAGCCCATTTGGGATGTGAAGGATTCTTCTGAGACTCCTCCCGACTGCTTACCAACCACCTCTGAGCCTTCCCTCCAAGAAGCCACCTCTTAACCCCAAAAAATCCTTAACCCCTTGCTCAAGAGGATGTGGGGGGTTTAAATAGATGAAGGAAAAAGTAGGAGGAAATAGGGGTCTAAATCCCCGTAAATCAACCTTCAACCAATAGGAAGTGGTCAAGGGTCGAAGGTAGTGGACACGACAGTCGCCGGAGTGGGGAGTGATCGGAGTAGTGGGGACGTGGGCGGCGAGTAGAGGAGATCGTGGGGAAGACGAAGTCAAGGGGGTGGTTTAAGGAATGGACGGCCAGGTGACATGCCTTCCATTCTTGTGGTGGAAGGCGGCCCGGTTGGCCTTCGAAGGGGGTGGAAGGCAAGGGGTGGCCTTCGAAGGAGGTGGAAGGCAAGGGAGCGGCCTTCCACGAAAAGGTGGTAAAAAGTGAAAAAGGTGGCTAAAAAGGTGGAAGGCAAGGTGGCTGGCCTTCGAAGGTGGTGGAAGGCGAGGGGTGGCCTTCGAAGGCGGTGGAAGGCAAGGGGGCTGGCCTTCCACGAAAAGGTGAAAAAGGGTGGCCAAAAGGGTGGAAGGCAAGGTGGCTGGCCTTCGAAGGTGGTGGAAGGCAAGGGGTGGCCTTCGAAGGAGGTGGAAGGCAAGGGAGCGGCCTTCCACGAAAAGGTGGTAAAAAGTGAAAAAGGTGGCTAAAAAGGTGGAAGGCAAGGTGGCTGGCCTTCGAAGGTGGTGGAAGGCGAGGGGTGGCCTTCGAAGGCGGTGGAAGGCAAGGGGGCTGGCCTTCTACGAAAAGGTGAAAAAGGGTGGCCAAAAAGTGGAAGTCAAGGTGGCTGGCCTTCGAAGGTGGTGGAAGGCAAGGTGGCTGGCCTTCGAAGGTGGTGGAAGGCGAGGGGTGGCCTTCGAAGGGGTTGGAAGGCGGACTGGCTGGCCTTCCACGAAAAAGGTGGCTAGAGTCGGGATTTGGTTAATGGGCCTAACTGGTAGTGGGCTGAGATGGCTGAAATGAGGGGATTTTGGTGATGAAGGGCTAATGATGGATTGGGTTCATGACCAAAAGGGTGGTCCAAAATCGGTGTCTACAGATATATGACATGACTGCCTTTCGACTCAAGTTGTCTGCCACAACGCTCACCTTGCTTGGATGGTAAGAGAGGTCAAAATCATAATCCTTGATAAACTCCATCTACTGGCACTGCCTCAAGTGCATATCCTTCTACGTGAACACATACCTCAGGCTCTTATGATCATATCCTTCTACGTAAACACATACCTCAAGCTCTTATGATTAATGAAGACTTGGAACTTCTCCCCATATAAGTAGTGCCGCTAGATCTTCAGTGCAAATACCACAGCCGCCAACTCCAAGTTATGAGTGGGATAGTTCTCCTTATGCTTCTTCAGCTGCTTAGAAGTATAGGCCACAACCTTATCATGTTGCATCCCACACCTAAACCTTGATGGGATGCATCTGAGTAAACCACGAATCTTCTTGAACCAAATGGAAGCACCAGAACTGGAGCCGAAGTGAGACAAGTCTTCAACTTAGCAAAACTCAACTCACACTCGTCAGTCTATACAAAACAAACTCTCTTACAAGTCAACCTCGACAAGGGAGTTGCTATGGAAGAAACATCCTGGACAAACCGTCTGTAATACCCTGCTAACCCAGGAAGCTCCTGATCTCAGTCAAAGTTGTTGGTCTTGCCCTATCCATCACCGCCTTAATCTTGGCTGGGTCTGCAGTAATGCCGTCACCAGAAATGACGTGCCCTAGGAAGTGCATCTTATCTAGCTAGAATTCATATTTTCTAAACTTGGTTTAGAGTTGGTGCTCCCTTAGAACCTACAACATCACCTGAAGATGCGTGGCATGCACTTCCTCAGAAGAATAATAGACCAAAATATCATCTACAAACACCTCTACAAACTGATCCAGGTAGGCCAGAAGACTCAGTTCATCAAATCCATAAAAGTTGTTGGAGTATTGGTCAAGCCGAAAGGTATAACCAAAAATTCATAATGTCCATACTGAGTCCTAAAAACCATCTTACTCATATCAGCCTCATGGATCCTCGTCTGATAAAATCCTAACCTCAAGTCAATCTTCGACAACACCCTAGAAGACTGCAACTGATCCAACAGATCATCGATTCTCAGAAGTGGGTACTTGTTCTTTACTATTACCAAGTTCAGCTGTTTATAATTAATGTACAGCCTCAGAGAACCATCTTTCTTCCTAACAAATACTGTAACGACCCGCCACCCTATAATCGGGGATCCGATTACTAAATGGGTACCGAATCATTAATTTGGAACGAAACCAGAATCTAAGTAAGTCTGAGAAATAAACAATAACTAAGCTCAACGTTCACATCGCATTGAATTGAAAGGAAAATACAGAAATTAAAAGTTATTACAATGCGACTTGGTACAATAAATAATTACATACTCCAACAGAAAAGAGATAATTAAGCATACAGGCCAGAAATAAAGACAACAATTACGTCGGGGTATACCTCGGAACAGCAACGGACGGCGCATGACACACAACAGCACACCCCTCGCTAAGTCTGCCTGGAGTCCTCACCTGAAAATCGCAGGGGTGAGTCTCAACGAAAAGACTCAGTAGGGATCCTTCGATCCCCACTGCCCACTCACACACCTACAAGTGCAAAGTATAGCAAAAGGTAAAGTAACAAGTACAGTAGTAATTACTACTCCTAAATCTCGATATGAATCGCATGCATTCGAAGTACATAACATGCATATATCTAAAACCAGTCTACCAGGCCCACAACCAACGTCTCCGCAAAACGCGCCAACCACACGAACAAAGGTGAGAAACACCGACTCGCTGAGACCAAACAGTAACCCCTCGGATAGCACTCTAGCTACTGCAGCCCAACTGGCTCAGGTGGTTACTCCTTCCCTCAGCATGAGTGACACTCCAAAGGTACCACACCCACACCGGTACTAGCTAACCCCGGGGTTCACCAGGTGACCCTCTCTCACTAGGCGTCACCCCGCCACACCTACACCGGCGCTGTGCTCCACCCACACCAGCACAGGGTGATAAAGCGCTACAACTGTCACTCTAGGTCTACAGTAGCTCAAAACACAGTACAGTAAGAAGTCCACGATCGTATGCAACACCATGCGTACGGTACGGTTACAATCAATCCATCACCATAGAGTATAATTTAGAACATGCATTTAACTAGTTAAACAACTGTCTAACAGTGTGACATGTTTTAATGGCATGAATTAGTGTGATTCTGTCTTGAATCGCGTCGCCCAAGGCCGACGCCATTCAAGTCTCCTAAACTGGTTCACAGAAACTCAGCCACAGGACCTGGCCTAAAATGCGTCATCCTGGGAAGCGACCTTTTTAAAAGGCGTCGCTGTCCTCAGACGTCATTCACACTAGAATCTAAAACTTGCAAAATTCTTAATGGGGGGGGGTGTTCTGCCTAAATGGCATCGTACTGGCCCATCGTCATTCTAAATGGCGTCGTCCATGTACGACGTCATTTAACCCCAGAAACTCCCACTGACAGAACCTCAAACAGAGAGATTTCTGCCTAGAAGGCGTTGTACTGACCCGTCGCCATTCTAAATGGCGTCGTCCAAGTACGACGTCTTTTAGAGCCAGAAACCTGGTTCTGCAGTCTGCCCGAGGGCTCCCTTTTCCACCCCAAATGCCCCAAAATCAAACCAAACGGAGGGGGAAGAGGGGCAATCTAAACCATCACAAATCCACATTCACAAGACTCCCATTCCCGTCAAGAAAAGGCCCCTAACATGCTCATTCTACCCAAAAACCATAGATCCGTAGCATGCTTCAAGCGGGAGAACATGGTTTTAAAACAAAACACTACGGGAATCGTCACCCTACTGATTCTTGAACTCCTCCTGGCTCCGCTGCCAAACCGTCGCACCGCAAACCGCCGCCGGTACTCTGAGGACGCCGCCACTCCGCCGGGACGTCGGCCGCCGTCCGGAGAATGGAACGCCGCAAAGAAAGTGGTGGTGGCAGTGGTGAGAGGTGGAGAGGTGGAAGAGGAAAAAGGGGGAAAATGGAAGGGAAAGAGTGGGGAGAGTCGGAGGGTGGAGAGGGTGAGGAGAGAGAGTGTGAGGGTGAGAATGAGGGAGAGGAGGGAAGGTTCGTGGGGTAACCAAAAACTGGCTAAAATGTGTCGAGCAGTACGGACGCCTATCAGTCGACATGACGGGCCGTTCTGACATAACTCTGAAACGCGTCGTCCTTCCAAGACGCCGTTCAGATGACAAGACAGGGACCGTACACTGACAATCCAAGGTCGCAGTCTGAAAGGCGTCGTCCATGGCGGATGCCGTTCAGATGACACGACAAGGCCGTACTCTCGCGGCCCAAAGCCAGCCCACGTGGCACCCACGTAGCACAATCTAAAATGCGTTTGTAATGCTGGACGCAGTTTAAACCGCAGAGTCTCGGCCCCATCAGGGCCTGAACTACAGGGTCTGACCCCAGAAACCGGATCCGAAAACTTCAGTCCTTACATTCTCACCCCCTTAAAAGAATTTCGCCTCCGAAATTACCTGCTAGAATTAACGAGGTCAAAATATAGAGATACAAGTTCACAAGGGGACTTACGAGAAAAGGTAAGGAAACTGCTCCCGCATCTCGTCCTCACGCTCCCAGGTTGGCTCGCCCCCGGAGCGGTACTGCCAAATCACCTTAACCAAAGGTATAACCTTGTTCCGAAGGACTGGTTCTCTACGATCCTCAATACGAACTGGAAACTCTGGAAAGGATAAGTCCTCAGCGATCTCCAACTCTGAAAAATCTAAGACATGGGATGGATCCTGAACATATCTTCTCAGCAAAGAAACATGGAACACATCGTGCACCCCTGCAAGACTGGGCGGCAAGGCCAGCTGATACGCGGTTTTCCCAATTCGAGCAAGAATGGGAAAATGCCCAATATATCGCGGACTCAGCTTGCCTCGCTTCCCGAATCTCATCACACCCTTGGAGGGTGAGACTCGGAGAAACACGTGGTCTCCAACCTCAAACTCAAGCGGTCTCCTCCGGATATCATCATAACTCTTCTGCCTGCTCTGAGCTGCGATCAGTCTCTGCCGTACTATCCTGGCAACCTCAGCACACTGCTGAACTAACTCTGGCCCTGCTATCTGCCTCTCACCAATCTCGGACCAACACACAGGAGATCGACACGGTCGCCCGTACAAAGCCTCGTAAGGCGCCATGCCGATACTAAAATGATAACTGTTGTTGTAGGCAAACTCCACAGTAGGCAAATGTTGTTCCCAAGAACCTCCCCAATCTAAGCAACATGCCCTAAGCATATCCTCCAGTGTCTGAATGGTCCTCTCCGACTGCCCATCAGTCTCGGGATGATAGGCCGAACTGAAGGCCAACTGCGTGCCCAAGGCTTTCTGAAAACTCTTCCAGAACCTGGAAGTAAACCTCGGATCCCGGTCTGATACGATGGATAAAGGCACCCCGTGCAGAGAGATGATCCGATCTACAAACAACTTAGCCAACTTACCGACTGACCAGTCCTTCCTAATAGCCAGGAAGTGTGCCGACTTCGTCAGCCGATCAACAATAACCCAGATTGCGTCTCTCCTGCCAGGGGATACAGGTAATCCCATCACAAAGTCCATAGTCACATGCTCCCATTTCCATTATGGAATCGGCAAGGGCTACAACAACCCTCCTGGTCTCTGATGTTCGGCTTTAACCTGCTGACAAGTCATGCATCTAGCCACAAACTCAGCCACATCTTTCTTCAAACCAGGCTATCAAAAGTGCCTCCTCAAACAATGATACATCTTAGTTGTCCCGGGATGCACTGCATATCTAGAACGGTGCGCCTCATCGAGGACACTCCTCCGCATGTCCTCTTCGGCCGGAACATAGAGTCTGCCTCTAAACCTGACTGTACCGTCATCCCACAACTCTACCTCTTGTTTCTGAAGAATCTGCGGTAACTCTACATCTGCCCTCTGAGTCTCAATCACAGCATGGTACACTGTTGGTCTCACAGTCAAACTGGCCAACACGGCTCTATCATCCTCACGTGGAACCCGAAAGGAAGATTCCACAACCTGCTCAAATAATCTCCATTCTCGAATCATAAGGTATGATACGACCGTCTTCCGACTCAAGGCGTCTGCCACCACATTCGCCTTGCCCGGATGATAAGAAAGGTCGAGGTCATAATCTTTGATGAATTCCATCCACCTACGCTGTCTCAAATTCAGATCCCTCTGTGTGAACACATACTTCAGACTCTTGTGATCAGTAAAAACCTGAAATTTCTCTCCATACAAATAATGTCTCCAGATCTTCAGTGCAAAAACCACAGCTGCCAATTCCAAATCATGGGTGGGATAGTTCTCCTCATGCTTCTTCAGCTGTCTAGAAGCATAGGCCACGACCCTGCCATGCTGCATTAGAACTGCACCCAAACCTCGACGAGACGCATCTGAATACACTACAAACCCACCAGAACCTGATGGAAGCACCAACACTGGGGCCGAAGTGAGGCGAGTCTTTAACTCAACGAAACTCCGCTCACACTCTTCGGTCCATACAAAACGAACTCCCTTTCGAGTCAACCTCGACAAGGGGGCCGCTATCGAAGAAAACCCCTGAACCAACCGCCTGTAATAACCTGCTAGCCCCAAGAAGCTCCTGATCTCAGTCACTGAAGTTGGCCTGCTCCAATCCATCACTGCCTCAATCTTGGCTGGATCCACTGCGATGCCCTTGCCAGAAATAACATGCCCAAGGAAGTGTACCTTATCTAGTCAGAATTCACACTTGCTAAACTTGGCATAAAGTTGGTGCTCTCTCAGGACCTGCAACACCACCCGAAGATGAGTGGCGTGCTCTTCCTCAGAAGAAGAATATATTAAAATATCATCTACAAATACTACCACAAACTGATCCAGATAGGCCCTGAAGACTCGATTCATCAGATCCATAAAAGCCGCCGGAGCATTGGTCAAGCCAAAAGGCATAACCAAAAACTCATAATGTCCATACCGAGTTCTAAAAGCCGTCTTACTAATATTGAGCTCACGGATCCTCATCTGATAATATCCAGATCTCAAGTCAATCTTAGAAAACACCTTAGCAGGCTGCAGCTGATCCATCAAATCATCGATCCTTGGAAGTGGGTACTTATTCTTTATCGTCACCTGGTTCAGCTGCCTATAATCAATGCACAATCTCAGGGAACCATCCTTCTTCCTGACAAATAGAACTGGAGCGCCCCACGGAGAAGTATTGGGACGAATGAAACCCTTATCCAGCAATTCCTGCAACTGCGCCTTCAACTCAGCGAGTTCGGCTGGTGCCATCCGATACGGGGCCTTAGACAAGGGCGCCATACCCAATGCAAGCTCAATGGTAAACTCGACCTCTCGCTGAGGAGGAAGGCCATGCAACTCCTCAGGAAACACATCTGCAAAGTCACACACTACGGGCACCTCCCAAGGATTGGGACTATCACTGACATCAGAAACAACAACAGAGGCAAGGAAGGCCTCACAGCCACCAGCAAGTAACCTCCGAGCCTTAAAGGCAGAAATAAGAATACCTCGAGAAGAGAGCCTAATACCTTGGAAATAGAAGGTTGGGATGTCCGGAATAGAGAAACGCACCCTCTTTCTGTGGCAGTCCACCTCAGCATAGTAAGCTTCCAACCAATCCATGCCTAGGATGATATCAAAGTCACGTATGGCGAGCACAACCAACTGGGCAGGTAACTCATGGCCCTCAATGGTCAAGGGAACATCCCTCAAACAATTATAAGATAGCATGAAATCCCCAGAAAGAACCTCTACCATCAATCCATCAGATAGCTTATTAACGGGTGCAGAAAGAATATCTATGAACTGCTCAGAAATGAAAGAATGCGAAGCACCCGAATCAATCAACACATGAGCAAAGTTTCCAAGGATAGAAAGTGTACCTTCCACCAGGTTGGACGCACGAGCCTCCTTCCTGGTGATAGCTAAAACTCTCCCCTGAGTCCTCGGCTTCTTCTGATCACCTGAACCCTGCCCCTGACCATGCCCCTGCGGGCAATGCCTCGCCAAATGGCCCTGCTGGCCACAAGTGAAACATCTCCTAGGAAATGCAGGACACTGAGTCCCACCATGGGTACCACCACAATGCTGACAAACTGCAGGGAGTCTCTGAGCTGGCTCCTGCTGGGCACTGGACACCGCCTAGCTCTGCTGACCCTGCCTGGGTCTGCTGCTACCGCTACTGCCACTACTACTGCCACCGCCTCGAAAGAATCTCCTGAATCTGGAGCCGAGTGACGACGATCCCGATTCGGACGAAGGGGCTGATGCCGCTGCCTTACCCCTGCCACGAGCTGGTCCCTGAGCAGTCAATCCTCTCTCCCGGGCTGACTGATTCTACTGTGCCTCCACTGCTGCTGCACACCTAACTGCTGATGCCAAATCTGTACAACAGTGAGATGCCACGAAGTTTCTCAGACTGAGCCTCAGTCCATCCACAAACCTCTCAGTACGACGCTCCTCGTCCCCTGAAATGAAAGGCACAAACCTCCCAAGCGAAACAAACTTCGCCTGGTACTCGAGTACTGTCATACTCCCCTAAGTCAGTTCCATAAATTCCCTTTCCTTGGCCCTCTGGACATGCCTAGGGAAATACTGCGCATTGAATTCGTTCACAAAAGTCTCCCATGAAATCTCCCTGAGACTCCTATCCTCATATGACAAACTTTTCAAAGTGGTCCACCAATCATAGGCGCTATCCTTCAACATGAAGGTAGCCAACGGAGTCCTCTCAACTGCTGCACAATCCATAGTATCAAAAGTCTTCTCCATCTCCCTCAACCAATGAACGGCCTCATCAGGGTTGGGACGACCGGTGAAATGAGGTGGCCTCAGTTTTAAGAATCTCTCTAGTGTAGCAGTAGACCCTCCCTGAGCACTGGAACTCTCACTAGGGTCTCGGGTCTGATATCTAGCCATCGTGTCTATCATAGCCTCCATGAACTGCTCTACACTCGGCCTACCGGCCTCAGACCCACTGGGGACGTCGCCCCGCTCTCTAATAACCGGCATCCTCTTCCTAGGAGCCATCTAATCGCCTACAAACACAAAATCGAAAAGTTCTACTTAGAATCCTAAAACCTATACTACCGCCGTGCCTATACGGGATAATGTAATTATTTGTTGGACTCACGACATTTAACCTAGTTATTCATCTATTTGTCAGACCGAATGCTCTGATACCAACTGTAACGACCCGCCACCCTATAATCGGGGATCCGATTACTAAATGGGTACCGAATCATTAATTTGGAACGAAACCAGGATCTAAGTAAGTCTGGGAAATAAACAATAACTAAGCTAAACGTTCACATCGCATTGAATTGAAAGGAAAATGCAAAAATTAAAAGTTATTACAATGCGACTTGATACAGCAAATAATTACATACTCCAACAGAAAAGAGATAATTAAGCATACAGGCCAGAAATAAAGACAACAACTATGTCGGGGCATACCCCGGAACAACAACGGACGGCGCGTGACACACAACAGCACACCCCTCGCTAAGTCTGCCTAGAGTCCTCACCTGAAAACCGCAGGGGTGAGTCTCAACAAAAAGACTCAGTAGGGATCCTTCGATCCCCACTGCCCACTCACATACCCACAAGTGCAAAGTATAGCAAAAGGTAAAGTAACAAGTACAGTAGTAATTACTACTCCAAAATCTCGATATGAATCACATGCATTCGAAGTACATAATGTTAGTTTAGGTGGCCTACAAGCCAATCTAACAATGTAAATCTCGTTCATTATTAATAAAATGGCATAATATTCATTATGTGTAAATCGCGTTAATTATCGTTTCATAATGAAATCCGTGGATATGTGCTATGGTGATCAGATTATGATGAGATCATACTAATGAGACTGATCACTTAAACACACATATTCTTAATCGTTCATAGTCGGAGGATATCCGAGAAGGACATCGGATATCCGGTTAGACTAGTACATATTACTCCTGCTCATATGATGAGGGTGACTGGTCTCATAAGTCACTTGTGTGGAGACACTAAGGCGAATCTGTAGGTGCTCATTGGAGAATGAGTTCACTGAACTGATCCGACTGAATCGCTGGATGGTATTGTACCTCACTGTCAACCAGTTTGATTCTATTGTCGCAGTTGCGTCGATGGTCCTCGGACCTGAGACACCAAGGACACCTTGGCGGTGGACTTATGTGCTTTGACCTTGGTTTACGAATCTCTAGCCATGGGATTCTAATACGCCAAGGATTGGGTACAGCGGAATACCGTCGAAGGGAATTGTGTGTCAATAAGGAATCATTCTCTCTCGGTACTTAAAGAGAGAATGCTCTAGGAAGGATGCGCGAAAGTCCCTGGCCAGGGCGGACGATAATATCGGGAAAGGAGTTTTCCGATATTTATCAGCGGCATCCAATCCAAGTGAGTCCACCGGTTAGGGTTTGACAGCTCGCCATACCCTGAGTTGACTCGAGAGCATTGTACGAATGAAGGATTATATCCACGTGGTAACTGTCGGCGGAAAGGTTCCAAGAGTGGGTTACTTAACCCCAAATACCTTCCGGGTTCACGCGGTGTTGCTTGGCACCCAACGTGATCGGAGGCCCGGTCGAATTCGATGTGCGACATTAATTCGATTGATTAATTGATTAATAAAGGGTTATTAATTAATTAATAAAGCCAGTGAGGAGTCATTGGGCTTGTTGGGCCATTAACTGGACTGGTACTTGGGCCTAGAGGGTCACACGCAAATGATTCTCAAGGCGATGGATAAATAAGTGGGTTTTATACAAACCGGGGGTTTTTGTGAAAAATCGCGCGGTTAGTATAAAACATAGCGAACGGGCTGAGCAGGCCAAGCTGCTGCTAACCCTTGCCGCCCCTCCTCAGTTTCTGTCTTCCTCTGGAGTCCAGGCAGATCCAGATCTGCTCCGCCGCTTCTCCGAATCCCGTTCGACGGGAAATCGTCCGCGCACTGCGGCGATCATTGCGGCGACCAGCGGAGGCTTCGCGGGCTGCGAAGAACGACGAACTAGAGGATATCCGTCGCGGGGAGGATCGCGTGGACTTCGCTAGAGGCCGGGCGCTTGCGCGGCTTGCGGTGTCGCACCGACGGAACCGAACGGCTGCGGATTCGAATCCGCACATGGTGAGAACAGATAATCCGATTATCTCGTACTTTGATCTCCGAAACGGGAACGGATCGCTGTAAATATTTTAATTTTCCGCTGCGTGAGCGATCCGGAGAAACCGAGAAACCCCAACAGTGGTATCAGAGCCAGGTTTAGAAACTGACGGTTCATCTGATGAACCATTGAAATAGAAATGATGTTCCTTATTATGCTAGGTATATAATAACATTCATCTAATAAAAATGTGTCTCCAGATGGTAGCTTGAGCTTCACTGTCCCCACAGCGATCGCCGCTACTCTTGCGTCGTTACCTAGCCTCAGCTCCACCTCACCGGTCCTCAGCTTACGCCTTCTTGTCAGTGCCTGCACAGAATTGCAGATATGAGATACACATCCAGTTTCTAATACCCATGATGTACACTCTCTTATTAACAAGTTTACATCTGTCATATAGATACTTGAAGCGTCCTGCTACTTCACAGTTCCTTGAGTCTTGTCCTTGAGGTATTCTTTGCAATTCCTCTTCCAATGGTCTTTCTGGTGACAGTAGAAGCAATCACCTTTCTCAGCACTTTTACCTTTGTCTTTCTTGACAACCTTTGCCTTTCTCTGAACCTTGTTCATATTCTTTCGAAAAGCTTGGACTGCAAGTCTTTTTCTGTTGGTTTTACCAACCATGAGAAATTGGGGATTATCCTTCACAAGGTTTCCTTCAGCAGTCTTTAACATGTTCAGTAGTTCAGCTAAGGTGGCCTGGATCTTGTTCATGTTAAAATTAACGATGAACTGAGCATATGACGGGGGAAGTGAGGACGACACGAGGTCTGTGTGCATCTCCTTGGGAAGTGTAATCCCAAGAGCATCCAACCTCTCCACCCACTCAATCATCTTTAGCACGTGATTCTGTACTGAAGTTCCCTCTGCCATCTGAGCCTTGAACAGATTCTGCTCTATCTCATATCTCATATCCCTCTTCATGATGCCTCTGCAATTCATTACTCATAGAGACTAACATGTAGTATTGGGCCATGGTGGAATCTTCCTTCCATTTTTCATACGCTATCATTTCCTCCTCTGAGGCATCTAATGCTGGTTCAGCAGGAGGTTCATTATCCAAGACGTAGGCAATCTGTTCAGACCTGAGGACAATCTTCAGGTTCCTGAGCCAGTCTGAGTAATTGGTGTCTGTCAAACGATTGGCATCAAGTATGCCTCGCAACGGGTTATGATGCGACATTCTAGCCTACAGGAGATAATCAAATGATAATTAGCAGATATTCAGATTAACTAAAACAAGATATGGTCTTTTATTATCTAGTTTTACTCCCACTAATTTTCGACGGACTATATAACCTTCAGATATACAGAACTGGAGATGCCGACTGTCTCCTAGTGGGGATCAGAATCTCCAAGCATTACAGTATGACCTCGGGTAAACACGTAGTATCATACCGCTATCGCAGAGTAATCATCTCATGATAATTGCAACTCCTTGCAATATCCGATCATATTTCGGCTCCCAGGTTATTAATGGTCCCGGATAAACATAGTAGACCATTATCCCCAGTCTAAGCATTACCATCAATACGTGATAAACTAGAGTAGAAATATAGTTCCCGGGTAAACACATGGATGACTATATCGTTCCTCTACTTTTATCCAAAGGCATCTAATGCCATGATCAATAGTTCTTTCATCAGTTAATGGTACACCTCGGGTAAACACATAGTATCTGCTACCACTGAATTAAGTTTTATTAATCATATTGATGGAGAGCCACGCGGTGCATTCTCAATGACTCGCATTCCGGCTTAGAATTTGTTACGAAGGTTTTACTTATTTAGTTTGGTCTCATCCTAGGTGATAGTATTAAATATATCCAATATATATAAATACTAATAACCTAGTAGATATTAAGCACACGCATCACATACATGTCATTAGTGTGGTCATGGACGACACTGCGGTTTGACTTGAGCCAGACAGTCAAACGCACACACATACACAATATAACAACTTATATCATGAGTCTGCAAACCCATGGATTCAATGAACTCCTTCATTTTCATCTGGTCGGCAGTTGTGGATCATCCTTATTCCGCGCGCAGCCGCCTCGATCAAATTACTTCATAATTCTCAATTACAAGATAATTTATAGAAAGAGGAAGCCTTATGGCGATTACATCAAGGAGGGAGGTATAAATACATTGGAATATGAGAGGGAGAGGTTCGCAGACCTCTATTTATTAATGAACAATATGTTGGGATCCGGGCGGGACTCGAAGAACGCAGCAGAAACGAAGAATAAAAAAAAGATCCTGCCTGATGCCCGCTGATCCGATTCGGAACGAAAAACGCAAACCAAAAACTACGAGAAGTAATCCGATTACCGTGCGCGGATTCGAATCCGCTTCCGTCTCGGTTCCGTCGAGGTGATGTCGCGAGCCGCACAAGCGTCTGGCCTCCAGCGGTATCCACGCGATCCTTTGCGGTGGTTCGTCCTCGATCCCTCGTCCGTTTCAGCTCGCTCGCTGAAAATCCGTCGCCGCAACGATTGCGGAAATCCCGCCGACGAGAATTCCTGACTTTCGGAAATCACACGCTGCAGAGACAGGAACTGTTCTGGCGCCTCGAACAGGACGCCCAGAGAAGGAGAGAGAAAGGGGGGGTGACGGCCAGCAAGGGAAATCCTGGAGCCTGGCCTAGGGTTTCTCAACAGCGCGTATATATATTAAGTCGGCGCGATTTTTCACAAAAGTCTCTGAGTTAATATAAATCCCACTTCTGTACCACCGACTGAGAATCTTATTGCGTGTGACCCTCTAGGCCCATTTACCAGTCTGGTTTTCAGCCCGTTAAGTCCAATAACTAGTTATTGACTTATTGTAATTAATTAATATTTAGATATTAACTAATTACTCAATCGAATTATCATCGCATGTAAATTCGGTCGGACTTCTGATCAAGTTGGGTGCCAAGCAACACCGCATGATCCCGGAAGGTAATGGGGTTCAGCAACCCGCTCATGGAACCTGTTCGTCCACAGTTACCGCGTGGCTATAATCCTTCGTTCGCACAATGCTCTCAAGTTAACCTAGGGTATGGTCAACTGTCAAACCCTAGATGGTCAACTCACTTGAATCGGACTCCGCTGTACAATATCCGAAAACCAATTTTTTGATATTATTTCTGCTCTGGCCAGAGACTCCTGCGGATCTACTCTAGAGCATTCTCTCTCCAGTTACCTGAGAGCGAATGATCCTTTATTGAACACACAATCACCTTCGAAGGACTTCCGCTGGACCCGATCCTTGACTATTAGAGATCCCGTGGATGGGGATTCGTAGGTCAAGGTCAAAGTCCAAAAGTCCACCGACAAAGTGTCTTTGGTGTCTCAAGTCCAATGATCAACCACGCTACTGTGACGATGAATCAAGCCGATTGACAGTCAGGTAAATTACCATTCGGCGATTCATGTCGAATCAGTTCAGTGAACTCATTCTCCAATGAGCACCTACAGGTTTACCATTGTATCTCCACACTAGTAACTAACGAGATCAGTCACCCTCATCATATGAGCTGGAATAACCTGTACTAGTCTAACCAAATGTTTGATGTCCTTCTCAAACATCCTACGACTAGGAACAATTAAGAATATGTGTTTATAAGTCATCAGTCTCATTATTATGATCTCATCATAATCTGATGACTGTTGCACATATTCATGGACTTCATTATGCGCAATTATAAATATGTCAATCTACATAATGAATTTAATGCCATTTATTAGTGAACCAGATTGAAATAGGTGCCTTATGATTGGATTAGAAGACACCTACATCCATCAATCTCCCACTTAGACTCAAGCCAATCACCTTCGCATTTGATCTCCATCAAATCTAGGTGATGCTCACATAAATTCTGTGACTAAGACTTGGTCAGGGATCTGCTAAATTATCTATAGATGGAATATTTTCCATTATGTTATTTCCTATTAGTCCTTTGTCTCTGAACTTGTGAAAGAACCTCAGAATGTTCTGCAACTTCTAAAGAGACCATGGCTCGATCACACAATTGATCGCTCCCACTGTTCAGTGATGAACATTTTCATCCATATTGTTCCAATAACAATATCACTTGTCTATGTCGTCATCTTAATATCGAATTCTAGATTGGAACCCTTCCAATCCATTCCTTTCTATTAGAAGGTTGAATCCATTATTTGACTTGAAATTTGAGTCAGTGTGACCTCATAGTTTATTCTTCTCCATATACGTAAATGCATCCTTAGTACTTCTCAAGCGCCTAATGATGCATTTTATTCCTGTATCTTTTAAGGAACCTTTTCTTTAAAAGAATAAATTCCATATCTCAATAATTAAGACTTGTCATGAAATTTATACCAAACATCTTGACATATAGATCAATATAATATCCCTACCAATCTATCTTAATAGATTCGTATTTCCAATACGTGGGATATTATAACTAAATTTATTATGGAGGAAAACATGGTCAACACTGCTTTCACTAATAGTAACATCCTGAAGTCATTCTTAATGACTTTGATGTTATTATCATAAAGCATTACTAAAGTGACCGTACTCCTACTGTCCTTTCTGAACACACACAATCCGTGATCATTCTTAATGATCACATAATATTTGACCATTAAGTCAAAACTTTTATTACAACCAAGGAAGCGTCAGTTTGATTCAAAATAATTTTGAAATCATAATTTGCTTCCTGGATATTCTAAAAGCTTTAAAGGTGTATTATATACATCTTTACCTCAATCACATTGAGTGGACGCTTTTAACATCCAACTGTCATCATCTCATGATAGGCAGTATTGACAAGTAGAATTCTAATAAACTTATCAATCTCAAAGTTGAAATGATAGAGAGTATCATTATCATAGATTTTAGATCATAACCTATTTTGAGCTCCTCTCATCTTACTAAATTAGATATGTCAAACATATCCTTTTAGTCACTGGGAGAATCTCAAAAATCTATGAAGTTCTCTGATGTGTGTTATGAGTGGTTCCAAACAACTAAAGATTATCTAATAATCTTATGTTAACTTGTGAATCTAGAACATCTTCTAGTTTTATCAGCTCCCACTGTCTCCTTTGAGGACATATTCCTCTTCACAGAAGCCAGCTTTCAGGACGATAATTATTTCATTATCGTCTGGCCAATAAGTGTAATGTCTAAACTCTTTAGACATTTATAAATTCACATCGCGATAATACCTGACTTTTAAATCAGGTTTGTTCATAATTCACATCTCATATGAATTATTTGGTTTCCATATCTTATGGACACACACTGACTTACTTGGAACCATCTTTAAAATATGGACATCTAATGTTCATACTCATGTTCAAAAAGGATAAGAGAATCAAGCAAATCTTATTATGCATTGCACCATATCTTAATAAGGTGCAATCCCTCATTCTATGATGTACAATGAAGATCAATCGAGTGAGGATATAATTATCCTCGTAATGATTTATGTGAATCATATACCTAAGTATTAGTTTCTTTGATCAAATCAAAAATTCTAATACTTCATATTGATCTTATACCTTATTCTTTCAGATACATTCGTCTTGTACTTCATTAAGTACATACAGTCGAATCATTCTAAGAGTGAACTATAAGGTAAGTCAATAGTAGTGATTATCTTTGGCCTTTGAGCTGGTTACATCAATATGCATCAGCATCAATGATTTCTTATTGTACAACCCTATGTACAATACCATAGATAATCAGGATTCACACAGTTCATTTCTATAGAAGACTTATGAACATTCATCACATGAAATGTCACTTCAAGAATCTATAGTGCATTGACTGATTTGAACAACTATTATTCATTCTCAGTCAACGTTATTCACTTTTATAATTTTTGATATCTTATGTAACTAAATAACAATTATTAAGTTTCATTTTAGACTCCTATAGATATACAAAGATTTACTGTCAAATAGCAACCTATGAATATCATGAACAATAGTTGAGTCTAACTCAACACTTACATTTCTAGATTTCCTTTTACTTGTCTAAGTCTGCACACTATCGCAGCTCTGAGAATCATTTCTAATATCTCATATTGGATACGCTAATTCTCCAATAGACATGCAAAAGTTGATAACAAGAATATATGAAACTTCTTTCAAGTTCCATATTTGTTTTGCCTTTACCAGTATCCTTATATTGGTCGCAGTGGGAGAACTGCTACTTCTTTATCTCAGCTGACTTTTCTTTATCCTTTTTCAGGTGTGGATTTGATCGTTTAAGATCTTACTACTTGTTTTTCTCAAAGACATATCATGAATATCTCTTCATCTTGGTCTATCCAAATAAGAAATTTCATAACAATTATTGCCTTTCAATAAGGCATACCATGAGTACCTCTTCCCCTTGGTTTATCCAAGTAAGAGGATTCATGATGTTTGATTAGGATAGTGACTTTCACTTGGCCCTGAAGACATTCTTCAGACTTTTCTAGTCAGTCTGAGTATGAGAAGTATTGGCATCCAACATGCCAACATCTCGAATAGACGACATATTAGCGAATCGAAGGAAATAACGTGATTTAAGCAGATAGTTCTTATAATTCAATTATGGTCTTTTATCTTGAATTATTTCTCACTATTTTTCGACGGACTGTATAACCTTCAGGTATACAGAACGGAAGACTCAGACGGTCTTCTAGTGAGGATCAGAATCTCCAAGAATCACAGTATGACCTCGGGTAAACACATAGTATCATACCATTATC
Organism: Zantedeschia hybrid cultivar; assembly: GCA_030544215.1. NCBI lineage: Eukaryota > Viridiplantae > Streptophyta > Magnoliopsida > Alismatales > Araceae > Zantedeschia > Zantedeschia hybrid cultivar. Next base: position 38,055,209 of record JARZZO010000012.1, on the reverse strand, counting down.
TTAGAGCAACCATCTCATGGTAATTACAACTCCTTGCAATATCTGATCTTATTTCGGCTCCCAAGTCTTAAATGGTCCCGGGTAAACACAGTAGACCATTATACCTGGTCTAAGCTTTACCATCAATACGCGACATAGTAGAGTAAGAATGCAGCTCCCGGGTAAACGCGAGGATAGCTACACCGTTCCTCTATTCCAATCTCAAGGCATCATAATGCCATAGTTAATAGTCCTTTCATCAGATGGTAGCAGATCTCGGGTAAACACGAAGAAACTGTCATCACTAAATCAAGTTCTAAGAACTATATTGATGGAGAGCCACGCGGTACATTCTCAATGACTCGTGCTCCGGCTTAGACTTTATGTTGAAGGTTTTGTTTATGTTAAGTTGGTCTCATCCTAGGTGATAGTTTATAAATATATCGAATATATTTAACTATATCTAGATATTAGCAATCGATTCATAATCAATAACTAAAAACATACATCATCCATACATATTCATTATGTGGTCATGGACAGCACAGTGATTAACTGGAGCCAAACAATTAATCACCAAAACTGTATAACATTTACATAATTTAAACATGCAAACACACAGCTACTGGTGATCTCATCTCCTGTCGCCTTCCTGGTTGCATTTGTGGATCATCCTCGCCTTTCCTCGGCCGGCGCGATCAAATACAAATAATATTTATATTGAAACAATTTCAAATACAAATAAATTGTAAGAGAAAGCCTTATGGCCGAGTACAATACCAGAGAGAGATAGAATTACAATGGAATGGAGAGAGGGAGGCACGTAGTCCTCATTAATTAACACTTAATTAATGAATATCACATTTCATAACAATCCACAAAATTACACACCATCACATGATATGAAATTTAACTAAGCGTATGTCCATGATCATCACAAATTTTAACCATCCACACATTATAAAGCCCATCACATGAAGGCTAAAATTTTGAAAATATAATAATTTTGGCTTTCTTAAAACCTAAGTGCCAATCAAAATTGAATGATTTGAATTTTCAAAAATCTTATTTTCTAACATGCAATAAATCTAATTTAAAGCATTAAACACATCAACATGTGCACACAAAGCTAAAATTAAAATTCTAAAATATTCCATGCATTATTTAGAACAATTCTAAATTAATTAATCTAACACTTAGATTAATATTAAATCACATTAATAATAATTATTAATGCGAAACAATCTAACATTTAGATAGAATTAAAAATTCCTAAATAAAACTTATAAAAGAATTAATAATTCCAATTATTAACTCCTTAACAACTCCTTGTTAAAACCCCTTAATAAAATCATATTTCTCAATAACAATTATTAAGAAATAATAATTAGAACATTTCTAATTAAAAATAGTCTAACATCTTAGACTTAATTTAATCCTTTTAATAACTTTTATTAAAAGATCAAATTTAAGTAGATTAGATCAATAAAACAATAATTAAGAGATTTTTGAGTAAACTAATTAATCATCTTAATAACTATTATTAAGATTTAATTAGTCCTTAATAACATTTATTAAGGTTTATTACTCAAGAACTAATTAACTTAATTATAACAATTATAAAAAAAAGTTAATTAATCACTTAACAACCATTATTAAGTGTCTCTAAATTATTAAAATAATTTCCTAACAACAATTGATAAGAAATTATTAATATTAATCTAATCACTTAACTAAGAGTAAATAACAACATTTGTTATTTAATATTAAGGTCATAACTAAACAATTAATTAACAACACATGTTAATATTAATTTAAGATCACATCTTAAATATAAATTAACAATAGTTGTTAATGATGATTTATGATCACATCTGAATTAAGACCCTTAATCTCTTAGTTAAAAGAGAATTAACAATAAGATCATATCTTAATTATTAATTGACAACACTTGTCAATTAAACATTTAGATCAAATCTAAATTAAAATCCCCTTATATTAAGATCATATCTTAATAATTAGTAACAACACTTGTTAACATTTATTTAAGATCATATCTTAAATATAAACCCCCTTTAATCCAAAATTAAAGCAAATTAACAACAATTGTTAATAATCTTAAGATCACATCTTAATTATTATAATTCCCATTGAAGATCATATCATAAAAACCCTTTATTAATTGAAAATATATATAAACTTCAATTTCCAATTAATAGGAGTGGGATTTAATTTTAACAAGGGATTTTAGGGTTTAAAAAGGGGTTTAATTGGGTTAAGTGGCTGGGGTTTAAAAGGCCGAATAGGGCTGTTGAATGGGCCCATTAGGGGAAGGGTGGCTCAGGCTAGAAGCCTGGCCTGGTTCGAGCCAGGTCGGCCCCTGTGGGGTGCATGGGCTCGAGCCAGGCACCACCTGGCCCAGCCAGGTGCGGTGCCTGGCGCGCCGGCCCCGGGCCCAGCTGCACCCGGTTGGGCCAGCTCGGGACCGACCGGTCCAGGCGCGCCGCCCAGTGCTCGGCAGGCCCAGGCAGCCCTTTCGTTTAGGGTTTTTGGCCCTGTTTGAAGCTGGTTTTGGGCGCCGCTGCCACCGGCAGCGATGGTGGCCGGAAATTGCAGAGGGGAGTTACCCCTTTCATTTCCCCTTCCGGTGGTGGCCAGCCGGTGACTCCTTCACCGCCGGTGAACCTCCAAAGATGGAGATTTGCGCAGTTTCATAGATTTCAGCTTTTCCACAATCCTTTTCAACTCTTGAAATTTGTGGGAAGAAAAGCTCCATCGGCCGCCATAGAAATTTTCCGGGGATGGTGAGGGGTAGCTGGTCATACCAGCAAACCCACAGAGATGGTCCAACCATCATTAATCCCCTTTTGAAGCCAACAAATCCGGTTCTTCATCACCATGAAGAATGCAATGAAACCCTCAAAAATTTTCGTTTTTTGCACAGAAAAATTAAATTTGATATTCTAAGTTCATCCCATGAACAATATCTATGAGGAAAAACGAATTTATGTATGAAATAATTTAGAATAATAATTTTATTGTTCCAGAGTGGATCAGAGCGGATTCTGGCTCTGATACCACTGTTGGGATCCGGGCGGGACGTGAAGAACACAGCGGAAATGAAGAACAAAAAAAAGAACCCACCCGATGCCCGCTGATCCGATTCGGAACGAAAAACGCAAACCGAAAACTACGAGAAGTAATCCGATTACCGTGCGCAGATTCGAATCCGCTTCCGTCTTGGTTTTGTCGAGGTGATGCCGCGAGCCGCACAAGTGTCCGGCCTCCAGCGGTATCCACGCGATCCTCCGCGGTGGTTCGTCCTCGATCCCTCGTCCGTTTCAGCTCGCTCGCTGAAGATCCGTCGCCGCAACGATTGAGGAAATCCCGCCGACGGGAATTCCCGACTTTCGGGAATCACACGCGGCAGAGACAGGAACTGTTCTAGCGCCTTGAATGGGACGCCCAGAGAAGGAGAGAGAAAGGGGGGGTGACGGCCAACAAGGGAAATCCTGGAGCTTGGCCTAGGGTTTCTCCATAGCGCGTATATATATTAAGTCGGCGCGGCTTTTTACAAAAGTCTCCGAGTTAATATAAATCCCACTTATGTACTACCGACTGAGAATCTTATTGCGTGTGACCCTCTAGGCCCATTTACCAGTCTGGTTTTCAGCCCGTTAAGTCCAATAACTAGTTATTGACTTATTGTAATTAATTAATATCTAGATATTACCTAATTACTTAACCGAATTATCATCGCATGTAAATTCGATCGGACTTCTGATCAAGTTGGGTGCCAAGCAACACTGCATGATTCCGGAAGATAATGGGATTCAGCAACCCGCTCATAGAACTTGTCCGTCCACAATTACCGCGTGGCTATAATCCTTCGTTCGCAGAATGCTCTCGAGTTAACCTAGGGTATGGTCAACTGTCAAACCCTAGATGGTCAACTCACTTGAATCAGACTCTGCTGTACAATATCCGAAAACCACTTTTCTGATATTGTTTCTGCTCTGGCCAGAGACTCCTGCGGATCTACTCTAGAGCATTCTCTCTCCAATTACCTGAGAGCGAATGATCCTTTATTGAACACACAATCACCTTCAAAGCTCTTCTGCTGGACCCGATCCCTGACTATTAGAGATCCCGTGGATAGGGATTCGTAGGTCAAGGTCAAAGTCCAAAAGTCCACCGACAAGGTGTCTTTGGTGTCTCAAGTCCAATGATCAACCACACCACTGTGACGATGAATCAAGCCGATTGACAGTCAGGTAAATTACCATTCGGCGATTCATGTCGGATCAGTTCAGTGAACTCATTCTCCAATGAGCACCTACAGGTTTACCATTGTGTCTCCACACTAGTAACTAACGAGATCAGTCACCCTCATCATATGAGCTGGAATAACCTGTACTAGTCTAACCGGATGTTTGATGTCCTTCTCAAACATCCTACGACTAGGAACAATTAAGAATATGTGTTTATAAGTCATCAGTCTCATTATTATGATCTCATCATAATCTGATGACTGTTGCACATATTCATGGACTTCATTATGCGCAATTATAAATATGCCAATCTACATAATGAATTTAATGCCATTTATTAGTGAACCATATTGAAATAGGTGCCTTATGATTGGCTTAGAGGACACCTACATCCATCACAATAAACCACACAATCAAATTCCACATCCACAATTAATGCTCGTCCATGACCACCAAGTGTTTTAGTTAAGCAAACCACACATGAATTGCACATCAAATGGTTAAATAAATCTTTCAAAAATAATAATAATTTTGGTTTCATAAAACCAGGGACCAAATAAAATTTGGATTTAGAATTTTCGAAAATCAATTTATGCATGCTTAACTTAAATCGAATTTAAATAAGCAATTAATAACCCATCAAATATGTACAACATTAAAATAAATGCACGTTAACTCCAAATAGACACATTTATAACATTCCATGCTAGTTAATTTTACATACATTAAAATTTTAATTTAACAATTAAATTCAATCTCATTAATGTCAAGTCAATCTAACAATTTGATTATTTGACTGATTAACAACATTTGTTAAATTTAATCCCCATAATAAATATTATTTGGCCCTTTAACAGTGATAAAACATATCTTAAATTTAAGATTAAAATCTAATTTTAATTTTAAATTGAAATCTGTAATTTTAAAGGGTCAATTAATAATTAAAAAGGGAATAGAATAGGGTTAAAAGAAAAAGGAAAAGGGGCTAGCGGTCCAATGGTCCGGACCGGACCCTGGGCTGAGCCCAGCCGGTCCCTGGCTCGGACCTAGGTCCGCCCACAAGGGCGTGGACCTGGTCCGGTCCTAGGGCCGGGCTGGCTCGGACCCGGGGTCCGGCCTAGCCCATCGGGCCCGCCCCCCCCGAGCGCAGCTAGGAAACCCTAGCTGCGCGTAGGTGGGGGGGCGGCGGTTCCTTGCCGCCAGCAACCTGCCCCTCAGGTGCCGACCGGCAGGGCCCCGGCCCTGATGGGGACCACCAGCACCTAGGGGCACCGACGACGGTGCCGGCAACCCTTGGTTGCCGGCAGTTTTCTTTTAAAAATCCCCCCCCCCTCTTTTTTTTTTCTTTGTTGTTTTCTACAACTAAACCGTGGGTCCTTGATTTCAAACATCAAGAGGAAGGAGGGGGCTCGGCCGTCCTCCCGTCGCTGACCAAGGACTCTCCTGACCACCGACGATCGTGTGGGAGGAACTCCGCGTACTTGCGAGCCATCCCCAACGTTTGGGGTGCCCATGAACATGTTGTCGCGGTGCGTTCTTCGTCAGACGAAGAATATGAAATAACCCAAAGAAAATCCGATTTTAATTACAATATTTTATAGTAAATATGTTGTAATCATCGCATGGTCACAACACATGTAATTAAAATCTAAACTATGCATGGAATCAATTATAAACGTATTAATTTGTGGCGAAAACACGGTGGAACCTGGCTCTAATACCACTGTTGGGATCGCTGTGTCGGGATCCGACCAAAAATGCAGCGGAATAAAATAATTTCAGGATCGGATCCATCCCGTTTCGATCGATAAAACAAGACCGGAGTAAATCGGATTTCCCTTGCGCGGATTCGAATCCGCGTTCGTTTTCCAGTTCCGTCAGAGTGATGCCGCAAGTCGCGCAGATGCCCGACCTCTAGCGGTATCCACGCGGTTCTCCTTGTGATGGATCGTCATCGCTTCCTCGCTCGCTGCGGCGTTCTTAGATCCCGTCTGGCTGCGCATAATCCGCCGCGACATGCGGATTCGGAATCTCCTGTCGGACGGAAGGTGGAGCAGTTGGGATTCGAAGCGGAGCCTCTAGATAGCTGCCTCATGTCGCACGCCTAGAAGAGAGGAGAGAGAGAGAGAAAGAACGATGGCTAGGTCAAGGTTACTAGCCCCCGACGTAGAATCCATTCTTTTATAATAAGTCTATTTGCAGTTTTTCATAAAAACCCAGACTTATCCGAAATCCTGTCGGATTATCCATCGACTTGAAAACCATTTGCGTATGACCCTCTAGGCCCAAATACCAGTCCAGTTAATAGCCCATTAAGTCCAGTAACCCTTTACTGACCCACTGAATTAATTAATATCCTCATATTCAATTAATCAGCCGAATTTAATGTCCCACAATAAATTCGGACGGACTTCCGATCACGTTGGATGCCAAGCAACATCGCGTAATCCTGGATGGCACTGGGGTTATATCAACCCTCTATTGGAACCTTTCTGTCATCGGTTAGCGTACGGATATAATCCTTCATCTGTGCAATGTTCCCAAATCGACCTAGGGTATGGTTTACTGTTAAACCCTATTCGGTCGATTCACTTGAATCAGATGCTGCTAATCTGAATCCGATAACTCCTTATCGATTACAGAGTCCGCCCTAGCCAAGGACTTTAAGCGCACCATTTCTGGAACATTCTCTCTCAAACTACCGAGAGCGGATGATCCCGTATTGAATACACAATTACCTTCGAGGGCATTTTCCTGAACCCGATCGCTTGACTTATTGATAACTCATGGTTAGGGATTCGTTAGTGAAGGTCAAAGTTCAGAAACTTACCAACAAGATATCTTTGGCGTCTCAGGTCCAAAGATCATCCACGCAACCGTGACAAAAGAATCGAGCTAGTTAACAGTGAGGTATTTACCATCCAACGATTCATAGTCGGATCAGTTCAATGAACTCATTTGCCAATGAGCACCTATAGGTCCAGCATAGTGTCTCCACACAAGTGACTTATAGGATCAGTCACCCTCATCATATGAGCTGAAGTAATTTAACTAGTATGTCCGGATGTTCGATGTCCTGTCTCAAACATCTTATGACTAAGAACAATTAAGAACATGTGTTTATAAGTATTCGGTCCCGTAATTATAGTTTCATCATAATCCGAAGACTATTGCACATGTTCATGGACTTCATCGTGATACGATAAACACAGATCGAATTAATTACACACAATGAATTATTGTCATTTATTAATAATCTGAATCAGTACATAGTATCGGATTGGCTTTGAGACCATCTAATACTAACAAAATTTGGCAAATTAATTGAATATAAGGATATTAATTAATTCAGTGGGTCCATAAAGAGTTACTAGGCTTAATGGGCTATTAACTGGACTGGTATTTGGGCCTGGAGGGTCACACGTGAAAGGTTTTCAAGTCGATGGATAATCCGACAGGATTTCGGATAAGTCTGGGTTTTTACGAAAAATCGCAAATAGACTTATTATAAAAGAATGGACGCTAGGTTGGGGGCCGGCAACCCTAACCTAGTCGTCATTCTTTCTCTCTCCTCTCTTCCAGACGCACGACACGAGGCCGGCCCTCTGGAGGCTCCGCTTCGACTCCCGATTGCTCCGCCTTCTGTCCGACAGGAGATTTCGAATCCGCATGTCGCAGTGGATTAAGCGAAGCTAGACGGGATCTACGAACGTCGAATCGAGCGAGGAGGTGAGGACGATCCATTACAAGGAGAACCGCGTGGATACCGCTAGAGGGCGGGTACTTGGGTGACTTGGGGCATCGCTCCGACGGAACCGGAAAACGAATGCGGATTCGAATCCGCGCAAAGTAAATCCGATTTACTCCGGTCTTATTTTTATGATCGAAACGGGATGGATCTGATCCCGAATTAAATTATTATGTTGCATTTTTCGGTCGGATCTCGACACAACGATCCCAACATGAGTAGCCAGTCACCTCTCCCGAGCCGACTAACCATGCTATGTCTCTACTGCTGCAGCACACTTAACCACCGATGCCAAGTCCGAACAATAGTGGGATGCCACAAAACTGCTTAAGTTGGACCTCAGTCCGTCCACGAACATTTCAGCATGACGCTCCTCATCCCCCGAGATGAAGGGTAGAAACTATCCTAAGGCAACGAACTTCTTGTGGGACTTGAGAACCATCATGTTCCCTTAGATCAACTCTATAAACTCCCTCTCCTCGGCCCTTCTAGACATGCCAAAGGAAGTATTGCCTGTTGAACTCCTTTACAAATGTCTCCTATGGAGTCTCCCTGAGACTCTTATCTGCATAAGATAAACTCTTCAAAGTAGTCCATCAACGATAGGCATCCTTCAACATGAAGGTAGCCAACAAGGTCCTCTCAATTGTCGCACAGTCTAAAGTGTCAAAAATCTTCTCCATCTCCTTCAGCCAATAAGCGGCCTCATCTGGGTCGGGACGACCAGTAAAATGAGACAACCTTAGCTTCAGGAATCTCTCCAGGGTAGCTGAAGGCCCTCCCTGAGCACCAGAACTCTCACTCGGGCCTCGAGTCTGATATCTAGTCATCAAGTCCATCATAGCCTCCATAAAACAATCCATATTCTACCTACTGGCCTCAGACCCACTAGAAATGTCTCCCTGCTCTTGAATAATTGGCACCTCTTCCTAGGAGCCATCTAGTCGCCTACAATCACAAAAGTCGAAAACCTCTAATTAGAATTCACAACCTAAACTATCGTTGTGCCTGTACAGAATAATATATTTATTTACTGAAATTTTCGGTATTTAACCTACTTATTCATCTATTTGCTAGACCGAATGCTCTGATGCCAACTGTAACGACTCACCACCCTATAATCGGGGATTCGAGTACTAAATGGGTACCGAATTATTAAAATTTAGAGCCAATCAAGATTTCATTAAGTCTGAGAAATAAATAATAAACTAAGCTAAACAATCCACATCACATCGAATTATAAAGGAAGTGTAGGAATTAAAAATTATTATAATTCGACTCGATCCAACAAATAATTACATATTCCAACTGAAAAGAAATAATTAAACATATAGGCTTGAAAAGGAAATAACAAATAAATCGGGACATTCCCTGGAATAGTGGCTGCTAATGTGTAGCCCGAGACGAAACCCTCCACGCTACGCCTACCTGGAACCCTCATCTGAAAACCGCACGGGTGAGTCTCATCGAAATGGGCTCAGTAGGGATCCTTCGATCCCTACCACCCACTCACGCACCCACAAGTGCAACAACGTAAATATAGGCAATTTAAATAAGTAAAGCAGAAGAGCTATGGCCACAACGGCAAAAGTCGAAGAGAAGAAACCACAATCCCAAAGATTCCTAAATTCCATTGCGAGATATGAAATACATGTATTTGTAAATGTATCAGGCATAACTCCAAAACCACTCGACTCAACACCAGAGTCTATAACCAATATTCTTGTGGAACACACAAACCACGCAGCCGAACGTGGAAAACACTGACCTGCTTGGGATGGAGAAACAACCCTTCGGATACAACACTAGCTACTCCGGCCTGTCAAACTCTCCGTGGTTCTGCCTCCTCCTAGCCACGAAGGACACTCTGAAGTGAACCACTCCCACACAGATACTAGCTATACCCCGGGGTCCATCAGGTGACCCTCTCTCACTAGGCGTCACCCCACCACTCCCACACCGGCACTGTGTCACTCCCACACTATACAGAGTGCCAAGCGCTAACAACTATTACCCTAGGTCTACGATCGCACAAAACACAAGACAGTGCAATCCGGTCATGTGGAAACCCTTATCTTCGAAGTACGATTTCGATCATGCATTTAGCTGAGTTATCTAATAATACATACACATGTTAATTGCATGAATTAATGGGGTTCTATCTTGAATCGCGTTGCCTGAGGCCGATGTTATTCAAGACCCCTAAACTGGTTCAATTTTCACAAAGCCACTAGAACCAGGGATATTGGCCTGAATCGTGTCACCTGTGGCCGACATCATTCAAAACCCTCTAGACTAGTTCAATTTTCTCTCATGGCCAACGCTATTCAGCTCTTTATCCCATACTGGCCTCGACAAATGGGCCACAAATTGTGTCGACTCAGGTCGACGCCTAACTCAAATAGCGTCGGCCTGAGTGGACACCATTTGTGCCTGAAACCGAGTTGAAACAAGGGTCCCTCTTCTCCCCCAAAACACTCAGAAACGCAAATGAGACAATGGGAGAAAGTTTAATAACTAATTTATCACCCTGTAGTGCTCGAAAAGGGTGTGTATTCATCATGCTATCTTGTGTTTATTATGATTAACAATATGAAAGGAATTGTGATCGTCAGAAACCGAGGGTTTCTAAGGGAAAGTAATCGCTTACTAACCTTGCAAATCGGGAAAATATGGGGTTCTTTTGTTCCTCTCTTTCGGCCAGCCGAAAGAAAAGAGCCTTCTCTTTTTTTATTCTTGTTCTTTGGGGTGTTTCTTCTTCTGTCTAAACTCCAAACTTTCTTCTAAATCTCCTTCAAATCTTGCAAGAAATATTGAAAACAAAAGAAAAATAAATAAATTAGAACTAAAGAGAGGTAGTATCTATTCTATCCAACAAAATTATCATGTAACTAAAGAACTCACTTGTTTTGTGTTCTTTTGAACCCCTAAAAGAAGTATGGGTATGGAAAATATGAAGTGACATGTGTGTGATGAAGTGATGTAATGAAGAATTGTATGAAAACAGAAACTTAAACTATATGAACTTATCAAAATTCATTGGAAAAGATCAAGGAGAAAGGAAAAAGATAGCTCTTCCATAGCCTTGGTCTTCAATAGGCTTTAAAGGATGAAGAGGATGCAGAAGATCAAGCTTCTTGTGTCGTCCACATTTTTTTTCTTGAGGGCCTTCAAAAAAACCTTGTAGGAAGTTCCAAATACTCCAATAGCCAACCTCTTTCAAAGGTCCAAAGGGTGTTGTATTTATAAGATTATGTTTTAGAGTATTTTGGGCTTCAAAAGGGCTCTCCCGCGGCTCGGACTTGCCCTGGATGACCATGAAGGGAATTGGAAACCCTTTCAACCTCTGGAACCAAATTATCTTAGCCAAATCATGTTTATCAGGAAACTCTTAAAATGCGTCGTCCAACAGGAACGTCATTTGGTTAATTAATCCGGGCAAAAATGAAAATAAATCCGGAAAAGAAAACCGAAAACAATTAGGAAGCTCAAATAGCGTCTCCCAAGGGCGACATTCTTTAGATAATTTAGAAAATTAACTAGAATTAAAAATCGTAAACCAAGACGGATTAGGACTTAGATGGCATCGTCAACAGGCGACACTATTCAGTTAAATCCTTATAAATTTACTAATTTTAATTCCGAACTGATTTATGCTAAGAATTCAAATGGCGTTGTGCATGAGCGACGTGATTCAACGAATTTCAAGAGAAAATCAATAAAAATTAACGAATGATTAAACATCAGACCATTCTGGGACATTATCATTGTGACATGAAATTTACTCAATATGATGTCAAAATTAGCATGTCTACAACTGCCCTACTTTGGCATTGGCTTTGTAAGGGAATGAAATGTACTGAAAATGTGATGCCAAGATATGATGTGACACACTCTCAGCATCACATGATGGAAATCTTTCTCAAAACAATCAGTGAAGATAACTTGAAAGTATCGATGAAATCAATCTTGTCTGGATGAGGAAAATAAGGAAACAAAAAGTCGATCAACCTCCGTGATTGGGAAGTACTCTAGGTCACAAACCTTGCAGGTTTCGTCATGAAGAGCAGTTACCAGCCAATGTGGAAGTGCTGCAACCATGACGGATCTCAAGAGGAAACAAGAAATGTTGGGGTGAGAAATTCAAGAAAGGATAGAATCCGAGGATATCTTCAAGTTAACCTTAAAGATTATCGAGATACTCAATTCAGAATGGAATATTTCATATCACGTTGAGATCTATTGAATCAATTGTCTGAAATTTAATCAGAAATTAATTCTTATCACAATTATATCAAAGTCTTACATGATGCATGCTGGGCTAAAAAAAATATAAAATAAAATAAAATATAAATTAACCAAAGATAATATTGTTAAATTGTCATAAGTGAGTCAAGATACTGATTCCTGCAATTCAGTACTAAGCCGAAGCTCGTTTATCCACATACCGTTTCACAAAAACGGAACTATCGTCCCCATCAATTAACAATCCAACGGCCTATCCGTGCGGTTAAGAATTATCTGGAATTATCACTGTTTTTGTTGGAGTAGAATTCAAATTCTAGTTTCATGAAAACCATAAGGTCCTTGATGTATTCTAATAAATATCTATCATATAGTAATGATGATGCAGATCAATTACATAAAAGAAATATAGGGTAGAGGTAACTGTCTTTTGGTCACGGCTGGGACTTATGAACTTCCCACAGTGAGACCTTAGCGAAATTATTAGCTTTATTTTCACTTCATTGATATTTCTTGCATTCAAAATTTCATCAGTAACTTCAAGTAAATCAAATATCATGCAATTATGGATTTTCAGAAAAATAACAGATGTTCAGAAAACTCATCGAATAGCATCGCTGTTTACGGACGTCATTTAAATGACGTCCCCCCGTCCAGACGCTATTTAAGTTACATAAACTGTTCTCTGTTCTGACTCCAATCCGAACTCTGCTTGCTTTAATGAACTTCCCTCTTCTAATTCGGAAAGGGACTCCTTAATCTCACAAATCACTCTATAAAATCTCCAAAGCTCAAGAAGAAGAGGTGAAGAACAAGAAGAAGTCAAAGAAATCAAATCAAGGAGGCTGGATTCTATACAAGATTCTTCAAATAAGAAGATGAGAAAGGCGATTGAAAAGCTTTCTGAGGTGAAAGATCATCTAAGTTGACGAGATCCTAACTTACAAGTAAGCTAATCTCTCCTCTAGTCAATTTTTTCTATGTAACTCTTTACAACGCTCTCCATATTCCAATTCTTTATAGGCATGACAGAACTACTTCCAATTTCTTTATTTATTTAGGGATATCCTTTCTTCCCCGATCCAAGAAGATTTTCTTCACTTCCATGGATCCAAAAACTAGTTAACAAGATCAATCTCTCCATGCAATCTTATATATCAAAGTGGCATATCCAAGGATTGGTCGTCCATGCCAAACATTACAAAAGCGTATTGATGGATTGGGCTGCAATGGGTGCTTTGATTGAGCTATGGCATCCACAAACTCATACTTTCCTCTTTGCCACGTTCGAAGCCACCGTCCTCTTGGAAGAAATTGAACTCTTATTAGGTCTTCCTAAGCTTAAGATCAACAATGATGAACCTGGTTTGAGTGAGATGATTTTCATGAGGGAAAGAATCATGGGTCAACAATTATTGGAAAAGATTATGAAGAATCCAAAGGAGATTCAAGGCTGTCTTACAAAGAAGGGAATCAATCTTGCTAAATTAGGTGAATGGACTCTAAGGAAGATAGAAGACCTCAAGGATGAAGACACAAAGATCGTGATGAAGGCGTTCACCACGTGCTTAGCTGGAGCACTACTATTCCCTGCTCAAGATAACGTTCTGGAAGATTTTCAAATCAGCGCAATCAATGGGATTTTCGAAGGGAAGAAGATTAACACAGCGGTTCTAGCCTACCTCTACAGTGGGCTCTCTGCAGCTTCTATGGGTCAACCTCCTTATGGCAGCATGCTTCTCTTAGCTTTATGGGTAGAATTCCACTTCAAGTTCAACTATAATGAGGAGAAAGTTCTAAGGATATCTCAGATGTATCAGCGCAGTCCTATCTTCTAAATTGCCAATATTGTGAAGTTCAATGACAACATGACCAATCGAATGCCCAATCTCAAGACTCGAACTGACTAGCGTGTTTATTTCAAAACTATGCCCAGAACTGGATTCGAATCTACGCCACTTGCTCTCATGGAAAAAACAGTTTGAGTACGCCGTGGCACAGGCACAGAGCTCCAACTGATCGGGGCGACTGAGTTCATTCTCTACAATCCACATAGGTGTCATCCTCAGCTTGGCATGCCTCGCTATGAATTTCCATAAATATCTTCTCTTTCTCCAATCAAGAAGCGGGGGCATTAGGGACTGATGAAGATTTCGAGACGACAGAACATATTTCAACTCTTTAGAACATCGGATTCACCCGTTGTGTGAAATCTCTTCATAAAGCCAATAAGGAACTGTGGAAATCATATGTAAAGGAGTTCAAGAAAATTCGTCCTTGAAGGCTCTTCACCTATCTTCCAATTTGATGTAATATGATTTTATTTTCATCAAAGAAATCATTCCTTAATATAATAGAAATACTCCTTTACTACTTTGCAATTTTTGCGTAATTTTTCCTTGAATTAAATTGTGATTTTTCACTAAAATATGAAAGTTCGGGTTCAGTTAATTCAAATCACGTCAACCCAGAGAGACACTTTTCAATGTTAATCAATTTCCAAATATAAAAATCTGTCCTCAAAAGAACTCTAAATCGCGTCTAGTCAATAAGACGCTTTTCTGTTCTCCCTTTCCTATTCTCTAGAGATTTCTAGCAATGAACCCCTTGAATAGCGTCCTCCTTCCATGACGTGAGTCATAATTATTTTTAATTTCCTGTGGTATGGCCTTGTCTAGAAGAGGCGGTAAAATCCAAAAGGCGTCGTTTACAAGGGACGCGTTTTACATATTTCAAAAATTTTCTGTTGCCGCCTCAGTTTGTGTGTCACTGAATGGCGTCGCTGTCCCAAGACGCAATTTGGCGAATTCAAACAGGGTCTCATGAGCTCGAGCCCCCTTTCTTCCTCATTCTCCCTTCTTACCTTCTCTCTCTTTGTCTTCTTCTTCTCCGGCGACAGTGGGCGACTCCGGCCGTTTCTCTTGCTCCGGCAACCTCCTTCAACTCGGGCAACCTCTTTCTTCTCACTCCCTCTCTCTTTCTTCTTAAGCCTTCTCACGAGCTCACGAGGTCCCATGAGCTCTTTAGCTCTCACCTTCATAAACCCTCTTCCTCACACTCTCTCTCACGTGCCCTACCATAGAGCAAGGAGGACCTAGTGGACTTGGTGGGAAACGGCGTCGGGTCACGGCTATCCGCGCCGTAGACGTAGAGAAGGAAGAGGAAGCCCCCGAAGTAGAAACACTTGCAGAAGTGGCAGCCTTCATGGAGGCCGAGGAACTCCCTCCTGCGGCTCAAGAGGGTGCACCGGAGGCAGCACCGGCTCAGGAAACCGGCCCACGCTTGGTAAGTCTAGAGAACACTCCTCCTTATACTTTAAAGTTCAATTTTGGGTGGAAGAAAAGAGTCGGCCATAGGTTCTGGAAATCTATGGTTAAAGGCGTCTGGGGACAGGGACGCCTTTTGGAGCGCGTCCCTGCTCCCTGACGCGATAAAAAAAAAGTGATTAAACGTAAAAATTAATTGTAAAATTGATTATTAGTGTTCTAATGATGATTCTGACCAATTATTTGAAAATCACAGGGCACGATGAGGACCAGAATTTTCTGGGACTTAGTGGTGGCCGCCTACAGGGGTCTCCTGGACTTCTAAAAGGTGAGACTAGCAGAGATGGGATTTAGAGAGATATTAGAGATTGAACCTTTTTGGATAGATTTAGTGTTGTTGTAGGTTCTTAGGGAGAGGTGGCACGCTGAGAGCATGACATTTCTAATGTCCTAGGGACACATGGTCCCCAGTCTCGAGGACCTATGCAGGATCACCGGCCTTCAAGTAGAAGGTTGGGCCATGAGTGGGATCACATATCCCGATTACCATGGACTAGCTCAGGAATTGCTGGGCCTAAAGTGCACGAGACTAGAGGGTCAAGAGTCTCGGACTCTCCTCAGGACAGCAGTAGAGACATCCCTAGGACTAGAGGAGCCTAGGCAGTAGACCGATGAGTCCCGGGCCGAGTTGAAATCTAGGTTAGTGAGGGCAGCTAGCGCAGTGTATTGCCAGGATCCTAGTGATATGGTTAGTGCGGATAGGGACCTTAGGAGATTTTTAGTGTTTTTCTTTGGTAGACTTCTCTTTGGGACAAAGGGCGACTACATCCACTGTCGCTTTCTGAGTCTCCTCGTAGACTTGGACCGCTTAGGCGAGTATGCTTGGGGTACGGCCCTTCTGGCCCACCTCTTCACCGACTTCTCTGCTGTCACACCTGATCGGGAGACCACCATCAGCGGCTTCGCGCCATTTCTTTAGGTACTTAATTTATTTTATTTTTGTTTACTTCATTAAATAGTTACTATGCAATGCATGTGATCCTAACTACATGTTCTTTTATGCAGGTGTGGACATATTATTACTTCCCTCTAGGCCGAGTGAGGCCATCTACATAGCCAGCAGTGGTCCCACTTACCCGACGTTGACGTTCGGTAGTGGATACGGCGCCATAGCACCATCAGTTGACGGCCCTCTATCATCAATTCCTTGACTACCTAGAGTTGCTGGTGAGTTTCAATTTTTCTCTTTCATAGTTTATTGGTTTATTCTATTAATTATTTGATATGCACTTCGACTAAACTATATGAATGCAAGTTATTTGGCGTCCACACCATGGTATGGACAATGTTGGACAACCATGGATGGAACACGGGCGAGGCAGATTTGGGCGTCAAGTGTGGTTCATTGCCTGAACGAGATTGCCCTGCTACGCTTGAGGTTGGCGATGCGGACGCTGGGTCTACATCAGGAGTAGGTGGAGGAGGAAATCCCTGAGGGGATGGGGAGGACGATGCGGAGGAAGTAGGCCCACACTGACTGGAGCGCCAAATTCTCGGATTAGCGGGAGGATTGGCATCGGTATGGAGTCTTGGTAGAGTCGCAGGCAGTGAGCAGCGATGCTTACCTGCAGCATGACCGGGCCCACTACGCGGCCCACCTCTGGCTACTCCGGCCCCTCGATGTGAGTATTATGATATGTATGCTCATGAATGCATCTTTCATTTTGTTAGTTATCTTGCTTTTATTTGTAAATGTATGACATATTATGAAATATGCAGGATGCACGGGATGCCACCATCATCACGCTCCGAGGCCACCTCCAAGATGCCAAGGCCTAGTTAGAGCATGTCCAAAAATAATTGGATGAACTATTAAGTGATATGCATGAATGACATTGGTATTATGAATGCTTCTTTTTATTATTAAATTATTTCGGCACTTGTACACTGACAATGATTTCCCCTTTGTTACAGTGTGCTGCTTATACCCATGCAGCAACCCCTTCACCTTCTACTGCTGCTCCTTCATCTTCTGCTTATGCTGCTCATGAAGCTGCCATGGCTGACTTGTGGAGTCAGCTAGCTCTAGCCATCCGCCGAGCTACTCAGGCTGAGGAGGATGCTACTGCTCGGGTAAATCTTTGACTTATTTCTTGCATGATGCCTTTTGTTTGCTTGATCATTTGGCTAACGATGTCTTCTGTTACAGGTCCAAGAGCTTTGTGTGGCTCTTGGAGAGAGAGATGTTGAGCTGGCACAGGCCCATAGCTCGGCAGCCCGGGTTGCTGAATTGGAAGAGCAACTAGCAAGGCTCTCTACGGGTGATCTTCCTCGCGAGCTTGCACGACTCCAAGTTTGGTTGTAGATCTTGACCGAGGAGAGAGATTGAGACTGGTCCCGATTGGAGAGCCTTCAGGGTCGACTTACAGTGGCGGAGCATGAGCGCCAGAGCATTGAGGCTCAATACCAGCGTGCGCGGCAGCGGGCGTTAGAGCGAGGACAGGTGAGTGCTTTCACCACCAACATAGCAGTATCCTCCGACCAGGCAGGGCCAAGTGTAATGGTGTTGGGTTTTCTCGGGTTTCTCCAGATCGCTCACGCAGCGAAAAATAAAATATTAAACAGCGATCCGTTCCCGTTTCGAAAAACTAAAACTACGATTATCGGATAATCGATTCTCACCGTGTGCGGATTCGAATCCACAACCATTCGGTTCCGTCGGTGCGACACCGCAAGCCGTGCAAATGCCCGGCCTCTAGAGAAGTCCTCACGTTCCTCCTCGCGACGGATATCCTCACGTTGCTCATTCCTCGCAGCTCATAAAACCTCCGCCGGTCGCCGCAACAATCGCCACAACGCGCGGACGATTTCCCGTCGAACGAGATTCGGAGAAGCGGCAGAGCAGATCTAGATCTGTCTGGACGCCAGAGAGAGAGAGAGAAACTGAGGAGGGGAGGCTAGGGTTAGCAGCAGCTTGGCCTACTCAGCCCATTCGCTATGTTTTATACTAACCGTGCGATTTTTCATAAAAACCCCCGATTTGTATAAAACCCACTTATTTATCCATCGCCTTGAGAATCATGTGCGTGTGACCCTCTAGGCCCAAGTACCAGTCCACTTAATGGCCCAACAAGCCCAGTGACTCCTCACTGGCTTTATTAATCAATTAATAACCCTTTATTAATTAATTAATCAATCGAATTGATGTCGCACATCGAATTTGACTGGGTCTCCGATCACGTTGGGTGCCAAGCAACACCGCGTGAACCTAGAAGGTATTGGGGTTAAGTAACCCACTCTTGGAACCTTTCCGCCGTCAGTTACTGCGTGGATATAATCTTTCATTCGTAAAATGCTCTCGAGTCAACTCAGGGTATGGCGTGCTGTCAAACCCTAACCGGTCGACTCACTTGGATTGGATGCCGCTGATGAATATCGGAAAACTCCTTTCCCAATATTATCGTCCGCCCTGGCCAGGGACTTTCGCGCATCCTTCCTAGAGCATTCTCTCTCTAAGTATCGAGAGCAAATGATTCCTTATTGAAACACAATTCCCTTCGACAGTATTCCGCTGTACCCAATCTTTGGCGTATTAGAATCCCGTGGCTAGAGATTCGTAAACCAAGGTTAAAGCATAGAAGTCCACCGACAAGGTGTCCTTGGTGTCTCAGGTCCGAGGACCATCCACGCAACTACGACAATAGAATCAAGCTGGTTGACAGTGAGGTACAATACCATCCAACGATTCAGTCAGATCAGTTCAGTGAACTTATTCTCCAATGAGCACTTACAGATTCGCCTTAGTGTCTCCACACAAGTGACTTATGAGATAAGTTACCCTCATCATATGACCAGGAGTAATTTGTACTAGTCGAACCGGATATCCGATGTCCTTCTCGGATATCCTCCGACTAGGAACGATTAAGAATATGTGTGTTTAAGTGACCAGTCTCATTAGTATGATCTCATCATAATCTGATCACTATAGTACATATTCACGGACTTCATTATGAAACGATAATTAATGTTATTTACACATAATGAATATTATGCCATTATATTAATAAATGAACGAGATTTACATAGTCAGATTGGCTTGTAGGTCACCTAAAACTAACAATCTCCCACTTAGACTAAAGCTAATCACCTTTATACAATAAGCCCATAGACTCTAGGTGACGCTCAAACACAATTTGAGCCAACGGCTTTGTCAATGGATCTGCTACATTGTCGACGGATGTAACTCTTTCCACTACTACATCTCCTCTAGATATGATCTCTCTGATAAGGTGAAAGCGCCTCAGAATATGCTTCGATTTCTGATGAGACCGCGGCTCTTTCGCTTGCGCAATCGCTCCATTGTTGTCGCACAACAGTAGAACAAGCTTAAAGTTGCTGGGAACTACGCCGAGGTCGGTGGTGAATTTCTTCAACCACTCTGCTTCCTTGGCGGCTTCAGCTGCAGCGATGTACTCAGCTTCAATCGTCGAATCTGTAGTTGTTACTTTCTTGGAACTCTTCCAGCACACTGCACCTCCGTTCAAAGTAAACACGAATCCAAATGTAGATTTGCTATCATCCGGATTTGACTGGAAATTCGAGTCAGTAAAGCCTCGTAGTTTCAAGTCACCTCCTCCATAGATAAGAAACATATCCTTAGTTCTTCTCAAGTACTTAAGGATACATTTCACTGCCTTCCAGTGCTCTTCGCCTGGATCAGCTTGAAATCTGCTGGTAACACTTTGAGCAAATGCAACATCAGGCCGTGTACATAACACATACATGATAGATCTTATGGGAGAGGCATAGGGTATTCTATCCATGAATGCCCTCTCATCAGGAGTCTTAGGAGACTGCTCCTTTTAGAGACTAATTCCATGTCTCATCGGTATGAGACCTCTCTTGGAATTTTTCATGCCAAACCTTTTGACTATGGTGTCTATGTACAAG
Organism: Zantedeschia hybrid cultivar; assembly: GCA_030544215.1. Taxonomy (NCBI): domain Eukaryota; kingdom Viridiplantae; phylum Streptophyta; class Magnoliopsida; order Alismatales; family Araceae; genus Zantedeschia; species Zantedeschia hybrid cultivar. The sequence goes on along the minus strand of JARZZO010000012.1, from coordinate 38,034,750 downwards.
GATTGGGTCATTCCAAGCATCCTCTTTGATCTATCTCTATATATCCGTATTCCTAATACGTAGGATGCTTCTCCCAAATCCTTCGTGGAGAAGTTTATCGACAGCCAGATCTTTACTGATAACATCATAGCTACATCATTCCCAATGAGTAGTATGTCATCTATGTAAAGAACTAGAAAAGTGACTGCACTCCCACTGATCTTCTTGTACACACAAGGCTGGTCTTCATTCTTAATGAAGTCATAAGACTTGACAGCCTCGTCAAATCTTATGTTCCAGCTCCGGAAAGCCTGCTTCAGTCCATAAATGGACCTCTGAAACGTGCACACTTTATCTGAAGATTCTTTGAATGTAAAACCTTCTGGTTGTATCATATACACCTCTTCCTCAAGGTTACCATTGAGGAAGGCAGTCTTTACATCCATCTGCCATATTTCATAATCAAAATGTGCAGCAATGGCGAGTAGAACTCTAATCGACTTTATCATGACAACTGGTGAGAAAGTCTCGTCATAGTCAATTCCTTGCCTTTGACGATATCCCTTTGCCACCAACCTTGCCTTATAAGTGTCGATTCGTCCATCAGCACTGATATTTCTCTTAAAGATCTACTTGCAACCGATGGGTACAATACCCTCGAGCAAGTCTTCCAAGTTCCAAACTTGGTTGGTGTACATGGACTGGACTTTCTGAGTTCATGGCTTCTTGCCATTTCCCGGCTTCTGGGCCTTCTATGGCCTCCTGGTAGGTTTTAGGATCATCATCCTCCTTATATCCTACCTTAGACTCACCTTCAGTGATATGTCCTACATATCGTTCGGGTAGTCTAGGTACTCTACCAGATCTACGAGGCTCATTTGTGTGTACCTGAACAGATTCAAGAACTGATATCTCATCTGATGATAATGCAGCTATTTGGGGATCTGGAACCTCTTCCAATACTATTTTACTCCCTACTGTCCTCCTGGAGAAGGTATTCCTCTTCCAAGAAGACAGCTTTCCTGGCGACAAATACCTTTTGTTCACCAGGATGGTAAAAAATAATATCCAAAGATTTCCTTTGGATATCCCACAAAACTGCATTTATCAGTTCGTGATTCTAGCTTGTCTGGATTATGCCTCTTTACATGAGTAGGACAATCCCAGACTTTAACATGTTTAAATTCTGGTTTCCTGCCTTTCCATATCTCATATGGAGTAGAGGCCACAGACTTGCTGGGTACTCTATTTAGTAGGTATGTTGCTGACTCTAGAGCATACCCCTAGAGGGACACTGGTAATTCCGAAAAGCTCATCTTGGATCGCACCATGTCCAACAAAGTGCGATTCCTCCTTTCTGATACACCATTCATCTGTGGTGTATATGGAGGGGTTACCTGAGAAAGGATACTATTATCCTTTAAGAATTGTGTGAAATTAGTACTCAAGTATTCTCCTCCTCGATCTGATCGAAGAGCTTTAATACTCTTTCCTAACTGCTTCCCTACCTCATTCTTGAACTCCTTGAACTTCTCAAATGCTTCCGACTTATACTTCATTAAGTACAAATAGCCGAATCTTAAGAAGTCATCGGTGAACGTGATGAAGTATGAAAAGCCACCTTTGGCTTGGGTGGACATTGGACCACATACATCTGAATGTATTAGTTCCAAAATGTCCTTGGCACGTTCTCCATGTCCTGTAAATGGAGATTTTGCCATCTTTACCATAAGGCAGGATTCACATGTTGCAAACGATTCATAATCGAATGCTGTTAAGTAACCATGCTTGTGCAACTTTTGCAACCTGCTTTCGCCAATGTGCCAAAGTCTATAATGCCACATGTAGGCTTGGTTCACACAATTCTTGCTCTTCTTAAGAGCATTTTCAATTTGAAGATTATAATAAAAAACATCTAAAAGATATAGTCCGTTGACTAAAGATGCCGAAGCTATCGATTTATTACCATAATAAATCGAACAACTTCTATTCTCAATAGTCAACCTATATCCTATCTTGTCCAAACAAGATACTGAAATGATGTTCTTTATTATGCTAGGAACATAATAACAATCTTCTAAAAGTAAGGCGTCTCCCGATAGAAGCCTGAGGATTGCTGTCCCAACAGCAATCGCCGCAACTTTTGCACCGTTTCCTAGCCTCAATTCCATCTCACCTTGTCTCAGCTTACGCTTACTTGTCAGCATCTGTACATCATGGCAGATATGAGAAGCACATGTGGTATCTAATACCCAAGATGTGGAATCTCTAACTGACAAGTTGACATCTATCATATAGATATCTGAAGCTTCAGATAGCTTCACCTTTCCATGAGCTTTTTCGTGAAGGAACTTCTTACAATTCCTCTTCCAGTGACCATACTACTTATAGTAGAAGCAGTCACCACTACTCTTTTGCTTTTGTCCTTCGATCTTTTATCGTTAGCTATCATCTCTGCTTTAGGAGCATCCAATGCCGATTCAGCAGGAGGATCAACTCCAGGGACAAATTCAATGTGCTCAGATCTGAAAACATTCTTCAAGTTTCTGAACCAATCTGAGTAGATCAGGTAAGTCAAAAGGGCATCAAGTATGCCACGGAGTGGGTTATTTGACGACATAATTCCCTATAGGAGATAAGTTCTATTTGAGCAGATGTTCAAATATTAAAATTTAAAACAAGACATGGTCTTTTGTTAAAGTTTAACTCCCACTAATTTTCGACGGACTGTATAACCCTCAGTTATATAGAACGGGAAACGCCGACAGTCTCCTAGTGGGGATCAGAATCTCAATGACTTGCACTACAGCCTTGTAGATAGCACAACAAACTGTAATACAATCAAAGAGCACCCAACTTATGGGACTTGCAACTCCTTATAATATCTGATCATGGCTTCGGTCCCCAGAGATTTAATGGCCTTGTGGATAGCACAACAAACCACTAATTCTGGTCTAAGCTAACCATCGTTACGCGACGAGCATAGATTTGTATGCAGCCCTTGTTGATAGCACAACAAAGCTACATGGTTCCTCTACCCCGATCATATAGGCATCTAATGCCATAGCCACAATTTCTCCTCCCAATTAAGCAGGCCTTGTGGATATAGCACAACAAACCTGCCTAAAGTGATTCGAATCCTATGACTATAACGATGGTGGACCACGCGGTAAGTTCTTAACTACTCGCGTTACGACTTAGAGTTTAGCTGAATGTATTTAGATAACTTTTATCTTGGTCTCTTCTAGGTGATAGTATATAAATACATCGTATATATTTACTAAATACTATAACATGCTTTGATTCATAATCAAAAGAAAAACAATGCATCACATACATGTCTAGTGTGGTCATGGATAGCACAGTAGGTTTGACTGGAGCCAACAGTCAAGCACACACACAATCTAACATAACATTTACATTAGATAAACCTGCAAACACATAGGCAAAGGATCTTCATCTTTTCGCCTTCCTGGTTGTAGCTGTGGATCGTCCTCGCTCCTTCCTCTGTTGCCTCGATTAGATTACAAGTAAATTGAAGAAGGCCTTATGGCGAGTACAGGAGAGAGACGGAGGTAGAAATACATCGAAGTATGAGAGAGAGAGGTACGCAGACCTCTATTTATTAATAATTAATAAACAATCATACATCCACGATCCATACAATCCATTCATCACATGAACAATTAAATAAGTGCATATCCATGACCACGGTGTGTTTTAAACATTCCACACATGATTCAGCGCATCACATGACTAAAATAAATGAGTTTTCAAAATAAATAAGTTTTGGCTTTCAAAAACTGGGATCCAATCAAAATTGGTATTTGAATTTCGAAAACTCATTTAATTAACTTAATACAATTAAATCAAAATTTGAAAGCAATAAACACACATCACATGTGCACACACTCCAAATTAATAATTTCATATTATTCCATGCAAATTAGAACAATTCTAATAATCTAACACTTTAATAATTAACCAAATTAATTATTAACTACTAATCTAACACTTAGATTAGCCAATTAATGTTAATTATTAATTTAACTTTTAAACTAATAATTAACACTAAGTAATTAATAATCAATTAATCTAATTCTTAGATTAAATAATTAAAGTTATCATTAATTTAACTATTAAATTAATGACTAACAATAATTAATTAAGGACTGCCAATTTACATTTAAATCAGTCATTTAAGTTAATTAAAAATTTAACCATTAAATTAATCACTAACTCAAATATTAATTAACAATTAGCTGAGATAATAGTTAATAATCTAACAATTAGACTAATAACTATTAATAACTAATTTAATAACTGATTTAACATTTAAATTAGTTAAATTGAGGTTAATAATCAATTTAACATTTAAATTAAAATTAACCCCAACTAATTAGCAACTAATTGCTAGTTAATAAAAAATCCTTAATTAACATAATGATTCAAAATCATTAATTAAAGAATTAACTAAATTAGAATTATAATTTAAAATTTAAAAGAATTTCAAATTTTAAATCCAAATCTAATTTAATTAATAACAGGGTAATAGGGTTTTAAATTGGGTAAAATAAAAGGGAAATGGGCCCAGCCTATTAGGGCCAAATGGCCCGGGCCCTGGCTCAGCCAGGGTCGAGCCCTGGCTCGGCCAGGGGCTTCGGCCCGGCCAGACTCGAGCCCTGGCTCAGCCAGGGGCTCGGGCCCGGCCCCCGCCCGGTCCCACCGGGTCGGAACCGGACGGCCCACCCCTTTCTTCAACCCGACGCACCCCCAGCAGCAGGAAACCCTAGCCGGGTTGCAGGCCGCCGCCGGTAGGCCCCTCGGCGCCGCCGGCCCTGGCCGGCGATGCTCTCAGCACCGGCGACGTGCTCGGCGCCGACAGGGCCGCCGGCGGTGGTCAAAGAGCAGCCAGCCGAGCCCCTTTAAAAACCCCAAAACTAATTTTTCAGGATTTTTCATGGTGACCAAAACCAAATTTTGGGCTCGATTTTACAGCTCATCAAGGCCATCCTGGCGCCGGCTATCATGCTCGGTGGGCAGTGGTGACTATCACCAAGAGATCCGGAGATCTGGCCCGCCATCCCAACGCTTGGGAGGCATGTACGAGGTCGCCGAAAAAGTCTGATTCATCATCTCATGAAGAACTCCGAAAACCCCAAAAATAATTACGAAAATTGCAGAACATTAATCTAATTAATTTGTGTTCATCATATGAACACAGATCTTGCAAATAATCGAACATACGGCATGGAATAAATCAAGAAAAATTAATTTGGAGATCGAACGGGACGAGAAATAGTGGAACCTGGCTCTGATACCACTGTTGGGTTTTCTCGGGTTTCTTCGGATCGCTCACGCAGCGGAAAATAAAATATTAAACAGCGATCCGTTCCCGTTTCGAAAAACTAAAACTACGATTATCGGATAATCGATTCTCACTGTGTGCGGATTCGAATCCACAACCGTTCGGTTCCGTCGGTGCGACACCGCAAGCCGCGCAAGTGCCCGGCCTCTAGCGAAGTCCACGCGATCCTCCTCGCGACGGATATCCTCACGTTCCTCGTTCTTCGCAGCCCACGAAACCTCTGTCGGTCGCCGCAATGATCGCCGCAACGCGCGGACGATTTCCCGTCGAACGGGATTCGGAGAAGCGGCGGAGCAGATCTAGATCTGTCTGGACGCCAGAGAGAGAGAGAAACTGAGGAGGGGCGGCTAGGGTTAGCAACAACTTGGCCTGCTCAGCCCGTTCGCTATGTTTTATACTAACCGCACGATTTTTCATAAAAACCCCCGGTTTGTATAAAACCCACTTATTTATCCATCGCCTTGAGAATCATGTGTGTGTGACCCTCTAGGCCCAAGTACCAGTCCAGTTAATGGCCCAACAAGTCCAGTGACTCCTCACTGCTTTATTAATCAATTAATAACCCTTTATTAATTAATTAATCAATCGAATTGATGTCGCACATCGAATTCGACCGGGCCTCCGATCACGTTGGGTGCCAAGCAACACCGCGTGAACCCGGAAGGTATTGGGGTTAAGTAACCTACTCTTGGAACCTTTCCGCCGTCAGTTACCGCGTGGATATAATCCTTCATTCGTAAAATGCTCTCGAGTCAACTCAGGGTATGGCGTGCTGTCAAACCCTAACTGGTCGACTCACTTGGATTGGATGTCGTTGATGAATATCGGAAAACTCCTTTCCCAATATTATCGTCCGCCCTGGCCAGAGACTTTCGCGCATCCTTCCTAGAGCATTCTCTCTCTAAGTACCAAGAGCGAATGATTCCTGATTGACACACAATTCCCTTCGACGGTATTCTGCTGTACCCAATCCTTGGCGTATTAGAATCCCGTGGCTAGAGATTCGTAAACCAAGGTCAAAGCACAGAAGTCCACCGACAAGGTGTCCTTGGTGTCTCAGGTCCGAGGACCATCCACGCAACTGCGACAATAGAATCAAGTTGGTTGAGAGTGAGGTACAATACCATCCACCGATTCAGTCGGATCTGTTCAGTGAACTCATTCTCCAATGAGCACCTACAGATTCGCCTTAGTGTCTCCACACAAGTGACTTATGAGATCAGTTACCCTCATTATATGAGCAGGAGTAATCTGTACTAGTCTAACCGGATATCTGACGTCCTTCTCGGATATCCTCCGACTAGGAACGATTAAGAATATGTGTGTTTAAGTGACCAGTCTCATTAGTATGATCTCATCATAATCTGATCACTATAGCACATATTCACGGACTTCATTATGAAATGATAATTAATGCTATTTACACATAGTGAATATTATGCTATTATATTAATAAATGAATGAGATTTACATAGTCAGATTGGCTTGTAGGCCACCTAAAACTAACAGATGGGACTACTGCTGCCACTAGTACGAGGACCAGATGTCCAGGATGAGGCGCAGCGTAAGCTGGACGAGGGTGCGGGGGAGACTCAGCCTTGAGGGCTATCATGATGTATCTCCTTTTATTTTGAAGTCTTGCGGATGGACTTTCAGTTGTATATGAACTCTTTTGATATATGGAAGGACTTTCTTCATACTTCAGTTGTCTTGGTACTATTTTCTATTGTCTCTCCTTTTTATTCCTGCACATGGCTTAAACAAACAAATTAAATATTTGTTTAGGCTTACCCCCTTACCCAATTAAGTAACCGGCTACTTGATTCTATCCTTGGTAGACTGGTCAAGTGGCGAACCCTTTATTTAATGAAGGCAAATAAAAATAGTTAAAAGGAAGTAAAATGCAACATGTGAGTATACAAATGCTCACTGAAAATGAAGTAATGCCACACTCATGATTTAATCAGGCAAATGCTAATTGAAATATTTTTGTTTTGTAATTGCAATTTTAGAAATATCGAATTTTTTCAGGGTTTTGCCATATTCAAAATTTTTTGTAGTTTTGAAATATTCAACTTTTTTGCGATTTTGAAATATTCAAATTTTTTATGGTTTTGAAATATTCAAATTTTTTTTGTGGTTTTGAAATATTCAAATTTTTTATGGTTTTGAAATATTCAATTTTTTTTTTGTGGTTTCGAAATATTCAATTTTTTTTTGTGGTTTTGAGATATTCAATTTTTTTGTGATTTTGAAATAAGACATCAACTGAATAAACTAAGGACCAGCATAGAACTTGGATCAAAAGAGCATATTCATTCGTCAACTTAATTCTCACATCATTCTTTAATGACCTAATCCAGACTTAGTGTGCTTGAATTATGTTTGTAATCGTGATCCCATTCGATAGTCCGACCCTTGGTCAACCTCGGCCATTCTTCAGGCTTAGAGCACACCTCTTTAGAAAGAAAGAAATAATTTGTTTAGAAAGCCCACGAGAGGGTTCCGGAGACTTAAAAAGATGTCCTTCTTTTACCCTATTATCTGTTGGGATTCGGTCATTTCTTTACGGGGTATTTAACGAGCTTGCGTTTCCTTTTCATTTGATTTTATGGCCTTTTGTGGTAACATTTGTAATGTTTGAGCGGCCTTTTGATTTGGTTGGCCTTTTTGCCCTTTCGCTTTTGTGGGGCGGATCTCCCCCTTTTCTTTTATGACGGCCTCCTACTAAGATGGGGGGTATTTTCAGTAATCTATTCTAAGCCTTGTTCCATCGTCGCAGGCCGAGAGTAAAAACAGAAGTTTTGTTTTGAAAAGAATGAGTTGTATTTTTCCACTATTAGTCAAGCTTTCGGTATTCTCAGGCTTCACATCTCTTGTTACTTACGAACCAAACGTGTTTTGTGTGCAATAATGCGTTTGAATTAGATTATCAAAGACTAATAAGAGAATTTGAGTTTTCAAATCTTTCGACTCTACTAATTCTTGCACCATACTAATCGTTTAAACTAAGGGTAGTACTTCTTAAGATACAAACCGTTCCAGGGGCAAGTTAACTCTTGCCCTTCTACATTAACTAAACGATAGCCATTATCAGGAAAAGCATGTGATATGACATATGGTCCTTCCCAGTTGGGTTGGAGCTTAGAACGCGGGCCACCAGGTTTCACAAAGATTCTTTTCACCGCCATTTCACTAACTTTAAATTTTCGTTTAATAACCTTCTTTTGGTAAAAACGTGTTAATCTGTTCTGATATACTCTTGCATGATTAGCGGCTGACCATCTTTTCTCATCTAAGAATTCCAGCTGACCAAGGAGCGCAGAGCGATGCTCATCAATGGAAAATTCTTTGCTCAATTGTACTCTTAATGATAGGATGAGGACTTCATATAGAACCACTGCCTCCATTCCAAATGTTAAGGAATAAGGAGTTTACCCAGTGGGTATGCGGATTGAAGTTCAGTATGCCCATAGAGCCTCAATTAATTTTTTTGGCTAGTCCAAGAATTTATTAGACTTACACGTTTTCTTGATAATTTTTATCAGAGTCTTATTGGTTGCTTCTGCTTGGCCATTGCCTTGCGGATAATAAGGAGATGAATGATGCAATGCAATTTTATACCTGTTGCAGAGGTCTTTCAGCTCTTGTGATATGAACTGAGGTCTATTGTTAGTGACAATGGTGTTTGGAATTCCGAATCTGGTGATGATGTTCCTCATGATGAACTTGTAGACCGTTGATTCTTTGATCTTCGTGTATGCTTCGGCTTCCGCCCACTTGGTGAAATATTCTGTTGCCGTGAGAATGAAAGACTTTTGCTTGGTGGTAGAATCAGGGTTACCAAGGGGCCCAATAATGTCGAATGCCCACATAGAGAAAGGCCATGGGGATGAAACATGATGAAGTGAAGATGCAGGGGAATAGATCCTATCGGCATGAAGCTACTTGCGGACATATCCTACACAATATTTTTCTATGGTTGGCCAATAATATCCTTATCTAAGAATTTTCTTTGATAGCATTTGTCCGTTAACATGGCCACCACAAACTTCGGCATGAGCCCCTTCCATGATCTTACAAAGCTCATTTCATCCAGACATCTCAAGATAACACCATCAAATCCACATTTATATAGAGTTCCTCCAACTAAGGTGTATCTCTGAGAAACTCTCCTGATAGTCCTTTTCTCCTCAGTAGTGACTCCTTCAGGGTATGACTGATCTTCACAGTATTTAGCAATCTCAAAATACTATGGTTTATCCTTGTCTTCTATCTCTTGTTGCCAATCTAGCAGCATAATTTTCTGCTTTTCTATAATATCCCTATCTCTAACCTTCTTAAGCAGTTTCTCTTTAACCTTAAGGAAAGAAGGGTCTTTCACGGCAAGAGAAAGACGCCTATAAACAATGATCAACTCAGATTGCCTGCTGATTGGAAAATTTAGAGAAGATGTGAGAGAAGCTAAAGCATCAGCTAGAATGTTCTATTTCCGAGGAACATGGACAAAGATTAGTTTGGTGAAAAGCTTGGCATAAGCTGAAGTGAGTTCCTGATAGGGCTTAAGCTTGGGGTCAAGGGTGCGATACTTAGTAAGCACTTGGCGAAGGATTAGCTGACTATTACCCACAATTCTCAGTTTGGTGGCACCATGAAGATCAGTGGCCTTAAGGCCAACAAGGAGAGCCTCATATTCAGTTATGTTGTTGGTAACATAGAAATCAAGCTGAAAGGCTTGTGCAATGGTGACACCTTCAGGTGATAGGAGAAAAATGCCGATACCTTTACTATGAGAGTTTAGGGCTCCTCAAATTGCAGAGTCCACATATCGTCATTGATTTTATTTATGAACATCAGTTCCTCATCTGGAAACTTTGATCGGACTAGATCAAATCGAAGAAGAGGGTGATGAGCAAGATGTTCTGCTATGGCATAACCTTTGATTGCTTTCTATTGAATGTAGGTAATATCAAATTGGGATAGAAAGCTCTGCCAACGTGCTAACCTATCAGTGAGGACAGATCTCTTAAGAAGAAACTTAATGGGATTCATCATAGTGATAAGATGGACTTCATGAGCCAGAAAGTAATACCTCAACTTCTGAACTACTCATACAATTGCTGCACATGTTTTCTCCATTGCCATGTATCTTTGTTCCGCGGGGTTGAGAAGTTTGGAGAGATAATAGGCTGCCTTCTCCTTTCCTTCTTCATCCTCTTATGCTAAGACATCCCCCATCGCATCATCCAAGACAAAAATATATAGAATCAAAGGTTTGTCTGGAGATGGTGGTATAAAGACAGAAGGACTTGCCAAATAATCCTTTAATCCATCAAATGCCTCTTAACACTTATCATCCCAATCAAACTGGACTCCCGGCTTAGTAAGTTCATAGAACGGCTTACACCTTTGTGAATGCTGGGAGACAAAGCGGCGAATAAATTGCAACCTCCCGATCAATCTTCTTAATTCTTTCAGATTCTTGGGAGGTGGCATCTCTCTGATAGCCTTTGCCTTGTTGGGATCGACCTCAATACCCCGTTTACTTACAATAAATCCCAATAATTTTCCTGATGATACTCCGAATACACACTTTTTGGGATTCATCTTCAACTGGTATTCTCTCGACCTTTTCAAAACCTTTGTCAAAACTTCAGCATACTCAGCTTTCATCTTAGATTTCACCAGCAGATCATCCACATATACTTCTAAGTTAATATGCATCATGTCAGGGAATATCGCCATCATAGCTCTCTGATAAGTGGCTCTAGCATTTTTCAATCTAAATGGCATAACGATATAGCAATAAGTTCCCCAAGGTGTGGTGAACGAGGTTTTCCCTTGATCCTCTTCTGCCAACTTAATCTGATTATACCTGAAGAACACATCCATAAATGACAATGTTTCATAGCCAGCCGTATTCTCATTGAGTACATCTATGTGAGGTAGTGGAAAGTCGTCTTTAGGACATGCCCAGTTCAAATCTTGGAAGTTAATACAAATTATGACCGTCACATCCTTTTTCATAACCGGAACTATATTAGCCACCCATTGGTGATAAAGGACAACTCTAATGAATTTGGCTTTATGTAGCTTATCAGCCTCCTTTTTCATTTTCAAAGCCATTTGAGGGTGGAATCACCTCAACTTTTGTTTAATCGGCCTAACTCCATCTTTCAATGTCAATCTATGTTCCACCTAGGAAGAATCTAATCCTGGTATATCTTTATAACTCTAGGCGAAAGTGTCCTTATAATCTTTGAGAACTTGGACCACTGCCTCTTCGTCTACTTTAGAAAGATTTTTACTGACGAGGACAACCTTAGGTTCATCTTTAGTTCCTAGATTGATATCTTTGGTAGGCTCTTCTATGGCAGCTGAGGATTCATCAAATCTCTTCACTCTATTGGCATACGCCTCAGCCGCATCCTCGTCCTCTTCCCCTTCATTAATAGGGCTTTTTTCATGTAACAACTCATATACCCTGTACCCGTCATTGACTAACTCATCAACTTCACAATCTTCTGGCATCTTAATTGGATTTTCTAATAGCTGAGGGATCTGAAAGCAAGAAAGGCATCTTAAAGCTAGATCCTGGAGATATCTATTTGGAACTCGTCTACCCTTAGACTTCCTAAACTCCTTAACTTGATTAACCTACCTAGAACTAGACTCCCTAATTTCACTAGACTCCCTATCCTTACCTAATGAAGACGAAGAAGGATAAAAATTAAGAGGTACAAGAGAGAATATAAGTGAATCCTCCCGAGAGAAGGGATAGAGCAGATCTAGAAGAGAATCTTGCCCGAACGACCCGTGCAATGGGGTACAATCGGATAAATATGAGGTTTCCTCAATGAGGATTTTGGAGTAAGAAGTTGCCAAATTGGCATTTTTTTTGTGAATTATTTGAGTTTATCATAAAGCAAAAATGGATGTCATTCTAAATGCATGCGAACCAGGTCGCGTTGAGAACCGGCCACATGAAAGGGTTCCCATGCATGCATGGCCGTAAGGGGACGTCCGAGGCGCCGCCAGCAACGTCCACCGGTGCCGTTTAGGCCGGCCGGAGCCCCGTCGTCGGTCGCCTGGGCCGGAGCCAGCCTGACCCCGCCGAGCGGGGACGAACCAGGCATGCCCGCCTCACCCCAAACCCTAACGGGCGACGAGGGTGAAGCGGTGTGTGGGCCACTGGGCAGGCCAGCCCGGACCCACGTGGATCCGCGCCGGATCCGGACCGGACCGGACTCGACCGGACCCCACAGAACAGTTAAGCCTTATTTTAACCCATTTAGCCCATTAAAATTGTTCTAAAACCCATTTTTCACAATTTTAAATTCTGTTTAAATTGTAAAATCATTAATTGATAGTTTATTAAATAGTTCAATTACTGTTAATTGATTTTGAAAGGGTTTTGTTGATTAGAGGGCTTTAGTTAAGTATTTAAAATTGTTTTAGATTATTAACTTCCCTTTTAATCAATTAAGTTTAAAATTATTTTTAAACTTATTATTCATGCATAATGTGTTGCTTATTTTATGATTCAAATTGTTTGAATTATGTGAATATTTAACTGAATAGTTTAGTTAAATCATTTGTCAATAATATTATGAATATTTGTTGATTTAATCTTGAAATAAATGTTATTTCGAAAACTAAAGGTATTATATTTTATAAAATAATACCTATTATAATTATCTGATAAATATTTGATGCATGTGATGTGTTAAATGGTGGGATGATCATGGACTTTAGTTAATCATGTGATGGTTATTTTGTAAATGAATGCGATGCATGTTTCATTTGGTATTTTAAATAGGACCTGCATGTCCTCCTCTCTCTTAATTCAACTATACACTCTATCTTCCTATAAATTTGTACTCTCCTTGATAAGATCATGGTTTCTATTCATTAATTAAATGTACATTTCTAGACCTGTGAGTCCTATATTCATTCTTAGAATAGTTGTTGAATTTAGAGAACGGGATCTTTTGAGGACACCAATGGAGGATGAAATCGTTTCAGATGGAACCTGCGTTGCTGTATTTACTATATGTTTTCTTTATGGATCATCGTTTGGCTCCGATGATTCCATAACTGATTTAGCAGTCCATGATCATCCCTATTAATTTTTTTCTGCATATATGTGATATTTGTGGATTATGCTATTATATATATATATATATATATTATTATTATTATTATTCTATTAACTATAATGATACTTCAAATCGAAATATTATTAATAGCACGATTTTTATAAATCAACTTAAAACACTCTTTAAAATTTTAAGTTGTAAACGTGAGATATTCAGAATAATCCACGTAACCCACCATCATTATAGAGTTATGGAAAATTTTTATTTCAAATGGATTTGTTGTGCTACCACAAGGTCTATTTGATTTAGAGATTAATCTAGATCTACGACATGTGATGTCATTAAGATAAATGGACAAATAGTGTAGTTTTGTTGTGCTACCACAAGGATTGCACTACGAATTCATGTTATCTAAGTAATGATGGATAAACTTAACTGAATCGTTTGATTTGTTGTGCTACTACAAGATCATTCTGATTTAAGGGTTAAATTTGATCGGATATTGCAAATGTTGCAATTGTCAAGAGCTGACTGCCTATGGGACTTGATGTGATTTGTTATGCTACTACAAGATCACATGCATGATATCCGAAGGATTCTGATCCTCACTAAGAGATCACCGAAATCAACCGTTTTGTATATTAGAGGGTCATACAGATCGCCGAAAAATAGTCCTAAATATGATTTTAGAACTATCTGCTTATTTTCGTTATATTTCCTTGTAGGTCGCTATGTCGTCACCTAACCCTCTACGTTGCATACTTGATGCAAACAAACTCACGGGACCAAATTACATTGACTGGTTACGCAATCTGAAGATTGTCCTCAGGTGTGAAAAACTAGCCTATGTCCTAGATCAACATGATCCAAAACAACCTGGTGAAAATGCTAATGAAGATGAATTAATGATGTTTGAAAACTGGAAGGAGGATTCTGTTAAAGTCCAGTGTTATATGCTTGGTTCAATAAACAATGAACTACAACGACAACATGATAACATGTAAGCCAAGTCCATTCTGACTCACCTTCAAGAGTTGTTTGGTGAACAATCGAGAACAGAAAGATATGAGATATCTAAGAAACTGTTCATGACTAGAATGAGCGAGGGCACATCTGTGCAAACTCATGTGCTCAAGATGATAGAATGGATGGAGAGGCTTGCAGTGCTTGGCTTTGTTATGAATAATGACCTAAGTATCGACTTAATCCTTCAGTCCCTACCAGATTCATTTTCACAATTAATCATCAACTTCAATATGAACAAGATTGAGGTTACATTGGCTGAGCTGCTCAACATGTTGAAGACAGCTGAAGGTACTATCCAGAAAGATAAGCCACATATTATGCTTGTTGGTTAGACCAATAAGAAAAGAAAAGCCGGACAAACCTTTAAGAAAGGTAAGCCAAAGAAGCCAGTGAAAAGCGAACCAGTGGTTCATAAGGACAAAGCTAAAGTCAACGATAAAGGTCAGTGTTTCCACTACCAAAAAGAAGGTCACTGGAAGAAAAACTGCAAGATTTATTTAGCAGAAAAAGCGAAGGAGAAGCTTGGTGAAACTTCAGGTATACTCATGATTGATCTTAACTTATCTTATAGAGAATCAACATCTTGGGTATTAGATACTGGATGTATTTTTCATATCTGCAATAACTTGCAGGTGCTAACAAGTAAAAGAAGATTGAATCGCGGAGACGTGGATCTGAGACTTGGCAATAGAGCAAAGGTTGTTGTGTTAGCTATGGGGACATCAAGACTTCAGATGCCGTCAGGAGACTCATTGGAACTAATAGCTTGTTATTATGTTCCAACCATAATTAGGAATATCATATCTATTTCATGTTTAGATAAACAAGGATATTCTATGAAACTTGAGAATAAAGGTTGTTCCATTTATCAAGGAGACAAATTGTTTGCTTCTGGGTATTTAATGAATGGTTTATATTTACTCGATATTTCATATGATGTTTGTCTAGTAAATAAGTCTCTTGAACGATCAGATAAAGATATGAATAAATCATACCTATGGCATTGTAAGCTCGGTCATATAAATGAGAAAAGGATCATTGAGTTGCAAAAGAATGGATATCTTGATCTATTTGATTATGAATCATTCGCAACTTGTGAGGCTTGTCTCATGGGAAAAATGACCAAAGCTCTATTTTCAAGACATGGAGAAAGAGCTAAGGACTTATTGAAACTAATACATAGTGATGTATGTGGTCCAATGTCCACTCATGTTATGGGTGGTTACTCATACTTCGTTTCATTTACTGATGATTTCTCAAGATATGGCTGCATATATTTAATGAAATATAAGTCAAAAGTTTTTGAGAAATTTAAAGAATTTAAAAATGAAATTGAGAACCAAACTGGAAAGAGTATCAAGACTCTTCGATCAGATCGCGGAGGTGAATACTTAAGTACAAAATTCATACAATATCTTAAGAATAATGGTATTATATCTCAGTGGACTCCTCCCTATACACCACAGTTGAATGGTATATCGGAAAGGAGAAATTGTACTCTATTAGACATGGTACGATCCATGATGAGTTACGTTAAACTTCTAATTTCTTTATGGGGATATGCACTAATGACTGCTGCATATCTGTTGAACAAAGTTCCCAGTAAGTCAATATCTTTCACCCCATATGAGATATGGAAAGGGAAGAAACCAGACTTTAAGCATGTTAGAGTCTGGAATTGTCCTTTACATGTCAAAAGACATGATCCAGATAAATTGGATTCAAGGACAGAAAAGTGCAGATTTGTGGGATATCCAAAAGAGACTTTTGGATATTATTTCTATCAGCCTAACGATCAAAAGGTGTTTGTCGCAAAAAGAGCTGTCTTCTTAGAGAAAGAATATCTTTCAAAAGAAGATAGTGTGAGCAAGATAGAACTGGAAGAAATTTTAGACTCACAAATCAGTGCAAGCTCATCTAATGAGCCATTGACTCAAGAATATGTTCAAGATAATACACAAGCAATTCGTAGATCTGGTAGAGTGCCTAAATAACCTAAAAGATATGTCGGACATATCGATAATGGTAACTCAAAAGTGCACTTAAATGAGGATGATGATCTTCAAACCTACCAAGAAGCCAAAAATAGTCAAGAATCAGAGAAATGGCAAGAAGCAATGAATTCAGAAATTCAGTCTATGTATGCCAACCAAGTTTGGAACTTGGTTAATCTGCCAGATGTAGACACGTTAATTTTGACATCATTTCGAGTAAATTTCATATCATATAATAATGCCTCATAATGGTCTGATATTTAATCATTGATTAATTTTTATTGATCCTTTTGAGTGCCGGGTCAAACAGACGTGTTTAAGTTAATCAATTAAATTGATTTTAACTCAAATTATAGTTAAAATATGAAGAAGTCTAAAAGACGTCGACCTGCGTAGACGTTATTTAGAGTTTATTCTTATTTTAACGTTTAAATTTGAATTTAATTAATTGATTAATTTTCTAAAAGGCGTCTGCCAGCTACGACGCGTTTTAGGTTTCCTAAGTTGTTTTTGTCTCTCTTCCGGATGTTTATCCTTATCTTAATTAGTGTAAAAGGCGTCTCTACAAGTCGACGCGTTTTAGCTAATTACAGATAAAGATGAATTTTTTCCGGATATTTATCTTTATCTTAATCAATCTGAAAGGCGTCTTCCATGTTCGACGCGTTTTAGATAATTACAGATAAAGATGAATTAATCTGTATTTATCTGTTGGTTAAGATGGATAAATCCCAGATTTCTCTGTGTAAATCCGCGGATGCCAGGAAGTCCATAAATACCCTGCCTTTTGAATGGGTGATAGAGTTAGAGTTAGAGTTGGAATCAGAGTTAGAGTTGTAACAGAGTTGGAATTAGAGTCGGAATTAGAGTTAGAATTGAGTGAAGATCGAAGAAGAAATCGAAGCAACGACGTCCAAACGCTGAAGAACTAAAGTGTTGTCGGCATCCATTCAAGATCAAGGCTTTACATTCTTCATCTATTTGGCATAAGTTTTTCAATTCATTTCTTCATTCTCTTCACATTTTTATTTTCATTAATCTTGCATCTTTCATCACATCACTCCATGCAACACACACTACACTAGCATCATTTTCAAACCAATTTAAAGGGGTTTCAAAGACCATCCCAACAAGTGAGTTTTCATGTTTAGTTGCATGTTTAAAACTCTGTTTAGAATGGATACTACTTTTGCTTGAATTCTCATTATTATTATTTTTTTCTTTCCATTTCTCAACAAGTACAAAGAAGAATCAAGGGGAGGAAATCAACAAGCAAATAGTAAAGGACTCTGGACGATCCTCAAACTCGACAGCAATCAAAGGAAGAACAAAGAAAAGAAAGGCTCTCTTTCTTCAGCCGGCTGAAGAGGGAGAATCAAGAGCTCAACATCTCCCACGTCCAAACAGGTAGGCGATCAAACTTTTTCTTTTGGAACTTTTAAGTCAAAAGTTTCTGGCGATCACTTAGTTTCCTTTTAATAGGCTTATTTTACATTTAAACAACATAGATTTTTCATGATAATCACACACTCATTTTAAGCACTCACAGCTTTTTTGGCGATCACGGTGGGACTTGGTCTCGCCATCTTTTAGTTTTTTTTGTTCTTACTGTTATCAATCAGGCACCTACAGTGCACCACTTGTGTCTCTCGACACGTCCTCACCAATTGGTGAGTGTTTTTCATTTAGTTGTTATTCCTACGTGCACCGCGTGCACACCCCTGCGGCAAGATCTTACCCTCCCCGTTGATTAGTTGAAAAGTTGTTTTCTGATGAAATGTTGTGTGATTGATTGATATCTTAGTTGTTTATTTGACAAAATCATCATGTTAAAACCTGAAACTAAAAAAATTCTTGCATGAGCTGATTATTTATCGTTTTTATCCTGTTTGAGGAGGAATCAATCCAGAAATTCCTCATGGAAAACTGAACCTGTGACTTGAAAAGCGTCAAGGAACACTAACGCATTTTAAACTGCATCGGTTAACCCAGACGCCTTTCAGTCTAATTTCTCTGCTGCTTGCTATATGAGCTTCTGCGAAAAATTAAGGCTCTATTTGAAAGGCGTCGACCACCATCGATGCGATTCAGGCAGTTTCTTACCTTTTCTTCAGTTCTCAGATTTTTCTGATCTGTGTGCTAATTACCCATTATGTATTAAGCATTAGAGGCCATCCAGGCTGTAGGTCATACGCATTGAGGCTAACACCCTCCTTTTCTTAGGAACACTCTTCTTGACGTCATCAACTCTCTCTGATTGGGTCGGTCCCTCGATCAGACTAGAGTAGTTGGCGTTAAGACCTCCGTAAGTCCCCAAAATCAAGGTATTCCTCCTTGATCATCGGGCTGGTTGTACCAGTTGAAGTCCCAGTTAGATTTTCATAATGTTGTGAGAGAGAGCCATAGAATATAACGGTGGACATTGAACTGAAACTAGGATCCTATCTCTTGAGAGAATTTGTGGTTTAATTAAATCCGAATAACTCAACAAGGAATCTTAAAATCACGCTAAACATCCACTTGTTTGTTTAAATCTCTGTACAACTTGTTTGCCAATCCTTGAAAAAGAATCTAACATCATGCTGCTCCGATCGGGCAAGGACTTGAGCATGGCTCCAGATGCCATTGTCAACTACGAGGGAGATGCTAATGCCCCTCGCGATTCCGATTACAATTTTGAGAGTGGGAGAGATGCTGATGCCTCCCGTAATTTTGTCCCTACTCCAGTTCGGTATGAAGGGAATATCCGAACCCCTCTCTATCATCCTCATGAGCAATATCCTGATCCTCCCCCGCATGTCCCTGTTCTCGACCCTGTCTTCGAGGGGGACATGAATCCTAATGATCCCTCATCTTCTGATTCTTCGGATCTTGTAAATGCTTTGAGAGTTCTCGCCTCCCGTCTGGACCCTCAGCAGTTCGAGGCGATCTAGTCCATTCTGAAGGGGAAGACGCCCATGCAGTCCGTCGAGCCGAATTTTGTGGCTCCCCCTACCATTCCTCAGCAACTTCCTCTTCATCCTCCCTACATTCATCAGGCCATGGAAGGCTTCCATATCACTTCTCGGCCAGCTGGGCCGCAACTTTCATCTTCCAGGCAACCAGCCAGACCGCTGACGCCCGCTTACCAAAATGCCCTCGGGCATGGCAGAAGCTCTACCAGACCTCCTCTTTACTGTCCTCCTTGTCCAACGTACTCTAGGCAACAGGCCTATCAAGTACGTCCACCACCTCCTCCTCCTCAGGCTGATCCCACAACACAAGCATTGCTGGCGAAGATGGAGCGCATGGAGCGCAGTGCCAAATTCTCCCAGCACAGGTCCAACTACTGAGGGCACGCTTTCTCATGAGCAAGTCAGCAGCATGAATAACAACTAGCCCCAGTTTGTGAGGAGTCAACAACAGTACCAAAGGCCACAACAGCCGAACCAGCAGGGGTACAGACAGCAGCCGAACCCTCAGTATCAGCAGCCCCAATATCAGCGGCCTCAGCAGCCGAACCAACAACAACAACAGCCACAGCAGCCGCCGCAACGGCAATTACAGTACCAGCAGACACAACAACAGCAGTATCAGCAACAACAGCAGTATCAGCCGCGCACACCGGCGGCATATCATAATGTCCCTCCTCCTGCTGACTACAACCAACAGAGAAGACCTCTATGCCCAAAGAGGGCAGAGTACCCAGTCCTCCCAGAGTCTTTGGCAGACATTTTCAGCGCTCTAATGGCAGCTAATGCCTTAGTCCTGCCAAGAGAAAAGGCGATCTGGCCCCAGAACGCCGACACGTCTAAGTATTGCTATTTCCATAGGCAACTTGGGCATACCATTGACACATGCTTCCAATTTAGAGATTATATTCATGATCTCAACGAGCAGGGCGGCATAGACTGGGAAGAAATGAAAAAATACATATCAGCCTTAAAAGCAAGAAGACCACAGCAGTAGCAACAAGCAAGAGCACCAGCACAAGCAGCACCACTACCGAACATGGGCATAGTGCAGAACCCGCTCCCGGAGCACCAAAACCAAAACCGCTGACTGTGGGCAATAGTGGAGAATAGAGGACTCTTCCTCTATTTATTCAACGGGTCACATTCTGAGTACCGCAGAGCAACCACCGCGCCGCACCATCCACATACCCAGACCACAGCCCATTACCATCACCCCTATACCAACCCCTGGATATCACTCACCCGCACCCGCTAACCCATTACCCCCACCCGCTTTCCTCAAACCCATTACACCCCACACTCCTACACCTCCACCAAATAACCTACCGCAAACCAATTACGCACCCCTCGTACCATACAGACTGCTGTAGGCACCCAGATCGTCCCCCGCCGCGGCTGCGAGCTTCGGATCGAGGGGTTCTCCGTTCGTCTTAGCACTGCGGCGATTTAGGAAGGGGGTTAGAAATTAAGGTATGATCGCCAGGAGCATTACCTTGCGGTCCCTGTGCTCTGCAGGATTGTAAGAGTGATCGTGTTCTGAGGGAGCAGGAGATGGTGGTTTCCCCTTCTCTTCCTCCGGCCGGCCGAAGGGGGAGAGCTCGGTAGTCCGCGCGCAGAATCTGGTAAGAACCCCTGAAAAGAGAAGACACACAAAGAAACGAAATAGCCCGATTAGAACTGTGATATGTAGAATCTATCCATAAAAATATAAAAACTAACTAGAATTAGAAGGAGACGCACCGGATGGGTGTTTTGGGAGGGAAGGTGACCATATGTTATGGCCACCCACCTCCCGTTTTTTGTTTGAAACCTCTGAGGGAGTAAGGGTTGCTAAGTTATCCTAACATGCATGCATGCAAATAGGGTGCTCGTGTGTGAAAAGTGAAGTGATGTGTTGAACGTGGAAAGAAGAGTGAGAGGGGGAAATGTTACGTAATGGATGAAAAGTGGGAATGCAATGTGGTGAAAAGGAGAAAAGTAAAAGAGGGTTAAGAAGACAAGCCCATTTGGAGTGTGAATGATTCCTCTTGAAGCTCCTCCTGAAGCTTTCTGACTCCTTGCCCGCTCAACTCCTCAAAGCAGACTCACTTGCCAATCTCCTCTGAATCTCTCCACCCAAAAAAACTACTTAACCCCCCCTGCTCGAGGGGACATGGGGGGTTTAAATAGGTGAAGGGAAAATAGGAAAAAAATAGGAGTCTAAATCCCCGTAAATCAACTTATAGCCAATGGAAAGTGGTCAAGGATCGGAGGTGGTGTGCGCGGCAGTCGCCGGAGTGGGGAGTGATCGGAGTAGTGGGGGTGAGGGCGGCGAGTAGAGGAGATCGTGGGGAAGACGAGGTCAAGGTGGTACTTAGGGGAGTGGACGGCCAGCCAACATGCCTTCCAATCCTGTGGAAGGCCAGGTAGCTAGTCTTCCACGAAGTGGTGGAAGGCGGCCCGGGTGGCCTTCGAAGGGTGGTGGAAGGCAAGGGGTGGCCTTCGAAGGATGGTGGAAGGCGGACTGGCTGGCCTTCGAAGGATGGTGGAAGGCGAGGGGTGGCCTTCGAAGGGTGGTGTAAGGCGGGCTGGCTGGCCTTCGAAGAATGGTGGAAGGCGGGCTGGCTGGCCTTCGAAGGGTGGTGGAAGGCGGGCTGGCTGGCCTTCGAAGGGTGGTCCAAAATCGGTGTCTACAACCGCTACTACGCGTACCATTCCCCACTTCGCCCGCCACCACTACCGCTTACCCAGATACCATCCAACCTTCTAAACCACTACTACGCATGCCATTCCCCACTTCATCCACCCCAATCACTTACCCATCCACCATCCAACCGTCTAGACCGTTAATCCGCACCACGCCACCACCACCTAACCCTGTGTCGTCACCCACACCAACCAACTCTGCGGTATTCAAAGTGTCACCCGGACCTTCCACAGTTGAGAACATGCGCTCCGGAGTGGAAGGATTTTCAACAAAGTTTTTCCTCAGTCAATGATCGTTTCGAAGTGTGCGTCGTTAAACACATGAAAACGTTCAATCTAAATTTATCCGGCTCATTCAAATCAAATTTTTAGAAATTTAATAGTGGTGAGTCCGAGTCGATCCACAGGGAGATAGAATCTTAATTTTGAAAACTTTGGAGTTTAGTTATCTAAAAATAGATGAAAATTTAAGTGCACTAATTACTTATTCAAACTAACATTAAATTAACTATTGTTATCTAAAATCAGAATTACATAAATCAAACAAATCTCTTTTTTCTTTTCTCTTTTTTTTTTAAATTAAACACAATCACAATTGAATAATAAACACAACTAAGAAATTATAACAACAAAATAACAATTATTGTTTAATTGTGTAAACCCTTAATTATCATAAATCAAATAACCTAATAAAACATCAATAACTAATAAAACATCATTAATCATCAACTAACTAACAACTAACTCTAATTAAATAACCCATAACTATACTAGAGGGGGAAATAAAAAGAGCAAAACAACAACAATCTGTGGGTCTGCCGGTGCAGTGGACCACAAGGAAAGGGGGTTGGCGCAGTGGACCAGCTGCTGGAGCTGGTGGATGCTGCCGGCTGGTTTGCTGCTGCAGGTGCTGGGGCACGTGGAGGAGCTTGAGAAGGGCTTCACCGCGGCTGGCCAGCATGCATGGAAGAAGCTTGATGGCTGCTGCAGGTTGCTCGGTTGGTGCAGGCTTGGAGAATCCTTGGAAGCTGCTGCGTGGGGCTCGGTTGATGCAGGCTTCAACAAGTGCAGGGCATGCGCATGGGCAGCTGGTGGCTTTGGTTGGTGGAAGCCCGACGTGGAGCGGTTGGCTCGCGGCTGCTGCATGCAAGAGGAGGAAGGAGCCGCTGGTGGTAGGCGTGCATGCAGGTTGCTGCTGGTGAGTTGGTTGGGCGCGTGGAGGTGCTTAGCAGCCGGGTGGAGAAAGCAGCTGCTGGTTGCTGCGTTGCTGCATGCAGGTGGGGGGGCAGGAGGATGTTGCTGGCTGGCGGCTGGAAGCTTGCTGCTGGTGGAAACCGTGAAGGCCTGCACGTTGCTGCTGGAGGGCTGCGCGTAGTCCGCTGGAGGAGCTGCTTGCAGACGCATGCATGCATGTAGCAGCAGGTGCAGTACGTGGAGGAGCATGCAGCAGCTTGCTGGTTCAGGTTTAGAAGAAAGAGAGAAAACAGAGGGAGAGAAGGAGAGAAAACCGAGAGAGGGCAGAGACGGAGAGAGGAAAGAATGCTGGGAAAAATAAAAACGGAGAGAGAGAGAGGAGGAGGAGAAAACGGAGGGAGAGAAAGAGAGAACCAGAGAGGGAAAGAGGAGGGAAATCTGTGGAGGGAGTTGGAGCAGGAGGAGAAAACGAGAGAGAAATCTGTGGAGGGAGAAGGAGGGAAGAGGAGGAAGAGAGTGCTGGAAAACAGAGAGAGAGAGAGAGAACAAGAGGGGTAAGGGTTCGTTAGCTGCGGAGGAGGAACCGGAGAGAGGGAAAAGAAAGAGAGAAACCGAGAGAGGGATGCTGGGGAGGAGTTGCGGTTCACAAAGAATAATGGAGAGGAGAATCTGGGAGAGAGAGGGGGATTATATGGGAGCGAAGAGAGATCGTGTGGAAGAAATTTGGAGAAGGAGTCGGATTCGGATTTGGAGAGGTTTCTTTAAAAAGAGAGAGAGAGAAGATTTTAAAATAAAGAAAGGAAGAGATGTGGCTGATAAATTAGAGAGAAAGAAGGAAATAAATGATTTTTTGGAAACTCCAGAGAAAGAAGGAATCAGAGCAATATTAGGACATCAAATTTCACTTTTACCCCTGCTTTAGTTGAATTTATTGAAATCCGAACACTGGACCTCCCCCAAAATTTTCAGAAACTCCACCAGCTGCACTGCATCATCGGCATGTCCTGTTCACATAAAATAAATATAAATTAGCGCATTATTATAAAAATATCTTCATATTTATTCATTTCGTCTCGGTTTTGTCGAAAAATCGTAAATGCGCTATGCTCCTTTAATCACATGAAATGACGATGTTTTTAAGTCAGAATTTGATAAAATTGGTACCGTTGGACTTGTTACACAATTATCTATCATTTCATGCTATTTTACAGATAAAAATATGAGTATGATGCATATGATTGCCTTTAAATGATCAATTTAACACTTTATCACACTCCCCAACTTACTCATTGCTAGTCCCTTAGCAATGCAAATAAGGAAAAGTTATGACACACAATGAATTATCATGCTTCATTTGTAGTATCTTTCACGATCAATTTAAGTGGTAGCCGATTGGTTAAGCTAAAAGTTTTCATATCCCACAATATTTTGATTCAGACAGGTGATTGTGTATGAAATTTGACATACTTAGAACTCGTTTCCGACCTTTCTGGTATATATTCTTGTCTTTACTACCCTTTAGATAAGACTTCTTGGGGAGGAGAAGAGAATAAAAATTCCCGTCCCAACTTAGCACTTTTCACGACTTGGTCATATTTTTGGTACGATGGACTTTTTAGCGTGGCATTTTTTCATTTTATTGTACTTTTGCTTTTGAGAGTGCATACTTTTTGCCACTCTCTTTGAATTGTCTGAGGAGAGGTGCGTACTTTTTGCCACCTACCTTCCTTTAGCTCTTTTAACGCCTTCTATTGCCTTTAGTGTTTACAGCTATCCATTTTAAATGACCGCCTCTTTTAGAGTGCTGAGTGGGACAGTCCCCTATTACGGATCCTACGCATTCCTTTCGTTCAACCCAAAAGAAAAATTAGAATAAGTAGTCTTATCCTTGAGGTTAATTCTAGCAATTCTATACTTTTAAGATCTTCCATTTATTCTAAGTTGCTGTGTGTGTGTGAAAATCATCCTGCCGTGAACTTTTGTAAAGTGGGATATTTAAACTTTGAAGGTTCTTTAACCAATGTGACTAACAGAAAACTGATTTGTTTAAGATTTACTTAATGAAACATGATTTTCATGCAATTTTCCTAGGATGTGAAAAGAAGTTTTTGAAAAAATTTGACTATTTTTTCAGTGAAAGATATTAGTTTTCTTCAAAAGATTTCCAATAAATACATGTCAAATTGATTGTCCCACCCCCCAACTTGATTGACATTGTCCTCAATGGCATAAAAGATATGAAAAACGCGCAGCCAGAAGAGAATTTGTAAAGGAGCGAAACAACCTATAATGAAGAGGAGGCGACATACCCACGACAACTGCTGCTCAGGGACCTAAAATGAAAGAAATACAAAAGCTGAAGTAAAATATTGGGTTGCCTCCCAACAAGCGCTAAGTTTTATCGTCTTCAGCCAGACGGAAGTTCAGTTAGTGGGGATCACTCAGTTCTATGGATTCAGGTGGCTCATTTTGAAGATTTTCAATGAATGGTTTCAACCGTTGACCATTAACAGTAAAAGTGTTCCCACTCTTGGGATTTAGAATTTTGACGGCTCCATGATCGAAGGCTTTAACGACCACGAAGGGTCCATCCCATCTGGATTTCAGTTTTCCAGGAAATAGGCGAAGCCTAGAATTAAATAGTCAAACTTTCTGATTTGGACGAAAGGATTTTCTGACAATATGTTTATCATGAAAAGCTTTAGTTTTGACTTTATAAATCTTTGAATTTTCATAGGCCTCATTGAGCAACTCTTCCAGCTCACTCAGTTGTAAGGTTCGGTGGGAACCAGCTTGGGCTAGGTCCAGATTGACTTGTTTGATGGCCCAATAATCCCTATGTTCCAATTCCACCGGAAGGTGGCACGCTTTTCCAAAAACTAGGCGATAAGGAGACATGCCAATAGGAGTTTTGTAAGCGGTCCGATAGGCACATAAAGCATCATCCAATCTTTCAGACCAATCTTTTCTATCGAGCCTAACGGACTTTTGCAGAATATTCTTGATCTCCCTATTAGAAACTTCCACTTGGCCACTGGTTTTGGGGTGATAAGGGGTAGCTACTTTGTGATTAATCCCATATTTCTTAAGCAAAGCTCGAAATTGGTAATTCGTGAAATGCGTTCCTCCATCACTTATGATAACTTTAGGCCACCCGAACCGAGAAAAGATATTCTTCTGAACGAATATAATGACCACTTTATGATCATTGGTTCGGGTGACTACTGCTTCAATCCATTTTGAGATATAATCCACCGCTACCAGAATATATGTATGTTCAAAAGAGGGTGGAAAAGGTCCCATAAAGTCAATTCCCCAAACATCAAAGACTTCAACCACCAAGATTGGGTAGAGTGGCATCATATCCCTTTTCGCCATATTTCCTACGGCCTGACATCGGAGGCAAATTTTGCTCAATTCATGTGCATCTTTGAAAAGTGTGGGCCAGTAAAAACCACTTTGTAGGACTTTGGCTGCAGTTTTCTTTCCTGAGAAGTGGTCCCCACAGGCCAGATTATGACAGAAGTTAAGAACACTCTGTTGTTCTTCTTCAGGGACACATCGCCTAATGATTTCATCCGGACAAAATTTGAATAATTCAGGATCCTCTCAGAAATAATATTTTTCCTGAGAAAAGAATTTGTCCTTTTCACTTTTAGTCCATCCTTCCGGAAGCTGATTAGTCACCTTGTAATTGACAATATGAGCATACCAAGGTGTAGCAGTTTGAGAAATGGTCAGTAGATGCTCATCAGGAAAGGAATCAGTGATTGGTGTACTTTCAGAGATTGGAATTCGGGATAGGTGGTCAGCTACCACATTGTCAGAACCCTTCTTATCCCGAATTTCCAAATCGAATTCCTGAAGGAGTAAGATCCATTTAATAAGCCTAGGCTTTTCATCCTTCTTGGTCAACAAGTATTTCAGAGCTGAGTGATCATAATAGATTATGACTTTTGCCCCGAAAAGATAAGATCTGAATTTTTCTAGGGCAAAAACCATAGCTAACAATTCCTTTTCTGTGGTGGTATAATTTATTTGAGCATCTGCAAGGGTGCGACTTACATAATATATCACCACGGGACATTTGTTGATTCTTTGTCCCAAAACTGCACCGATAGCATAATCAGAGGCATCGCACATGATTTCGAAGGGTAATGACCAATCTGGAGATTGAAGAATCGGGGCTTTGGTTAAAGATTCCTTCAGAGAATTAAATGCCTTGATGCAAGATTCATCCATTTGGAAAGGAACGTCCTTAGCTAGGAGAAGAGTTAGAGGCCGGGCAATTTGAGAGAAATTGTGGATAAACCGGCGATAGAAACCGGCATGGCCAAGGAATGAACGGATCTGTCTGACCGAGGTGGGCGGAGGGAGATTGGATATGAGATCGATCTTAGCTTTATCTACCTCTATCCCCCTTTCAGACACAATGTGGCTTAGAACAATGCCCTCTCGAACCATGAAGTGGCTCTTTTCCCAACTAAGTATCAGGTTGGTGTCTATGCATCTTGCTAGCACCTGTTTAAGATTTTCCAGGAAATTTTCAAAAGAGTCCTCGAAGATTGAGAAGTCATCCATGAAAACTTCGAGGAATTTTCCCACAATATCGGAGAAGATAGCCATCATGCACCGTTGAAATGTGGCTGGTGCGTTGCATAATCCAAATGGCATCCTTCTAAAAGCAAACGTGCCATAAGGGCATGTGAAGGTGGTCTTTTCTTGATCTTCCGGGTAAATAGCCACTTGATTGTACCCGGAGTATCCATCTAAGAAGCAAAAGTACTTCTGGTCCGATAACTTTTCCAGAATCTGGTCCATGAATGGGAGTGGAAAGTGGTTCTTCTTAGTCATGAGATTCAACTTTCGGTAATTAATGCACACTCTCCATCCCGTGGTGAGCCTAGTGGGTACCTCTTCTCCATGATCATTCTTAATAACTGTTAATCCAGATTTCTTGGGTACCACTTGAGTTGGGCTGACCCATTTACTGTCTGATATTGGGTAAATAATACCCGCATCCAGCCATTTCACAACTTCCTTCTTCACTACTTCTTTCATATTGGGATTAAGCCGCCTTTGCATCTCCCGACTGGGCTTAGAATTCTCTTCCATATAGATATGATGCATGCAAATGGACGGGCTAATTCCCTTTAAATCTGCCACCGACCATCCAATAGCACCCTTGTGGTCTTTGAGGACCTCGGTTAATTGGGCCTCCTGCGGGATGTGAGATTTGCCGCAATGATGACCGGGAGAGTTTGGTTCGGGCCCAAAAAGATATACTTGAGAGACTCAAGTAATGGTTTGAGTTCAAGTTCAGGAGGATCCTCTAAAGATGGTAAAGCGGGCTCAGACTGTAAGGCTGGTAAAGGTTCAACCTTGGGCCAAGATGTTAATGGGCCAGGAGAGTCCTTTAAAGTGTTGGCTTCCTCCAAAAGGTCATATGTGGACATCTCATTCTCTTCAACCAGATTATCCAAGACATTAATAGTATGACATTCTTTTTCATGATCTGGGTATTGAGATGCTTTGAAGACATTAATCTGGACCTTTTGACCCCCAAATGAAATGTCCATTATGCCAGTTTCACAATTTATATTAGCTTTGACAGTGGCTAAGAATGGACGACCTAAGATGATCGGGGTGTGAATGAGTTCCTCAGGTAATGCCATATCCAGAATAAGAAAATCCACGGGAAAATAACAATCATGAACCTTCACAATAACATCCTCAATTAATCTCCGTGGAATTTTCACAGACCTATCAGCCAACTGCAAGATGATGGGTGTGGGCTTTAATTCTCCAATATCAAATTTCTCATAAATGGCTGTTGGCAATAGATTTACACTCCCACCTAGATCCAATAAAGCTCTATCAAATGTAACTCCAGCTAAGTCACATGAAATTAGAGGTGCTCCAGGATCCTTTAACTTCTTGGGTAAATGATTCATCACAATTACACTAACGTCCTCAGAAAGCTGAACCTTTTCGAGTGCCATTCTAGATTCTCTTTGTGGAATACATAATTCCTTGAGAAACTTAGCATAAGCTGGCACATGCTTGATGGCATCGAGGAGTGGAATATTAATTTAGACTTGTTTGAACAAATCCAACAACTCCTCATTCTGGGCCAGTTTCTTCCTGGTATTGGGCTTAGCTAACAAGGCATTAGGAAATGGCATCCTAGGTTTATAAGAACTTGGGCCTTCATCAATCTTCCCTTTTCCTTTCAGATCCTCCTCCAACTTCTCTATGTTGGGTTCAGTCTCACTATCACTTTCAATTTCCTGAGGCCCATCAGTGGAACCTTTGGCTAACTCTCCATCTGCGTGTGGTTTTTCTAAACTTCTCCCACTCCTAAGGGCTGAAATGGCCTTAGCATTCTCAAATTGTGGCCCTTTAGGCTGTGATACCGGGCCAGGCTGAGGTAAAAGGCCCGATTGCTATGGAAAACCCGGAGGTTGATTCCTTGGATTGGCAACGGGTTGATTAGGAAGTTGGCCTACTTCTCTTCTCATCGCGGCCTCAGCTAGTTGGCCCATTTGACTTTCCAACTTAGCAATGGATTGTTGCTGGGTCAAAATCAGTTGTTGGAGTTGAGTGAATTTATCATCAAAGTTGGGCTGAGGAGGTTGTTGGTAAGTAGGTGGAGGATGGTATTGGGTTGGCTGTCCTGATTGGAATGAGTGGTAGTGGGCCGGTTGACCTGATTGATACTGGGCCGATTGACCTGATTGATATGGGGCCGGTTGACCTGATTGATATTGGGTTGGTTGAGAAAACTGGGCTTGAGATCCCCTAGCCTGAACATTTCCATAGAAATTAGATTGTTGTTGGAATGAATTTTGTGGCTTTGGGGCTTGATGCATGGGAGGATTGGATATTGGTAATGGGGCCTGCTGATTCTTCCAAGAGAAATTAAGGTGATTTCTCCAGCCAGGATTGTAAGTATTTGAGAATGGATCATTATTGGGCCTGGAGAATCCCTGGGCAGCCTGAACTTGTTCTTGAATGAATGGTGGAAGTTGGGCCGCAGTTGGACATTCATTCACTTGATGGGTTGGACTTGCACATAAGGCACAAATGTCATGATTAACAGATGATGGGCCTTCATATGGACTAGATTGTGTTGGGTAAGTAGGCTCTTGCTTGTTTAAGGCCAGGAGTTGGTCTAGTTTCTGGGCCAAGATGTCTACCTTATCCAATTTCTGATTAATCAGATTTATGTCCATTATAGATTCGGGCTCTCCACGGGCCTTAAGTTCATACATTCCAGTCCGCTTAGACGGCCCAACAGACCTTTCATAAGATGATAATGAGGCATGATTAATGGAATTTTCATTTAACATCTCAAACAGATCATAGGCCTCATCTTCATTTTTTATCATAAGTGCCCCTCCGCATGAAGCATCCACCATCTGTCTGAACTGTTCAAACAATCCTTCATAGAATGCTTGGACAATTTGCCATTTTGAAAGCCCATGATGAGGGCATTTTCTAAGCAATTCTTTCAGTCTTTCCCAAGATTCATGGATCAATTCCACGGGAGTTTGGGTAAAACTCGTGATGGCCCTTCTCATGGTATTGGTCCGCCCGATGGGATAGAACTTCTTGAGAAATTCTTTCTACATCTCTTCCCATGTCCTAATGGGCCTTCCTATAGTTCCCAACCAATATTTAGCCTTGTCCTTTAATGAAAAGGGAAATAAGGTCAATTTAAGGCCATCATCGATGAAATTCTGGATTTTCACCGTGGAACAGATTTCTAGAAATTCATTCAGATGCTTATAAGGATCTTCATTAGTATTCCCATAAAAGGATGGGAGCATCTGAATGGTGCTAGATTTGATTTCATATTAATTGGCTGGATTCTGAGGAAGATGAATACATGATGAAGGTTGATATCAATTTGGAATGAAGTAGTCCTTCATTTGCTTTGGTGGGTCCTGATTATCAGCCATTGGATCTTGTGGTGGATTTCTTTGATGTAGGATTATTTCTATTTCGGCAAGTGGTCCTAGAAGGTTAGGATTTTGAGATCTCCTACTTTGCATGCACTAGGACTGATGGAGAGAAGATTTTGTTTTCTTTCTCTTTTTCTTTTTTTTTTTTTCTTTTTTTATGCAGACAATTTTGAAAAACAAATTAACCTAATGATCTAATGTTAACCTAGACTCTCTATGTGAATTTTCTTACAAAGTGAATGCAGTCCACCTCGAGTCACAACCACAATCAGTCAACGGCCAGGTAAGAGGTGGGGTAGTGGGAGGCTCTCCCTACTTTCGTAGGGACCTAATTAGAGAACCACTTTCCCGCTTAGACGTTTGCCTTTTTACCTCTACCCTAGACACCGTTGCCAAAAATGGAGGCAACCCGAGATTTAAACCACTCACGGTGTAAACCTTAGATTCTCTTTCGACTTGCTTTTAATTGGATTAGGAAATGCCAATGCAAGGAAGGTGATTTGTGGGCTAAGGAAGGGTAATCAAATCCCTACCTTGTGTGGTTAAAGTTGCTGCCCTTAATGTCTTTTTGGATGCAATACAAGGCAACAAATCCATGCAAGGTGTGTTGATGCAATCATGAATGACTTGCTAAAATTGAAACACGTACCTTTCCCCCGCAATCTTCAACAATTTATGGAAATAACTGTGAAAGGAAACTAACTCATGCTTTCCTAGGATGATGAATGCCTAGCATGAAAGCTTTCTAATCTTAGCAATGAAGGTTTTCAAATTTGGATGTTCCTCTTTTTGTTTCTTTTTTTTTTAGTTAATGGAAACTTATCTAAACTAGAAACTACAAAAAAAAGGAAACTAACTAGAATAAGGAAATTGAAACATAGAAAGTTGGAACACACTGACCATGATTTCGCTTTCCTTCTTTTTTTTTTTTTTTTTTTCAATATACTTGCAAAAATAAAAGAAATAAGGTTAGCTAAAGAACAATTACACTAAAGCCAAGATAATCAAAATTAAAAATCTAAGTCCCCGGCAACAGCGGAAAAAATTGATCGTTTCGAAGTGTGCGTCGTTAAACACATGAAAACGTTCAATCTAAATTTATTCGGCTCATTCAAATCAAATTTTTGGAAATTAATAGTGGTGAGTCCGAGTCGATCCACAGGGAGATAGAATCTTAATTTTGAAAACTTTGGAGTTTAGTTATCTAAAAATAGATGAAAATTTAAGTGCACTAATTACTTATTCAAACTAACATTAAATTAACTATTGTTATCTAAAATCAGAATTACATAAGTCAAACAAATCTCTTTATTCTTTTCTCTTTTTTTTTAAATTAAACACAATCACAATTGAATAATAAACACAACTAAGCAATTATAACAACAAAATAACAATTATTGTTTAATTGTGTAAACCCTTAATTATCATAAATCAAATAACCTAATAAAACATCAATAACTAATAAAACATCATTAATCATCAACTAACTAACAACTAACTCTAATTAAATAACCCATAACTATACTAGTGGGGGAAATAGAAAGAGCAAAACAACAACAATCTGTGGTTCTGCCGGTGCAGTGGACCACAAGGAAAGGGGGTTGGCGCAGTGGACCAGCTGCTGGGGCTGGTGGATGCTGCCGGCTGGTTTGCTGCTGCAGGTGCTGGGGCACGTGGAGGAGCTTGAGAAGGGCTTCACTGCGGCTGGCCAGCATGCATGGAAGAAGCTTGATGACTGCTGCAGGTTGCTCGGTTGGTGCAGGCTTGGAGAATCCTTGGAAGCTGCTGCGTGGGGCTCGGTTGATGCAGGCTTCAACAAGTGCAGGGCATGCGCATGGGCAGCTGGTGGCTTTGGTTGGTGGAAGCCCGACGTGGAGCGGTTGGCTCGCGGCTGCTGCATGCAAGAGGAGGAAGGAGCCGCTGGTGGTAGGCGTGCATGCAGGTTGCTGCTGGTGAGTTGGCTGGGCGCGTGGAGGTGCTTAGCAGCCGGGTGGAGAAAGCAGCTGCTGGTTGCTGCGTTGCTGCATGCAGGTGGGGGGGCAGGAGGATGTTGCTGGCTGGCGGCTGGAAGCTTGCTGCTGGTGGAAACCGTGAAGGCCTGCACGTTGCTGCTGGAGGGCTTCACGTAGTGCGCTGGAGGAGCTGCTTGCAGACGCGTACGTGCATGTAGCAGCAGGTGCAGTACGTGGAGGAGCATGCTGCAGCTTGTTGGTTCAGGTTTAGAAGAAAGAGAGAAAACAGAGGGAGAGAAGGAGAGAAAACCGAGATAGGGCAGAGACGGAGAGAGGAAAGAATGCTGGGAAAAATAAAAATGGAGAGAGAGAGGAGGAGGAGAAAACGGAGGGAGAGAAAGAGAGAACCAGAGAGGGAAAGAGGAGGGAAATCTGTGGAGGGAGTTGGAGCAGGAGGAGAAAACAAGAGAGAAATCTGTGGAGGGAGAAGGAGGGAAGAGGAGGAAGAGAGTGCTGGAAAACAGAGAGAGAGAGAGAGAGAGAACAAGAGGGGTTAGGGTTCGTTAGCTGTGGAGGAGGAACTGGAGAGAGAGAAAAGAAAGAGAGAAACCGAGAGAGGGATGCTGGAGAGGAGTTACGGTTCACAAAGAATAATGGAGAGCAGAATCTGGGAGAGAGAGGGGGATTATATGGGAGAGAAGAGAGATCGTGTGGAAGAAATTTGGAGAAGGAGTCGGATTCGGATTTGAAGAGGTTTCTTTAAAAAAAGAGAGAGAAGATTTTAAAATAAAGAAAGGAAGGGATGTGGCTGGGAAATTGGAGAGAAAGAAGGAAATAAAGGATTTTTGAGAAACTCCAGAGAAGAAGGAATCAGAGCAATATTAGGACATCAAATTGCACTTTTATCCCTGCTTTAGTTGAATTTATTGAAATCCGAACACTGGACCACCCCCAAAATTTCCAGAAACTCCATCAGCAGCACTGCATCATCGGCATGTCTTGTTCACATAAAATAAATATAAATTAGCGCATTATCATAAAAATATCATCATATTTATTCATTTCGTCTCGGTTTTGTCGAAAAACTGCAAATGCGCTATGCTCCTTTAATCACATGAATTGACGATGTTTTTAAGTCAAAATTTGATGAAATTGGTACCGTTGGACTTGTTACACAATTATTTATCATTTCATGCTATTTTGCAGATAAAAACATGAGTATGATGCATATGATTGCCTTTAAATGATCAATTTAACAGTTTATCAATCAACAGTTAGAGACGGCCCGTAACAGCCGTCGGAGGAAGCACACAATGAAGAGAGTGCACCAGGCACTCAATATGATTTGTTGAAACATCTGGACCGAACACCGGCACAGATCTCCGTGCTTGAACTAATTAAAAGATCAAAGAGTCACCAAGAAGCCCTGATGGAATATTTGCAGAAGGTGATGGTCAACGAGGACGTGCCGCTGGAAAAGATTGTAGCACTATTAGTTTCTCAGGGGGATCAGCCCTCCATTTCATTTCACACATCGGAACTAGTACCGCCAGCAGCCAGAAGCATGGCTCTGAGCATCACGGTCAACATCTACAAGAAGGCTGTAGATGCATGCCTAGTAGACACATGGGCTTCAATCAATGTTTTACCTCCGAAGACCCTGGAGCTGTGTGGTGTGTCCAAGGAGAAATGGCTGTCTAGCCCCATCTCTATGACAGCATATGATAACTCCACCCGTTCCCCTCTGGGAATGGTTTATTTGAAAGTGGACCTAGGCCCTGTAAGTCATGTTGAAGTTGTATTTCACATTCTGGAAATCGACCCCTCTTTGAATGTCATTTTGGGTCGTCCTTACATAAAAACTCTCGAGGCGATTCCCTCCATGAATCACCAATGCCTCAAATTCCCCTTTAAAGGACGAATCGTTAAAGTTGCGAGCATGCCGATCCTTGCTGCTGCTCATTCTTTGAATATCAAACTTGCTTCTTTACCTGGCCAACAACCTTTTCTGTCGGTATTACAGGTCTACCATCCAGTGGCTGATCTTATAAAAACTGCCACTATTACTCCTTATCCATTAAATGCCATAAAGAGGGGGAAGTGCATGAGTACCCTAGGATTGAGAATAATGATGAAGAATGGCTATCAGCCTGGAAGAGGTCTGGGCACACAGTTACAAGGCAGGACCACTCCTGTCAAAGACCACCGAGGAGCACCTGGAAGCGGCCTAGGCTATAGGCTAAGAAAACCGAAGCAGGACATTGTTCAGCAGGCAGAGCATAAAGATGGTCAGAAAGTTTGGGAGACAATGTCTACACCGCCCAAGGAAGGTCGAGATCCCCTAACATGGACCTTGTATACACATTTTGTAAAGGGGCCCATAATTAGCCATGACAACACAATGGTCATTACTTCGTGTTTTGACCTCCACGATATATATGGGAGAGACTTGACTAGGCATTGCTCAGAACTACTCACGTACCAGTCCTTGGAGGCTCTGCGGCCTATGAAGAGGAGGAAATTCCAAGAACCTGAATGTGAATGGTACAGGTGGTTCGATTTAAGAGACATCTACATCGCACTGAACAGGTTGTTTCTCGATCTTGCAGAACCCAAGTGGCCACCACAGATTGATGAGCTGATCGAAAGTCCCGGTGCTATCTTTGACAAACAGATACTGCTATCAGAAGAGACCGATGAAGGGGAGCCAGATGACCCCTACGAAGCTGGCTACACGACAGATCTACTCTGGAGGGGGACTTATCCTTCTCATGTTTTCATGCTTCACACCTTGTTTCGCACTTTGCTCCTGACCCCGACCTAGTCGCGGGTCATTATTGAAGATGTTCCACAGGCTCCGCTCGTCATGATTACTCTGTCCCCACGGGACTTCATTCCACCACCTCCTCTCGATCTAGAGAGGATGTATGATTTAATCTGGGACATACTGCTGTATGATCTCCCTAATCCTTTGGCCTTGGTGCCACTTCCTCTATCTAATTCCCCTTCTATTCATGTTCATTCCTGTTTTATGCTTAACTCCTCTATTGTCCAAAAAAAACGCCATTTTGGCAACAAATTCTTCCCAGGTCCTCATTGAGGAAACTTCTTACTTGTCTGATCACACCCTATTGCGTGGGTCTTTCGGTCAAGATTCTCTTCTAGATCTACTCTGCCCCTCCCCTCGAGAGGATTCTCTTGTATTTCCATTTGTATCCCATGATTTTCATTCTGCTTCATCTTCTTTAGGTCAGGATAGGGAGTTTAGTGAAGTTAGGCAGTCTAGTTCTTGGCAGGTTAGTCAGATTAGGAAGTCTAGGAAGTCTAAAGGCAGGCGAATTCCAGATAGATATCTTCAGGACTTAGCTGATAGATGCCTTTCTTGCTCTTTTACCCCCAGTTATTAGAAAATCCAATTTAGATGCCAGAAGATTGTACGGACGATGAGTCAATCAATGATGGGTATGGGGTATATGAGTTAATACATGAAAAAGACCCCATTGTCGAAGATGAGGAAGATGACGAGGATGTGGCTGAGGCATATGTCAGTGGAGTGAAGAGATTCGATGAACCCTCGGCTGCCGTAAAAGAGCCCACCAAAGAAATCAATTTAGGGACTGAAGACGAACCTAAGGTTGTCCTCGTCAGCAAGAATCTCCCCATAGAGGATGAGGAGGCAATGGTACAAGTACTTAAGGACTATAAGGACACTTTTGCCTGGAGTTATGAAGATATGCCGGGGTTAGACTCATCTTTAGTTGAATATAGGTTGACATTAAAGGATGGAGCTAGCCCGGTCAAGTAGAAATTAAGGCGATTCCATCCGCAAATGGCCCTAAAGATGAAGGAAGAGGTCGACAAATTACATAAAGCCAAATTCATTAGAGTTGTCCTTTATCCACAATGGGTGGCTAACATAGTCCCGGTTATGAAGAAGGACGGGAAGGTCAGAATTTACATTGACTTCGGCGATTTGAACCGGGCATGTCCTAAAGATGATTTTCCATTACCTCATATTGATGTACTTATTGACAACACTGCTGACTATGAGACTCTATCAGTTATGGATGGGTTTTCGGGGTACAATCAGATTAAATTGGCAGAAGAAGATCAAGAGAAGACATCATTCACTACACCTTGGGGAACATACTGCTATGTCGTCATGCCATTTGGATTAAATAATGTTGGAGTCACTTATCAGAGGGCTATGATGGCAATATTTCATGACATGATGCACATAGATCTAGAAGTGTATGTGGATAATTTATTGGTTAAATCTAAGACAAAGACTGAGCACGCCAAAGTTTTGGCGAGAGTGTTAGAGAGATCAAGGGAATATCAGTTAAAGATGAACCCCAAGAAATGTGTATTCGGGGTATCTTCAGAGAAATTACTTGGATTCATCGTTAGCAAGCGGGGAATTGAGATCGATCCCAATAAGGCGAAGGCTATCAGAGAAATGCCGCCTCCCAAAAACTTGAAGGAATTGAGAGGATTAATCGGGAGGTTGCAATTTATTCGTCGTTTTGTCTTCCAGCACTCACAAAGGTGTAAGCCGTTTTACGAGCTTACCAAGCCGGGAGTCAAATTCAATTGGGACGATAAGTGTTAGGAGGCGTTCGATGGATTAAAGAATTATTTAGCAAGTCCTCCTATTTTGAGACCACTATCTCCAGGCAAACCATTGATACTTTACATTTCTGTCCTGGATGATGTCGTGGGGGCTGTCCTAGCACAAGAGGATAAAAAAGGAAAAGAGAGGGCAGCCTACTATATCTCTAAACTTCTCAACCCCGCTGAACAGAGATACACAGCAATGGAAAAGACATATGCAGCATTGGTCTGGGTTGTTCAGAAATTGAAGCATTATTTTCTGGCCCATGAAGTCCATCTCATCGCTAGGACGAATCCGATCAAATTTCTTCTGGAAAAATATGTTCTTACTGATAGGTTAGCGTGATGGCAAAGCTTTCTATCTCAATTCGATATCACTTACATTCAGCAGAAAGCGATCAAGGGCTATGCCATAGCGGAACATCTCGCTCACCACCCCCTTCCTCATTTTGATCCAGTGCGATCAGAATTTCCGGATGAGGAATTGATGTTCATAAACCAAATCAAAGATGATATGTGGACTCTATATTTTGACAGAGCTCTGAATTCTCATGGAAAGGGGATCGGTATCGTTCTATTATCACCTGAAGGTGTCACCATTCCATAAGCCTTTCAGCTTGACTTTCCAGTCACCAACAATATAGCTGAATACGAGGCACTCCTTGCTGGCCTCGAGGCTGCTCACTTCCATGGTGCCACCAGATTAGGATTGTGGGTGATAGCCAACTGATTCTTCGCCAAGTGCTGACTAAGTATCGAACTCTTGATCCCAAACTCGAGCCTTATCAAGAACTTATTTCTGCTTATTCAAAGCTTTTCACGAAATTGATCTTTGTCCATGTTCCTAGAAATCAAAACATCTTAGTTGACGCTCTAGCTTCATTGGCATCCTCTCTTGATTTTCCGATCAGCAGGCAATCCGAATCAATCATAGTTCATAGGCGTCTTTCACCTGCCGTGAAAGACCCTTCATTTCTTAGAACTAAGGAGAAGCTGTTGAAGAATGTCAGGAACGGAGATATCGTGGAAAAGAGAGAAATCATGCTGATAGAGCTGTTAGAAGAGATGGATGATGAACATAAGCCATGGTACTATGAAATTGCCAAATATTATGAAGATCAATCATATCCTGAGGAAGCTACAACTGAGGAGAAGAGAGCTATCAGGAGAGTTGCTCAAAGATACACCCTGGATGGGGGAGCACTGTACAAGAGAGGTTTTAATGGAGTTCTTCTAAGATGTCTAGACGAAGATGAGCTTTGGAAGGTTATGGAAGGAGCTCATAGTGGAGTTTGTGGTGGTCATGTTAATGGACAAATACTAGCAAAGAAGATCCTCAGACAAGGATTTTATTGGCCAACCATGGAAGAAGACTGTGTAGGATATGTCCGTAGGTGTGCTAAGTGTCAACTTCACGCCGACAAAATTCATTCTCCCGCATCTTCACTCCATCCTGTTTCCTCTCTATGGCCTTTCTCCATGTGGGCTTTCGATGTCATTGGACCCCTTGGTAATCCAGATTCCGGCATCAAGCAAAAATCTTTCATTCTCACGGCAACGGAATACTTTACCAAGTAGGCGGAAGCTGAAGCATACATGGAAATCAAAGCATCAACCGTCTGCAAGTTCATCATGAAGAACATCATCACCAGATTTGGAATCCCAAACACCATCATCACCGACAACGGACTGCAGTTCGTGTCACAAGAATTGAAGGACCTCTGCAACATGTATAGAATTGCATTGCACCATTCATCTCCTTATTATCCGCAAGGCAATGGCCAAGCAGAGGCAACTAATAAGACTTTGATAAAAATCATCAAAAAGACGTACAAATCTAACAAATTCACAGACTGGCCAGAAAAATTGGTTGAGGCTCTATGGGCCTACCGAACTTCAATCCGCACGCCCACTGTGCAAACTTCTTATTCCTTAACATTTTGAATGGAGGCGGTAGTTCCATACGAGATCCTTGTACTATCGTTAAGAGTACAATTGAACAAGGAATTTTCCATTGATGAACACCGTTCAGCACTCCTTGCTCAATTGGAACTCTTAGATGAGAGAAGATGGTCAGCTACTAATCATGCAAGAGTTTATCAAAATAGACTAGTACGTTTTTATCAAAAGAAAGTCATTGAACATAAGTTCAAAGTTGGTGAAATGGTCGTCAAAAGGATTTTTGTAAAACCTGGTGGTCCACGTTCTAAGCTCCAACCCAACTGGGAAGGACCTTATGTTATATCGCACGCTTTTCCTAGTAACGCTTACCGTCTTGTCAATGTAGAAGGAGAAGAGCTAACTTACCCCTGGAACGGTTTACATCTTAAGAAATACTATCCTTAGGTTAAAGAGTCGATCAGCACGGTACAAAGACCAGTGGAATCAGAAAATTTATAAACTCAAATTCCCTTATTAGTCTGGATAATTTAACTTCAAACACATTACTACACACACTGACACGTTTGATTCGTGAGTAATAAGAGATGCCAAGTCCTAAAGAATATCGAAAGCTTGACTAAAAGTGTAAAGTACAAATCATCCCTTTTAAAACAAAGTTATGTTTTACACTCGGCCCATGATGTCGGAACAAGGCTTAGAATAGACTACCAAGAATACCCGCCATCTTAGTAGGAGGCCGTCATAAAAAAAATGGAGGAGATCCAACCCAAAGAAAAGAATAGAAAAGTAAAAGGCAAAAGCCAAACGTCAAATCAAAAGGCCATCACATTACAAACATTGCATCAAGGCCATCAAATGAAAGGGAACGCAAGGTCGATAAATACCCCGGAAAGAAAATGACCGAACCCCAACAGATATTAGGGTAGGAAAGGAACATCTTTTTAGGTCTCCAGAACCTTCTCATAGGCTCTCTAAACCTATTCTTCCTTTCTTTCTAAAGAGGCGTACTCCAAACTTAAGGAATGGCTTAGATTGACTGAAGGTCAAATCATCAAATGGGATCACGAATGGAAACACAAGTTCAAACACGATGGGTATAAGTTAAATTATTGAGGAGCAATTTGAGAATTAAGTTAATAAATGAATATGATCTTTTGATCTGAGTACCATGCTGGTCTTTTAGTTCACATCATATTTCAAAAGTCAAAAAAAATACATATTTCAAAAATAAAAATAAAATACATATGTCAAAAGCCCAAAAAATATATATATGTCAAAATCCAAAAAAAATTACATACTTCCAAATCCAAAAAAATACATACCCCAAAAGTTCAAAAAAAAATACATATTTCAAAAATCCAAAAAAAATACATATTTCAAAACCCAAACAAAAGTGAACATTTCAAAACAAACAATTTTTTTTTTTTGCTTATTGCATGTTTCATTCCTTTTATTTTTAACAAGCATCTGTCTGCTTGTATGTTGCATTTTGCTTAAGTTTGATTATTCACATTACCTTTGTTGATAGAGGCTATGCCCCTTGACCCTTCCACTGAGAAAAAAAAGATTGATCGACCATTCATTTGGTCAGGCAAGGGGCTAAGCCGGAACAGATACTTAACCTGTTTGTTGAGTAATGTGCAGGACACAAGGCAAACGCATGGAACACAAAGTTTGAGGCAAAAGTTTTGTATATATATATATCAAAAGTGTTTCTTACATAATACACAAAAGAAAGACAAAATACATGAGCCCTCAAGGCTGGCTCTCTCCTGCCCCCTCGTCGAGCTGACTCTGAGCCTCGTCAAGCGCATCTGGTGCTGGTCCGCGGCTAGGAGGTGGAGGTGGTCCCATCGCACTCGGCCCTGCCTGGCCGGACAATATGGCGATGCTAGCAGTGAAAGCGCTCGCCTGACCACGATCTATAGCCCGTTGGCGGGCTCGCTGGTACCTCTCCTCCACCACCCTGCGCTCGTGCTCAGCCACCGACAGGCGGCCCTGAAGACTCTCCAGTTGGAGGCGGTCACGGTCTCTCTCCTTAGTCAGGATCTCTAGGCGAACCTAGAGACGTGCAAGATCCCCGGTGGAGAGAAGAGCCACCTG
This sequence comes from Zantedeschia hybrid cultivar, assembly GCA_030544215.1. NCBI lineage: Eukaryota > Viridiplantae > Streptophyta > Magnoliopsida > Alismatales > Araceae > Zantedeschia > Zantedeschia hybrid cultivar. The sequence continues at coordinate 37,992,913 of JARZZO010000012.1, read as the reverse complement.
CTCCTCCAAAGCTCGAATCCGCGCAGCGTCAGCTTCAGCACGGGCAGCTGCTGCACGAGAGTGCTCCAGCTCCGCTTCAGCCCTCTGAAGGGCTTCCTGAAGCTCAGCAACATGCAAAGAAGTCATTGTTAGTCCAAGGCAATCGAGTAATCAAAATCAGGTTCAGAAATCAAAGGAAATAACAAGACTTACTCGAGCGGCACGGTCCTCCTCCACAAGGGAAGCTCGGTGGATGGCAGAGGCAAGCTGGCTCTAGAGGTCAGCCAGAGCAGCCTCATGGGCAGCAGAAGAAGAAGATGACGATGCTCCATATACAGGGGGAGCCGCTTGGGTGTAGACGGCTCACTGCATCAAATGACAACCGTCAGTTGTTAATCATCAAAACAAATTAATTAATTAAAACATTCATACATACATACCAGATGAAACAGCTCCTGTTGGACCTACTCCAACTGGGCCTCCGCATCATGTAGGCGGGCCCGGAGGTCGATGATGACCGCATCACGTGCATCCTGCATATCACACATACATTCATTCACAAATATAAATCAAGATAATAATAAAATGAAAGACGCATAAATGCATACTTACATCGAGTGGTCGGAGGAGCCGAAGCTGATCGGCGTAGTGAGCCCGGTACTACTGGAGGTAGGCCTCGTTACTCTCCGCACAGGACTCCACCCGAACGCCTCGGCGGTGCCAGTCCTCGTATTGCTCCGGGAACTTGGCACGCCAATCGGTAAGGGATTGCCTACCCCTCATGCTCCTCCCGACATCCTCCGGGACCTCCTCATCGATCCATTCCTGGTGGAGGCCCAGGGTCGTCATCACGAGCCGGAGGCGGAGGGGCTCGATCTCGTTCAGGCAGTGCAACCACATCTGCCTGCCGAACCTCCTCCTGCCAGCCGTCACCCATGGCTGACCCTCCTCGCCCATACCAAGGTACGGGCTCCAGATCACCTGCATATAAGTTAGATGCATTCATATAAATAATCTTGCATTTAATTAAAGAAAATTGCATTTAATAAACAAAACTAAACCAATTAAATACTTACCAACAACTCAGGGTAATCGAGGAACTGACGGCGGAGGGCCGTCAGCTGGTAGTGCTGTGGCGCTGTGTCCACAATTGGCTGCCAACGGCAGGCCAATGGGACAGCGCCCGGTCGTACGATCTGCACTCAGCCGAGCGGAAAGTAATGATAACTCCAAACCTGCATACATTGACATATAGGTTAGTAAAGCATCATATCACATTGCATATCATAAATAAATAATAAAGACGATTTAATACCTGTAGAAACGGCGAGAAGCCGTTGACGGTGGTCTCACGGTCCGATGTGACCACGGAAAGATCAGCAAAGAGATGGGCCAGAAGGGCCGCACCCTAGGTATACTCCCCTAGACTCTCTAAGTCATCTAATAGATATAGAAACCTACAATGGATATGGTCACCCTTCGTGCCGAAGAGTAACCGACCGAAGAAGAAAACTAGAAAGACCCTCAGCTGTCTATCTACCTCCTCCCCCTGACTCGGGTCGGTGCAGTAAACAAGAGAGGAAGACTCAGCTAATCTATCCCTGAACTCTGCCCGGGACTCATCAGATCGCTGCCGGGGCTCATCTAAACCGAGGGCAGTCTCTACCTCTACCCTAGGGACCATCCTAGACTCTCTACCTAGGTCGGACACTTCTATACCTAATAGGGCCTCTGCCAATCCCCGGTAGTTGGGGTAAGTCACCCCACTTACCGGTCGGCCCTCTACCCTGAGGCCAGTGATCCTGGCCACATCCTCTAAGGGCGGGACCATATGGCCCCATGGCATTAGGAAAGCCCTGCTTTCCGCATGCCACCTCTCCCGCAACGCCTGTAGGAGGACTAGATCGAGCCAAAATGGCTCGATATCTAGAACCTCGCCGAACCCCATCTGGCGCAGGCGCGCCTTCTGGAAGTCTGGGAGTCCTCGGTACGCCCCTATCACCAGGTCCCAGCTGATCCTGGACCTCATTACCCCCTGCAGATGAAGAACAAAAAAATTAGGGTCAATAATAAAAAAAAACAGAGTTCAAGCATTTCTGGTTTGAAATGCGTCAAGACACCTGGACGTCTTTTGAAATGCGTCCACATGTCCAGACGCAATTTAAACTTATTTTCTGCCTGATTTAAAATTGGGAATTTAGCCTTGAAAGGCGTCGTCCCAGGGTGACGCCTTTTAACCTGCGTCACCTGGTTTGAACGCCTTTCAAGACCCGATTCAGGGTTCTTGAAGAACCCCGTTTTTTCCCTCCTTTTCCTCACTCCATTCATTCCATAGAGGACTCACCATGTGGAGGTCGCCCTCCTCTTCTTCTTCTTCCATGGCCAAGGGCACCGGAGGAGCTTCCTCTTCCTCCAAAAATGCCGCCGCCTCGGCGAGAGCGGCCGGCACTTCTTTGGGGGCTTCTTCCTCGCGAGCCGCCGTCCGTCGCCTCTTGGCCAAAGCCTTGGTTTTTCGGGAACCCTCACCATGCTCCATGATCTTGGAAGAAGAGGTTTTGAGAGGAGAGAGAGAGAGAGATCGCCGGTCGTCGGAGCTCGAGGAGAGAGAAAGCAAGGGAGAAAGTGAGGAAGAAAAGGGGCCTTCGCGAGTCTGTAAACAAAAGGTTAAAAGGCGTCGACTCAGGTAGACACGTTTTAGGACGCATAAGTTGAGGCGGCAAGACCAGCTATTTGAAATTGAGTGAAAGGCGTCTACCGGGGCTGACGCGTTTCAGGTTACCGCCAATTCTAGTCAGAACCGTACGCATCATGATGATGAAAGGCGTCTTCACATCCAGACGCGTTTTAGGGGATTAATCATAGAATTAATGGCAGAGTCCTGGAAAAAATAAGAGAGAGAGAATTGAACGGCGTCAAGGATGGTAAATGCATTTTAAGGTTAAATTGGGATTTTGAGGATTAATTATGGTTGAAAGGCGTCTGGGCTGGTAGACGCATTTTAAGGTTAAATTGAAATTTTAAGGATTAATTTGAATTTCTGGAAAATAAATTATGTTTGAAAGGCATCTTTCTGAGTGGACGCGTTTTACATTAACTGAACCCGAACTGTCCTATTTTCAGGAAAAATCTAATTTTTACAAAAGGAAAAATCATGGACACATCACAAGAGGTTAAGGAAAGATTTCAAGGCATGAAAAATAATTCTTTATTCAATAAAATCTTTTATTACATCAAAAAGAGAAAGAAAAGAAAAGAGGACACTTAAGGAAGAATTTCACGAAGACATTGAATGTATGGAAATTTCAGTCCTCTATCTCTATCTTTAGAGGATTTTACACGATAACTGAAGCCAAGGTTCCATAAAGTGGTAATAAGTTCTATGGCTTCATAATCTTCGTCGGATTCCAAAGCGCGCTTTTTGATCGGGGATGTGAGGGAGAACTCGGGGAATTCATGACGGTTCAAGCTAAGTTGAGTAAGGCACCGATGAGGGTTGTATAACATGAACTCGGTGGCCCCGATCAACTTGAGATCCGCTCCCACTGCACGGCGTACTCTGATAGGCTTTCCAACAAGAGCGAGTGCAGAAGAGTCAAACATGTTCCACGACATGCATCTCCTGAACTCCCTCCAGTCGGCCCAAGTCTTGAGCTTTGGTACCTTGTTGACCATATGCTCGTTGAATTTTACAATGTTGGCGATGCAGTGGATCGGACTATTCATGTAAATTTGAGACGGTCTTGGAGACATCCTCGTGAAATACTCGAATTTGAAGTGTAGTTCAACCCACAGAGCGAAGAGTAACATGCACCCGTAAGGAGGACGACCCGTAGATGCCGCAGAGAGGCCGCTGTAGAGGTAAGCCAAGAGCGCAGTACTAATGAATTTACCTTCAAAGATCGCGCAGATAGCATTGACCTGATCATCTTCCAAGATATTGTCTTGCGCAGGGAAGAATAGAGCACTGGCAAGGCATGTGACGAAAGCTTTCGTTACATCTTCCGCTTCATCATCTCTTAGATCATCGATCTCGTATAAAGTCCACTCGGCAAGCTTTGCAAGATTTATCCCTTTATTGGTAAGGCATCCTTTAGCTTCTAAAGGATCCTTCATGATTGATGTCAACAATTGTTGACCGGTGATCCGCTCTCTCATCAAAGCCATCTTATCTTTGGTCTTTGGGAGACCCAATAGGAGCTCTACTTCCTCCAAAAGGATAGTGCACTCGAATTGAGGGAAGAGGAACGTATGGGTTTGAGGATGCCACTGTTCGATTAAAGCACCCATAGCCCCCTAGTCGACGTTCGGGCTCTTGTAGTGTTTGGCAAGTACTACTAAACCTTGAAGGTTCCACTTGGAGATGAAAACTTGCATGGAAAGCTTAACACTTTTTGCAAGTTTATGAGTCCAAAGAAGAGAGGTGAATCTCCTTGGGCCAGGAAACATGGGGTAAGTCTGAAAACAAAAGGAAGGATTGAAGAGTTTAAAGAACAAGATCAATTGAAGAACATGAAGGAACAAGAAGAAGAATTGAAGGGAAGTTGATTCAACTTACTTGGAGATTGGGATCCTTCCCAATGAGGCGATTCTCCACGTCGGAGATCTTCTCCAGCGACCTCTTCATCCTCTTGTTTGAAGAACTCATTATCTTTTTCGGATTTCTTCCTTCTTGAAGCTTGAAAACCTTGGAGACCTTGGAAAACCTTGAAATCTTGAAGGAAAACTCAACCTTGGATCTTTAGATTATGGTAGGATTGCTTGGAAACAACATAATGGTGTTTATATAAAAGGAATTACGATCCTAGGAAGACTTTTCCAGATTGGAAAAGGGATGTGCATTGGAAGAGTTGGAATTCGAATAGAAGAACAACCAGAACTTGTTTCTGCGAGTAAAAGGCGTCGAGGGACACCGCCGCATTTTAATAACATTGAATGGCGTCAGCTCGACACGACGCGTTTCAAGGAATTCTGTCATTCACCCGAAATTCTGTGGTTTTTGATGCTTAAATTAAATATTTGTTTAGAATTATTAATGATTTTGAATGCAGATAAAGCTGGAAAATATCAAAGAGATCCCACTGTGGGAGTTTAGAAGTCTTGACCGTAGCTAAAAACACGGTTATTTCTACCCTTGTACTCCTTTCATGTAATTATTGTGTATCATCATAATTACTATATGTTAAATATTTACTAGATCATATCAAGGACCTTGTGATTTTGATGAAATTGGAATTTGAGTTCCCCTTCAACAAAAACGGTGATAATTCTAGAGGATTCTTAATCGCACAGATAGGCCGTTAGATTGCTAATTAGTGAGGATGATGGTTCCACTTTTGTGAAACGGTGCGTAGATAAACAAGCTTCGGCTTATCACTGAATTACAAGAATTGGTGTCTTGACTCATTAATGACAATTTAACAATATTATCTTTGATTAATTTATATTTTATTTGACTTTATATTTTTCTTTTAGCCCAGCATACATCATGTAGGACTTTGAAATCATTGTGATAAGAATTAATTATTGATTAAGATTCAGACCATTAATCAAATAATTCCAACATGATATGAAATATTCCATTCCGAATTGAGTATCTTGATTATCTTTGAAGTTCACTTAAAGATATTCTTGGAATTCTATCCTTTCTTGGACTCTTTATCTAATACTTCTTGTTTCCTTTTAAGATTCATCATGGCTACAGCACGTCCACATTGGCTGGCAATCGCTCCCTATGATGAAACCTACAGTGTCTACGACCTGGGGTACTTCCCACTCCGAGGAGGTTGATCGACTTTATTTTATTTCTTGACATGATTGATTCCATTGATCTCCTTGAGCTATCTTCGTCGATAATTTTGAGAAAAATTCCAATCATGTGATGTTAAGAGCGTGTCTCATCACACTTTGATATCACCTTTTCAGTACATTCCATTCCATTTCACTCCCTTGCAAATACGATGCCAAGGTGAGGTAACTGTAGACACGTTAATTTTTACATCATTTCGAGTAAATCTCATATCATATAACAATGCCTCATAATGGTCTGATATTTAATCATTGATTAGTTTTTATTGATCCTTTTGAGTGTCAGGTCAAACAGACGTGTTTAAGTTAATCAATTAAATTGATTTTAACTCAAATTACAGTTAAAATATGAAGAAGTCTAAAAGACGTCGACCTGTGTAGATGCCATTTAGAGTTTATTCTTATTTTAACATTTAAATTTGAATTTTAATTAATTGATTAATTAGCTAAAAGGCGTCTGCCAGTCACGACGCGTTTTAGGTTTCCTAAGTTGTTTCTGTCTCTCTTCAGGATGTTTATCCTTATCTTAATTAGTGTAAAAGGCGTCTCCACAACTCAACGCGTTTTAACTAATTACAGATAAAGATGAATTTTTCCCGGATATTTATTTTTATCTTAATCAATCTGAAAGGCGTCTTCCATGGTCGACGCGTTTTAGATAATTACAGATAAAGATGAATTAATTTGTATTTATCTGTTGGTTAAGATGGATAAATCCCAGATTTCTCTGTGTAAATCCGCGGATGCCAGGAAGTCCATAAATACCCTGCCTTTTGAATGGGTGACAGCGTTAGAGTTAGAGTTAGAATCAGAATTAGAGTTGTAACAGAGTTGGAATTAGAGTCGGAATTAGAGTTAGAATTGAGTGAAGATCGAAGAAGAAATCGAAGCAACGACATCCAAACGCTGAAGAACTGAAGTGTTGTCGGCATCCATTCAAGATCAAGGCTTTACATTCTTCATCCATTCGGCATAAGTTTTTCAATTCATTTCTTCATTCTCTTCACATTTTTATTTTCATTAATCTTACATCTTTCTTCACATCACTCCATGCAACACACACTACACTAGCATCATTTTCAAACCAATTTAAAGGGGTTTCAAAGACCATCCCAACAAGTGAGTTTTCATGTTTAGTGGCATGTTTAAAACTCTGTTTAGAATAGATACTACTTTTGCTTGAATTCTCATTATTTATTTTTTTTTCTTTCCATTTCTCAACAAGTATAAAGAAGAATCAAGGGGAGGAAATCAACAAGCAAATAGTAAAGGACTCTGGACGATCCTCAAACTCGACAGTAATCAAAGCAAGAACAAAGAAAAGAAAGGGCTATCTTTCTTCAGCCGCCTGAAGAGGGAGAATCAAGAGCTCAACATCTCCCATATCCAAACAGGTAGGCGATCAAACTTTTGTTTTTGGAACTTTTAAGTCAAAAGTTTCTGGCGATCACTTAGTTTCCTTTTAATAGGCTTATTTTACACTTAAACAATATAGATTTTTCATGAAAATCACACACTCATTTTAAACACTCACACCAGAAGGTATAGTACCTATTGGCAGTAAATGGATCTTTAAAAGAAAGATCGGGGTAGATGGACATATTGACACATACAAGGCAAGGCTGGTAGCGAAAGGGTACTGTCAAAGACAAGGCATTGACTATGACCAAACTTTTTCTCCAGTTGCCATAATTAAGTCAATCAGAATACTTCTTATTGTTGCTGCATTCTATGATTATGAAATATGGCAAATGGATGTGAAAACAGCATTCCTTAACGGGAACCTTCAAGAAGAGGTGTATATGATACAACTTAAAGGATTCACTTCCAAAGAACATTCAAGTAAGGTATACAGGCTGCATAGATCCATTTATGGATTAAAGTAGGCATCCCGAACTTGAAACTTAAGATTTGATGAGGTAATCAAATCTTATGACTTCATTAAGAATGAAGATGAACCTTATGTATACAAAAAGACCAGTGGGAGCGCAGTTACCTTTTTGGTACTTTACGTTGATGACATTCTACTCATTGGGAATGATGTAAGAATGTTGTCATCAGTAAAGATTTGGTTATCCGAAAACTTCTTCATAAAAGATTTGGGAGAAGCATCCTATATTATGGGAATAAGGATCTATAGAGATAGATCCAAAAGGATGCTCGGATTATCCCACTCCATGTACATAGACACCATAGACAAAAGGTTTGGCATGGAAAATTCCAAGAGAGGTCTCATTCCGATGAGACATGGAATTTATCTCTCTAAAGGAATGTCTCCCAAGACACCTGAAGAGAAAGCATACATGGATAGAGTTCCTTATGCTTCGGTAATAGGATCTATCATGTATGCAATGCTATGTACAAGACCTGATGTGGCACACCCACTAAGTGTCACTAGTAGATATCAGGCTGATCCAGGTGAGGAACACTGGAAGGCGGTGAAATGTATCCTTAGATACTTAAGAAGGACTAAGGATCTATTTCTCGTCTATGGAGGAAATGACTTGGAACTTTGGGGTTTTACTGACTCAAGCTTCCAGTCGGATATGGATGATAGCAAATCCATGTTTGGATTTGTGTTTATGTTAAATGGAAGTGTAGTAAGTTGGAAAAGTTCCAAACAAGAAACAACTGCAGATTCGACGACCGAAGCAAAATACATTGTTGCAGCTGAAGCGGCTTTGGAGGCTGTTTGGATGAAGAAGTTCATCTCTACACTTTGAGTAATTCCAAGTATTTCAGATCCTGTTTCATTATTGTGTGACAACAATGGGGCTATATCTCAAGCAAAAGAGCCAAGATCCAATCAGAAGTCGAAGCACATTCTGAGACAATTTTATCTTATTCGTGAGATTATCGCCCGAGGAGATATAGTAGTTGAGAAAGTCTCATCCGAAGATAATATAGCAGATCCCTTAACTAAGCCATTGTCTCAAAATAATTTAGAACGTCACCTTAAATCTATGGGACTTAGACACATGGGTGATTAGCTATAGTCCAAGTGGGAGAATGATAGAATTGGGTGGCTACAAAGCCAATCATTGTACATTCTAGTTTAGATTATTAATAAAGGCAATCATTTCTTCATTTATAGTTCTCGTAAATTAACTATCGTAATGATGGTCTATAGACAAATGTAGGGGATATTGAATCATGATGAGATCATGATAGTAAGATCAATATTCTTAGTTACTTGTCTTAAACAGTTCTCGATCATAGGATATTTGAGATGGACATTAAATATCCGATAAGATCAACACAAGTTATCTCTGCTCATACGATGAGGGTGAATGATCTCACATTCACTCGTGTGGTAACACTAAGACAAACTTATAGGTGCTCATTAGAGAATGAGTTCACTGAACAGATCCGAATAAGAATTCATGGATGGTAATTATACCTATTAGTCAACCAGGGAATTCAATCGTTGCAGTAGCACAGTTGGTCTTTTGACCTGAGTCACCAATGATATCCTACTTGGAGACCATTGTGTCTTGATTCTTTGACTTGTAGACTTTAACCATTAAGTCCACGATAGTCAGTCTCTCAGATACAGTGGAAAGCTTGTGAAGGTAATTGAGTGAACAATAAGGGATCACTCACTCTTGGTATAAAACTGGAGAGAAAATGTCCTATGGATGTGTACACAGAAATCCCTGGCCAGGGTCAAATGGAAAATATGTCTTTATAGAAATTAACTGAGTACTAGAATCCATCTAAATAATGCGATAGAGGGTTTGACTGTAAAACCATACCCTTGTGTTATTGGGACATTAGATGAGTGAAGGATTTTATCTGTGTGGTATCTACAGACAGAAAGGTTCAAATAAAGGGAACAATATCCCTTATATCTTCTGAGATCATGAGGTAGTGTTTGGTGTCGTTCATGGTCAGAAGGTCAAGTGGATTAATCATCGGATGATAAACGACTTATTTATTGAATTAATTATTTAACATATGATGTTTAAATAATAATTAATAAACGTTAAACTTTAGAATTAGTTCTAAGTTTAATAGACCCGAAACCAGACTGATATATGGGCCTGGAGGGTCACACACATAAGAGTTCTCGTTAGACGGTGAGAGATGTTAAATATTATGGTTATCTGGGTTTTTGTGAAAAGCCGTAGGATAAACATGAATATTTAACGGAGAATTATCTAAGGCCAAGCTCTTAGATAATCATGAGAATTAATCCTTATCCTTATTTCTTATATAAGGAGGCCAAGGGAAGGGGTGGATAGAGTTGGACATACACATCCACTTCTTGGAGTTTCTCTCTCCTCTCTCTCTCTCCTTCACTCTCTTGAAGTAGATAGATCTCTCTCTCTCTCTCCGCGCATGGTGGATTTGAGATCGGGTCGAAGTACTTAAGCCAAGAAGGAAATCGCGTCTGCGACGGGAGCTCGTGTGGATACCTCTAGAGATCGTGCGTGTGCGCAATTACCGAATAGGACGAATCCACGGGAGATTCAAAACCCGGCAAAGGTGAAGAATAGTTCTTCCCGTATTTATTTTATTGTCCGTTTTACGATCCCAACAACCAATACACATAGGAATCATTTAATTTCCTCTGCATTTTAGGCGATTGGTTACATTAGGATCATCATCCTCATTATATTCAACCTTAGACTCACCTTCAGCGATATGTCCTACATATTCTTCGGGTAGTCTAGGTAATCTACCAGATCTACGAGGCTCATCCATGTGTACCTAAACAGATTTAGAACTGATATCTCATCTGTTGATAATGCAACTATTTGGGGATCTGGAACCTCTTCCAGCACTATTTTACTCCCATTGTGCTCCTGAAGAAGGTATTCCTCTTCCAAGAATACAGCTTTCCTGGCGACAAATACCTTTTGTTCACCAAGATGGTAAAAATAGTATCCAAAGATTTCCTTTGGATATCCCACAAACCTACATTTATCAGTTCGCGATTTCAGCTTGTCTAGATCATACCTCTTTACATGAGCAGGACAACCCCAGACTTTAACATGTTTAAATTCTAGTTTCCTGCCTTTCCATAACTCATATGGAGTAGAGGCTATAGACTTGTTGGGTACTCTATTCAGTAGGTATGCTGCTGACTCTAACGCATACTCCCAGAGGGACACTGGTAATCCCGAAAAAGTCATCATGGATCGCACCATGTCCAACAAGGTGCGATTCCTCCTTTCTGATGCACCATCTATTTGTGGTGTATATGGAGGGGTCAGCTGAGAAAAGATACCATTATCCTTTAAGAATTGTGTGAAATTAGTACTCAAGTATTTTCCTCTTCGATTTGATCGAAGAGCTTTAATATTCTTTCCTAATTGCTTCTCTACCTCATTCTTGAACTTCTCAAATGCTTTCGACTTGTACTTCATTAAGTACACATAGTCGAATTTTGAGAAATCATCGGTGAACATGATGAAGTATGAAAAGCCACCTTTGGTTTGGGTGGACATAGGACCACATACATCCGAATGTATTAGTTCCAAAATGTCCTTGGCACGTTCTCCATGTCCAGTAAATAGAGATTTTGCCATTTTTCCCATAAGGTAGGATTCACATATCGCAAACAATTAAACAGGCCTTGTGGTAACACAACAAACTTGCCTAAAGTGATTTGAATCCTATAACTATAACGATGGTGGACCACATGGTAAGTTATAAACTACTCACGTTACGGCTTAGAGTTTAAACGAGGGTATTTAGATAACTTTTATCTTGATCTCTCCTAGGTGATAGTATAAATATATCGTATATATTTAATAAATATTATACCTGTTTTGATTCATAATCAAAATAAAACAGTGCATCTCATACATGTTAAGTGTGGTCATAGATAGTACAATGAATTTGACTGGAGCTAACAGTCAAACACACACACAATCTAACATAACAATTATATCAGATAATCCTGCAAACATAAAGGCAAAAGATCTCCATCAATTCGCCTTCTTAGTTGTAGCTGTGGACCGTCCTCACTCCTTCCTCTGTTGCCTCGATCAGATTACATTTAAATCTAAATGTACATGTAAACAGTAGAAGGCCTTATGGCGAGTACAAGAGATAGGGAGGTAAAAGTACATCGGAGTTTGACATAAAGAGAGGTACGCAAACCTCTATTTATTAACAATTAATAAATATCCATAATTCAAGCATCCACGATCCACACAATCATTCATCACATGAATAATTAAATAAGTGCATATCCATGACCACGGTGTGTTTTAAACATTCCACACATGATAAGCACATCACATGGCTAAAATAAAAGAGTTTCAAAATTAAATAACTTTGGTTTTCAAAAAATTGAGTTCCAATCAAAATTGGCATTTGAATTTCGAATACACTTTTAACTTAACATGCAATTAAATCAAATTTAAAAGCATTAAACATACATCACATGTGCACACACTCCAAATTAATAATTCCAGATTATTCCATGCAAATTAGAATACTTCTAATAATTAAACAATCTAACACTTAGATTAAACCACATTAATAATCTAACAATTAGATTATTAATAACTAATCTAACTCTTAGACTAGTCTAACAAAGTTATTTAATAATTTTACACTTAAATTAATAATCAGCTATAGTAAGTTATTAATTACTAATTTGACAATTAGACTAGTTAATTAATAAATGTTAATCACTAATTTAACTATTGAACTAATAATTTACACAAATTAATTATTCACTATCAATCTAACTCTTAGATTATAGGATTAATATTAATTATTAATTTAACTCTTAAATTAATAATTAATTACATCTAATTAAACCATTATATTAGTTAATTAAAATTAATCATCAATTTAGCAATTAAACTAACAATTAATCCAAATTAACTAATAACTACTAATTTAACATTTAAATTAGTCTATTGAAATTAATTATTAATCTAACACTTAAATTAATAACTAATTTTAATCAATTAACAACTACTTGTTAATGTAATGATTCTAAAATCATTAATGCCCAAATAAATGAAAATTGAATAATAAATTTAATCTTTAAAATAATTTTAAATTAAATTGAAATCCAATTTAATACTTTATGTAAATGGGCTTGGGGTTTAATAGGAGTTAAAGGGGTTTTATTTGGAAAAATGGAAAGGGGGGGGGGGGGGGGTTCGGCCAATAGGCCAAGCTAGGCTCGGGCCATGGCTCGAACCCCCCAGCCAGGGGCTCGGGCCCTTGCGCCTCCCTTGGCTTGCGTCTGGTTCGGCCATGAGTCAACCGGTCCAACCGGTCCAGCCCCTGCCCGTTCGAACCAAGCCCTCCTCAAACTGCCTCCCCTCCATGGAAACCCTAACCTATTGCAGGTAACCTGGGTGGCCGGCGGCAGTGGAGGTCCTAGGGTGGTTGGCCGTTGTATTGGCCATGCCGGCGCTGTCCGGCCTTACCGGCGACGGCCACAGCGCCGGTAGGCATGCCGGCGATGCTAAACTCCCAGTCGGCAAGCCCCTTTTGGGCGGTCGCAAGTGGTGATCCGAAGGCGGGGAAAGAAGCAGGGCCACTCGACGGCCGGGGTTTTGGCGCCGCCCGGCCTCGCCAGAAACTCCCCCGGCGCCGGCGACGGCCTCGGCAGCAATAGGCCCCCCTATGTTGCATCCCAAAGGGTGCATGCCGAGCCTATCTTCATTCTCTTTATTTCATGGTTTCACAAGCCAAAAAGGATGAAGATGAGGACCCCTCCGTCCATTACCAGCAATCCCTCCGGTGCCGGTGAGGAGCCCTTGATGCCCGGTGACAATCCCCAGATCATCTGGGGTCTAATCCTCCATCCCAACATTTGGGAGGCCAGAACAAAGCTGTAATAATCTCCGTTCTTCATCTCATGAAGAACCCCGAAAAATCCCCAAATAAAATTCCAAAAATAGCAGAATAAAAAAAAATAATCAAATTATTTTCAATTCATCGTATGAACATGGATACACTTATTAACGGTACTCATGCATGGAATAAATTCATGAAGAAATTAATTTCGAAGATCAAAACGGGACGAGAAACAATGGAACCTGGCTCTGATACCACTGTTGGGTTATCGGATTTCTCCAGATCTCCCGCGCAGCGAAATTAAAAATAAAACGGAGATCCATTCCCATTTCGAAAAACTAAACACCCGATAATTGGATTATCGATTCTTACCGTGTGTGGATTCAAATCCGCAACCGTTTGGTTCCGTCGGTGTGATACCGCAAGCCGCGCAAGCGCCCGGCCTCTAGAGGAGTCCACGCGATCCTCCTCGTGATGGATATCTGTTGGGATCGCTGTGTCGGGATTCGATCCAAAAACGCAGTGGAATATAAATTTTTGGGATCGGATCTGTCCCGTTTCGGTCGATAAAATTAAACCGCTGTAAATTGAATTTACCTTGCGCGGATTCGAATCCGCGTCCGTTTTTCGGTTCCGTCGGAGCGATGCCGCAAGTCGCGCAGATGCCCGACCTCTAGCGGTATCCACGCGGTTCTCCTCGCGATGGATCGTCCTCGCTTCCTCGCTCGCTGCGGCGCTCGAAGATCCCGCCTGACTGCGCGTAATCCACCGCGACGTGCGGATTCGGAATCCCGTCGAATGGAAAGTGGAGCAGTTGGGAACCGCACGTCCCGAGGAGAAAGAAAGTGGGGAAGAACAAATGATGGCTAGGTCAGGGTTGCTGGCCCCGGACGTAGAATTCGTTCTTTTATAAGAAGTCAGTTTGCGATTTTTCATAAAAACCCAGACTTATCCGAAATCCTGTCGGATTATCCATCGACTTGAAAACCATTTGCGTGTGACCCTCTAGGCCCAAATACCAGTCCAGTTAATAGCCCATTAAGTCCAGTAACCCTTTACTGACCCACTGAATTAATTGATATCCTTATATTTAATTAATCAGCCGAATTTAATGTCCCACAATAAATTCGGACGGACTGCCGATCATGTTGGATACCAAGCAACATCGCGTGATCCTGGATGGCACTGGGGTTATCGCAACCCTCTATTGGAACCTTTCTATCATCGGTTAGCGTGTAGATATAATCCTTCATCCGTGCAATGTTCCCGAATCGACCTAGGGCATGGTTTACTGTTAAACCCTATTTGGTCGATTCACTTGAATCAGATGCCGCTAATCTGAATCCGATAACTCCTTATCGATTACAGAGTCCGCCCTGGCCAGGGACTTTAAGCGCATCATTCCCGGAACATTCTCTCTCAAACAATCGAGAGCGGATGATCCCGTATTGAACACACAATTACCTTCGAGGGCATTTCTCTGAACCCGATCGCTTGACTTATTGATAACCCATGGTTAGGGATTCGTTCGTTAAGGTCAAAGCTCAGAAACCTGCCAACAAGATATCTTTGGAGTCTCAGGTCCAAGGATCATCTACGCAACCGTGACAAATGAATCTAGCTAGTTAACAGTCAGGTGATTACCATCCAGCGATTCATAGTCGGATCAGTTCAGTGAACTCATTCACCAATGAGCACCTATAGGTTCAGCATAGTGTCTCCACACAAGTGACTTATGGGATCAGTCACCCTCATCATATGAGCTGAAGTAATCTATACTAGTCTATCCGGATGTTCGATGTCCTATCCCAAACATCCTATGACTAGGAACAATTAAGAACATGTGTTTATAAGTATTCGGTCTCGTAATTATGATCTCATCATAATCCGAAGACTATTGCACATGTTCATGGACTTCATCGTGATACGATAAATACAGATCGAATTAATTACACACAATGAATCATTGCCATTTATTATTAATCTGAATAAGTACATAGTATCGGATTGGCTTTGAGACCATCTAATACTAACAATATCCTCACGTTCCTCATTCTTCGCAGCCGACGAAGTCTCCGCCGTTCACCGCAGCGATTGCCGCAACGCGTGTATTATTTTAATTTCCCATCGAATGGGAGTCGGAGAAGTGGCAGAGCAGATCCGGGGATCCCGATTCTTCTGGGGCACCAGAGAGAGAGAGAGAGAGAGAGAGAAAGAGAGGAGGGGGCAGCTAGGGTTAGCAGTGTTCGCTACATTTTATATTAACCGTGCATTTTTTCATAAAAACCCTCAATTTATATAAAACCCACTTATTTATCCATCGCCTTGAGAATCATTTGCGTATGATCCTCTAGGCCTAATAACCAGTCCGGTTAATAGTCCAATAAGCCCAGTGACTCCTCACTGGCCTGATTAATCAATTAATAACTCATATTAATTAATTAATCAATCAAGTTGATGTCGCACATCAAATTCGATCGTGCATCTGATCACGTAGGGTGCCAAGCAACACCGCGTGAACCCCTAACCCACTCTTGGAACCTTTCCGCCGATAGTTACTATGTGGATATAGTCCTTCAATCGTACAAAGCTCTCGAGTCAACTTAGGTATGGCGTGCTGTCAAATCCTAACCGGTCGACTCACTTGGATTGGATGCCGCTGATGAATATCGGAAAACTCATTTCCCGATATTATCGTCTACCCTGGCCAGGGACTTCCATGCATCCTTCCTAGAGCATTCTCTCTCATTGTACCGAGAGCGAATGATTCCTTATTGACACTCAATTTTCTTTGATGGTATTTTGCTGTACCCGATCCTTGGCTGTTTAGAATCCCTTGTTAGAGATTTATAAACAAAGGTCAAAGCACAGAAGTTCACCGACAAGGTGTCCTTAGTATCTCAAGTCCGAGTACCATCCACGCAACTGTGACAATAGAATCAAGCTGGTTGACAGTGAGGTACAATAACATCCAGCGATTCAGTCGGATCAGTTCAATGAACTCGTTCTCTAATGAGCACCTACAGATTCGTCTTAGTGTCTCTACACAAGTGACTATGAGATCAGTCACCCTCATCTTATGAGCGGGAGTAATCTGTACTAGTCTAACCGGATATCCAATGTCATTTTCGGATATCCTCCGATTAGGAATGATTAAGAATATGTGTGTTTAAGTGATCAATCTCACTAGTATGATCTCATAATAATCTGATCACTGTCACACATATTCATGGAGTTCATTATGAGATGATAATTAATACGATTTACACACAATGAATATTATGTCATTATATTAATAAATGAACGAGATTACAAAGTCATATTGGCTTGTAGGCCACCTAAGACTAACAGTAATGACTGTTACTCCATCTGCTCGAGTTCCCTCTTATCCTCTGTGTCAGAAGTGTGGAAAAGGACACAATGGTATTGAATGTCTGTAGAGATCCGGTCGATGTTTTGGTTGTGGGGAGACCGGACATATTATGAAGAACTGTCCTAAGGTTAGAACAGCTCCTATGCCTACACCAGGATCGGTGCAGTCAACAGCTCCCGCCAAATAACGAATGCCAGCTTGTGTTTTTGCCTTGACTTGGAAAGATATGGGGGCTGTTGAGAATGTGACTAAAGGTACGGTTCTTATAGCTGATACTTATGCTTGAGTTCTTTTTGATATTGGTGCTACGCATTCTTTCATTTCAGAAGAATTCATACAGTCATTACCTGATAAGATAGATCTAGTTGAAACTCTAGTCCTTATGACTGTTTTCACGCCTGGGAGAGTTCTCTAATCCCAAAAGTGCATTACCTCTCTTAAAATAGATATTGAAGGTAGACGACTCTCCACACAATTACATGTCCTTAAGATGAAAGACTTTGATGTCATATTGGTAATGGATTTGTTAGAACAACATCATGTTATGTTCGATTGCCAAAGGAAAAAGATTCTTTTTCGAATCTCAGGGGAAGAATAGTTCTCTCTTAAACTCCCCAAACTTGGAAAACAAATCATCTCAACACTTAAGGCACGTCAATGCATTGACAAGGATTGTACCGCTTACCTAGTTAGTATAGTTTCTATACCAAAAGAAAGAAAGCCATCTCTATCTTTGATGTTGAAGTAGTTAGAGAATATCCAGATGTCTTTCCTGATGAATTGTTAGGCCTACCACCAATAAGGGAGATCGAATTCTCAATTGAGCTTCTCCCAGATACAGTACCCATTTCTAAGGTTCCCTATCGTATGGCACCTACTGAGTTGACAGAATTAAAGAAGCAACTTCAAGAACTATTAGAAAAGGGAATTCTTCGCCCTAGTGTGTCTCCATGGGGTGCTCCTGTTTTATTTGTTAGGAAGAAGGATGGATCTCTGTAGCTCTGTGTGGATTATTGGAAGCTGAATCAAGTTACTATCAAGAATCGGTATCCACTGCCGCGAATTGATGATCTATTTGATCAAATACAAGGAGCCACTATATTTTTACAGATAGATCTTCGATTAGGATATCATCAGTTGAGGATTCAAAAAGAAGATATTCCCAAAACAACATTTCGAATCAGGTACGAGCACTATGAATTGCTAGTCATGTATTTTGGTTTAACCAATGACCCTGCAGCCTTTATGGATTTATTGAACTGGGTATTCAAACCATACTTGGATCATTTTGTAGTAGTATTTATAGATGATGCCCTAATATATTCTCCTATTGAGTAAGCATCTGAAGATTATTCTGGAAACTCTCATAACTTACAAACTATATGCCAAATTCAACAAGTGTGAGTTCTGGTTACAACAAATTCAATTCCTTGGCCATATTATTTCTAAAGAAGGTGTAGCTATTGATCCGGCCAAGATTCAAGCTATAGTTAATTGGGAAGCACCCAAGACTCCAACTGATGTTCGGATTTTTCTGGGTCTAGCTGGATACTATCAACGCTTTATAAAAGGATTTGTTACTCTAGCTGCTCCTCTTAGTAAGTTAACCTGGAAAGGGGTGAGTTTTTTATGGACTGAAGAATGTGAAAGGAGTTTCTAGGAATTAAAGAAAAGATTGACTGCAGCTCCAGTCTTTGCCCTGCTTACTGGAACTGAAGGTTTTGTCATTTATACTAATGCCTCAAGATAAGGTATTGGTTGTGTGCTCATGTAGCATGGTAAGGTAATTGCTTATGCATCCTGCCAATTAAAGGATCATGAGCTAAATTATCGTACCCATGATCTTGAATTAGCAGTAGTAGTTCATGCACCTTAAATATGGAGGCATTATTTATATGGAGTGCAATTTCAAGTCTTTACAGACCATCAGAGCCTTAAATATATTTTCTCTCAGAAGGAGCTTAATCTTAGACAAAGACGTTGGATAGAATTATTAAAATATTATGAATTTGAATTAAACTTTCACCAAGGCAAGGAAAATATTATAGCTGATGCTCTTAGTAGGAAGCGACTGATGATGATTAGAGATTGGAAGATGATTGAGGAAGTTATTGCCTCCTTATCTCAGTTATCCATTCAATCTGCAATTGTGCAAAAAATCTCTAAAGCCCAGCAGAATGACCTTAAGTTGTACGAACTGACTGATAAGCCTAGAATTATGTGTCCCAGAAGATTTATGTGACTTTAAGACAAATGATCGTGGGGTAATATATTTCCAAGGCAGATTATATGTCTTAAAGGACCAAGAATTAAGAAAGGAACTTTTGACAGAAGCTTACAAGTCAAAGTTCACCATTCATCCTAGCAGTATCAAGATGTTCCAAGACAAGAAGCGTACTTTCTGGTGGCCAGGTATGAAGAAAGATATTGCTTATTTTGCTTTTAAATGCCTAGTCTGTCAACAGGTTAAGGCAGAACATCAGAGGCCCTCTGGACTTCTGCAAAATATAGAAATTCTGGAGTGGAAATGGGAATATATCATTATGGACTTTATCGTGGGTCTTCCCCAAACAACACGAGGACATGATGCCATCTGGGTAATCGTAGATAGATTTACAAAATCTGCCCATTTCTTGCCGATTAAGATTTCACAATGAGTAAAAAGTTTGATCAAGTTGTACATAGACAACATCATAAAGTTGCATGGTGTTCCCAAGTCAATTATCTCCGATAGAGATTATAAATTTATCTCTAGAATATGGAAGAGTCTCCGAGAAGCTTTAAGCACTCAATTAAAATTCAGTACTGCCTTTCATCCTCAGACTGACGGTCAATAAGAAAGAACCGTCCAGACACTAGTAGATATGCTTAGAGCATGTAGTCTGGATTTGAAATTGGTCGAGTTTGCCTATACAATAGCTTCCATACCAGTATTAAAATGGCTCATTTTAAAGCTCTATGTGGGAGACCCTGCATGTCACCTATGTGTTGGCAAGAGTCTAGAGAGAGACAAATGATAGACTCAGATATTATACAAATTAGAACAGAGAACATTCAACTTATCCATCAAAGATTGATAGGTGCACAGAATCAACAAAATAGTTATGCTAGTTAGAGAAGAAAAGATGTCTCTTTCGAAGTTGGGGATCATGTTTTTTTTTTAAGTTTCCCCATCAAAAGGAGTTATCATATTTGGAAAGTGAAGGAAGCTGGCACCCCGCTACATTGGTCCATTTGAAATCTTGCAGAAGGTTGGAGATGCAGTAAATCAGTTAGTCTTACCACTTGCCTTGGAAGGGATTCACAATATTTTCCATGTCTTCATGCTCAAGAAATATCTTCATGATCCATCACATGTCATAGATTATGACAAGCTTCAGATCTAGCCAAATTTGACCTATGAAGAACACCAGTGCAAATCCTGGACCTCAAGACAAAAGAGCTTAGAAACAAGACAATTCCTTTAGTGAAAGTTTTATAGAGAAACCAGTCAATAGAAGAAGCTACATGGAAAATGGAATAATAAATGAGGAGCAAGTACCCACATCTTTTCGGTAAGATCCTCACAATATTTTGCAATTTATTTAGTTATATTTAAAATTCGAGGACGAATTTTGCTTAAGGGGGAGATGATGTACGAACCTACAAAATTATACCGATATGAAAAGTTTACTTACAATTTTAAGAAATTTATGGGACTATTAAATGATGATAAGTTTTACCAATTGATAAACAATTATATAAAAAAAGTGTATGTACATAAATACGGAAAAAGTACAAACACAAATTTGAACAGTTCATGTTATATAATGTAATAGATAATTTTCATAAGATCTTAAGTGTAATTTGTAAGGCTTCTAGTAGTGTACTCAAATCACCAAAAAGAAGTTAAATTCGGTGAAGAAAGTACTAAATGAGAGTATAAAGCCAATTACAAAAGATATAGGGACTTAAATGTACAAGTACTAAAGGATAGTGCTAAAGGTTAAGGATACTGGTAAAGCATATTGGTAAGGTTGCTTGGCCCCCAAGAAACCTATGCTTCCTCATACTGACACTTGTCGCAACCATGTGCAACAATCTTTGGATTATGATGAGATCATAATTACGGGACCAAAGACTTATAAACACATGTTCTTAATTGTTCATAGTAATAGGCTGTTTGAGAAGAACATCAAACATCTGGATAGACTAGTATAGGTTTCTTCAGCTCATATGATGAGGGTGACTGAGCCTATAAGTCACTTGTGTGGAGACACTATGCTGGACCTGTAGGTGCTCATTGGCGAATGAGTTCACTGAACTGATCCGACTATGAAAAGCTGGATGGTAAACACCTCATTGTTAACTAGCTCGATTCTTTTGTCATGGTTGCATAGATGATCCTTGGACCTAAGACGCCAAAGATATCTTGTTGGTAGGTTTCTAAACTTTGACCTTGACTAATGAATCCCTAACTATGGATTATCAATAAGTCAAGTGATCGGGTACAGGCAAATGCACTCGAAGGTAATTGTGTGTTCAATAGGGGATTATCCGCTCTTGGTAGTTTGAGAGAGAATGTTCTACAAATGATGTGCTTAAAGTCTCTGGCCAGGGCGGACTATATATTTGATAAGGAGTTATCAGATTCATATTAGCGACATCTGATTCAAGTGAATAGACCAGATAGGGTTTAACAGTAAACCATACTCTAGGTTGATTCGGGAACATTGCACGGATGAAGGATTATACCTGCGCGATAACCATTGACGGAAACATTCCCATAATGGGTTTAATTAAGCCCAATGCCTTCCGGGATCACGCAGTGTTGCTTGGCACCCAACGTGATCGGAAGCCCGTTCGAATTTATTGTGGTGGCATTAAATTTGGCTGATTAATTAATATAAGAATATTAATTAATTCAGTGGGTCAATAAGAGGTAACTGGACTTAATGAGCCATTAACTGGACTGGTATTTAGGCCTAGAGGGTCACACACAAATAATTTTCTAGTTGGTGGATCATTAACAGGGTTTTGGATAAGTTCGGGTTTTCATGAAAAATTGCGAACGAACTCCTTATAAAAGCTAGCGACCAGGGTCAGAGGCTAGCAACCCTAACCCTGGCCGCCCCCCTCACCTCTCTCTCCTCTCTCTCTGGCGCCAGCCTCATCTGGGCGACCCTCGAGAGAGTTGCATCAACTCCCATTCTTCATGTTCTCGTCTGATGAGAAATCATCTTCGCATGTCGCAGAGAATTACACGAAGCTAGACAGGATCCGCGAGCACTGCTGCGAGTGAGGAAGCGAGGACAATCCGCCAAGAGGAAGATCACGTGGATATCGCTAGAGGCCGGGCATGTGCGCGGCTTACGGGATCACACCGTCGGAACCGTTCGGACGCGGATTCGAATCCGCGCAAGGTAAATCATCCTTACTAATTAGTTTTAATGATCAAAACGGGATAGATCCGATCCCGACAAATTTTATTCCACTGCATTTTCGGTCGGATCTCGACACAGCGAATCAAATAGTGGTATCAAAGTCAGGTTCCACTGTATTTTCGCCGTTTCGATCTCTAAAATTTGTGGTTTTAGAATTTAATTCCATGCTCTAATTTAATTTTCTATTTGGTTAATATTCATGAGATGATTATTGTGATGGGATCATATTTTAACCTTATAAAAATTAAATTTTTGGGTTATTTTTGCAAGTGTTCTTCGTTAGACGAAGAACGCTTCATTTTTGAGTGATAAGGGGGGCGCCGTCGGGCGGGTAGGGTTTCCCTAGCCACCAACCGGGCTCGGCCTGGCTGGACTCTGGCCCTGGCCAAGTAGTCCGAGCCAGGGCCCAGTCGGGCTCGGACCAGGGCTTTGGCCCTAGGTCCGAGCCTATGGCTTGACCTTGGCTCGAGCCTAGCCCAAGCCAGGGGCTCAGCTGGGCTGAGCCCTATTGGGCTATCTTGATGGGTCCATTTGTTTAAAATATATATATATATATATATATATATATATATATATATAGATTAATTGAATTTGTTATAGTATGATTTTCAAATTTAGTTTTTTTTATTGGGTCCTAATAATAAAAGATTATGAATCTTTATTAATTAATTAACAAATATTGTTAATTTATGTAATTAATCTAATTTGTTAGATTGATTACTTAATAATTTAATTGTTAAATTACCCCTTCTTCATTTGGAGTGTTCAAATGCAGCATGGAATATTCTTAAACCATTAGTTTTAGACTTAATATGTACATATGATGTGATTTAATTACTTGTTAAATTTGTTTCAATGAGCATGATATTATATTTTCAAAAATTCAAAATCCAAATTTTCTTTGGTCCTTGGTTTATGAAACCACAAAATATTATTTATTTTCTAAAATTTTATTTAGCCGTGTGATGTGCATTACATGTGTGAATTGTTTAAATAAAACACATGGTGGTCATGGATGAGCATTAATTGTAGATGTGGAATGTGATTGTGTGGTTTATTATTTGTTAATAAATAGAGGTATGCGAACCTCTCCCTCTCATATTCTATTGTGTTTCTACCTCCCTCTTTGATGTATTCACCATAAGGCTTCCTCTTTTAAATTATCATGTAATTATGAATTTATGATGTCATTTGATCGAGGCGGCTATGCATGGAGCGAGTATGATCCACAACTGTAACCAGATGAATATGAAGGAGTTCATTGAATCTATGAGTTTGCAGACTCATGATATAAACTGTTATATTGTGTGTGTGTGGGTGTTTGACTGTCAAACTCAAGTCAAACTGCAGTGCCGTCTATGACCACACTAATGACATGTATGAGATGCGTGTATTTTTATTTTGATTATAAATCAAATTAGCTAGGTTATTAGTATAAATATATATATTCGATATATCTAATACTATTGCCTAGGATGAGACCAAACTAATTAATATAAAACCTTCGTTTTAAAGTCTAAGCCGTAGGTGAGTCATTTAGAATGCACCGCATGACTCTCCATCAATATAGTTATTAAATCTCGATTCTTTGGTGGCATATTCTTTGTGTTTACCTGAGATTTGCCATCATCTGATGAGAGGTCTATTGACTATGACATGGGATGCCTGGAGATTGGAATAGAGGAACAGTATAGCTATCCACGTGTTTACCCAGGGGCTATACTCCTACACTACTCCATCACATATTGATGGTAATGTTTAGAACAAATTTAATAGTCTACTGTATTTACCCAGGACCATTAGTGATCTGGAGCTGAAACAAGATCAGATATTGCAAGGAGTTGCAATTATCATGAGATGATTGATCTGAGATAACAGTATGATACTATATGTTTATCCGAGGTCATACTGTGATGCTTGGAGATTCTGATCCCCACTAGGAGATAGTTGGCGTCTCCCGTTTTGTATATCTAAAGGTTATACAGTCCGATGAAAATTAGTGGGAATAAAATTAGATAAACAAAGTCCATGTCTTGTTTTAACTTAATAAACTAATAGTTTGCTAATTTTAATTTGATTATCTCCTGTAGGCTAAAATGTCCCACCACAACCCGTTGCAAGGCATACTTGATGCCAATCGTTAGACAGGCCCGAACTATTCAGACTGGCTCAAAAACCTGAAGATTGTGCTCAGGTTTAAACAAATTGCTTATGTCTTGGATGATGAACTTCCTACTGAACCAACATTAGATGCACTAGAGGAGGACATGCTGACATATGAGAAATGGAAAGAGGATTCCACCATGGCCCAATGCTACATGTTAGCCTTTATGAGTAATGAGTTACAGAGGCAACATGAAGAGATGGATGCTAGATCTATCATGCTTCATCTGAAGGAGCTATTCGGTGAGCAGAGCAGGATCAAGAAATATGAGATATCTAAGAATCTGTTCAAGGCTTAGATGGGAGAGGGATCTTCAGTATAGACTCATGTGCTGAAGATGATTGAATGGGTAGAAATGCTGGATGCTTTTGGAGTTCCACTCCCCAAGGAGATGCATACCAACCTTGTGTTGTCCTCACTTCCACAATCATATGCTCAGTTCATTGTGAACTTCAACATGAACAAAATCTAGACCACTTTAGCTAAACTGCTAAACATGTTGAAGACTACAGAGGGGAACCTTGTGAAGGATAAACCCCAAATCCTCATGGTTGGTAAGACCAACAGGAAGAGGCTTGCAGTCTAAGCCTTTAGGAAAGGTAAGCACAAAGTTTAGAGAAAGGCGAAGATTGTCAAGAAAGACAAAGGCAAGAACTCTGAGAAAGGTGGTTGCTTTTACTGTCACCAAAAGTGCCCCTAGAAGAGGAATTGCAAAGAATACCTCAAGGACGAGGCTCAAGGAACTGTGAAGCAGTAGGACGCTTCAGGTATCTATATGATAGATGCCAACTTGTCAATAAGAGATTATACATCATGGGTATTAGATACTGGATGTGTATCTCATATCTGCAATTCTATGCAGGTACTAACAAGAAGACATAAGCTGAGGACTGGCGAGGTGGAGCTGAGGCTAGGTAACGACGCAAGAGTTGCGATGATCGTTGTGGGGACAGTGAAGCTCAAGCTACCATCCGGAGACACTTTTTCAATAGATGAATGTTATTATGTACCTAACATAATAAGAAATATTATTTCTATTTCATGTTTAGATAGAACTAGATACAATTTAAATTTTGGGAACAATAGTTGTTCAATTTATTTTGGAAATAAATTAATAGCTTTTGCTATCTTCTCCAATGATTTGTATCTATTAAATGTGTCTCATGAAAATTTACACATCGGTTTTTCAATTAAAAGAAGTAAGTATGAAATGAACAAAGCCTACTTATGACATTGTAGGCTTGGACACATTGGTGAAAGTAGACTCCAAAGGATGCAAAAAGATGGATATTTATATCCATTTGATTATGAATCATATGCAACCTATAAGTCATGTTTAATGGGTAAAATGGCTAAGTCTCCATTTAGTGGAACTAGGGAATAAGCCAAAGACATATTAGAACTTATATATTCAGATGTATGTGATCTTATGTCTACCCAAGCCATTGGTGGTTTCTCGTACTTCATCACGTTCACTGATGATTACTAAAGGTTTGGATTCATATACTTACTAAAGTATAAATCTAAAGCCTTTGAGAAATTCAGAGAATTTAAGAATGAAGTAGAGAAACAATCTAGAAATAGTATAAAAACCATTCGATCCGATCGGGGTGGTGAATACTTGAGTACATAATTCATTAAATACTTAAAGGATAATAGTATCATTTCTCAGCTTACACCTTCTTATACACCTTAGATGAATGGTGTATCAGAAAGGAGAAATCGCACATTAACGGAAATTGTGTGATTTATGATGAGCATGTCCAAATTACCAGTGTCCTTATGGGGATATGCACTTAGCTCGGCTATGTATATCCTGAATAAGGTACCCACCAAATCTGTTAAAACCACCCCATATGAGATATGGAATGATAGGAAACCAGACCTTAAACATATTAAAGTATGGGGATGTCTTGCTGATGTTAAAAGACATGACGTAGATAAGCTGGAGTCCAGAACTGACAAATGCAGATTTGTGGGATATCCAAAGGAAACTTATGGATATTACTTTTATCATATTAGCGAACAAAAGGTGTTTGTGGCCAGGAGAGCTGTCTTTCTGGAAGAAGATTATATTCTCTAGAAAGACAGTGAGAGTAAAGTAGCTCTGGAAGAAATTCCAGACCCATAAATTGGTAAAGATTCATCAGATGAACTGTCAGTTTCTGAACCTGTTCAAAATAATACACAGGAACCTCGTAGGTCTGAAAGAGTACCTAAACCACCAAAAAGATATGTAGGACATATTAATTTGGATGGTTTAAGTATACTCTATAATGAAGACGATGATCCTAAGACTTACCAGGAGGCTATTGAAAGTCCAGAGGCCGGAAAATGGCGGGAAGCCATGAATTCTGAAATACAGTCCATGTACATCAACCAAGTTTGGAACTTGGAAAATTTACCCGATGGTATAGTACCTATTGGCTGCAAATGGATTTTTAAAAGAAAGATCGGTGCAGATGGACATATTGAGACTTATAAAGCAAGATTAGTGGCGAAAGGCTATCGTCAAAGACAAGGTGTTGACTGTGATGAAACTTTTTCATCCATTGCCATAATTAAGTCTATCATAATTCTTCTCGCCATTGCTGCCTACCATGATTATGAAATCTTACAGATGGATGTGAAGACTGCCTTCCTAAATGAAAACCTTGAGAAGGAGGTGTATATGATATAACCAGAAGGATTTACGTCCAAAGAATCTCTAGACATGGTATGCAAGTTGAAGAGGTCCATTTATGAACTGAAGCAAGCTTCTAGAAGCTGGAACATAAGATTTGATGTGACGATCAAATCTTATGGCTTCATTAAGAATGAAGATGAGCCTTGTGTGTACAAGAAAAATAGTGGGAGCGTAATCACATTTCTGATTCTTTACGTTGACGACATCCTACTCATTGGGAATGTTGTAGGAATGATATCATCGGTAAAGATATGGCTGTCAAAGAACTTCTCCATTAAGGATTTGGGAAAAGCATCTTACGTATTAGGAATATGGCTCTATAGAGATAGATCGAAGAAGATGCTTGCTTTAACGCAATCCATATACATATAAACCATTGTTAAAAGGTTTTGCATGAAAAATTCCAAGAGAAGTCTCATATCAATGAGACATGGAATTTCACTTTCTAAAGGTCAGTCTCCTAAGACACTTGAAGAGAGGGATGTGATGGATAAGGTCCCCTATGCTTATACCATAGGCTCCATCATGTCTGCCATGCTATGTACTAGACCTGATGTAGCATATGCTCTAAGTGTTACGAGCAGACATAAAGCAGATCCAGGTGATGAACACTAGAAGGCTACGAAATGCATCCTTAAGTACTTAAGAAGAACTAAAGATCTATTTCTAGTCTATGGAGAAGGAAACTTAAAGCTGCAAGGATACACTGACTTGAGTTTTCAGTCTGATCCTAATAACAACAAGTCAACATCAGGTTTTGTTTTTACACTCAACGGAGGAGCAGTGAGCTGGAAAAGTTCCAAACATGAAACCACTGCTGATTCGACAATGGAAGTCGAGAATATTGCTGCTGCTGAAGCCGCCAAAGAAGTTGTATGGATGAAGAAATTTATCGGCGATCTTGGTGTGGTGGAAAGCATATCTGGTCCCGTCCCACTGTTGTGTGACAACAATGGGGCAATTGCTCATGAGGTCTCATCAGAAGTCGAAGCACATTCTGCGGCGCTTTCATCTGATCAGAGAGATTATAGCTTGAGGAGATGTCATAGTGGAAAGAGTTCATTCAGCCGACAATATAACAGATCCCCTAACAAAGCCTTTGTCTCAAAATGTCGTTGAGTGTCACTTAGAGAATATGAGTATTCTGTATAAAAGCGATTGGCTTTAGTCCAAGTGGGAGATTGTTAGTATTAGATGGTCTCAAAGTCAATCCGATATTTTGTATTGATTCAGTTTATTAATAAATGACATTAATTCATTGTGCAATTAATTCGATCGATGTTTACCATATCACGATGAAGTCCATGAACATGTGTAACAATCTTTGGATTATGATGAGATCATAATTATAGGACCGAAGACTTATAAACACATGTTCTTAATTGTTCATAGTCATAGGATGTTTGAGAAGGACATCAAACATTCGGATAGACTAGTATAGGTTTCTTCAGCTCATATGATGAGAGTGATTGATCCTATAAGTCACTTGTGTGGAGACACTATGCTGGACCTGTAGGTGCTCATTAGCGAATGAGTTCACTGAACTGATCCGACTATGAATCATGGTAAGCACCTCACTGTTAACCAACTAGATTCTTTTGTCACGGTTGCATAGATGATCCTTGGACCTTAGATGCCAAAGATATCTTGTTGGTAGATTTCTGAATTTTGACATTGACTAACGACTCCCTAACCATGGGTTATCAATAAGTTAAGTGATCGGGTTCAGCGAAATGCCCTCGAAGGTAATTGTGTGTTCAATAGGGGATCATCCGCTCTTCGTAATTTGGGAGAGAATGTTCCATAAATGATACGCTTAAAGTCCATGGCCAGGGCGGAGTCTGTATTTGATAAGGAGTTATCAGATTCAGATTAGTGACATCTGATTCAAGTGAATAGACCGATTAGGGTTTAACAGTAAACCATACCCTAGGTCGATTCGGAAACATTGCAAGATGAAGGATTATATCAACGTGGTAACCGCTGATGGAAAGGTTCCTATAGTAGATTTGATTAACCCCAATGCCTTCCAGGATCACGCAGTACTGCTTGGCACCCAACGTGAACGGAAGCCCATCTGAGTTTATTGTGGTGACATTAAATTTGGTTGATTAATTAATATAAGAATATTAATTAATTTAGTGGGTCAATAAGAGGTTATTGGACTTAATGGGCCATTAACTGGACTGGTATTTGGGCCTAGAGGGTCACATGAAAATGATTTTCTAGTTGGTGGATCTTTAACAGGGTTTTGGATAAGATCGGATTTTTATGAAAAATCGTGAACAAACTCCTTATAAAAGCTAGCGACCAGGGTCAGGGGCCAGCAACCCTAACCCTGGCCGCCCCCCTCACCTCTCTCTCCTCTCTCTCTAGCGCCAGCCTCATCTGGGCAACCCTCGACAGAGTTGCATTGACTCCCGTTCTTCGTGTTCTCGTCCGACGATAAATCGTCTTCGCATGTTGCGGAGAATCACACGAAGCCAGACAAGATCCGGGAACGCTGCTGCGAGCGAGGAAGCGAGGACGATCCGCCAAGAGAAAGATCGCGTGGATACCGCTAAAGGCCAGGCACGTGCACAGCTTGCGAGATCACACTATCGGAACCGTTTAGATGCGGATTCGAATCCGCGCAAGGTAGATCATTGTTACCAATTAGTTTTAATGATCGAAACGGGATAGATCCGATCATGACAAATTTTATTCCGCTAGCTTTTCGGTCGGATCTCGACACAGTGAATCCAATAGCCACCCCTATAAATAGGGGGGTAGCTCCTTCCATCTCCCCATCTCTTCTCCTCCCTCCTTGCCCATGTTTTAGAGAGAGAGAGGGGTGAGAAAGAGAGAGAGAGAGAGGTAGAAAGGAAGAAAGGAAGGAAGAAAGAGAGGGAGAAAGGAAGAGAGAGGGGTTTAGAGCGGGAACGAGAATAGTTTGTGGTTCTTCGCACATGCAGGATGAGGAGGTTCTTGCTATGTCCAATAGAGCTTCTGGCTTAAAGGCAAGTACATTATTTCTGCATGGTTATTTTCCTATTGCGAATGGCCTGTTTTCAAACATGTATTTTCATACAAATTTAAGAAGATATTACTAAGTCGTTATACTGTCGAAATGGTATAAGAGCCTAAATGGACCCCTAACTAATGCCTAAATTCCATTTCTATAAGTGTCCCATGTTAAAATCGAACATGTTATGGATAATGCCACCTTAGGAGTCTATGCGTCCGAAACATACAAGCATCTGTGAAAGGCGGACATAATTAAAAGACACAACCCGAGGCAAACAGGTAAATCCTGGGTACGGTTCTCCCTGTCCAGGTGGGACGAGTGGGTCCCCTGTTGTGCAGTGGACGTGCCAGTGGGCATTTGCCTTACCACTGGCTGCACGTCATGCTAACCTCCTCATGTTTTGGTTTGGATGCATGTCCGTTAACTAAGTGAAAAGATTCATGTTGTCCATATGTTATATATGTTTATGACTTCATGCTATATCATGATCTTTTAACCATGCCCTTTATGCTTTGTCATGCCTATATTATGCTTGTATTTATGTCATGCCATGCTGTTATATTATAATCAAGTCACGCCATGTCCTGAACTGTATGTTTATATTCACGTCATGCCATGCTATACCATGATCTTGTGACCATGCCATGATTCACCATGATTCCTATATTAGCTAAAGCTTGTTATGTTATATTCTATCATGACATGATTATATGATATTATCATGTTATTTTTCTACATATATATGATAAGCCATGTAGTGGTATCATGTGCTTGCTGAGTCAGTAAACTCACCCACACTATTTAACCCCCTTTCTGGAGAGAACCTTCCTGGGGCAAACGAAGAATCATTACGATCTTAGTCTAGTTGAGCAGAGTTTATTTTTGTAAGGCCAGTCCCTATGTAAACTTACAAGTTGTACCCCTGGACTTGATGTACTGCAATGTATTGTACATAACATCAATATGAAGTATTTTGTTTAATTACATGCAAAGGACTCAACCTTAACTGTACAAGTCATGGTCGGGTTGTTCCCGCTATTAACGGGTCCCTTCGGTCGAAGTATGTTGATATGACCGAATCGGCCGATAGGGGGTTGTTACAAGAATAACGTTGGTTACTTATTGACAATAACTAGTGCTGGGTGCTCTATTATTAATAATGATTTGATCTTTACTAATAGTTATTTGCTCAATGGTTTGTATGTATTAGATACATGTATTGATGTTATGCAGGTTTCCAGTGCTAAGTCAGAAGAAGTGAATCATGCATGCCTGTGGTATTGCAGACTTGGTCATGTGGGTGATAAGAGGGTCTCTCACCTATGTTCAAATAGATATTCGAATTCATTTGAATTCAAATCATTCGATACCTACGAGTCTTCTCTCGTGGGGAAGATGAGCAAGGCACCCTTTAGTGGATATGGTGAGAGAGTTGTTGACCTTCTTGAACTCATACACACGGATGTATGTGGACCCATGTCAACAGAAGCTAAAGGAGGACATCTCTACTTTATTTCTTTTATTGATGACTTCTCTAGGTATGGCTATGTGTATTTGATAAGACATGAATCACAATCCTTTGAAAAGTTTAAGGAATGTAAGAATGAAGTAGAGAAGCATACTGGTAAGAGTATCAAGACTCTTCGATTGGATCGAAGAGGTGAATACTTAAGTCATGGATTCACTTCTTACCTAAAGGACAATGGAATAGTTTCTCAGTGGACCCCATTGTATACACCACAAGATAATGGTGTATCCAAAAGGAGAAAGAGGACCTTGTTGGACATGGTCCGTTCTATAATGTCCTTATCAAGACTACCTTTGTCTCTATGGGGTTATGCCTTAGAGACTGCAACCTACTTGTTGAACCAAGTTTCAAGCAAGTCAGTTCCTTCCACAACATATGAGATATGGAAGGGAAGGAAACCTGGGGATGTCTTGCCCATGTAAAAAGAAATGACATAGATAAGGTAGAGTCAAGAACGTACAAGTATAGGTTTATGGGATATCTAAAAAGGTTTTTGGATATTACTTCTATCACCCTTTAGAGCAAAGGGTCCTAGTGTCTAAGAGAGCTATATTCCTGAAGAAGGAATACCTTCTTTAGAAAAACAGTGGGAGCTAGATAGAACTGGACGAGGCTCAAGAACCACAAGTTGGGGACACTGTGTCATTAGATAAGACACCACCTATGGAACTTGCTTACTTTAAAAAACATGCATTATGAAGATCTGATAGGATACCTAGGGAACTTGAGAGGTGTGTTGGACATGTCTCTAACAGTTCGTCTAAGGTACAACTCAATGAAGATGATGATCCTCAATCAAGAGGCAATTCGTAGCTCTAACTTTAAGAAATGGAAAGAGGCTATGGATTTAGAAAACCTATCCACATATGCCAACCAAGTCTGGAACTTAGTTGATATGCTCGAAGGGAAAGTCCCTATTGGTTGCAAATGGATCATTAAAAGGAAGATCGTTGCAAATGGACAAATTGACACAAGGCTCAACTGGTAGCAAAAGGGTATCGTCAAAGACATGGGATTGACTATGACAAAACTTTTTCATCAGTCACCATGATAAAAGCCAATCAATATCCTCCTTGTTGTTGCTGCATACCTAAATTATGAGATCTAGGAGATAGATGTGAAGACAACTTTAATGGAAACCGGTCAGAAGAGGTGTAAATGGTACAGCCGGATGGATTAACATCTAAGCAGCATCCCAATAAAGTATGTAAGCTTCAGAAGTCCATTTATGGATTGAAGCAAGCATCTCGAAGTTGGAATTTAAGATTTGATGAGGCTATCAAATCTTTCGATTTTATTCAAAATGAAGATGAACCTTGTCTTTACAAGAAGGTCAATGGGAGCTCGGTGACTTTCTTGATCCTCTATGTTAATGACATCCCATTGAGAATGATATAGGAATGTTGACATCAACGAAGTCTTGGTTATCCAAGACCTTCTCCATGAAGGATTTGGGAGAAGTATCTTATGTGTTAGGCATTACCATACCACACAATCGTATCAGACCCATAGAATGAGTGAGGGGCTATAGTGATGCAGCAACTGAAGATTGATAGGTACCGGACAAGGTGGTAATGAACCTTACGTCGTCTAGGATCATGCAGATTTGCATGACCCAACATGATCATAGGTCCGAAACAGTTATCCTGAATAACTAGTTTAATTTACTTCTAATTGGGAATTAGAAGTTATTGGACCTTAAAACCAGAGTGACTATAGGCCTAGAGGATAACACACAATTGATTCTCGAAAAACGGAGTATTATTGTATGGATAAATATATAATTGCCTAAGATTCTTTTGGGAAAAAATTGATTAATTGGCTTGCAATGTATATATACAATAATGTTAAAGGACATATATAGAATATATATGTTATTAGGCCTCTTTTACAAAGAAGCTAATTTTATATATATATATATATATATATTGATGTAGCCGAAGCTATCACGACCGGATTCCGAAACTGGAATCCGAAGTTCGGATCGGATCGACGAAGAGGACCGACGGGGATCCGGAGCGAGGCGAGACAGGGCCGAAGGTCTGTAGCCGAGAGTGGCCAGGGTAAGAGCTCGCAGGGAGCGAAGCCGAGACTCCCTCGATGCGCGCGGACCGGCCGATGCGGGGCGAGGCCGAGGCACCTTCGGGCGAGGAAGACCAGCTGGCGAATGGCGTCGAGACCAAGAGGAGAAGACCCGAGGTCGGCGGTCGAGACTGACTCGGAGAGCTCGGCGAAGATTCAAACCGAAGCCCCTGCAGAAGGAGGAAAAGAAGAAGAACCGGTCAGTAGGAGTCCCGGGCTTCGGCCCTAAGGAACCCCCTCCGACGGCTAAGTTAACTTCTGAAGATGATTCAATTTAGAAGAGAAGGAAGAAGAAGCTTTAATGCTTTTTGGACCGTAGTCCTTGGGGTCTCGAAGACATACCTTGGGTAATAAATAGCCGTGTATTTATAGCGGAGGATAGAGGTTGCTTAATGGTGGTAGCCGATATAGAACTATGTTTTGGGTTTACTGGTAAACCGCTATAGTGCCTAACCCTCTCACCGGAGTGGGCCGGATACGGCTATTGGGCCGAAGGGGGTTGGGCCGCTGATGGGCCAGATGCCGCTTAGTGGGCTAGAGCCTATTGGGCCGAGGGCTACTGAGCCGCTAATGGGCCGAAGGCTATTGGGCCGCTGATGGGCCAGATGCCGCTTAGTGGGATAAAGCCTATTGGGCCGAGGGTTGCTTAGCCGCTAATGGGTCGAGGACCACTGGACTGATTACTGGGCCGAGGGCTACTGGGCCGCTAATGGGCCGAAGGCTGCCAGTGGGCCTTTTACTGCTGCTTTTGGACTGATCTCAGTGTTGGGCTTGTTTTAATGGGCCGAATCGGATTCTGCCTCATCATATATATATATATATATATATATATATATATATATATATATATATATATATATATATATATATTATGGGCTTTTAGGGTTGGGACCAAGGAGCCAAGCAGGCGTGCATTTCCCATTTTCTCTCCCCATCTTCAACACACACCTTCTCTCCCTCTCTCTCACACACATCTTGGAGAACGGAGATTGAGGTAGGGAGATCCGAGGTTTGTGCGTGTGGAAAAAGGGAGAGTACCATTGCTACGAGGAATCGGTGTGAATTGGCCTCTAGAGGCCGGAGATTTGTGCGGCTCCGCGTTCGAGGAAATCAACATCGGTTTTTGTAGAATGACTTGTTTTGTGCGAGGTAATAACCACTTACTCCTAGAGTAATTTTGTTGCATCTATCGGACCCCGATTCGTGGTTTTTTTGGATCCATTTTTGTTGTCTTTTCCACTACGAATGGGATCCCGGGTTAAAAAAAACCCTACAATTACCATCCAGCGATTCAAGTAGATCAATTCAGTAAACTCATCCCTAATGAGCATCCGTGTGCTTGCCCTAGTGTCTCTACATGTTACAAGAGACCAATCACCCTCATCATATGAGTAGGCATAACACAAACTAGTCTACCCGGATATAATGTGTTCCATCTACATTAGCCTATAACTGGGAACAATTTAAGAATTGAGTTCAACATGCTATACCTGTAGCCAGTTCTACACCGTCTGTCGGTATTTTTATTTAATTTTTTTTGAAAAAAATTGGGCTGGGCACAGTTTGATCTTGGATCGGACAACTCAAAAAAAAATGAAAAAGAAAAATGACCCCAAATGAATAGTTAAAAAATAGTGTTTTCTACTATTCATTTGGAGTCGATTTTCTATTTTTCATCTTTTCTTGGGTCGTCTGATCTAAGATCGGATTGTATGGCCATCATGGGGCTAACCTAAAAAATTTTCAAATACTTTTTTAAATACAAACACTGACAGTCGGTGTAGAACTGCTGCAAGTGCAGCATGTTTTATTCTTAAGATTTACGGTTAGGAATATTAGTTTTATTATCACAATCTCATTATGATCTAATATTTCAAATATAGTTCTAAGGACTTCATTATGCGTAATAAGTTAAACACCAATGAATACAATGAATTAATTGCTATTTATTAATAAACAAGATTATACATAGGCGCCATATGATTGGCTTTAAGGATACATGTTTCTAATATTCTCCCACTTGGACTAAAGCCAATCACCTTCATGTTTGATCTCCATCAAACATAGGTGACATTCATAGATAGTTTGAGGGTAAGCCATAGTCAGTGGATCTACTAATATCACCTTCAAATGGAACTGTGTGTACTATGATATCTCTTTTAGGAACGATCTCTCTGATCAAATGAAAGTACCTCAGAATGTGCTATGACTTCTAATAAGACAATTGGTCTTTCACTTTTGTAAACGCCCCATTATTGTTGCACAACAGTGGGATAGTATCAAAGGTGTTCAAAACTACTCCTAATTCGAAGACTAACTTCATCCATATTGTTTAAGCAATAATGTATCCTATATCTAACATCAAATCAACAGTAATTCTCTGCTTAGAATTCTACACTGCACCTCTATAGAGGGTAAGGACAAAACCTGACATTGATTTACCTTTAACCATGTCAAATTTGAAGCTTGAGACAATGCAACCTCTTAGTTTACATAATTTCTTTCATATTCTAGGATCACATCCTTAGTTCTTCTCAAGTATGTAAGGATGTATTTCATCGCCTACCAACTAGGTTCTCCTAGATCTACCTGATACATGCTCATAACACTTAGAGTATGCACTATATCAGGTCAAGTACATATGGGGGATCCTATTGTATAAGTGTAAGGCATCTGACTCATGTATGATTTCTCTTCAAAAAGTTTTAAGGAACGTTTCCTTAGAGAGATTAATTCCAAATCTCATCCACAGGAGACCTCTTTTAAAATTTTACATGACAAACTTTTCAATATCTGAGTCAATGTATTTGGATTGGGTCAAGCCAAGCATCCATTTTGATCTATGTTTATAGATCCGGACTCATAATATGTAGGATAGATATATCATCCAAATCCATCATGGAGAAATTTCGGATAGCCTTTCTTTTACCGATTGCAACATGTTATGCCCTGCAAACTTGGAGACCAATAATGATTTTAATTTATTCTATATAACTCATTATTGAAGGCCCATTGCCCAATCAAGAAAATTAAAATAGCCCATTAACTTAGTCTAATTTCTGAGTTCGGAATTATAGAACAGTAGGCCAATAAAATTAAGATAACATTATGTGGTAATCTCAAAAAAAATGTGTGGTTGATACCGTTGAAAAGAGTTCAAAAAATTGTACGACTTTGTATCAGATCAATTTTCCTAATTCTAACATTTAAAGGGTGTGAAAATTTGATCTTTAGTTATTAAGACTAGGGACTGCACGAATACAGTCCAAGTTCCACTCGGATTCTTGTTGATTCACCAAAGAGAAAGTCAATCCATAATAACTCCGATCCAAAGGAAGATGAGGAAGTTGTTTAGAGTTAGAAGTCGGAGTAAAAGCTATTTATATGGGTGTAAATTTGTGCTTCAACCCTTGTTGCGATTGGAATTCTTCACGGTGAGTTTTAAGGGTTGTTCTTGAGAGAGAAAGAGAGAGCAAGAGGTTCTAATTCATGGGAGGATGATTTTTAACCCTATGATCTTCTTCTTGGTAACTTAGAGGACGTTGGGTAAAGCTAGGAAGGCTCCAAAGCAAGGGAGATTCGTAGAGGTGTGCTAAAAGAACCCTAGAAGCCATCTAAATCTCCTATTTTGTCAAAAGAGGTAGAAAAATAACTCTAAGCATGATTATTTTGTACGTACATTTTAACTTTCAAAAGGTTTTTAAAACTTAATAATTAATGAAAGAACCTAGATTCCCATCCCACATTTGAAATCCCTTGAAAACCCTAGTTTTTACTCTGTTTCGACTTGAAACGGTCGACTATTTCGAAAGGATTGGTCGGCCGATTCATCCCACCCATTTTAGACCAACTTTGCTGCCCAAAATAGGTTTTGATAGCAAAATGGTCCACCTTTTTCTTCGAAACGGTCGACCGTTTTTTGCCAGGAAATCCTATTCAGATCCTTATTTTTCACTGAACTTCTCGACGTCTGCTCTCCTTCGTTGGATTAACCTGAAATTTTGGCCTAAGCTTTTAACATGTTTATTTCATGCTCATCAGATTTTATGTTTTTTGAATTAATTTAATATTTATTCCATAAATACTTTGTCAACATACGTAGTTTGTTGTGACAGGTTTGAGTTATCAACTTGTGAACTTTATATATCGCTCAAATCTTATCTAGACCATGCCAAATTTTGTGAAGACCTTCAGCGTGATATTTTTGACCTCTATGAAAATTTTGGAATTTTTCTGATCGTATTTGATATTTAGTTTTTCCTCTTTTGTCAGTTTCTTAAGAATACCCTAAGTTTGAATTCTCAGAACCAAAGCGGGAGTTCGAAATCATATCCAATCATTCTAAAAATTGATAAAACATTGTAAACACTTCACATATTATGTATTTATCATGTTTACCAATTTTGGCTAATTTATGAATCTATTTGCTATTTTCCATTCTAATTATCAGTTTTTTATCTCTATAAAATATTTTAATACCCAAAAACTATGATTCATGGTTCAAAAATTCTGAAAAATTATCTACATGTTCAAAAATATGTTTTAATTGTCTATGATTAGATTTAACATAATTAATACTTCTGGATTATGATACACTTTACTATAGCACAATACACGTCTCAATGTGAACAAAGAATATTTAATCTTTTTTACTCAGTTTGACAATTAAATTCCTATAGATTTATATCTTTGATCCCTTTAAGATATCTGTGAGTCGAAGATGTAAAATATATGTGCATAGACAGTGCCACTATAGGAGAGGTTTTGGTAGACCTTATAAGCATTCACAGCATGGACAATCGATATATAGATGGGATATCTGCGGCTCTACACAGTAACTAAGACCATTGTGTCGCCTAGGTGCATTGATATTTGTGTAGGTTTCTGCTTATGTTGTGCTTGGATGCATGTTATATATACTTAAAGTGAAAATATGATAATTAATATGTCCTTTAATATGATCGTCCAATTTGACTTATGATATGAAATTTGATTTGATCTCTTATGCTCGTACGCTATCTAAATCATTTATTTAATCGTCCATGTTCCTACATGATTATCTATTTATGTCCTCTTTTGATTAGTTTATTGATCACCCTTCATTTTCTTAATTCAATAATCATGTTTTATTCTGATTAGCCTTTTATTTTTGATCTTATGAGTCTACTATGATCAATGGCATGTAAACTTTGAATCATGTAAATATAATTAAGTTAATATGAAGCTAGCCATGTGAGAATTTTATATGTGCTATGTGAACCTCTTATGGATTAAAAGTTATTTGTTCGTAAGTGCACTGGCTAGAAAACTATGATATATGAACATGAAATTTATTATTCGAACATCTTGATATGACCATATGATCATCTTATTTCATATCTAATTATTCATATTAAAAAGTATTCATATGATAATATTTGATCAACATGATATGCTTCGTAACATTTCCTTATTATACTATACATAGAATTTGATTTGATCATCATGCTTAGTATAATTGTTTCATGCGATTTATAAAGTTACTATGTATTAGGTCATGTAGATGATTTGAAGCCTACTGAGTGGTGGGCTCAGAAATACAATCAAATATTTTTCAAGAAAAATCAAATCAGGATCCACCTACGTGCGGAATCAAGTTTGCTAGACTTTTGGAAGAACTTTTAAAAATTTATTTTTCAATCTAGTAGTTTGATGTAGTATGATTAGTTATAGGAAATGTGATATAATTTTATTTATTTGGTGAGATTGAGAGTTCAGATGTTATTTGATGGATATTGTAATTTGTGGACTTTGGTATTTAGCTATTTATTTTGACTATGTAATTATTTAAATTATGGTGTGGTATGTTTATCTCTTATATCTATTTGTTAAGTTGATATTGTGTACTTAGAGTCCGATGTGAGTTATTGTACTGAACTAGATTTCAGAACGTAATAGTATGGTATTAGAGTAATTATGCTAAATTAAGCATCCACTACCAAATGATGATTAAGCCATGCTATATGATCTTAAGAATGTTATAAGTTATATAGGTTAGTATTATCTTGGATTTGATAGATTCTTAAGTATAAGTCCTTTTTTACATATAGTTATAAGATTGGGCATGAGATTAGATCAAAAAGTGAAGGTTACTTCTTTTATGGCAGAGAGCCAGCAAGAAATTGATAACATATGCCACATATGTTGGGATTAGGGCGTGACGCGACGAACGCAGCGGAAGCAATGATAAATATCCCGCCCGATGCCCGCTGATCCAATTCGAGATGAAATCGATAAACCAAAAACTAACGATAAATAATATGATTACCATACGCGGATTCGAATCCACTTCCGTCTCGGTTCTGTCGAGGCAGTGCCGCAGGCCGCACAAGCGTCTGGCCTCCAGCAGTATCCACGCGATCCTCTACGGTGGTTCGTCCTCGCTCCCTTGTCCATATCAGCTCACTCGCTGAAGATCCGTCATTATAACGACATCCGAAAACCTGCAGACGGGAATTCCCGACTTTCGGGAATCGCGCGCGACAGAGACAAAGACTGTCCTGGCGCCTCGAGAGGGACGCCCACAGGAGAAAGAGAGAGAAAGGGGGGACGGCCAGCATGGGAAAACCCTGGAGCTTAGCTCAGGATTTCTCAACAGTGCATATATATATTAA
This sequence comes from Zantedeschia hybrid cultivar, assembly GCA_030544215.1. Taxonomy (NCBI): domain Eukaryota; kingdom Viridiplantae; phylum Streptophyta; class Magnoliopsida; order Alismatales; family Araceae; genus Zantedeschia; species Zantedeschia hybrid cultivar. The sequence continues at coordinate 37,952,437 of JARZZO010000012.1, read as the reverse complement.
GTCAACGCGACTTTTCACAAAAGTCCCCAACTTGATATGAATCCCACTAAAATACCACCGACTGAGAATCTATTTGTGTGTGACCCTCTAGGTCATTAACCAGTCGGATTTTCAGGTCGTTAAGTCCAATAACTAGTTATTGACTTATTATAATTAATTAATATCTCGATATTAACTAATTACTTAACCGAATTAACATCTCATGTAAATTCGGTCGGACTTCTGATCAAGTTGGATACCAAGCAATACCGCATGATCTTGAAAGGTAATGGGGTTCAGCAACCCACTCATGGAATCTATCCATCTACGGTTACCGCATGGCTATAATCCTCCGTTCGCAAAATACTCTTGAGTTAACCTAGCGTATGGTCAACTGTCAAACCCTAGAAGATCAACTTACTTGAATTAGTTTATGTTGTACAATATCCGAAAACATCTTTTCTGATATTGTTTCTACTCTGACCAGAGACTCCTGCGGATCTATTCTAGAGCATTCTCTCTTCAGTTACCTGAGAGCGAACGATCCTTTATTGAACACACAATCACCTTTGAAGGTCTTCCGCTAGACCCGATCCTTGACTATTAGAGATCCCATGGATAGGGATTCGGACAATGTGTCTTTGGTGCCTCAAGTCCAAGGATCAACCATGCCACTGTGACGATGAACAAGCCGGTTGACAGTCAGGTAAATTACCATTCAACGATTCATGTTGGATCAGTTCAGTGAACTCATTCTCCAATGAGTACCTACAGGTTTACCAATGTGTCTCCACACAAGTGACTAACGAGATCAGTCACCCTCATCATATGAGTTGGAATAACCTATACTAGTCTTACCATATGTTTGATGTCCTTCTCAAACATCATACGATTAGGAACAATTAAGAATATGTGTTTATAAGTCATTAGTCTCATTATTATGGTCTCATCATAATCCGATGACTATTACACATATTTATGGACTTTATTATGCACAATTACAAATATGCCAATCTACATAATGAATTTAATGCAATTTATTAGTGAACCAGATTGAAATAGGTGCCTTATGATTCGTTTAAAGGACACCTATATCCATCAATCTCCCACTTGGACTCAAGCCAATCACCTTAGCATTTGATCTCCATCAAATCTAGGTGATGCTCACATAAAGTCTATGACTAAGACTTGGTCAGAGATCTGCTAAATTATCTTCAAATGGAATATTTTCTATTACATTATTTCCACTTAATCCTTTGTCTTTGAACTTGTGAAAGAGTCTCAGAATGTTCTGCAACTTCTGATGAGACCATGGTTCGACCACAAAATTGATCACTCCCACTATTGTCTTACAACAATAGAATAGTATCAGAGACCTATTAGAACTACATCTAGTTTAGAGTTGAACTCTTTCATCCATATTGTTCCAATAACAATATCACTTATTTATGTCGTCATCTTAATATCGAGTTTTAAATTGGAACCCTTCCAATCCATTCCTTTCTTATTTGAAGGTTAACCCCATGATCTGACTTGAAATTTGAGTCAATGTGACCTTATAGTTTCAAATCATCATCTCTATATACAAGAGTGCATCGTTAGAACTTTTCAAGTACTTAGTTATGTGTTTCACTCCTTCTATCAAGATTTCTCTGTATCCTTTAAAGAACTTTTCCTTAAAGAAAAAAATTTCATATCTAAACAATTGAGACTTTATCATGGAATTTATGTCAAACATTTTGACATATAGGTCAATGTAACATCCTTATCAATCTATCTTAATATATTCATATTTCTAATACATGGGATGTTATAACCAAACCCATCATGGAGAAGTACACAGATGGCAATGCTTTTATTGATAGTAACATCTTGATATCATTCCAAGTGACTTTGATGTTATTATTACAAAGCATTACTAATACGACCGTACTCTCACTGTCCTTCTTGAACACATACAATCCGTGATAATTCTTAATGATCACGTAGTATTTGATCATTAAGTCAAAACTCTTATTACAATTTTGGAAAGTTTCAGTTTGAGTCAAAGTCAACATTTTGACGTTGACTATTTTCTTCAGTTTACCATATAAGTTTTAAGTAGTCAATTTATACTAACTTTCATTCTGAAGATTTGCTTGCTTTAGGTACAATACCCTCTAGCAATACTATCAAGTTCTGAACTCAATAGTAGACTATAGCTTAGAATTCTTAACTTCTTGCCAATCTCAAAGTTGTAATGACAGAGAGCATCATCATAGATTTTAGATCATAATCTATATCTTTGAGCTCCTCTCATTTTGCTAAATTTGATATGTCAAGCATATCATTTTAGTCACTGAGAGAATCTCAAAAAATCTATGAAGCTCTCTAATGTGTTATGAGTGGTTCCAAACAACTAAAAGATTATCTAATAATCTTGTGTTAATTTGTGGGTCTAAAAGATTTTCTAGTTTTATCAACTCCCACTGTCTTCTATGAGGACATGTTCCTCTTCATAGAAGACAGCTTTCAAGACAATAATTATTTTATTATCACCTGGCGAATAAATGTAACGTCCAAACTCTTTGGACATTTCACAAATTCAAACCACGGTATAACTTAACTTTAAAATCATGTTTGTTTATAATTCACATCTCATAATTTGGAACATGAGTATAAATGTTAGATGTCCATACTTTACAGGTGATTCCTTTTGTATGGACATCTAACGTTCATACTTGTCTAACGTCCATTCTTATTGTACAACCCTGTGTACAATATCGTAGATAATCATGATTCATACAGTTCATTTATATAGGAGACTTGTGAACCTTTATCACATAAAATATCATATCAAAGATCTATAGTGTATTGACCGATTTTAAAATCATATCGAACAACTATTGTTCCTTCTCAGTCAATGTTATTCACTTTTATAATTCTTGATATCTTATGAAACTAAGTAACAATTATTTAGTTTCATATTAAACTCCTGCAGATATGTAAAGATTTATTATCTGATAATAACCTATGTATATCTTGAACAATTGTTGAGGCTAGCTCAACACTTATATTTTCTCGATTTCATTTTACTTGTCTAAGTCTGCATACTATCGCAGATCTGAGAATAACTTCCAATATCTTATATTAGATACACTAATTCTCCAATAGACATTCAAAAGTTGATAATAAGAATATATGAGACTTCTTTCAAGTTTCATATTTATTTTACCTTTATCAATATCCTTATATTGGTCACAGTAGGAGAATTGCTACTTCTCCATCTCAGCTGACTTTCCTTTATCCTTTCAGGTGTAGGTTCGACCATTTGAGATCTTACCTCTAGTCTTATCAAAGACACACCATGAATACCTCTTCTTCTTAGTGTATCCAAGTAAGAGATTTCATGATAACCACTGCCTTTCAAAAAGCCATACTATGAGTACCTCTTCACCTTGATCTATCCAAGTAAGAGATCTGATTAGGATAGTGACTTTTACTTAGCTCTGAAGGCATTCTTCAGAGTTTTCTAGTCAATCTGAATATGAGAAGTATTGACATCCAATATGTCAAATTTCAGATTAATAGACAATATTTTAGTGAACGAAGAAAATAACGTGATTTAAGCAGATAGTTCTTATAATTCAACTATTAGCTTTTATCTTGAATTATTTTTCATTAATTTTCGACAGACTGTATAACCTTCAGGTATATAGAACGAAAGACTCCGATGGTCTACTAGTGAGGATCAAAATCTCTAAACATCATAGTATGACCTCAGGTAAACACATAGTATCATACCATTATCTTAGAGCAACCATTTCATGGTAATTACAACTCCTTACAATATCCGATCTTATTTCAGCTCCTAGATCTTTAATAGTCTCGGGTAAACACAGTAGACCATTATCCATGATCTAAGCTTTACCATCAATATGTGACAGAGTAGAGTAAGAATATAGCTCCCAGATAAACGCGAGGATAGCTACGCCGTTCCTCTATTCCAATCTCAAGGCATCTCAATGCCATAGTTAATAGTTCTTTCATCATATAGTGATAGATCTCGGATAAACACATAGAAACTGCCATCATTGAATCAAGTTTTAAAAACTATATTCATGGAGAGCCACGCGGTGCATTCTCAATGACTCGCACTCTGGCTTAGACTTTATGTTGAAAGTTTTGTTTATTTTATGTTGGTCTCATCCTAGGTGATAATTTATAAATATATTGTATATATTTAACCATACCTAGATATTAGCAATCGATTCATAATAAAAAACTAAAAGGCATGCATCTACTATGCATGTTCATTTTGTGGTCATAGACGATGATTAACTAGAGACATTTAATTAATAACCACAACTATATAACAATTATATAATTTAAACATGCAAACACACAAGCACTCGTGATCTCATCTCCTGTCACCTTCCTGGTTGCACTTGTAGATTATCCTCGCTTCTCCTCGAATGACACGATCAATTACAACTAATTGTAAAATTTGAAACAATTTCAAATACAAATTAATTGTAAGAGAAAGCCTTATGACCGAATACAACAATAGAGGGAGATAGAATTACATCAGAATGAGGGTGAGAGGGAGGCATGCAGGCTTCATTAATTAACATTTAATTAACCTATTACACATTTTATAACAATCCACAAAATCATACACTATCATATGATATGAAATTAATTAAGTACATATCCATGACCACCACAAACTTTAACCATCCATACATGATACACATCACATGAAGGCTAATTTTTTTTTTTGAAAAATTATAGTTTTGGTTTTCTTAAAACCTGGGTACCAATCAAAATTAGATAAATTGAATTTTTGAAAGTCTTATTTTCTAACATGCATTTAAATCTAATTTAAAGCATCAAACACATCTACATGTGCATACAAAGCTAAAATTAAAATTCTAAAATATCCCATGCATTAATTAGAACAATTCTAAATTAATTAATCTAACACTTAGATTAATTTTAAATCACATTAAGAACAATCATTAAAGCGAAACAATCTAACATTTAGATAGAATCAAAAATTCTTAAATAACACTTATAAAAGAATTTCTAATTCCAATTTTAATTACTCAACAACTCTTTGTTAAGTACCCCCTTTATTGAATAATATTTCTCAATAACAATTATTAAGAAACATTAATTAGAACTTTTCCAACTCAAAAAGTAGTCTAACAATTAAACTCAATGAATCTCTTAATAACTTTTATTAAAAGATCCTATTAAGTGAATTAGATATTTGAAAACATTAATTAAGAGATACTTGAGAAGATTAATTAATCATCTTAATAACTATTATTAAGACTTAATTAACCTTTAATAATTTTTATTAAAGGTTATTATCAAGAAATAATTAACTCTAAATAGTTAATTAATCACTTAATAACAATTTATTAAGTGTCCCTTAAAATTAATAAATAATTTCATAACAATAATTGGTAAGAAATGAAATATCTAATCACTTAATTAACAACATTTGCTAATTAAATTCAAGATCATATCTTAAAAAATAATTAACAATAGTTGTTTATATTAATTTAAGATCTCAAGTAACCCCACTAATCATCTATATATTAAATTAACATTAACAACATTTGTTAATAAGTTTTAAGATCACATCTTAAATAAAATATATAAATTAACAACGCATGTTAATTATTATTAAGATCATATCTTAAAAAAAAATCCTTTTATTAACTAAAAAATTATAATTAAAGTTTAAAACATGTTTTAAACTATTTAAAACAAATTTTAAACTATTCTTAATTTTAATTTTTAGTTGATAGGGTGGGGTTTTTCATAATAAGCGGTTATAGGGTTTGGGGAGTAAATGGGCTTGGCCCACTGGGCCCTAGGCCAGGGCCACAGGCCTGGCCTAGCTCGGACCCTGGGCTCGGGCATGGCTCGAGCCAGGCAGGCCATTGGCTCAGGCCTGGGCTCAGCCAGCCTTTGATTAGGGTGCGCCCAGCTTGAGCCCAGCACAAAGCCGGTCGAGCTGGCTCGGGACCTGCCGGTCCAGGCCCTAGCATCGGGCTTGGCCGGCTAGGGTTATCACCCCTTTCTTGTTGCAGGTTTCAGCGCATGGGGCTGGTGCCGCCGCCGCCAACGGCTGCAGAGGCGGCCGGAGGCTGGCCAGCATGTCCTTGCTGCCGGTTGCCCCTTTTAAACGCCGGTTATAGCCCTTTTGTAACCATGGCTTTCCTCCCCTTTCATTTTCAACATTTGAAAATCACCATAGAAGGAGGCTCCACCGCCGAGTGCCGACGATTGCAGGGAGATCCCAAGGTCAAGGAAGGTTAGCTGGTCATACCAGCATGCAAATAGTGGTGGTCCGACCACCATTAAACCCTTCACCATGTCCTCAAAATCCGGTTATTCATCTCCATGAAGAACACCTCGAAAAACCCATTTAATTTAAATTTCTCCACAAAACATAGATCAGAAATTTTTACATTCATCTCATGAATAATTTCTACGAGAGAAAAATAAATACAGGCATGTAAATAAATTTTAGAATAGAAATTTCGTCCTCCCGAAAAGGATCAGAGCGGAACCTAGCTCTGATACCACTGTTGAGATCCGGGCGGGGCACGACGAACACAGCGGAAGCAATGATAAATATCCCGCCCGATGCCCACTGATCCAATTCGGGACGAAATCGATAAACCAAAAACTAACGGGAAGTAATTTAATTACCATGCGTGGATTCAAATCTACTTCCGTCTCAGTTCCGTCGAGGCAATGCCGTGAGCTGCACAAGCGTCCGGCCTCCAGCGATATCCACGCGATCCTCCGCGGTGGTTCGTCTTTGCTCCCTCGTCCGTATCAGCTCGCTAGTTGAAGATCCCTCACCGCAACGACATCCGAAAACCCGCGGATGGGAATTCCTGACTTTCGACAATCGCGCGCGGCGGAGACGGAGACTGTCCCGGCTCCTCGAGAGGGGTGCCCAGAGGAGGAGGAGAGAGAAAGGGGGGACGGCCAGCATCGGAAAACCCTGGAGTTTGGCTCAGGGTTTCTCAACAGCGCGTATATATATTAAGTCGACGCGACTTTTCACAAAAGTCCCCAACTTAATATAAATCACACTAAAACACCATTGACTAAAAATCTATTTGCGTATGACCCTCTAGACCCATTAACCAGTCTGGTTTTCAACCCGTTAAGTGTAATAACTAGTTATTGAGTTATTATAATTAATTAATATCTAGATATTAACTAATTACTTAACCAAATTAAGATCTCATGTAAATTCGGTTGGACTTCCGATCAAGTTGAGTGCCAAGCAACACCACATGATCCCGAAAGGTAATGGGGTTCAGCAACCCACTCATAGAACCTGTCCATCCACAGTTACCGGGTGGTTATAATCCTTCGTTCGCACAATACTTTTGAGTTCACCTAGGGTATGGTCAACTTTCAAACCTTTGATGGTCAACTCACTTGAATTAGTCTTCGCCGTACAATATCCAAAAATATCTTTTCTGATTTTCTTTATGCTCTGGCTAGAGACTCCTGCGGATCTATTCTAGAGCGTTCTCTCTCCAGCTACCTGAGAGAGAACGATCCTTTATTGAACACACAATCACCTTCGAAGGTCTTTCGTTGGACCCGATCCTTGGCTATTAGAGATCCCATGGATAGGGATTCGTAGGTCAAGGTCAAAGTCCAGAAGTCTACGGACAAAGTGTCTTTTGTGCCTCAAGTCCAAGGATTAACCACGCCACTGTGACGATGAATCAAGCCGGTTGACATTCAGGTAAATTACCATTCGGCATTCATGTTGGATCAGTTCAGTGAACTCATTACCCAATGAGCACCTACATGTTTACTATTGTGTCTCCACACAAGTGACTAACGAGATCAGTTACCCTCATCATATGAGTTGGAATAACCTGTACTAGTCTTATCGGATGTTTAATGTCCTTCTCAAACATCCTACGACTAGGAATAATTAAGCATATGTGTTTATAAGTCGTCAGTCTCATTATTATGGTCTCATCATAATCCGATGACTATTGCACACATTCATGGACTTCATTATGCGCAATTACAAATATGCCAATCTACATAATGAATTTAATGCCATTTATTAGTGAACCATATTGAAATAGGTATCTTATGATTGGCTTAGAAGACACCTATATCCATCAACATAATCATATCCTTCTACTAGGTTTCCTATCTCACAGGGAAGTAGATTAATTATTAAGTTATAACTAATCAAATTTCGAAGACAAAATTTCTTTAAGAAGGAGAGGATGTTATGCCCTACAACCTTAAAGCCCAATAGTGATTTATGCTATATAATACATTACTGAAGGCCCATTAGTCCAATCAAGCAAATTAAAACAGCCCATTAACATAGTCTAATTTTTGGGTTCAGAATTATAGAATACTAAGCTAGTAAAATTCAGATAACTTTTTTCAATAATCTCAAAAAAATACATGGTTGATACCGTTCGAAAGAGATAAAAAAACTCTATAACTTTTTAGAAGACAATATTTTCTAAATCCAATGCTTACATGGTGTAAAAATTTGATCTTCAGTTATAGAAACTGGGGACTACGCGAATAGAGTCTAAGTTCTACTTGGATTCTTGTTGATTCATGGTAAGAAAAGTCAATCCATGGTAACTACGAACCAAAGAAGGATGTGAGATTTGTTTAGGGTTAGAAATCAAAGTAGAAGCTATTTATATGGGTGTAGATTCGTGCTTCAACCCTTGTTGTGCCGAAGTTCTTCAAGGTGAGTTTTGGGGGTTGTTCTTGAGAGAAGAAGAGAGAGCTAGGGAGGCCTATGATCTTTGGGGGTTGTTCAAGATGATTTCTAACCCTATGATCTTCTCTTTGGTGACTTAGCGGACATGAGGGAAAGGTAGGGAAGCCTCAAAGCAAGGGAGATTCCTATAGGTATATTAAGAGAACCCTAGAATCTATCTAGATCCAATATTTCGTCAAAACAGGTAGGCAGATAACTCTAAGCAAGATTATTTTATATGTACATGTTATTTTAACTTTTAAAGGGTCTTAAAAACTTAATAATTGATGAAGGAACCATAGATTCCATCCCATACTTGAAATCCCTTGAAAATCCTAGTTTCTGCTCTATTTCGACTAGAAATGGTCAACCGTTTTGAAGGAATTAGTCGATGATTTGTCCCAGTTAATTTAGATCAGTTTTGCTACCCAAAATAGGTTCTGGGAGCAAAATGGCCGATTATTTTGTTCGAAATGGTTGATTGTTTTCTGTCAGGAAATCATGTTCATATCATTGTTTTTCGTTGAACTTCCCAACGTCTGTTCTCTTTCGTCCGACGTTGGATTGACCGGAAATTTGAACGTAAACTTTTTTGTATGTTTATTTCATGTTCACCATATTTTATATTTTTTTGAATTAATTTGATATTTATTCCATGTTCATCACGGCCTTTGTGAAATTTGTCTAGGTGCATTAATATCTGTGTAGGTTGCTCCTTATGTTGTGGTTGGATACATGTCCTATATGTTTAAAGTATAAATATAATAATTATTATGTCCTTTGATATGATCATTTGATTTAACTTATGATATGAAATTTGATTTTGATCTCTTATGCTCATATGCCATCTAAACCACTTTTTTGATCACGAATGTTCTTACTTGATTAACTATCTATACTATTTTTTGATTAATTTATTAATTATCCTTCATTCTCTTAATTTGATAATTATACTTTATTCTGATTAGTCTTTCCTCATGATCTTATGGCTCTATTATGATACATGACATCTGAACTTTAAATCATGAAAATATAAATAAGTTATCATGTTGCTAGCTATGTGACAATTTGATATGTACTACATGAACCGCTTATGGATTAGAGATTATTTGTTCGATAAGTGTATTAGTTAGAGAACTATGATATGAAACATGAAACTTGTTATTTAAACATCTTGATTTTGACCATAGGATCATCTTATTTCAAATCTAATTATTTGTATTAGAAAATATTCGTATAATAATAATGACCATTATGATATACTCCATATCATTTCCTTGTTATATTATATGTAGAATTTGATCTGATCATTATGCTAAGTATAATTGCATAATATGATTTTTAAAGTTACTATGTGTTAAGTCATGTGGATAGTTTGAAACCTACTAAGTAGTGGACTTACAATTCCGACCAAACGTTTTTCAAGAGAAACTGAATCAGGATCCACCTAGGTGGGGAATCAAGCTTGTTGGACCATTGGAAGAGCTTTTTAAAATTTATTTTCCAATTTAGTAGTTTGATGTAGTAAGATCAGTTATGAGAAATTTGATGTAATTTTTTTATTTGGTGAGATTAAGAGTTGACATATTATTTAATAGATATTGTAATTTGTAGACTTTGGTATTTAGCTATTTATTTAGACTTTGTGATAGTAATGACATTTATTTAAATTATTTTGTGATATTTATCTCTCATATCCGTTTATTAAGCTAATGTTGCCCAGCTATTATAACCTAGAAAGGGGGGGGATGAATGGGTTTCTAAAAAGAAATTAAAGTCAGCTAGAATAAAATGTGAAATTAAAAAGTTTATTGGACGGAAAGAGGGAGATATAAGGAGCAACCACATAATGAATATTAGTTCGATCTATCCAGACTTGCATCCAGTTCTCAACCAACCTCTTGGGATATTCACTACACAAGGTAAAAATCCCTTGTAGGTTATACAACAACACAGTGCACTCCAACAGGTCTTCCCTTTCAACTAAAGGGAAACAATGTCAGGCAGGTCTTCCCTTTCAACTAAAGGGGTTAAAGTCACCCGACACGTCGGGGTAGGTCTTCTCTTCCAAAACTAGGAAGAGAAACACAACAAGCACAATGTATAAAGTGTATAGAAATGCCTCTTAATAGGTTGATATACAATGTAAATCAAAACACATATCAAGAAGAATTATTGTAATGAAAAATGCAGCGCTTGATCTTGTTGAAGGCCCAAGAGTTGGTAGTGCACAATGAACTTGAAGCACTCTCTCTTTCAAGCTATCTCTTGAATGTGAAGAAGACCTTTTTTTGATGTAATAATGGAAGCCTTCTTCGTTTTCAGTGGAGCTCTCTCTTTGTGTCTATATATGTCTTACTGTTTCTATCTCTGTGTATATGTCTATCTATATGTCTACATCTTTCTGAAACTTCAAGTTGCAAACTATATAAACTGTCTTCAAAATTTGCCTGTTAGACAGCAAGACAGGATCCATTAGACAAGGGTTTCTTATTAAGTCTAACATTTGAATTTGTTCAAATAAGCAAAAGTTTTTCTATTGTCCAGAAGTTTTACAATAACTAGGTATTTATAGTCTAGAGCACTCAGGTACAATCTTAGACTAGTTGGTAAACTTCTTGTCAAGAACCTAAAATGAAAAGATATACCAAAAAGGTAACTAGGCTTTTTCTGCCTAGTCTGTCGGTGTAGTAGAAAGTCCAATATAATAATAAAAAATTCTAAAAAATTGAACAACCCAAAAAAGATGCTAAATAGAAATATAGACATCCTATCATGTTGAGAATACAGAACAAAAAGAAACTAAGCACAATAGCTAATAATAGCTCTATCTCATATCTGATATGACAGATCACAAGATTTGTTAGAGTGAAGGTGCAAATGAGAGCCTTTAGATTTGAATGGTAATTCATTTAAGAAAATCGATTAGAAGCACAGTTAATCTAAGTCAAAGGGTCTTGCTAAAAGCTTGTTAATCGAAGCTCATTATAAGGATTAATTGATTTGAAATCATAAAGATATTCTAAGTTCAATTTGAATCTCAGAATCGATTAAACTAAACACAACATTCAATTAGTCACAAGATGGTAATCAAAGTTGAAAACGATGACAGTAATCGATTAAGCATATAATAATAATGGAAGCAAAAGAGTCAAAATAGTAATCAATTTGAGCAACAATCGCAGTGTTGCTCAATAAGACTAATTGATTGATTGATAACAATAATCAAAGTGTAAACTCAATAGTTAATTATGTAGTTATTAGAACTAATCGATTAGATAGATATCAATAATCGAAGTGAGACTCAATAATCGATTAGAGTTCTAATAGTAATCGAAGTGAAACTTAATAACATAATCGATTAGAAGTATATTGATAATTGAAGTGAAGACTCAGTAATCGATTAGAGTTTTAACATTAATCAAAGTCGAAACTCAATCTTTTAATCGATTAGAGGTATATCGATAATAAAAGTGAATCAGTTAATTGAAGCAGCAAGTAAACAATTAATCGATTGAAGTATAATCAAAGTGGATGACTGATTAAGGCTTCAACGATAATCGATTAAGGACATGTAATCTAATTAAAAATAGAATCGATTAACTTAGACAAACTTATAAATAAAATATTAATTGATTAGCAATAGAGACTTAATCGATTTATCAGTTAAGTCTATAATCGATATGATCATAGAGCTCTTGAAATCGACTAAGTTCAAAAATTGAACATGTGACTATGAAATTGACAGCATAAAATATATTCAATTAAGATATTAAAGTAAATATAAATAATACTTATTAATAACATTTTTGTTGCTTGTTATCACCAAAATATAGGAGTAAAATTTGGACATTAATTACTCGACAATCTCCTCCTTTTTGGTGATGACAAAACTTATGAAAATGTAAGAATATAGTACACAATAAAAGTACTGATACTAGAAGACATGTCACACCGAAGAATAAAATCATGTTACATCTGATTCCGTCCATATTTATCCCCCTTGTTAACAGACAATCTGCAATGAGTATAACAAAATGTAAAATATTGGAATGTAGACTATGTTTTTTCCCCTTTTTGTCAATCACCTAAAAAGGAGAAGGGGGAATGGATAAAGAGATTATCTTAGGAACTGCATGAAAGATTGGAGGACAATGAGAGCATGAGTTGTAATTATCTCCCAGGTCCTCTATTCAAGAAATTTTGATCTAGATAGGAAGGCCTTTGGAGATAGTTCAATGGGTTGACCAGGTTTAATTTGCTTTTGACGATACTATTCATAGCTTCTTTGTATCCTTGCATTGTACTCCACAACAGAAATTTTAGTCCTTAGGATGGGAGGAACTGAATTCCTCAAATATCTCAGGAAAGCATTGATACTGAACGGGCACTTTAACTGACTCTGAGATAGTTCTTTCCTCATATTGTAAAGTGCCAGATACTTCTGCTTCTAGTTATGTAAGAATCTGCAGAGTGAGCTATGGACTATTGATAAGTGCTTATGGGCCTCTAGATAAGCCTTCGCCCATTCTTCTTCACTGCATCTCTCAACTTGGAAGTATACTTATGCTAATACGTTGAAGAGATCATATCCTTATTAAGAGTTCTTTTCAGAAACTGAGGGAATGACAACACATAGTCGAACTTGGCATACTGCTTGGCTTTCACCTTGGCACACATCTCCATAATCTGTCCCTCTACTGGTGTATTCATCGTGAGGTAATGCACTTGAGGATACTTGATGCAGCAATGGATGGAGTTCAAGTCAAGGTGCAAGGAAAGCTCAATATGAGGTCCTTGTTGAGCTAACTTTGCCACCCATATAAGATATTGGAATTGGCTCAACAGTACCTTTGGTACATTAGTAGCTTTTCTACTTCATCGAAGTATAAGAAACTTCTGTATTCCCACTTTGTTGTGTCCTTGTATGTGCCCCACGTAAGCTCATGTATGGCCTCCATCCATTCAAGCAGACTTCATAGAGGCAAACCTTGCTTAACTCTACTTAGATTGTTCCTGGTAAGCTTGAAGAATTTTGTAAGATGTTCCTTTCTCTACTCTTCTTCAGGTTGGAATGTTGAGTTCTCTTGGATAGTCTCAACATCCTTAGTGATAATCTTATGTTGAGCAATATATTATTCAATGTAGTCATCTAAAGATAGCACAGGAAGCTCCAATACTTTTAACCTAACATTCCTTTCCAGACAGTCTATATACAACAACCTTCTCTTTGGAATAATAGGGAATATGTCCTTGAAGAGAGGGAATCAGTTGGGCGGGAGGTTGGAGGGGGAACAACTAAAGCAAAGGAAGGGGAAAAGTGCAAACTCTGATGGGAAGTGTGATCATGATAAACTAACTGAAGCTAAGAAAGGAGAGGGTGAATATGGTAGGAATTGCGACTGTGACAAACTATTTCTTGTACAATCGTAAGAACCTTTTAGAGAAAGCAGGAACAAAAGAACAGTGGGAAGAGAAAAGCTTTGAAGTGTCTAGATTCACTTCATCCAAGGGGGAGGGAGCAAGATCAGGATGCCCTCATGAGGGCTAACTTAACACTGAAAACCATGGACTCACAAACACACATCACATCATAATGAAACAAAGAGGGTCTCCCATTGACCATCCTTAATGTCTAGGGTATATTATATTAAAAATGTTTGCCGCATTGTACCTGACCATGCCGACTCATATAAATCAACACGTTTTTAGCGAATCCAACATTGGGACCCATGGACTTGTCAATGTGCATCCAACTCAAGCTGACTCGATGCAACTCGGACCAACTTATGCCGACTCTATGTGACTTGTACTATATGCTGCAATGCAACTTGAGCCTACTCAATGTGACTTGTTAAGTAGACATTTTTTTTTTCTAATTTGATACGTAATTAGAGTTTTTCCTCCAATTTAATAGCTAGTTTGCACTTCCATATTGATTAATAGGACTCCTAAATTTGCTCAAAGTCGTTATCATTAATAAACCACTAGAGTTAAAAGTTTATTTGTCATATTAATAAAACTAAAGAATCTGGAAAAAATAGAAATAGGCCTAAATTGGCCTGACTCATGTGGCTCGTACGAGTTGGACCAAGTTGGATGAGTCAGATCAGTACCGTAGTGTATCTGGGAAGATAATATCTAGTACAGATCAGGGATATGGCAAGCGTTGCTCAGTAAACAACAATTTATGAATTATTGAATGCTCCTTCCTACTTAAAGTAAGTTGACTAAAAAATAAATTGGACAAGGATGACCTATGATTTCCTCAAGCCATAACTATGTGATCTAGGATATCAAGAGCATCCCAACATTTCTATCGAAGGAATAAATTACTCATTTTAAACCATCAAAGCAGGAAATATATCAATAAAAAATCCATGGTACTGACATTTTGTTGGGATAGAAATCTGATACATGACACGATGGTAGAAATGTAAGGACTGAGCTTTCGGATCTGGTTATCGGGTCAGCTTTTAGGATCGGACCCTGTAGTTCAGGCCCTAACGGGGCTGAGACCCTATTCTGTTTCGCGTCGAGCCTGTTCGACGCGGTTTAAACGACGTCCAACATGGCAGACGCTTTTTAGATTGTGCCACGTGGGCTGGCCTTGGGTCGCGAGTGTACGGCCCGGTCGTGTCGTCTGAACGGCGTCCGTGATGGTCGACGCGTTTCAGACTGCGACCTTGCGATGTTAGTGTACGGTGCCAGTCTTGTCGTCTGAATGGCGTCGGCCTTGGGCGACGCGTTTCAGAGTCCTGTCAGTACGGCCTGTCATGTCAACTGATAGGCATCCGTACAGCTCGACGCGTTTTACCCACTTTCTGGTTACCCCGCGAACCCTCCTTCTTTTCCCTCATTTCTTCCTTCTCCTTCTCTCTCCTCCCTTCTTCTGGCGATTCCGGCGATGCCTCCTTCCCCTCCCTCTTTTCCTCCCACCATTTCATCTCTCCCTCCACTCCATCGACTTCCTTACTCCCACCACTACCGCCACCACCTCCTCCGCGGCGTTTTCTCTCCGGACGGCGGCCGACGTCCCGGTGGAGTAACGACGACCTCGGCGGTACCGGCGGCGGCATGGGGCGAGACGGGTGGACGCTTGGGGCTTGGAGGAGTTCAAGTAATCGGTAGGGTGACGATTCCCAGTGCATTTCGTTTGAAAACCATGTTTACCCGCATTTGAAGCATGTTTCGGGGTGCTTTTGGGGTGAAAACACTAAGTGCATGTATGAGAAATTGGGTGTTCTAATGGGTAGTTAGGTTCTCCTCCTCCCCCCTTTATGTTTTGAGTCCATTTCCATGCGTTTTAAGGGAGAAATCCCACCTCGAGGATTGGGGGAAGCAAGGGGAGAACCTGTCTGTCGGGGTTGAATGGCGTCGAGGTTGAGCGACGCCTTTTAAAAGGCGGCGCCCACCTATGACGTGATTTAACCCAATAACATACCCTGTCCCCGGACTGATAAGCGTCCAGGGACAGTGACGCGTTTCAATAGGCGTCTTGCGTCAACGACGCGTTTTAGCGAAAACCAACCGTTGCCTGTCCCTGTGTTCGGTCGCTAATAGGCGACGAGGGATGGCGACGCGTTTTAAAAGGCGGCGACCTGTGGCGACGCATTTTACGCCAGGTTCTGTAGTTGAGTTTCTGTAAACCAGTTTATGAGACTTGAATGGCGTCGACCTTGGTCGACGTGATTCAGGACAGAATCACACTAATTCCTGCCATTAAAATGTGTTTACACTGTTAGATAGTTGGTTAAATGCATGCTTTAAATACGCTCGATGATGATGGATTCCTTGTGACCGTATCGCACCGCGTTGTGTTTCGTGCGACCGTGGACTCCTTACTGTACTGTGTTTTGTGGTTACTGTGGACCCAGAGTGACAGTTGTAGCGCTTTATCACTCTGTAGCGGGGTGACGCCTAGTGAGAGAGGGTCACCTGGTGGACCCCGGGGTTAGCTAGTACTGGTGTGGGTGTGGTACCTGTGGAGTGTCACTCGTGCTGAGGGAAGGAGTAACCACTTGAGCCAGTTGGGCCGGAGTAGCCAGCATGCTATCCGAGGGGTTACTGTTTCCTCTCAGTGGGTCGGTGTTTTCCCCACCTTCGTTTGTGTGGTTGGTGTATTTTATCGAGACATTGGTTGTGTGTTCCCTGGTAGACTGGGTTTAGAAATATGCATGTTATATATATTTCGAATGCATGTGATTCATATTGAGATTTAGGAGTAGTAATTACTTGCTCGGTTTACCTTCAGTTGTGTCTTGCTATTTGTGGGTGTGTGAGTGGGCAGTGGGGATCGAAGGATCCCTACTGAGTCTTTTCGTTGAGACTCACCCCTGCGGTTTTCAGGTGAGGGTTCTAGGCAGACTTAACGAGGAGTGTGCTGTTGTGAGTTGCGCGCTGTCAGCGGTTGTTCCAGAGTATGCCCCGACGTAGTTGTTATCTTTATTTATGGCCTGTACGCTTAATTATTTCTTTTTAATTGGAATATGTAATTATTTGCTGTGTCGAGTCGCATTGTAATAACTTTTAATTTATGCACTTTCCCTTCAATTCAATGCGATGTAATGTTTAGCTTAGTTTATTGTTTATTTCCTAGACTTACTTAGATCTTGGTTTGATTCCAAATAAATGATTCGGTACCCATTTAGTAATCGGATCCCCGATTATAGGGTGGCGGGTCGTTACAAGAAAAGTCAAAGACCCTAAAATGACAAAATGCCACCTTAGAGGAAGATGAATGGGGTGTGGAATAGGATAGACAGACTCCAGAAATCTGATACATGATAAAGTGTCCATAGACTCTGATGGCAATCTGATGTAGCCATGTGGGACAAGATCAACATGGCTAATGCTTTTTCCTTCTACCTTTAGGTGCAGAAGATCACATTAGATAGCTAGAGTAAGCTAACAAGGCTCAAGATCTTGACCATGGGTTGCAACTCTTGGACAATGGATCAATATGTAGTTGACGGGTCTGCTTCAGATGTACTTAGGGTATCACCACAGGTAAAGGAGGGCTAAGCTGAGTGGCCAACAAAATTTGTTTATCTTGACTTAGTTGTTTGGGCTTGGCTATTGGGAAAAGTTGTGGCTATGGTTAACAAGTTATTAGGTTCTAGATTAGGCCTCTCTTATGGGCCAAGCCATATGATGCCATTTGGAGATCATATATCTGATGGTTCAAGGTGCTACTTTTATTAAGTCTTGTTTTTGTTTTCAAAACAGTTTAGAGGAAGATGAAAGGGATGTGGAGTTTGTCTATCAGGTACATATGGTGGAGGGTTCTGCAAAAGAATTTATTGCTCTAGAATGAAATTTAATGGATTTTAGTTTGAGTTGGCTCCTTATAAAAGGGGAAATGGATTAGGATATCCAAGGTTTCTTTGTGTGTGGAAATGCGGCACCATGAGGTTGTAACCTATGATGGTTCAATAATAGTTTTTTGGGCACCCAAAGAAGGCAGGTCAATGGGACAAAATGAATCAGGAGATGAGATGTGTCTGATTCATCAAAATCATCTTTGGACTTCCTGATAAGCTGACATATTTGTTCATGTGGCTGCTACAACTTGGCTTCCTTGCAAAAATAGAGGACTATAACTCATATGTTTAGTTGATGAAGAGGTTTTGTTAACATTAGGCATTGTTACTGGCTAAGAGTTCCTCTCTGCAGCAGTCAGACCTATGGAGGAAGCTTGTTGTTGGATATGATGCCAGCAGGGAGGAGCTGATGTCAACAAAAAAACTGACTACTCCCATGTAGACAGAAGTTTCTCTTTCCAACCACATCGTGCATGTGGGGTGAACTTTGTGAGATATTGGTTTGCAACATCACTACTAGAAGAAATGGGACAAACAAGTGAAGTGAGGGGTAGAGGAAGGTGTGGTCATGCAAGGAGTGTGATAATGGCAGAATTTTTTGCGAGGCTTTGCTGACTATTAGGAGAGGTAAGGGAATCTAGAGAAGAAAAATAGTACACACCTCACAGGATCTTTTCATTTTTATTTTTTTATTTTTTTTGTGAAAGGGGTGATATGGTGCAGTTTGGCCTCATGCTAGATGGGAGAAAGATGGCCTCACGTCTGAAATTGAGCTTTGCATCATGGGTTTGTGGCTTTATACTCCGATGAACTGGGATGCACTAGACTATCGCATCAGGAAAAACCACTCTTTTATCCCAGTCAGCCATCCACATCCCTCCATGATCCGTGTTTGAAACCCAGGCTTCTCATCAGAGGGTTTAATATGGTGTTCTATTCCCATGCACTAGAATGTACTAGGCTATCATGTCAAGAAAAAATCACTCGTTTCTCCCAATCAACCATCCACATCCCTCTAGGACTTGTCACAAGTGTACTAATTGCAATCGCATGTGCAACTTCAATACTGCCCTCGAGACATGATACATTTGGAATGGAATTCTGATTTTGCTTTAATCCAAGGAAATGTCAGAACCTTATTTAATGATCTCCTATGTATCGAGTCAGTTCTGCAAATAAAAAACAAGACATAATTGTACTACACATTCATAAATTTGGATTGCAATTTCTCTTATAAAGGCTTCTCCTACTACCACATCGCTATCCACTCCAAATCGGAAGAGGAATGAGTGATGGATTGCAATGAAGATATAAGTGGCTGAACATCACATACATTTTGATGGGTATTATTATTATAAATAATAAGGTAGCAATAACATAAACGGACAATTGCTTTTTCATCCTAGTGATAAATAGTTTTAGGTAATGCTGTAAATCATTCAACAATATTTCCATTGTGTTTCAGGAGACATCACCTACATCAATTATCTGATTTCTTACTTTTAAGGAAATATGGTAGTGGTTTATCTATCTTGCATTATTCTGGTTACTAATATGAATACTACAATTTGAAAGTCACCATTGTTTGATTTCCTTCTATCATTGGTCATCTGCATATATTTACTGTGACATTCATGCATTAATGAAACCCAACTGGATTTATTATCCAATGGTATTCCAAGTTCGTAACTTATTTGCAAAAGCTGCAGCAGTAGCTCCATGTCTTTTGTTCTTCGATGAATTTGATTCCATTGCTCAAAAGAGAGGGCATGATAACACTGGAGTTATTGTTCATGTTGTTAATCTGGTCTTTTTCTTGTTTTATCTTTTTCTTTCAGAATCAATCGCTCATATTCCAGTAACATATTAAAATGATCATATTTTATGTCTTCTTCTACATCCTTCACAATTACTTACAGAGCTAGATGGTGCAGATTCTAGTTATTTCATCCACCAATGCTATTCAAGTAACTTACCAAAATTGGTTTGTCTTTACTTTTTTCAACTGTTCTTGTTTTAGATATAGTCCACATGATCACTAGAAGTATAATATTTTACTTGAAATCTTGGCACCATGTTGCTCATGAATCTTCTGGATGGGCCAATCATTCTGGTAGTCTTTATCGTTCTTTGATACTTTGGCTCGGAACTTCATGGTAATTTCCCACTAGCCAACCTCTTATTCCAGTTCCACTTAATCTCTCCACGGCAAGGATCAACTTCTTAAGACCAGAAAATAGTTCAGGATCAAACCAGGTTCTCATTGGTCAAGTGGGACAGATTGATTATGTTATGGACAAGTGTTCAAAACAAGTCATCTGAAACATCAGAAGATAATGAGAGAAAAAATAGGAATGGAGATAGGAAAAACAAGAACGGGGGAGGGAGAGAGAGAGAGATAGAGATGGTACACCAGCCTACCATTTTTTTTTGCCTCCTGAGTGGCTGAAATTGCCACATCAATATGTCCAAAGTGGACTTTTAACTCGTTGCACTAATTGAAATTGATTTTAAATGGCAGTGTAATTGTTTATGCATTTATTTTAAGATGATGCATCTTTCTCTGTAAACCATGATGTGACTCGGGACAAACATTTCTTTTGTAATTTCTAATCCTTCACACCCTTCTTCATTTCTTACTTTCCATCTACTATTAATTGCTTCATTTTATGTAATTCATAAGATAATTCAATTTGTTGTTGTACTTTTGAAAATATGAGTGAACCCTTCATAATTGATACAATTAAACAATCGACCAGATCTTCTTGATGCTGAACTCTTGCATCCTGGAACACGTGATCGCCTTCTTTTCTGTGCTTCCCATCTTGGCATGAGCGATTAGATATTCTTAAGGTTCTTTCGCAAAAGGTTAGTGTTGCCACTTGGTGATCTTTTAGCAACTATATAACCTTTTCCTTTGTTTGTGCAGCCTCCTTTGCCTAGTGATGTAAGTTTGGAGACTGTTGCATCAATGACTGAAGGCTTTAGTGGTGCAGACCTCCAAGCCCTTCTGTCAGATTTCCAGCTTGCATCAGTTCATGAATTCCTTGATAGTGGGGAAGATGACAAATCCAGGGAAATGCCTGCTATTACTGATGAACTCCTTAGATCTGTTGCTTCAAGGGCAGGGCCTTCAGTTTCAGAAGCTAAAAAGCGGAGACTTTATAAAATTTTGTGACCAGTTCTTTGATTCAAAGAAATCTGTTAATGCACAGGTTATCTTAATTTTGTTTAGTTTCTCTTCAACTATTCTCTGGTTTGGCCAATTTTCTTATGTAGTGGTTATGTCTTGTAGTAAAAAAGATACAAAAGGTAAAAGGGCCACATGGGGAGGAGAAAAGTGTGCTACTGAACACCACTCAGGGACTCGTGCTCTGCCATGGTAAGTTCATTTGGATTCTAATTGGAACTTGGGAGAAGTTTTCATTATGTAGTACATTGGGCATGTTTCTATCCAAGTGCTATGTGTTTGATGTTGTGACACAGGAAGGGGGGCAAAATTACTACAATTGCATGAACCGTGCAATGTTTTAATGAAAATTGGCTTATTTTCTTCATTGAAAATAGTTTTTAATTGCAAGATGCAAATAGGAACAAATTTCTTTATATAAGCCTAAACTTTTGCCTGGCAACATAATATTGTTGGACAAAAAGAAGTACAAAAGCTATACACATTAATGCCCCTTCCTAAAGATAATGTTTGTATATATAGAAGTCTTGAATACGTTGCTAAAGAATATCTTCAAAAATTGTCAAAGTGAAGTGTGGTTGCATCTTGTTCATTTCATTTCATCATGATTCCTAATTAGGATTTGCACGTGTTGATAGTTTTCTTTAGCATTTTGGTTTCATGCATAGTATTTTCCTGTTTCCATTTCCTCGTGAGATTACTTGTTACTAATGTCTATGGAACAATTTGGAAGTAGTTCTGAAAAAATTGAATTCTCAGGTAATCAGCTTTAAATTCATTGTTGTTTTATCATGTGTCTCTAAAATCAGCCTTTCACAAACACAAGCTTAGACACAGCTGACTTTAGAGAAACCCGAATATAGTATTTGGTGGCTGTTCCTTCATGGCACTCTTTGGACTATTTTTGTGTGTGTGTATGTAGGGGGGGGGGGGGCGGGTTGTTGGAAGTGGGAAGTCTCTTGCCCTGAGTTTGTTACACTTTTTGTTTATAATTGGGTGAGGGAGTGGGTTAGATTATTTTGCATGTGCAATGTTGTAATGCTTCCTTTTTTTTTTGTTCTCCTAGAGAAAGTTTAGTGACAACACCTCCTTGGTGTCTTGACAACACCTCCCCGATGTTTTATGTGCTGCTTTTTTTTGAGAGGTTTTTTTGTATACATTTTTTTACCTCTTTCTTATATTTATAAAACTCTGTGGTACTATCCACTTCTAATTTTTTATACCTATTGACAAGACAACCTTAAAACTGAAAGAAGTTGAACAACAAGTTGACTATGAGATAATTTTTGTGACCTTTTCAAATAATACTTGCTACGAAAACTATGAAAGTGAAACAAATTGAAGTAACAAATGAGTATTTCATTTCCTCAATGGTTTTTAGTCTAAAGTCAATTCATGCATGGATTGATTGTCAATGTCCAAGGACACATCCAATAATTTAAAAAATGGTTGCCTAGCAAGGATGGCAATCTCTGGATCGGTACCTGTACCAATGGGTACCAATACTAATACATATCGATATCGACAGGTACTGACCCATTTTGGCTTGGTACTAGACAATAACAAATATTTTTTTATATTTTTTTAACTATCACCTCCTCCTATTGGCATTGGCACCCACCGATATTGATACATGTCGCTATCGGTACCCACCCGGTATTGCCATCCATCCTGCCAAGATGATTAGCCATCCTCCTAGGCACTTTGGATGAGTTGGCCGTTGATGGGGAAAGAGCCCACTAAAGCCCATTACCGTCAGCCCAATCCCCGTTCGAGAATGGGCCGAGCGCCATTCAGCTATTATCAGCAGCCCACAATCGTAGCGGGCCGGGTTGGACTCGGCCCAATCACCCGAGACAGCCTGTTTTGGTCCGGCCTAGACATTTGCCAGGCCATCAAGGGTCCAGCCCGCTCAGCGTAGTGATACAATAGTTGCTTGGGTTCGGCCCAAGTGTATAAGGGCCGAGACGGGTCCGGCCCATTTCGATTAGGCCTTGAGCTTGCTAATTCAGGGTACTCTCGGAATTTCCCATCAATTCCTATAGTCCTACATTGCTCGCCACAATAAAGGAACCCTCATTCTCCACCATAAAAGATCACTATTCAACGTAGAAAAGGTACACAACAGGTGGCCAAGCCTTCTTCTCTCTCTCTGAATACAAAAAGTCTTTCATTAACTTTGTGACTGACTTAATCATTGGAGGGTTCCCCCCGGGCCAACACCCGGGACCCTTCTGACGGTTCCTTCTCTACAGGAAGAGGACCCTTCGTCTCTGATCCCTTTTCGGCTTTGGATCCTCTCGGCGCTCAGTCACCGGCTGGTATTCGGATTCCCCCTCGAAATCTGATAGTGATTGCCTCGGCTACATCACTTGGCGCCGTCTGTAGGAAAGAAGCAGCTATGTCTCATCGACCAGTGACGACACAATCCGGCCAAGATGAGACAAAGGTGAGGGTGACCTCTACCCAGTCACTTCATGTCGAAGGAGTCCCGACCAGTCTTCCGCAGGGATCGGTCCTTCCGGCGATACCTGTGTCTGTCGTTCTCAGGAATGACCGAGGGGAAGAACTCTCGCAGCAGGTAGCCACGCTCACGGCTACCGTCACCTCTCTGGCCCCGCTGCGCGACATGGTCTCGGCCATTGCCCAGCACATGGGTCTGCTGGATCAATCAGCAAGGCCGATACCATCCCAACTATAATACTGTCCGACTGTTCTACCTACGAAGGGGCAGCCAGGACCCTTGCAGGCGCTCCCTAATGAAGGAGTTTTGACTAGCAGTGAGCCATATGGACCGCAAGGCCGAGCTCCGCGTGCTAGTCACCTACTGACAGAGCCAGACAACACTTCGTCTGGCACCCATCCAACCGAAGCCGAAGGACGTTCGGCCACCACTACTACTACAACTCCGTAGCTGGACCGGAGATTGACCGAATTGAGGAAGGAGATGCAACAGATGGTGTCCCGGCCATATGGAGCACCTCTCGCCAGCACGATTCTAGAACAAACCCCCTTCTCCACTGAAATTCTAGCCACTGAGGTACCGTCCAACTTCAAGCTGTCGAAGGGTCCTCTATACGATGGCATGACAAACACAGTTGGCCATTTCCAGAGATTTAATTCCTATGTTGTATTTTCCCCCTTACCATTAAGAAAATAGTCTCCACCTGGTTTGAAACTCTGGCACCTAATTCTATCTGCTCATTGGTGCAACTGGCAAATTTTTCATCGACTAGTTCTACGATGCCACTCGGCAATGCAAAACTTTAGCCAGTTTGCTCACCATCCGTTAAGGGCCAGCCGAGACTCTTCAGGAGTATTTTACCAGATTTCGGACCGAGGAGGCCCAGATTCCAAATTTGGATAGCTCAATTGCGGTCATGGCCGTGATTAGTGGCTGCATGAGGGGCTTCTCAGCTCCATTAGGGAGCGACATCCTCCCACCTTTCAAGACTTAATGGCCCGGACTCACAAATACATCAATTGGAAAGCCTTGATGATGTCTAAGGGCAAGAATGTCGTCGAAGCAGTGTTAGCTGTCACCCTACCAACGGCACGTCCATGCGCCGAAGAGCAAGAGTCCTCCCGCAAGAGGTACAAAAGGGAGGAGAATTAGGGCCGGGACAGGCGTCGGGCTCCACAACAGTAGTACCTGCCGCTACCAGCTCCTCCCTCCCAAATGCTTATGGAGGTGAAAGGCATGCTCCGCTAGTCGGAGTGCATCAGAACTGATCCTCGCCGAAGGGACTCTCGAAAGTACTGTAACTACCATCAGGAGGCAGGGCATTCAACAGTCGAGTGCCGACACCTTCGGGAAGAAATTGATCGCCTCATCTAAGAAGGTTGCCTGCCGCAATACAATTGGATGTGACTACAGCAGCAGCAAGGCCGAGACCCTCCGGCAGTCCCCTGACAGCCTCAGCTTCCAACCAAAGAAGTGTCGCCTCAACCGAAAGCCGCCCCAGCCACGGCTGAGGCATCGCATCGGCGACCTAGTGTCGGGCCCATCATGGTCATATCCAGAGGACTGGGAGAAAGTTCGCGATGTCGCCGTCGCCTCGAGTCTTCGTCGGACGTGGCAGCGATTGACGCAGAGCCGAAGCGCTTTCCTCAGGAGGACATCGTCTTCGGCCAAGAAGATCTCAATGACATCCAAGTGCCATATGACGATGATCTCGTAGTAAATGCTGTATTGAAAAATGGGAGTGCACCTAATTTGGTTTTTTATGATGTTCATTGTATCTTTGTTGATAATGGGAGTGCACCTAACGTGCTTTTTTATGATTGTTTCCTGAAACTTGGCCTGACCGATGCCGATATGAAGGCTCATTGGGGACCCTTGTTTGGTTTCAATGGAGCCCCATGCCGAGTGAAGGCATCATCTAACTGCCCATGACCATCGGTACAACACCGAAACAATAACCATAGAAACCGATTTCGCAGTAGTGAAAATTGACTCAGCTTACAATGCTATCTGCGACCAAAGGTTGATCAGAGGGATCGACGCTTTACCTTCGTCTTACCACCAGAATCTAAAATTCCACACCAACCATGGAGTCGGCGAGGCCAAAGGAACCAAGAAGCTGCCCGGCAATGTTACATGATCTTAGTAAAAAGGAAAACTGCAGCCGAATCCCTGTCCATTGAATCATAAGCCGAAGCATCCCCGAGAGAAGAACTCATAACTGTCCCAATTCCTGGAGGAGAAGGCCAAACATTATTGATAGGTTCTGCCTTGAAAATGCCGAAGCCGAAAAGTTTATCAGCTTCTTGGAGGAGAATCTCGACATCTTCGCATGGTCTCCTTCGGACATGCCAAGAGTCGACCTGGAAGTAGTAGAGCATCGACTACATGTTGATCCGAACCAGCCTCCGGTCAAACAGAAGTGGCGCACCTTCAACTAGGAAAAAAGAATGGCGATCCAAGATGAAGTGCAGAAGGGACTGGACGTAGGACATCTCCGGGAGGTGCATCATTCTGATTGGGTTGCCAACGTAGTAATGGTACCCAAGAAAGACGATAACTGGTGAATGTGTGTTAATTTCACTAACCTTAACAAGGCTTGTTCGATGGACAGTTTTCCGCTTCCTCAGATAGACCAAATGGTGGATGCCACCTCCGGCCACGAACTGCTTAGCTTCCTCGATGCCTACTCGAGGTACTAGCAAATCTGGATGCATCCAGAAGATGAAGACAAGATGAGCGTTACAACGGACCTCGGCTTATATTGTTACACCCGAATGCCCTTCGGCTTGAAGAATGCAGGAGCGACTTATCAATGCCTCGTCAACAAGATGTTCGCTTCCCAACTTGGCCGAAACATGGAAGTCTACATCGACGATATGCTGGTGAAAAGCCGAACCTCCACTAACCATTTGGCATATTTGGCTGAGATCTTCTCCACACTGCGCTGGTACAAAATGAAGTTAAATCCCACTAAATGTGCCTTCGGCATGGCCTCTGGGAAATTTCTTGGCTATATGGTCGCTCACTGAGGGGTGGAAGTAAGTCCCGCAAAGGTTTCGGTCAATCTTCAGATGCACCCATCGGCAAATATCCGAGAGATTCAAAGGCTAAGCGGAGGAGTAGCCGTGTTAAGCCGCTTCATGTCAAGAGCAGCTAATTGCTGTTTTCCCTTCTTCAAGCTGTTGAAGAAGACTAGCAACTTTTCGTGGACGGACGAATGTCAATCGACCTTCGAAAGCTAAAGGCCTATCTCTCCAAAGTTCCCGTCTTATCCAAGCCTGTCGAAGGAGAACAACTGTTTGTGTATCTTGCTGCATCTGAGGCTACTGTAAGTGTTGTTCTTATCCGAGAGGAAGACGGTTCCTAGAAACCAGTCTATTATGCCAGCCAAACACTCCACAAAGCAGAACTTTGGTATCCGGCCTTGGAGAAGCTGCCCCTGGCCTTAGTCGCGTCCATCAAGAGGCTTTGGCCTTACTTCCTCGTGCATCCCATAAGGGTATTCATGGATCAACCTTGACAAATCCTCTCTCGGCCAGAGGTATCCGTAAGGCTAACCAAATGGGCGATCGAGCTAGGGGTATTTGACATTTCTTATGGGCCGCAGACTGCGATCAAGGCATAGGCATTGGCCGATTTTATTGCTGAACTGACATCCGAAGAACCCCCGGCTGCTATGATAAAAATGGATGAAGCATCTGCCTCCACACACTTAAGTATAGGGGCTGAAGGCATTTCGACCCCAGAAGCAGACGACGGATGGGAATTGTATGTAGATGGGTCCGCCTGCTCTTCGAGTAGTGGCTCCAGATGGGTTCTAGCATCTCCGTATGGGACGATCGTAGAGTATGCTCTTCGCTTCACCTTCCCAGCCACTAATAATGCTGTCGAGTACGAAGCCCTCATGTCAGGCCTCTAGGCTGCAAAAAGACTCAGAGTACAAAAAATAAAGGCATTCAGTGATTCCCAGCTGATTGTCAGTCAGATCACTGGGGAGTGTGAGGCGCGAGACACCTTGGTGGCATCCTATCTGTAGGTAACTAAAAGAACCATTGCTGAGTTCAGTTCTTTTAGTATTACGCATATACCTCGGTCAGAAAACGCTCGGGTCGACACCTTCTCTCAACTGGCTTCTACTATGATGGGGGAGGAAGCCGAATGATTCTCGTCGAGGAATTATCGGAACCTAGCACCCATAATTCCGAGGTAATGCAAACCAATGCTTCTGAAGACGAGACATGGATGACTCCGATAGTGGCATTTATTCTCCGAGGGAAGCTCCTATCCGAAGCAAGAGAGGCGAGACGTATCCGAATGCGTTCCTCTCAATTCATCATAAGAAATATTGTATAAAAGGTCTTTCGGCTGACCACTCCTCTGGTGTCTCGGACCAGCAGAAGCCAATTATGCCCTTCGGGAGGTTCATGAAGGGATCTGCGGAGCACACGCAGGGGACTGAGCCTTGGTGCACAAACTCATGAGGCAAGGATACTGGTGGCCAACCCTCTGTGAGGATGCAGCCGGCCTCGTCCGCCGCTGCGACCAGTGCCAGAGGTACATCTCTCTTATCCATCAGTCAGCAACCATATTAATGCCTCTATTAGATCCTGGGCCTTTCGCTCAATGGGGGATCAATATTCTCAGTCCATTTCCTATGGCCACCGGACAAAGGAAATTTCTTATTGTAGCAGTTGATTATTTTACCAAGTGGGTCGAGGCCGAACCCCTTGAATCCATAACTGATAATAATACCTGGAATTTCGTGTGGGAATCCACTATTTGCCGTTTTGGTATCCCTCGGGTCCTTATATCAAACAATGACAAACAATTTGTTAGTTGCCGATTCAAGGATAACTACACAATCTTCGATATTCTACGTAAGTTCACTTTGGTGGCTCATCCTCAGACGAACGGTCAAGCCGAAGTCACCAATCAAAGCATTTTACAAGGGTTGAAAACCTGTCTCGGTGAAGCCAAAGGCTGATGGGTGGAAGAATTTTCAAGTGTATTATGGGCTTATCGAACGACGAGCCGAGCCCCTATTGGAGAAACTCCGTTCCAAATATCTTACGGAGTAGAAGTGGTCATCTAGATCGAAATTGGCCTACCTTCGCCAAGGGTCCTCGCCTACAATCCAGAAAGCAATGACGAGGCCATGAGAGATCATCTTGATCTCGCGGAAGAAACAAGAGATCAGGCTGGCATCCAGCTAGCTGCATACCAGCAGCGTATGGCCAGATATAACAATGCCCGAGTAAAGCTTCGAAACTTGAAGTCGGGGACCTTGTGCTGTGAAATGCTCATGTCTCGAAGCCTGCTGAGGCAGCAAGAAAGTTATCCCCCAACTGGGAAGGCCCTTACCGAGTAAAGGAGGTCATTCGACGAGAGGCCTATTGGCTGGAAATCCTCTCGAGTCAGCCTCTCCCTCGTACCTGGAATGTGGAACGCCTTCGGCGCTATTTTATGTAAAACTTCCCCCCTAACTTAAGACCGAATATATGTCATATTGAGTACATAATTCTGAAGTACTATATCTAATTCTAAATCCGTGTAAACCGTACCGGGAGTGGCTTCAGCCATGCAAACCGTATCAGGAGCGGCCCTATTCTAAATCCGTGTAAACTATATCGGAAGTGGCTTCGTCCATGCAAACCATATTGGGAGTGGCCCTATTCTAAGTTTGTGTAAACCGTACCGGGAGTGGCTTCGGCCATGCAAACCATATCGGGAGCGTCCCTACTCTAAGTCCGTGTAAACCGTACCGGGAGTGACTTCAGCCATGCAAACCATATCGGGTGTGGCATTATTCTAAGTCTGTTTAAACTGTACTGGAAGTGGCCTCGTCCATGCAAACCATATCTGGAGCGGTGTTATTACCAAGTCCTTACATGCCATGTCGAAGGCGACCTATTCCGAAGTACATTCGGATCATGTCTCTATTTTGTTGAAATCATAAGATCACTCTCGGCAGAAGACGAAGAAAAGAAATGCTCGGTACAACCTTTAAGATAGTACTTGATAAAGGTATTTTTTATATATGTCAAGAGTTCTACAAAAGGCTTCGGCCAAAGCAAAAAAGAGCCGAGACACCCCCTGACTCGTCGATTACAAAAGATGAAAAGAGAACTGCAATTATTTGGCTAACTCCCCATCGTCAAAACTAAGAAGAGAATTCCTAGGGGTCACAGGGGTGGGAAGAGACTCGGCGCGATCAGTAGGGGCCGCAACATCTTGGGCGATCGAGACCTTCTCGGCTTTAAGGCCACGCCACCACTCCAGCAGTTCGTTCCCCTCCGATTCTGAGGGAAAACCAAATCTTATAAGATCCGTCTCAGGATAGGCCTTCTGAGCAATAGCTATCCTGAGGTCGAACATGTTGGAAACAGCATTGGCATCGAGGAGAGCCTCGGTGAAGTCCAGTTTGGACTTGTAAGCTTCTACGGCCGAACATATTTCCTCTTCCGCCCTCTTCGTGGTCTCCTCCGCTTTATTCTAAGTTGCTTCAAGAGCTTTGAAGAGTCGTGCCATTTCTTTGTCCCACTCCTTCTGAAAGCGAACAAAAGCTTCATCCTTCCCAGTCAACTTGGCCCGGAGCATTTGTAATTTCGTCACGTAACTCAGCCGAATCCGCTTTGGCTTTCTTTCTTGCCTCGACCTCAAGGCGCACTACCTCTCTTTGCTTAGACAACTTGACCCCCAGCTGAGCGTTCATCTCAAGGAGGGTATCAATATTGCCCTCCAAGTCTCGGTTCACCGTAGCTACCTTTCCAGTAGCCAGGTGGTCTACCGCTGCTTCCACATCCTTCAACTTCTCTTGGACGTGAGCGAAGCGCTGGGCAAGGGTTGCGCTTATTGCCGAAGACTGTAGAAGATCACGTCAGAATATATTGACCGAAGCAGAAAAGGGCACAAAGATGAGAAAGACAAAGGCCGACCTGAATGGCATTGCGCACGTACAACGCAGCCAGCCCCTAGTGGAAATTGTCTACAGTTCGTCGATCCCTGGGCCAGTCCCAGGCACCGCGGAATCCTCGATAGAATCATCCACGAACACCCCGGTCTGCGGACGCCATGGCTCATGCCCATATTCCCAAGACATGTGAGTCCCAGTCGGGCCAAAGAGGTAGGACACCAAGGTCCCCGCGACTGATAGGGATTCGGGCTGCGTCGCTGGAGGAGAGGCCGCCAAAGGCGCGTCTCAGCCGGCCGCTACCTTCTTCGACTGACGAGTCACCTCCCCATCAGTTTTCATCTTCTTCCACTCTGCGCGATCTGGACAAGCGAAAGATTTTCCTTTTTCTCGCTCCCACTCCATCTGCGCAGCAGTCGCTCGGCCCTCTAGCGAGGACGCCATGCGTACGTCGGAGGCAATCCCCGCAGGTTGTGCCCAAGTGCGCTACGGCAAAGGCCCAGAAGCCGATTCATCCCCTACTGCTTTTCGTTGCCGAATGCAATCCATGAGGGAGCCCAGACCAGTTGACATTTCTGAAATCATACAAAAAAGAACAGATAAGTTATCTGACCATTGAAAAAGTAAAACACGTAGGCAACCCGAGGCCGGCTTACCCTCGGCATCGGCGTCCGTGTCCTCCCCACTAGACACTGCCAACATGTTAGTGGGGTCATCGGGCCCTTCAATCGCACTCGGTGCCGGGACAACCTCGGGTATCTCAGTATTAGTAGGGGCCCCCTCGGCTTCAGTAAGAGGGAGATAAGGAGCCTCCTGTGTTGGTAGGTTTTCCAGATCTGGCCATGCCCCAAAAAAACGGAGATCCGTTCCCGTTTCGAAAAATTGAAAATTCCGATAATCAGATTATTGAATCTTACTGTGTGCGGATTTGAATCCGCAACCATTCGGTTCCGTCGGTGCGATACCGCAAGCCGAGCAAGCGCCCGGCCTCTAGCGGAGTCCACGCGATCCTCCTTATGGTGGATGTCCTCAAGTTCTTCGTTCTTCGCAGCCCACGAATTCTCCGCCGCTCACCGCAATGATTGCCGCAACGTGCGGATGATTTCCCGTCGGACGGGAGTCGAAGAAGCGGCAGAGCAGATCTGGGAATCCGGATATGTCTGGGATGCCAGAGAGAGAGAAACAGAGGAGGGGCGGCTAGGATTAGCAGGAGCTTGGGCTGCTCAGCCCGTTCGCTACATTTTATACTAATTGCGCAGGTTTCCATAAAAACCCCCGATTTATATAAAACCCATTTATTTATCCATCGCCTTGAGAATCATTTACGTGTGACCCTTTAGGCCCAATAACCAGTCCGATTAATGGCCCAATAAGTCCAGTGACTCCTCACTAGCTCGATTAATCAATTAATAACTCATATTAATTAATTAATCAATCAAATTGATGTCGCACATCAAATTCGATCAGGCCTCCGATCATGTTGGGTGCCAAGGAACACCACGTAAACCCGGAAGGTATCGGGGTTAAGTAACCTACTCTTGGAACCTTTCCGCCGACAGTTACCGCGTGGATATAATCCTTCATTCGTACAATGCTCTCAAGTTGACTCAGGGTATGGTATACTGTCAAACCCTAATTGGTCAACTCACTTGGATTTGATGCCGCTGATGAATATCGAAAAACTCCTTTACCAATATTATCATCCACCCTGGTCAGAGACTTTCGCACATCCTTCCTAGAGTATTCTCTCTCATCGTACCGAGAGCGAATGATTCCTTATTGACACACAATTTCCTTCGACGGTATTCCGTTGTACTCGATCCTTGGTTGTTTAGAATCCCGTGGTTAGAGATTCATAAACCAAGGTTAAAGCATAGAAGTTCACCGGCAAGGTGTCCTTGTCTCAGGTCCGAGGACCATCTACGCAACTGCGACAATAGAATCAAGCTGGTTGACAGTGAGGTATAATACCATCCAGTGATTCAGTCGGATCAGTTCAGTGAACTCATTCTCCAATGAGCACCTACAGATTCGCCTTAGTGTCTCCACACAAGTGACTATGAGATCAGTCACCCTCATCGCATGAGTAGGAGTAATCTGTACTAGTCTAACCGGATATCTGATGTCCTTCTTGGATATCCTCCGACTAGGAACGATTAAGAATATGTGTGTTTAAGTAATTAGTCTCACTAGTATGATCTCATCATAATCTGATCACTATCGCACATATTTATGGACTTCATTATGAGACGATAATTAATACGATTTACACATAATGAATATTATGCCATTATATTAATAAATATGAACGAGATTATAAAGTCATATTGGCTTGTAGGCCACCTAAAACTAACAGCCCCCATACGGGTTAACCGATTCGGTCTACTTAGGAGGTCGTTTACATTGACGGGGGCTTCGTCTATAATCTTTATTGCTTCCAAAAGCTGAGCATCAGATTGCTTGGGAGCGTTCGAAGCCCCTTCGGCCATAGGTTTCCACTTTATGGGAAAGGGCTAAACGCTTTTGTCTCCTTCGGCAAGAGTCACGAAGAAGAAGCCCTCTTTCCAATGATGGATAGATGAAGGCTTCCTGGAAAAGATCCCCCAGCCAGACCGGATGGTGAAACAATTACCAAGAGGATTTCTTTTGGAGTTGTACCTTGAAGAGATAACGGAAAACGTCTATGGAAGGAACCAGGCATAGTTTCCTGCTGAGGGCTAGGTACCCGTAAATAGTCCGCCAGGAGTTCGGAAAAAATTGGGAGGGGGCCAACTGATAAGCATTAAGCAGATCAACAATGAAGGAATGCAGAGGAAGCCGGAAGCTAGCTTGAAAATTATGTTAATAAATAGAGAAGCAGCCTGGCCGAGGGGTATTGGTCCTCATGGCAATTCGATCCCTTATAAGATGGAACCAGTCCGAAATATCATATCGCTCCCACATCTCCAACATCGCTTCGCAGCTGAGATTAGAGGCTACGTCCGAAACCTTCGCGGCCGGCCGACGGCTGGGTTCAGCCTGAGAAGTTTCGGCAGGACTGGGATTGCGAGCCGAAACCGCTTCTTCCACCATGTCGGATGCAAAGGAGTTCAAGGAAAAAGGAGACGAAAGGGAAGAACAAAGAAAGACTGGTTTCGAAGAGGAGCAGGAAGAAGTGCTCCAAGAGGTGGGGCTACTGGACATATAAAGAATGGAAAGACGAGGCCAAGTCGGAGGCTTACCCTCGGACTAGAAATCCCAACACTCAATGGGACGGAGTCGGGCTCTTTGAAGTTCGATTAGATGCGCTCGGCCGGCTGGAAGGTGACAAGACGCTTTCGGGATCGCTCAGGAAAGAGCTCCGCTCAAGAAACCTCAGTAGCAAGAAGAACAAATGGGTCTCTATAGATGGAGGGCCGCTATTTATAGGGACCCCCAAGGGGGACCTAATGAAGGATCAATGGCTACGATGGTGAGGCTCCTCGGCTTCCCGCTCTCGGATACACAATGCGTGTCCTTTCCTGCCAAAAAACGAGCCAACTGGTGGCAGATTCAAAATGAGGAAATCAGTGTACAGGATTTTAAGACCTCTCGGTTGCCCTCTCCGATGTGCGCCACATGTCTCGAATCCTCGTGCTAAGAGTCGACTGGTGGCAATCCGAGTTGCAGCGATTAACGACCAAGATCTTCTGACCCTTTGGCTACCCTATTGGATGCATGCCATGTGCCTCGTTTTATTAAGCACACACAAATCACTCAGAGGGAAATCTCAGGTTATTGCCCTCTCAGTTTCAGACGAGAGCCATCTTCGGTCCACGAGAATTAAAACAACTATCAGCCTTTGGAAATTCTTTGAGAAGCGTGTGTACTCTCGACACTGTCTTTCCATAAACAAGCCGAGGGTAGGGGGCCATGTGATCGGGAAAGAGCCCACTAAAGCCCATTACCGTCGGCCCAGTCTCCATTCGAGAATGGGTTGAGCACCAATTGTAGCGAGATGGGGTGGACTCTGTTAGTATTAGGTGGTCTCAAAGCCAATCCGATACTATGTACTGATTCATATTACTAATAAATGGCAAATAATTTATTGTGTGTAATTGATTCGATCTATGTTTATCGTATCACGATGAAGTCCATGAACATGTGCAACAGTCTTTAGATTATGATGAGATCATAATTACGGGACCGAAGACTTATAAACACATGTTCTTAATTGTTCTTAGTCATAGGATGTTTGAGATAGGACATCGAACATCCGGATAGACTAGTATAGGTTACTTCAGCTTATATGATGAGAGTGACTGATCCTATAAGTCACTTGTGTGGAGACACTATACTGGACCTATAGGTGCTCATTGGCGAATGAGTTCACTGAATTGGTCCGACTATGAATCGTTGGATGGTAAACATCTCACTGTTAACCAGCTCGATTCTTTTGTCACGGTTACGTGGATGATCCTTGGACCTGAGATGCCAAAGATATCTTGTTGGTAGGTTTCTGAACTTTGACCTTAACTAACGAATCCCTAACCATGGGTTATCAATAAGTCAAGCGATCGGGTTCAGGAAAATGCCTTCGAAGGTAATTGTGTGTTCAATATGGGATCATCTGCTCTCGGTAGTTTGAGAGAGAATGTTCCGAGAATGATGCGCTTAAAGTCCTTGGCCAGGGTGGACTCTATATTCGATAAGGAGTTATCAGATTCAGATTAGCGGCATCTGATTCAAGTGAATCGACCGAATAGGGTTTAATAGTAAACCATATCCTAGGTCGATTCAAGAACATTGCACAGATGAAGGATTATATATGCATGCTAACCGATGACGGAAAGGTTCTAATAGAGGGTTGCGATATCTAGGATCACGCGATGTTGCTTGGCATCCAACGTGATCGGAAGTCCGTTCGAATTTATTGTGGGACATTAAATTCGGCTGATTAATTAAATATAAGGATATTAATTAATTCAGTGGATCCGTAAAGAGTTACCGGGCTTAACGGGCCATTAACTGAACTGGTAATTGGGCCTAGAGGGTTACACACAAAAGGTTTTCAAGTTGATGGATAATCCGACAGAGTTTCGGATAAGTCTGAATTTTTACGAAAAACCGCAAATAGACTTATTATAAAAGAATGGACGCTACGTCGGGGGCCAGCAACCCTAACCTAGCCGTCATTCCATCTTTATCCTCTCTTCCAGACGCACGACATGAGGCCGGCCTTCTGGAGGCTTCGCTTCGATTCCTGACCGCTCTGCCTTCCATCCGACGGGAGATTCTTAATCCGCATGTCGTGGCGGATTACGCGAAGCCAGACAGGATCCACGAACGTCAAATCGAGCAAGGAAGCGAGGACGATCCATCGCGAGGAGAACCGCGTAGATACCGTTAGAAGCCGGGCACCTGTGCGGCTTGCAGCATCGCTCCAACATAACCGGAAAATGAACGCGGATTTGAATCCGCGCAAGGTAAATCCGATTTACTCCAGTTTTATTTTGTTAATCGAAACGGGATGGATCCGATCCCGAGATAATTTTATTCCGCTGCGTTTTCGATCGGATCCCGACACAGCGATCTCAACAGACTCGGCCCAATCACCTGGGATAGCCTGTTTCGGTCCGGCCCAGATGTTTGCCAGGCCATCAAGGGTCCAGCCCGCTCGGCGTAGTGATATAATAGTTGCTTGGGTTTGGCCCAGGTGTATAAGGGCCGAGACGGGCCGGCCCATTTCGATTAGGCCTTGAGCCCGCTAATTCTGGGTACTCTCGAAATTTCCCATCAATTCCTATAATCCTACATCGCTCGCCACAATAAAGGAACCCTCATCCTCCACCATAAAAGATCACTATTCAATGCAGAAAAGGTACACAACAGGCGGCCAAGCCTTCTTCTCTCTCTCTGAATACAAAAAGTCTTTCATTAACTTTGTGACTAACTTAATCATCGGAGGGTTCCACCTGGGCCAAGACTCGGAACCCTTCTGACGGTTCCTTCTCTACAGGAAGAGGACCCTTTGTCTCCGATCCCCTTTCGACTTTGGATCCTCTCGGCGCTCGGTCACCGGCTGGTATTCAGATTCCCCCCCAGAATCCGACAGTGATTGCCTCGGCTACATCAGCCACCTTGAAGGTTTCTGCCTCAACCTTTTTTTAACAATTTTGTTTAATCGGGTTTTCTCCCTCATGTATATATGTAATTGCCTAAATATCCCTAATAACACATTACATAACGCGTTGTATCTCTAGATGTTGAATATGATGAAAATACTTATAAAGACAACATTAAGATCTTTCTAGACATCAGACTTCTTCATTGTTCGATGTCTATTCATGGTTAGATTTATAATAAAAATGGGGGCACATTTATTTGCATCAATAAATAGGGGAAAGCAACAAGTTGTACAATGTCTTTATCCCTCTTTCCAGCATTGTATAGATTGGTTGAACTTTTCACTAATGTAGATGGCATCTCAATGTCTTTTTTCCCTTCAAAGTTGTATTTTTTTTATTTTTTCAATATATAGGCCTATTCTACTCATATCTACTAAATAATTATAATTCTCAATCTTGGTATGTAGCTATAAGACTACTATCACATTACCACTATAAATTATTAAGATGCAACAATATTCACTAATAGCCTTCCTACCTAAACAAATATGACTCTTTTAACTTCATATTTAGTTATGGACACATCACTACTTAGTAAGTCGCCATTAGGATCAATATTCATGGCTGCTGTGTGAAAGAAATGTAGTATGTGTTATTAGACATCCATTAGGTTGAGAAAGAACTTAATATTGACACGATGGTAGGATTTTTGAAGCGTTTCACATGGGAATGGCATGGGACCCTGTCTAATGTATGTGTGTTAAGTGCAGACTGTACTTTTAAGCCTTGTGGAATAGAACTTCGGAATCTATAAGAATATAGACATGGGTCTCTCATGTAGGTTGAATGGTTGGTCAAAATTTGATGAAAAATTGCATGTTGAACTTGGAGGCATAACACTTAACCTTTGACATTAGGTTTTGATTTAATCTTAAAATCCTAAATTCCTTCACTGTCTATTTATTGAGGATTTTTTTCCTCATTCTCCAACCCACGGCCTTGTGTTTCTATTTAGGCTAAACTTCAGTTTGTCATAGAGTGTTGGAATGAGCTGGTGTAAGAATCTCTACTAATAGTAGCTTTGGTGGGTTGATATGGACTCACAAGTAGATTCACTCCCATGTAAGAACTTTTTTTTTCTCTGTGCAGTATAGTCATGGGAGATCACATAAAAGTGGGTCTAGTGGGAAGGAAAAGGCTTTATAGATCAGAAGTGATGCAAGTGTTTCTAAGTTAGTTTTGCATGAAAAATATCTCAAAACTTTAGCATGTATACGATGCTTCTATTTGGATAAAGATCATTGTTGCGTACTTGTATGTAACTAACTTTTAACATGTAACAAATTGGTGTAGGGCAGATTCGTATGCGACCCCATGATTTTGATTCTAGTGTAGACCAACTGATTGCTTCATATTAGAGTTATCCTTCGCAAATTCTTGTTATACCTTAAATCGTTTTTCTTCCATCTTTCTGCATGAACTGGTTTGCTGATGTTGTGCTGGGATTTGTTCTATCCTGTGTTCTGTGTGGGGTCTACTTGAAAGCATTTATTTCCTTTTGTGCTTATATATATTTAGTTCATGTGAGACTTGTCTGAGAAACATTGACATCTTGTCTCATTTCTCTGTGTTAAGAAATTCAAATAATGTCATGGAAGGGAGGTGAATTTATTTCTCCCAAAGCTTCTCTTGGCAGATGGTTATATTATTTTCTCTCTTGCCCACAGCAGTTGCTATAGTGATTTTTTTTTAATACCCATATTTCAACTGGGAGTGATCCTTGTGGAGTTTTTACCCCTCCTGTCAAGGATGAAAAAAATATTCGCTTTAGTTTTCCAAGTTTAACAATCATTTACTAATGTCCTTTTCAGCAGTATCAGGAAATAAGTTGTGCAGCACAACTTTGTAACTAATATAGATAGAATACATGTACAGGAATAGGTGCACGTGCAATAGATGTAATCCCCTTGTCCCCGACTCTGTCAATCTCATTTGCCACTTGATGTGGTAGCATCACTTGTATCTATTGACATTCACTGTTCTTAAGTGCATAGTTATATCCGTACCAAACGTATCATATCTTAAACTTGTTATAATAGTCTTTTCCTAATGTTAAATTCTATCACAAAATTTTGGTATATAAGATTTCAAATCTCAAGGGGTATAGGTTATCTTGGGCAACGTTATGTTAGTTGTGGATTAAATATAAAATAACAGAACAGATGAACTTCCAACAAACAATACTGCAAGGTGTACGAACGTCTTTAGATGAATTTTTGTAAAGGTAGTCGTGTATAATCGATAAATATGGCAATCGTACGATAGACAACTTATATGGGCAAATATGAACATGGCGGATGATCGTGCGCGAACAGTATGTGCATTGACAAGTGTGTACTGTAGACCAATGTGCATAGATGGATTTTCGCACAAACGATTGATGTGTTTCCTGCAACTTCGTGGCTGCTTCTCTGATCTGACAGTCTGGAAACACACCAATTTTTTCAAAAGAAAAGCAGAGGGAAAAAACATAATGCTTAGAGACGTACTCAAATTCAAGTTCTATATCATCTGATTGCCTAAAATCAAGGGGGCATGATTTTACAACTGCACTTAGGAAAAATTACTCGTAGAATAAAAATTGAGAGCCCAAGACTGATGTAAGGTGCAGCATGGGGAAGAACTCACCTGTTGTAGCCAAATGCATGATTGAGAAAACCGTGGAATTAAAAATCAAAAAATCAGTTGAGAGAGCCCTTAAAATAGGAAATATATGTCACATAATATCATGATAACATTATAAACATTTCACATAACAGAGAGTAGTGTCATTTACGGGAAAAATGTTAAACTTTGAAATCAACTTGGATTTCAAGATGTATTTTCTGTGAACCATGGGTCCATTATTTTGTGCTTACTGGACGCTTCCCTATATGGTCAAACTGGTATTAAGTGTATCATGTTGTCCCTGACATCGGTGAAAAGGATGAAGAAAATAGGGTGAAAACATGTCACCCAATTTGTCCCCGGCGTCAGAACGCAGGCCCGTGTTGCATTAACAGAGAAGGAAAGCTATTTCATAAGGGAAGAAAGAACAAATTGTACTCTAAAATGTTCTTGAATAACATATTGTGTCTGTGTGTCCCTTATGCTCCAAATTTTAACACGAGCACATGGACTTTTCGTCGAATTTGTACTCAAAAGCATCCAAATACTTTACTGATGACAAACACAAGACATTAACAACAATTAAGGTATCAAACTACAGCCTTTTTTTTTTTTTTTTTTAGCCTTACACAACTCTGCAATGCTATCTACACATCATTTCACATCCTAGGAACAGGAACGTCAACAAACTAAACCTTCCCTTGGACCTAGAAAGAATTTGGATCTCCCTCCCCCCACCCAGAAAAAAACAAAAAACACCGAATTACACATTCCCAAGTACCCATCCCTTCATGCAGCACCTACACCCAGATGTGGGTGGTGTACCTGATTGAAGGGGAGAAGCTGGCGCCAATGGACAAATGGGCATGGGAAGCTAGCTAAGCCTCCCACTCGCATTGGTACTCTACTCCGGAAGGAAACAACGCAGCCAGGTGATAGTCCAAAGCATGATCATATCCTCCCAACTCATCTTCTTTTCTCGAGGGTTCCCATCCAGATCCAAGGTGGGCTTCTGTGTTAAGGACACCGTGCAAAGGTCACAAGCATTGTTCATAACAGCTTCAACTATCCAGTGGGTGAGCTGTTCTAGTTGAAACCGATTTCTGTTTTCTTTTCTGTTTTGTTAAAAGGGATGAGCTGTTGGATTTGTGGCACTGCCATCCCATAGAAATGGATGTAACAAGCACTATTAATAGAGGCAAATTGCCATAATGGGGATAGTTTTGGATGTGCCCCAGTTTCCCTAAACTCTTCTCCTGCATCTGTTTTCCTCTGCATCTTCTTCTTCATTCTTCCTATTCTTCTTGTTCTTCCCGAAATCTCTCTACAACCTCCCTAGATTTCTCTGTTCAACCCAACTCAAGACAGCTACTCGAGCTCGGAGCGATCTGGCAGGCTCTCTCCTGCCAGGTCTTGAGAGGGAACCGAGGAAGGGACCTAACAAATTGGTGTATGAGCCCGTCTAGAGCTCCACAATCCCTCCTGCAGCATCCATGGCATTTGACGAGTTCCAGGAGATGAAGAACTTGCTCAGAGATTTCCAAGATTCTCTGTCTTGCCAGTTAGGTGGAGTGATTCAACGGGTGGATATTATTGAATCTATGATCCAACATCAAGAATCCAGGTCAGTATCTGATGAAAATACTGCATTCAAACCTTATTGCAAATCTCGATTTTGGGAGTTTCCAAGGTACGATGGTTCCACCGATCCTGTTGCTTGGAAATATAAAGCTAATCAATATTTCACCTATAATCGGATTCCAGAGGGCCATAGAATTTCTCATGCATCCTTTTACCTTGAGGGTGATGCCCTTGAATGGTACTGGCATTATTATGCCATGCGTAATAGTTTGTCATGGTCAGATTTCTTGGATGGATTAGAGCAAAGACTTGGTTCTAATTCTAAAGTGGAATCGCATGGTCTTTTGAGTAAATTGAAACAACAAGGTTTTGTTCTTGAATATCAGAAAGAATTTGAACGCTTATCTAACAAAATCCCTGGATTACCAGAGGAGCATATGCTAGGTATTTGTCTTAGTGGACTAAAAGATGACTTAGCTTGTGATGTTCGATCTTTCCGTCCTGAATCTTTGCTTCATGCCATGGAAATCGCTCGAATCCAAGAATCAAAATTTCTTACTAGATGCCGACATTTTTTTCCATCCTCTTCACAGCCACCATTATTTCCTACCCCTGTCCCTCAGAATTCTAATCACCCCCCAGTTAAGCGGATGACAACACAACAATTACAAGAAAGAAAAGTCAAGGGCCTATGTTACAACTGTGATGACAAATGGGTGAAGGGTCATGTTTGCAAAGCTGGGAAACTATTTTTATTGCAAGTGTGTCACGAGGAGGACACCCCTTTAATGGATTCCTGCCCAATTCCTGATGAAAACTCCATTGAGTTCAACTCAATCACCCCTGCTATTCTGTCTCATGCAGTGACCAGCATATCTACTCCAGGAACAATGCGCCTTCATGGGAAAATTGGGGATAGTGATCTGATTGTTTTAATTGATAGCGGTAGTACACATAATTTCATTGATGTTGCACTTGTTCACAAGCTAGATATCCCAATGACTCCAGTGTCGAACCTTCCTGTGCGGTTAGCTTTGGAAATTCAAATATTTTGCAAAGGTCTTTGTCCTCAAGTTAATATCTCAATCAATAATTTTTCCTTGACATTAGACTTGTTAGTACTGGCCTTAGAGGATTTTGATGTAGTTCTGGGTGCAGCCTGGCTGAAAACTCTTGGGGATGTTATTTGGAATTTGGATGCAATGACTTTGAAATTTGTTGTTAACAATAACTTTTACTGCTTCCATACTTTGAATGAACCTCAAATTAAGCAAATTACTGGGAGAGATTTCATCAAATCTGCCAAGTCAGTTCAATCCTTTTTTGCTTTGAAACTGATATCGTTTTGTAGCTTGTTTGAAGGTTCACATGCAGACAATCCTCCACATCCTGACATAGCCCAGATCATCTCCAAATATGCTACTATTTTCTCTGAACCTAAAGGACTTCCTCCAGCTAGGCCTTATGATTATAAGATTCAGCTGCTGGAAGACACAAAACCTGTGCATATTCCACCATATCGCCATTCTCCACATCACAAGACAATTATCGAGCAACAAGTCAAGGATCTTCTGAGTAATGAGCTCATTCAATGCATCAACAGTCCTTTCTCAGCATCAGTATTGTTGGCTCAAAAGAAAGATGGTTCATGGCGCATGTGCATTGATTATCGTGCATTGAACAATCAGACAATAAAAAATAAGTACCCTATTCCTATTGTGGATGACCTTCTTGATGAACTTTATGGTTCAAATTTTTTCTCCAAGTTGGATTTAAGGTCAGGATATCATATTCGTATGGCTGCGCCAGATGTTCATAAAACAGCTTTTAAAACACACGAAGGCCATTATGAATTCTTAGTGTTGCCTTTCGGCTTATCAAATGCACCCTCTACTTTTCAGTCTTTAATGAATGATGTCTTCAGGCCTTTCCTTTGAAAGTATGTATTGGTTTTCTTTGATGATATACTCATTTACAGCAAGTCTTCGCTTGATCATTTGGCCCATCTAGACACAGTTTTATCAGTCTTGCAGCATAACCACTTGTTTGTGAAATTATCCATATGTTCTTTTGGTGCCCATGAGATTGAGTATTTGGGCCATATCATTTCCCAGCAAGGTGTGGCAATGGATCCCTCTAAAATTAAATGCATTCTCGCCTGGCCAATCCCTAAATCACTTAAAGCACTGAGGGGATTCTTGGGACTCACTGGCTATTACAAGAAATTCATCAAAGGGTATGGCCAAATTGCATCCCCTCTAACCAAGCTTTTACAAAAGGATTCATTTAGTTGGAATCTTTACTGCTGAACATGCTTTTAATCAGTTGAAACAGGCCATGACTTCAGCTCCTATATTGGCCCTTCCAAATTTCTCAGAAATTTTTATCTTGGAATGTGATGCTAGTGGATTGGGCATTGGGGTTGTGCTTATGCAATAAGGTAGGCCAATTGCCTTTCTTAGCAAATCTTTTAGCTCGCGCCAGTAGGGCCTTTCTACCTATCAAAAGGAGATGGAGGCCATCATATTTGCAGTGCATAG
Organism: Zantedeschia hybrid cultivar; assembly: GCA_030544215.1. Taxonomy (NCBI): domain Eukaryota; kingdom Viridiplantae; phylum Streptophyta; class Magnoliopsida; order Alismatales; family Araceae; genus Zantedeschia; species Zantedeschia hybrid cultivar. The sequence goes on along the minus strand of JARZZO010000012.1, from coordinate 37,908,918 downwards.
GTGGAAATCCTATCTTACAGGCAGGAAATTTATCATTCGCACTGACCATCAAAGTTTAAGATACCTCTTGCAGCGGAAGATTCACACTCCTGCTCAGCACCAATGGTTAGTTAAGTTGATGGGATTTGATTTTTCTCTAGAATATAAAGCTGGTCATCATAATAAGGCAGCTAATGCACTTTCTAGATCAATGGAGGATATCATACTACATGCCTTTTCCATTGTCAATCCTTGTTGGTTTTCTGATTTACAGAAAGACTTCCTTCATGACACTCACTTGCAGGAATTGATGCACCAATGGGAAGCAGGTGAGCTTGATCCACAATATTATTCCTTAAAGGATGGGATCTTGTACTTCAAGCATATGATTTATCTGCATCCAAGTTATTATCTGATTCCAACCATTATACAAGCCCATCATGACTCCCCCCAAGGAGGACATTCAGGTTTTCACAAAACCTTGCACCGATTAAAAAGAAGCTTCCATTGGGTGGGTATTAATCAAAGAGTAAAGCAATACATTCGACAGTGTGATACATGCCAGCGTTGTAAGTATCTTACTCAATCCCCTGCTGGGTTATTACAACCTTTACCCATCCCCGATCAGATATGGACTGATATCTCCATGGATTTCATTGAGGAGTTACCTCCTTCGCAAGGTAAATCAATCATTTTGGTGGTTGTTGATAGACTTTCTAAGTACACATTTTATCTCATTAAAGCATCCCTATATTTCCACCTCTGTAGCTCGTGAATTTATTGCAAATGTTGTCAAATTACATGGAATTCCCAAGTCTATCGTTTCTGATAGGGATGCCATTTTTACAAGCGAATTTTGGAAAGAGCTGTTTGAAGCTCAAGGGGTGAAGTTGAAAATGAGTTCTGCTTGCCATCCTCAAACAGATGGACAGACTGAGGTCTTAAATAGGTGCCTCAAGACCTATCTTTGATGCTTTTGTATCCAACAGTCCTGGACTAATTGGCTTCCATGGGCAGAGTTTTGGTATAATACTAGCCTCCATTCTTCACCTGGTATATCTCCGTATGAGGCTATTTATGGCAGATCTCCTCCCACACTGTTATCTTATGTTCCGGGCACCACTCAGGTGCAAGAGGTTGCTGAAACCCTTACCAAACGAGATCATATTATTTCTGAATTGAAGCAACATCTGTCTCAAGCACAATCTCGAATGAAAAAACTTGTGGATTCACATCGACAAGATCGCTACTTTGAAGTTGGAGATTGGGTTTATTTGTAGCTGCAACCTTATAGACAAGGCAGTTTAGTCCGACGATTTAATCATAAATTGTTAGCTAGATACTTTTGTCCATATCAAATCATTGCTCGAATTGGACAGGTTGCCTACAAACTGCAATTACCTGCATATAGTAAAATACACCCTGTATTTCACATTTCGCAACTGAAGAAGCATCAAGGAACACAACCTGTGCAAGTATCTTCTCTTCCATCCATGTTTGATTCCCTTGATCTGGAGCCTTTAGAGTTACTCGGCCGTCGCATTGTCAAAAGAAACAATTTACCCATTCCACAACTTCTAATCCATTGGAAGAATTCTGCACCGGAAGATACATCATGGGTTGATTATTATGATTTTGTGGCTCAATATCCTAATTTTTGCCTTGAGGACAAGGCAACTCTTTTTTCAGGGGGAGGAATTTGTTAAGGACACTGTGCAAAGGTCACAAGCATTGTTCATAACGGCTTCAACTATCCGGTGGGTGAGCTGTTCTAGTTGAAACCGATTTCTGTTTTCTTTTCTATTTTGTTGAAAGGGATGAGCTGCTAGATTTGTGGCAATGCCATCCCATGGAAATGGATGTAACAAGAACTATTAACAGAGCCAAATTGCCATAATGGGGATAGTTTTGGGTGTGCCCCAGTTTCTCTAAACTCTTCTCTTGCATCTGTTTTCCTCTGCATCTTCTTCTTCATTCTTCCTGTTCTTCCCGAAATCTCTCTACAACCTCCCTAGATTTCTCTATCAAACCTAACTCAAGACGGCTACTCAAGCTCGAAGCGATCTGGCAGGCTCTGTCTTGCCGGGTCTTAAGAGGGAACCGAGGAAGGGACCTAACATTCTGCTCTGCAGAACCAGCAGCAGAAGCATGAGCATCAACTCTGGTAGCATCTTGAGGAGCAGCAACACCGGTAGCAGCAGTCTTTGTGGAGGAGGCATCACCGCCACTCGTCCAACAAGGAGAAGAAGCCTATTTGACTGGTTGGGGGGCCGAAGAGGAACACGAAGAAGAAGACGATTCCATCGCCGGTACAGCGTCGCCGTCATCGTCTTCGTCGGTGCTGATCTAGCCATGGAGTGCTTCTATGCGCCGCCGCTTCGTGCGGCCGGCCTCATCACAGTAGACGATGGTCTCGGTGCAGGGCGAGTCGCAGTGCGTGCACAGCAACCGCAGACGCTCCGATTGGGACTTCTGCGGCCGTCGCCGCTTCGATGGCCAGGCGTCGCCATAGATCCCCACATTGTGCATGGAGGCAATGCAAGAACAAGCTCTGGGGGCGGGAGATTGGAGAGGCACAGAGAAGGACACAACTGGGGTTTCTTCTTCTTGCTCGCCGACCCAGAAGAACTTGTCACAGGAGAGGCGAAAGTGCTTGGGCCTGGTGGTGGCCCCTCCGTCGTAGTAGCAGAACCTGGTGTCCGACGAGCGGCAGCGCGAGCAGGAGGGGTGCTTCAAGGTGGTGGCGGAGGAGGAGGAGGAGAAGGCGTGGGCATCTGATGTAGCCGAAGCTATCACGGTCGGATTCCGAGACTAGAATCCGAGACAGGATAAGATCGAAGAAGAAGACCCACGAGGATCCAGGCCGAGACGAGGACGAAATACGGGACTGAGGCTCCACGGGTGAGAGGCACCCGGAGGGAGACTTGCTGGGGGCGAAGCCGAGACTCCTACGGCCGACGAGGACCCGGTCGGCGAGGAGCGAGGCTGGGACCTTTGGAAGAAGAAGACCGAGACCGGTGGCCGAGGCCGGCTCGGGAGAGGTCGGCGAAGATTCAAACCGAGGCCCCTGCAAGAAGAAGAACCAGTCAGTGAGGGTCCCGGGCTTCGGCCCAAGAGAACCCCCTCCGACGGCTAAGTTAGCTTTTGAAGAAGATTCTATTCAGAAGGGAAGGAAGAAGAAGCAGCTTTAATGCCTTTGGACTATTATCCTTGGTCAAGAAGACATACCTTTGGAAATAAATAGCTGTCTATTTATAATGGAGGATAGAGGTTACTCGGTTGTTGCAGCCGATATAGGACTATGTTTTAGGTCATTGGTAAACCGACATAGTGCCTAACAACCCACCGGAATGGCCGGATATGGCTACTGGGCCGAGGGCCGGGGGCCGCTGTTGGGCCGAATGCCTCTTGTGGGCCGAGGGTCAATTGGGCTGAAGGCCGCGTGTGGGCCGAGGGCCAATTGGGCTGAAGGCCGCTTGTGGGCCGAGGGCCAATTGGGCTGAAGGCCGCTTGTGGGCCGAGGGCCAATTAGGCTGGTGCTGTTGGGCTGCTCTTGTTGGGCTGCTGTTGTTGGGCTGCTTAATGGGCTGAATCGGATTCTGCCCCATCACATGGCCCCCTACTCTTATCGTTCTCAATTCCATGAAACGCCGAGAGTAAAAATCCGAAGCCCTCACGGAAAAATAACATCTAATATGAGCCTTTTGCGAAACTGTTATCACCTGTTTCAAAAACTAGGAGACAGGGCTTCGCCTTAGGTCGGCCGAGGGCTGGTGACAAACAGCCTCGTCTCAGGCCGGGACCCTGTCGTAGGCGCCTTCGTCTCAAGCCGAGACTTGGTGACGAATACCTTCGTCCCCAGTTGTGATAAGGCAAGGTTTTCAGAGCGGGAAAGACCTCGAGTCTCCCACCTTCACGGTCGCGTTACAACAAACACAAGACATGTGTTCGATATCTGGCCGGGCTGCCGAAAGCACAAAAAGATCCCAGCCGTTAACAGCTATCACTCAGATCGCGGTCACTTCGGCTCTCTGCCCAAGACTTCACCTGGATCACCGCTTCTTCGGCCCCCGGCACGAGGATCGGGACACGTAGCGAGCATCTGGACGAATAGCTGAAGGGTTAGGCCGCATCCGGCCATTGATCGCCTCCTCTCGATCCGGCAGCCCGCTTGTCATCATGGCGAAGGACGGGACACGCGTCAAGCATCCAAGCAGGGCGGAGCTGAGGGTGGGAGGATCTCGGCCATTGGTTCATAACTCGACCCCCTCGAGTCCTCCTATAAATACCCACCCTCTTCTTCTTATCACTATTCCTTTGCCTTCTCCTTCCTCTCTGCGCCTGTGCATCCCCGCGAGTAGCTCCGCGAATGCCTTGGCTACTCTGGCAGTCAGTGCGCTATTGAGGGCTTTTTGAGACGCCTTGTCCATCGCCGGGGAGCTCCTTGTCGTCGGGAGTTGTCGCCGGAAAGTTCTTTGCCGCCGGGGAGGCTCTTTATTGCTGGGGAGATTCTTAGTCGCCTGGGAGATCCTTATCTGAGGGTAAGCCTCAGCTCTTGCCTTCTCCTTTTTCGATTCATGTCCAGTAGCTCTTCTTCGGCCGAGAGCGACTTTTCGGCCGAAAACAACTCGTCGTGCTCCTCGGCCAGACCTCCCCAGTCTTCTCTATCATCTCCCTTTTCTTCGAACTCCTTTCTTTCCATTATGGCGGACGAGGTAGAAGCGGTTCCGACTGCTACTGAGCCTTCCACCACGGGTCGTCGTCAGGCCGAGATGGTCTCAGATATAGCTAGTACTCTTGATGTAGAAGCCATCAAGGTCAAAACTAACTACTACCTGATTCCTTCTTGGATGATTCCCATCCGGCCCGGGAGGCGCACCAGAGCCAACACCGTTCGACCGAGCAGCTTCTCGATCTATGAGCATAGCTTCCGGGCGGGCTTCCGCCTTCCTCTTCATTCTTTTGTTGTAAATCTTTTGAGCTTTTACGGACTAGATCAGTCCCAATTCTTTCCGAATTCCTAGCGGAGTCTATGCTTTCCTGGCCCTGAACTCCCATCTCAACTTCAACCCTTATGTAAATATTTTCCACTATCTTTTCAAGATTAAGCCTCAGGGGAAGTCTTCTTGGTTCTTCTTCGTCCCCCGCTTCGGCCGGAGGATCTTCTCCAGGAAGCCCTTGTCCATTCACCATTGAAAGGAGGACTTCTTTTTCATTTCTCTGCCGGAGGAGGATAAGAGTGTTTGGTCCTTCCCTACCGAATGGGCACCCTTGGCCGAAGGCCTTTCTGGCCCACCCACCCTCAGCCCCGAACAGCTCACTGACGCGCACCTCTTCGAGGATGAGGCTCCGTACAATATTGCGGAGCTTCTCGAGGACGAGGAAAGGCTCATAGAGATGGGAGCCTGGCCGGACCCGTCGTACTCTCCTCCCTGGGTCTTTCCCTACCTTCCTCTCGAAGATACCCTGGGAGAGGTCGAGGCGAGAGCTACCACGACCAGGGCTCTGGCCGAAGCCTGTCCGTCCGAAGAGGGCGCCAAAGCTAGGGCCGGGGGTAAGTCGTCTTTGAGTCAAAAGTTACTGTTTGAACTTTTGCTAACTCTTCTTTTTTGCTTTCAGGGATGTCGGGTCTTCGGGGCCTTATGAGCCGGATCGCCAAGTAGTCCGCGTCATCTCGACCGACTCAACCTTGGCCCGCGGAAGGGAGGACGGCCGGAGGAGTTCTAGCCTCGGGCGCTTGGCCCACGAGGCAGACCGCAGCTACCGCCGAAGGCCGCGCTGCCGCTGCTGCTCTCGAGAGGGAGCTACAGAAGGGAAAGGCGGTTGCCAGGGGGAGCGGGCGACCAGAGAAACGAAGGCGCCCGGATGACCTCGACGAGAGGGAATCGTCCCCGGCGACCAAAAGGCTAGTGTCGGGAAGGGACGCCCCACTCTCGTCGCCTCCTCAGCTGCAGGGGGGCGATTCTCCTTCGGCTACCAGCGCCGGTGCGGAGACGCTGTCCTACCCCTTTGGGGCGGCCGGGACCCACATGTCCCGGGAGTACAGGCACAAGCCTTGGCGCCCGGACACGGGGGTCTTCACAGACGATAATCTGGATGACTCCCGGACGTGTCTGCGCCCAACTCGGGGCTTGACTCTCCTGATGGCCGAGGACGAAATCAGGGAGCTTTCTTCGGAAGGCTTATCCCTGCAATGCGTCCGGCATGCCGTCCAGGTGAGATCTCCTTCGTCCTCACTTCTCGTTATATCCGTTAGTTGATTTGACTCATGTTTTTCTTTCTTTCTGTTGTAGGCCGTGGTCATGTGCGGGGCCCTTGCTCGCCGGCAGGCCCTCATCCAGCAGAAGCTTCAGGACATCGATCAGGCCTCGGACCAGCTGGCTTCGGGCAAAGTGGCCTTGGTGCGGCGGGATATGGAGGCCAGTGTCGATGTCCTCATCGGGGCAAATGCGCGGATGAGGTATGAGATGGATGGGCAGAAAGAGGTGATCCATACCACCTTAGAGGCTAGGAAGAAGGCCGAGCAGGAGCTGGATCGGGCCCGGGCCGAAATCGCATCTTTGAAGGCCGAGATCCAGGACAAGGCCAAGGAGCGGGACGAGGAGCGCCGCCGCCACGCCGAGGCGGTATCGGCCCTGAAGGCAGACTTGGAGGCCAAGACCAAGGAAGCTGACGACGTCGCTCGCACGGCCGTGGCGAGCTACAAGGAGGGCCCGGAGTATGCCGACGAGATGCTGGAGGCCGGGGCGAAGGCGGCCTCGACCATGTTCGATCTGGGGATTGTAGGCGCCCGGAACGTCCCCCGCCGCGACTGCGGGCTTCGGACGAGGGTTCCTCTCCGTTCGTCTTAGCACTGTAGCGATTCAAAAGGGGGGGTTAGAAATTAAAGTGTGATCGCCAGGAGCATTACCTCTCGGTCCCTGTGCTCCGCAGGAGTGTAGAAGGTGATCGCGCGTTTTGTGGGAGCGGGAGACGTTGGTTCCTCCTTCTCTTCCTCCGGCCGGCCAAAGGAAGAGAGCCCGGTACTCTGCACGCGTGTACGTGGTAAGGATCCCTGAAAAGAAAAGACCAAACAAAGAAGGACCCGATTAGAACTGTAATGTGCAAAATCTATCCATAAAGACGTAAGAAACTAGCTAAAATCAGAGGGAAATGCACCGGATGGGTGGTGGGGAGGGAAGGTGACCATATGTTATGGCCACCCACCTCCCGTTTTTTTTTTAACCTCTGTGGGGGTAAGAATCACTAAGTCATCCTACGTGCATGCATGTAAATGAAGGGGGGGTTGTGTGTGCGAAAAGTGGAGTGGTATTACTAATGTAACGGAATGAACAAGAAAGAGTAAAAGAGAGAGGTTAGAAAGGCAAGCCCGTTTCAGAATGCAGCCTGAGCCTTCCCCCTTGGAGTCTCCTCGAGCTTCTCACCAGAAGGTCCCTCTCTGCCTCTGGAAAAGATCCTTAACCACCGAAAATCCTCCACCCAAAATCCTTCACTCCAAATCCTTAACCCCCTGCTCGAGAGGATGTGGGGGGGTTTAAATAGACGAAGGAAAAAAGGGGAGAAAACAGGGGTCTAAATCTCCGTAAATCACCCTTCAACCAATAGGGAGTGGTCAAGGGTTGGAAGTAGTGGACGCGGTGGTCGCCGGAGTGGGGAGTGGTCGGAGTAGTGGGGGACGAGGGCGGAGAGTAGAGGAGATCATGGGGAAGACGGGGTCAAGAGGGTGGTTAAGGAGTGGACGGCCAGGTGACATGCCTTCCATTCTTATGGTGGAAAGCGGCCCGGCTGGCCTTTGAAGGGAGTGGAAGGCAAGGGGTGGCCTTCGGAGGAGGTGGAAGGCAAGGGGTGGTCTTCGAAGGAGGTGGAAGGCAAGGGGGCTGACCTTCCACGAAAAGTGGTAAAAAGTAAAAAAGGTGGCTGAAAAGGTGGAAGGCGAGGTGGCTGGCCTTCGAAGGGGGTAGAAGGCGGGGGGTGGCCTTCGAAGGCGGTGGAAGGCAAAGGGGCTGGCCTTCCACGAAAAGGTGAAAAGGGGGCCAAAAGGGTGGAAGGCAAGGTGGCTGGCCTTCGAAGGGGGTAGAAGGCAGGGGGTGGCCTTCGAAGGCGATGGAAGGCAAGGGGGCTGGCCTTCCACGAAAAGGTGAAAAGGGGTGGTCAAAAGGGCGGAAGGCAAGGTGGCTGGCCTTCGAAGGTGGTGGAAGGCGAGGGGTGGCCTTCGAAGGGGTTGGAAGGCGGACTGGCTGGCCTTCCACGAAAAAGTGGCTAGAGTCGGGATTTGGTTAATGGGCCTAGCTGGTAGTGGGCTGAGATGGCTCAAATGAGGGGATTTATGATGATGAGCTGATGATGGAGGGGATTTATGACCAAAAGGGTGGTCCAAAATCGGTGTCTACAAATGCCCCTCCGGAACACCTGTTTTGCAGTAGAGTGGAACGGAATGATAAATAGGTATTCCGGAAATCGAAACTGATTTTGGACAGCCCGGAGAAGGATGAGCTATCCCCAAGGATGACATGCAAACGCGGCAAATGCATGAAGGCTGGCTATTTGAGTTGCAAGAGTGGTTTAAGGAAAGGAACAAAGTTCAGTACTAGAGAATCACAGTCCGTGGGACCCTCAGGTGCTGGAACCGCGAGGCCTTGGTGCACCAGAATGTAGCGATCTGGCCCAAGGGGATCTCGAGTATGAAAGGTGTAGGAGTGTGGCTCGAAGAGCTCTCGACACAATGGGCGCGCGGTGGCCTGGCGCATCATGGGATCGCCAAGTGAGAGGATCTCAAGCATACGTGTTGAAAAAGGAGGAAGGGGTCTTGCAATTCAAAAGGCTAACAAACGTGCAACTGCCAGAATCGCAGATCAGCGATGGATTAAGCAGTGTGATGAATCATGGTCATTGCCCCTAGGGCGAGGATGAGTGATTATGCAAATGCATGCTAGGTTGAAATTTTAAAAACAAATTCCTAATGCAGTTCCTAATGCAAACAGGAGGGATTTATTGGCCAATCGAATAACTTAGGGAATATAGACTCCTCATTGTTTTGTTTAGAGAGGAACTCAGAGTCTATACGCCCGAAGTTATTAGCCTCCTGTGTCTTTGGTCCTATTCGCCTTCGATTCCCTGTAGCTGCAAGAACGCACATCAGCAACGTTCATATTTTCAATAATCACAACATTACATATCAAATTGTAGGAGGATAAGAAGCAAAGGTTTCGTTTCGAGTCGAAGCAGATATGGAAGATATGGCCATTCTATTGGTAGAATGCCAATCCGATATGTCTTCGACTCGAATTCCAAGATGAGCCATTAATTCATTGATCAAGGTGGTCACCTTAATCGTGGGGTGAGGTTACCTTCTCAAAGAGGAGGGAGAAAGGCATCTTGTCCTCTCGTGGAGGGGCTTTTCTTTCACAGTGGTAGAAGGCCAAGGGGCTTGCCTTCCACTAAGTGGTAGAAGGCAAGGGGCATGCCGTCCACAAAAGGGGAAGAAAAAGAGATGTGCATGCCTCTCCGTCTTTTGCGGAATGTGGAAAGGGTTGAGATTATCCCGTGACATTTAAAAGGGAGGGTTGTCGCGGGGCCTTCTTCCGGAACTCCACTTTTCTGTGCAAGGATGGCTTCGTCTTCTACTCGTGCTACTGCCAAAGGGCTAGAAGTTCTGTCTGATGTGGATGGCCACCTCAGCAACCTGGTGGCCCACGGACAGGTATGCTAGGACCTTTGTTTTGTTCGTCTCGTCTCTCTCTTCTCTTTGTTGATTTTTGGTTACCTTGCAGCCTCTCCCAAAGTTTCCTGATGCTAGGCATACCCGCAAATATGCATGGCTCGCAGCCCTGTTGGAAGTGATAACGCTGAGCATGAGGGTGTACATGCATCGATGGAACTTGACCCGTTCTATCGTGTTTGCAAAATGGTTTACCGCCATCCACTGGCACTGGGAAGGATTGGGCGCGCTGCTAGAGTTGTGGCATCCGGAGACACACACATTTGTGTTTAGGGAGTTCGAGGCAATGGTCTTGCTAGAGGAAGTGGAGACCTTCTATGGTTGGGAGGGCCTAGCCGCCGGTGATCCCTCTGGTTTGCCTGCGTGGGAAGAGACCTTCGTTGACATTGTGCGGGATAAACGGGAAGTATGCCGTATGACCAACAGCCGAGGGATCCTCGTTGACCGCCTTGCATATTGGTTGATCCGAGAAATTAAGCGCAAGGTGGTCGAACCTGAAAGGCTGATGCGAGGTTTGTGTCTAGTCCTTAGGGGAGTCTTGTGGTTTCCCACTACAGGCTCGGTGCTAGAGAAGGAATATGTGAGCGTGCTGAGTTTACTGTGGAGAGGCCACTCTCTTGCCCTGGTGATCTTGTCACACCTGTACGGAGGGCTCAGCCATATGAGCATGGGGCGATCTGCGAGGCGAAGTTTGTTCACTTTGCAACTATGGATGGAAATGCATGTAGCCTTCGATTTTGATGAAAGTGTAACTTCTGTCTCGAGAATATTCCAGCACAGCGCGTGGTACCCTGCACGCTCGCTCCTTGGCCCCGAGGATCAAGTCAGGTGTCTCACGGCTCATCTGAAGACGCGGGACGACTGGCGTGATTACCTAAACTTCCTGCCTGTGGAGAACTTCATATTTGTCCCAATGATCCTTCAGAACATGGAGTTTACCACAAGGGCTTCTCGCGACCATGAGTTGTGGCTGATTGGCCCTGATGAGTTAGTTGTGTATCAAGGACATCGCTGTCATCTTCAAATCGGAATTCCCAGACAAGTACCATTCCCTGCCTTACATGACACCCTGATCGTGCCACGACACACTGGGTACGCGAGAGAGGTTCAAGCCATAGAGCGGCTCCGACGTGCATGGCGGCGTCACTCCAGGTTCACCAAGGCACGTCTTGACGTAGCAGAGACTTCAGAGGAAGTCACAAAATATGTAGGCTATTTAGCCAATATCCGTCCTGCTGTCTGTGCCTTTTTTATGGGGCGCAGAGCGTTGGAATAATGTAGCCTTTCAATCTTTAATGAATAATGCCAATTTCTTTCGAAACTCCCGTTCAGCAAACTGCCCCTGTTGGGTTAATCTGCCTATGCGGCAGACGGACAGCACCCTGGTCGTCCACGTGGCGGACGGCCAGCACTGTTGCCGTCCAAGTTGCGGACAGCCAGCACCCTGGCCGTCATGTTGCGGACGGCCAACACTGTTGCCGTCCAAGCGACGGACGGCCAGCACGCTGGCCGTCCACGTGGCGGACGGGCGGCCAACTCCTGGCCGTCCCCGCGAGCTGACGGCCAGCGCGTGGCCGTCCGTGCCGGCGAACGGCCAGCACGTGGCCGTCCGTGCCGGCGGACGGCCAGCACGTGGCCGTCCGTGCCGGCGGACGGCCAGCACGTGGCCGTCCGACTCAGCGGACGGCCAGTGTGCGGCCGTCCACTCAGGCGGAGGGCCGGAGCGTGGCCGTCCGCGCAGGGGCAAGGGCGGCTTTAAGAGGCCGGACTCTCTTCTCCCTGCCTGCTCTTTTTTTTTCTGCTTCGTTTCCAAAACTCCCGCCTTCCAACCTTCGAAGTTTCCGTTCATGGCGAGAGTGTGGCTCCCCCGCGCTCTCAGGAGGAGGAGGACCGGCGGCGGCGACTGAGCGGGCTCCAGTGGCGGCGGCGGTGGCAGAGACGAAGTCGTCCGCGGAGGCGACGCCGAGGACACCTACGGCGGCGAAGAAGGGGCCCCTAGCGGCAGCAGCGGTGGCGGCGGCGGCAGCGGTGGCGGCGGCGACGCCGGAGAGGAAGGAGAAGAGGAAGCGGCGGCGGCGACCGAGGAAGATGAGGAAGACGAAGACGGTGGCGATGGAGAGGAAGAGGAGGGAGAAGGTGACGGAGAGGGTGGCGGCACCGGGGAGGTTCCCCCAAAGAAGAAGGTGAGTTTTTCGTTTTTTTTCTTTAAAGCATAGGGAGGGCGGCCGGCGGGGCCGCCGTCCGTGCGGCGGACGGCGGACGGGCCCGCCGTCCGCCCGGGCTGGGCGGCAGGCCGCCCCTCCGTCTACCTTGGTGGGCGGCAGGCCGGCTCGTCGTCCGGCCAGGCGGGCGGCAGGCCGGCTCGCCGTCCGGCCAGGCGGGTGGCAGGCCGGCTTGCCGTCCGACCAGGCGGGCGGCGGGCTAGGCGGGCGGCAGGCCATCCCGCCGTCCGGCCAAGTGGAGGCTCAAATGCTTATTCCCTTATATTCTGATATTGTTTTGATTTTTCAGGGTCCTCAGAGGGTCCGAGGCCGTGTTTCGTGGGAGCTGGTCTGGGCCTGGTATAACGCACTGCCTGATCGGCTCATCTTCCAGGTGGATGCTTTCGGGTTCGGGCCGCTGTTCCGGGTCCGACCGTTCATGGTAGATGCGCCTTTCCTAGTGGCTCTTCGAGAGCGCTGGGATGACAGATGCCGGGCCTTCGTCATGCCGTGGGGACACATGCTGCCCACGCTGGAAGATGTCTCGTTCTTGACTGGCTTGCCGGTCATTGGAGATCCAGTGGTGGGTCCCGAGCTTAGGGACTACCGACAGTTGTCCGATTGACTCTTAGGCGAGGGATACTACGGGATGCAGGGAGCGCTGTCTCACATACCCCTTGGGCACTTTGCCCGATCGGTGGGGTTGAGCCGGGTGCGGCGGATGCCGAGCGAGGCCTTTGCAGAGAGAGTGGAGACACTCCTAGACTTGGATGACCGATCGGATGACGAGAACCTGTGGATCTTTCTCCTGTTTTTCTTTGGGCGGCTGCTATTTGCCACAGCTTCAAATAGAGTTAATCTGAAGTATCTGCCGCTGTTGGAGGACCTTGAGGCAGCGAAGAAGATGGCGTGGGGAGCTGCCATGCTGGGTCATCTTTTCTCCCACCTGGTGGGCTACCGCCAGGGCTCTGGTAACTTGGGTGGGTTCACCCCTTTTCTCCAGGTAATCCTCTTAGCTGTGGTTCTCCATCCTTACTTATGTTGATTGGCACTGACTATGTTGTCTCTTGCAGATCTGGGGTTACACCCGCTTTCCTATCGGCCGAGGGAATGTATCCGCGGACGGCGAGGGATGGACCCCTTTGATGGCGCGGTGGGAGGTGATTCGGGACTATCGCCCGGCGACGTACCGTGTGGAGGACATCCGCGCTCAGCTTGATACATTCCCTCCTCATATGGTGAGTGACTTGAAGTATATGTGCATCCAAAATGATTTGGTCTAATTCTTTATTCCATTCAGGTGGTGTGGATGCCATAGGCAGAAGAGGACCTGGCCGATCATCCGTGGGTGTCTCAAAGCCTCTCTCAGTTCCGGCGGGAGGTGCCCCTGCTGTGCGTGAATATTTGTGACGGCCTCTTCGTCCGGATGGCATACCGCACATGGGGATGGCATCAACCTCTACTCGCTTACCCAAACTATCCTGATATGAACCGAGGTCGTCGCCGATCTTCTGCTATTGGTCAGGATTGGCGAGTGGTGAGGCGGGCTGAGATCGCCATATGGCACCGCACCGGGGATGCCCTGCAGGAGGATAAATCCCTGCGAAACAGCTTCAAGTACATGGGAGATTATTCCCGGCGGTACTCAAACCGCATGTTTCTGGATACACGGCGGGTACGTCACTTCAACCCTTCAGTTTCTTGTACTTGAATTCTCCATGGACTAATCTTAGTGATTTTCCTAGAATAGATGCCTGAAACTGAAGCTATCGAGATTCTAAAGAGTCAGAATGAGCTTCTAGTTCTGTAGACGAGCGATCTGTTTACCCAGATTAGAGAATTGGTAAGAAATCTGATTTCTGAGTTAGGGTGTAAGGTTGCCCACCTTATCTTTGCAAAAAAATCTTTGCGACGCAGAGAGAGGCGCTAATCCGCCATGGGCTGCGAGGGGATCCAGGTGCGGGCCCATCAACCCAGGGGCCAGCTGCCCCAGTTGATTGTGAGACGAGATTGCAAGATGCCCTCCGCTGGGCGGAGGCCCGGGAGGCTGATTTGGCACAGCAGGTGAGATTTGTTCTGCCTTTGTGTTATGATGATTGAGCATGTCTGACCCTGAGTTTCTTTGCAGCGCCAGGAGTTGGAGGCCGCTTTGGCAAGGGCGCAGGAGTTGGAAAACCTCAATCAGCAGTTGAGGGACCAAGTTTTGGAGGAACGGACGGCTCGAGCCAGGGCGAGCGAGGGATCTCACCCGGACGTGTACTGGGAGGGTAAGATGGCTGGCCTGCAGGAGGAGCTGGCGAGGTCGCAGACAGAGGTGCGGGAGCTTGATTTCAAGTACCGAACCCTATGGGACCGGGTGATGAAGAAGGGGCGAGAACGAGCTATGAGATCCAGCACTCAGTCCAGGAGCTCGTCCAGAATGTAGAACTCCGAGATCATGGATACCGGGCCGATTTCTAATTGGAGGAAGACCTTCCCATCTGCCGGCCTTTGGGAATTGTCATAGGCTGAGACCATCATAGAGGTTGACTCAATCTTCCCTGGGTCGATCCCTATCCTTTTGAGAGTCTTAAGGGGACAGACATTGATGGAGGCACCGGTATCCAATAGAATGGAATCTACTGAATGACCATTAAGGATGGCGGTTAAGCACAGAGGGAGGGATCGGCACTCAGGGGGAGCTAGATCCTTTTCGGGGAAAGAGATCATGGGAGTCTGAGTAACTGAGAGTATAGCATTAGTGACCCCGCCACTAGGAAGATCTTCATTAACCGTTATTTGTTGTAAGGAATTGAACAACGTCTCCCTGTGTGTGGGAGACCTGCGGATAAGCTCAAGGATGGAGATCTTAGCGGGGGTCTTCTCTAGATGCTGGAGTATGTCATACTCAGACTGGGCGTTCTCTTTGGCAGGGAATGAGTTATCTTGAGAATCCATAGGCTGGCTCGAGGGAATGATGCGATTCCTGAGCGTTACCCCTACTGTGATTGGGTCTGTTTCCAATGGTGACCTAATGGGATTGAAGTCGATCATTGAACCCTGGTTCTTGTTCGGACAAAAGACAGATAAGGTGGGTCCCTCGGCTGTGATTGGAGGGATCTGAATGAGGGAGACCGGCTTGAGGGTTGCCGATCGCTCTTTGGGCCGGATTAGGACCAAAGGCTCATTAGGGGAAAGCGTGGAGACTTCTGGGGTAGCCCCTTTAGTTTCACACGACCAAGTGGGGTCTTGGTGCTTTATCCCGGACCCTTCATACTCCCAGTATTGGTCCCTGTGAACTGTTACGGGCTCCAAGTCCTTGATCAGTGTGTTGACCTTTCCTTGAGAGCCGGAGGGGTCTTGACCTACCTGATGAGAGGGCAATGGGTCCTTCACAATTCCCAGTTCTTTCTTAGCCTTCAGAGTCTCAATGGCTTTTCTCATGTCTTCCCAATTTATCCGTCCTTCATCGTTCAAGTCATACACCCAGTCCCTGAAGGTGAAGCAATTATATATGGTGTGTCCCGTGATCCTATGGTAAGGGCAATACCTGGAGGTGTCCGTATTGCGTGAGACACCTTCTTTTTGAGGCGGAAGTTGAATGGCGTTGCAGGCCATCAAAGCATAAAAGATATCTGCCAGTGATTCCGGCAGAGGTGGATATGAGGCCCGCTTAGCCATAGGACGACTGTAGTTAGTCGGGGGAGGGACGGCTGAGTATTGCTTCTGACTGGGCTGAGTATCAGACTTAGGATGAGAATTGGTAACCCTGGTTGGTGGTGCCAGCATGCTGACCTGTTCATTGATAGTGACTCCTTCTGTGGTAGGAGCTGATGTGGTTTTCTTATTCCTACTTCTATTTTCAAAGAATGAAGGCAGAGTGGAGTCTCGGATTTGGGATTGAACTACCCTAGCTCTATTGTATAGCTGAGCGAACGTCTGAAGTTCACTGAGCATAAGGATTGCTCGAAGCTGGGGAGTAGCATTGTTAACAAGCATGGTGACTGCTTGTGCTTCAGGAATAACGACCTCCGCTCTAGAAGCCATAGCTCTCCACCTGTTAGCGAAATGAGTGAAGTCTTCGTCAGACTTCATTTTCTCCATTACCAGATCGAACAAGGTGGGGGGTAAGGCTGCCATATGGTTGAAGTGGGTAATAAACCTGTCAGAGACCATGTCAAAGTTGATCAGGTCAGTAGCTGGTAGAGAAGAGAACCACCTCAAGGCCTCTCCCTCGAGGGACTTTTGGAAAAGGTGGACCAGGAGGACTCTATCGAAGAGCCACTGATGGGAATCCATGAGAAACCCAGACGAATGATGATGGGGGTCAGTGGTACCATCGTACTTTCTATACTTAGGTACCTTAAACCCTTGTGGAAAATAAGCTGGGGGGAGCTTGCAGTAGCTTGAGAGAGAGTATGGCTGCCTGAGGTTGAGATTCTCGGCCATGAGTCGCCGCACACAAGTCTCGACCTCATTCTTATAAATGAACTCCTCCTGCTTGGGAGGTGTAACCTGGTTGATGGGATTAAAAGGGATCGTATGAGTTGGCATGGCTTGACTCGGCTGGGGTCTGCTAGAAGATCCTTGGAATTGGGTTTTCCGAGGAGTTGCATCCTGAATTTTGCCACGAGAAACCAATTAGATGAGTTGATCCGGAGTATAGCGTGATAGGACGGCAATGAGTTCTGGATCTTCTCCAGGGTTTTGGAATGTCCTACTGGAGATCACTGGCTCATCCTCTCCTTGTGAGGTAGAAGATTCATCGGAATCCTTTCTCTGAGGACCTTCTCTGGATGCTTGGAGCATCCCTATGAAGGTCTGTTGTGGATCCTCTTCAATCTCAAACAAAGGGTTGTGAATAACATTGCTACCGAACTGGTCCATGTCATCATACACAGCATTGACGTACATTCGGTTCATTATGAAGTACAGGCCCTAACTGATTTTAGGTTTCACTTGAAATGTTTGCCAACATTTTATGAAAGTTGGTTTCAAACAAAACAAGTTTAACCCTTAACGACCCTTCACTTTTCCAAAGCCTGTTCCACTGGGATTCAATTAAGTGTCTTCAAACTTGAAACAATTCACTAATTTCTCATACAAACCCAAGGTTCCTACAGGGTGGTTTCGGGTACAACCTACTCGGCGGCCAAGTGGGAATCCCTGGCTCGCGGAGATTGACGGAGGTTCACAACAGAATAAGACTAGTCGCACCCGAGTGGGAATCCTCAAGTGGAGAGTCAAATCCTGCGGGAGAGGTGACTAAAAGATGTGATGCCGGCTCTTCCTTAAAACCCCCGCAGAGAACACCCCAAAAAACCCAGAAAGTTAACAAACAGCAGGTCAGAACATCCAACAGCACATCATACATGAACAGCAGTAGCAAGCAGAAAAGGACAGAACTGACGAGGGTCGACGGCCAGGGGCTGGCCGTCCAAGGGGTCGGACGGCTAGGTGCTAGCCGTCCAAAGGGATGTCGACGGCCAGGGGCTGGCCGTCCAATGGGTCGGACGGCCAGGTGCTGGCTGTCCAGTGGGAGGTCAACGGCCAAGGGCTAGCCGTTCAATGGGTCGGACGGCCAGGTGATGGCCGTCCAATGATGATGTCGACGGCCAAGTGCTGGCCGTCCAACGGACCCGGCGGCCAGGTGCTGGCCGTCCAAGGCTCGACGACCAAGGGCTGGCCGTCCAAGAGGTTCGACGGGAGGGACTGGCCGTCCGGAGATGATGCTGAGTTCAGGATCCTTACCTTCTTTTCCTTTGATCGCGACACGTGCAGCGGGCTACAGAGGTCCCACCGTGATCGCCAAAGGGCTGTAAGCGCCCGGAACGTCCCCCGCCGCGACTGCGGGCTTCGGACGAGGGTTCCTCTCCGTTCGTTTTAGCACTGTGGCGATTCAAAAAGGGGGGTTAGAAATTAAAGTGTGATCGCCAGGAGCATTACCTCTCGGTCCCTGTGCTCCGCAGGAGTGTAGAAGGTGATCGCGCGTTTTGTGGGAGCAGGAGACGTCGGTTCCTCCTTCTCTTCCTCCGGCCGGCCAAAGGAAGAGAGCCCGGTACTCTGCACGCGTGTACGTGGTAAGGATCCCGGAAAAGAAAAGACCAAACAAAGAAGGACCCGATTAGAACTGTAATGTGCAAAATCTATCCATAAAGACGTAAGAAACTAGCTAAAATCAGAGGGAAACGCACCGGATGGGTGGTGGGGAGGGAAGGTGACCATATGTTATGGCCACCCACCTCCCGTTTTTTTTTTAACCTCTGTGGGGGTAAGAATCACTAAGTCATCCTACGTGCATTCATGTAAATGAAGGGGGGGTTGTGTGTGCGAAAAGTGGAGTGGTATTACTAATGTAACGGAATGAACAAGAAAGAGTAAAAGAGAGAGGTTAGAAAGGCAAGCCCGTTTCAGAATGCAGCCTGAGCCTTCCCCCTTGGAGTCTCCTCGAGCTTCTCACCAGAAGGTCCCTCTCTGCCTCTGGAAAAGATCCTTAACCTCCGAAAATCCTCCACCCAAAATCCTTCACTCCAAATCCTTAACCCAAAGTCCTTAACCCCCTGCTCGAGAGGATGTGGGGGGGTTTAAATAGACGAAGGAAAAAAGGGGAGAAAACAGGGGTCTAAATCCCCATAAATCACCCTTCAACCAATAGGGAGTGGTCAAGGGTTGGAAGTAGTGGACACGGCGGTCGCCGGAGTGGGGAGTGGTCGGAGTAGTGGGGGACGAGGGCGGAGAGTAGAGGAGATCGTGGGGAAGACGGGGTCAAGAGGGTGGTTAAGGAGTGGACGGCCAGGTGACATGCCTTCCATTCTTGTGGTGGAAGGCAGCCCGGCTGGCCTTCGAAGGGAGTGGAAGGCAAGGGGTGGCCTTCGGAGGAGGTGGAAGGCAAGGGGTGGTCTTTGAAGGAGGTGGAAGGCAAGGGGGCTGGCCTTCCACGAAAAGTGGTAAAAAGTAAAAAAGGTGGCTGAAAAGGTGGAAGGCGAGGTGGCTGGCCTTCGAAGGAGGTAGAAGGCGGGGGGTGGCCTTCGAAGGCGGTGGAAGGCAAAGGGGCTGGCCTTCCACGAAAAGGTGAAAAGGGGGCCAAAAGGGTGGAAGGCAAGGTGGCTGGCCTTCGAAGGGGGTAGAAGGCGGGGGGTGGCCTTCGAAGGCGATGGAAGGCAAGGGGGCTGGCCTTTCACGAAAAGGTGAAAAGGGGTCGTCAAAAGGGCGGAAGGCAAGGTGGCTGGCCTTCGAAGGTGGTGGAAGGCGAGGGGTGGCTTTCGAAGGAGTTGGAAGGCGGACTGGCTGGCCTTCCACGAAAAAAGTGGCTAGAGTTGGGATTTGGTTAATGGGCCTAGCTGGTAGTGGGCTGAGATGGCTCAAATGAGGGGATTTATGATGATGAGCTGATGATGGAGGGGATTTATGACCAAAAGGGTGGTCCAAAATCGGTGTCTACAGGGATGACCATCGCCAAGGCCGAAAAAGCCCCGGCTTCTCTGGAAGGCGTTGTGGCCGGTTTGGACCATGCTTCCCCTCTAGCGTCTCCCGGCCATGCTCCTGTCGACGTGGATGGCGAGGACACCGAAAGCTAGTCCGGGGGCTTGTCCCGGTCATTTTTTTTGTTTTTCAAGATGCCGAGGTTAGGCACACGGCCCATTTTTGTACTTGGTATATATATAGAAATGATCTGCATTTATTTGCTTCATGGCATGTCTTTCTGAGTAGATATCCGAATTCGATCCTGTATATGGCCGAAGCCATGCCGCTCTCGATACAGTTTGCATGGCCGAAGCCACTCCCGGTATGGTATACACGGTATTAGAGGATAGTGCCGCTCCCAATACGGTTTGCATGGCCGAAGCCACTCCCGGTACGGTTTATACGGACTTAGAGAGTAGTGCCGCTCCCGATACGGTTTGCATGGCCGAAGCCACTCTCGGTACGGTTTACACGGACTTAGAGAGTAGTGCCGCTCCCGATACGGTTTGCATGGCTGAAGCCACTCCCGGTACTGTTTACACAGACTTAGAGAGCAGTGCTGCTCCCAATACGGTTTGCATGGCCGAAGCCACTCCCGGTACGGTTTATACGGACTTAGTGAGTAGTGCCGCTCCCGATACGGTTTGCATGGCCGAAGCCACTCCCGGTATGGTTTACATGGACTTAGAGAGTAGTGACGCTCCCGATACGGTTTGCATGGCCGAAGCCACTCCCGGTACGGTTTACACGGACTTAGAGAGTAGTGCCACTTCCGATACGGTTTGCATGGCTGAAGCCATTCCCGGTATGGTTTATACAGACTTAGAGAGTAGTGCCGCTCCCGATACGGTTTGCATGGCCGAAGCCACTCCCGGTACGGTTTACACGGACTTAGAGAGTAGTGCCGCTCTCGATACGGTTTGCATGGCCGAAGTCACTCTCGGTACGGTTTACACGGACTTAGAGAGTAGTGTCGCTCCCGATACGGTTTGCATGGCCGAAGCCACTCCCGATACGGTTTACACGGACTTAGAGCAGTGGTGCCAGACACAATACTTCGTAATAAAAAATATATTCATGGTGTCTGGCTAAACCCTGGGGAAATAACTTACATGAAGTAGCGCCGAAGGCGCTCTACATTCCAGGTGCGAGGGAGCGGCTGGCCCGAAAGGGTCTCCAGCCTATAGGCCCCTCATCGGATTACTTCCCTCACGCGATAAGGGCCTTCCCAGTTCGGAGAAAGCTTCCCTGCAACTTCAGCTGGCTTGGACACGTGGGCATTCTGCAACACGAGGTCCCCGGCTTCAAAACTTCGGGGCTTCACTCGAGCGTTGTGGTATCTTGCCATGCGTTGCTGATACGCCGCCAACCGAATGCGACCTTGATCCCTTGTCTCTTCTATAAGATCAAGGTGATCCCTCAGGGCATCATCATTAGCCTTCGGATTGTAAGTAAGAACCCTCGGCGATGGCAAGCCAACTTCAATAGGAATAACCGCTTCCACCCCGTAAGCCATTCGGAATGGGGTTTCTCCGGTGGGGGTTCAGCTTGTTGTCCGATAAGCCCATAAAACGCTTGGCAGCTCTTCGACCCATCGGCCTTTAGCCTTGCCGAGGCGAGTCTTCAGGCCTCGCAATAGGCTTTGATTAGTAACTTCGACTTGGCCATTCGTCCGAGGGTGTGCTACTGAAGCGAACTTATGTAGAATACTGAAGCTTGCACAGTTGTCTTTGAACCGATGACTGTCAAATTGCTTGCCATTGTCCGAGATGATTGCCTGAGGGATGCCATTGCGGCAAATGACGGACTTCCATACGAAGTTCCAAGCATTACTATCGGTTATAGACGCGAGGGGTTTGGCTTCGACCCACTTGGTGAAGTAATCCACTGCCACAATAAGGAATTTCCTCTGGCCGGTGGCCATGGGAAAAGGTCCCAGGATACCAATCCCCCATTAGGCGAAAGGCCAAGAATCTGACAGAGGTGTTAGGAGAGTCACCAACTGATGGATTAGGGAACTATACCTCTGGCACTGGTCACAGTAGCGGACGAGAGCCACTGCGTACTCCTAGAGCGTCGGCCACCAGTACCCTTGCCTTAAGAGTTTATGGGTCAATGCCGTTCCTCCCGCGTGTGCCCCGCAAATTCCTTCATGTACCTCCCGAAGGGCATAATCGGCTTCGGCCGGGCCGAGACATCGAAGGAGTGGCCGGTCGAAGGACTTCTTATACAGCATACCCTCCAAAATTAAAGGAAGAGCGCTGCTGGACGTGCCTTGCTTCCTTTGGATCGGACAGGACCTCCTCTCGGAGGAGAAAGGCGATTAGGGGAGTCATCTAGGTCTCTGCTTCGGATTCATTCACTTGCATGACCTCGGATTCGCCGAGACTTGGCTTAAACAATTCTTCTACCAAGACCATTTGGCCTCCTTCCCCATCTTGAGTTGACGCTAGCCGGGAGAGGGCATCAGCTCTAGCATTTTCTGCCCGAGGGATCTGCACAATCTCAAAAGAAGTAAATTCAGCTAGGATCTTGCGAGTTACCTGGACATAGGACGCCATCAATGCGTCTCGGGCCTCGTACTCCCCGGTGACTTGGTTAGCGATAAGCTGAGAGTCGTTGAACGCCCTTATTCTTTGCGCGCCGAGCCTTCTAGCGGCCCGAAGGCTTGATATAAGGGCTTCGTACTTGGCAGCATTGTTGGTAGCCGGGAAGGAGAAGCGCAGCACATACTCCGTGACGACCCCTTCTGGAGATGTCAA
Source organism: Zantedeschia hybrid cultivar (assembly GCA_030544215.1). Classification (NCBI taxonomy): domain Eukaryota; kingdom Viridiplantae; phylum Streptophyta; class Magnoliopsida; order Alismatales; family Araceae; genus Zantedeschia; species Zantedeschia hybrid cultivar. Next base: position 37,886,815 of record JARZZO010000012.1, on the reverse strand, counting down.
GATCCACCCGGCGCCACTGCCCGAAGAGCATGCGCACCCATCAACGTATAGTTGCCATTCATCCACCGAGGACGAAGGAGCCGAAGCGACTTCGGCTTCAGGAGTAGCTCTGACTTCCGGCTGAGGGGCCGAGGATGACTCGGGAGTGAGCTCGGTAATGAAGTCGGCCAAAGCTTGAGCTTTTATCGCGGTCCGAGGCCCATAAGAAACGTTGAACTCTCCTAGTTCGATCGCCCATTTCGCTAGCCTCCCGGACACTTCTGGCTGAGAGAGGACTTGCCTCAAAGGTTGATCTGTGAAGACCTTTATTGAATGCGCAAGGAAGTAGGGCCAGAGCCTCCTCATGGAAGCGACGAGGGCCAAGGCCAGCTTTTCAAGAGCCAGATACCGAAGCTCCGCTCCGTACAGGGCTCGGCTTATATAATAAACTGGCCTCTGAATGCCATCTTCTTCCCGGACGAGGACGGCACTAATAGATGCTTCAGGTGCGGCGAGGTAAACGAACAACTGCTCTCCTCGGACCGGCTTAGACAAGATGGGAACATCGGAGAGATAGGCTTTCAGCTGATCGAAGGGCGACTGACGAGTGTCCGTCCAGGAGAAATTGCTAGTCTTCTTCAGCAGCTTGAAGAAGGGAAAACAGTAATCTGCCGCCCTTGACATGAAGCAGCTTAATGCGGCAATCATTCCGCTCAGCTTCTGGACCTCTCGGACGTTGGCCGGAGGGCGCATTTGGATAATAGCCGTGACCTTCGCAGGATTTGCCTCTACCCCTCGGCGGGTGACCATGTAGCCGAGGAACTTCCCGGAGGCCACGCTGAAGGCGCACTTGGCAGGATTCAGCTTTATTTTATACCTGCGCAAGGTGGAGAATGTCTCGGCCAAATCGGCCAGATGGTCCACAGCAACGCGGCTTTTCACCAGCATGTCGTCAACGTAAACCTCCATATTGCGGCCGAGCTGCGGAGCGAACATCCTGTTGACGAGATGCTGATAAGTTGCTCCAGCATTCTTTAGGCCGAATGGCATCCGGGTGTAGCAGTATAAGCCGAGGTCTATTGTAAAGCTTGTTTTGTCCTCGTCGTCCAGATGCATTCGGATCTGGTGATAGCCTGAATAGGCGTCGAGGAAGCTGAGCAGTTCATGGCCGGAAGTGGTGTCCACCACCTGGTCTATCCGAGGCAGCAAAAAACTGTCTATCGAACAGGCCTTGTTGAGGTTGGTGAAGTCTACACACATTCGCCACTTGCCGTCTTTTTTGGGCACCATCACTACATTAGCGATCCATTCGGGATGGTGCACCTCTCGGAGATGTCCCGCGTTTAGCCCCTTTTGTACTTCAGCCTTGATGGCCATCCTCCTTTCTTGGTTGAAGGTATGCCGCTTCTGTTTGACCGGAGGCTGGTTTTGGTGGACGTGCAGCCGATGCTCTGCCACCTCCAGGTCGACTCCGGGCATGTCCGAAGGAGACCAGGCGAAGACATCGAGGTTTTCCTTCAAGAATCAGACAAGTCTTTCGGCTTCAGTCTTCTCGAGGCCAGAACCTATCATTAGTGTTCGGCCTTCTCCTCCCAGAACTGGAACGGCTGTAAGTTCCTCTCCCGGGGACGCTTCGGTAGAAGATTCAATTGGAAGGGATTCGTCCGCAGCCTTTCCTTTGACGGAAATCATATAACAATGTTCGGCAGCTTCCTGATTTCCCTTGGCTTCGCCGATTCCATGGCCAGCGCGGAACTTCAGCTTCTGATGGAAAGACGAAGGTACAGCTCCAATTCTTCCGATCAGCCTTCGGCCAAAGATGGCGTTGTAGGCCAAATCGACCTTTGCGATGGCAAAATCCGTTTCAATGGTCAATTGCCGAGGGGCTGTGCCTAGGGTTACAGGTAGCCGGACGATGCCTTCTACTCGACAAGGCGAACCATTAAAGTCGAATAGAGGCCTCCGGTGAGGCTTCATACCAGCCTCATTCAAACCCATCTTTAGAAAGCAATCGTAAAAAAGTACATTAGGAGCACTTCCATTATCAATAAAGATACGATGAACATCGTAACTTTTCATTACAACATTTATAACGAGGACGTCGTCGTGAGGGACCTGAACGTCGGTCAGATCCTCCTGGCCGAAGATGATGTCTTCTTAACGAGAGCGCTTCGGCCCAGCATCGATTGTTGCTACCTCTGTTGTAGCATCGGCTCGACGACGCCTTGCTCCCTCTTCCGGTCCTCCGGATATCATCATAGTCGACCCGACACTGGGTCGTTGGTGTGATGTTTCCGCCGGGGCCGGAGTCACCTTTGGTTGAGGTGGGGCTTCTTTGTCCGGGAGTTGCCGTTGCCTTGCTGCTTCAGGGACGTCCCGGTTCTGCTGCTGTTGAGGCTGCATACGCCGGTACTGCGGCAGACGGCCTTCTCAGATGAGGCGATCAATCTCCTCTCGAAGGTGCCGGCATTCGTTAGTTGAATGGCCGGTCTCCCGATGGTACTCGCAGTACTTGCGGGAGTCCCTTCGGCGAGGATCAGTCTTGATGCGCTCAGGCTTCCGAAGCATACCTTTCACCTCCATGAGCATCCAGGAGGGTGGAGCAAGTAGTGGCAGATACCGCTGCTGCGGATCCCAGCGCTTGTCTCGGTCCCATTCTTCCCTCCTGCATCGCTTTCGAGAGGGCTCCTGATCTTCTGGGCGAGGACGAACCGGAGGGGTAGCCGTCGATGCTGCCTCGGTAGTACTCTTGCCCTTGGACATCATCAGGGCTTCCCGGTTGATGTATTTATGGGCCCGAGCCACTAGGTCCTGGAAGGTGGGAGGATGGCGCTTTCCGATAGAACTGAGAAGCCCTTCGTCCATGCATCCACTAATTACGGCCGAGACCGCAATCGAACTGTCCAGGTTTGCCTTCGGCCCGGAACTTGGTGAAATATTCCTAAAGGGTCTCAGTTGGTCGTTGCCGAACGGCTAGTAGACTAGCCAAGGTTTTACATTGCCGAGTGGCGTCATAGAATTGGTCGATAAACAGTTGGCCTAACTGTACTAGGGAATGAATGGAATTGGGGGCCAACGTCTCAAACCAAGTCAGGGCTGTTTTTTCTAGGGTGAGGGGGAAGAGACGGCAGCGGATTGCCTCGGAAACCCCTCGGACAGAGAGGTAGGAATTGAATCTCTGGAAGTGGTAGACCGGATCTGTCATTCCATCATACAGAGGCCCTTTCGGCAGTTTAAAGTTGGGAGGTATCTTGATGGCCAGAAGCTCTGGAGAGAAAGGAGTTAGCTCCAGGATGGTGCTGGCGAGAGGTGCTCCATACGGCCGGGATACCATCTGTTGCATTTCCTTCCTCATCGCCGTTAGCCGCCGGTCCAGATCCGGGGTGGTTGAAGTGGTGACTGAACGTCCTTCGGTCTTGGTCGGATGGAATCCAAACGAAGCATAGTCCGGCTCCGTCAGGATATGACTAGCGTGAGGAACTCGGCCAGGCGGCCCGAACGGCTCGCTATGTGCCGAAACCGCTCCATCGTGGAATACCCGTGAGGGTGTCGGCTGTATCCTCGCAGCTCGAGCAGCAGAGAGTTGAGGAGGTGGTACCTGTTGCGGGGGCTGATTCAGCAATCCCATATACTGAGCGATAGCAGACACCATGTCTCGCAAAGGTGCCAAGGAGGTGACAGTGGCGGCCAGTGTCTCCACTTGTTGCTGGAGTTCTTCCACCCGGTCGTCTCTAGGAGCGAGGGACTCTGGTATAACTGGAAGGAAAGAACCTTGCAGAAGAACGGACAAAGCACCTTCGGAGTGGAGTGTCTGCGCTAGAGTCGCCCTCGTCTCTGCCTCGTCTTGGCCGGATCGTCTGGTCACCGGACGATGAGACATGACCTCTCATTGGTTTCCCACAGACAGGGCCACGTGATGTAGCCGAAGCTATCACGGTCAGATTCCGAGACTAGAATCCGAGACAGGATCAGATCGAAGAAGAATACCGACGGGGATCCGGGCCGAGACGAGGGCGAAATACGGGACCGAGGCTCCATGGGCGAGAGGCACCCGGAGAGAGACTTGCCGGGGGCGAAGCCGAGACTCCTTCGGCCGACGGGGACCCGGTCGGCGAGGAGAGAGGCCGGGACCTTTGGAAGAAGAAGACCAAGACCGGTGGCTGAGGCCGGCTCGGAAGAGGTCGGCGAAGATTCAAACCGAGGCCCCTGCAAGAAGAAGAACCAGTCAGTGAGGGTCCCGGGCTTCGACCCAAGAGAACCCCCTCCGATGGCTAAGTTAGCTTCTGAAGAAGATTCAATTCATAAGGGAAGGAAGAAGAAGCAGCTTTAATGCCTTTGGACTATTGTCCTTGGTCAAGAAGACATACCTTTGGAAATAAATAGCCGTCTATTTATAATGGAGGATAGAGGTTACTCGGTTGTTGCAGCCGATATAGGACTATGTTTTAGGTCATTGGTAAACCGCCATAGTGCCTAACAACCCAACGGAATGAACCGGATATGGCTACTGGGCCGAGGGTCGGGGGCCGCTGTTAGGCCGAATGCCGCTTGTGGGCCGAGGGCAAATTGGGTTGAAGGCCGCTTGTAGGCCGAGGGCCAATTGGGCTGAAGGCCGCTTGTAGGCCGAGGGCCAATTGGGCTAAAGGCCGCTTGTGGGCTGAGGGCCAATTGGGCTGCTGCTGTTGGGTTGCTGTTGTTGGGCTGCTTAATAGGCCGAATCGGATTCTGCCCTATCAGCATCCATGGCAGTGGGTGCATCCAAGAACCGTGCGCTGGGGGTCTCTCTCTGTTCTTACATTGGGGATGCCCGATTCTGACTCGACCTAGGAGTACCCTCTTTTCCAAGTATTGGCGATGTCGGACTTAAGAGTGGGCCCCGCCATGATCCAAAAAAGGTGTCCAGTCTTTGATAAAGTAGAATGTGTAACTACAATGACCTATTACAAGATTTAAACCCCTAAACAAATTTTAAATAATTATTTTTAAAAAATTTAATGTTGAAATGAACTATGTAGCTATAGTGGCTCATTATAAGGTTCAAATCGCAAACCAAATCGAACCAAACCAAAATATTTCGGTTTGGTTTGATTTGGTTTCCAACGCTTATAGTCTGATTTGATTTGGTTTGACTCTTCATTTTAGTTTGATTTAATTTTTAACATTTTCAAACCATGAACATTCCTAACAGTAGATTAAAGAAGTAAAAAAATTACCTGACAGCCTATGATCTCGAGAGCATCTTCAAACTCTCGGAGGCCCTCGAGAGTCTCAGAATGTTCTCAAAAAATAGTCTATTAGAAAATGTTTTTTATTTTATTTTTTGAACCGAGCACTCGTGTGTATTGACATGCGGATGACATCAGAATACATTTAATGACAAGGAGGGGAGAAAGATAGACCAAAAAGAAGAAAAAAAAATTGGTCACATAGAAGGGTGACGTTGCACTCCAACTTACCCCTCTCTTGTTTGTAAAGCGACGCGAAGTGCTTGAAAATATGCTTATTTATAAAAAAAAATTATATGAATATTTTAAATATAATTCAATGATATTAAATTTCTCCAAACAAGTTATGAATGTTTAATATCTTACTTATATATGAGGAAAGAATGTGTATGAAAATATATTTCCTCTTTCGATAATTATGTTATTTTTTTATAGTAAATATATACACAAATCATTGAAGAAAACCCATTAGAAAGACCCATAACTATATTTATACAAATATTTCTTATGAAGATGTGTCATATATATATATATATATATATATATATATATATATATATATATATATATATATATATATATATATATATATATATACATATATATATATATTTATATATATATATATACACAAAGAGAGAGAGAAAGAGAAATGCTTGAATGCGTTCGCTACAGTGCGTACGGTTAAACTGCTTGGCACTGCATGTCATCCGATTTTAAATCGGATAGCGAGCTGCACATTTGAAAAAAAAAAAGTTTACAGACTCTTAGACATAAGAATAATTTCTTACGCTCGATCTATGATCGGACAGCCGCGAGTGCGTGTCCGTACTGTAGCAAACCACACTGTAGCACTGATACATACATACACATGCGCATATATAGTAATAACTTGGTGCAGTCTGGCCGTATAGTTTTTCTCACTGTAGGATTAGCGGATGAGAGGCAAAAAAAAATAAAAAATTAAACAAGACGTTGTAGCACCTTCGCGCCTACAATTCAGGGGGGCTGGGGAGGGGGGGGGGGGCACGGTTGTGTGCCCCTTCTTCGTGGTACCGCTCCGCGTGCAGGGCCCTTCGATGTTGATAGGAGGGTCCCTGTTGGAATACGGCCAGGCCATATTTCAGTCTTGGCCATATTGTAGGAAAACTCTCTCTCTCTCTCTCTCTCTCTCTATATATATATATATATATATATATATATATTCTCCTCATATTTTAAAAAATAAAATTTAATTATAATTTTTAAATATTTAAATAGGCCCCTTAAAATTGTCCTCATTTCCAGAAATTTAATGATCACTATCCGATCTTGACTATCAATCATAGTCATCCAATTAGGTGGATATCAAAAATTAACATCTAAAAATGTTGAAAAAATAGTCAAAAAATAAAAAGTTCGTCAGATTAGTCCTTAGAGTTGATCTTATCTCATAGGATTTTAGTTTTGATCCCTAAATAATGATACATTTGATTAGACAGTTACGGATAAATTTTTTGGTCTAATAGTAAAAATTAAATCTTAAAGTGTCAAAACTAACATAAATGGGAGTATTTGAATATTTTAAAGTTTTTAATAATTTTTATTTATTTTTTTTAAGATGAAAAAATGAGAGTTTAGAGGGGGAATCATAGATGAGCCCAAGGCTCATTATAGCCAGCCCCCATGTATATGTGTATGTGCGCACGTGCGCGGTATATATATGTGTTCGCATGCATGTGTGTGTGAAGAGGACACTGAAAGAATATCTTGGAACATATCATTCCTTTATGCAAAAAAGTGTATATTGAGGATACTTTTAAACTAAATATTCTTTGAGATCACATAAAGGAAACAAAGGAGTAGAAAAAGCCTTAAATTATTTTTTTGTGACATGGAAAAGAGTATACACCAAAACATGCTTCTAACAATAATAAATGTTCTCTTCAATAAAAATATTTGAGTTAGAAAATAATAGGTATAAAAAAAAATGAATATAAAATATTACTTAATACATAATATTTTAGAATACAAGGTGGATATGTATGCAACTAATCAAAAATTAGGCCATAAAAAGATAAACAATGTAGCATAGTCTATTTTTTTGTGTGATGGAAAGGAGCATCTATGCTTCTATTTTTCCCATAAGCTAGTAGTCTGCCTCTTACAAGCATACATAACAAAATTATGCCATAAAAAATTAATTGTTGGATTAAGTAAATAAGAAAGTATGATCTTGTTTTAACTTTATATGCATTCTATTAAGAGTGCATGCGTGGAGATCTTTTAATGATCTTCTTTTTTTTTTATGTACATACTGAAAAAGTACTTACGAGGCTCACCCTAAATGGGTCCAAGAGATGGCCTATCAAGATCATGGACTGAAAGGATCCGGGCGGGACGGTGAAACCGCAGTGAAAATGAAGAACAATAAAATTTAACACGCCCATTCCTAATCCGTTTGACAAATCTAAACTGTATTTATCGATCATCACCTTGCGCGGAGTTAAATCCATGTTCGAGTAATTCTGATGAATCGATGTCGATAGTTGCGCAAACACCCGACCTCTAGCGGTATCCCTCCGATCTCTGCTTGATGGTTCGTCCTGGCTCCCTCGTTTGGTTCGGTGCGTTTGTTGATGTCCCTTCTCTGTGACGGTGTCTGCCTTGTGCGGAGAGTGGCTTTCAATGCTTGGAAGAGGAGGCAACATAGACGAAATTGAGGGGCCGCCCCGTACGGGGTGCACGACTCAGAGAGAGAGAGAGAGGGGGGAGGCCATCTCTAAGGAAACCTTGGAGCTTTAGCTCAAGGTTTCCTCTCAGTGCTTATTTTCATTAAGTCGGTATAACTTTTCACAAAAATCTTCGAATTAATATAAACCTATTTAAACACCGTCAGCTGAGAATCTTTGTGCGTGTGACCCTCTAGGCCCAAGTACTAGTCCGATTTTTGGTCCAATAAGGCCAGTAACACTTTACTGACTTAAATTAATTAATTTAGTATCTCATATTAAATTAATTAATCTACCAAATTAGTATCGGCATATTAATCGATGGGACTGCTGATTAAGTTGGGTGTCAAGCAACATCACATGATCTTAGAAGATAATGTGATTCAACAACTTTTTCAAAGAACCTATCAGTCAACAATTAGCACGTGGCTATAATCCTTTATCTATATAATGTTCCTGAGTTAACTTAGGACATAGTCAACTATTAAACCCTATCCGGTCAACACACTTGGATTAGATGTTGCTATACTATATCAGAAAACTCCTTTTCTACTGTAATGTCCACTCCAACCAATGACTCTCGTACATCATTCCCAGAGCATTCTATTTCTAAATAAAGAGAACGAATGATCTTATATTGAACACTCAATCACCTTCCAAGGTATTCTACTGAACCCGATCACTTGATTAATTAGGATCCTATGATTAGATATACGTGAGCAAAGGTCAAAGCCCATAAGTCCACCAAAAAAGTATCTTTGGTGTTTCAAGTCCAAAGATTAAGCATAAAACTGTGACATTGAATCAAGTTGATTGATAGTCAGATAAATTACTGCTAGTATTTGGGTGTCCTACGGGCTAATTGTGGGCCGGATAGGTCCGATATAATGTACAATCTTGTTCAATATAATAAAGTGGTTATTAGAGCATGAATTTATAATTTGTGAATTACTTTATGTTGTCCCTAAGATATGTGGTTGTAAAGTCAATTCGAGATGGAATCTTGAATGTGGGTTTGACTATATATGGACACATACCTTAAACTGTTCCCAATTAGAAAGTAATCACTCTGAGACATTGAATACTCATAAATTGGCACACATGATCTATAGATGATCAATCTCACGATCATAGGTGAGAGGCACCAACACATATGTGTGGTTGTGCGTCCTGGGAGGATGTCCACTAAATATATCTATTGATGGATCTTCATATAGTTAATTATACCTAATGTCTGTTAGTTTTAGGTGGCCTACAAGCCAATCTAACAATGTAAATCTCGTTCATTTATTAATATAATGGCATAATATTCATTATGTGTAAATCGCATTAATTAACGTTTCATAATGAAGTCCGTGAATATATGCTATAGTGATCAGATTATGATGAGATCATACTAATGAAACTGATCACTTAAACACACATATTCTTAATGTTCCTAGTCGGAGGATATCCGAGAAGGACATCAGATATCCGGTTAGACTAGTACAGATTACTCATGCTCATATGATGAGGGTGACTGATCTCATAAGTCACTTGTGTGGAGACACTAAGGCGAATCTGTACGTGCTCATTGGAGAATGAGTTCACTGAACTGATCCGATTGAATCGTTGGATGGTATTGTACCTCACTGTCAACCAGCTTGATTCTATTGTCGCAGTTGCGTGGATGGTCCTCGGACCTGAGACATCAAGGACACCTTGGTGGTGGACTTCTGTGCTTTGACCTTGGTTTACGAATCTCTAGGCATGGGATTCTAATACGCCAAGGATTGGGTACAGCGGAATACCGTCGAAGGGAATTGTGTGTCAATAAGGAATCATTCGCTCTCGGTACTTAGAGAGAGAATGCTCTAGGAAGGATGCGCAGAAGTCCCTGGCCAGGGCGGACGATAATATCGGGAAAGGAGTTTTCCGATATTCATCAGCGGCATCCAATCCAAGTGAGTCGACCGGTTAGGGTTTGACAGCTCGCCATACCCTGAGTTGACTCGAGAGCATTGTACGAATGAAAGATTATATCCACGCGGTAACTGTCGGCGGAAAGGTTCCAAGAGTGGGTTACTTAACCCCAAATACCTTTCGGGTTCACGCGGTGTTGCTTGGCACCCAATGTGATCAGAGGCCCGGTCGAATTCGATGTGCGACATCAATTCGATTGATTAATAAAGGGTTATTAATTAATTAATAAAGCCAGTGAGGAGTCACTGGGCTTGTTGGGCCATTAACTGGACTGGTACTTGGGCCTAGAGGGTCACACGCAAATGATTCTTAAGGCGATGGATAAATAAGTGGGTTTTATACAAACCGGGGGTTTTTATGAAAAACCGCGCGGTTAGTATAAAACATAGCGAACGGGCTGAGCAGGCCAAACTGCTGCTAACCCTAGCCGCCCCTCCTCAATTTCTGTCTTCCTCTGGAGTCTAGGCAGATCCAGATCTGCTCCGCCGCTTCTCCGAATCCCGTTCGACGGGAAATCGTCCGCGTACTACGGCGATTATTACGGCGACCGGCGGAGGCTTCGTGGGCTGTGAAGAACGAGGAACTCGAGGATATCCGTCGCGGGGAGGATCGCGTGGACTTTGCTAGAGGCCGGGCGCTTGCGCGGCTTGCGGTGTCACACCGACGGAACCGAACGGCTGCGAATTTGAACCGCACACGGTAAGAAAAGATAATCCGATTATCTTGTATTTTAGATTTCGAAACGGGAACGGATCGCTGTAAATATTTTTGTTTTTCCGCTGCGTGAGCAATCCGGAGAAACCGAGAAATCCCAACAATGTCAACTGAGGATCCATTTGTCTTAGTAGTATCGTTGATCCTTAGACTTGAGGCATTAATTAAGTCTCATGTGAGGACCGATAAAGTTTGGTTTTTTCTTAAATGACTTTATCCATAAGTCATGAGACACCAAATTATTGGCCACATTAGAATACGTGCAAAGATCGTTAATGTTCAAAAGGAAATCGCTCACTATCAGGTATATGTCAGACAGTTAATGGGTCATGACATGGATGCTCTACTAAACCACTAGCTAGGGTAGTGTCGGCTCATTTGAAACGACCTTGATATATTTGAGGAGGTCATGGTTAGACGACATGATCTCTAGTGGTTTAACAGTTACCATACCGCACGATTGTATCAGACTCATAGAACGAGTAAGGGATTATAGCGATGTGGCAACTGAAGACTGACAGGTACCAGATAGGGTGGTAATGAATCCGGCAGCCTCTGGGATCATGCGGATTTGCTTGATCCAACGTGATCATAGGTCCGGATTAAATTAAACGGTCATCCTGAATAGCTAGTTTAATTTAGTTCTAATTGGAAATTAGAAGTTAACGGACCTTAAAACCGGAGTGACTATGGGCCTAAAGGACCACACACACTTGATTCTCATAGAACGGAGTATTATTGTATGGATAAATATATAATTGCCTAAGATTCTTTTAAGAAAGAATCATTAATTGGCTTACAATGTATATAGACAATAATGCTAATGGACATATATACAATATATAAGTTATTAGGCTTATTTTATAAAGAAGCTAATAATATATATTATATGGACTTTTAGGTTTGGGGCCAAAGAGCCAAGGAGACGTGCGTTCCCCCCCCCCCTCCCCTTCTCTCCCCATCTTCCAATGCGCACCTTCTCTCCCTCTCTCTCTCTCACATCTTGGAGAATGGAAATCAAGGCAGGGAGATCCAAGGTTTGCATGTGTGGAAAAAGGGAGAGTATTGTTCCTGCGAGGAATCAATGTGGATTGCGTTCTAAAGGTCGGACATCTATACGGCTCTGCATTCGAGGAAATCAACATCGATTTTTACAGAACGGCTTGTTCTGCACAAGGTAATAATCGTTTATTCCTAGAGTAATTTCATTGCATCAATTAGAGCCCGATTCGTGGTTTCTTGGGTTCTGTTTTTTTGTCTTCGTTCTTGCGAACAGGATCTCGGGTTGGAAGAAACCCTACAGTGGTATCAAAGTCAGGTTGTGGCTCTAATCGATGCAACAAAGATTGATCTGTGTAAAATCATCCTTTGTAGAGCTTGTTATTCATGTTCTTCAATGTTATTATATTTTATTGTTGGGCCAAAACCGTTGTTTCAAAGGCACAGGACACTGGGCGACACTGTGTCCGGCGGTCGCTAGCGCCATTGCACGCACAACGCCAACCAGGGCGCCTATGTGGAGCAGGCGCCTACACAGCGTTGGGCAAGCATGCCAATGCGGGGCGCTGCCGTGTGGCGCCCACGCAGGCCTAGCGTACCCACGCGCGTGCAACGGACCACAGGGACCTATGCCCGACGTAGTGCCCGCTCCGCGCCTGTGGAGCACAATGGTGCACTTTACCGACCCAAATTTTACTTAATTGGATAATTATGAGTTAAATTCATTAAGTTTAATTTTAAAATTTAGTTGTCAGAGATAATTAAGTCTGTTTAACTCAGATAATTATCTCCTAACTAAAATTTTAAGTTTTAAAATTTTGACTTTAATTAGTTGAGATAATTATCATCAAGTTTTGAGATAAAAGGATAATAATTGAAGGTAATTTTGAAATTTAATTTTTTGGATTTTTTATTATTGGATAATTGTTAAATTTGAATTTTGAATTTTTTAATAGGATAATAACTAAAATTTAATTGTTGGATTTTAAAATTAATGTATAATTTTTAAATTTTGAATTTTTATAAAGGATAATTGAGGATAATCATTCATTTAATTAAAATTATTTTTAAAAATTTAATTATTGGATAATTAATTTGAATTTAAATTCAATGTTTATCACAATTATCCAGATTAACTGAATTTAATTTCGAAAAAAATCAAAATTAATTTTGAATTTTTATTTTAAATTCATTTATGTCTCCCCTTATTATTTGGGATGATTCTATGGGTGTATTATTACCTTGATGCCTTGTTTTGGTCTATGTTTGGATTAATTTTGAATGTTCCACATGGATTTTAAAAAATAATCAAGACCAAAAATTTTGTATTGCACATCGCATGATTTCAATCTAAGGATTATTTTCAAAATAGCCCTTGTTTGATTGATATGCTTGTGTGGAATGTTGGGTGATCATGGACTTAGTTAAATTAGATATGTTCTTTGAGGCCTACGAGCCTCCCTTCTCTCTCTTTTTAATTTCTAATGTAATTCTACCTTCCTCCACTGATTGTATTCACCCTGAGGGCTTCTGAAAATTGCATGTAATTTAATTTTTCCCGGCCTGCGAGCCATGTAATCTTTGTAATTAATTATACGGAAGGAGCTTGAAGGTGCGGAGGACGGACTACGAGGATGATCCTACTACTTGGAAAGTAGATTGGATATCCCAGTAGCTTTAATTTAGAGTCCATGATCACCCATATTTAATATATTTGCAGTGGATGCATTTATTTTATACAAATTTCTAGGTATTGTAAATATTTATCTCGAATATATTTATTCTACCACTTAAGGTGAGACAAAGATAAAAATAAAATTCTCTCTTAACCAAACATTAGATTCTTAAACGTGGCTCTAGGAGCCGTTGTGGCCCTCCACCATTATAGGGTGTGATTAAATGCCCTCACATCATGCATTTGTTATGCTTTCCACGAGGTCCATGATCTAGTGGTAGGATCTCAGCCCTAAGACTTGGCTTCAATGGAATGAAGGACTGAACTTGGCCTTGTTGTGCTTTCCACAAGGGTCAAGTTACAAACTCATTGTTGTGTAGTAATAGTAGTGATCTAACTGGGAGTATCTTTTGTTGTGCTCTTCACAAGGGGATGACTGCTCAGTGGCCGAAAGTCAGATATTATATTAGATGCAAGTGCTAGTTGACTGCCCTTGCGATGGGATGTGGCTTGTTGTGCTTTCCACAAGGTCACACATTAGTCTCGTTGGGATTCCGACCCACTAGGATAATCACCGTGATCTCTCATTCTATATGATTGAGGGTCATATAGTTCGACCGCAAAATAGTGGAACTAACTAAGATAGAAAATCACATCTAAGTTAGAAATTTAAACACATACTAAAATATTGTCTTTAATGCTTTTTATCTAGATCACCATGTCGTTGTCACACCTCTCTGTAGCATCCTAGATACGAACAAGTTGACTGGACCCAACTATCAAGATTGGTTGCACAACCTACGAATAGTCTTGATGCCGAAAAGATTGCATTTGTGTTAGACGCACTTCAACTTGAACCTACCATTGATGCCGAGGAGGGCGATCAATTAATATATGCGAAATGGTTGGAAGATTCTTCCCTTGCTCAATGTTACATATTGGCCTTTATGGCTCCCGAGTTGTAGAGGCAATTTGAAAAGACTGATTGTAGAGCTATACTTCTCTAACTACGTCAGTTCTTTGGGGAGCAAGGTAGGATAGATAAGTATGAGATCTCCAAAAAGATTGTCTGAGGGTGCTTCAGCATAAGCACATGTTCTGAAAATGATGGAGTGGATTGAGAAACTCAATGGGCTTGTGGTTCAAGTTGGATCTTGATCTAAGCATTGATCTCATACTCCAGGCATTGACTGAATCATTTTCTGAGGTTTATTTAACGAAACTTCTAAACATGTTGAAAAGTGTTAAAGGGACCATACAGAAGGATAAGCCATCCTTTGTAATGATTGTTAATTAGACCAACAAGAAAAGGAAAGCCACCCAGGCACTCAACAAGAAGAAGGAAAGAAAAAGGCCAAAGGTAAATAGGTCACCAAGGGAGGCAATGGCAAGGGCAAGAAGGATGAAAAAGAAAGCAAGTGTTTTTAGTGTAGACAAATTGGACACTAGACTACAAGGCAATTCTAAATGAAGGTAATTTTGTCATTGACCTAAATTTGTCTTTTATGAGATACACATCATGGGTATTGGATACTGGATGTACCTCTCATGTCTGCAATTCTTTGTAGGTGCTGACAAATGAAAGGCGACTTGGTAAGAAGGAGATGGAATTGAGGATGGACAATGGAGCTTTGGTTGCTGCTAAAGCTGTGGGAATTGCTCGCCTTAGTCTACCTTCACGGACAATTCTGGAATTGAAAGATTGTTACTTTATTCTAGAAATGATCAGAAATATCATTTCTATTTCCTGTCTGAATAACATAAGTTACTCATTGACAATAACTATGTAACGACTTGCCACCCTATAATCGGGGATCCGATTACTAAATGGGTGAATCATTAAAATTAAGAATCAAACCTGGATCTCAAATAAGTCTAGAAAATAAATGATAAACTAAGCTAAACGATCCACACAACATCGAATTGTAAAGAAGGTGCAGGAATTAAAAATTATTACAATTCGACTAGACTTAGCAAATAATTACATAATCCAACTGAAATGAAATAATTATGCATATAGGCCTGAAAAAAGAAAGTACAACTATGATAGTGTTAGTATTAGATGGTCTCAAAGCCAATCCGATACTATGTACTGATTCAGATTATTAATAAATGACAATAATTCATTGTGTGTAATTAATTCGATCAATGTTTATCGTATCACGATGAAGTCCATGAACATGTGCTTTGGATTATGATGAGATCATAATTACGGGACCGAAGACTTATAAACACATGTTCTTAATTGTTCCTAGTCATAGGATGTTTGAGATAGGACATCGAACATCCGGATAGACTAGTATAGGTTACTTCAGCTCATATGATGAGGGTGACTGATCCTATAAGTCACTTGTATGGAGACACTATGCTAGACCTATAGGTGGTAATTGTGTGTTCAATACGGGATTATCTGCTCTTGGTAGTTTGAGAGAGCATGTTCTGGGAACGATGCGCTTAAAGTCCCTGGCCACGGCGAACTCTATATTCGATAAGGAGTTATCGGATTCAGATTAGCGGCATCTGATTCAAGCGAATCGACCAAATAGGGTTTAACAGTAAACCATATCCTAGGTCGATTCGGGAACATTGCACGGATGAAGGATTATATCCGCGCGCTAACCGATGACAGAAAGGTTCTAATAGAGGGTTGTGATAACCCCAGTGCCATCCAGGATCACGCGATGTTGCTTGGCATCCAACATGATCAGAAGTCTATCCGAATTTATTGTAGGACATTAAATTCGGCTGATTAATTGAATATAAGGATATTAATTAATTTAGTGAGTAAGTAAAGGGTTACTGGGCTTAATGGGTGGTTAACTGGACTGGTATTTGGGCCTAGAGGGTCACACGCAAATGGTTTTCAAGTCAATGGATAATCCGACAGGATTTCAGATAAGTCTGGATTTTTACGAAAAATCGCAAACAGACTTATTATAAAAGAAAGAATACTACGTCGGGGGCCAGCAACCCTAACCTAGCCGTCGTTCTATCCCTATCCTCTCTTCCAGACGTACGACACGAGGCCGGCCCTCTGGAGGCTCCGCTTTGATTCCCGACCGCTCCGCCTTCTGTCCGACGGGAGATTCTGAATCTGCATGTTGCGGCGGATTACGCGAAGTTAGACGACATCCACGAACGTTGAATCGAGTGAGGAAGCGAGGATGATCCATCGCGAGGAGAACCGCGTGGATACCGCTAGAGGTCGGGCATCTGCACAACTTGCGGCATCGCTCCAACGGAACCAGAAAACGAACGCGGATTCGAATCCGCGCAAGGTAAATCCGATTTACTCCGGTTTTATTTTGTTAATCGAAACGGGACGGATCCGATCCCGAAATAATTTTATTCTGCTGCGTTTTCGGTCGGATCCCGACACAGCGAACCCAACAGATAGGACATACCGCGGAATAGTGGCTGCTAGCGTGCAACCTAAGACGAAACCCCACAACTCTATACCTACCGAGAACCCTCACCTGAAAACCACAGGGTTGAGTCACACCAAAATGGACTCAGTAGGAATCCTTCGATCCCCAACTCCCACACATGCACCAACAATCGCAACAACGCAAGGATATAGGCAACGTAAATGTAAGTAAAGCAATAAGTGAGTCACACGTCCACCGAAAAGGAACACACAAGAAACTGCCAAGCCAACTGGGAGAACACCAACCTGTTGGGATGGAACGACCACCCCTCGGATAGTTCATTGGCTATGCCAGCCTGTCTAACTCTAGGTGGTTCTACCTCCTCCAAGCCACGAGTGACACTTCAAAATGTACTAATGAGTTGATATTTTAAGGGCAATCGCATGCATCATACTTACGATTTTATCTGAAAAATGGCATGAAATGATAGATAATTTTGTACCAATTCCAACGGTACCAATTTCGTCAAATTCTGACTTAAAAACATCATCATTTCATGTGAATCAAGGAGTATAGTGTATTTGCGATTTTTTCAGCAAAATCGGGATATTAAATAAATTCATAAATGTGATATTCAGGATAAATGCCTAACTAACATTTATT
This sequence comes from Zantedeschia hybrid cultivar, assembly GCA_030544215.1. Lineage (NCBI taxonomy): Eukaryota > Viridiplantae > Streptophyta > Magnoliopsida > Alismatales > Araceae > Zantedeschia > Zantedeschia hybrid cultivar. The sequence goes on along the minus strand of JARZZO010000012.1, from coordinate 37,869,519 downwards.
TTTATGATAACAGGACATGAAGGCAAGGTGGCACAATGGCTAAAGCCTTGGAGACTTGTGGGGAGGCCAGGAGTTCGAATCTCAACATAAACATGTGTCATTTTTGGTAAAATGAGATAAAACAGGGGCAAAGAAGACACAAGAATACAAGGGTTGCCCTAATTCTTACCCTAAGAGAGGCCAGCCACCACCCCTTCCCTCCTTTCTTTATTTTGAAAATTCTCTTTCCCCCTTTAAAGGGAGCTCTCCCCCACGCAGGGGATCTCTCTCTTTTTTTTCTCTTTCTCTGTGCCGCAGGTTCTCTCTCCCCCTTACTTTTTCCTCTTCCCCACACGCTCTCTTTCTTTCTCTCTGTCAGAACCCTCTCTCTCTTTCTTCCTTATTTTTCCTCTCTCTCTCCACATTTTCCTCTCCCTCTCTTCTCTACTGCATCTCTCTCTCTCCACGCTGTCAGAACCCTCTCTTTTTACCCCCCTCACTTTTTCTCTCTCTCTCTCCACCTTTTCCTCACCCTCTCTTCTCTGCCGCATCTCTCTCCTTTCCCCCTTTTTCTCCCCCTCTTATGCTCTTCATCTTTCTCTCTCCCTCTCTCCACGCACCCGCAGCCGCCGTACCCAGCAAAGCGGGCCCGCAACGCCCACGTGTTGGCCCAAGCAAGTTTACGCGATGCTCGTCGCCGGAGCATCGTCATTCGAGGCAAGCCCCTCATGCGCTGCGCAGGCCAATGCAGTTTCCCGCTCGCCGCCGCCAGGATCCGGCCACGCGTCGCACTATCGTGCCTGCTGTACAGACCTACGCTCGCACCCTTACGCCTCGCCTGCCGCGCCCGCCGCACGGGCCCACGCCCGCATTAGCCCAGCCACCACCACGCGATGTCCACCAACGTGCCCCTATGCACCCCATCATCGGTCCACCGCGCCCCCCGCGCCCCAGCACTGGTCCACCGTGCCCCTGCGCCCTTAGTGCGCCCAACTCATTCACAGAAGTTCCTGTTGCCCACCAAAGCCCCTTTTGCTGCATTATTATTATTTTTTTCATTTTAGTTGTTAAGCTTTCCTCTCATGTATTTAATTCATAGCATGTAACTAATTTTGCAGAATTGTTTTAAGTCTCTTAATAGAATAACATTTGTATTTCAATGGTTGGAAAAATTCTTTAGGTGTGTTAGTCTCGTTAAACTTGTGCATGTAATTAATTTTTAAATAGTTTCTTTATATTGGAATTTAGAGCTAAACCCTTTAGAAATAGATCTAATTAGATTGTTGTTTGATTGGGTAAATAGTTAATTAATGCAAATAGGTCAGGCTCTCATTTCTATATTAATTAAAATCTAAGTTTTCAAAATAAAAAAATTATTTCCCTGTGGATTCGACCCATGCTCACCATGCTATTTGCTAAAAACATATGAGTTTGGATTAAATTAGATTGGCGTTTTTACGAGTGTTTAACGACACACACGTGTGAACGATCAATTTTTGGCGTCGTTTCCGGGGATTTAGATTTTTAATTTTTATTATTTTGATTTAGTGTAATTATTCCTTAGCTAACCTTCTTTTTCTTATTTTTGTAGGTGCATTAAAAAAAAAGGGAAAGCGAACCATTGGTAAGTGTTTCCAACTTTTTCAATTTTCTTATTTTAGTTAGTTTCAATTTTTGTAGTTTCTAATTTAGATAGGTTTCCATTAACTAAAAAAAAAAGAACAAAAAGAAAAACATTCAAATTTAAAAATCTTTATTTCCAGATTAGAAACCTTCCATGCTAGACATTCATCATTCTAGGAAATCATGAGTTAGCTTCCTTTCATAGTCATTTCCATTCTTTGTTAAAGATTGCGGGGGAAAGATATGTGTTTCAATTTTAGCAAGTCATTCATGATTGCATCAAAACCCCTTGCTTAATTTGGTTGTTACATTGCATTGAAAAAAAAAAAGACTTTTAAGGGCAATACCTTTAACAATATCAGGTGGAGATTTCATCACCCTTCCTTAGCCCACAAATCACTTTCCTTGCATTGGCATTGCCTAATCCAATTAAAAGCAAGTCAAAAGAGATTCTAGGGTTTACACTATGGGCGATTTAAATTTCGGATTGCCTTCACTTTTGGCAACGGTATCTAGGCTAGAGGTTAAAAGGCAAACGCCTAAGCGGGAAAGTGATTTCTTAATTAGGTCCCTACGAAAGTAGGGAGAGCCTTTCACTACCCCACCTCTTACCTGGTCGTTGACTGACTATGGTTGTAACTTGAAGTGGACCCCATTCACTTTGTGAGAAAATTCACATAGAAGTCTAGGTCAACATTAGATCATTAGGGTAATTTGATTGCCAAAATTGTTTGCATTTATAAAATAAAAGAAAAAAAGAGAAAAAAAAAAACAAATTAAAAGTTAAATCCTTCTTCTCTCTCTTTGTCCTAGTGTATGCAAGGTAAGAGATCTCAAAACCCTAACCTTCTAGGGTCATTTGTTGAAATCGAGAGAATTCTGCATCAAGGAAATCCACCACACGATCAAATGGCCGATAATCATGATCCACCAAAGCAAATGAAGGATTATTTCATCCCAAATCAATACCAACCTTCATCTTGCATCCATCTTCCTCAAAATCCAGCCAATTAATATGAGATGAAATCAAGCACCATTCAGATGCTCCCATCCTTTTATGGGAATACAAATGAAGATCCCTATAAGCATCTAGATGAATTTCTAAAAATTTGTTATACGGTGAAGATCCAGAATTTCACCGATGACTGCCTTAAGTTGACCTTATTTCCCTTTTCATTACAGGATAAGGCTAAATATTGGTTGGGGACTATAGGTAAGCCCATTAGGACATGGGAAGAAATGTAAAAAGAATTTCTCAAGAACTTCTATCCCATCGGGCGGACCAATATCATGAGAAGGGCCATTATGGGTTTTACCCAAACTCCCGGAGAATTGATCCATGAATCCTGGGAAAGATTGAAAGAATTGCTTAGGAAATGCCCTCATCATGGGTTATCAAAGTGGCAAATTTGTCTAAGCATTCTATGAAGGATTGTCTGAACAGTTCCGACAAATGGTGTATGCCTCATGTGGAGGGGTATTTATGATGAAAAATGAAGATGAGGCTTATGATCTATTTGAGATGTTAAGTGAAAATTCCATCAACCATGCCTTATTATCATCTTATAAGAGGTATGTTGGACCATCTAAACGGGCTGAAATCTATGAACTTAAGACTAGTGGAGAGCCCGAATCTAGAATGGACATCAATCAGAAATTAGAGAAAGTAGACATCTTGGCCCAAAAGTTAGACCAACTCTTAGCCTTAAACAAGCAAGAACCTACCTATCCGACACCATCTAGTCCCTATGAAGGCCCATCTTCCATCTCTCATGACATTTGTGCTTTGTGCGCAAGTCCGGCCCATCAAGTGAATAAATGTCCAACTGTGGCTCAATTACCACCATTCATTCAAGAACAAATTCAAGATGCCCAGGGATTCTCCAGGCCCAATAATGATCCATTCTCTAATACTTACAATCCGGGCTGGAGAAATCACCCTAATTTTTCGTGGAAGAACCAGCAGGCTCCTTTACAAATGCCTAATTCCTCTATGCATCAAGCCCAAAAGCCACAAAATTCATTTCAACATCAGTCCAATTTCTATGGAAATGTACAGGCTAGGGGACCACAGGGCCACTTCTCTCAAGCCCAATTCTCTCAACCACCCATTATCAATCTTTCTAATTAGGGCAACCAACCCAATACCATCCTCCACCTATCAACCACATCCTCAGCCCAACTTTGATGATAAATTCACACAGCTCCAACAACTTATCTTGACACAACAACAGTCTATCTCTAAGTTGGAGAGTCAAATGGGCCAATTAGCTGAGGCTACTATGAGAAGAGAAATGGGCCAACTTCCTAGTCAACCCATTGCCAATCTAAGGAATCAGCTTCTGGGTTTTTCACCACAATCGGGCCTTTTACCTCAACCTAGCCCATTACCGCAATCTAAAGGCCATTTGAAAATGCTAAAGCTATTTTAGCCCTTAGGAGTGGGAAAAGTTTAGAGAATCCACAGACAGATGGGGAGTTGGCCGAAGGTTCCACTAATGAACCTCAGGAAGTCAAAAGTGAGAATGAGGCTGAACCCAACATGGAGAAGTTAGGGGGGGATCCGAAAGGAAAAGGGAAGATAGATGAAGGCCCAAGTTCATATCAACCTAGGGTGCCTTTTCCTAACGCCCTATTAGCTAAGCCCAATGCCAGGAAGAAACTGGCCCAGAATGAGGAGTTGCTGGAATTATTCAAACAAGTTCAGATTAATATTCCACTCTTCGATGCCATCAAGTATGTGCCAACTTATGCTAAGTTCCTCAAGGAATTGTGCACACCACAAAGAGAATCTAGAATGGCACCCGAAAAGGTTAGGCTATCGGAGGATGTGAGTGCCATTGTAATGAATCATCTTTCCAAGAAATTGAAAGATCTTGGGGCACCCTTGATCTCATGTGACTTACGTGGAGTCACATTTGATAGAGCTTTATTGGATCTAAGTGCCAGTGTGAACCTCTTGCCAACAACCATTTATGAGAAATTTGATATTGGAGAATTAAAGCCCACATCCATCATCTTGTAGTTGGCTGATAAGTCTGTGAAGACTCCACGGGGATTAATTGAGGATGTTATCGTAAAAGTCCATGATTGTTATTTTCCTGTGGATTTTCTTATTCTTGATATGGCATCACCCGAAGAACTCATTCACACCCCAATCATTTTAGGACGTCCATTCTTAGCCACTACCAAAGCTAACATAAGTTGTGAAACTGGCATGATGGACATATCCTTTGGGGGTCAAAAAGCCAAGATTAATGTCTTCAAAGCATCCCAATATTCGTATCATGAAGAAGAATGTCATACTATCGATATCTTGGATAATTTGGTTGAAGAAAATGCGATGTTCACGCATGACCTGTTAGAGGAAGCCAATGCCTTAAAAGATTCTCTCGGCCCATTAACATCTTGGCCCAAGGTTGAACCTTTACGAGCCTTGCAATCTGAATCCGCTTTGCCATCCTTAGAGGACCCTCCTGAGCTTGAACACAAGCCATTACCTGAGTCTCTCAAGTATATCTTCTTGGGCCCGGACCAAACTCTCTCGGTCATCATTGCGGTAAATCTCACATCACTGCAGGAGGCCCAATTAACTGAGGTCCTCAAAGACCACAAAGGTGTCATTGGACGATCGGTGGCCGATTTAAAGAGAATTAGCACGTCCATTTGCATGCATCACATCTATATGGAAGAGAATTCTAAGCCCAGTCGGGAGATGCAAAGGCGGCTTAACCCAAACATGAAAGAGGTGGTTAAGAAAGAGGTTGTGAAATGGCTGGATGCGGGTATCATTTACCCCATATCGGATAGCAAATGGGTCAGCCCAACTCAAGTGGTACCAAAGAAGTCTGAATTGACGGTTATCAAGAATGATCAAGGGGAGGTGGTACCTATTAGGCCCACCACGGGATGGAGAGTATGCATTGATTACCGAAAGTTGAATCTCATGACTAAGAAGGATCACTTTCCACTCCCATTCATAGATTAGATTCTGGAAAAGTTATCGGGCCAGAAGTACTTTTGCTTCTTAGATGGGTACTCCGGGTACAATCAAATGGCTATTTACCCGGCAGATCAAGAAAAGACCACCTTTACATGTCCTTATGGCATGTTTGTTTTTAGAAGAATGCCATTTGGATTATGCAACGCACCAGCCACATTTCAACGATGAATGATGGCTATATTCTCTGATATGGTGGGAGAGTTCCTCGAAGTTTTCATGGGTGATTTTTCGATTTTCGGGGATTCTTTTGAAAATTGCCTAGAGAATCTGAAATAGGTGCTAGCAAGATGTATAGAAACCAACCTGATTCTTAGTTGGGAGAAGAGCCACTTCATGGTTCGAGGGTATTGTTCTAGGCCACATTATATCTGAGAGGGGGATAGAGGTAGATAAAGCCAAGATCGATCTCATATCTAATCTTCCTCCTCCCACCTTGGTCAGACAAATCCGTTCATTTCTTGGCCATGCCGGTTTCTATCGCCAGTTTATCCACAATTTCTCTCAAATTGCCCGGCCTCTAACTCTTCTCCTAGCTAAGGATGTTCCTTTCCAAATAGATGAATCTTGCATCAAGGTATTCAATTCTCTGAAGAAATATTTGACCAAAACTCTGATTCTTCAATCCCCAGATTGGTCAAACCCTTCGAAATCATATGCGATGCCTCTGACTATGCTATTGGTGTAGTATTGGGACAAACAATCAACAAGGGTCCCGTGGTGATCTATTATGCAAGTCGCACCCTTGCAAATGCTCAAATGAATTATACCACTACGGAAAAGGAATTATTAGCTGTAGTTTTTGCCTAAGAAATATTCAGATCTTATCTTTTAGAGGCAAAAGTCATAATCTATTCTTATCACTCAGCTCTGAAATACCTTTTGACCAAGAATGATGCGAAGCCCAGACTTATCAGATAGATCTTACTCCTTCAGGAATTTGATTTGAAAATTCGAGATTAAAAGGGTTCTGAGAATGTGGTAGCTGATCACCTATCCCGAATTTTGATTTCCAAGAGTGCACCAATGACTGATTTATTCTCTGATGAGCATCTGTTGGCCATTTCTCACACTTTTAAGGTATGCTCATTTTGTCAATTACAAGGTGGCCAATTAGCTTCCGGAAGGATGGACTAAAAGTGAGAAAGATAGATTCTTTTCTCAGGAGAAGTTTTATTTTTAGGAGGATCTGGAACTATTCAAATTATGTCATGATCAAATCATTAGGCGATGTGTTCCTGAAGAAGAACAACAGAGTGTTCTCAACTTCTGCCATAATCTGGCTTGTGGGGGCCATTTCCTGGAGAAGAAAACTACAGCCAAGGTCTTGCAAAGTAGTTTTTACTGGCCCACACTCTTTAAAGATGCCTATGAATTCAACAGAACTTGCCTCCGATGCTAGGCTGTAGGAAACATGGCAAAAAGGGATATGATGCCACTCAACCCAATCTTGGTAGTTGAAGTTTTTGATGTTTGGGGGATAGACTATATGAGACCTTTTCCAGCTTCTTATGGACATTCATATATCCTGGTAGCAGTGGATTATGTCTCTAGGTAGATTGAAGTAGTAGCCACCTGAACCAATGATCATAAAGTGGTCATTAAATTCGTCCAGAAAAATATTTTTTCTCGGTTCGGGTGGCCTAAAGTTTTCATAAGTGATGGGAGAACACATTTCACAAATTACCAGTTTCGAGCTTTGCTTAACAAATACAAGATTAATCACAAGCTGGCTACCCCTTATCATCCCCAAACCAATGGCCAATGAAAGTTTCCAATAGAGAGATCAAGAATATTCTGCAAAAGTCCATTAGGCCCGACAGAAAAGATTGGTCTGACAGATTGGATGATGCCTCATGGGCCTATCGGACCGCTTACAAAACTCCTATTGGCATGTCTCCTTATCGCCTGATTTTTAGAAAAGCGTGCCACCTTCCGGTGGAATTGGAACATAGGGCATATTGGGCCATTAAACAACTCAAACTGGACCTAGCCCAAGCTGGTTCTCATTGAACCTTACAATTGAGTGAGCTAGAAGAGTTGCGCAATGAAGCCTATGAAAACTCAAAGATTTATAAAGCCAAGACTAAAGCTTTCCATGATAAACATATTGTGAGAAAATCTTTTCTTCCAAATCAGAAAGTTTGACTATTTAACTCTAGGCTTCGCGTATTTCTAGGAAAATTGAAATCCAAATGGGATGGACCATTCTTGGTCATTAAAGCCTTCGATCATGGAGCTGTTATAATCTTGGATCCAAAGAATGGGAAAACATTCACTGTTAATGGTCAACGATTGAAACCATTTATTGAAAACTTTCAAAATGAGCCACCGGAATTCATAGAGCTGAGTGATCCGCATTAACTGAATTTTCGTCTGGCTGAAGACGTTAAACTTAGCGTTGTTGGAAGGCAACCCAATATTTTAATTCAATTTTTGTATTTCTTTTTATTTTTAGGTCTCTGAGCAGCAGTCGGCTTTGTTAAGTTTTCAATATGATATGCATTGAAGACGTTAAACTTATGCTATTGAGGACAATGTCAATCAATTTGGGGGGTGGGGGTAATCAGTATGATATGGATTTGCTTAAAAAAAATCTTTTGAAGAAAAGTGATATCTTTCACTGAAAAAAAATGATCAAAATTTTAAAATTTTCTTTCAAAAACTTCTTTTCACACCCCACGGAAGTTGCATGAAATCATGTTTCATTAGGAAAAATCTTAAACAAACCAATTTTTGTTAGCCACATTGGAAAAAGTCTTCAAAAGTTTAGAATATCCTACTTCACAAGAATTCACGGCAGGATGTTTTTCACACACACATGGTAACTTAGAATGAATGAAAGATTTTAAAAGTATAGAATTGCTGAAATTAGCCTTAAGGATAGGACCACCTATTCCATTTTTTTTTCTTTTGGGTTGAACGAAAGGAACGTTAGGATTCGTAATAGGGGACCGACCCACTCAGCACTCTAAAGAGGCGGTCATTTAAAGAGGGATGTTTGTACACACAAAATGCTATATAAAGGTGTTAAATGAGCTAAAGGAAGGCATGTGACAAAAAGACGCACCTCCCCTCAAGCAAATTAATGAGAGTAGCAAAAAGTAAGTACTCTCAAAGGCAATTGCGCAAATAAATGAAAAAAAAAGCCGCGCTAAAAAGTCTTTCATACCAGAAATACGACCAAGTCGTGAAAAATGTTGAGTCGGGGTGAGAGCTGAAAAACGATCTTCGCTGATTGATCGGGAAATCCCATGTTCTCTTCTCTCCCCCAGGTAGTCTTATCTAGAGGGTTAGTAAAGGCAATAATATAACAAAAAGGTCGGGAACGAGTTCTAAGCGTGCCAATTCGCATGCATGATCACCTGTCGCGAGTCAAAGTATTGTGGGAAATGCGAACTTTATCATAACCAATCGGCTACCATTTTAGTTGCTTGTGATAGATAACTACAAATGAAGCATGATAATTTATTGTTGTCCTAATTTTTCCTTATTTGCATTGCTAGGGGACTAGCAATGAGTAAGTTGGGGGGTGTGATAAGTTGATATTTTGATCATTTAAGGGCAATCGCACGCATCATACTCACGATTTTATCTGAAAAATAGCATGAAATGATAGATAATTTTGTACAAATTCCAACGGTACCAATTTCGTCAAATTCCGACTTAAAAACATCGTCATTTCATGTGAATCAAGGAGTATAGTGCATTTGCGGTTTTTTCAGCGAAATCGGGATATTAAATAAATTCATAAAGGTGATATTCAAGGTAAATGCCTAACTAACATTTATTTTTATGATAACAGGACATGAAGGCAAGGTGGCACAATGGTTAAAGCCTTGGAGACTTGTGGGGAGGCCAGGAGTTCGAATCTCAGCATAAACATGCGTCATTTTTGGTAAAATGGGATAAAACAAGGGCAAAGAAGACACAAGAATTGAAGGGTTGCCCTAATTCTTACCTTAAGAGAGGCCAGCCGCCACCCCTTCCCTCCTTTCTTTATTTTGAATGTTCTCTTTCCCCCTTTAAAGGGAGCTCTCCCCCACGTAGGGGGTCTCTCTCTTTTTTGCTCTTTCTCTCTGCCGCAGCTTCTCTCTCTCCCTTACTTTTTCCTCTTCCCCACATGCTCTCTCCCTTTCTCTCTACTTCTCTCTGTCAAAACCCTCTCTCTCTTTCTTCCTCACTTTTCCTCTCTCTCTCCACCTTTTCCTCTCCCTCTCTTCTCTGCCGCATCTCTCTCTCTCTCCACGCTGTCAGAACTCTCTCTCTTTCCCCCCCTCACTTTTCTTTCTCTCTCTCTCCACCTTTTCCTCTCCCTCTCTTCTCTGCCGCATCTCTCTCCTTTTCACCTTTATCTCCATCTCTCTCTTACTTTTTCTCCCCCTCTTACGTTCTTCATCTTTCTCTCTCCCTTTCTCCACGCACCCGCAGTCACCGTACCCAGCAGAGCGGGCCTGCAACGCCCACGTGTCGGCCCCAGCAAGTTCGCGCGACACTCGTCACCAGAGCATCGTCGTTCGAGCCTAGCCCCTCGTGCGCTACGCAGGGCAACACAGTTTCCCGCTCGCCGCCGCCAGGATCCGGCCACGCGTCGCACTACCACGCTTGCCGTACGGGCCCATGCCCGCATCAGCAAGCCGCCTGGCACGGTGTGCCGCGCACCCCTGCACCTCGCCGACTGTGCCCGCTGCACGGGCCCACGCCTGCATCAGCCCAACTGCCGCCACGCAGCGTCCTCTAACGCGCCCTTGCACACCCCAGCGCCTGTCCACTGCGCCTCCCGTGCCCCAGCGCCGGTCCACCGCGCCCCTGCGCCCTCAGTGCGCCCAGTGCATTCACAGAAGTTCCTGTTGCCCACCGGAGCCCGTTTTGCTGCATTTTTTTTTTTCATTTTAGTTGTTAAGTTTTCCTCTCATGTATTTAATTCATAGCATGTAACTAATTTTGCAGAATTGTTTTAAGTCTCTTAATAGAATAACATTTGTATTTCAATGGTTGGAAAAATTCTTTTAGGTGTGTTAGTCTCGTTAAACTTGTGCATGTAATTAATTTTTAAATAGTTTCTTCATGTTGGAATTTAGAGCTAAACCCTTTAGAATAGATCTAATTAGATTGTTGTTTGATTGGGTAAATAGTTAATTAATGCAAATAGGTCAAGCTCTCATTTCTAGATTTATTAAAATCTAAGTTTTCAAAATTAAAAATTTTATTTCCCTGTGGATTCGACCCATGCTCACCATGCTATTTGCTAAAAACATATGAGTTTGGATTAAATTAGATTGGCATTTTTACAGGTGTTTAACGACACACATGTGTGAACGATCATGTACCACTCTCACACCAATGCTAGCTATTACTCCGGGGTACACAAGGTGATCCTCGCCTACTAGGCGTCACCTTGTCACTCCCACACTGACACTAGGTCACTCTCATACCGACACAAGGTGTCAAGCACTAACAACTGTCACTCTAGGTCCACCATCGCATAAACACAACATAATGCGATTGGTCACATGAAAATTCCCACTCCTAATGTATGATTTCAAGCATGCATTTAACAGGATTGTCCAACAATATACAAGAAACTAATTGACATTTTGTGTAACAGTCACACATGCTAAATGCAAGAAATCAAGGGGTTCTAGCTTGAATCGCATCGCCTATGGCCGATGTCATTCAAAGCCTTAAAACTGGTTCCCTTAAAAATTGGCCTGGAGACATGAGGAATCTGGGCCTAAATCGCGTCACCCATGATCGACACCATTTAAATGGCGTCACTTGATCTCAATGCCATTCAAAGCCGAACTAATTCCCACAGAGCCTGGCCTCGGGACCTATCTGGGCTTAAGTTACGTCGCCCTGTCCTGACGCCATTTAGCATCCAAAAAAGAATTTCCCTCCGGCCTCCCCCGAGCCACGACACGAAAAAACCACAACCCCAAATGAGCAAAAATAACACTAAGTAGATAGGGAAAAATCATAAACCGCATTAACATGCCAAACCCATTCCAAAACACCATTTTTCCATCAAGAACCCCCTAAAACATGCTCAATTCTATACCCAAAATCACCCACATATCCATAGCATGCTCTAAAGTAGGAAATCATGATTTGAAACGATTGGAATACATGTGAGGATCATCACCCTACTGGTTACTTGAACTCCTCGTAGTTCCTTACCGCCGATCTGCTACACCGCAAGCCGCCATCGGTACCACCTAGACGCCGTTACTCCACCGAGACGTCGGCCGTCGTCCGGAGAGTGAATTGTCGCAGAGAAGATGGTGGTGATAGTGGTGAGAGGTAGAAGGGTGTTGGAGTGGTGGAAGAGGAAGAAGGGAAAGAGGAAAGGAAGGGAGAAGGGGAAGGGATTCAGAGAGAGTGAGAAGGAGAGAATGAGAGAAAGGAGGGAGGGTTTGGGGAGTCAAGCCCAACCAGCTTGAATCGCGTTGTCCCCAGACGACGCGGTTCAGGTGACAGGACAAGAGTCGTATACTGGTAGATCTCTGAATAGCATCGTCCATACAAGATGCCATTCATATGAAAAGATCGCGGCCGTACAGATGCACCACCCACCCATACGGCACACCAGCAAAGGCTTCTAAATGCCATCCTCCTAGGCTGACACCATTCAAAATCGCATCCCGCAAGCTCGACGCGATAAAAAGTCTATGCACCAACCTCAGAGGGACCCAAACCAGGGAGGTCCGACACCGAAACCGACCCGATAATTAGATCCGAAACCTCAATCCTTACAAACTAGCACTAGATGCTCTATCATTAATAATGATGTGATCATTACTAATGGTTATTTGCTCAATGGTTTGTATGTATTAGATACATCTATTGATGTTATGTAGGTTTCCAGTGCTAAGTCAGAAGAAGTGAATCCTATATACCTATGGCATTGTAGACTTGGTCATGTAGGTGAGAAAAGGGTCTCTCACCTATGTTCAAATGGAGACTTGAATTCATTTGAATTCAAATCATTTGATACCTGTGACTCTTCTCTCATGGGGAAGATGACCAAGGCACCCTTTAGTGAAAATGGTGAGAGGGTTGTTGACCTTCTTGAACTCATACATGCGGATGTATGTGGACTCATGTCAACAGAGGCTAAAGGAAGACATCTCTACTTCATTTTTTTTATTGATGACTTCTCTAGGTATGGCTATGTGTATTTGATGAGCCATAAATCACAAGCATTTGAAAAGTATAAAGAATATAAGAATGAAGTAGAGAAGCAAATTGGTAAGAGTATTAATAGAATAGGAGATGAATACTTAAGTCATAAATTCACTTCTTACCTAAAGGACAATGGAATAGTTTCTTAGTAGACCCCATCGTATACACCACAACACAATGGTATATCCGAAAGGAGAATACTTCAGTCATGAATTCACTTCTTACCTAAAGGACAATGGAATAGTTTCTCAGTAGACCCCACCGTATACACCACAACACAATGTGTATCCGAAAGGAGAAATAGGACCTTGTCAGACATGGTCTATGATAGCTTAAAATTGTGTTGTTAAAAATCAAAGCTAACAATCTAAATTAATCGGCTCATTCAAATTGAATTTTTAACAATAGCAATGGTGAATCCGAATTGAATCCATAGCGAAATAGATTTTTAAAGTTGAAAATCTTAAATTTTTTTAGAGGAAAAACAAAGAAGAAGGAAGAGGGAGCGTGATAATTTGATAGAGAACAATTAAACTAGTCGGACTTACTATAAACTCACAAAGTAGCACCCCTAAACGAGCAAAATTAGACTATCTACTGAACTAAGACTATCCCTAAAATATTAAATAGTAGAGGAATACAAAATTTGAGTGATGTTAACAGAAGAAAAAGAAAGAGCTGTAGAAGAAAAAGATGCAGAAAATGCTACTTGTTCCATACAAACTATCATCAAATGAAACCATAACTTCATGAAATTCTACAGAGACATTAAATATGAAAAAATAATGACTCTCAGAACATGACTTTTACAAAAAATATTCGAAATGTTATGTAACACTGACAACTTAAAAACTAGAGAGAGAAAACTAGTGTTTGCAACCGTCGCAGCCCTTCGCGTAGATCCTTGGCAGCTCTGGATTCCTTCCAGTGGTCAGTTGCAATGTCTTGAGTCCACTTCCAGCCCCTAACGGCTGCTGATTTGAAAGAGATGTAGAGAGAAAGAGAATGAAAGCTAGAGAGAGATTGAAAGCAAGAGAGAGAGGGGGAGAGGTTGCTACAATACCTGCGGGAACTGTAGCAAGAGAGGGAGAGAAAAAAGGAAAGAGAAGGAGGAAAGAAGAAGAATAAAATAATAAAGAAGGGTAGGATCTTTTAAAAAGAGAAGGAGAGAGAGAAAAAAGGAAAGGGTAAAAGAAGGCCGATGGCTGCTCCTTATGACTTCCTTGGAGAATAAGTTAGGACATCCTTCTTATTGATTTTTTTACTCAAAATGCCCTTACATTTATCCCGTGCACAAAAAATAAACGTTATTCTTAGGATTTGAACTCGAGTCACTCCAACGGGCACCAACTCGTCCAACCAACTGCGCCACATATTCTTTATGTCCTATTCACACAAAATAATTTAAAATTAGATTTTTGTGGTGAATAAAATAACAATTATGTTCAAATAAAATTATTACATATCCCGGCTTTGTCGAAAACTCACAAATGTGCTACACTCAGTTTGTCACATGAAATGATGATGTTTTTAACTTGGAATTCAACAAAATTGGGGTCGTTGGAAAGTGCACAAAATTATCTATCATCACATGTAGTTTTACACATAAAATCATGAATGTAATGTATAATTTTAATTAATTAATGTTCAATAATATATAATTATCACACTCTCCAACTTAATCATTGCTAGTCCCTTAACAATGCAAATAATGAATAATTAGGACTACAATGATCTTTGGAAAATCACGCCTCATTTAAAAGTTATCTGTCACAAATAATCTTATAATAGTCATTTAGTTAATCTAAAGTTCTCATTTTCCTCACTACACTTGGGGTCCCGATAGGTGATTGTGCATAAAAATTGGCATGCTTAAAGTTTATTTCCACCCTTTTTAGTATATCATCGCCTTTACTGACCCTTGAGGTAAAAATACCTAGAGGAGATAAAGGAAAAAGAAGTTTCCAGATCAGATGGTAAGGATCGCTTTTCAGCTCTCGCCCCAACTCAACACTTTCAAGACTTGATCTTAATTTGATATGAGGGACTTTTAAATTAACGCGACTTTTTCTTATTTAATTGCGCTCTTTGACTTTGAGAGTACGTACTTTTTGCCACTCTCTTTAATTTGCCCAAGGGGAGGTGCGTACATTTTGCCACCTGCCTTCCTTTGGCTATTTCAAAATATTTTTTCTATTTGTCCTTTGGTTTACATGCTTACAATTGTCCATTTTTGCTAACCGCCTCCTTAAGTGTTGAGTGGTTTGGTTCCCTATTACGAATCTCAACCTTCCTTTCGTTAAACCCAAAGAAAAAAAAAACAGAATAGTTAGTCCTACCCTTTAGCTTAATTCCAGCAATTTTACACTTTCAAGGTCTTCCACTCACCCTAAGTTGTCGTGTGTGTAAAAATCATCCCTGTTGTGGCTCCTTATGGAGTGGGGAATATTTTGAACTTCTTAAGCTTGTCTAACTGAATAACACAAAATTGATTTGTTTAGAGATCACTTAATCAAGCATGATTTTATGAAAGCTTAAGTGGGGTGTGAAAATGAATTTTTGAAAACTTTTGAGCATTTTTATCTATGAAAAAGATAAGCTTTCTTCAAAAGATTTAACAATCATGCACAAAATAGTTGCTCCCCCCAACTTAAATGACATTGTCCTCAATAGCATAAGAAATATGAAAGAGTTACAGTCAAAAGGAGTCAGGGAAGGAGAGATACAACCTGGGGTGTCAACGATCTTTTATCCACTTTACGCCAAGACAACTGCCACTTGAATTATTAAACCTATAAAGAAAATAAAAAAAATGAATTATTAAATAAATCTAACAACGTTGGGTTGCCTCCCAATAAGCGCTAAATTTAACTTCTTCAGTCAGACGCAATGTGCACACTATCTAATGCCTACTATCACAAATTTCAATGCATGCATTTTAAAGTTTGTTGGTTGGAGTGCACTCAGCATTGCATGTAACTGATGAGTCAGAGTGTTATCATTGAGGTTCCAGAGAAAATAATTTTTCAACATGGTCAATGGGATATTGGTTCTACTTGATTCATAGGCCATGTCAAGCACATACCCCGCTTCTTTTCCTTGACTAAATTGAAGGACTTGATCCTCAACCAAAAGATCAAAAGTTCCCAGAATGATGGGGCATTGATTCAATGTAGGGGATGATGATCTAATGTCGAAGATGAGGAAATCAACAAATATGTGGCTCCTATCCACTTGAATAAGAGTATCTTGGATCATGTCATTTGGCTGCTTAATGAAATGATCAATTGACTGCAAAGCAACCGATGTGCGCTTTAATTTATGGATTCCAAATTTCTCAAAGATAGAGACTGAGAACATGTTTAGTTTGGCCTCAAATTTCAATAAAATCCAGTACATATTGATGTTATCGATATTGTAAGAATTGAGTTGGGCAACACATTGAGTTTCTTTGAGAAAATGGCTGGTGATGTGGACTTGGCCCAATAATTCCATATACTCCTTGAGCCGGGACAACTTTTGGAGGCTATTGGGCTTAGATTCTCTAACACTCGGGGAGGAGATTATAGGAAGGCACATGCTCAGGTTCTCACTAGACTCCTTCTCATCCCCGTCGTCTCACCCTAGCTTACCCTCCATAGGTTCTACCTGATGATTATCCAGGTCTATGGATTGAGTTTCCTCCTGATACAACTTCTCAAAATTATCCACTTCCTCCACTGGGAAGAAGAAATATTTAAGATCCAAACTAATGTGTGTATTTTCCTCTATGGAAAATAGAAAGTGTTCAAAGTCTAGATCAATATCATTTAAATCACTCACTTCTCCTTTTCCTTTTTCCTTCAAGCTCCTCTCAAGAGAAATAGGTGTGATCGTGGATTCGCCTTGTTCGTCAGTCTGAGGGTTCTCCATATTCTCTTTTTCCACCCGGTATAACTCTTTCAGATTATCCACTTTCTCTATTGGGAAGAAAAGGTATTCGAGGTTTGGACTAGTATGTGTATTTACTTCCATTGTGGAGAACATAAAGTGCTCAAGGTCCGAAGTAACCTCTAAAAGATCACTCACTTCCCCTTCTGCTTTTCTATCACTTAAGCTTTCCTCATGACAGACAGGTATGATCATAGATGCATCTTGTTGACCAATCTCAAGATTTTTCATAGATTGATTCATGCTAGCATTCCCTATTCTCACCTGATACAACACCTTAAAATTCTCCCCATTTTCAAGATCAGGCATGATGTGGCCATTTCCGGATTGAGCAATTTCAAGTTGAATTTGTGAGTTGATTTGTTGGTCAAAATCAGGTGAAAAAGATTACAGATTTTCAATGGGCTTGCTAAGCACTTCTTCTAAACGCATCCTTAGATTAGTTTCAGTCAAACAGTCAACTAAGGCCTGCATTCTACCAATGGTTTGTAGTTGGGCCAAGACTATTTGTTCAAGTTGCATGAATTGATCATCCTATGTGGATAACTGGGCTGATAATCACACTGTGAAGAATAAGAATATGTCAAATAATCTGATTGGAAGCAAGGTGGACAAGAGCTCGTGGACAATGGATAATCAGAGTGTCCATGATTATGGGCCAAAACACTAGAGTAGACTTGGAATTGAGCCCAATCTGAGAAGTCTTGGATAGCTAGACTTGAAGCTTGGGCCTAGTGAGGTGGAAATTGAAGAGCAGGTGGGCTATCATAATTGTCCTGATTGGCCCAAATGGGGCATCTCTCTTAATAGGTATATGATTGTGTGGGATATGAGGATGGTCTTGGGCCCAAAATTAGAAATTGATCAATCGTGTGGGCCAAGTTGTCTAGCTTATCTAATCTATGAGCCAGATCCATATTAGGTGGTGGAGGGAAATGTGTGATAGTATTAAGACATGGGCCAAGAAATTGGTTCATTTGAGTCCACTCCATGTTGAAAACCTTTTCTTTTTCTTTTTTATTATGATGCAAACAAGTTAGCATACAATTATTCCTAAGACAACTATGGTTAAACTAGCCTACATGATGTGTTTCTCACAAATTAATCTAGGTTTAATTCAAGTCCACCCTCACAATTATCAATCGGCTAGGTAAGAGGTGGGGTGGTGGGAGGCTCCCCCTACTTTCATAGGGACCTAATTAAAGAATCACCAACCCACTTAGGCGTTTGCCATTTAACCTCTAGCCTTAGACACCAGTCTTCAAAAGTGATAGTAGGCTCAAGCTAGGCTCAAATCTCATTGTGAACCCTAGATTGAATTCCTACTCACTTTTAATGGGCTTGGGTTAGTGAAAGAGTGCAAGGGATGGTTGTTTTTGGGCCAAGGAAGGGTAATCAAATCCCCATCTTATTTTGTTAATGGACTTGCCCTTAAGATATTTTTATGTGAAGTGTACAACAAATTCAAACAAGGGGTTCTATGTAATCATGGAAATGCATGAACATGATATTTAAGGAAGGTAGAAATCTCACCTTGTCCCCCGCAATCTTCAACAAAATGGAAATTTACAAGAAAGGAAACAGTCTAAAAATGCAGTCCTAAATGATACATGACCTAAATATAGACAATTTCTAATCTTAGAATGAAGATTTATATTTATTCGGATTCCTTATGATTTTTTTTTTAATTAATGGAAAGTTAACTATGTTTGGAAACTAACTAAAAAGAAAATTAAAAATAAAGGCAAGTTGGAACAAACTCACCAGGGGGGGAAGATTTTTATTTCCCCCCCCCCCCCCCCTTTTTTTTTTTCAATTCTCACCCTTTTTTATTTTTTTGGTACCTACAAAATAAAAAGAAAAAGTGTTAGCATGGATATTTACAATGAATCTAAAATTATCAAAACTAAAAATCTAATTCCCTGGCAACGGTGCCAAAAATTGATAGCTTAAGATTGTGTCGTTAAAAATCAAAGCTAACAATCTAAATTAATCGGCTCATTCAAATTGAATTTTTAACAATAGCAATGGTGAATCCGAGCCGAATCCATAGGGAAATAGATTTTTAAAGTTGAAAACCTTGAATTTTTTTAGAGGAAAAACAAAGAAGAAAGAAGAGGGAGCGTGATAATTTAATAGATAACAATTAAACTAGTCGGACTTACTACAAACTCACAAAAGTAGCACCTCTAAACGAGCATAATTAGACTATCTACTGAATTAAGACTATCCCGAAAATATTAAATAACAAAGGAATATGAAATTTGAGCGGTGTCTACAGAAGAAAAAGAAAAAGTTGTAGAAGAAAAAGATGCAGAAAATGCTACTTGTTCCAAACAAACTACCATCAAATGAAATCATAACTTCATGAAATATTACAGATACATTAAATATGAAAAAGTAATATGACTCTCAGAAGATGACTTTTACAAAAAATATTCGAAATGTTATGTAACACAGACAACTTAAAAACTAGAGAGAGAAAACTAGTGTTTGCAGCCGTCGCAGCCCTTCACGTGGATCTTTGACAGCCCTGGCCTCCTTCCAGTGGTCAGTTGCAATGTCTCGAGTCCACCCCCAGCCCCTAACAGCTGTTGGTTTGAAAGAGATGAAAGCTAGAGAGAGAGATTGAAAGCAAGAGAGAGAGGGGGAGAGGTTGCTACAGTACTGTGGTAATGTAGCTGCTACAGTACCCGCGGGTATTGTAGCAAGAGAGGGAGAGAGGAAAGGAAGGAAAAGGAGGAGTGAAGAAGAATAAAATAATAAATAAGGGTCGGATCTTTTAAAAAGAGAAGGAGAGAGAGAAAATGAAAGGGTAAAAGAAGGCTGGCGGCTGCTCCTTATGACTTCTTTGGAGAATAAGTTAGGTCATCCTTCTTATTGATTTTCTTACCCAAAATGCCCTTACATTTATCTCGTGCACAAAAAATAAATGTTATTCTTGGGATTTGAATCGGATCACTCCAACGGGCACCAACTCGTCCAACCAACTGTGCCACATGTTCTTTATGTCCTATTCACACAAAATAATTTAAAATTAGATTTATGTGGTGAACAAAATAACAATTATGTTCAAATAAAATTATTACATATCCCGGCTTTACCGAAAACCCACAAATGCGCTACACTCAGTTTTTCACATGAAATGACGATGTTTTTAACTTGAAATTCAACAAAATTGGTGTCATTGGAAAGTGCACAAAATTATCTATCATCACATGTAGTTTTACATATAAAATCATGAGTGTAATGTATAATTTTAATTAATTAATGCTCAAAAATATATAATTATCAGTCCATTCTACGATGTCCTTATCAGAACTACCTTTGTCTCTATAGGGTTATGCCTTAGAGACTACAACCTACTTGTTGAACCGGGTTTCAAGCAAGTCAGTTCCTTCCACAACATATAAGATATGGAAGGAAAGGAAATCAAACTTTAATCACATTAAAGTGTGGGGGTATCCTACCCAGGTAAAAAGGAATGACGCAAATAAGCTAGAGTCAAGAACCGACAAGTGTAGGTTTGTGAGATATCTAAAAGAGACTTTTGGATATTACTTCTATCACCTTTCAGAGTAAAAGGTTCTAGTAGCTAAGAGAGTTATATTCCTGGAGAAGGAATACCTCCTGCAAAAAAACAGTGGGAGCCAGATAGAACTGGACGAGGTCTAAGAACCACAAACTAGGGACACTATCTCATTAGATGAGAACCTATGGAACATGCTTACCCTGAAAAACAGACATTATAAAGATCTGGTAGGATGTTTAGATAACCTGAAAGGTATGTTGGACATGTCTCTAACAGTTCATCTAAGGTGTAACTCAATGAAGATGATGATCCTCAATCCTATCAAGTGGCAATTCGTAGCTCTGACTCTGAGAAATGGAAGGAGGCTATGGATTCGGAATCCAATCCATGTATACCAACCAAGTCTGGAATTTAGTTGATATGTCCGAAAGGAAAGTTCCTATCAGCTGCAAATAGATCTTCAAAAGGAAGATCGGTGCAGATGGACAAATTGACACTTACAAGGCTCAGCTGGTGGCAAAGGGGTATCGTCAAAGACATGGGATTGACTATGATGAAACTTTTTCACTAGTCGTCATGATAAAGTCAATCAAAATCCTCTTTGCCATTGCTGCATACCTAGATTATGAGATCTGGCATGTAGATGTGAAGACAACTTTCCTTAATTGAAACCTGTCGGAAGAGGTGTACATGGTACAATCAGATGGATTCACATTTAAGCAGCATCCCAATAAAATATGCAAGCTTTATAAGTCCATTTACGGATTGAAGCAGGCATCTCGAAGTTGGTATTTAAGATTTGATGATGCTATCAAATCTTTTGACTTCATTTGAAATGAAGATGAACCTTGTCTCTACAAGAAGGTTAGTGGGAGCTCAGTGACTTTCTTGGTCCTCTATGTTGATAACATCCTACTCATTGGAAATGATGTAGGGATGCGGACATCAATGGAGTCTTCGTTATCCAAGACCTTCTCCGTGAAGGACTTGGGAGAAGCATCCTATGTGCTAGGCATTAGGATTTATCGTGATAAATCCACAAGGATGATGGGATTGTCCCAATCCATGTATATAGATACTATACTCAGGAAATTCAAGTTGGAAAATTCTAAAAGTGGTCTCATTCCCATGAGACATGGAATTTACTTGCCCAAGGGCATGTCCCCTAGAGCACCCAAGGAGGTAGCACACATGAGTCGAGTACCCTATGCTTCTGCGATAGGGTCAATCATGTATGCCATGCGATGTACTCACCCTAATGTGGCTAATTGAGCATTTCGAGTAGATATCAGAGCGATCTAGGCAAAGAGCACTGGAAAGCAGTAAGGTGCTTCCTTAAGTACCTAAGAAAGACTAAGGATATTTTCTTGCTAAATGGAGGAGAAGATGACTTGCAACTGAGAGCTTACACAGACTCTAGTTTCCAATCAGATCCTGATGACAACAAATCCATGTCTAGATTTCTATTCATACTAAATGGAGGGGCGGTCTGTTGGAGGAGTTCCAAACAGGAAGCAACTGCGGATTTGACGACAGAGGCAGAGTATATAACTATCGCTAAAGCTGCCAAGAAGGCTGTCTTGATGTAGAAATTCATATTGAAACTTGGCGTAGTTCCCAACATTTTTGCTCCAATCCCATTATTTTGTGATAATGATGAGGCCATCGCCCAGGCGAAGGAACCTAGGTCTCACCAAAGGTTGAAGCATATTCTAAGACGCTTCCACCTGATTCGAGTGATTGCTGCGCGGGGAGATGTAGTGGTAGAACGCGTACCATGCGAAGACAATGTTGCAGATCCATTGACTTAGCATTTGTCACAAGTTGTGTTTAAGCGTCATCGGGATAAGATGGGCCTTAAGACTATGTTTTAAAGCTGTAGTACAAGTGGGAGATTACTAGTATCTAGGCATCCTACGGGCCAATTATAGGCCGGATAGGGTCGATATAATGTACAATCTTGTTCAACATAATAAAGTTGTTATTAGAGTGTGAATTTGTAATTTCTAAATTATTTTATGTTGTCCCTAGGATATGTTGTTGTAAAGTCATTTGGAGATGGGATCTCAAATTTGGGTTTGACTATACATGGACACATACCTTAAACTATTCCCGATTGGAGAGTAATCACTCTAGAACATTGATAACTCATAAATCAGTACACATGATGCATAAATGATCAATCTCACGGTCACAGGTGTGGGACACTAGTACATATGTGTAGCTGTCCATCTTGGGAGGATGTCCACTGAATTGATCTGCTGATGGATCTTTAGATGGTTAATTATAATGTCAACTAAAGATCCATCTGTCTTAGTAGTATCGTTGATCCTTAGACCTGAGACATTAATTGGATCTTGCGTCAGGACTAGTATCTTTTGGTTAAGTGATTCATAAGTCATGAAACAACAAGTCATTAGCCACATCGGAATACATGCGAAGACTGTTAATGTTCAAAAGGGGATCGCTCTCTGTCACGTATATGTCAGATAGTTAATAGGTCACGACATGAACGCTCCACTAAACTCCTGGCTAGGATAGTGTCGGTTCGTTTGGAACGAACTTGATGTATTTAAGGAGGTCATGGTCAGACGACACGATCTCTAGTAGTTTGATAGTTATCATACCACACAATCGTATCGGACTCATAGAACGAGCGAGGGATTATAGCGATGTAGCAACTGAAGACTAACAGGTACTGGATAGGGTGGTAATGAACTGGACGTCCTCTAGGTCTAGAGGATCACACCCAATTGATTCTCGCAGAAGGAGTATTATTGTATGGATAAATATATAATTACCTAAGATTCTTTTGGGAAAAGAATAATTAATTGGCTTACAATGTAAATATACAATAATGCTAAAGGACATATATAGAATATATATGTTATTAGGTTCCTTTTACAAAGAAGCATATAATATATATTTATATACATATTATATTGGCTTTCAGGGTTGGGGCCAAGTAGCCGTGTGTTTCCCCCCTTCTCTCCCCATTTTCCAAGGCACACTTTCCCTCCCTCTCTCTCTTACACATCTTGGAGAATGGAAATCAAGGAAGGGAGATCCGAGGTTTGCACGTGCAGAAAAATAAGGTCGGACATTTGTGCTGCTCCGCGTTCGAGGAAATCGGTGTGGATTGCACTGTAAAGGTCTAATATTTGTGCGGCTCTACGTTCGAGGAAATCAGGATTGATTTTTGCAGAACTGCTTGTTCTGCGCAAGGTAATAACCATTTACTCCTAGAGTAATTTCGTTGCATCAATTGGAGCCCGATTCGTAGTTTCTTGGGATCCGTTTTTATTGTCTTTTCCACTGCGAACGTGATCCCGGGTTGGAAGAAACCCTACAATTATCATCCACCAATTCAGGTAGATCAATTCATAAACTCATCTCTACTTAGCATCCATGTGCTTGCCTAGTGTCTCCACATGTGACTATGAGACCGGTCACCCTCATCATATATGTAGGCACATGACACACACTAGTCTACCTGGATACAATGTGTTCCATCTAAATTATCCTATGAATGGGAACAATCTAAGAATTGAGTTCAACTTGTTGCACTGGCAGCCGGTTCTACACCGTCTGCTGGTATTTTTATTTATTTTTTTTAAATTTTTTGGGTCGGGCCCAATTCCCCCTAGATGGTCGTACGGTTCGATCTTGGATCGGACGACCCAAAGAAAAGATGAAAAATCCAAATGAATAGTAAAAAAATAGTATTTTCTATTGGGTCAGGCGATTTTCTATTTTTCATCTTTTTTTCGGTCGTCCAATCTAAGATCGAATTGTATGGCCATGTAGAAACCCATGGGGCTGACCCAAAAAAATTTCAACTATGTTTTTAAATAAAAACGCCGACAATCGGTGTAGAACTGGCTGTAAGTGCAGCATGTTTTACTCTTAAGAATTATGGTTAGGAATACTATCCTATTATCATAATCTCATTATGATCTAATATTTCACATATAGTTCTAAGGACTTCCTTATGTGCAATAAGTTAAATCCCAATGAACATAATGAATTAATTGCTATTTATTAATAAATAAAAATATACATAGGCGCCATATGATTGGTTTTAAGGATATCTTTTTCTAATATTCTCCCACTTGGACTAAAGCCAATCAGCTTCATGTTTGATCTCCATCAAACATAGGTGACGTTCATAGACAGTTTGAGAGTAAGCCATAGTGAGTGGATCTACCAATATCACCTTTAGGAGGAACTCTATCTACAATGATATCATTTCTAAGAACGATCTCTCTGATCAAATGAAAGCACCTCAGAATGTACTATGACTTCTGATAAGACCATTGCTCTTTCACTTTTGTAAACGCCCCAATATTGTTACACAATAGCAGGACGGTATCAAAGGTATTCAAAATTACTCCTAATTCGGAGATAAACTTCTTCATCCATACTATTTCAGCAATAATGTATCCTATCTCTGACGTCAAATCAACAGTAATTCCCTGATTGGAATTCTTGTAGTACACTGCACCTCTGTAGAGGGTAAAGACAAAACCTGACATTGATTGGCTTTAACCATGTCAAATTACAAGCTTGAGACAGTGCAACCTCGTAGTTCAAATTGTTTCTTTAATATTCTAGGATCACATCCTTAGTTCTTCTCAAGTACGTAAGGATGTATTTCATCGCCTACCTGTGGTGCTCAAAAGTGTGTCATGCTTTCATTGAAAATTTCATGTTGACTTAAACAATAATAATAATAAAAAAAAATATGTGTGATCGCCAGAAACCGAAGGTTTCAAAAGGGAGTTGACCGCTACTTACCTTGTGGATTTGAGAGAATTGGGGTCCGCCTTTTGTTTCCTCCTCCTCGGCCAGCCAAAGAAGAAGAACATTCTTTTTACTTTTCTCTTTTTTGTTGTTTTCCTTCTTTTCTCCAAATCTTCAAACCTTGCAAAATAGACAATCAAAGAAACAAAATGATATAATTAGAGCTAATGGAATAGTATAGTACATATTCTAATAAACAATTTAAACATGAAATTTAATTAGAAAACTCACTTGTTTTGGGTCTTTTAAACCCCTAATTCATAGTCATATAGAAAAGATTTGGTGTATGTATGTGACATGAATGTGATGATGATATGAAACTAATGAAAACAGTAAGAAATCTATAATGAAAATAGTGATGAAAGCTATAGAAAACTATAAGAACTAGAAAGAAGAGATGAAGAGGAAGAAGGTGGTTGGCCCCTCCATAGTCCTTGGTCTTCAATGCTTTAAAGGAAGAAGGAAGAAGAGGAAGAAGAAACTCCAATGGTTGTCTACGTTCTTCACCAAGAGGGCCTCCTTTCACCTCGAAGAGAGCTCTAAATCTTCCAATAGCCAACCTTCTTTGAACGCCAATGGGTACATATATTTATAAGAAGTGATTTGAAGGCAATTTGTATAAGGACCTACAAAATTATACCTATATGAAAAGTTTACTTACAATTTTAGGGAATTTATGGGACCATTGAATGATAATAAGTTTTACCAACTGGTAAACAATTATTAAAAAAAAAAAAGAGTATATATGTAAATACGAAAAAAGTACAAACACAAATTTGAAAACTTCATATTCTATGATGCAATAGATAATTTTCATAAGCTCTTAAGTGTAATTTGTAAGGCTTCTAGAAATATCCTCAAATCACAAAAAAGGAATTTAATTTAGTGAAGAAGTGCTGAATGAAGGTATAAAGTCAATTATACAAGATATAGGGACTTAAATATAAAAATGTTAAAGGATACTGCTAAAGGATAAGGATATTGGTAGAAGGTAATGGTAAGGTTTCTTGGCCCCCAAGAAACCATGCCACCTCACCATACCACTTGGCTCCATCCAAGTAACCCTTATATCTTTAGGACACGTCCCAAATCCAAGAGAGACCCTAAGGGACACTTGTCCCCATCCTAGGCCATGACCATCCCTATAAATAGGGGGGTAGCCCCTCTCATCTCCGCATCTCTTCTCCTTCCCCCTTGCCCACGTTTTAGAGAGAGAGAGTGGAGAGAAAGAGAGAGAGAGAGGTAGAAAGGAAGAGAGGAAGGAAGAGAGGAAGGAAGTAAGAGAGGGAGAAAGGAAGAGAGAAACGTTTAGAGCGGGAACGGGAGCTGTTTGGGGTTCTTCGCACATGTAGGAGAAGGAGGTTCTTGTTGTGTCCAAGAGAGCTTCTGGCTTAAAGGCAATTACATGGTTCTTTCTGCATGGTTATTTTCATATGGTCTTAGGTATAATTTGTAAGGCTTCTAGTAGTGTACTCAAATCACAAAAAAGAAGTTAAATTCGGTGAAGAAAGTACTGAATGAGGGATGAAGCCAATTACAAAAGATATAGGGAGTAAAATGTAAAAGTACTTAAGGATACTGCTAAAGGTTAAGGATACTAGTAAAGGATATTGGTAAGGTAGCTTGGCCCCTAAGAAACCCATGCCACCTTACCCTGACACTTGTCGCAACCTTGTTAATTCTTATCCTAAAGAGACACATGTCCCACATCTAAAGGATCTTAAAAGGGGCACTTGTCCCCATCCAAAGCCATGCCACCCCTATAAATAGGGGGGTAGCCCCTTCCATCTCCCCATCTCTTCTCCTCCCTCCTTGCCCACGTTTTAGAGAGAGAGAGTGGAGAGAAAGAGAGAGGGAGGTAGAAAGGAAGAGGGGAAGGAAGAAAGAGAGGGAGAAAAGAAGAGAGAAAGGTTTAGAGTAGGAACGAGAGCTGTTTGGGGTTCCTCTCACGTGTAGGAGGAGGTTCTTCCTGCGTCCAAGGGAGAGCTTATGGCTTAAAGGCAAGTACATTGTTCTTTCTGCATGATTATTTTCCTATCGTGAATGACTTGTTTTCAAACACGTATTTTCCTACAAATTTAAGAAAATGCTACTAAGCCGTTATGCTTCCAAAATGACATAAGAACCTAAATGGACACCCAACCCCTGCCTAAATCTCATTTCTATAAGTCTCCCATGCTAAAATCGAACATGTTATGGACAATGCCACCTTAGGAGTCCATGCGTCCGAATCATACAAGCATCCGTATGAGGCGGACACAATTAAAAGATGCAACCTGAGGCAAATGGATAAATCCTGGGTACGGTTCTCTCGGTCCAGGTAGGACGGGTGGGTCCCCCTGCTGCACAGTAGAAGCGCCAATGGGCATTTGCCTTATCGCTGGTTGCACGTCATGTTAAACATCTTCATGTTGTGGTTTGGATGCATGTCCATTAAACAAGTGATAATATTCATGCTACGCCTATGCTGTGTATATATATACATATATATATATATATATATTTGATCTATGATCTTTTAACCATGCCATGTTATGCCATAATCTTTATGATACTCACGCCATGCTATGATGCCACGCTATGTTCTCATGCCATGATCTCTATGCCATGCCTCTATTATGCATGGAGGATAATGCTAATGGTCCTAATCCGTTATGGATTTTCGATTTAAATTCGAGTTAATTTCTTAATTATCTGAATAATATCACTCATGGAAGACGCCTTTTAGTTTCCTAATTTTCTACGCTTTCCTTCCCATATTTTGTTTCTATATTGGCTCTCTAATTAGACAAATGTCGTCGTTGATGGACGATGTGGTTTAAGTAGTTTCTTGATAAGCGTGATTTGGCCGAGCTAATCCAGTCTCTCATTTTGGAAGGGTTTCTAACTCCTTAGAAACTATCCATGGTTATCCGGGGTCCGGAGGAGAGTCTTTTGAAGGCCAAACTACTCTTAAACAAGCTTCTATATATACATGTACCTATTGGTCTTCAAGAGAGGTTGGTGATTGAAGGTTTTGAAGTCCATAGCAAGGTGAAAGGAGGCTCCTCTGCAGAAAACGTGGGAAGGCTTTGGAGCTTCTTCTTCTTCATATTCTTCATCCCTTTGAAGCTTTGAATATCCAAGGCTATGGAGGGGCCAATCTCTTTCTTCTTTTCCATCTAGATTTCATAGTTTTTCATCTAGTTTAGTTACTAGTTTTGATTAGATTTTCATTACATCACTTCATGTCTCACATACCCACATCATGTTCTTTTCATACCTATATGTGTTAAGGTTTAAAAGCATTAAAAGCAAGTAAGTTCTTTGTTTAGTTTATGTTTGGTTTGTTATCTAGAAGAGATACTACACTACCATAGCTCTATTCATCTTTTCCTTCTCTTTTGTTTGATTTGTTTTGCAAGATTTGGAGAGAAGGAAGGATTTGAGGAAAGCTTGAAGAAAGAAGAAAACTAACACAAACAACAGTAAAGAAGAAAAGGCTCTTCTTCTTTGGCCAACCAAAGGAGGAGAACAGAAGGAACCACAACTCTCTCTAATCCACAAAGTTAGTAAGCGATCAACTTTTCTTTGAAGCCCTCGATTTCGGGCGATCACACTTAGTTTTAATTTGATATGTTTATCATATGAACACATGATATGAATGAAAGCATGACATGATTTTGAGCACCACACCGGGTAGACATTGAAATCATCGTGAGTAGAGCTATAGAGAATAACGGCGGTAAAAAACCACACTAAAACTAAGATCCTACCTGTGAGTGAATTGGTCTTTAAAATTCATCTAAATCCAACAAGAAATTCCCAAAATAACGTAAACGTCCACTTGTTTGTTAATCTCTGTTATCCTAGATTAATTGAACAACAATGAGCAAGATAATTTGTTCGAGTACGAGGGAGATGCTCATGCCCCTCAAAATTATGATCCATCCTATTCAGAAGACGAGGGAGATGCTCATGCCCCTCGCAACCCCAATCAATTCCAAACTGGACAAGAGGAAGATGCTTATGCCCCTCAAGGTCATATCCGTTTCACTTATGGTCAGTACAATCCCAATATTGATGATCATTCTCACATTCACGTCATTTCCAATCCTGCCTTTGTAGAAGCTCAAGATCAAGCTAAGACTTCATCCACACATCCTCCTGATCTAGTCACTATTCTGGGAGCTCTGGCTACCATATGTTCTTTTGAACCGAACACCCTGGTTCCTCCTGTTATGCATCAAGTCTCCACTCAGGCCATGGAAGGCCTTCGAATTTCTACTCCTCGGCCCATGGGCCCTCAGTAGTCTAGCTCTCGGTACTCGGTCAGACTGCCAACTCCCACTTATCAGAATGCCTTCGGGCACAACGAAAATGCTACCGATTCACAACCTTACTGTCCTTTTTGCTCTAGTTATTCTAGGAGGCAGACATTCTAGGCAGCACCACCTCAGGCAACTGATTATGTTACTCAAGCCTTGTTTATCAAGATCAATCAGATGGACAAGCAGTTCAAAAATTTTAAAAGGATGATGGACAATAAAGCTGCTCCTGAGGTCTCTATCCCAACTCTGCCAGTCTTCCACCTCTTACCCTCTGAAATGCCAGTTTACGTCATGTATAATGACTCGGGTAACCCATTTATTCATTTTAAGGAATTCCTGTATGAATCCTCATTCTGGTAGAATGATAAAAGATCAATGGCTTTCTTGTTTAGAAGGTCGCTGGATGGGTCGGCATTGGAATGATATTTCTCACTGGACCCTACTGATGTTGAAGATTTTAATATAGTGTCCAAGAAGTTTCTGCAGAGATATAAGGATAGGGTTGCTTCCTCACTCTCTATTGCAAATCTAGTAGCTGAGAAAATGAAGCCCGATGAGGATTTTGTAGCTTTTGCAGATAGATGGCGAGCTATGGCAGAGAAGGTAAAAGATCACCTGTCGAAGTCAGAACAGGTGAAGATTATGATAGCAAATGTCATGCCACAATATAAGTTGGTATTGACCCTGAATAACCTGACCAACATGGTTGATCTACATGAAAGGGTGCGCTATGCCCAGAATGCCTTCAAGGATTCCACGTTCTCTAGCGTGTTCGATCCTCATAGACCCAGCCGGCCTCCGCCAAGGAAGCCTAATGTTCCCACCTCTTCCACAACATGTCCCACTACTGAAGGTACTCTATCCCATGAGCAAATCAGTACAACGAACAACCAAGCTCAATTCATGAGAAACCAGCCGTCACAGTGCAGTGGGCAGAGACCACAGAACCAACAAGGCTTAGGCCACCTCAACAACCTCAGCAACCAATCAACGGTCAAGCCCGCCAGCAGTCGGGTTATAATCAAGTTCCACCACCTTCTGATTATGCTCAACAGAGGAAACCGCCATGTCCAAGAAGAGTATCATACCTACCATTGCTAGAGTCACTCTTTGACATATTTAACGCTCTCATGGCAGCTAACGCTTTTGTTGGGATCCGGGCGGGACGCGAAGAACGCAGCGGAAACGAAGAACAAAAATTTATCCCGCCCGATGCCCGCTGATCTGATTCGGAACGAAAAACGCAAACCGAAAAATCGGGTTGGAATCTGATTACCGTGTGCGGCTTCGAATCCGCTTCCATTTCGGTTCTGTCGAGGAGATGCCGCAAGCCGCACAAGCGTCCGGCCTCCAGCGGTATCCACGCGATCCTCCGCGGTGGTTCATCCTCGATCCCTCGTCCGTTTCAGCTCGCTCGCTGAAGATCCGTCACCGCAACGATTGCGGAAATCCCACCGACGGGAATTCCCGACTTTCGGGAATCACACGCGGCGGAGACAGAAGCTGTTCTGGCGCACCGAACGGGACGCCCAGAGGAGGAGAGAGAAAGGGGGGATGACAGCCAGCAAGGGAAATCCTGGAGCTTGGCCCAGGGTTTCTCAACAACGTGTATATATATTAAGTCGGCACGACTTTTCACAAAAGTCTCCGAGTTAATATAAATCCCACTTATGTACCACCGACTAAGAATCTTATTGCGTGTGACCCTCTAGGCCCATTTACCAATCCGATTTTCAGCCCGTTAAGTCCAATAACTAGTTATTGACTTAAAGTAATTAATTAATATCTATATATTAACTAATTACTCAACTGAATTGACATCGCATGTGAATTCGGTCGGACTTCTAATCAAGTTGGGTGCCAAGCAACACTGTATGATCCCGGAAGGCAATGGGGTTCAGCAACCCGCTCATAGAACCTGTCCGTCTACAGTTACCACGTGGCTATAATCCTTCGTTCGCACAATGCTCTCGAGTTAACCTAGGATATGGTCAACTGTCAAACCCTAGAGTGTCAACTCACTTGAATCAGACTCCGCTTTACAATATCCGAAAACTACTTTTCTGATATT
The DNA here is from genome assembly GCA_030544215.1 of Zantedeschia hybrid cultivar. Taxonomy (NCBI): domain Eukaryota; kingdom Viridiplantae; phylum Streptophyta; class Magnoliopsida; order Alismatales; family Araceae; genus Zantedeschia; species Zantedeschia hybrid cultivar. Next base: position 37,838,086 of record JARZZO010000012.1, on the reverse strand, counting down.
GTTTCTGCTCTGGCCAGAGACTCCTGCGGATCTACTCTAGAGCATTCTCTCTCCAGTTACTTGAGAGCGAACGATCCTCTATTGAACACACAATCACCTTCGAAGGTTTTCCGCTGGACCCGATCCTTGACTATTTGAGATCCCGTGGATAGGGATTCGTAGGTCAAGGTCAAAGTCCAAAAGTCCACCGACAAGGTGTCTTTGGTGTCTCAAGTCCAAGGATCAACCACGCTACTGTGACGATGAATCAAGCCGATTGACAGTCAGGTAGATTACCATTCGGCGATTCATGTCGGATCAGTTCAGTGAACTCATTCTCCAATGAGCACCTACAGGTTTACTATTGTGTCTCCACACTAGTAACTAACGAGATCAGTTATCCTCATCATATGAGCTGGAATAACCTGTACTAGTCTAGCCGGATGTTTGATGTCCTTCTCAAACATACTACGACTAGGAACAATTGAGAATATGTGTTTATAAGTCATCAGTCTCATTATTATGATCTCATCATAATCTGATGACTATTGTACATATTCATGGACTTCATTATGCGCAAATATAAATATACCAATCTACATAATGAATTTAATGCCATTTATTAGTGAACCAGATTGAAATAGGTGCCTTATGATTGGCTTAGAGGACACCTATATCCATCAATCTCCCACTTGGACTCAAGCCAATCACTTTTGCATTTGATCTCCATCAAATCTAGGTGATGCTCACAGAAAGTTTGTGACTACGACTTGGTCAAGGATCTACTAAATGGAATATTTTCCATTACGTTATTTCCTATTTATCCTTTGTCTTTGAACCTGTAAAAGAACTCAGAATGTTCTGCAACTTCTGAAGAGACCATAGCTCGATCACATAATCTATTGCTCCCACTGTTGTCCTACAACGATAGGATGGTATCAGAGACCCTTTTAGAACTATTTCTAGTTCAGGGATGAACCTTTTCATCCATACTGTTCCAATAACAGTATCACTTATCTATGTCGTCACCTTAATATCGAGTTCTGGATTGGAACCATTCCAATCCATTCCTTTCTACTAGAAGGTTGAATCCATTATTTGACTTGAAATTTGAGTAAGTGTGACCTCATAGTTTCAAATCATTCTTTCCATATACGTGAATACATCCTTAGCACTTCTCAAATGTTTAATGATGCATTTCACTCATGCATCCTTTAAGGAACCTTTTCTTTAAAGGAATAAATTTCATATCTCAACAATTGAGATTTGTTATGAAATTTATACCAAACATTTTGACATACAGGTCAATATAATATCCCCACCAATCTATCTTAATAGATTCGTATTTTCAATACGTGGGATATTATAACTAAATCCATTATGGAGGAAAACATGGTTAACGATGCTTTCACTAATAGTAACATCCTGAAGTCATTCTTAATGACTTTGATATTATTATCATAAAGCATTACTAAAGCAATTGTACTCCCACTGTCCTTTCTGAACACACACAATCCGTGATCATTCTTAACGATCACATAATATTTGACCATTTAAGTCAAAACTATTATTATAACTTAGGAAGCTTCAGTTTGATTCAAAATAGTTTTGAGATCATAACTTGCTTCCTGGACATTCTAAAAACTTTAAAGGTGTATCATATACATCTTTATCTCAATCATATTGAATGGATGCTTTTAATATCCAACTGTCATCAGTCTCATGATAGGCAGTATTGACAAGTAGAACTTATCAATCTCAAAGTTGTAATGACAGAGAGCATCATTATCATAGATTTCAGATCATAATCTATTTTGAGGTCTCCTCATCTTGCTAAATTAGATATGTCAAACATATCCTTTTAGTCACTGAGAGAATACCAAAAATCTATGAAGCTCTCTGATGTGTGTCATGAGTGGTTCCAAACAACTAAAGATTATCTAATAATCTTATGTTAACTTGTGAATCTAGAACATCTTCTAATTTTATCAGCTCCCACTGTCTTCTTTGAAGACATATTCATCTTCACAGAAGACAACTTTCAGGACGACAATTATTTCATTATCGTCTGGCCAATAACTGCAATGTCCAAACTCTTTAGACATTTACAAATTCACATCGCGATAATACCTGACTTTTAAATCAGGTTTGTTCATAATTCACATCTCATATGAATTATTTGGTTTCCATATCTTATATGGACACACACTGACTTACTTGGAACCATCTTTAAAGTATGGACATCTAATGTTCATACTCATGCTCAAAAGGACAAGAATTAGGCAAATCTTATTATGTATTGTACCATATCTTAATAAGGTGCAATTCCTCATTCTATCATATTGCTATGATGCATAGTGAGGATCAATCGAGCGAGGATACAATTATCCTCTTAATGATTTATGTGAATCATATACCTAAGTATTAATTTCTTTGATCAAATCAAAAATTCTAATACTTCATATTGATCTTATATCTTAATCTTTCAGATATATTCGTCTTATACTTCAGTAAGTACATGCAGTCGAATCATTCCAAGAGTGAATTATAAGGTAAGTCAATAGTAGTGATTATCTTTGGCCTTTGAACTGTTTACATCAATATGCATTAGCATCAATAATTTCTTATTATACAACCCTATGTACAATACCATAGATAATCAGGAGTCACACAGTTCATTTCTATAGAAGACTAGTGAACATTTATCACATGAAATGTCTCTTCAAGAATCTATAGTACATTGACTGATTCGAACAACTATTATTCTTTTCAATCAATGTTATTCTTGATTTCTTATGCAACTAAATAACAGTTATTCAGTTTCATATTTGACTCCTATAAATACATAAAGATTTACTGTCTAACAGTGATCAATGAATATCATGAACAATAGTTGAGTCTAACTTAACACTTGCATTTTCTCGATTTCCTTTTACTTGTCTAAGTCTGCATACTATCGCAGTTCTGAGAATCATTTCCAATATCTCATATTGGATACGCTAATTCTCTAATAGACATGCAAAAGACGATAATAAGAATATATGAAACTTCTTTCAAGTTCCATATTCTTTTTGTCTTTACCAATATCCTTATATTGGTTGCAGTGGGAGAACTGCTACTTCTCTATCTCAGTTGACTTTTCTTTATCCTTTTTTAGGTGTGGGTTCGACCGTTTAAAATCTTACCACTTGCCTTTCTCAAAGGCACATCATAAATATCTCTTCATCTTGGTCTATCCAAATAAGAGATTTCATGATAATCATTGCCTTTCATTAAGGCATACCATGAGTACCTCTTCACCTTGGTCTATCCAAGTAAGAGGATTCATGATATCTGATTAGGATAGTGACTTTTACTTGGCCCTGAAGACATTCTTCAGAGTTTTCTAGTCAGTGTGAGCATGTGAAGTAATGGCATCCAATATGCCAACTTCTTGAATAGACGACATTTTAGTGAATCGAAGGAAATAACGTGATTTAAGCAGATAGTTCTGATAATTCAATTATGGTCTTTTATCTTGAATTATTTCCCACTATTTTTCGACGGACTGTATAACCTTCTGGTATATAGAATGGAAGACTCCGACGGTCTCCTAGTGAGGATCAGAATCTCTAAGAATCACAGTATGACCTCGGGTAAACACATAGTATCATACCATTATCTTAGAGCAACCATCTCATGGTAATTGCAACTCCTTGCAATATCCGATCTTATTTCGGCTTCCAGGTCTTTAATGGTTTCGGGTAAACACAGTAGACCATTATACCTGGTCTAAGATTTACCATCAATACGCGATAGAGTAGAGTAAGAATGCAGCTCTCGGGTAAACGCGATGATAGCTACACCGTTCCTCTATTCCAATCTCAAGGCATCATAATGCCATAGTTAATAGTCCTTTCATCAAATGGTGGCAGATCTCGAGTAAACACGTAGTATCTGTCATCACTGAATCAAGTTCTAAGAACTATATTGATGGAGAGTCACGCGGTATATTCTCAATGACTCACGCTCCGGCTTAGACTTTATGTTGAAGGTTTTGTTTATATTAAGTTGGTCTCATCCTAGGTGATAGTTTATAAATATATCGTATATATTTAACTATACCTAGATATTAGCAATCGATTCATAATCAATAACTAAAAGCATGCATCATCCATATATGTTCATTATGTGGTCATGGACAGCACGGTGATTAACTGGAGCCAAACAATTAATCATCAAAACTATATAACAGTTATATAATCTAAACATGCAAACACATAGCCACTAGTGATCTCATCTCCTGTCGCCTTCCTGGTTGCACTTGTGGATCATCCTCGCCTCTCCTCGGTCGGCGCGATCAATTACAAATATTATTAATTTTTGAAATAATTTCAAATACAAATAAATTGTAAGAGAAAGCCTTATGGCCGAGTACAATATCAGAGAGAGATAGAATTACAATGGAATGGGAGAGAGGGAGGCACACAAGCCTCATTAATTAACACTTAATTAATGAACATTCACATTCCAGAAAAATCCACAAAATCACACACCATCACATTATATGAAATTTAACTAAGTGCATGTCCATGACCACCACAAATTTTAACCATCCACACATGATAAAGCACATCACATGAAGGCTAAAATTTTGAAAATATAATAATTTTGGCTTTCTTAAAACCTGGATACCAATCAAAATTGGATAATTTGAGTTTTCGAAAATCTCATTTTCTAATATGCAATAAATCTAATTTAAAGCATTAAACACATCAACATGTGCATACAAAGCTAAAATTAAAATTCTAAAATATTCCATGCATAATTTAGAACAATTCTAAATTAATTAATCTAAAACTTAGATTAATATTAAATCACATTAATAACAATTATTAATGCGAAACAATCTAACATTTAGATAGAATTAAAAATTCCTAAATAACATTTATAAAAGAATTTTCAACTCATATTGTTAACCCCTTAACAACTCCTTGTTAAAACCCCTTAATTAAATAATATTTCTCAATAACCATTATTAAGAAATAATAATTAGAACATTTCTAATTAAAATAGTCTAACATCTTAGACTTAATTTAATCCTTTTAATAACTTTTATTAAAAGATTAATTATTAAGTAGATTAGATCTTCAAAATTTAATTAAGGGACCCTTGAGAATATTAATTAGCTTAATAACTATTAGCAAGCAATAATTAATCCTTAATAACTTTTATTAAGGTTAATTCTCAAGAAATAATTAACTCTTTAATAACTATTATTAAAAGTTAATAAAACACTTAATAACTTTTATTAAGTGTCCCTTAATCAAATACTTAATTTTATAACAACAATTGCTAAGAAATTAAAATAATCTAATCAATTGACTAAAATTAATTAACAACATTTGATAATTAAAATTTAAGTTACTACTTAATAATTAAACAACAACTCTTGTTGATACAATTTTAAGATCAAATCTTAAACATAAATTAACAACAATTGTTAATTAAAATTAAAAATATTATCTTAATTATTAATGACAACAATTGTCAATTAATAATTAAGATTCCATTTTAAATAAATAACAACATTTGTTATATGTATTGAAGATCATATCTTAAATATAAACCCCTTTAATTAACTAATTAAAAATTATTTATAATTAAGATCATATCTTAATTATAACTCATTTGATTAATTAATTAAAATCAAATAATAATAAGATCCTATCTTATTTAGTTAAAAACAATTAGCTATTAAGATCACATCTTAATTAAACCCCACAAAAGGTTTGATTAAATTAATAATCCATAATTAAGATCATATCTTAATTATCTCCCCCTTTTTTAACTCAAAATAATTAATTTAATGTTTAAAACAATTTTAAACATTATTAATATCAATTTCAAGTTAAATAGGATGGGTTTTTTAATTAAATAAGGGGTTTATGGGGTTAATTGGGCCAAAATTGGCTTAAATGGGCCTAAATAGGGCTTATTGAGCCCCCCTGGCTCGAGCCAGTGCAGCCAGGGCTGAACCTGGCTCGTTTGGCTCGAGCCAGGGGGTACCTGGCTCTGGCCAGATGGCCCTGGGCTCAGCCAGGACCCAGCCCCTGGTCCGGCCCTGGCTCGAGCCAGGCTGGGGCCCTGGCTCGGGCGACCTGGCCGAGCCAGGTCCGGCGCCTGGGCCAGGCCCAGGCCGCCCGGCCGAACCGGCTCGGACCGGCTCGAGGCCGGCCGGTCCAGGCCCACCTGCAGCAGTTTGACCAGGCTGGTTTTTAGGGTTTTTGGCCCTGTTTGAAGCCTGTTTTGGGCGGCGCCACCGCCACCGCCGGCCGCGAGGGTGGCCATAAATTGCAGAGGGATGTCACCACTTCCATTTTCCCTTCCGGTGGTGGCCGGCCGGCGACTCCTTCGCCGCCGGTGAACCTCCAAAGTTGGAGATTTGTGCAGTTTCGCAGATTTCAACTTTTTCCACAATCCTTTTCAACTCTTGAAAATTATGGGAAGAAAAGTTCCACCGGCCGCCATGGAAATTTTCCGGGGATGGCGAGGGGTAGCTGGTCATACCAGCAAACCCACAAAGATGGTCCAACCATCATTAATCCCCTTTTGAAGCCCACAAATCCGGTTCTTCATCAACATGAAGAACGCGATGAAACCCTCAAAAATTCTCGTTTTTCGCACAGAAAAATTATATTCGATATTATAAGTTCATCCCATGAACAATATCTATGAGGAAAAATGAATTTATGTATGAAATAATTTAGAATAATAATTTTATTGTTCCGAAGTAGATCAGAGCGGAACCTGGCTCTGATACCACTGTTGGGATCCGGGCAGGACGCGAAGAACGCAGCGGAAACGAAGAACAAAAATTTATCCCGCCTGATGCCCTCTGATCCGATTCGGAACGAAAAACGCAAACCGAAAAATTGGGTTGGAATCTGATTACCGTGCGCGGATTCGAATCCGCTTCCGTTTCGGTTCCGTCGAGGCGATGCCGCAAGCCGCACAAGCGTCCGGCCTCCAGCGGTATCCACGCGATCCTCCGTAGTGGTTCATCCTCGATCCCTCGTCCGTTTCAGCTCACTCGCTGAAGATCCGTCACCGCAACGATTGTGGAAATCTCGCCGACGGGAATTCCCGACTTTCGGGAATCACACGTGGCGGAGACGGAAGCCGTTCTGCCGCGCCGAACGGGACGCCCAGAGGAGGAGAAAGAAAGGGGGGATGACGGCCAGCAAGGGAAATCCTGGAGCTTGGCCCAGGGTTTCTCAACAGCGTGTATATATATTAAGTCGGCGCGACTTTTCACAAAAGTCCCCGAGTTAATATAAATCCCACTTATGTACCCCCGATTGAGAATCTTATTGCGTGTGACCCTCTAGGCCCATTTACCAGTCCGGTTTTCAGCCCGTTAAGTCCAATAATTAGTTATTGACTTAAAATAATTAATTAATATCTATATATTAACTAATTACTCAACCGAATTGACATCGCATGTAAATTCGGTCAGACTTCTGATCAAGTTGGGTGCCAAGCAACACCGCATGATCCTGGAAGGCAATGGGGTTCAGCAACCCACTCATGGAACCTATCCGTCCACAGTTACCACATGGCTATAATCCTTCGTTCGCACAATGCTCTCGAGTTAACCTAGGATATGGTCAACTGTCAAACCCTAGAGTGTCAACTCACTTGAATCAGACTCCGCTTTACAATATCCGAAAACCACTTTTCTGATATTGTTTCTGCTCTGGCCAGAGACTCCTGCGGATCTACTCTAGAGCATTCTCTCTCCAGTTACCTGAGAGCGAACGATCCTCTATTGAACACACAATCACCTTCGAAGGTCTTCCGCTGGACCCGATCCTTGACTATTTGAGATCCCGTAGATAGGGATTTGTAGGTCAAGGTCAAAGTCCAGAAGTCCACCGACAAGGTGTCTTTAGTTTCTCAAGTCCAAGGATCAACCACGCTACTGTGACGATGAATCAAGCCGATTGACAGTCAGGTAAATTATCATTCGGCGATTCATGTCGGATCAGTTCAGTGAACTCATTCTCCAATGAGCACCTACAGGTTTACCATTGTGTCTCCACACTAGTAACTAACGAGATCCATTACCCTCATCATATGAGCTGGAATAACCTGTACTAGTGTAACCGGATGTTTGATGTCCTTCTCAAACATCCTACGACTAGGAACAATTGAGAATATAAGTTTATAAGTCATCAGTCTCATTATTATGATCTCATCATAATCTGATGACTATTGCACATATTTATGGACTTCATTATGCGCAAATATAAATATGCCAATCTACATAATGAATTTAATGCCATTTATTAGTGAACCAGATTGAAATAGGTGCCTTATGATTGGCTTAGAGGACACCTACATCCATCAGCTTTGTCACTGCCTAAGGAAAGGACCATCTGGCCGCAGAATGTCGACACGTCCCATTATTGTGTATTCTACCGTCAGCCTGGACACACTGTAGATATTTGTTTCCAATTTAGGGACTATATTCTTGATTTGAATGATCATGGAGGCATTGACTGGGAAGAGATGCGGAAGCACATTACCGCTCTGAAGGCAAAGAGACCCCAGCAATAACAACAACCATAGCAATAACATAGAGCGCCTACCCAACAGGCGGCACCTCCACCAAGTATGGGAATATTGCAAAATCCGCTCTCGAAGCATTCGAACTAGATATCCCTAATCGTCACTGACAGTCAATATGAGGCAAATAGGGGACAATAGTGGAGGGTAAAAGAATCCTCATCCATATACTCCACAGTCCACAGCTAGAATGCTGTCATACAACCACCATGCCGCATCATACGCATTCCTAAACCTTCACCCGTTCCACCACAACCCATACCTACTACCCCCACTCCACCACCTACCATCCTTAAACCCATATCCACCACATCAATGCCTCTACCACCATCAGCAAACAACCCGTCATTCGCCCATGAACCAATCATGCGATCCAAACCATTGTTACACATCCCTTTCCCCATGCCATCACCAAGCTACCATAACACCGTACAACCCACTAAACCTCTATTCCACATCGCGCAATCATCACCCACTACCCCAAACCAACCACTTATGCCATCCAAACTACTCATTAACCCGGCAGTCGTCAAAATATCATCGTCACCCTCCATTGTTGAGCCGCAACCTCTGATGCTTCGGAGCTGCAGGATCTTCAACAAAGTATTCCCCTAGTCTTCAGTTCAAGATGACCCATCATAGCCGACTGAAGAAGTACAGAATGAAGAGAGTGTGTCACGCACTCAGTATGACCTACTGAAGCATTTGGACAAGACTTCTGTATGCATCTCCATGTTGGAACTGATTAAAAGGTCTAAAACCCACTAAGAGGCCTCGATGGAATATCTATAGAGAGTTATGGTCAATGAAGATGTACTAGTTGAGAAGATTACTGCACTATTGGCACCACAGGGCGAACAACCATTCATAGCTTTCCATTCATCTGAACTTGCACCCTTGGCAATGTAGGGTATGGCCTTGAGCATTACTATCAATATCTGCAAGAAAGTTGTAGACACTTGTTTGTTGGACATTGGAGCTTCAATCAATGTGTTACCGTTAAGAACTCTGGAGCTCTGTGGTGTGCCAAAGGAGAAATGGCTGCCATCACCCATCTTTGTCACAGCCTATGACAATTCCACTCGATCCCCACTAGGCATGGTCTACTTGAAAGAAGAACTAGGCTCGGTCTGTCATCTCGACGTCGAATTCCACATTTTCGAAATAGACCCTTCATTGAAAGGCATTCTTGTCTGTCCTTACCTCAAATAGCTTGAGGCAATTCCATCGACCAATTTGTGCCTCAAATTCCCTTATAAGGGGCGTATTGTCAAGGTGACAAGTATGCCTATCCTCGTTTCTACTCACTCTTTGAATAGGAATCTGCTTCCCAATCCTTCACCGCTCAAAAACTTATTCTATCTCTACTACAAACTTATCTTCCTTCAGCAGATCCGCTGAAGTCTACCTTACCCACTACTCCTATCAGTGCTATAAAGCGGGGGAAGTACATGAGTACCCTAGGATAGAGCATAATAACGAAAATTGGATATCAACCTGAGAAAGGTTTGGGCACACAGTTGCAAGGAAGAACTAAACCAGTCAGAGACGATAGGATGGTACCAGGAAATGGTCTGGGATATAGACAAGAAAAAGTGAGACATAACATAGTACAAGGAAAGTGAAGATGGTCATAAAGTGTAGAAGACCATGGTGACCTCATGTAAAAAAAATTGGGACCCGCTAACCTGGACTTCATCTACTCACTTTGTCAAGGGCCCCGTAATCTAGCATAATAATGACAATACTATGGTGATCACCTCCCATTTTGACTTGCATGATATCTATAGGAGAGAGTTGGCAAGGCACTTTACATCACTCCTGACATATCAATCCTTGGAGGCTCTGCGACCTATAAAAAAGAGAAAGTTCCATGACCCCGAGTGCGAGTGGTACAGGTAGTTTGACACATGGGACTTATACATAGCTCTAAACAGGTTGTTCCTGGACCCATCTGAACCAAGATGGCCACCTCTAAAAGAAGAACTGTGTAAGGACCCACAAGATTTATAGTCATGTACCAACATGTACATAATTATGAATAGGGGCATATTCCTAAATACTGAAAAAGTATAAACGCAATTTCGAAAAGTTCATATCTTATGATGCAATAGATGATTATCATATGGTCTTAAGTATAATTTGTGAGGCTTCTAGTAGTATCCGCTGAAAAAAAGTTAAATTCGGGGATGAAGTGCTGAAAAAGGATATAAAGCCAATTATAAAAGATACATAAACTTAAATGTAAAAGTGCTAACGGATACTGGTAAAGGATAATGGTAAGGTTTCTTGACCCCCAAGATACCACCTCACTATGCCACTTGTCTCCATCCAAGCAACCCTTATCCCTTTAGGACACATGTCCCAAATCCAAGAGAGGCTTTAAGGGACACTTGTCCCCATCCTAGGCCATGACCACCCCTATAAATAGGGGGGTAACCCCTCTCATTCTTCCCATTCCTCCCCTTCCTCCTTGCCCACGTTTAGAGAGAGAAAGAGAGAAATAGAGGTAGAAAGGAAGAAAGAGAGGAAGAAAGGAAGAGAGAAAGATTTAGAGCTAGAACGGGAGCCGATCGGGGTTCTTCGCACGTGTAGGAGGAGAAGGTTCCTGCTGTGTCCAAGAGAGCTTTTGATTTAAAGGCAAGTACATGATTCAGTCTCCATAGTTATTTTCCTATCGCAAATGCCCTGTTTTCAAAACATGTATTTTCCTACAAGTTTAAGTAGATGCTACTAAGCTGTTATGTTACCCAAATGACATAAGAGCCTAAATGGACTCCCAATCCATGCCTAAATCCATGCCTAAGTCCCATACTATGAGTCTCACATGTTAAAATTGAACATGCTTACGGACAGTGCCACTTTAGGAGTCCATGCATCCGAATCATACAAGCATCCTTGTAAGGCGGACATTAAGTAAAAGACGCAACCTGAGGCAAGCGGGTAAATCCTGGGAACGATTCTTCTGGTCTAGGTGGGATGGGTGGTTCCCCCCGCTACGCAGTAGAAGTGCCAGTGGGCATTTGACTTACTGCTGGCTGCATGTCATGACAACCTCCTCATGTTTTGGTTTGGATGTGTGTCCGATAAATAAGTGGAAAGATTCATGCAATTTGTATGCTATATTTATTTACGACTTCATGCTATTCTATGATCTTTTAACCATGCCATGATGCTATGACATGTCCCTATTATACTTATATCCATGCTATGCCATGATGTTGTGCCATAATCAAATCAAGTCACACCTTGATGCCATACCATGCTACACCATGATCTTTGACCATGCCATAATTTGTCATGATTCCTATGTTAGCTGAAGTTTGCTAGGGTATGTTCTATCATGACATGATTATGTGGTAATATCATGTTGTCTTTTTACGTTTATATATATGATAAGCCATGTAGTGGTATCATGTGCTTGATAAGTTGGTAAACTCACCCACATTATTTAACCCCCTTTCAGGAGTGGACTTTCCTGGGACAACCGAGGAATCTCTACGATCTTAGTTTTACTTAAGCAAAGCTTGTTTTTGAAACTCCAATCCTTATGTAACTTACAAGTTGTGCCCCTGGACTTGATTTGCTGCATTGCATTGTATATGACATCAATATAAGGAAATTTTGTGACTCATGATCAATTGTTTATTTATTTACATGCAAAGTGCTCAACCTTAACTACAAAACATATTCACGTTGTTAACGGGTCCCTTCGGTTCGTATTAAACCGGTATGACTGAACCGGCCGACAGGGGGTCATTATAGTTTGTGGTATCAGAGCAAGCTTAAGGATGAGCACTAAAAGCATGTACAACAAGTCCAAGAGTGGTAGAACTAGGTGGCCAGACTAAGTTAAACTCAGACTAACCTATGACACTATAGGTTATGGCGACTAACGGACAAGGAAGGATGCCTAGGGACGGAAGGGTAAGTCTAGAGCCCAGAATACTACACTTGTTCCTTCACCATCATCCCTAGATATGGGAGCCATTGTGCAGATTTTTCAAGGATTTCTCCGTGAACAACAGCAGAGCTTTGTAGATCAGGGAGGCTAGGAAGGAGCCATCGCTATGGAGTGATTTATGAAGATGGGGCCTCCTACTTTTAAGGGGGAGAGCGACCCCCTGATTGCCAAAAGTTGGATACGGGAGATCGAAAATATCTTTCGTGCCATCCGTTGCTCAGAAACTGATAAAGTAAATCTGGGAAGTTACATGCTACAGGATAGGGTAGACACATGGTGATCTTCTACCCTCCACACAAAGTTTCCTGGAAGAGAAGGAGAGGTAACGTGGGAAGAATTTTTGACAGCCTTCAAGGCAAAGTTCTTTCTACAACATATTCAAGATAAAATGATGCAGGAGTTCTTGTCCCTGACCCAAGGCACGATGTCAATTATGGAATATGAAGCTAATTTTCTATGTTGGCAAAATTCTCACCTCATATGTGCCTTGATGGACGGTGGAAACTTCAAAATTTTCTGATGGGGCTGAAACCCATATTACGCACTAAGCTGGTCGTGCACAAATTTAGCTCCATGGAAGTGGTGGTTGAGGCCGTGTGCAGGCAAGAAGCCGAGCATGAGATTTATTTAGAAGAAAGTAAGGCAAATCCTAAGAGGCACGCATCTTCCTCTATGTAGAGACAAGCATCTTCATTTGTGCCCAAGAAGAGGAAGACTGAACCTCCGAAAATGCCATTAATGGCTTCTAGATTTGCTCGAGTTCCCTCTTATCCTCTATGTCAGAAATGTGGAAAAAGATATGAAGGTATTGAATGTCTGTGGGGATCCAGTCGATGTTTTGGTTGTGGGGAGACCGGATATATTATGAAGGACTGTCCCAAGATTAGAACCACTCCTATGCCAGCACCAGCACCAGCACAGCAAATAGTTCCCACCAAATCATGAACGCCAACTCGTGTTTTGCCTTGACTCGGGAAGATATGAGGGCTGTTGAGAATGTCACTAAAGGTATGGTTCTTATAGCCGATACTTATGCTCGAGTTCTTTTTGATATTGGTACTACGCATTCCTTCATTTCAAAAGAATTCATATAGTCATTACCTGATAAGATAGATCGAGTTGAAACTCTAGTCCTTATGACTGTTTTCACACATGGAGGACTCTAATCCCAAAAGTGCATTACCTCTCTTAAAGTAGAGATCAAAGGTAGGCGACTCTCCACGATTACATGTGCTTAAGATGAATGACTTTGATGTCATTTTAGGGATGGATTGGCTAGAACAACACCACGCTATGCCTGATTTTCGAAGAAAAAATATTCTTTTTACAATTCCTAGAGAAGAAGAGTTCTCTCTTAAACTCCCCAAACTTGGAAAACAAATCATCTCAGCACCTAAAGTACGACGCTACATTGACAAAGGTTGTTCAGCTTATTTAATTAGTGTATTATCTATCCCAAAAGAAAAAGAAGCCCTCTCTATTTCTGACATTGAAGTATTAACAGAATATCTAGATGTCTTTCCAGAGGAATTGCTAGGCCTGCCGCCAGTAAGGGAGATCAAATTCTCAATTGAGCTGCTCTAAGGCACAGTGCCCATCTCTAAGATTCCCTATCGTATGGCACATGCTGAGCTGGCAGAATTAAAGAAGCAGCTTCAAGAATTATTAGATAAAGGAATTATTCATCCAAGTGTGTCTCCAAAGCGTGCTTCTATTTTATTTGTTAGAAAGAATGACGGATCTTTGCGACTCTGTGTAGATTATCGGAAGTTGAATCAAGTTATTATCAAAAATCGGTATCCTCTGCCGAGAATTAACGATCTATTTGATCAATTACAAGGTGCTACAGTATTTTCAAAGATAGATGTTCGATCAGGATATCATCAAACAAGGATTAAAGAATAAGATATTCCCAACACAACATTTCGAACTAGGTATGGGCACTATGAATTTCTAGTCATGCTTTGGTTTAACCAATGCCCCTGTAACTTTTATGGATTTAATGAACTGGGTATTCAAACCTTACTTGGATCATTTTGTAGCAGTATTTATAGATGATGTCCTGATCTATTCTCTTACTGAGGAAGCACATAAGGAACACCTAAAAATTATTTTGGAAACTCACAAACTAATGCCAAATTCAGCAAGTGTCTGTGTTGGTTACAACAAATTCAATTCCTTGGCCATATTATTTCAAAAGAAGGAGGTTGTTGATCCATCAAAGATTCAAGCTATACTTAATTGGGAAGCACCCAAGACTCCAACTGAATTTCGGAGTTTTCTAGGCCTAGCTGGATACTATCGACGCTTTATAAAAGGGTTTGCTACTCTAGCATCCCCTCTTACTAAGCTAACCCGGAAAGGGGTAAGATTTTTGTGGACAGAAGAATGTAAAAGGAGTTTCCAAGAGCTAAAGAAAAGATTAACTACAGCTCCAGTCCTTGCCCTGCCTAGTGCAATTGAAGGTTTTGTCATCTATACTGATGCCTCAAGACAAGGGGTTATGTGCTCATGCAGCATGGTAAGGTAATTGCTTATACATCCCGTCAACTAAAGGATCATGAGCTAAATTATCCCACCCATGATCTTGAATTAGCAGTAGTAGTTCATGCACTCAAAATATGGAGGCGTTATTTATATGGAGTGCAATTTCAAGTCTTCACAGACCATCAAAGCCTTAAATGTATTCTCTCAGAAGGAGCTCAATCTTAAACAAAGGCGTTGGATAGAATTTTTAAAAGACTACGATTTTGAATTGAATTAGCACCCAAGCAAGCAAATATAGTTGCCGACGCTCTCAGGAAGAAGCGGCTGATGATGATCAGAGATTGGATGATGATTGAGAAAGTTATTGCCTCCCTATCTCAGTTATCCATCCAATCTACCATTGTGGAAAAGATTTTTGAAGCTCAACAAACTGACCCTAAGTTACAGGAACTGACTGTAAGCCTGGATTTAAAACAAATGACGTGGAGTGATATATTTCCAAGGTAGATTATGTGTCCCAGCGGACCAAGAATTAAGAAAGGAACTTTTGACCGAAGCTCATAGGTCAAAGTTCATTATTCATCCTAAAAGTACCAAGATGTACCAAGATATGAAGCATACCTTCTAGTGGTCAGGTATGAAGAAAGATATTGTAGATTTTGTTTCTAAATGTCTTGTCTGTCAGCAGGTTAAAGCAGAATATCAGAGACCTTCTAGACTACTTCAAAGGATAGAAATTTCAGAGTGGAAATGGGAGCATATCACTATGGACTTTATCGTGGATCTTCCCCGATCAGCACGTGGACATGATGCCATCTGGGTAATCGTAGATAGATTTATAAAATCTGCCCATTTCTTGCTAATTAAAATTTCGCAATCAGTAGAAAGTTTGAACAAGTCATACATCGACAATATCATTAAGCTACACAGGATTCCCAAGTCAATTATCGTTGATAGAGACTCTAGATTTACCTCTAGAATATGGAAGAGTCTCTAGGAAGCTTTAGGTACTCGATTAAAATTCAGTACTGCCTTTCATCTTTAGACTGACAGTAAGTCAAAAAGAACTATCTAGACACTGGAAGATATGCTTAGAGCATGCAATCTAGATTAGAAAGGAGATTGGCATAAAATTTACTGTTAGTCAAGTTTGCCTATAACAATAGCTTCTAAGCCAGTATTAAAATGATTCCTTTTGAAGCTCTATATGGGAGACCTTGCATATCACCTATATGTTTTAAAGAGTCCAGAGAGAGATGAATGATAGGACCAGATATTGTGCAGGCCATTATAGAGAACATTCAACTTGTCCGTCAAAGGTTGACAGCCGCACAAAATCGACAAAATAGTTACACCGATCAGAAAAGAAAAGATAATTCTTTTGAAGTCGTTGACCATATTTTTCTAAAGGTTTCCCCATCAAAAGCAGTTGTGATATTCGAAAAGCAAAGCAAGCTGGCACCTCGCTATATTGGTCCATTCAAAATTCTGCAGAAGATTGGAGACGCAGCGTACCAGGTAGCCGTACCACTTACCCTCGAAGGAGTTCACAACATTTTCCATGTCTCCATACCTAAGAAATATCTTCATGATCCATCCCATGTCATAGATTATGGTGAACTCCAGATCCAGCCAAATATGAGTTATGAAGAACAATTTGTGCAAATTTTGGACTTCAAGACAAAGGAGCTTAGAAACAAGACAAGTCCTTTGGCGAAAGTCCTATGGAGAAACCAATCAACAGAAGAAGATACATGAGAAATGGAAGAAGAAATGACGAGCAAGTACCCACATTTTTTTGGTAAGATCCTCACCATATTCAGCAATTTATTCAGTTAGACAATAAATTCAAGGACGAATTTTGTTTAAGGGAGAGAAGATGTAAGGAGCCACAAGATTTATGGTTATGTACCAGCATGCACATAATTATGAAAAGGGCATATTCATAAATACTAAAAAAGTATAAACCCAATTTCAAAAAGTTCATGGCCTATAATGCAACGGATGATTTTCATAAGGTCTTAAGTGTTGTAATTTGTAAGGGTTCTTGTAGAGTCCTCAAATCACCGAAAAGAAGTTAAATTCGATGAAGAAGTGCTGAATAAGGGTATAAAGTCAATTATAAAAGATATAGAAACTTAAATGTAAAAGTGCTAAAAGATACTGGTAAAGGATAATGGTAAGGTTTCTTGGCCCCCAAGAAACCATGCCACCTCACCATGCCACTTGTCTCCATCCACACAACCCTTATCCCTTTAGGACACATGTCTCAAATCTAAGAGAGGCATTAAGGGACACTTGTCCCCATCCTAGGCCATGACCACCCCTATAAATAGGGGGGTAACCCTTCTCATTCTCTTCATTCCTCCCCTTCCTCCTTGCCTATAGTTACAGAGAGAAAGTGAGAGAGAAAGAGAGGTAGAAAGGAAGAGAGGAAGGAAGAAAGAGAGGAAGAAAGGAAGAGAGAAAGATTTAGAGCGGGGATGGGAGTTGTTTGGGTTCTTCGCACGTGTAGGAGGAGGAGGTTCCTATTGTGTCCAAGAGAGCTTTTGGGTTAAAGGCAAGTACATGATTCTATCTCTATAGTTATTTTCTTATCGCAAAAGGCTTGTTTTCAAAACATGTATTTTCCTACAAGTTTAAGTAGATGCTACTAAGCCATTATGTTGCCAAAATGACCTAAGAGCCTAAATACACTCCCAATCCATGCCTAAGTCCCATAGTACAAGTCTTTCATGTTAAAATTGAGCATGCTTACGGTCAGTGCCACCTTAGGAATCCATGCATCTGCATCATACAAGCATCCTTGTGAGGCGGACATTAAGTAAAATACGTAACCTGAGGAAAACAGGTAAATCCTGGATACGTTTCTTCTGGTCCAAGTGGGAAGGGTTGGTCCCCCTACTGTCCAGTGGAAGTGCTAGTGGGCAATTGCCTTACCGTTGGCTGTATGTCATGCCAACCTCCTCATGTTGTGGTTTGGATGTGTGTCGGATATATTAGTGGAAAGATTCATGATGTTCGTATGCTATATTTATTTACGACTTCATGCTATTCCATGATCTTTTAACCATGTCATGATGCTATGCCATGTCCTTATATTCATGCTATGCCATGATGTTGTGCCATGATCAAGTCAACTCACACCTTAATGCCATGTCATGCTACACCATGATCTTTTGACCATGCCATAATTTTCCATTATTCCTATGTTAGCTGAAGTTTTCTATGGTATGTTCTATCATGAAATGATTATGTGGTAATATCATATTGTCTTTTTACGTTTATATCTATGATAAGTTATATAGTGGTATCATGTGCTCGCTAAGTCGGTAAACTCACCCACATTATTTAAACCTATTTCAGGAGAGGACTTTCTTAGGACAACCGAGGAATCTCTACCATCTTAGTTTAGTTAAGCATAGCTTGTTTTTGAAAATCCGGTCCTTATGTAACTTACAAGTTGCACCCATGGACATGATGTATTGCATTGTACTGTATATGAGATGAATATAAGGAAATTTTGTGACTCACAGTCAATTGCCTATTTGTTTACATGCAAAGTGCTCAACCTTAACTAAAAGACATGTTCGAGTTGTTCACGCTGTTAATAGGTCCCTTCAGTTTGTAGCAAGCCGGTATGACTGAACCGGACAACAGGGGGTCGTTATAGTTTGTGGTATTAGAGCAAGGTTAAGGATGAGCACTAAAAGCATGTACAACAAGCCTAGGAGTGGTAGAACTAGGAGGCCAGTGCACAAAGTTTCCTGGAAGAGAAGGAGAGGTAACGTGGGCAGAATTTTTGATAGGCTTCAGGGCTAAGTTCTTTCCACAACATATTCAAGATAAAATGATGCAGGAGTTCCTGTCCCTGACCCAAGGCACAATGTCAATCATGGAATATGAAGCTAATTTTCTAAGTTGGCGAAATTCGCACCTCATATGTATCTTGATGGACGGTGGAAACTTCAAAATTTTCTGATGGGGCTGGAACCCATATTACGCACTAAGCTGGTCGCGCACAAATTTAGCTCCATGCAAGTGGTGGTTGAGGCCGCGTGCAGGCAAGAAGCCGAGCATGAGATTTATTTAGAAGAAAGTAAGGCAAATCCTAAGAGGCACGCATCTTCCTCTATGCAGAGACAAGCATCGCCGTTTGTGCCGAAGAAGAGGAAGATTGAGCCTCCGAAGATGCCAGTAATGACTACTACATCTGCTCGAGTTCCCTCTTATCCTTTGTGGCAGAAATGTAGAAAAAGACATGAAGGTATTGAATGTCTGTGGGGAACCGGTCGATATTTTGGATGTGGGGAGACCGGATATATTATAAAGGACTGTCCCAAGATTAGAACCACTCCTATGCCAGCACTAGCACCAGTGCAACAAACAGTTCCCACTAAATCATGAGCGTCAGCTCCAGTTTCTGCCTTGACTCGGGAAGATATGGGGGATGTTGAAAATGTCACTAAAGGTTCAGTTCTTATAGCCGATACTTATGCTCGAGTTCTATTTGATATTGGTGCTACGCATTCCTTCATTTCAGAAGAATTCATACAGTCATTATCTGATAAGATAGATCGAGTTGAAACTCCAGTCCTTACGACTGTTTTCTCTCATGGAGGAGTTCTAATCCCAAAAGTGCATTACCTCTCTTAAAGTAGAGATCAAAGGTAGGCGACTCTCCACAATTACATGTGCTTAAGATGAATGACTTTGATGTCATTTTAGGGATCGATTGGCTAGAACAGCACCATGCTATGCTTGATGTCGAAGAAAAAAATATTCTTTTTCCAATTCCTGGGGTAGAAGAGTTCTCTCTTAAACTCCCCAAACTTGGAAAAGAAATCATCTTAGCACTTAAAGCATGATGCTACATTGACAAAGGTTGTTCAACTTATTTAATTAGTGTATTATCTATCACAAAAAAAAGAAGCCCTCTCTATTTCTGATGTCTTTCCAGAGGAATTGCTAGGCCTGCCGCCAGTAAGGGAGATAGAATTCTCAATTGAGTTTCTCCCAGGCACGGTGCCCATCTCTAACATTCCCTAGCGTATGGCACCTACTGAGCTGGCGGAATTAAAGAAGAAGCTTCAAGAATTATTAGATAAAGGATTTATTCGTCCTAGTGTGTCTCCATAGGGTGCGCCTATTTTATTTGTTAGTAAGAAGGATGGATCTTTGCGACTCTATATAGATTATCGTAAGTTGAATCAAGTTATTATTAAGAATCGATATCCTCTACCACGAATTGGCAATCCATTTGATCAATTACAAGGTGCTACCGTATTTTCAAAGATAGATGTTCAATCAGAATATCATCAAACAAGGATTAAAGAAGAAGATATTCCCAAAACAGCATTCCGAACTAAGTACGGACACTTTGAATTTCTAGTCATGCTTTTGGTATAACCAATGCTCCTGTAAGTTTTATAGACTTAATGAGCCGGGTATTCAAACCGTACTTGGATCATTTTGTAGCAGTATTTATAGATGATGTCCTGATCTATTCTCTTACTGAGGAAGCACCTAAGGAACACCAGAAGATTATTTTAGAAACTCACAAACTATATGCCAAATTCAGCAAGTGTCAGTTTTAGTTGCAACAAATTCAATTCCTTGGCCATATTATTTCAAAAGAAGGAGGTTGTTGATCCGGCAAAGATTCAAGCTATACTTAATTGGGAAGCACCCAAGACTCCAACTGAAGTTCGGAGTTTTCTAGGCCTAGCTGGATACTATCGACGCTTTATAGAAGGGTTTGCTACTCTAGCATCCCCTCTTGCTAAGCTAACTCGGAAAGGAGTAAGATTTTTGTGGACAGAAGAATGTGAAAGGAGTTTCCAAGAGCTAAAGAAAAGATTAACTATAGCTCCAGTCCTTGCCCTGCCTAGTGGAACTGAATGTTTTGTCATCTATACTAATGCCTCAAGACATGGGATTGTGTGCTCATGCAGCATGATAAGGTAATTACTTATGCGTCCCGTCAACTAAAGGATCATGAGCTAAATTATCCCACCTATGATCTTGAATTAGCAGTAGTAGTTCATGCACTCAAAATATGGAGGCATTATTTATATGGAGTGCAATTTCAAGTCTTCGTAGACCATCAGAGCCTTAAATGTATTCTCTCGGAAGGAGTTCAATCTTAGACAAAGGCATTGGATAGAATTTTTAAAAAACTATGATTTTGAATTGAATTATCACCCAAGCAAGGCAAATATGTTGTCGACGTTCTCCGTAAGAAGCGGCAGATGATGATCAAAGATTGGAAGATGATTGAGAAAGTTATTGCCTCCCTGTCTCAGTTATCCATCCAATCTGCCATTGTGGAAAAGATTTTTGAAGCTCAACTAAATAACCCTATGTTACAAGAACTGACTATAAGCCTGGATTTAAAACAAATGTTCATGAAGTAATATATTTCCAAGGTAGATTATGTGTCCCAGAGGACCAAGAATTAAGAAAGGAACTTTTGACCGAAGCTCATAGGTTAAAATTCGCTATTCATCCTGGAAGTACCAAGATGTACCAAAAAATGAAGCGTACCTTCTGGTGGTCAGGTATGAAGAAAGATACTGCAGATTTTGTTTCTAAATGCCTTGCCTGTCAGCAGGTTAAAGTAGAATATCAGAGACCTTCTAGACTACTTCAAAGGATAGAAATTTCAGAGTGGAAATGGGAGCATATCCCTATGGACTTTATCGTGGATCTTCCCCGATCAGCACGTGGACATGATGCCATCTCGATAATCGTAGATAGATTTACAGTTAGTAGAAAGTTTGATCAAGTCATACATCGACAATATCATTAAGCTACACGGGGTTCCCAAGTCAATTATCGCTGGTAGAGACTCTAGATTTACCTCCAGAATATGGAAGTCTCTAGGAAGCTTTAGGCACTCAATTAAAATTAAGTACTGCGTTTCATCTTTAGATTGACAGTAAGTCATAAAGAACTATCCTGACACTAGAAGATATTCTTAGAGCATGCAGTCTAGAATGGAAAGGAGATTGGGATAAAATTTACTATTAGTCGAGTTTGCCTAAAATAATAGATTCCACGCCAGTATTAAAATGGTTCCTTTTGAATCTCTATATGGGAGACCTTGCATATCACCTATATGTTGGGAAGAGTCCAGAGAGAGACGAATAATAGGACCAAATATTGTGCAAGCCAGTACAGAGAACATTCAACTTGTCTGTCAAAGGTTGACAGCCGCACAAAATTGACAAAAGAGTTATGCCTATCAAAAAGAAAAGATACTTATTTTGAAGTCGGAGACCATATTTTTCTAAAGGTTTCCCCATCAAAAGGAGTTGTCTGATTCGGAAAGCAAAGTAAGCTAGCACTACACTATATTGGTTCATTCGAAATTCTGCAAAAGATTGGAAACGCAGTGTACCAGTTAGCCTTACCATCTACCCTGGAAGAAGTTCGCAACATTTTCCATGTCTCCATGCTCAAGAAATATCTTCATGATCCATCCCATGTCACAGATTATGGTGAACTCCAGATCTAGCCAAATATGAGTTATGAAGAACAGCCTGTGCAAATTTTGGACTTCAAGACAAAGGAGCTCAGAAACAAGATAAGTCCTTCGGTGAAAGTCCTATGGAGAAACCAGTTAATAGAAGAAGCTACATGGGAAATGGAAGAAGAAATGACGTGCAAGTACCCACATCTTTTTGGTAAGATCCTCACCATATTTAGCAATGTATTCAGTTAGACTTAAAATCCAAGGACAAATTTTGTTTAAGAGGGAGAAGATGTAAGTAGCCACAAGATTTATAGTTATGTACCAACATGCACATAATTATGAAAAAGGGCATATTCGTAAATACCAAAAAAAGTATAAACGAAATTTTGAAAAGTTCATGACCTATATATATAACATATGATTTTCATAAGGTCTTAAGTGTTGTAATTGGTAAGGCTTCTAGTAATGTCCTCAAATCGCCGAAAAGAAGTTAAATACGATGAAGAAGTGCTGAATAAGGGTATAAAGTCAATTATAAAAGATACAGGGACTTAAATGTAAAAGTGTTAAAAGATACTGGTAAAGGATAATGGTAAGGTCTCTTGGCCCCCAAGAAACCATGCCACCTCACTATGCCACTTGGCTCCATCCAAGCAACCCTTATCCCTTTAGGACACATGTCTAAAATCTAAAAGAGGCTTTAAGGGACACTTGTCCTCATCCTAGGCCATGACCACCCCTATAAATAGGGGGGTAACCCCTCTCATTCTCCTCGTTCCTCCCCTTCCTCCTTACCCACATTTAGAGCGAGAAAGTGAGAGAAAAAGAGAGGTAGAAAGGAATAGAGGAAGGAAGAAAGAGAGGAAGAAAAGAAGAGAGAAAGATTTAGAGCGGCAATGGGAGCTGTTCTGGGTTCTTCGCTTGTGTCGGAGGAGGAGGTTCCTGCTGTATCCAAGAGAGCTTTTGGGTTAAAGGCAAGTACATGATTCTATCTCCATAGTTACTTTCCTATCGCAAATGGCCTGTTTTCAAAACATGTATTTTCCTACAAGTTTAAGTAAATGCTACTAGGCCGTTATGTTGCCGAAATGACATAAGAGCCTAAATAGACTCTCAATCCATTTCTAAGTCCCATGTTAAAATTGAGCATACTTATGGTCAGTGCCACCTTAAGCGTCTATGCGTCCGCATCATACAAGCATCCTTGGGAGGCGGACATTAAGTAAAAGATGCAACTTAAGGGAAATGGGTAAATCCGGGGTATGGTTCTTCTGGTCCAGGTGGGACGGGTGGGTCCCCCTGCTATGCAGTGGATGCGCCAATGGGCATTTGCCTTACCGCTGGCTGCATGTCATGCCAACCTCCTCATGTTGTGGTTTAAATGTCTGTCCGATATATAAGTGGAATGATTCATGCTGTTCATATGCTATATTTATTTACGACTTCATGCTATTCCATGATCTTTTAACCATGCCATGATGCTATGCCATGTCCCTATTATGCTATGCCATGTCCTTATATTCATGCTATGCCATGATGTTGTGCAATGATCAAGTCAAGCCTTGATGCCATGCCATGCTGAACCATGATCTTTTGACCATGCCATAATTTGCCATGATTCCTATGTTAGCTGAAGTTTGCTATGGTATGCTCTATCATGACATGATTATGTAGTAATATCATATCGTCTTTTTACATTTATATATATGACAAGTCATGTAGTGGTATCATGTGCTTGCTGAGTCGACAAACTCACCCACATTATTTAACCCCCTTTTAGGAGAGCACTTTCTTGAGACAACCAAGGAATCTCTACGATCTTTATTTAGTTAAGCATAGCTTGTTTTTGAAAGTCCGGTCCTTATGTAACTTAGAATTTGTACACATGGACTTGATGTACTACATTGTACTGTATATGACATCAATATAAGGAAATTTTGTGACTCACGATCAATTGCCTATTTATTTACATGCAAAGTGCTCAACCTTAACTACAAGACATGTTCGGGTTGTTCATGCTATTAATGGGTCCCTTTGGTTCGTAGTAAGCTGGTATGACTGAATCGGTCGACAGGGGGTCGTAACAGTTTGTGATATCAAAGCAAGGTTAAGGATGATCACTAAAAGTATGTACAACAAGTCTAAGAGTGGTAGAACTAGGAGGCCAGACTAAGTTAAACTCTGACTAACCTATGACTTGTCCTATAGTTTATGGCGACTAACGGACAAGGGAGGATGCCTAGTGCCGAAAGGGTCAGTCTAGAGCCCAGAATACTACACTTGTTCCTTCACCATCATCCCTAGATATGGGAGCCATTATGCAGATTTTTCAAGGATTTCTCTACGCTACCCAACAACAGCAAAACTTTGTAGATTAGGGAGGCTAGGCAGGAGTCATCGCTATGGAGTGATTTAAGAAGATAGGGCCTCCTACTTTTAAGGGGGAGAGTGTGATAAGTTGATAATGTTGATCATTTAATGACAAGCACACACATCATACTCACAATTTTATCTGAAAAATAGCAAGAAATGATAGATAATTTCGTACCAATTCCAACGGTACTAATTTTGTCAAATTCCGACTTAAAAACAACGTCATTTCATGTGAATAATGGAGTATAGCGCAATTGCAATTTTTCGACAAAACAGAGACGAAAAATAAATAAATAAATATAACACTTTTTTTGATAATATGCTAATTTACATTTATTAAATGTGAACAGGACATGCAGATGATGCAGTACAGTCGGTAAAGTTTCTGAAAAATTGTGGGAAGTCTAGTGTTCGAATCTCAACAAAATTTGACTTCATTTTGGCTAAAAGGCTAAAGCAGGAGCGAAAGGGTCTTTTAAAAATCTCAAAAAGTTGTCCTAATTTTTCAAGAAAATGCCTTGGAGCAGCCACCGCCTTCTTTTTTTTTCCTCCCCTTCTTCTTTTTGAAAACACTCCCTCTTTTTAAATACTATTTCTTCCCTTCTTTGGGGGCTCTTTGGAAAATTCCCTCTCTTTCTCTCTGCCGCAACTTCTCTCTCTCCCTTACTTTCTCCTCTTCCCCAAATGCTCTCTCTCTTTCTCTCTGTCACTTTTTGCTCCTTCTCTCTCTGTCAGGCACTCTCTCTCTCCCTTATTTTTTTTCTCTCCCTCTACGTCTCTCTATCTCTAGCTTTTCCTCTGTCTATGTTTTCTCTCTTCCTCTCTCCTCTATGCTGCCTCGAACAGCACCAGTAGCAGCCCCCGTACGTAGGGCCCCGCATCGTCACCGCTGCCCGCCTGCCCCAAGGTAAGGACCAGTGCCACGCGGCGCTCTTCTCCGCGCCCCAGCAGCCGCGGTGGACCCACGAGCTCCACGAGGCAAAGCAAGCGGACTCGCGCCGCCAAGCATCGTCGCCCGTGCCGGGCAGTTCGCGCCCAGCCGTTGCTCCATCAGCGCCAGCACGCCCCTTCAAGCCACCCAAGGCAGCTCCTCCGCTCCGCCCGCCACGCGTCGCTCCGCAAGGGTTCGCGCTGGAGCCCCATCATCGCCCATGCCGCGTGGCACAGGCACGCCTGCCACGTGTCCGTACGGGGCACCTTCCCGCCCGTCGCCGCCGCAACGTGGCCGCTCCCTGTTGCGCCTCGTCTGTCGCGCCCAACCATCCTGCCCAGCAACTCGGGTGCACTATGCCCACCGCCTCTACTTCACCTACACGCACCCAGGCCCCCCTCCCTTGCTGCTACCTCTCCTGCCAAGAGCCCCACCTGGCTCATTGCACTAGCCTCTCTACAGAAGCCACCTGAGCCAGGC
Source organism: Zantedeschia hybrid cultivar (assembly GCA_030544215.1). NCBI lineage: Eukaryota > Viridiplantae > Streptophyta > Magnoliopsida > Alismatales > Araceae > Zantedeschia > Zantedeschia hybrid cultivar. The sequence continues at coordinate 37,811,785 of JARZZO010000012.1, read as the reverse complement.
TACTTAGTGGTCACATTATATTTATGTTATTTGCTTTTATTAGTTAACCTGCAACTCTATAAATAACATTTTGTTGTTCTCAAAGTTATTGTAATTTTAATTTATGTTCAATGACAGTTTTGTGTGCTCAATCTTCATAATAATCCTTTTAGAAATTAATAAACTTAGTTAAATTGAAGGAACGTTTTGGGTAGTTAGATTATCAATTTTTAGTTACTTTAGTTAATTAATTCGTTGTTTAGGTAGGCAATTAATTAGTTAATTAAAACCCTCATTTGTTTTAGATAATCAACATCAAGACTTTTCAAAGTTCATAAATTTATCTCCCGGTGGAATCGACTCGGACTCATCGTTACTATTGCTAAAATCCATTCAAATGGGCCGAATAAAGTTAGATTGTTAGCTTGGGATGTCAACGACACAATTTTAAGCTATCAATTTTTGGCGTCGTTGCCGGAGACTTAAATTTTTAATTTTGATTATTTTGGATTTAGTGTAATTATTCTTTAACTAACCTCTTTTTTCTTATTTTTGTAGGTGTATTGAAAAAAAAAAAATGGAAAGCAAAATCATTGGTAAGTGTGTTCCGACTTTTTCAATTTCCTTATTTTAGTTAGTTTCCTTTTTGTAGTTGCTAATTTAGATAGGTTGCCATTAACATAAAAAAGGAAAGAAAAATTCAAATTCAAAATCTTCATCTCAAGATTAGAAACTTTCCATGCTAAGCATTCATCATTTTAGGAAAGCATGTATTAGTTTCTATTTTTAGTCATTTCCATATTTTGTTGAAGATTGAGGGGGAAATGTACGTGCTTCAATTATAGCAAGTCATTCATAATTGCATCAACACACCTTGCTTTGATCTGATGATTGCCTTACATTGCATTCAAAAAGACTTTATGGGCAACAACTTTAACCACATAAGGTAGGGATTTGATCACCCTTCCTTAACCCACAAATCACCTTCCTTGCATTGGTATTGCCTAATCCAATAAAAGCAAGTCGAAAGAGAATCTAGAGTTTACACTGTGAGTGGTTCAAATTTCGGGTTATCTCCACTTTTGGCAACAGTGTCTAGGCTAGGGCTTTAAAGGCAAATGCCTAAGCGGGAAAGTGGTTTCTTAATTAGGTCCCTACAAAAGTAAGGGGAGCCTCCCACTACCCCACCTCTTACCTGGCCGTTGACTAATTGTGGTTGACTTGAAGTGGACCCCATTCAGTTTGTGAGAAAATTCACATAGAAGTCTAGGCCAACATTAGATCATTAGGGTAATTTGATTGCCAAAATTGTTTGCATTTATAAAATTAAAAAAAATAAGAGAAAAAGAAAACACAATTAAAATTCAAATCTTTCTCCTCTCTCTTCGTCCTAATGTATGCAAGGTAGGAGATCTCAAAACTCCAACCTTCTAGGGCCATTCGCTGAAATCGAGAGAATTCTGCATCAAGGAAATCTACCATACTATCAAATGGCCGATAATCATGATCCACCGAAGCAAATGAAGGATTATTTCATCTCAAATCAATACCAATCTTCATCTTGCATCCATCTTCCTTAAAATCCAGCCAATCAATATGAGATTAAATCAAGCACCATTCAGATGCTCCCATCCTTTTATAGGAATACAAATGAAGATCCCTATAAGCATCTGGATGAATTTCTAGAAATCTGTTCCACAGTGAAGATCCAGAATTTCACCGATGATGGCCTTAAGTTGATATTGTTTCCCTTTTCATTAAAGGATAAGGCCAAATATTGGTTGGGGACTATAGGTAAGCCCATTAGGACATGGGAAGAAATGCAGAAAGAATTTCTCAAGAAGTTATATCCTATAGGGCAGACTAATACCATGAGAAGGGCTATCACGGGTTTTACCCAAACTCCCGGTGAATTGATTCATGAATCTTAGGAAAGATTAAAAGAATTGCTTAGGAAATGCCCTCATTATAGGTTATCAAAGTGGTAAATTGTCCAAACATTCTATAAAGGATTGTCTGAACAGTTCAGGCAAATGGTGGATGCCTCTTGTGGAGGGGCATTTATGATGAAAAATGAAGATGAGACTTATGACCTTATTATCATCTTATGAGAGGTCTGTTGGGCCATCTAAACAGGCTGGAATGTATGAACTTAAGGCTTGTGGTGAGCCCGAATCCAGAATGGACATCAATCTGATCAATCAGAAATTGGATAAGGTAGACATCTTGGCCCAAAAGTTAGACCAACTCTTGGCTTTAACCAAGCAAGAACCTACCTACCCAACACCATCTAGTCCATATGAAGGCCCATCTTCTGTCAACCATGAAATTTGTGCCTTATACGCAAGTCCAACCCATCAAGTGAATGAATGTCCAACTACGGCCCAACTTCCACCATTCATTCAAGAACAAGTTCAGGCTGCCCAGGGATTCTCTAAGCATAATAATGATCCATTCTTAAATATTTACAATCCGGGCTGGAGAAATCACCCTAATTTTGCATTGAAGAACCAGCAGGCTCCTTTGCAAATGTCTAATCCTCCCATGCATCAAGCCCAAAAGCCACAAAACTCATTTCAACATCAGTCCAATTTCTATGGTAATGTATAGGCTAGGGGATCCCAGGTCCAATTCTCCCAACCGACCCACTACCAATCATTCCAATCAGGTCAACCAACCCATTATCAATCATTCCAATCAGGGCAACCAACCCAATACCATCCTCCACCCACTTATCAACAACCTTCTCAGCCCAACTTTGATGACAAATTCACTCAACTCCAATAACTTATCTTGACCCAGCAACAATCTATTTCTAAGCTGGAGAGCCAAATGGGGAAATTAGCTGAGGCTACTATGAGAAGAGAAATGGGCCAACTTCCTAGTCAACCCATTGTCAATCCAAGGAATCAGCCTCCGGATTTTCCACCACAATCGGGTCTGTTACCTCAACCTGGCCCGTTACCACAACCTAAAGGACCACAATTTGAAAATGCTAAGGCCATTTCAGCCCATAGAGTGGGAAAAGTTTAGAGAACCCACAAACAGATGGAGAGTTGATCGAAGATCCCACTAATGGGCCTCATGAAGTTGAAAGCAAGAGTAAGGCTGAACCTAACATAGAGAAGTTAGGGGAGGATCCAAAACTAAAAGGAAAGATTGATGAAAGCCCAAGTTCATATCAACCAAGGGTGCCATTTCCAAACGCCTTATTAGCTAAACCCAGTGCCAGGAAGAAACTGGCCCAGAATGAGGAATTGCTAGAATTATTCAAACAAGTTCAGATTAATATTCCACTTCTCGATGCCATCAAGTATGTGCCAGCTTATGCCAAGTTCCTCAAGGAATTATGCACACCACGAAGAGAATCTAGAATGGCACCCGAAAAGGTTAAGCTATCGGAGGATGGTGAGTGCTATTGTAATGAATCATCTTCCCAAGAAGTTAAAGGATCCCGGGGTACCTTTGATCTAAGGTGACTTAAGTGGAGTTACATTTGATAGAGCTTTATTGGATTTAGGTGCCAGTGTGAACCTCTTGCCAACAGCCATTTATGAGAAATTTGATATTGGAGAACTGAAACCCACTTCCATCATCTTACAATTGGCTGATAGGTCCATGAAGACTCCACGGGGATTAATTAAGGATGTTATAGTAAAAGTCCATGATTGTTATTTTCCTGTGGATTTTCTTATATTAGATATGGCATCACCTGAAGAACTCATTCACACCCCAATCATCTTAGAACATCCATTCTTAGCCACCGCCAAAGTTAATATAAATTGTGAAACTGGCATGATGGACATATCCTTTGGGGGTTAAAAAGTAAAGATTAATGTCTTCAAAGCATCCCAATATCCGTATCATGAAGAAGAATGCCATACTATCGATATCTTGGATAATTTGGTCGAAGAAAGTGCGATGTTCACGCATGACCTTTTAGAGGAAGCCAATGCCTTAAAAGATTCCTCCGGCCCATTAACATCTTCGCCCAAGGTTGAACCTTTACCAACCTTATAATCTGAGCCCGCTTTACCATCTTTAGAGGACCCTCCTTTGCTCAAACTCAAGACATTACCTGAGTCTCTCAAGTATGTCTTCTTGGGCCCCAATCAAACTCTTCCGGTCATCATTGCGGCCAATCTCACAACGCTGCAAAAAGCCCAGTTAATTGAGGTCCTTAAAGACCATAAAGGTGCCATTGGTTGGTCGGTGGCAGATTTAAAAGGGATTAGTCCATCCGTTTGCATGCATCACATTTATATGGAAGATAATTCCAAACCAAGTCGGGAGATGCAAAGGAAGCTTAACCCAAATATAAAGGAAGTGGTGAAGAAGGAAGTTGTGAAATGGCTGGACGCGGGTATCATTTACCCCATATCAGACAGTAAATGGGTCAGCCCAACCCAAGTGGTACCCAAGAAATGTGAATTAACAGTTATCAAAAATGATCATGGGGAGGAGGTACCCACTAGGCTTACTACGGGATGGAGAGTGTGCATTGATTACAAAAGGCTTAATCTCATGACAAAAAAGGACCAGTTCCCACTCCCGTTCATAGATTAGATTCTGGAAAAGTTATCAGGCCAGAAGTACTTTTGCTTCTTAGATGGGTACTCTGGGTATAATCAAGTGGCTATTTACCCGGAAGATCAATAAAAGACCACTTTTACATGCCCTTATGGCACATTTGCTTTTAGGAGAATGCCATTTGGATTATGCAACGCACCAGCCACATTTCAACGGTATATGATGGCTATATTCTCCGATATGGTGGGAGAATTCCTTGAAGTTTTCATGGATGATTTCTCAATCTTCAGGGATTCTTTTAAAAATTGCTTGGAAAATCTTAAACAGGTGCTAGTTAGATGCATAGAAACCAACCTGATACTTAGCTGGGAGAAGAGCCATTTTATGGTTCAAGAGGGCATTGTTTTAGGCTACATTGTATCTGAAAGGGGGATAGAGGTAGATAAAGTTAAGATCGATCTCATATCTAATCTTCCTCCTCCCACCTCAGTTAGACAGATCCGTTCATTTCTTGGCCATGCCGGTTTCTATCGCCGGTTTATCCACAATTTCTCTCAAATTGCCTGGCCTCTAACTCTTCTCCTAGCTAAGGATGTTCTTTTCCAAATGGATGAATCTTGCATCAAGGCATTCAATTCTCTGAAGGAATCTTTGACCAAAGCTCCGATTTTTCAATCCCCAAATTGGTCTTTGTCCTTCGAAATCATGTGCGATGCCTCAGACTATGCTATCGGTACAGTATTGGGACAAAGAATCAACAAGTGTCCCATGGTGATCTATTATGCAAGTCGCACCCTTGTAGATGCTCAAATGAATTATACCACTACGGAAAAGGAATTATTAGCTGTCGTTTTTACCTTAGAAAAATTCAGATCTTATCTTTTATGGGCAAAAGTCATAATCTATTCTGATCACTCAGCTCTGAAATACCTTTTGACCAAGAAGGATGCAAAGCCCAGACTTATCAGATGGATCTTACTCCTTCAGGAATTTGATTTGAAAATTCGGGATAAAAAGGGTTCTGAGAATGTGGTAGCTGACCACCTATCCCGAATTCTGATTTTCGAGAATGCACCAATGACTGATTCATTCCCTGATGAGCATTTGCTGGCCCTTTCTCACATTGTTGCACTTTGGTATGCTCATTTTGCCAATTACAAGGTGGCCAATCAGCTTCTGGAAGGATGGGACTAAAAGTGAGAAGGACATATTCTTTTCCCAAGAGAAGTATTATTTTAGGGAAGATCCGGAACTATTCAAATTCTATCCTGATCAAATCATTAGGCGATGTATTCCTGAAGAAGATAATCTGGCTTGTGGGGGTCATTTCTCGGGGAAGAAAACTGCAGCCAAGGTCCTGCAAAGTGGTTTTTACTGGCCCACACTCTTTAAAGATGCCCATGAATTCAGCAAAACTTGCATCCGATGCCAGGCTGTAGGAAATATGGCAAAAAGAGATATGATGCCACTCAACCCAATCTTGGTGGTTGAAGTTTTTGATATTTAGGGGATAGACTTCATGGGACCTTTTCCACCTTCTTTCAGACATTCATATATCCTGGTAGAGGTGGATTATGTCTCTAAGTGGATTGAAGCAGTAGCCACCCGAACCAATGATCATAAAGTGGTCATTAAATTCGTCCAGAAAAATATCTTTTCTCGGTTCGGGTGGCCTAAAGCTATCATAAGTGATGGGGGAACACATTTCACGAATTACTAGTTTCGAGTTTTGCTTAAGAAATACGAGATTAATCACAAGCTGGCTACCCCTTATCATCCCCAAACCAGTGGTCAAATGGAAGTTTCTAATAGAGAGATCAAGAATATTCTGCAAAAGTCCGTTAGGCCCGATAGAAAAGATTGGCCTGAAAGATTGGATGATGCCTTATGGGCCTATCGGACCACTTACAAAACTCCTATTGGCATGTCTCCTTATCGCCTGGTTTTTGAAAAAGCGTGCCACCTTCTGGTGGAATTTGAACATAGGGCATGTTGGGCCATTAAATAAGTCAATCTGGACCTAGCCCAAGCTGGTTCCCATCGAACCTTACAACTGAGTGAGCTAGAAGAGTTGTGCAACGAAGCCTGAAAACTCAAAGATTTATAAAGCCAAAACTAAACATTTCCATGATAAACATATTGTGAGAAAATCTTTACTTCCAAATCAGAAAGTTTGGCTGTTTAACTCTAGGCTTCGCCTATTTCCAGGAAAACTGAAATCCAGATGGGATGGACCATTCTTGGTCATTAAAGTTTTCAATCGTGGAGCTGTTAAAATCTTCGATCCAAAGAATTTGCAAACATTCACTGTTAATGGTCAACGGTTGAAACCATTTATTGAAAACCTTCAAAATGAGCCACCAGAACCTATAGCGCTGAGTGATCCGCATTAACTGAACTTTCGTCTGGCTGAAGACGTTAAACTTAGCGCTTGTCGGGAGATAACCCAATATTTTAATTCAATTTTTGTATTTCTTTTCATTTTTAGGTCTCTGAGTAGCAGTCGGCTTTGGTAAGTCGCATCCTCTTTATCACAGGTTCTTTCTTTCCTTCACAATTCTCTTATGGCTAGCATGTTTTTCATATATTTTATGCCATTGAGGACAATGTCAATCAAGTTGGGGGGTGGGGGCAATCAATATGATATGCATTTGTTTGAAAATCTTTCGAAGAAAAATTGATATCTGTCAATGAAAAAAAAAATGATTAAAAATTTAAATTTTCTTTCAAAAATTTCTTTTCACATCCTACGGAAATTGCATGAAATCTTGTTTCATTAAGTAAATCTTAAACGAATCAATTTTTCTTGTTAGTCGCATTGGTTAAAAAGCCTTCAAAGTTTATAATATCCCACTTCACAAGAATCCACGGCAGGATGATTTTCACACACACACGGCAACATAGAATGAATGAAAAACCTTAAAAGTATTGAATTACTAGAATTAGCCTTAAGGATAGGACCACCTATTCTAATTTTTTTTCTTTTGGGTTGAACGAAAGGAACATTAGGACCCGTAATAGGGGATCGTCCCACTCAGCACTCTAAAGAGGCGGTCATTTAAAAATGGACAGTTGTAAACACTAAATGCGATAAAAGGTGTCAAAAGAGCTAAAGGAAAGTAGGTGGTAAAAAGTACGCACCTCCCCTCAACCAAACTAAAGAGAGTGGCAAAAAGTAAGTACTCTCAAAGGCAAATGCGTAAATAAATGAAAAAGCTGCGCTAAAAAGACCTTTACATTAGAAAATACGATCAAGTCGTGAAAAGTGCTGAGTCAGGGCGGGAGCTGAAAAACGGTCTTCACTGACTGATCGGGAAATCTCTTTTTCTCTTCTCTTCCCCAGGTAGTCTTATCTAGAGGGTTAGTAAAGGCAAGGATATAACGAAAAGGGAGGAAACGAGTTCTAAGCATACCAATTTACATGCACGATCACCTGTCGCGAATCAAAGTATTATGGGAAAAGAGAACTTAAGCTGAATCGACTACCACTTAAATTGTTGGTGATAGATCACTACAAATGAAGCATGATAATTCATTGTTTGTCTTACCTTTTCCCTATTTACATTGCTAAGGGACTAGCAATGAGTAAGTTGGGGGGTGTGATAAGTTGATAATGTTGATCATTTAATGACAAGCACATGCATTGTACTCACAAATCCATCTGAAAAATATCATGAAATGATAGATAATTTCGTACAAATTCCAACGGTATCAATTTTGTCAAATTCTGACTTAAAAACATCGTCATTTCATGTGATTAATGGAGTATAGCGCAATTGTGGTTTTTCGACAAAACCGAGATGAAAAGTAAATAAATAAATGTAATACTTTTTATGATAATATGCTAATTTACATTTATTCAATGTGAATAGGACATGCAGATGATGCAGTATAATTGGTAAAGTTTCTGAAAAATTGTGGGAGGTCCAGTGTTCGAATCTCAACAAAATTTGACTTCATTTTGGCTAAAAGGCTAAAGCAGGGGCGAAAGGGTCTTTTAAAAATATCAAAAAGTTGTCCTAATTTTTCAAGAAAATGCCTTGGAGCAGCAGCCGCCTTCTTTTTTTTTCCTCCCCTTCTTCTTTTTGAAAACACTCCCCCTTTTTATATACTCTTTCTTCCCTTCTTTGGGGGCTCTCTGGAAAATTCCCTCTCTTTCTCTCTGCCGCAACTTCTCTCTCTCCCTTACTTTCTCCTCTTCCCCAGACGCTCTCTCTCTTTCTCTCTATCACTTTTTGCTCCTTCTCTCTCTGTCAGGCACTTTCTCTCTCCCTTATTTTTTTCTCTCTGTCTGCGTCTCTTTATCTCTAGCTTTTCCTCTCTCTCTGTTTTCTCTCTGCCTCTCTCCTCTCTACTGCCTCGAACAGCACCAGCAGCAGCCCCGTACGCAGGGCCCCGCATCGTCAACGCCGCCCGCCTACCCCGAGGGAAGGACCAGCGCCACGCAGCGCTCTTCTCCACGCCCCAGCAACCGCGGTGGACCCATAAGCTCCACGAGGCAAAGCAAGCGGACTCGTGCCGCCGAGCATCGTCGCCCGTGCCGGGCAGTTCGCGCCCAGTCGCTGCCCAGTCAGCGCCAACACGCGCCTTCGAGCCGCCCGAGGCAGCTCCTCTGCTCCGCCTACCACGCGTCGCTCCGCAAGGGTTTGCGCCGAAGCCCCATCGAGGCACGCCTGCCACACGTCCGCACGGGGCGCCTTCCCGCCTATCGCCACCGCAACGTGGCCGTTCCCTGTTGCGCCTCGCCTATCGCGCCCAACCATCCTGCCCAGCAGCTCGGGTGCACTTTGCCCGCCGCCTCTGCTTCGCCTGCACGCACCTGGGCCCCCCTCCCTTGTTGCTACCTCTCCTGCCACGAGCCCCACCTAGCTCATTTTACCAACCTCTCTACAGAAGCCACCTGAGCCAGGCTACTTAGTGTTCGCATTATATTTATGTTATTTGCTTTTATTACTTAACTTGCAACTCTATAAATAACATTTTGTTGTTCTCAAAGTTATTGTAATTTTAATATATGTTTAATGACAGTTTTGTGTGCTCAATCTTCATAATAATCTTTTTAGAAATTAATAAACTTAGTTAAATTGAAGGAACTTTATGGGTAGTTAGATTATCAATTTTTAGTTACTTTAGTTAATTAATTCGTTGTTTAGGTAGGCAATTAATTAGTTAATTAAAATCCTCATTTGTTTTAGATAATCAACATCCAGAGTTTTCAAAGTTCATAAATGTATCTCCCTGTGGAATCGACTCGGACTCATCGTTACTATTGCTAAAATATATTCAAATGAGCCGAATAAAGTTAGATTGTCAGGTTGGGCTTTTAATGACACAATTTTAAGCTATAAGCGACCCTTGATTGCCGGAAGTTGGATACGGGAGATCAAAAAAATCTTTCATGCCATCCGTTGTCCAGAAACTGATAAAGTAAACCTGGGAAGTTACATACTACAGGATCGGGCAGACACATGGTGGTCTTCTACCCTCCACGCAAAGTTTCCTGGAAGAGAAGGAGAGGTTACGTGAGAAGAACTTTTGACAGCCTTCAAGGCTAAGTTCTTTCCACAACATATTCAAAATAAAATGATGCAGAAGTTCTTGTCCCCAAGCCAAGGCACGATGTCAGTCATGGAATATGAAGCTAGATTTTCTGAGTTGGCAAAATTCGCACCTCATATGTGCCTTGATGGATGGTGGAAACGTCACAATTTTCTGATGGGGCAGAAACCCATATTACGCACTAAGCTGGTTGCACACAAATTTAGCTCCATGGAAGTGGTGGTTGAGGCCGTATACAGGAAAGAAGCCGAGCATGAGATTTATTTAAAAGAAAGCAAGGAAAATCTTAAGAGGCACGCATCTTCCTCTATGCAGAGACAAGCATCTTTATTTGTTCCCAAGAAGAGGAAGACTGAGCCTCCGAAGCTACCAGTAATGACTACTACATCTGTTTGAGTTCCCTCTTATCCTCTGTGTTAGAACTGTAGAAAAAGACATGAAGGTATTGAATGTCTTTTGGGATCCGGTCGATGTTTTGGTTGTGGGGAGACCGGATATATTTTGAAGGACTGTCCCAAGATTAGAACCACTCCTATGCCAGCATTAGGACCAGCGCAACAAATAGTTCCTACCAAATCATGAACGTCAGCTCGTGTTTTTGCCTCGACTCGGGAAGATATGGGGGATGTTGAGAATGTCACTGAAGGTACGGTTGTTATAGCCGATACTTATGCTCGAGTACTTTTTGATACTGGTGCTACGCATTCCTTTATTTTAACAGAATTTATACAGTCATTATCTGATAAGATAGATCGAGTTGAAACTCCAGTCCTTATGACTATTTTCACGCATGGAGGAGCCCTAATCCCAAAAGTGCATTACCTCTCTTAAAGTAGAAATCAAAGGTAGGCTACTCTCCACAATTACATATGCTTAAGATGAATGACTTTGATGTCATTTTAAGGATGGATTGGCAAGAATAGCACCATGCTATGCTTGATTGTCGAAGAAAAAATATTCTTTTTACAATTCCTGGAGAAGAAGAGTTCTCTCTTAAACTCCCCAAACTTGGAAAGCAAATCATCTCAGCAGTTAAAGCATGACGCTACATTGACAATGGCTGTTCAACTTATTTACTTAGTGTATTATCTATCCCAAAAGAAAAAGAAGCCCTCTCTATTTCTGACATTGAAGTAGTAATAGAATATCTAGATATCTTTCTAGTGGAATTGCTAGGCCTACCACTAGTAAGGGAGATCAAATTCTTAATTGAGCTACTCCCAAGCACGGTGCCCATCTATAAGATTCCCTATCGTATGGCACCTACTGAGTTGGCAGAATTAAAGAAGCAGCTTTAAGAATTATTAGATAAAGGATTTATTCATGCTAGTGTGTCTCCATAGGGTGCTCCTATTTTATTTGTTAGAAAGAAGGATGGATCTTTGCGACTCTGTGTAGATTATCGGAAGTTGAATCAAGTTACTATCAAGAATCGGTATCCTCTGCCACGAATTGATGATCTATTTGATCAATTACAAGGTGCTACCATATTTTCAAAGATAGATGTTTGATGAGGATTGTAGGCGCCCGGAACGTTCCCCCGTCGCCGCGGCTGCGAGGCTTTGGGATTGGGGTTCCTCTCCGTTCGTCTTAGCACTGTGGCGATTTGAAGGAGGTTAGAAATAAAGTGTGATCGCCAGGAGCATTACCTCTCGGTCCCTGTGCTCCGCAGGATGGTAAAGGTGTGATCGCGTTCTGTGGGAGCGGGAGGTACTGGTTCCTCCTTCTCTTCCTTCGGCCGGCCAAAGGAAGAGAGCCCGGTACTCTGCACGCGTGTATGTGGTAAGGATCCCTGAAAGGAAAAGATCAAACAAGGAAGAACCCGATTAGAGCTATAATGTGCAAAATCTATCCATAAAGAAGCAAGAAACTAGCTAAAATCGGAGGGGAACGCACCGGATGGGTGGTGGGGAGGGAAGGTGACCATGTGTTATGGCCACCCACCTCCCGTTTTTTTTTAAAACCTCTGTGCGGGTAAGAATCACTAGGTCATCCTACGTGCATGCATGTAAATGAAAGGGGGGTTGTGTGTGCGGAAAGTGAAGTGGTATCACTAATGTAACGGAATGAATGAGAAGGAGTAAAAGATAAAGGTTAGAAAGGCAAGCCCGTTTCAGAATGCAGCCTGAGCCTTCCTCCTTGGAGCCTCCTCGAGCATCTCACTAGAAGGTCCCTCCAAAAAAACTTACCCGAAGTCCTTGACCCAAAATCCTTAACCCAAAATCCTTAACCCCAAAATCCTTAACCCAAAATCCTTAACCCCCTGCTCGAGAGGATGTGGGGGGTTTAAATAGGCAGAGGAAAAAAGGGGAGAAAACAGGGGTCTAAATCCCCGTAAATCACCCTTCGACCAATAGGGAGTGGTCAAGGGTCAGAGGTAGTGGACGAGGCAGTCGCCGGAGTGGGGAGTGGTCGGAGTAGTGGGGAACGAGGGCGGAGAGTGGAGGAGATCGTGGGGGAGACGGAGTCAAGGGGGTGGTTAAGGAGTGGACGGCCAGGTGACGTGCCTTCCATTCTTGTGGTGGAAGGCGGCCCGGCTGGCCTTCGAAGGGGGTGGAAGGCGAGGGGTGGCCTTCGAAGGTGGTGGAAGGCAAGGGGTGGCCTTCGAAGGAGGTGGAAGGCAAGGGGTCGGCCTTCCACGGAAAGGTGGTAAAAAGTGAAAAAGTTGGCTAAAAAGGTGGAAGGCAAGGGGCTGGCCTTCGAAGGTGGTGGAAGGCGGGGGGTGGCCTTCGAAGGAGGTGGAAGGCAAGGGGCTGGCCTTCCACGAAAAGGTGGTAAAAAGTGCAAAAGGGTGGAAGGCAAGGTGGATGGCCTTCGAAGGTGGTGGAAGGCGGGGGGTGGCCTTCGAAGGGGTTGGAAGGCGGGCCGGCTGGCCTTCCACGAAAAGAGTGGCTGGAGTCGGGATTTGGTTAATGGGCCTAATTGGTAGTGGGCTGAGATGGCTGAAATGAGGGGATTTTGGTGATGAAGGGCTAATGATGGATTGGGTTCATGACCAAAAGGGTGGTCCAAAATCGGTGTCTACAAATGCCCCTCCGGGACACCTATTTTGCAGTGGAGTGGAACAGAATGATAAATAGGTGTTCCGGAAATCGAAACTGATTTTGGACGTCCCGAGAAAGATGAGCTATATCCCCAGGGATGACATGCAAATGCGGCGAATGCATGAAAGCTAGCCATTCGAGTTGCAAGAGTAGTTTATGAAAAGGAACAGAGTTCAGTGCTAGAGAATCACAGTCCGTGGGACCCCCGGGTGCTAGGACCGCAAGGCCTTGGCGTACCAGAATATAGCGATCTGGCCCAAGGGGATCTCGAGCATGAAAGGTATAGGAGTATGACTTGAAGAACTCTCATCACAACGGGCGCGTGGTGGCCTGGCGCATCATGGGATCGCCAAGCGGGAGACTCTCAAGCACACTTGCTGAAAAAAATGAGAAAGGGATCTTGCAATTCAAAAGGCTAACAGACGTACAACTGTCAGAATCACAGATCAGCAATGGGTTAAGCAGTGTGATGAATCATGGTCATTGCCCCTAGGGCGAGGATGAATGCTTATGCAAATGCATGCCGGGTTAAAATTAAAAAAAAAACAAATTCCTAATGCAATTTCTAATGCAAACAGGAGGGATTTATTGGCCAATCGAATAACTTAGAGAATATAGACTCCTCATTATTTTGTTTAGAGAGGAACTCAGAGTCTATACGCCCGAAGTTATTAGCCTCCTGTGTCTTTGGTCCTATTCGCCTCCGATTCCCTGCAGCCGCAAAAACGCACATCAGCAACGTTCATATTTTCAATAATCACAACATTGCATATCAAATTACAGGAGGATAAGAAGCAAAGGTTTCGTTTCGAGTCGAAGCCGATGTGGAAGATATGGCTATTCTATTGGTAGAATGCCAATCCAACAAGGCTTCGACTCGAATTCCAAGATGAGCCATTAAATCATTGATCAATGTGATCTCCTTGATCGTAGGGTGAGGTTACCTCCTCGAAGGAAAGGGAGAAAGGCATCTTGTCCTCTTGTGGATAGGTTTTTTTTTCTTTCACAGTGGTGGAAGGCCAAGGGGCTTGCCTTCCACGAAAAGGTGGAAGGCAAAGAGCATGCCGTCCACCAAAGGGGAAGAGAAGAGATATGCACACGGCTCCGTCTTTTATGGAATATGGAGAGGATTGTGATTATCCCGTGACTTTTTAAAGTTAAAAAGGGAGGGCTGTCGCGGGACTATCTTCCAGAACTCCACTTTTCTGCGCAAGGATGGCCTCGTCTTCCGCTCATGCTACTGCCAAAGAACCTCAAGTTCTGTCCGATGTGGAAGGTCACCTCAGCAACCTGGTGGCCCGCGGACAGGTATGCTAAGACCTTTGTTTTGGTTTGTCTTGCCTATCTCTCCTCTTTGTTGATTGATTTTTTTTTCTTTTTTTTTTTCTTTTTTTTGGTTACCTCGCAGCCCCTCCCAAAATTTCCTGATGCCAGGCATACCCGCAAGTATACGTGGCTCGCAGCCCTGTTGGAGGTGATAACGCTGAGCATGAGGGTTTACATGCATCGATGGAACCTGACGCGCTCCATCGTGTTTGCAAAATGGTTTACCACCCTCCACTGGCACTGGGACGGATTGGGCGCGCTGCTGGAGTTGTGGCACCCGGAGACACACACTTTTGTGTTTAGGGAATTCGAGGCAACTGTCTTGCTAGAGGAGGTGGAGACCTTCTATGGTTGGGAGAGCCTAGCCGCTGGTGATCCCTCTGGTTTGCCTCCGTGGGAAGAGACCTTCGCTGACATTGTGCGGGATAAACGGGAAGTATGCCGTATGACCAACAGCCGAGGGATCCTCGTTGACCGCCTTGCATATTGGTTGATCCAGGAAATTAAGCGCAAGGTGGTCGAACCCGAAAGGCTGATGCGAGGTTTGTGCTTGGTTCTTGGGGGAGTCCTGTGGTTCCCTACTACAGGCTCGGTGCTAGAGAAGGAATATGTGAGCGTGCTGAATTTACTATGGAGAGGCCACTCTCTTGCCCCGGTGATCTTGTCACACCTGTACGGAGGGCTCAGCCATATGAGCATGGGGCGATCTGCGAGGGGAAGTTTGTTCACTTTGCAACTATGGATGGAAATGCATGTATCCTTCGATTTTGATGAAAGTGTAACTTCTGCCTCGAGAATTTTTCGGCACAGTGCGTGGTATCCTGCACGCACGCTCCTTGGCCCCGAGGATCAAGTCAGGTGTCTCACGGCTCATCTGAAGATGCGGGACGACTGGCGTGATTACTTAAACTTCCTGCCTGCGGAGAACTTCATATTTGTCCCAATGATCCTTCGGAATACGGAGTTCACCACAAGGGTTTCTCGCGACCGTGAATTGTGGCTGATTGGCCCTGATGAGTTAGTTGTGTATCAGGGACATCGCTGTCATCTTCAGATCGGGATCCCAAGACAAATACCGCTCCCTGCTTTGCATGATACGTTGATCGTGTCGAGACACAGCGGATATGCGAGGGAGGCTCAAGCACTGGAGCGGCTTCGACGTGCATGGCAGCGTCATTCCAGGTTCACCAAGGCACGTCTTGACGTAGCAGAGACTTCAGAGGAAGTCACAAAATATGTAGGCTACTTGGCCAATATTCGTCCTGCTGTCTGCGCCTTTTTTATGGGGCGCAGAGCGTTGGAATAATGTAGCCTTTCAATTTTTCAAAGAATAATATCAATTTCTTTTGAAATTCTCGCCCAAGAGACTGTCCCAACACTGCCTGAGCCAGCGGTGGACGGAAGCGGACGGCCAGCACTCTGGCCGTCCCCAAGGCGGACGGCCGGCAAGCTGGTCGTCCGTCACGTGGCGGTGCCGGCCACGCGCCGGCAGGCGGCCAGCGCGTGGCCGTCCGCCAGAGCGGACGGCCAGAGCGTGGCCGCCCGCGCCGGCCACGCGCTGGCGGGCGGCCAGCGCGTGGCCGTCCGCTCGGGCGGACGGCCAGCGCGTGGCCGCCCGCGCCGGCCACGCGCTGGCGGGCGGCCAGCGCATGGCCGTCCGCTCGGGTGGACGGCCAGCGCGTGGCCGTCCGTTCGGGCGGACGGCCAGCGCGTGGCCGCCCACGCCGGCCACGCGCTGGCGGGTGGCCAGCGCATGGCCGTCCGCTAGGGCAGACGGCCAGCGCGTGGCCGCCCGTACCGGCCACGCCGGGGGTTTAAACTCTCTTGTCTTGCTCTCACCACTCTCCTTGCTCTCCTGCTTCGCTTCCAACACTTCAACCCTCCAACCTTCCAAGTTCTCGGTCATGGCGAAGGTATGGCTTCCCCGTGCTCTTAGGAGGAGGAGGGCCGGCGGCGACGACGGTGCGGGTTCCAGAGGCGGCGGCGGTGGCAGGGACGAAGTCGTCCGCGGAGGCGACGCCGAGGACACCTACGGCGGCGAAGAAGACGCCCCCAGCAGCAGTAGCGGTGGTGGCGGTGACGCCGGAGAGGAAAGAGAAGAGGAAACGGCGGCGGCGGCGACAGAGGAAGATGAGGAAGACGAAGGCGGTGGCGATGGAGAGGAAGAGGAGGGAGAAGGTGAAGGTGACGGAGAGGACGGCGGCGACGAGGAGGCGCCCCCGAAGAAGAAGGTGAGTTTTTTATTTTCTTTTTTTTGAAGCATGGGGAGGGCGGCCGACGGGGCCGCCGTCTGTCCGCGCGGACGGCGGACGGGCCCGCCGTCCGTCCGCGCGGCGCCGTCCGCCCGCGCAGACGGCGGACGGGCACGCCGTCCGCCCGCGCGAACGGCGGACGGGCACGCCGTCCGCTCGGGCGGGCGGCGGACGGGCCCGCCGTCTGCCGGGCTGGGCGGCAGGCCGCCCCGCCGTTCGGCCAGGCGGGCGGCAGGCCGCCCCGTCGTCCGGCCAGGTGGAGGCTCAATTGCTTATGCCCTTATTTTCTGATGTTTGGATTTTTCAGGGTACTCAGAGGGTCCGAGGCCGTGTTTCATGGGAGCTGGTCTTGGCCTGGTACCACGCCCTGCCTGATCGGCTCGTCTTCCAGGTGGATGCTTTCGGGTTCGGGCCGCTGTTCCGGGTCCGACCGTTCATGGTGGATGCGCCCTTCCTAGTGGCTCTCAGGGAGCGCTGGGATGACAGATGTAGGGCCTTCGTCATGCCTTGGGGCCACATGTTGCCTACGCTGGAGGACGTCTCCTTCTTGACAGGCCTGCCGGTCATTGGAGATCCAGTGGTGGGTCCCGAGCTTAGGGATTACAGGCAGTTGTCCGATCGACTCCTAGGCGAGGGATACTACAGGATGCAGGGGGTGCTGTCTCACATACCCCTTGGGCACTTTGCCCGATCAGTGGGGTTGAGCCGGGTGCGGCGGATGCCGAGCGAGACCTTAGAGGCCTTCGCAGAGAGAGTGGAGATGCTCCTAGACTTGGATGGCCGATCGGATGACGAGAACTTGCGGATCTTTCTCTTGTTCTTCTTTGGAAGGCTGCTATTTGCCACAGCTTCAGATAGAGTTAATCTGAAGTATCTGCCGCTGCTGGAGGACCTCCAGGCAGCGAAGAAGATGGCGTGGGGAGCTGCCATGCTGGGCCATCTTTTCTCCCACCTGGTAGGCTACCGCCAGGGCTCTGGTAACTTGGGTGGGTTCACCCCTTTTCTCCAGGTAATCCTCTTAGCTGTGGTTTTCCATCTTTACTTATGTTAACTGGCACTGACTATGTTGTCTCTTGCAGATCTGGGGTTACACCCGCTTTCCCATCGGCCGAGGGAATGTATCCGCGGACCGCGAGGGATTGACCCCTTTGATGGCGCGGTGGGAGGTGATCCGGGACTATCGCCCGGTGACGTACCGTGTGGAGGACATCCGCGGTCAGCTTGATACATTCCCTCCTCATATGGTGAGTGACTTGAAGCATATGTGCATCCGAAATGATTAGGTCTAACTCTTTGTTCCATCCAGGTGGTGTGGATGCCATACGCGGAGGAGGATCTGGCCGATCAGCCGTGGGTGTCCCAGAGCCTTTCTCAGTTCCGGCGGGAGGTGCCCCTGCTGTGCGTGAATATTTGTGACGACCTCTTCGTCCGGATGGCATACCGCACATGGGGATGGCATCAGCCTCTACTCGCTTACCCAGACCATCCTGATATGAACCGAGGTCGCCGCCGATCTTCTACTATTGGTCAGGATTGGCGAGTGGTGAGGCGGGCTGAGATCGCCATATGGCACCGCACCGGGGATGCCCTGTAGGAGGACAAGTCCCTGCGAAATAGCTTCAAGTACATAGGAGATTATTCCCGGCGGTACTCAAACCGCATGTTTCTGGATACACGGCGGGTACGTCACTTCAACCCTTCAGTTTCTCGTACTTGAATTCTCCATGGGCTAATTTTAGTGATTTTCCTGTAACAGATGCCTGAGACTGAGGCCATCCAGATCCTAAAGAGCCAGAATGAGCTTCTGGTTCTGCAGACGAGCGACCTGTTTACCCAGATTAGAGAATTGGTAAGAAATCTGATTTCTGAATTAGGATGTAATATTGCCCGCCTTATCTTTGCAAAAAAAACTTTGTGACGCAGAGAGAGGCGCTAATCCGCCATGGGCTGCGAGGGGATCCAGGTGCGGGCTCATCAACCCAAGGGCCAGCTGCTCCAGTTGATTGTGAGACGAGATTGCAGGATGCCCTCCGCCGGGCGGAGGCCCGGGAGGCTGATTTGGCACAGCAGGTAAGATTTGTTCTGCCCTTTGTGTTATGATGATTGAACATGTCAGACCCTAAGTTTCTTTGCAGCGCCAGGAGTTGGAGGCCGCTTTGGCAAGGGCGCAGGAGTTGGAGAACCTCAATCAGCAGTTGTGGGACCAGGTTTTGGAGGAACGGACGGCTCGGGCCAGGGCGAGCGAGGGATCCCACCCGGACATGTACTGGGAGGGTAAGATGGCTGGCCTGCAGGAGGAGCTGGCGAGGTCGCAGACAGAGGTGCGGGAGCTTGACTTCAAGTACCGAACCCTGTGGGACCGGGTGATGAAGAAGGGGCAAGAACGAGCTATGAGATCCAGCATTCAGAGTCCAGGAGCTCGTCCCCCCATTCCTGTCCCGTCAGCTAGCCAGGCCCCTGCTGGAAGCTCCGTCTTTAGAGACCTCGATTCCCTGCTAGCTGAGGATGCGTGGAGAGCATTGCGACCCACTGGTTCATCGGGGTCTATGCGTCCAGCTTCCGAACATCGTCGTGCTCGTGAGGAGGATGCCGAGAGCCAGATGAGGCACCCCTCTCGGGATAGGAGGGATGATGATGCGGATGGAAGGAGGAAGGATTGAGAGGGAGCAAACGCAGGGGTATGCCCCTGTGTTGTGATGATTACGATGTTATGCTTGCATATTTCTATATTTACATGGGCACTTCTTTGTTCTGCTTTCTGTTCGTACCTGTGATTCCTGCATGCACAACATTAGGGGAAACTGTTAGTAGTATCTATTTTCGGCCCCTTGCCCAAAAGAGCAACTACCTTTTCCCTAGCCTTCGCATAGGGTCAAGGGGCCGTGTCTTACTAACCAGACAAATGGAAAAATATTAATGCGTCATGCAAATGCGAATGATATTAACAAATGAGTTGTGTGATAAAAACATGTTTTGATTCCGTGTACCTGGTGACTGCCCAGAGTCAGTCTAGTCGAATGATAAAAAGGGAAATGCACACTCAACTTCCCAGGTATCCTAAGCTTGCATCTAGATTGATTTGGGCCTCTAGACTCCTCGAACTAACCTTGACCGGTTAAGACTCATACTGATGATAATACCGTCATGCCATGCTTAGGCTCCCAGCTGCTTCCGACCACCAAGTTTGCCTAAAAAGTTTTTGAGGTAAATAATTTGCCCGACCCGGGTCTCTTTCCTCACAATCTAGAAGGTATATGGTGGAACACCTTGGAACCCTAACGGTCAACTGCGCGACGCTGACCCGGAATCAAACGCCGTCGCACCGATTGGTGACACGCATGCATTGACCTAAGCCCGAAGTCTCCGAGAGTACACATTGAGATTATGATTAAGAAATTAGTTCACCAGAAACACCGACGTTACTCTTCACCCATTTTAGACTCCTGTGATCATGTGAGCATGTGACAACTTTCGAAAACGAACCGTTTTAAAATGAAGTCCGGTCTTTAGATAGCTGTCTCGTGCTAATCTTGAGGGGGAAAAAATGAAGAAATTTTGGAGATAAACCTCACAAGAGGATTGACAAAACCGTTAAAAGGAGGAGCTGTGACAAAACGGACTCCTTTTGACCTCATAGATGCCCCAACTTGACTTTTCAGGCCTTTATTGGATTTCTTGGCCAGGCACGGTCACGACCAGGCTTTTTTCTCATGTTTGCTTGAACCCCTTTTCTTTTGTATTTCTTTTCCGCTCTTGACATTTTTGGGGTTATTTGATATTCCGCCTGCGGGGACACTGCCCTCTTCACGTGCTCTGGTCTTTTACATTTCAGTTTTGGGCCGCTTTTTTGAGGGATTACATCTATCGGGTTGTTGAGGAATCGAAATTTGTTGAGCTCGACCGTTTAAGGGCGTCAACTGTCTTGATCGGTCGAGAGACGAAGAGCAAAGGTGGCATTTTGACAGTATGCTAAAGACTTGGAACTCATTTTAAGAAGGTTCCATTTTGAAAAAACGTGTAGGTGTGTGCAACTCAAGATGATCATAGGGATCCGTATGAAAGTAAAGTAGACATGTCCAAGGTTCTGGTGGACCAAAGTCTTAGCCAAACCGCAATGTTAACCCAACCTATCATGCAACTAGACCTAGACAGGGGATTACGTGGCAGTCACCAGATAGTTGGATTTTGTGTTTTTTGATTTTTTTGCCATTTTTTCATAGGGGTATGTACATATTTACAAATATTTTTGATGGTTTTTTGGATATTTGACTTTTTTGAGATTTTTGATTTTTTTGTGTTTTTCACGGATAGAACTTCTTCAAATATACTCCGTTCCATGGGTGGGACAATTCCTCTCCTTTCTCATTGATTAAGCGGTAAGCGTTACCTGAGTATGCCTCCTTGATTACAAATGGACCTTCCCAATTTTCTTGCAATTTACTCCTGGGACCAGGAATTTTGATCATTTTTCTTTTAAGCACCATTTCCCTAATTCCAAACTTCCTTTCAAGGACCTTTTTTGCATAGAACCTTGCAATCCTATTTCTGTAAACCTGGGCGTGGTTTGCCGCCATCATCCTTCTTTCGTCTAACAGTTCCAGTTGGGTTAATATGGCATTACGACGCTCGGCGTCACTAATCCCATTATCCAACTGCACTCTTAGAGAAGGAAAGAGAATCTCGTATGGAAGTACCGCATCCGTTCCGAATGTGAGTGAATAAGGTGTTTGTCCGGTAGGGGTTCGGACGGAAGTACGGTATGCCCAAAGAGCGTCTACTAGGCGATCAGGCCAGTCTGAATAATTATGTGATCTGCAAGTTCTTTTAATGATTCGAATGAGGGTTTTATTGGTGGCTTCAGCCTAACCATTTCCTTGTGGGTAGTAAGGCGAAGAATGATGCAAGTTGATGCCATACTTACTGCACATGTCCTGGAGCTCTTGGGAGATAAATTGGGGTCCATTGTCGGTGATGAGGTCGCGCGGTGTCCCGAACCTGGCGAGGATGTTGCGCTTGATGAACTTCACCACCGTGGATGCTTTGATTTCTGCAAATGCTTCCGCTTCAGCCCATTTAGTGAAATATTCAGTGGCGGTTAGGATGAATGATTTCCTTTTTGTTTCACCTGATCGATCCTCTAGAGGTCCTATAACGTCGAATGCCCACATGGCGAAGGGCCACGGGGAAACGACGGATTTGAGAGATGAAGAAGGTGTATGAACCTTGTTAGCATGTAACTGGCATTTCAGGCACCTTTGAACGAATATGGAACAATCGGCCTCCATTGAAGGCCAATAATAGGACATGAGGAGTTTCTGGGCTAAGGCACGACCATAGACATGACCGCCACAATCACTGGCATGGGCTGCTTCTATGACATGATGAATTTCGGTATCATCTAGACACCGAAGAAGTACTCCGCTAAAGGATCTCCTGAAAAGGCGGCCGCCTAAGATAAGGTATCGCCGAGATGTACGGCGGATAGCCTTACGATCAGAAGATGTGGCATAAGATGGGAATGACCCATCGCGGAGATAGTTCATGATATCAAAGTACCACGGGTTCCCATCATCCCAATCGGGGGTGAGTTCGTCCGTGATAGCGGAGATGTGCTCGGATGGACAGAGGAATTGCTGGAACCAAGGGTCCCGGAAGGAAGGCAAATCTTGCTTATGCAGGGTGATGGTGGCTGATCCTGTGGTGGCAGGAATCTCTAAAGCTGAAGATAAGGAGGCCAGGGCATCTGCTAGGATATTCTGAGACCTAGGCACATGCACATAGGTGATCCTTCTGAAACGCCTAGTGAGTGTCTTCACTAACTCCTGATATGGCTTCAGTTTTGAATCCCGGGTTTGGTACTTGCCCACGGTTTGGCGGAGGATTAGTTGAGAGTCTCCAATTATCCTCAATTCTAAGACATAAAGAACCAGCGCCAATTTTAGGCCAGATAGGAGAGCCTCATATTCAGCAACATTATTGGTTGCTGAGAAGGAGAGTTGGCAAGCATGCGGAATACTTACCCCTTCTGGAGATACGAGGACCACTCCTATCCCACTGCCCTGAGAATTAAGTGCCCCGTCAAAATGAAGGACCCAGGATGGAGTATCATCCACTATCAAACCCAACTCCTCATCTGGGAACTCTTCGTTGACGGGTGAAAATGTGGGCAATGGGTGATGAGCTAGGTGTTCGGCAATTGCTTGCCCCTTCACAGCCTTCTGATTTACATAAGTGATGTCGAATTGATTCAGGAAGGTCTGTCATCGCACCAGCCTATCTGTTACAACTGGCCACTCTAGCAAGTATTTGATCAGGTCCATTCTTGCTAGAAGTTTGACCTCGTGGGCGAGGAAGTAGTGCTTCAATTTCTGCACTACCCAGACGACGGCCGCGCATGTCCTTTCCATGGCAGTGTATCGCTTTTCGGCATCATTGAAAAGCTTGGACAGGTAGTACACTGCTCTTTCCTTCTTCGCGTCGTCTAGTTGGGCCAATACTGCACCAGCTGATTCTTCAGTGGTGGAGACATATAGCAGTAGAGGCTGCCCCGGGATAGGAGCCATAAGGACTGGAGGGTTGAGGAGGTAATACTTCAATTCATCGAAAGCCTTTTGACACTTATCACTCCAAATGAACTTTGCCCCTCCTTTCAATAAGTCGTAAAAGGGTTTGCATCTCGCAGAGTGTTGAGATATGAACCGTCTAATGAATTGCAAACGGCCGATGAGACCCTTTATATCCCTGACATTCTTAGGTGGGGGCATTTCCACTATTGCCTTCACTTTGTCCGGATCAACCTCAATCCCTCTTCTACTCACCATGAATCCTAGCAATTTTCCAGAGGAAACACCAAATACGCACTTCTTTGGGTTCATCTTTAGTTGATGCTCCTTCGATCTCTGCATTACAGCCCTAAGGATTTGAGCGTGCTCTTTCCTGATTTTGGATTTCACTAGGATATCATCTACATAGACCTCCATATCAATGTGAATCATGTCATGAAAGATTGCCATCATAGCCGTTTGGTAGGTGGTTCCAGCATTCTTAAGTCCAAATGGCATGACCATGTAACAGTAAGTTCCCCATGGAGTTATGAAGGATGTTTTCTCCTGATCGTCCTCAGCGAGTCTGATTTGGTTATACCCCGAAAAACCATCCATGAAGGATAACATCTCAAATCCGGCCGTATTATCAACCAGCAAATCTATATGAGGCAGTGGGAAATCATCCTTTGGGCAAGCTTGATTGAGGTTGCGAAAGTCTATGCAGACTCTAACCTTTCCGTCCTTTTTTGCCACCGGGACGATATTAGCTACCCACTTAGGGTAGAGCACTACCCGGATGAACTTGGCCTTGTGTAATTTGTCAACCTCTTCTTTTACTTTAAGTGCTAATTCCGGTTGTAGCCGTCTCAATTTTTGTTTTACGGGTTTGGCATCAGGTTTGAGGATTAGCCGATGTTCTACCAGTTCTGTGTTTAATCCAGGCATGTCCTCGTATGACCAAGCAAACCCATCACGGTGCTCTTGGAGCACGGCTATTATGGACCCTTCTTCTTCTGGACTCAAACGGGCACTAATTAGCACTATCTTCGGATCCTCCTTCGTTCCGAGGTTGACTTCTTTAGTGGGTTCATCGATAGCTGATGAAGGTTCATCAAACCGTCTCGCCCCACTTACAAGTGGTTCGACCAAGTCATCCACCTCTTCCTCTTCACTAAGCTCAAACACACCTAAACCATCACTGCAAGACTCTTCTTTCACTATCTCCAATGGTTCGGAGATGACCCCATTCTGAAGAAATTCATCCAGTTTTTTCAGATCTTTGCACCTATTTGCTAACTCCTGAACTAAGAACAAAGGAACTTGCCTAGTCCTACAATTTCTAGGCATGGAGGAAGCTAACCTAATTCCTAAGCTACTATGTACACGGTTTGGAAAACGGGTCAATCCCGTCCTGGATGGGACAAGAGTAGACCCATGGGTCCAAGATTCCATGACGGCGGGGCTCCCCCACCACGTAGGCTCCTCGAAAGTGACTTCCCCTCCTGCGAGGTGGGAATCGGACTTTTTTTTTCGTGACCAAACGCCTGTAACATGGAACACTCAGAAGAACTGGCGTTGGTCGGAGCTGAGAGCATCGGAACGGTAGGTGGGTGGAACGTAGCTGAGGCTGGTTCATCCCTAGCCAAGAAAAGCCCTACCGTCAGGCTGCCTGATTCATTGAACAAGGAGGATATTCCAAGATCCTCCTCTTGACTATCCTCATGACACTCTTGCACTTCTTCCTCTATCCTGGGTAATCCCTACCTCTTTCTTACAAAATGATTCATGAGAGACCATCCCTTTGTTTCTTTTGGTGGTTCAGTAAACTTATATCCCAGGCCACATCCCCCAATGGCAGGGCTCTCTGAGATGGGGTCACGGATTCCTTGTTCTTCTTTCCCTAACCCAAAGCCTGAGTTATATCCCATCTTACTCATAAGCTGCCAACCTATATCCGACCTAGGCGTCAGGTGGGAGTCCACTGATGAAAGGACAGGCTCTTTGCCTTTCCGGGAAGTTATCATGGACGGAATTTGCTCTACTGTCACCGAGTCCAACGACTCGATGTAGGGAGTGCTTTTAACCTTCACAATTTTCCCGTTATACGGGAACTTATAGCACTGATGGTTGGTGGATGGGACTCCCAGGGTTTGGTCCATCCATGGTCTCCCTAGAATGGCATTGTAGATTGGCTTAACGTCCAGAATGTAGAACTCCGAGGTCATAGATACCGGGCCAATTTCTAATTGGAGGAAGACCTTCCCATCTGCCGGCCTTTGGGAATTGTCATAGGCCGAGACCATCATAGAAGTTGACTCAACCTTCTCTGGGTCTATCCCTATCCTTTTTGGGGGTCTTGAGTGGACAAACATTGATTGATGCCCCAGTATCCAACAGGATGGAGTCCAATGAGTGACCCTTGAGTGTTGGGGTCAAGCATGAGGGAAGGGATTGACATTCAGGGGGAGCTAGACTCTTATCTGTGAAGGACATGGTAGGTGTCTGGGTGACTGAGAGAATGGCATTGATGACCCCCCTGATAGGAAGATCTTCTTTGAGTGTAATGCGCTGGAGGAACTTGAACAATGTCTCCCTATGTGTAGGAGATCTCCCAATCAACTCTAGGACTGGCATCTTGGTGGGAGTTTTCCCTAGATGCTGTAGGATGTCATACTTGGATTGAATAATCCTTTTAGACAGATCTGAATCCTCTTGAGAGTCCAATGGTTGACATGTTGGGGGAATGATGCGATTTCTCAGTGTAACACCAATTGGACTGGGGTCCACTACCTGATCTGACTTTAGTAGTTGAACTGGTGGTGAGTTTATTAGGCAGAATTGGGTTACTGGACTTGGCTTTGGTGTTGGACACAAGATGGATGGAGGAGGTTCTCTGATTGAAATTGAAGGAACTTGGACCAGAGTAACTGGGTTGATGGTTGTTGGTTGTTCCCTAGGTCGTATCAAGACCAAAGGTTTGTCTTGGATGATAGTGGAGACTCCTTGCAACGGCTCTCTAGGTTTGGTCGTCCTAGTAGGGCACTCACGCCATATCCCAACCTCTTCATACTCCCAGTACTGTCCTCTATGATTGACATTTGGTTCCAAATTTTTGACAAGGGTGCTCACCCTTTCTAGAGAGCTAGATAGATCTTGGGTCACCTGATAAGAGGGCGGAGGGCCCTTGACTTCCAAGGTTTCAGCAGCCTCTTTCATGTGCCCCCAATTGATCTTGGCACTGGAGAAAGGGGGAACTGCTGAATATGGTTTCTGATTGGATTGGTTGTCTGATCTGGACATAAGACTGGGTGACCTAAAGGGCTGCCCCAAGGCACTCACCTGTTCATTGATTGCCACTCCCTCTATTGGTGGAATCCTCTTACTTCTGTTCTGATTTTCAAAAAAGGATGGCAAAGTGGAACTCCAGATCTGAGATTGAACTACCCGAGCTCGATTATAAAGTTGTGCGAATGTGTGAAATTCGCTCAGCATGAGAATAGACCGAAGCTGCGGGGTAGCGTTATTGACCAGCATGGTGATAGCTTGAGATTCGGGGATTTCCACTTCTGCCCTAGAGGCCATTGCCCTCCACCTGTTGGCAAAATACGTGAACTCCTCTTCAGGCTTCATCTTCTCCATCACAAGATCAAACAAGGTGGGAGGCATGGTTGTCATATAACTAAACTGAGTGATGAATTTTTCGGAGACCATATCAAAATTGATTAGGTCTGTGGCGGGCAAGGAAGAAAACCATCTTAAGGCCTCACCTTCTAAGGATTTCTGGAACAGATGGACAAGGAGGACTCTGTCGTAGAGCCATTGATGGGAATCCATGAGGAAACTTGACAGGTGATCATGAGGGTTAGAGGTGCCATCATATTTCCTGTATTTGGGGGCTTTGAATCCTGGCGGAAAGTAGGCTAGAGGGAGCTTACAATAGCTTGAGAGAGAGTGCGGTTGTTTCAGGGTAAGTTTCTCGGCCATGAACTTACGCACATAGGTTTCAACCTTACTTTTGTAAATGAATTCTTTCTGCTCAGGAGGAGGTGTAGTTGGAGAGACTGGAATCGGCATGACAGGTGGAGCAACTGGAGTAGGGGTTGGTTGGTTGATGCGGGTCTGAGCTCTGTTGGAAGATCCTTGGAGGTGAGTTCTCCGAGGAGTGGCATCTTGAGTTTTGCCACAGGAGGCCCACTGGATGAGTTGATCAGGGCTGTACCGTGATAACACGGCAGTAAGTTCCGGATCCTCTCTCGGGTTTTGGAAGTTTCTGTTGGAGATTATAGGATCACTTTCTGAAGAGGAAGATTCATCCAAGTATCTTCCCTTAAATTCCTCTCCAGGTGTTTGGAACATGCCCACAAATGTTGGTTGTGGATCCTCTTCAATCTCAAACAAAGGGTTGTGTCTAACATTGTTGCCGAACTGGTCCATGTCATCATACACAGCATTGACATACATTCGGTTCATTATGAAGCACAGACCCTAAATGATTTTATGTTCCACTTGAAATGTTTGCCAATGTTTTATGAAAGTTGGTTTCTAACAAATCAAGTTTAACCCTTAACGACCCTTCACTTTTCCAAAGCTTGTTCCACCGAGATTCAATTAAGTGTCTTTAAATTTGAAACAGTTCACTAATTCCTCACACAAACCCAAGGTTCCTACAGGGTGGTTTCAGGTACAACCTGCTCGACGGTCAAGTGGGAATCCCTGGCTCGCGGAGACTGACGGAGGTTCCCAACAGAATAAGACTAGTCACACCCGAGTGGGAATCCTCAGGTGGAGAGTCAGATCCTGCGGGAGGGGTGACTAAAGATGTGATGCCGGCTCTTCCTTAAAACCCCCGCGGAGAGTACCCTGAAATTAACCCACAGTCCAGCAGACAGAAAAGAAAAGAAAAGACAAGAGAGCAGTAAACAAAAAAGCAAACTAGAATGCGCAACAATTTAATCAGAGATGAAATAACAGGGCCAGAAAATGGAGAGCTGGGTTGGACGGCCGAGGGGCTGACCGTCCAACTGAGCTGGACGGCCAGGCCTCTAGCCGTCCAAGGTTTGGACGGCCAGGAGGTAGGCCGTCCGGCAAAATTATTATTATTATTTTTTTATTTTTTTATTTTTATTTTTATTTTTATTTTTTTTATTATTATTATTTTTTTTATAATATACTGGGCGGCCTAACTTCTGGCCGTCCAACTGAGTTGGACGGCTAGGGCTCTAGCCGTCCAATATCTGGACGGCCAGAGGGTGGGCCGTCCGGATTTTTTTTTTTTTTTTTTTGTTTTCTTTTTTTTTTTGTTTTTTTTTTTTTATATACTGGGCGGCCTAGCTTCTGGCCGTCCAACTGAGTTGGACGGCTAGGGCTCTGGCCGTTCAAGATCTGGACGGCCAGGGGGTAGGCCGTCCGGAATTTTTTTTTTTTTTTGTTTTCTTTTTTTTTTTTTTATACTGGGCGGCCTAACTTCTGGCCGTCCAACTGAGTTGGACGGCTAAGGCTCTGGCCGTCCAATATCTGGACGGCCAGGGGTAGGCCGTCCAGAATTTTTTTTTTTTTTTTCTTTTTTTTTATACTGGGCGGCCGAGCTTCTGGCCGTCCAACTGAGTTGGACGGCTAGGGCTCTGGCCGTCCAAGATCTGGACGGCCAGGAGGTGGAACGTCCGGAATTTTTTTTTTTTTTTTTTTTTTTTGGTTTACCTTCTTAGTACGCAGTAAGCAAGTAGGTGTCCCACCGTGATCGCCAAAAGGCTGTAGGCGCCCGGAACGTTCCTCCGTCGCCGCGGCTGCGAGGCTTTGGGATTGGGGTTCCTCTCCGTTCATCTTAGCACTGTGACGATTTGAAGGGGGTTAGAAATAAAGTGTGATCGCCAGGAGCATTACCTCTCGGTCCCTGTGCTCCGCAGGATGGTGAAGGTGTGATCGCGTTCTGTGGGAGCGGGAGGTACTGGTTCCTCCTTCTCTTCCTTCGGCCGGCCAAAGGAAGAGAGCCCGGTACTCTGCACGCGTGTATGTGGTAAGGATCCCTGAAAAGAAAAGATCAAACAAGGAAGAACCCGATTAGAGCTGTAATGTGCAAAATCTATCCATAAAGAAGCAAGAAACTAGCTAAAATCGGAGGGGAACGCACCGGATGGGTGGTGGGGAGGGAAGGTGACCATGTGTTATGGCCACCCACCTCCTGTTTTTTTTTAAAACCTCTGTGCGGGTAAGAATCACTAGGTCATCCTACGTGCATGCATGTAAATGAAAGGGGGGTTGTGTGTGCGGAAAGTGAAGTGGTATCACTAATGTAACGGAATGAATGAGAAGGAGTAAAAGAGAGAGGTTAGAAAGGCAAGCCCGTTTCAGAATGCAGCCTGAGCCTTCCTCCTTGGAGCCTCCTCGAGCTTCTCACCAGAAGGTCCCTCCAAAAAAACTTACCCGAAGTCCTTGACCCAAAATCCTTAACCCAAAATCCTTAACCCCAAAATCCTTAACCCAAAATCCTTAACCCCCTGCTCGAGAGGATGTGGGGGGTTTAAATAGGCAGAGGAAAAAAGGGGAGAAAACAGGGGTCTAAATCCCCGTAAATCACCCTTCGACCAATAGGGAGTGGTCAAGGGTCGGAGGTAGTGGACGAGGCAGTCGCCGGAGTGGGGAGTGGTCGGAGTAGTGGGGAACGAGGGCGGAGAGTGGAGGAGATCGTGGGAGAGACGGAGTCAAGGGGGTGGTTAAGGAGTGGACGGCCAGGTGACGTGCCTTCCATTCTTGTGGTGGAAGGCGGCCCGGCTGGCCTTCGAAGGGGGTGGAAGGCGAGGGGTGGCCTTCGAAGGTGGTGGAAGGCAAGGGGTGGCCTTCGAAGGAGGTGGAAGGCAAGGGGTCGGCCTTCCACGGAAAGGTGGTAAAAAGTGAAAAAGTTGGCTAAAAAGGTGGAAGGCAAGGGGCTGGCCTTCAAAGGTGGTGGAAGGCGGGGGGTGGTCTTCGAAGGAGGTGGAAGGCAAGGGGCTGGCCTTCCACGAAAAGGTGGTAAAAAGTGCAAAAGGGTGGAAGGCAAGGTGGATGGCCTTCGAAGGTGGTGGAAGGCGGGGGGTGGCCTTCGAAGGGGTTGGAAGGCGGGCCGGCTGGCTTTCCACGAAAAGAGTGGCTGGAGTCGGGATTTGGTTAATGGGCCTAACTGGTAGTGGGCTGAGATGGCTGAAATGAGGGGATTTTGGTGATGAAGGGCTAATGATGGATTGGGTTCATGACCAAAAGGGTGGTCCAAAATCGGTGTCTACAAGGATATCATCAACTAAGGATTAAAGAAGAAGATATTCCCAAAACAACATTTCAAACCAGGTACGGGCACTATGAATTTCTAGTCATGCTTTTGGTTTAACCAATGCCCCTGTAACTTTTATGGATTTAATGAACAAGGTATTCAAACCGTACTTGGATCATTTTGTAACAGTATTTATACATGATGTCTTGATCTATTCTCTTATTGAGGAAGCACATAAAGAGCACCTGAATATTATTCAGGAAACTCACAAACTATATGCCAAATTTAGCAAGTGTCTATTTTGGTTATAACAAATTCAATTCCTTGGCCATATTATTTCAAAATGAGGTTATTGATCCGGTAAAGATTCACTTAGTTGGGAAGCACCCGAGGCACCCACTGAAGTTCGAAGTCTTTTAGGCCTAGCTGGATACTATCGAAGCTTTATAGAAGGGTTTGCTACTCTAGCAACCCCTGTTACTAAGCTAATCCGGAAAGGGGTAAGATTTTTGAAGACAGAAGAATGTGAAAGGAGTTTTCAGGAGCAAAAGAAAAGATTAACTACAGCTCCAGTCCTTGCCCTGCCAGGTGGAACTGAAGGTTTTGTCATCTATACTGATACATCAAGACAAGGGGTTGTGTGCTCGTGCAGCATGGTAAGGTAATTGCTTATGCATCCCGTCAACTAAAGGATCATGAGCTAAATTATCCCACCCATGATCTTGAATTAGCAGCAGTAGTTTATGCACTCAAAATATGCAAGAATTATTTATATGGAGTGCAATTTCAAGTCTTTACAGACCATCAGAGCCTTAAATGATTTCTCTCGGAAGGAGCTTAATCTTAGACAAAGGCTTTGGGTAGAACTTTTAAAAGACTATGATTTTGAATTGAATTATCACCCAGGCAAGGCAAATATTGTTGACGATGTGCTCGGCAAGAAGCTACAGATGATGATCAGAGATTGGAAGATGACTGAGAAAGTTATTGCCTCCCTATCTCAGTTATACATCCAATCTGTTATTGTGGAAAAGATTTCTGAAGCTCAACAAAATGATCCTAAGTTGCAAGAACTGACTAATAAGCCTGGATTTAAAACAAATGATCGTGCAGTGAAATATTTCCAAGATAGATTATGTGCCCCAGAGGACCAAGAATTATGAAAGGAACTTTTGATCGAAGCTCATAGGTCAAAGTTCGCTAGTCATCCTGGAAGTACCAAGACATGAAGCGTACCTTCTGGTGGTCAAGTATGAAGAAAGACATTGTAGATTTCGTTTCTAAATGCCTTGTCTGTTAGCAGGTTAGAGCAGAATATTAGAGACCTTCTAGACTACTTCAGAAGATAGAAATTTCATAGTGGAAATAGGAGCATATCACTATGGACTTTATCGTGGGTTGTCCCAATCAGCACGTAGACATGATGCCATCTGGGTAATAGTAAATAGATTTACAAAATATACCCATTTCTTGCTGATTAAAATTTCACAATCAATAGAAAGTTTGATCAAGTTATACATAGACAATATCATTAAGCTACACGGGGTTCCCAAGTCAATTATCTCTGATGGAGACTCTAGATTTACTTCTAGAATATAGAAGAGTCTTTAGGACGTTTTAGGCACTCAATTAAAATTTAGTACTACCTTTCATCCTCAGACTGACAGTCGGTCAGAAAGAACTATCCAGACACTAGAAGATATGTTTAAAGCATGCAATCTATATTGGAAAGGAGATTGGGATAAAATTTACCATTGGTCGAGTTCGCCTATAACAATAGCTTTGATGCCAGTATTAGAATGGTTCCTTTTGAAGCTCTATATGGGAGGGAGACCTTATAGATCACCTATATGTTGGGAAGAGTCCAGAGAGAGACAAATGATAGGACTAGATATTGTCCATGTCAGCACAGAGAACATTCAACTTGTCCGACAAAGGTTGACAGCCGCACAAAATCGACAAAAGAGTGACGCCGATCAGAAAAGAAAAGATACTTGTTTTGACGTCAGAGACCATATTTTTCTAAAGGTTTCTCCATTAAAAGGAGTTGTCAGATTCAGAAAGCGAAGCAAGCTGGCACCTCGCTATTTGGTCCATTCGAAATTCTGTAGAAGGTTGGAGACGCAGCGTACCAGTTATCCTTACCACCTATCCTAGAAGGAGTTCACAACATTTTCCATGTCTCCATACTCAAGAAATATCTTCATGATCCATCCCATATCATAGATTATGGTGAAGATCAAGCCAAATCTGAGTTCTGAAGAACAATTTGTGCATATTTTGGACTTCAAGACAAAGGAGCTCAGAAACAAGACAAGTCCTTTGGTGAAAGTCCTACGGAAAAACCAGTCAACAAAAGAAGCTACATGGGAAATGGAATAAGAAATGACGATCAAGTACCCTGTAACGACCCCCTGTCGGCCGGTTTAGTCATGCCAGTTTACTACGAACCAAAAGGACCCGTTAACAGCGGGAACAACCCAAACATGACTTGCTGTTAAGGTTGAGCACTTTGTATGTAAATAAATAAAACACTTCATATTGATGTCATATACGGTGCATTACAGTATATCAAGTCCAGGGATACAACTTGTAAGTTACATAGGGATTGGACTAACCAAAACAAACTTTGATAAACTAAACTAAGATCGTAGAGATTCCTCGTTTGTCCCAGGATGGTCCTTTCCTTAAAGGAGGTTAAATAGTGTGGGTGAGTTTATCGACTCAGAAAGCACATGATACCACTACATGGCTTATCATATATATAAACGTAAAAAGACAACATCATATTACTACATAATCATGGCATGATAAAATATAACATAACAAACTTCAGCTGTCATAGGGATCATGACAATTGATGGCATGGTCAAAGATCATGGCATAGCATGGCATGACGTGAGTATAAACATAAAGATCATGACATGGCATGACTTAATCATAACATAGCATCATGGCATGGAATAAGTACAAGCATAATGGGGGCATGGTTAAAAGATCATGGAATAGCATGAAGCCATAAACATATATAATATACGAACAACATGAATCTTTTCACTTATTTAACGGACATGCATCCAAACCACAACATGAGGAGGTTGGCATGATGTGCAGCCAGTGGTAAGGCAAATGCCCATTTGGCGCTTCCACTGCGCAGCAGGGGGACCCACCCGTCCACCTGGACCGGGAAAACCGTACCAAGGATTTACCCGTTTGCCTCGGGTTGCGTCTTTTAATTATGTCCGCCTCACACGGATGCTTGTATGATTCGAACGCATGGACTCCTGAGGTGGCATTGTTCGTAGCATGTTCGATTTTAACATGGTAGACTTATAGAAATGGGATTTAGTCATTGGTTGGGGGTCCATTTAGACTCTTATTTCTTTTCGACAGCTTAACGGCTTAATAGCATCTTCTTAAATTTGTAGGAAAATACATATTTGAAAACAGACCATTCGCAATAGGAAAATAACCATGCAAAAAGAATCATGTACTTGCCTTTAAGCTAGAAGCTCCCTTAGATACAACAAGAACCTCCTCCTCCTACACGTGCGAAGAACCCCAGACATCTATGTTCCCACTCTAAACCTTTCTCTCTTCCTTTCTCCCTCTCTTTCTTCCTTCCTCTCTTCCTTTCTACCTCTCTCTCTCTTTCTCTCCCCTCTCTCTCTCTAAAACATGGGAAAGGAGTGAGGAGAAGAGATGGGGGGATGGAATGGGCTACCCCCTATTTATAGGGGTGGCATGGCTTTGGATGGAGACAAGTGTCCCTTTAGGCTCCTTTAGATGTAGGGCATGTGTCCCTTTAGGATAGGGATTAACAAGGTTGCGGCAAGTGTCAGGGTGAGGTGGCATGGGTTTCTTGGGGGGCAAGCTACCTTACTAGTATCTTTTACCAGTATCCTTAACTTTTAACAGTATCCTTTAGCCCTTTTACATTTAAGTCCATGTATCTTTCGTAATCTACTTTATACCCTCATTTAGTACTTTTTTCATCGAATTTAACTTATTTTTGGTGATTAGAGTACACTACTAGAAGCCTTACAGATTATACTTAAGACCTTATGAAAATTATCTATTGCATTACAGAACATGAACTTTTCAAAATTGTGTTTATACTTTTTCCATATTTACATATATAATCTTTTTCATAATTGTTTAACTGTTGGTAAAACTTATTATCATTCAATGGTCCCATAAATTTCCTAAAATTACAAGTAAACTTTTCATGTAGGTATAATTTTGTAAGTCCTTACATATCCACATCTTTTTGATAAGATCCTCACCATATTCAGCAATTTGTTTAGTTAGACTCAAAATTCGAAGACGAATTTTATTTAAAGGGGAGAAGATGTAAGGAGCCACAAGATTTATAGTTATGTACCAACATGTACATAATTATGAAAAAGGACATATTCATAAATATCAAAAAAGTATAAACGCGATTTCGAAAAGTTCATGTCCTATGATGCAACAGATGATTTTTATAAGATCTTAAGTGTAATTTGTAAGACTTCTAGTAGTGTCCTCAAATCGTCGAAAAGAAGTTAAATTCGATGAAGAAGTGCCGGATAAGGGTATAAAGTCAATTATAAAAGATACAGGGACTTAAATCTAAAAGTGTTAAAAGATACTGGTAAAGGATAATGGTAAGGTCTCTTGGCCCCTAAGAAACCATGCCACCTCACTATGCCACTTGGCTCCATCCAAGCAACTCTTATCCCTTTAGGACACATGTCTCAAATCTAAGAGAGGCTTTAAGGGACACTTGTCCTCATCCTAGGCCATGACCACCCCTATAAATAGGGTGGTAACCCCTCTCATTCTCCTCATTCCTCCCGTTCGTCCTTGCCCACATTTAGAGAGAGAAAGTGAGAGAAAAAGAGAGGTAGAAAGGAAGAGAGGAAGGAAGAAAGAGAGGAAGAAAGGAAGAGAGAAAGATTTAGAGGGGCGATGGGAACTGTTCGGGGTTCTTCGCACGTGTAGGAGGAGGAGGTTCCGATTTTGTCCAGGAGAGCTTTTGGTTTAAAGACAAGTATATGATTCTGTCTCCATGGTTATTTTCCTATCGCAAATGGCCCGTTTTCAAAACATGTATTTTCTTACAAGTTTAAGTAGATGCTACTAAGCCATTATGCTGTTGAAATGACATAAGAGTCTAAATGGACTCCCAACCCATGCCTATGCCCCATACTATAAGACTTCCATGTTAAAATCGAACATGCTTATGGATAGTGCCACCTTAGGAGTTCATGCGTCCGAATCATATAAGCATCCTTGTGAGGCAGACATTAAGTAAATGACGCAATCTGAGGCAAACGGGTAAATCTTGGGTACAAATCTTCTGGTCCAGGTGGGACGGGTGCTTTTCTGTGTTGCGCAGTAGAAGCGCCAGTGAGCGTTTGCCTTACTGCTAGTTGCATGTCATGTCAACCGCCTCATGTTGTTGTTTGAATGCGTGTCCGTTAAATAAGTGAAAAGATTCATGCTATTCGTATGCTATATTTATTTACGACTTCATGCTATATTCATGGCTCTCCCCAGCACCCTCATCCATCAGACTATGAGCCTAGTCCTACACCTCGGGATCTCTGGTCATTGGCGGCGGTGGTCCCATCATACTCGACTCAATTCGGCCGGAAGATATGGCAATGCTAGCAGTGAAGGTGCTCCCATGTCCTTCCTCCTGAGCTCGTTGACGAGCATGCCAATATCGCTCCTCGTGGAAATGCCGCTCGTGCTCGGCAACTCCTAGCTAGACTCGGAGGGAAGTCACCTCAGCATCTATCCTCTGCTGCTCGTGATCGTGCTCCTCCATAATGACCTCCAGACGCATCTGGAGGCGTGCCAACTCTCGCAGGAGATCGCTAGTAGAAAGTCGTGCCAGCTGCTCCTCCAGCTTGGAGACTCAAACACCTGCACCCAAGTCTGCTCAAGCTCTGCCTCGGCTCTTTGAAGATCCTCCTGAAGCTCAGCAACATGTTGATCAATCAGAGAAAGATGTAATCCGCTCAAGATCAATTCATGTGAAAGAAATGAAAGGTCGTGGCCAGGAATTTACCTGGGAGGCGTGGTCCTCCTCCGCTAGAGAAGCTCGGTGGATGGCCCGAGCCAACTGAGGCGAGAGCTGCCTCTAAAGATGTACCCGAAGAGGAGGCCGTAGCCATGTCGATGGGAGGCTGGGCAGCCTAGGTGTAGGCGGCATGCTGCATCAAGGGATCATTTTCAGTGGTTAAGTGCCAAAATAATTCTTAATTAATAAATGGAAGCATTCATTAGATAATTCATGCATACATAAGTTTGCATTGAGTTCGGCCTAAACATGTTCGAGTTGGGCATCCGCGTCCTGGAGGCGAGCCCAGAGGGTGATGATGGTGGCATCCTACGGTTCCTGCATAAGCATAATCATACATTCATTCACAAATATATACAAGATAATAATGAAAATTCAAGAAGCATGACATTGAAAGGACTAAGCTGTTGGAGGTGGGCAACATAGTGGACCCGATACTGTTGGAAGTAGGCCTCGCTACTCCCCACACGTGACTCCACGGGTATCCCGTGATGTTCCCAGTCTGCACGTTGGTCCGTAAACTTCACCCACCAATCGGTGCGGGCCTGCTTCTCCCTCATTGTTCTCCCTATTCCCTCTGAGATTTCTTCTTCTATCTACTCCTGGTGGAGGCCCAGCATCCTCATTACCAGTCGGAGATGCAGGTGCTCGATTTCGTTGAGGCAGTGCACCTACATCTGGCATCCATACCTCGCTCTGCCCTCCTCTGCCCAAGGTTGCCCTGCCTCATCCTTGCGTAGGTAAGGGCGCCAGATTACCTGCATTCACATAGGTTAGTTGCATCATTCATAATAAAACAATTGCATTTAATTAATTAAACAAGAATGAAAATGAAAGAAAAGCTTACTAGGAGCTATGGATAATCAAGAAACTGACGACAAAGAGCCGTTAGTTGGTGGTGTTGTGGTGCTATGTCAATGACTGGCCGCCACCTGCTAGCCAATGGCACAGCATCTAGACGGATGGCCATTACTTGGCCCAGAGGGAAATAATAATAA
Organism: Zantedeschia hybrid cultivar; assembly: GCA_030544215.1. Lineage (NCBI taxonomy): Eukaryota > Viridiplantae > Streptophyta > Magnoliopsida > Alismatales > Araceae > Zantedeschia > Zantedeschia hybrid cultivar. Next base: position 37,774,239 of record JARZZO010000012.1, on the reverse strand, counting down.
GTCAACATCTACATACATAAATATATAGGTTAGAAAGTATCATAATCATATCATGTCATGAAATTAAATAAAATTCATTAAAGGACATACCTGAAGAAACGGCGCGAAGTCGCTGATAGTGGTCTTGTGGTCCGGCACGATCGCGGACAGATCAATGAAGAGGTGGGCTAGAAGGGCTGCACCCTCGGCATACTCTCCTAATCTATCTAGGTCCCTAAGAAGACTCAGTAAGCGATAGTGAATATGGTCACCCTTCGTCATGAAGAGTAGCCTACCGAAGAAGAAAACTAGAAAAATCCTAAGCTGTCAATCTACCAGCTATCTAGCTCTCATCCAAGTAGTAGGTCCCCAATACTGATCTAGACAATCTCTCAGCGAACATCTCTCAGAACTCTGCCTAGGATCGACTAGCCAAAGGGCATCTACAACATCTATCCTATACAAAGTTGCAGACTCCCTACCCGGTAATCCAGATGCATCATCCTAACTCTCAACCATTTCTTGGTAGTCGAGGTGAGTAATTCCACTCATCGCCTGACCCTCTACCCAGAGGCCAATGATCCTGGCCACATCCTCTAGACTGGGGACCATATGTCCCCAGGGCATCAGGAATGCCTAACTAACTGGGTCCCATCTCTCCCTAAGGACCTGAAGGAGGACTAGATCTATCCATAAGGGTTATATCTCCAGGATCTCCTTGAATCCCATCTGTCGCAGTCGTGCCTTTTGAAAATCCGAGAGACCTCAATATGTGGCTATCATCAAGTCCCAAGAAATTCTCGCCCTTATGGTACCCTACAATTGTCCATGGAAACATTAAATAATTCATTTATAGGGCAATTAAAATCAAGTTTTAAAAGAAATTAGGGCCCAAGATCACTCTCCTAAATGGCGTCGGGGGTGGTCGACGCCTTTTGAAAGGCGTCATCTGGTCCCGACGCCATTCAACCACAGGTCTGTGGACCGTTGGCCATCTCCTCTTCTCGGTTTTTAATCCCCTAAAATGCAATAAAAGGGAAGTTTTAAGACTCACCATAGGAGGGCTGGCTTCCTTGGCCGGTGTTGCCATCGCCTGACCCGTTGGAGCCACAGGGGGAACATCCTCCGCCTCCATGAAGGTTGTCGCCTCTGTGAGGGCTTGCGCCACTTCGTCCACCACTTCCGTACCCCTCCTCCTTGTCGATTTCCACCACCGGGATTGCCGCTTCCCGCTCGGGCCACTTAGACTTCCTCGCTCCATGGGTTGTGGGTAAAAGAGGGGAGAACCGGAGAAAAAGAGAGAGGGTGGAGGAGTGTGATAAAGAGAGCCCGAGAGAGAGTGAGAGGTCATGAGAGAGTGAGAGAATGAGATAATGAGAGAGAGGATGAGAGAGAGAGATGTCGGAAAAGCCCAAACCGCTGGAGAAGGCGTTGGTCGCCAGAGAAGGAGAAGAAGGAAGAGAGAGAAAGAGTTTGAGAGAATGAGGAGGAGGGGAGGCTTGGGTTCCCACAGCCTCAGTTAATTTTCTATATGGCGTCGGGCATGCGTGACACGGTTCAATGGCGCACAAATTGAGGCAAGCAGTTTGGATTTTGAAAATTAATGAAAGGCGTCGACCATGGACGACGCTGCTTGAGTTTACCTCCTTTATTGGTCAAAGCCGTACCATGTAAATATGGAGAAAATCAGAAAACAACGTTGACCATGGGCGACGCAATTCAGGGAATTAATGTGTTGGAAATTGTGGAAGTACGGTTGAAATAATGATTGACGTCGATCATGGGCGACGTGATTCAGGCTCCTTTAAGTAACGAATTTTAATTTTTGGAAAATAAATTAAACTGAAAGGCATCTCTTTGAGTCGACGCTATTTGAATTAAGGAGCCCGAAACTTTGAATTTTGAGGAAAATTAGCCGTTTTGCTTAAAGAAAAATTCCATAAAATTGCATAATATTAAGGAATGATTTTTCATTGAAAATAAAATTAAAAAAGTGCATCAAACTTTGGGTAGGAGTTGAGAGCTTTCAAACTTAATTTTCTGATGCTCTTTTACATAGTTTTCTGTAGCTCCCGATTCGCTTCATGAGGAAGTTTAACACAACGGGTGAAACTAATGTTCCATAAGGTTGCAATAAGCTCTGTCATCTCGAAGTTCATCACTATTAGCCTTGAGCTTACTCTTGTAATGTTTGGCATGAGTGACAAGCCTTGGATATACCTATAACGTCCCGCTGACCCGGTTCAGTCATGTTGGCTTACTTTGAACCAGTGAGCGCGGCCACATTGGGAACAACCCAAAGATAAACTTACTCCAGAGTGAGCGCATGCATGCATTCATAACACCATGAATCAACTGTCATAACCACAAATTTATTCACTAATAACAAATAACGTAGATTACAATACTTGCCTAAAATCTCTAAACATATTCATACATCAATTAAGTAGTAGTTCGATCTTCAAGCTCTAAATCTCCTAGTCTCATAGCTTAACTTCACCTTTCCTTTCATAAAAAATGTTAGGGGGCAAGGGTAAGTCTCATCCGACTTAGCAAGCACATAATACCACTACATGGCTTATCATATATAAAAACATAAAAAGACAACATGATAATACCATATATCACATCATGATAGAATATAACATAGAAACTAATATAAGGATCATAACAAATCATGGCATGGTCGAAAGATCATGACGAAGCATGGCATGGCATGGGCATAAACATAAAGATAATGGCATGGCACCATGGCTTGACTTGATGATCAATCACACATGTGCGTCGTTAAACACTCGCACAACCGTCAATTTAAATTAAACCAAACTCATTTACTTTAACCATATGGCATGAAGCAAGTGGTGATCATGGGTTAAATCCACAAGGAGATCTCATATTTTAAAGTTGAAAGTATTGAGTTTTTAGATAACAAAATAGAGAAGAAATAAGAGAGAGCGTGATAATTTGCTTGTCGGACTTACTACAAACTCGCAAAAGTAGCATCTCTAAACGAGCATAATTAGACTATCTATTGAACTAAGACTATCCCTAAAATATTAAATAACAGAGGAATACAAAATTGAGTGATGTCAACAGAAGAAAAAGATGGAGAAAATGCTACTTGTTCCAAACAAACTACCATCAAATGAAATCATAATTTCATGAAAGTTTTCAGAGACATTGAACATGAAAAAATAATGACTCTCAGAAGACAACTTTTACAAAAAATATTTGAAATGTTATGTAACATAGGCAACCTCAAAATTAGAGAGAGAAAACTAATGCTTTTAGCCGTCGCAGCCCCTCGTGTGGATCCTTGGCAATCTTGGACTCCTTCCAGTGGTCAGTTGCAGTGTCTCGAGTCCACCTCCAGCCCCTAACAGCCGCTGGTTTGAAAGAGATGTAGAGAGAGAGAGAGAGAATAAAAGCTAGAGAGAGAGATTGAAAGTAAGAGAGAGTGAGGGGGAGAGGTTGCGTACAGTACCAAAGTATTGTAGCTGCTACAATACCTGTGGGTACTGTAGCATGGAGAGGGAGAGAAAAGAGGAATAAGAAGGAGGAGAGAAGAAGATAGGAAGGAGAAGAAGGAAAAAAAAACGGGAGAGAAAGAGGAAGGAAAGGAGATTCTTTTAAAAAGGGAGAATATTTTCAAAAAGAGGAAAGGAGGGAAGAAAGAGGTGGCGGCTACTCCAAGACTCCTTCTTGAGCAGAAATTAGGGCACCCTTTAGAGAGTAGTCAAAGACTATTTTATCTTGCTCCATTAATTCTTCCAAAAAGGTAGTTGTTTTTGCTGAGATTTGAACATTGGACCTCCCATAAGTCTACAAAGACTTAACCACTGCACCACATCGTCTTCATATCATGTTTACATAAAAATAAATATAAATTAATATATTATTATGAATAAAATTATATTTATACTGAAATGAATTTATTTATTATCTCGATTTTGCTGAGAAAACTGCAAATACACTACACTCCGTTATTCACATGAAATGATGATGTTTTTAACTCAAATTGGTACTGTTGGAATCAGTAAAAAATTATCTATCATTTCATACAATTTCTAACATAAAATCATGAATATAGTGTATGCGTTTGTTCTTTTAACGATCAAAACTATCAACTTATCACACTCCCCAACTTACTCATTGCTAGTCCCTTAACAATGTGAATAGAAGACAAATTGGGACAACAATGAACTATCATGCTTCATTTGTAGTTATCTATCATAATCAATTAAATGGTAACTAATCGGTTAAGCTAAAGTTCTCATTTCCCACTACACTTTGGTTCACGAAGGTGATCGTGCATGTAAGTTGGCATGCTTAGAACTCGTTTCTGCCCTTTCCGTTATATTCTCGCCTTTACTAACCCTCTAGATAAAACTACCTAGGGAAGAGAAGAGAAAAGGGATTTTCCGATTAGTCCGAGAGGATCATTTTTTAGCTCCTTCCCCGACTTCAACACTTTTTACGACTAAGTCGTTTTTTTTTTTTTTTTAGTATGAGGGACTTTTTATTTAGCACGGCTTTTTCATTTAGTTGCGCTTTTGCCTTTGAAAGTACGTACTTTTACTACTCCTTTAATTTGCCTGAGGGGAGATGCGTACTTTTTGCCACCTGCCTTCTTTTAACTCTTTTTGACACCTTATTTGGCATTTAATGTTTACAAATGTCCCTTTTTAAATGACCGCCTCTTTAGAGTGTTGAGTGGGCCGGTCCCCTATTACGAATCCTAACGTTTTTTTCATTCAACCCAAAAGAAAAAAAATTGGAATAGGTAGTCCTATCCTTAAGGTTAATTCCAGCAATTCTATACCTTCAAGGTCTTTCACTCATTCTAAGTTGTCGTGTGTGTGTGAAAATCATTCCTGTCGTGGCTTCTTATGGACTGGGATATTATGAATTTTAATAGCTCTATCCAATTTGGCTAACATAACATTGATTTAATTATAAGTCACTTAATGAAACATAATTCCAGGCAACTTACGTGGGATGTGAAAAAGAAGTTTTTTGAAAATTTTTGACCATTTTCTCAGTAAAAAAAAAATATCAACTTTCTTCAAAAGATGTTTCCAAAAAATGCATATTGATTGCCTCCCCCCAACTTGAATAGCATTGTCCTCAATGGCATAAAGGAAATGAACAAAATACTAGCCATAAGAAAATGAGGAAGGAGAAAAACAACCTGTGGTCATGAAGATGTGACATTACCAAAGCCGATTGCTGCATAAAAACCTAAAGAAGAGAAAAAACAAAAGATGATCTAAAATGCTAGATTGCCTCCTAACAAACGCTAAGTTTAACGTCTTCAGCCAGACGAAAATACAATTATTGTGGGTCACTCAGCGTCATAGATTCAGGTGGGCTATTTTGAAGATTTTCAACAAACGGCTTTAACCGTTACCCATTAACAGTGACTATGTGTCCAGTCTTTGGATCCATGATTTTAACAGTTCCATTGTCAAAGGCCTTAATGACCAGGAAAAGCCCATCCCACCTTGATTTCAATTTTCTTGGAAATACTTTAAGCCTAGAATTAAATAGCCAAACTTTTTTATTTGGATGGAAGAATTTCCTCATAATGTGTTTATCATGAAAGGCTTTGGTTTTGGCTTTATAAATCTTGGAATTCTCATAGGCTTCATTACGCAACTCCTCTAGCTCACTCAATTGTAAGATTCTATGAGAACCGGCTTAGGCTAGGTCCATATTAACTTGTTTGATGGCACAATACGCCTTAGGTTCTAATTCCATAGGAAGGTGGCAAGCTTTTCTAAAAATCAGGCGATAAGGAAACATGCCAATAGGAGTTTTATAAGCAATCCGGTAAGCCCACAAAGTATCATCCAATCGTTTAGACCAATCTTTCCTATCGGGCCTAACGGACTTTTACAGAATATTCTTGATTTCCCTATTAGATACCTCCACTTGGCCACTGGTTTGGGGATGATAAGAGGTAGTCAATTTGTGATTAATCCCATATTTCTTAAGCATAGATCGAAATTGAGAATTTGTGAAATGCGTGCCCCCATCACTTATGATAGCTTTGGGCCATCCAAACCGCGAAAAGATGTTTTTCAAGACGAATTTCATGACCACTTTATGATCATTGGTTTGGGTGGCTACTGCTTCGATCCACTTAGAAATATAATCCACCTAAGATATATTCATATCCAAAAGAAGGTGGAAAAGGTCCCATAAAGTCTATCCTCCAAACATCAAAGATTTCAACCACTAAGATTGGGTTGAGTGGCATCATGTCCCTTTTTTCCATATTTCCTACAACTTGGTATCTGAGGCAAGTTTTGTTGAATTCATGGACATCTTTAAAAAGTGTGGGCCAGTAAAAACCACTTTGAAAGACCTTAACGGTAGTTTTCTTTCCTAAAAAATAGCCCCCAGAAGAAAGATTGTGGCAGAAATTCAACACACTCTATTGTTCTTCCTCGGGGACACATCGCCGGATGACTTGATCGGGACAGAATTTGAATAATTCAGGATCTTTCTAAAAGTAATACTTCTCTTGAGCGAAGAATCTATCTTTTTTACTTTTGGTCCATCCTTCTGGGAGCTAATTGGCTACCTTGTAGTTAACAATATGTGCATACCAAGGTGCAATGGTGTGAGAAATGGCTAATAGATGCCCATCAGGGAATGAATCAGTCATTAGTTCACTCTCAGAAATCAGAATTCGGGATAGATGGTCAAGTACCACATTCTCAGAGCCCTTTGTATCTTGAATTTCTAAATCAAATTCTTGAAGGAGTAAGATCCATCTGATGAGTCTGGGCTTTGCATTCTTCTTGGTCAAAAGGTATTTCAAAACTAAGTGATCATAATAGATTATGACTTTTACCCCTAAAATATAAGATCAGAATTTTTCTAAGGCAAAAACCACAACCAATAATTCCTTTTCCGTTGTGGTATAATTCATTTGGGCATCTGCAAGGGTGCGACTTGCATAATATATCACCACGGGACACTTATTGATTCTTTGCCCCAAAACCACGCCAATAGCATAGTCAGAGGCATCACACATGATCTCGAAAGGCAAAGACCAATCAAGAGATTGAAGAATCGGAGCTTTGGTCAAACATTCCTTCAAAGAATTGAATGCCTTTATGCATGGTTTATCTAGGTGGAATGGGACATCCTTAGCTAGGAGAAGAGTTAGAGGTCGGGCCATTTGAGAGAAATTTTGTATGAACCAGCAATAGAAACCGGCATGGCTAAGAAATGAGCAGATTTGTCTGACCGAGGTAGGAGAAGGAAGATTAGATATGAGATCAATCTTAGCTTTATATACCTCTATCCCCCTCTCAGATATAATGTGGCCTAGAACAATGCCTTCTCGAACCATAAAATAGCTCTTTTTCCTGCTAAGTATCAGATTTGTTTCTATACATCTCGCTATCACCTATTTCAGATTTTCTAAGCAATTCTCAAAAGAGTCTCCGAAGATTGAAAAATCATCCATGAACACTTCGAGGAACTCTCCCACCATGTCGGAGAATATAGCCATCATATACCATTGAAATGTGGCTGGTGCATTGCATAATCCAAATGGCATTCTCCTCGAAGCAAATGTGCCATAAGGGCATGTAAAGGTGGTCTTTTCTTGATCTTCCGGGTAAATAGCCACTTGATTATACCCAGAGTACCCATCTAAGAAGTAGAAGAACTTCTAGTCCGATAGCTTTTCCAGAATTTGATTCATGAACGGGTGTGGAAAATAGTCCTTCTTAGTCATAATATTGAGTTTTCTGTAATCAATACACACTCTCCATCCCGTAGTGAGCCTAGTGGGTATCTCCTCCCCATGATCATTCTTAATCATCGTCAATCCGGACTTCTTGGGTACCACTTGAGTTGGGCTGACCTATTTACTATCTGATATGGGGTAAATGATACCCGCATCAAGACATTTCACAACCTCCTTCTTTACCATTTCTTTCATATTTGGGTTAAGCCACCTTTGCATTTCCCGACTTGGATTAGAATTCTCTTCCATATAAATGTGATGCATGCAAATGGACGGGCTAATTCCCTTTCAATCTGCCACCGACCACCCAATGGCACCCTCATTGGCTTTAAGGACTTTAATTAGTTGGGCCTCCTGCGGCGAGGTAAGGTTTGCCGCGATGACGACCAAAAGATTCTGGTAAGGGCCCAAGAAGACATACTTAAGAGACTCGGGTAAAGGCTTGAGTTCGAGTGCAGGCATGTCCTCTAAAGATGGCAGAGTGGGCTCAGATTGCAAGGCAGGTAAAGGTTCCACTTTGGGCCAAGATGTTAAAGGTTTAGGAGAATCCTTTAGAGCATTGGCTTCTTATAAAAGGTCCTGAGTAAGCATCGCATTCTCTTCAACCAAATTATCCAAGATATCAATGGTATGGCATTCTTCTTCATGATCCGGATATTGGGATGCTTTGAAGACATTAATCTTAACTTTTTGACCCCCAAAGGATATGTCCATCATGCCAGTTTCACAATTTATATTAGCTTTGGCAGTGGCCAAGAATGGACGTCCTAGGATGATCGGGGTGTGAATGAGTTCCTCAGGTGATGCCATATCCATAATAAGAAAATCCACGGGAAAATAACAATCATGGACTTTTACAATGACATCCTCAATCAATCCCCGTGGAGTCTTCATAGGCCTATCAACCAATTGTAAGATGATGGATATGGGTTTTAGTTCTCCAATATCAAATTTTTCATAAATGGTTGTTGGCAAAAGGTTCACACTGGCACCTAGGTCCAATAAAGTTCTATCAAATGTGACTCACCTAAGTCACATGAGATCAAAGGTTCCCCGGGGTCCTTCAACCTCTTGGGAAGATAATTCATCACAATTGTACTTACATCCTCCGAAAGTCTAACTGGTGTGCATAATTTCTTAAGGAATTTAGCATAAGCCGGCACATGCTTAATGGCATCAAAAAGTGGATTATTAATCTGTACTTGCTTGAATAATTCCATCAACTCCTCATTCTGGGCCAGTTTCTTCCTAGCATTGGGCTTGGCCGCTAAAGCATTTGGGAAGGGCACCCTTGATTGATATGAACTTAGGCCTTCATCTAGTTTCTCTTTCCCTTTGGAATTCCCCTCCAACTTCTCTATATTGGGCTCAACTTCACTCTCACCTTCGACTTCATGAGGTCCATTAATGGGCTCTTCTGCCATCTCCCAATCGCTCTGTGGGTTTTCCAAACTCTTTCCACTCCTAAGAGCTGAAAGCTTTAGCATTTTCAAATTGTGGTCCTTTCCATTGTGATAGTGGGCCAGATTGAGGTAAAAGGCCCAATTGAGGTGGAAAACCAGGAAGCTGATTCCTCGGATTGGCAATGGGCTGACTAGGAAGTTGGCCCATTTCTCTCCTCATAGTTGCCTCAGCTAATTGGCCCATTTGACTCTCCAACTTAGAAATAGACTGTTGTTGGGTCAAGATAAGTTGTTGGAGTTGTGTGAATTTGTCATCAAAGTTGGGCTGAGGAGGTTATTGGTAAGTAGATGGAGGAGGATATTGGGTTGATTGCCTTGATTGGAAGGATTGATAGTGGTATGGTTGAGAGAATTGGGCCTGTAAGGGCTTGTGGTTCCCTAGCATGTGTATTCCCGTAGAAATTTGGCTGATGTTGAAAGGAGTTCTAGGGCTTTTGGGCTTGATGCATGGGAGGATTAGACATTTGCAATGGGGCATGTTGATTCTTCCATGCAAAATTAAGGTGGTTTCTCCAGCCGGGGTTATAAGTGTTAAAGAATGGATCATTACCAAGCCTGGAGAACCCCTGAGCGGCCTAAACTTGTTCTTGAATAAATGGTGGTAGTTGGGCCGCAGTTGGGCATTCATTCACTTGATGGGCCGGACTTGTGCACAAAGCACAAATGTCATGAGAGATGGAAGATGGGCCCTCGTATGGACTAGATGGTGTTGGGTAGGTGGGTTCTTGTTTCTTTAAGGCCAAGAGTTGGTGTAACTTTTGGGCCAAAATGTCTACCTTATCCAATTTCTGATTCATCAAATTGATGTACATTATAGATTTGGGCTCTCCTTGAGCCTTCAGTTCATACATTCTGGCCCGTTTGGATGGCCCAATTGTAAGGACTGAGGTTTCGGATCTGGTTATCGGGTTAGCTTTCAAGATCGGACCCTGTAGTTTAGGCCCTAATGGGGTTGAGACCCTGTTCCGTTTCGCGTCGAGCCTACTCGACGCGGTTTAAACGGCGTCCAGCATGGCAGACGCGTTTTAGATTGTGCCACATGGGTGCCACGTGGGTTGGCCTTGGGTCGCGAGCCTACGGCCTAGTTCTGTCGTCTGAACGGCGTCCGTGATGGTCGACGCGTTTCAGACTGCGACCCTGCAATGTCAGTGTACGGTGCCGGTCTTGTCGTCTGAATGGCGTCGGCCTTGGGCGACGCATTTCAGAGTTCTGTCAGTACGGCCTGTCATGTCAACTGATAGGCGTCCGTACAGCTCGACGCGTTTTACCCAATTTCTGGTCACCCCGCGAGCCCTCCTTCTTTTCCCTCATTTCTTCCTTTTCTCTCCCTCTCCTCCCTCCCTCCGGCGATTCCGACGACGCCTCCTTCCCCTCCCTCTTTTCCTCCCACCATTTCATCTCTCTCTCCACTCCATCGACCTCCTAACTCCCACCACTACCACCACCACCTACTCCGTGGCGTTTTCTCTCCGGACGAAGGCCGACGTCCCGATGGAGTAACGACGACCTCAGCGGTACCGGCGGCAGCGTGGGGCGAGACGGGTGGGCGGCTTGGAGCTTGGAGAAGTTCAACTAACCGGTAGGGTGACGATTCCCAGTGCATTTCATTTGAAAACCATGTCTACCCGTGTTTGAAGCATGTTTCGGGATGCTTTTTGGGGTGAAAACACTAAGTGCATGTATGAGAAACTGGGTGTTCTAATGGGTAGTTAGGTTCTCCTCCTCCCCCTTTATGTTTTGAGCCCATTTCCATGCGTTTTGAGGGAGAAATCTCACCCCGAAGATTGGGGGAAGCAAAGGGGAGAACCTGTCTGTCGGGGTTGAATGGCGTCGAGGTTGAGCGATGCCTTTTAAAAAGGCGGCGCCCACCCCCGACGCGATTTAACCCAATAACAGACCCTGTCCCCGGACTGATAAGCGTCCAGGGATAGTGATGCGTTTCAATAGGCGTCTTGCGTCAACGACGCGTTTTAGCGAAATCAACCGTTGCCTGTCCCTGTTTTCGGTTGCCAATAGGCGACGAGGGATGGCGACGCGTTTTGAAAAGCGGCGACCTGTGGTGACTCGTTTTATGCCAGGTTCTGTGGCTGAGTTTCTGTAAACCAGTTTAGGAGACTTGAATGGCGTCGACCTTGGTTGACGCGATTCAGGACAGAATCACACAAATTCCTACCATTAAAATGTGTTTACACTTTTATATAGTTGGTTAAATGCATGCTTTAAATACGCTCGATGATGACAGATTCTTCGTAACCGAATAGCACTGCGTTATGTGTCGTGCGACCGCGGACTTCTCATGTGACCGGATCGCACTGTGCCGGGTTTTGTGTTACTGTGGACCTAGAGTGACAGTTGTAGCGCTTTATCACCCTGTGCTGGTGTGGGTGGAGCACAGCGCCGGTGTGGGTGTGGCGGGGTGATGCCTAATGAGAGAGGGTCACCTGGTGGACCTCGGGGTTAGCTAGTACCGGTGTGGGTGTGATACCTGTGGAGTGTCACTCGTGCTGAGGGAAGGAGTAATCACCTGAGCCAGTTGGGCCGGAGTAGCCAGCGTGCTATCCGAGGGGTTATTGTTTGGTCTTAGCGGGTCGGTGTTTTCCCCACCTTCGTTTGTGTGGTTGGTGTTTTTACCGAGACATTGGTTGTGGGTTCCCTGGTAGACTGGTTTTAGAAATATGCATGTTATATATATATATTTCGAATGCATGTGATTCATATCGAGATTTAGGAGTAGTAATTACTTGCTCACTTTACCTTCAGCTGTGTCTTGCTACTTGTGGGTGTGTGAGTGGGCAGTGGGGATCGGAGGATCCCTACTGAGTCTTTTCGTTGAGACTCACCCTTGCGGTTTTCAGGTGAGGGTTCCAGGTAGACTTAGCGAGGAGTGTGCTGTTGTGAACTGCGCGCCGTCAGCAGTTGTTCCGGGGTATGCCCCGACGTAGTGGTTATCTTTATTTATGGCCTGTACGCTTAATTATTTCTTTTCAGTTGGAATATGTAATTATTTGCTGTGTCGAGTCGCATTGTAATAACTTTTAATTTCTGCACTTTCCCTTCAATTCAATGCGATGTAATGTTTAGCTTAGTTTATTGTTTATTTCCCAGACTTACTTAAATCCTGGTTTGGTTCCAAATTAATGATTCGGTACCCATTTAGTAATCGGATCCCCGATTATAGGGTGACGGGTCGTTACAATTGGTATCAGAGCATTCGGTCTGGCAAATAAATGAATAACTAGGTTAAATGTTGTAACTCCGGCAAAATAATTACATTATCCCGTACAGGCACGACGGTAGTATAGGTTTTAGGGTTCTAATTAGAACTTTTCGATTTAGTGATTGTAGGCGATTAGATGCCTCCTAGAAAGAGGATGCTAGTTATTAGAGAGCGGGGAGATGTCCCTGATGGATCTGAGGCCGGTAGGCCGAGTGTAGAGCATTTCATGGAGGCTATGATGGACACGATGGCTAGATATCAGACCCGAGACCCTAGTGAGAGTTCCAGTGCTCGGGGAGGGTCTTCAGCTACCCTTGAAAGATTCCTGAAGCTAAGGCCGCCTCCTTTCACTGGTCGTCCCGACCCCGATGAGGCTATTCACTGGTTGAGGGAGATGGAGAAGACTTTTGACACTATGGATTGTGCAGCAATTGAGAGGACTCCGTTGGCTACCTTCATATTGAAGGATAGTGCCTATGATTGGTGTACCACTTTGAAGAGTCTGTCATACGCGGATAGGAACCTCAGGGAGATCCCATGGGAGACTTTCGTGAAGGGATTCAATGTGCAGTACTTCCCTAGGCATGTTCAGAGGGCCAAGGAGAGGGAATTTATGGAGCTGACTCAAGGAAGTATGACAGTGCTCAAGTACTAGGCGAAGTTCGTTTCACTAGGGAGGTTCGTACCCTTTATCTCAGGAGACGAGGAACGTCGGACTGAGAGGTTTGTGGATGGACTGAGGTCTAGTCTGAGGAGTTTTGTGGCATCTCATTGTTGCTCATATTTGGCATCGACAGTTAGGTGTGCAGCGGCAGTGGAGGCACAACAGGATCAGTCGGCTAGAGAGAGAGGGTTGATTACTCAGGGACCAGCCCGTGGAAGGGGAAAGGCAGCAGTAGCTCCTTCGTCCGGATCAAGATCGTCTTCACTAGGCTCCAGATTCAGGAGATTCTTTCGAGGCGGTGGCAGCAGTAGTGGTAGCAACAGACCCAGGCAGGGTCAGTAGAGCCAGTCGGTGTCCAATGCCTAGCAGGAGACAGTTCCAAGACTTCCAACAGTTTGTCAGCATTGCGGTGGTACTCATGGTGGGACTCAGTGTCCTGCTTTTCCTAGGAGGTGTTTTACTTGTGGCCAGCAGGGCCATTTGGCGAGGCATTGCCCGCAAGGGCATGGTCAAGGGCAGGGACCAGGCGATCAGAAGAAGCTGAAGACCCAGGGGAGAGTTCTAGCTATCACCAGGAAGGAGGCTCGTGCGTCCAACTTGGTGGAAGGTACACTTTCTATCCTTGGGAACTCTGCACATGTGTTGATTGATTCGGGTGCTTCACATTCTTTCATTTCTGAGCAGTTCATAGATGTTCTTTTTGCACCCGTTGATGAGCTATTTGATGGGTTGATGGTGGAGGTTCCTTCTGAAGATTTCATGTTGTCTTATAACTGTGTAAGTAACGTACCCCTGACCATTGAGGGTCATGAGTTGCCTGTCCAGTTGGTTGTACTTGCCATTCGTGACTTTGATGTCATCCTGGGTATGGACTAGTTGGAGGCTTATTATGCTGAGGTGGACTGCCATAGGAAGAGAGTGCGTTTCTCTATTCTGGACATTCCGACCTTATACTTCCAAGGTATTAAGCTCTCTTCTCGTGGTATTCTTATTTCTGCCTTTAAAGCCCAGAGATTACTAGTTGGTGGTGGTGAGGCCTTCCTTGCCTCTGTTGTTCTAGCTGATGTTAGTGGTAATTCCAGTCTTTGGGAGGTGCCTGTAGTATGTGACTTTGTAGATGTGTTTCCTGAGGAGTTGCCTGGCCTACCTCCTCAGCGAGAGGTTGAGTTTACCATTGAACTTGCACCGGGTACGGCACCCCTGTCTAAGGCCCCGTATCGGATGGCACCAGCCGAACTCACTGAGTTGAAGGCACAGTTGCAGGAATTGCTGGATAAGGGTTTCATTCGTCCCAGTACTTCTCCGTGGGGCGCTCCAGTTCTATTTGTCAGGAAGAAGGATGGTTCCTTGAGGTTGTGCATTGATTATAGACAGCTGAACTAGGTGACGATAAAGAATAAGTACCCACTTCCGAGGATCGATGATTTGATGGATCAGCTGCAGTCTACAAAGGTGTTTTCTAAGATTGACTTGAGATCTGGATACTATCAGATGAGAATCCATGAGGTTGATGTTAGTAAGACGACTTTTAGGACTCGGTATGGACATTATGAGTTTTTGGTTATGCCTTTTGGCTTGACCAATGCTCCGGCAGCTTTTATGGACCTGATGAACTGAGTCTTCAGGGCCTATCTGGATCAGTTTGTGGTGGTATTTGTAGATGATATTTTGATATATTCTTCTTCTGAAGAAGAGCATACCACACATCTTCGGGTAGTACTGCAGGTCCTGAGAGAACACCAACTCTATGCCAAGTTTATTAAGTGTGAATTCTGGCTAGACAAGCTGCACTTCTTGGGGCATGTCATTTCTGGCGAGGGTATCGCAATGGATCCAACCAAGATTAAGGCAATGATGGATTGGAGCAGGCCAACTTCAGTGACTGAGGTCAGAAGTTTCTTGGGGCTAGCAGGTTATTACAGGCGGTTTGTCAAGGGATTCTCTTCGATAGCGGCCCCCTTGTCAAGGTTGACTCGTAAGGGAGTTCATTTTGTGTGGACCGAGGAGTGTGAGCAGAGTTTCATTGAGTTGAAAACTCGTCTCACTTCGGCTCCAGTGTTGGTGCTTCCATCTGGTTCAGGTGGGTTTGTAGTTTATTCAGATGCATTACGTCGAGGTTTGGGTGCAATTCTTATGCAGCATGGTAGGGTCGTGGCCTATGCTTCTAGACAGCTGAAGAAGCATGAGGAGAACTATCCCACCCACAATTTAGAGTTAGCAGCTGTGGTATTTGCATTGAAGATCTGGAGACATTATTTGTATGGAGAGAAATTTCAGGCTTTTACTGATCACAAGAGCCTGAAGTATATATTCACGCAGAGGGATCTGAATTTGAGGCAGCGCAGGTGGATGGAATTCATCAAGGATTATGACCTCGACCTTTCTTATCATCCGGGCAAGGCGAATGTGGTGGCAGACGCCTTGAGTCGGAAGACTGTCGTGTCACACCTTATGGTTCGCGAATGGAGGTTATATGAGCAAGTTGTGGAATCTTCCTTTCGAATTCCACGGGAGGATGATAGAGCTGTGTTGGCCAGCTTGACTGTAAGACCAGCAGTGTACCATGCCGTGATTGAGGCTCAAAGGGCAGATGTAGAGTTACCGCAGATCCTCTAGAGACCGGAGGTGGAGTTGTGGGACGATGGTACAGTCAGATTTAGAGGTAGACTCTATGTTCCGGCCGAAGAGGACGTGCCCAGGAGTGTCCTTCATGAGGCACACCGTTCGAGATATGCAGTGCATCCCGGGACAATTAAGATGTACCATTGTTTGAGGAGGCATTTTTGGTGGCCTAGTATGAAGAGGAATGTGGCTGAGTATGTGGCTAAGTGCATGACTTGTTAGCAGGTTAAGACAGAACATCAGAGACCACGAGGGTTGTTGCAGCCCTTGCCGATCCCGGAGTGGAAATGGGAGCATGTGACCATGGACTTTGTGATGGGATTACCTGTATCCCCTGGTAGGAGAGACGCGATCTAGGTCATTGTTAATCGATTGACCAAGTCGGCACACTTCCTGGCTATTAGGAGGAACTAGTCAGTCGGTAAATTGGCTAAGTTGTTTGTTGATCGGATCATCTCTCTACACGGGGTACCCTTGTCCATCGTATCAGACCGGGATCCGAGGTTCACTTCTAGGTTCTGGAAGAGTTTTCAGAAGGCCTTGGGCACGCAGTTGGCCTTCAGCTCGGCTTATCATACCGAGACTGATGGGCAGTCGGAAAGGACCATACAGACTCTGGAGGATATGCTCAGGGCATGTTGCCTAGACTGGGGAGGTTCTTGGGAGCAGCATTTGCCTACAGTGGAGTTTGCCTACAACGACAGTTATCATTCTAGTATCGGCATGGCGCCTTACGAGGCTTTGTACGGGCGACCGTGTCGACCTCCTGTGTGTTGGTCCGAGATTGGCAAGAGGCAGATAGCAGGTCCAGAGTTGGTTCAGCAGTGTGCTGAGGTTGCCAAAGTAGTACATCAGAGATTGACTGCAGCTCAGAGCAGGCAGAAGAGTTACGCAGACACCCGTAGGAGACCGCTTGAGTTTGAGGTTGGGGACCACGTGTTTCTCCGAGTCTCACCCTCTAAGGGTGTGATGAGGTTTGGGAAGCGAGGTAAGCTGAGTCCACGATATATTGGGCCTTTTTCCATTCTTGCCCGAATTGGGGAAACCGCGTATCAGCTGGCCTTGCCGCCCCGTCTTGCAGGCGTGCACGATGTGTTCCATGTTTCCTTGCTGAGAAGATATGTTCAGGATCCATCCCATATTTTAGATTTTTCAGAGTTTGAGATCGTTGAGGACTTGTCTTTTCCAGAGTTTCCAGTTCGTATTGAGGATCGCAGGGAACAAGTCCTTCAGAACAAGGTCGTACCTTTGGTCAAGCTTATTTGGTAGTACCGCTCCGGGGGCGAGGCAACCTGGGAGCGCGAGGATGAGATGCAGGAGCAGTTTTCCTACCTTTTCTCGTAAGTTCTCTTGTGAGCCTGTATCCTTATGTTTCAACATCGTTAACCATAGTAGGCAATTTCGAGGACGAAATTATTTTAAGGGGGGGAGAATGTAAGGACTGAGGTTTCGGATCTGGTTATCGGGTTAGTTTTCAGGATCGGACCCTACAGTTTAGGCCCTAATGGGGCTGAGACCCTGTTCTGTTTCGCGTCGTGCCTGCTCGACGCGGTTTAAACGGCGTCCAGCATGGCAAATGCGTTTTAGATTGTGCCACGTGGGTGCCATGTGGGCTGGCCTTGGGTCGCGAGCGTACGGCCCGTTCGTGTCGTCTGAACGGCGTCCGTGATGGTCGACGCGTTTCAAACTGCGACCCTGCAATGTCAGTGTACGGTGCCTGTCTTGTCATCTGAATGGCGTCGGCCTTGGGAGACGCGTTTCAGAGTTCTGTCAGTACAGCCTGTCATGTCAACTGATAGGCGTCCGTACAGCTCGACGCGTTTTACCTAATTTCTGGTCACCCCGCGAGCCCTCCTTCCTTTCCCTTATTTCTTCCTTTTCTCTCTCTCTCCTCCCTCCCTCCGGCGATTCCGGCGACGCCTCCTTCCCCTCCCTCTTTTCCTCCCACCATTTCATCTCTCTCTCCACTCCATAGACCTCCTAACTCCCACCACTACCACCACCACCTCCTCCGCGGCGTTTTCTCTCCGGACGGCGGCCGACGTCTCGATGGAGTAACGACGACCTCGGCGGTACCGGCGGCGGCGTGGGGCGAGACGGGTGGCGGCTTGGAGCTTGGAGGAGTTCAACTAACCGGTAGGGTGACGATTCCCAGTGCATTTCGTTTGAAAACCATGTCTACCCGCGTTTGAAGCATGTTTCGGGATGCTTTTTGGGGCGAAAACACAAAGTGCATGTATGAGAAACTGAGTGTTCTAGTGGGTAGTTAGGTTCTCCTCCTCCCCCTTTATGTTTTGAGCCCATTTCCATGCGTTTTGAGGGAGAAATCTCACCCCGAAGATTGGGAGAAGCAAAGGGGAGAACCTGTCTGTCGGGGTTGAATGGCGTCGAGGTTGAGCGACGCCTTTTAAAAAGGCGGCGCCCACCCCCGACGCGATTTAACCCAATAACAGACCCTGTCTCCGGACTGATAAGCGTCCAGGGATAGTGACGCGTTTCAATAGGTGTCTTGCGTCAATGACGTGTTTTAGCGAAATCAACCATTGCCTGTCCCTGTTTTCGGTTGCCAATAGGCGACGAGGGATGGCGACGCGTTTTAAAAAGCGGCGACCTGTGGCGACGCGTTTTACGCCAGGTTTTGTAGCTGAGTTTCTGTAAACCAGTTTAGGAGACTTGAATGGCGTCGACCTTGGTCGACGCGATTCAGGACAGAATCACACAAATTCCTGCCATTAAAATGTGTTTACACTGTTATATAGTTGGTTAAATGCATGCTTTAAATACGCTCGATGATGATGGATTCTTCGTAACCGAATAGCACTGCGTTATGTGTCGTGCGACCGCGGACTTCTCACGTGACCGGATCGCACTGTGCCGGGTTTTGTGTTACTGTGGGCCTAGAGTGACAATTGTAGCACTTTATCACCCTGTGCTGGTGTGGGTGGAGCACAGCGCCGGTGTGGGTGTGGCGGGGTGACGCCTAGTGAGAGAGGGTCACCTGGTGGACCCCGGGGTTAGCTAGTATCGGTGTAGGTGTGATACTTGTGGAGTGTCACTCGTGCTGAGGGAAGGAGTAATCACCTGAGCCAGTTGGGCTGTAAGGACTGAGGTTTTCGGATTCGGTTTTCGGGGTCGGACCCTGTAGTTCTGGCCCTAGTGGGGTCTGGAACTTTGTGTTGTTTCGCGTCGAGCCCGCGAGACGCGGTTTAAACGGCGTCCACCATGGCAGACGCGTTTCAGGTTCTGCCACGTGGGTGCCACGTGGACTGACTTTGGGCCGCGAGAGTACGGCCCTGTCAGGTCGTCTGAACGGCGTCCGTATGGGTCGACGCCTTTCAGACTGCGACTCTGGGTGTGTCAAAGTACGGCCCTGACAAGTTATCTGAATGGCGTCTGTGAAGGACGACGCGTTTCAGAATCTTGTCAGAGCGGCCGTCATGTCACCTGATAGGCGTCCGTGCATGTCGACGCGTTTTAGCCAGCCTCTGGTTAACCCCGCGAGCCCTCCTTCTTTCCCTCATTTTCTCCTTCTCCCTTTCTCTCTTTCCCTCCGGCGAACTCGGCGGCGATCCTCCTCCTCCCTCTTTTCCTCACACCATTTCGCCTCTCCCTCCACTCCATCCTCTACCTGGCTCCTACCCCTACCACCTCCACTTCCACTGCGGCGTTCTACTCTCCGGACGGCGGCCGACGTCACGGTGGGGCTAGGACGACCTTGGCGGTACCGGCGGCGGCGTGGGGCGAGACAGGCGGACGGCTTGAAGCTCAGAGGCGTTCGAGTGTCCGGTAGGGTGACGTTCCCCGTGGCACTGTGTTTAAGATCACGTTTTCCTCAATATGCATGTGGTAGATCTTCGGTTTTGGGGGTTAGAATGAGCATGTTTAGGAATTCTATGGGGGTGTTTGCCTATGAATTGTCTTGCTCTTCGTTTCCCTCCAGTTTGAATGATTTTCGGGGTTATTTGGAATTGGAAAGGGAGCCCTCGGGTTTAGGGCGTTCCTGGTTCCTGGGGTTGAAAGACGTCGTGCATGGACGACGCCTTTTTGAAGGGCGTCGGGCCATCACGACGCCTTTTTAGACAGGAATTGACTGACAGACAGTCTGCCCGGTTGGAATTTCTGTGGCTGAAAGACGTCATGGGTAAACGACGCGTTTTTGAACGGCGTCGGGCATCCATGACGCGTTTTAACGGCAGAAATCCCCTGGTTAAGGCCTTGGGAATTCCGGATTTTCGTGTTGAAAGGCGTCTGGGGATGTCGACGCCTTTTGAAAGGCGACCATAAGGGTCGACGCCTTTCAAAGCCAGATTCTGAAAACTGATTTATACGAACCTGCACATGGAGCTTGAATGGCGTCGACCTCGGTCGACGCGATTCAAGACAGAATCTCACTAATGCATGCCAGTAAAACGTGTTCACATTGCTAGATAGATAGTTTGCACATGTTTTAGTGCACCCGATAGAGACGGATTCCTCACGATCGGATGGTTCTTTGTGTGTTGAGCGATCGCGGGATTTTCACGTGACCGGATCGCACTGTGTTGGGTTTTCAGTTACTGTGGACCTGGAGTGACATTGTAGCACTTTATCACCCTGTGCTGGTGGGGGCGTGAGCACAGCGCCGGTGGGGGCGTGGGCGGGGTGACGCCTAGTGAGAGAGGGTCACCTGGTGAACCCCGGGGTTAGCTAGTACCGGTGTTGGAGTGGTACATTCGGAGAGTCACTCATGCTGAGGGAAGGGGTAGTCACCTGAGCCGGTTGGGCCGGAGTAACGAGCGTGCTATCCGAGGGGCTACTCCTTGGTCTCAGCGGGTCGAGGTTTTTCCCACCGTTGTTTGTACGGTCGGCGGGTTCTATCGAGACGGCAGTTGTGGGTTTTCTAACGGTTGGCTTAGAATGTGCATGATTATTATATTTCAACCGCATGTGTTCTCACGTAGAGAATTAGATATCGTACCTGCCACTACACTTGTTACTTTACTGTTAGTTGTACTTTACACTTGTGGGTGTGTGCGTGGGCAGTGGGGATCGAAGGATCCCTACTGAGTCTTGTCTTGAGACTCACCCCTGCGGTTTTCAGGTGAGGACTCCCAGCAGACTTAGAGCGGCGTGTGCGGCCGGGTGTGGTGTGTCTTCAGTTGTTGTTCCGGGGTATGCCCCGATGTAGTTGTTAATTATCTTTGGCCTGTATGTTTAATTATTTCCTTCTGTTGAAGAATGTAATTATTTGCTGTATCGAGTCGCATTGTAATAATTTTAATTCCTGCACTTTTATTTCAATTCAATGCGATGTGAATGTTTAGCTTAGTTTATTATTTATTTCCCAGACTTACTAGATCCTGGTTTGGTCCCAAAATTAATGATTCGGTACCCATTTAGTAATCGGATCCCCGATTATAGGGTGGCGGGTCGTTACATGGGCCGGAGTAGTCAGCGTGCTATCCGAGGGGTTACTGTTTGGTCTCAGCGGGTCAGTGTTTTCCCCACCTTCGTTTGTGTGGTTGGTGTTTTTACCGAGACGTTGGTTGTGGGTTCCCTGGTTGACTGGTTTTAGAAATATGCATGTTATATATATATATTTCGAATGCATGTGATTCATATCGAGATTTAGGAGTAGTTATTACTTGCTCACTTTACCTTCAGCTGTGTCTTGCTACTTGTGGGTGTGTGAGTGGGCAGTGGGGATCGGAGGATCCCTACTGAGTCTTTTCGTTGAGACTCACCCCTGCGGTTTTCAGGTGAGGGTTCCAGGTAGACTTAGCGAGGAGTGTGCTGTTGTGAACTGCGCGCCGTCAGCGGTTGTTCCGGGGTATGCCCCGACGTAGTTGTTATCTTTATTTATGGCATGTACGCTTAATTGTTTCTTTTCAGTTGGAATATGTAATTATTTGTTGTGTCGAGTCGTATTGTAATAACTTTTAATTTCTGCACTTTCCCTTCAATTCAATGCAATGTAATGTTTAGCTTAGTTTATTGTTTATTTCTCAGACTTACTTAGATCCTGGTTTGGTTCCAAATTAATGATTTGGTACCCATTTAGTAATCAGATCCCAGATTATAGGGTGACGGGTCGTTACACCAATAGTCTTCTCGTAAGATGAGAGAGAAGCATGATTGATGGAGTTTTCACTTAGCATCTCAAATAAATCATAAGCCTCATCTTCATTTTTCATCATAAATGCCCATCCGCATGAGGCATCCACCATTTGTCTGAATTGTTCAAACAACCATTCATAGAATGGTTGGACAATTTACCATTTTGATACCCCATGATGAGGGCATTTCCGAAGCAATTCTTTTAATCTCTCCCAAGACTCATGAATTAATTGCCCGGAAGTCTGGGTAAAACCTATGATAGCCCTTCTCATGATATTGGTCCATCCTATGGGATAGAACTTCTTAAGAAATTCTTTTTGCATTTCTTCCCATGTCCTAATGGGCCTACCTATAGTCCCCAACCAATATTGGCCTTATCTTTCAATGAAAAGGGGAATAGGGTCAACTTAAGGGCATCATCGGTAAAATTCTGAATTTTCACCCTAAAACAGATCTCTATAAATTCATTCAAATGCTTATAAGGATCTTCATTTGTATTCCCATAAAAAGACGAGAGCATCTGAATGGTACTTAATTTAATCACATATTGATTGGTTGGATTCTGAGGAAGGTGAATGCAAGATTAAGGTTGATATTGATTTTGAATGAAATAGTCCTTCATTTGCTTCAGGGGATCATGATTCTCGGCCATTTGATCTTGAGGTGGATTTCTTTGATGAATAATTCTCTCGATTTCAGCAATTGGTCTTAGAAGGTTAGGACTTTGAAATCTCCTACCTTGCATACCTAGGATGAAGAAAGAGAAGAAGGAATTGAATTTTTTTTTAATTTTTTAATTTTTTTTATGTAAACAAATTAGCAAATAATATTAACCTAATGACCTAAGGTTGCCTAGACTTCTATGTGAATTTTCTCACAAGGTGAATGGGGTCCACCTCAAGTTACAACCATAATCAATCAACGGCCAGGTAAGAGGTGGGGTAATGGTAGGCTCCCCCTACTTTCGTAGGGACCTAATTAAGGAAACACTTTCCCGCTTAGGCGTTTGTCGTTTAACCTCTAGCCTAGACACCGTTGCCAAAAGGGGAGGCAACCCGAGATTTAAACCACTCACAGTGTGAACCCTAAAGTCCCTTTCGACTTGCTTTTATTAGGTTTAGAAAATGCCAATGCAAGGAAGGTGATTTGTAAGCTAAGGAAGGGTGATGAAATCCCCACCTTATGTTGTTATGGGAATTACCCTTAAAAGACTTTTGCAATGCAATGCAACAGTCAAATCAAGTAAGGGGTGTTTATACAATCATGACTGACTTGCTATAAATGAAAAATGTACCTTTCTCCTGCAATCTTCAACAGAAAAAGAAAATAACTCAGAATGGAAACTAATTCATACTTTTCTAAAATGATGAATGCCTAACATGGATAGTTTTTAATCTTAAAATGATGATTTTTAAATTTCATTTGAAGCTTTCCTTCTTTTTTTTATTAATGGAAACCTATCTAAATTAGAAACTACAAAAAATGAAATTAAGTAAAAAATAAATAAAGAAAAATAGCAATGGAAGAGTTGGAACACTCCAATGATTTCTCTTCCCCCTTTTTTTTTTTTCTTTAATGCACCTACAAAAATAAGAAAAATAAGGTGAGATAAAGAATAATTACACTAAATCCAAAATAATCAAAATTAAAAATCTAATTCCCCAGTAACGGCGCCAAAAATTGATCAATCACACATGTGCATCGTTAAACACTCGCGCAACCGTCAATTTAAATTAAACTAAACTCATTTACTTTAAGCATATGGCATGAAGCAAGTGGTGAGCATGGGTCGAATCTACAGGGAGATCTCATATTTTAAAGTTGAAAGTATTGAGTTTTTAGAGAAAAAAATAGAGAAGAAAGAAGAGGGAGCGTGATGATTTAATAGAGAACAATTAAACTAGTCGGACTTACTACAAACTCACAAAAGTAGCACCTCTAAAAGAGCATAATTAGACTATCTATTGAACTAAGGCTACTCCTAAAATATTAAATAGCAAAGGAATACAAAATTTGAGTGATGTCAACAGAAGAAAAAGAAAGAGTTGTAGAAGAAAAAGATGGAAAAAATGTTACTTGTTCCAAACAAACTACCATCAAATGAAATCATAACTTCATAAAATTTTATACATACATTGAACATGAAAAAATAATATGACTCTTAGAAGACAACTTTTATAAAAAATATTCAAAATGTTATGTAACACAGACAACTTAAAAACTAGAGAGAGAAAAGATAGGGAGAGAAAACTAGTGTTTGCAGCCATCACAGCCCTTCGCGTAGATCTTTGGCAGTCCTGGACTCCTTCCAGTGGTCAATTGCAGTGTCTCGAGTCCACCTCCAGTCCTTAACAGCTGCTGGTTTGAAAGAGAGGTAGAGAGAGAGAGAATGAAAGCTAGAGAGAGAGAGATTGAAAGCAAGAGAGAGAGAGGGGGAGAGGTTGCTACAGTACCACAATACTGTAGCTGCTACAGTACCTTCGGGTACTGTAGCATAGAGAGGGAGAGAAAAGAGGAAGAAGAAGGAGGAGAGAAGAAGACAGGAAGGAGAAGAAGGAAAAAAAATGGGAGAGAGAGAGAGGAAGGAAAGAAGGAGATTCTTTTAAAAGGGGAGGATATTTTCAAAAATAGGAAAGGAGGGAAGAAAGAGGCAGCGGCTGCTCCAAGGCTCTTTCTTGAGCAAAAATTAGGAGACCCTTTAGAGAATAGTCAAAGACCATTTTATCCCTGCTCCATTAATTCTTCCAAAAAGGTAGTTGTTTTTGCTGATATTTGAAACTTGGACCTCCCATAAGTCTCCAAAGACTTAACCACTGCACCACATCGTCTTCATATCTTATTTACATAAAAAAAATATAAATTAGGATATTATCATGAATAAAATTATATTTATGCTGAAATAAATTTATTTATTATCTCGGATTTACTGAGAAAACCGCAAATACACTATACTCCGTTATTTCACATGAAATGATGATGTTTTTAATTCGGAATTTGACAAAATTGGTACTGAAATGATGATGTTTTTAACTCGAAATTTGACAAAATTGGTACTGTTGGAATCAGTGCAAAACTATCGATCATTTCATGCAGTTTTAAACATAAAATCATGAATATAGTGCATGCATTTGTTCTTTTAACGATCAAAACTATCAACTTATCACTTGACTTGATCATAGCATAGAGATCAGGGCATGGCAACACAGCGTGGCATCAAAGCATGGCATGAGTATCATAAAGATCATGGCATAGCATGGCATGGTTGAAAGATCATGGATCAAATATATATATAGCATATCATGAATCTTATCACTTGTTTAACGGACATGCATCCAAACCACAACATGAGAAGGTGTAACGTGCAGCCAACTATAAGGCAAATGCCCACTGGCACTTCCACTGCGCACTAGGGGGACCCACCCGTCCCACCTGGACTGGGAGAACTGTAGCTAGAATTTTATCCATTTGTCTCAAGTTGCATCTTTTAATTAATGTCTGCTTCATAAGGATGCTTGTATGATTCAGATGCGTGAGCTCCTAAGGTGGCACTATTCGTAACCGGATAGACAAAGGATTCTAGAGGTGGCCTCCACAAGTTTAATGGGTGGCTCCACGCTATGGTGGCTCCACCTCTTCGATAGCCCTTTCCATAGGTAGCATCTACTTAAATTTGTAGGAAAATACATGTTTGAAAACAGACCATTTGCGATAAGAAAATAACTATGGAGACAGGACCATGTACTTGCCTTTAACCATAAGCTCTCTTAGACATGGTGGGAACCTCCTTCTCCTGTACGTGCGAAGAATCTCGCGAGCAACTCCCGTTCTCGCTCTAATCTCTCTTCCCCTCTCCCTTTCTCTCTTCCTTTCTTCCTCCCTTTCTCTCTTTCTCTCTCACTCTCTCTCTCACGCTCTTGGGCGTGGGCAAGGAGGAAGAAGGGGAAGATGGGAGGAAGGGAAGGGGCTACCCCCTTATTTAAAGGGGTGGTCTTGGCTTAAGATGGGGACATGTGTCCCTCTCTTTTTAAGATGGGATAACGTGTGTCATGGTGAGGTGACATAGGTTTCTTGCAGGCTAAGAAACCTTATCAATATTCTTAACCAGTATCCTTACCCTTTAGTAGTATCCTTTAGTAATTTTACATTTTAGTCCCTACCTTCTCTATAATTACATTTATACTCTCATTCAGCAATTCGTCACCGATTTTAACTCATTTTTAGCGATTTGAGGTCACAGCTAGAGACCTTAAAAACTATTCTTAAGACCTTCTAAAAATTATCAATCATATTATTAACCTCAAACTTTTCATAATTGCATTTATACTTTCTGAGAATTTATAAATATATCATTTTTCATAAATATGTATATGTTTGTATGTGGCTGTAAGTTTTGTAGGTCCTTATATCCTCTCCCTCTTAAACAAAATTCGTCCTCGAATTTTCAATTTAACTGAATAAATTGCTGGATATGGTGAGGATCTTACCAAAAAGATGTGGGTACTTTCTCCTCATTTCGTGTTCCCAATATACAGGGGATTTGCAGGCTCTCCTATATAGAGCTTCAAAAGGTGCCATTTCAATCTTGGCATGGTAGCTATTATTATAAGCAAATTCGACCAACGGTAAGTTTTTATCCCAATCTCCTCTCCAATCCAAATTGCACACTCTTAGCATATCTTCTAGAGTCTGGATAGTTTTTTCTGACTGACCGTCAATCTGAGGATGAAAGGCAGTACTGAGCTTTAATTGAGTGCCTAAAGCTTCCTAAAGACTTTTCCATATTCTAGAGGAGAATGTATAGTCTCCATCGGAAATAATTGACTTGGGAACCCCGTATAGCTTAATAATATTGTCTATGTATAGCTTGATCAAACATTCTAGGATGAATAGTGAACTTTGACCTATAAGATTCAGTCAAAAGTTCCTTTCTTAATTCTTGGTCCTCTAGAATGCATAATCTGCCTTGGAAATATATCACCCCATGATCATTTGTCTTAAATCCAAGCAACTTAAGATCATTTTCTTGAGCTTCAGAAATCTTTTCCACAATGGCAGATTGGATAGATAACTGAGATGATGAGGCAATAACTTCCTCAATCATCTTCCAATCTCTGATTATCAACAGTTGCTTCATGTTGAGAGCATCGGCTACAATATTTGCCTTGCTTGGGTGATAATTTAATTAATATCATAATCTTTTAAGAATTCTATCTAACACCTATGTCTAAGATTGAGCTCCTTCTAAGAGAAAATATATTTAAAACTTCATTCTATATAAATAATGCCTCCAGATTTTGAGTACATGTACTACTGCTGCTAACTCAAGATTATAGGTAGGATAATTTAGCTCATGATCCTTTAGCTGGCAGGATACATAAGCAATTACCTTACCATGCTGCATGAGCACAGAACCGATACCTTATCTTGAGGCATCAGTATATATTACAAAACCTTCAGTTCCACTAGGCAGGACAAGGACTGGAGCTATAGTTAATCTTTTCTTTAGCTCCTGGAAGCTCCTTTCATATTTTTCTCTCTAGAAGAATCTTACCCCTTTTCGGGTTAGCTTAGTCAGAGGGGCTACTAAAGTAGCAAATCCTTCTATAAAGCGTCGGTAGTATCCAGATAGACCTAGAGAACTCTGAACTTCAGTTGGACTCTTGGATGCTTCCCAATTAAGTATAGTTTGAATCTTGGTTGGATCAACAACTGCACTTTCTTTAGAAATTATATGGCTAAGGAATTGAATTTATCATATCCAGAACTCACACTTTCTGAATTTGGCATAAAGTTTGTGAGTTCTAAGAGTTTCCAGAATAATCTTCAAGTGTTCCTTATGTGCTTCCTCGGTAGGATAGTATATTAGAATATCATCTATAAATACTAGTACAAAATTATCCAAATACGGTTTGAATACCCGGTTCATTAAATCCATGAAAGCTGTAGGGGCATTGGTCATAATGCCCATACCTGATTCGAAATGTTGTTTTGGGAATGTCTTCTTCTTTAATTCTTAGTTGATGATATCCTGATTGAAGATCTATCATCTATGGTGGCACCTTGTAATTTATCAAATAGATCATCAATTCGCGGCAATGGAACCCGATTCTTGATAATAACTTAATTCAACTTTCGATAATCTACACAAAGCCGCAGAGATCCATATTTCTTCTTAACAAATAAAACAAGAGCACCCGATGGAGACACACTTGGGGAAATAAACCCCTTGTCTAATAATTCTTAAAGTTGCTTCTTTAATTCTGCCAACTCAGCAGATGTCATACGATAAGGGATCTTAGAGATGGGTATTATTGCATGAGCACCCAACCATTACCTTGTCTTGAGGCATCAATATAGATGACAAAACTTTCAGTTCCACTAAGCAAGGCAAGGACTGGAGTTGTGGTTAATCTTTCCTTTAGCCCCTGGAAGTTCCTATCACATACTTCAGTCCACAGAAATCCCACCCCTTTCCAGGTTAACTTAGTAAGAGGAGTTGCTAAAGTAGCAAACCCTTCTATAAAGCGTCGATAGTATCTAGCAAGACTTAGAAAAGTCCGAATTTGGAGTTTTGGGTGCTTCCCAATTAAGTATAGCTTGAATCTTGACCGGATCAACAGCTACACCTTCTCTAAAAATAATATGGCCAAGGAATTGAATTTGTCGTAACCAGAACTCATACTTGCTGAATTTGCCATAGAGTTTGTGAGTTCTGAGAGTTTCCAGAATAATCTTCAAGTGTTCTTAATGTATTTCCTCAGTAGAAGAATATATCAGGACATCATCTATAAATACTACTACAAAATGATCCAAGTACAGTTTGAATACCTAGTTCATTAAATCCATAAAAGCTGCAGGGACATTAGTTAAACCAAAAGGTATGACTAGAAATTCATAGTGCCCGTACCTAGTTGAAAATGTTATTTTGGGAATGTCTGTTTCTTTAATCCTTAATTGATGATATCCTGATTGAAGATCTATCTTTGAAAATACAGTAGCACCTTGTAATTGATCAAATAGATCATCAATTCGTAGCAGAGGATACCGATTCTTGATAGTAACTAGATTCAACTTTCGATAATCTACACAGAGCCGCAAAGATCCATCCTTCTTTCTAACAAATAAAACAGAAACACCCTATAGAGATACACTAGGACGAATAAATCCCTTATCTAATAATTCTTCAAGTGCTTCTTTAATTCTGCCAACTCAGCAGGTGCCATACGATAGGGAATCTTAGAGATGGGCACTGTGCTTGGGAGAAGTTCAATTGAGAATTCGATCTCCCTTGCTGGCGGCAGGCCTGGCAATTCATCTGGAAAGACATCTAGATATCCTCTAACCACTTCAACACTAAGTAAGTTGCACAGCCTTTGTTAATGTAGCGTCGTGCTTTAAGTGTTGAGATGATTTATTTCCCAAGTTTGGAGAGCCTAAGAGAGAACTCTTCTTCCCTTGGAATTCTAAAAAGAATCATTTTCATTCAGCAATCAAGCATAGCATGGTTCTATTCTAGCCAATCCATCCCTAGAATAACATCAAAGTCTTTCATTTTAGGCACATGTAATTGTGTGGAGAGTTGCCTACCTTCGATTTCTACCTTAAGAGAGGTAATGTACTTTTGGGACTGGGGAACTCCTCCAGAAGTGAAAATAGTCATAAGAACTGGAGTTTCTACTAGATCTACTTGGTCAGGTAATCACTGTATGAACTCTTCTATTCTACTATAGATAAGCTAGTTATACGGCATCTACAGCTACGATATAATTAGCTTGGCATAGTTTTGCTAAATAACATAAACGAATCTTAGTGCTCTAGTTTCTTAAGTAAACACCAACTTACAAATCCCTAGAGTGCATTAGGTTACCTTATACTTATTCAAGTCAGACTTTTTCCTAAATCCTACAGTATTTTAAGCAAGGACTTAAGTAAGTAACTAGTTCATTGCTCTATCAATTGCTCTAGTTTCTTCCTGCAGCATGTAACTTGCTAGGCTTATCTTGTCCTCTACACTTCACCACTATGGGGTCGCTCTCTCCCTTAAAAAAAAAAAAAAAGATCCATCCACTTAAAATCTAATTCCTCACAATCCTATGCCTATGTTCCTGGATTAATGGTTCGGGTTGATTATACTTATGTGCTTAGTCTGGAACTACTCAGATACCATTCTCTGTAACGCCCCGCTAACCTGGCTCAATCATGCCGGCTTATTTCAAACCAGCGAGTGCGCCACAATGGGAACAACCCGAACATATGCTTACTCCAGAATGAGCACATACATACGTCCATAAGACCATGAATCAGCCATCATAACCACAAATTTATTCACTAATATCAAACAACGTGCCCAGAATCTTTTAACATATTCATGTATACATCAATTAAGTAGTAGTTCGATCTTTAAGCTCTAAATCTCCTAGTCCAATAGCTTAACCTTTACTTATCTTTGCCTAAAAAATGTTAGGGAGTAAGGGTAAGTCTCATTCGACTTAGCAAGTATATGATACCACTACATGGCTTATCATATATATAAATACAAAAAGATAACATGATAATATCATATAATCATGTCATAATAGAGTATAACCTAGCAAACTTCAACTAACATAGGGATCATACCAAATCATGGCATGGTCAAAAGAACATAGTGTAGCATGGCATGGCGTGAGTATAAACGTAATGATCATGGCATGGCATCATAGCGTGACTTGACTTGATCTTACATAGCATTATGGCATGGCTTGACTTGATCATGGCATAGCATAATGGCATGGCATGAATACAAGCATAATAGGGACATGGCATAGCATCATGGCATAGAAATCATGGCTTGGTAAACATAGCTTGGCAATCATAGTATGGAGTGAGTATCATAAGATCATGACATAGCATGGTATGATTGAAATGTCATGGATCATACATATATCTATACATATATAGCATAGAAATAGCGTAAATCTTATCACTTATTTTACGGACATGCATCCAAACCACAACATGAGGAGGTTAGCATGACATGCAGCCAGCGGTAAGGCAAATGCCCACTGACGCTTTCACTGCGCAGCAGGAGGACCCACCCGTCCCACCTGGATCTGGAGAACCGTACCCAGGATTTATCCATTTGCCTCAGGTTGTGTGTTTTACTTAATGTCCACCTCGCAAGGATACTTGTTTGATTCGGAAGCATGGACTCCTAAGGTGGCACTGTCCGTAAGCATGTTTGATTTTAACATGGGAGACTTATTTATAGCATGGAATTTAGGCATGGGCTGGGAGTCCATTTAAGCTCTTATGTCATTCCGGCAACATTTCAGTTTAGTAGCATCTACTTAGATTTGTAGGAAAATACATGTTTGAAAATTGGCCATTTGTGATAAGAAAATAACTATGGAGACAGTACCATATATTTGCATAAGAAAATAACCATGGAGAAAAAGCCATATACTTTCATAGGAAAATAACTATGAAGAAAGAACCATGTACTTGCCTTTAACTAGAAACTTTCTTGGACATGGTGGGAACTTTCTCCTCCTACACATGCGGAGAACCCCGCGAGCAACTCTCTCTCTATTTTTTTTTCTCTATTCCTTTCTTCTTCTTTTTTTCTCTTCCTCTCTTCCTTTCTACCTCTCTTTCTCTCTATCTCTCTCACTCTCTCTCTCTAAACGTAGGTGAAGGAGGAAGGGGAGGAATGGGGAGAATGAGAGGGGTTACTTTATAGGGGTAGTCATGGACTAGGATGGGGACATGTCTAGGACATGTGTCCCTTTAGATTAGGCTTGCTTGGATTTGTGCCATGTGTCCAATGAGGTGGCATGGGTTTTCTTGAGGGCCAAGAAACCTTACCATTATCCTATATCCTTTAGCAGTATCTTTTAGTACTTTTACATTTAAGTCTTTGTATCTTTTATAATTGGCTTTATACCCTCATTCAGCACTTCTTCACTGATTTTAACTTCTTTTATGTGATTTGAGGACACTTAAGACATTATGAAAATCACCGATTTTAAGCCTTACAAATTACACTTAAGAGCTTATGAAAATCATCTATTGCATCATAGGACATGAACTTTTCATAATTGCATTTATACTTTTTGGTATTTACAAATATGCCCTTTTTCATAATTATGTACATGTTGGTACGTAATTGTAAACTTGTGGGTCCTTACAAAATAGGCGATTGATCATGAGTCACAAAATTCCTTATATTGATGTCATATACAGTACAACGCAGTACATCAAGTCCAGGGATACAACTTGTAAGTTACATAGGGACTGGACTTACAAAAAATAAGCTATGCTCAACTAAACTAAGACCGTAGAGATTCCTCAATCTAAACTAAGACCGTAAGTTACAAGGGGGCTAAAGAGTGTGGGTGAGTTTACCGACTCAGCAATCACATGATACTACTACATGGCTTATCATATATAAACATGGAAAGGAACATAATATTGATATCTAATCATGTCATGGTAGAGTATATCATAGCAAGCTTCAGCTAACATAGGGATCATGGCATATCATGGCATGGTCGAAAGATCATGACGTAGCATGGCATGGCGTGAGTATAAACATGAAGATCATGGCATGGCACTATGGCGTGACTTGACTTGATCATGCATAGCATCATGGCATGGCTTGACTTGACCATGGCATAGTATGGTTAAAAGATCATGGTATAGCATGAAGTTTTAAATAAATATAGCATACAAACAACATGAATCTTTCCACTTATTTAACGGATATGCATCCAAACCACAATATGAGGAGGTTAGCATGACATGCAGCCAGGGATAAGGCAAATGCCTACGGGCGCTTCCACTGCGTAGTAGGGGGACCCACCCGTCCCACCTGGACCCGAAGACCATACCCAGGATTTTACCCATTTGCCTCGACTTGCGTCTTTTAACTTAATATCTGCCTCACAAGGATGCTTGTATGATTCGGACACATGGACTCCTAATGTGTCACTGTCTGTAAGCATGTTCAATTTTAACATGGAAGACTTATAGCATGAGATTTAGGCATGGGTTGGGAGTCCATTTAGGCTTTTGTGTCATTTCGGCAGCATAACAACTTAGTAGCATCTACTTAAATTTGAAGGAAAATACATATTTGAAAACAGGCCATTTGCAATAGAAAAATAACCATGGAGATGGGACCATGTACTTGCCTTTAACCAGAAGCTCTCTTGGACATAGTGGGAACCTCTTCGCGCCGCCCTCCAAACCTCCTCATGCATGCGAAGAACCTCACAAGCAACTCCCGTTCCCACTCTAAATCTTTCTCTCTTCCTCTTTTATCTCTTTCTCTCTTTCTTTCTACCTCCCTCTCTCTCTTTCTCTCCCACTCTCTCTCTCTAAAATGTGGGCAAGGAGGGAGGAGAAGAGTTGGGTAGATGGGAGGGGCTACCCCCCTGTTTATAGGGGATGGCTTGGCTTAGGATGGGGACAAGTGTCCCTCTCTTAAGATAAGAATAGCTTGGATTTTTGACGGGGGGGTGAGGTGACATAGGTTTCTTGGGAGCCAAGAAACCCTACCATTATCCTTTACCAATATCCTTAAGTACCTTTACATTTAAGTTCTTGTATCTTTTATAATTGACTTTGTACCCTCATTCAGAACTTCTTCACCGATTTTAACTTCTTTTTGATGATTTGAGGACACTTCTAGAAGCCTTATAAATCACACTTAATACCTTATGAAAATCATCTATTGCATCATAGGATATGAACTTTTCAAAATTGTGTTTATACTTTCTCAGTATTTATGAATATACCAATTTTCATAATTGTAGGTCAGGGCATGTAACTGTAATTTTTGTGGATCCTTAGATGTATCCTACTAATTCATATAAAATTGGAAAAATTGAATTTAAAACAACACATTATGTATATATGAGCCGGCACAATCCGGTTTATCAGAGGTGAGATTCCAATAGCATGGGAGATTAGTGAGATGGCTCCAGCTACTCTTGTTGACCATGTGAATGCATGATCTCCCCCTCCATGGGGAAGGATCTGTTGGGATCACTGTGTCGGGATCCGACCGAAAATGCAGCGGAATAAAAAAATAATTTCGGGATCGGATCCATCCCGTTTCGATCAATAAAACAAGAGCGGAGTAAATCGGATTTACCTTGCCCGGATTCGAATCCGCGTTCGTTTTTCGGTTTCGTCGGAGCGATGCCGCAAGTCGCGCAAATGCCTGACCTCTAGCGGTATCCACGCGGTTCTCCTCGCAATGCATCGTCCTCGCCTCCTCGCCCGATGCAGCGTTCGTGGATCCCATCTGGCTACACGTAATCCGCCGCGACATGTAGATACGAAATCTCCCGTCGAACGGAAGGCGGAGCAGTCGGGAATTGAAGCGGAGCCACCAGATGGCCGCCTCGTGTCACATGCCCAGAAGAGAGGAGAGAGAGAGAAAGAATGACGGCTAGGTCACGGTTGCTAGCCCCTAACGTAGAATCTGTTCTTTTATAATAAGTATGTTTGCAATTTTTCATAAAAACCCAGACTTATCTGAAATCCTGTCGGATTATCCATCGACTTGAAAACCTTTTGCGTGTGACCCTCTAGGCCCAAATGCCAGTCCAGTTAATGGCCCATTAAGTCTAGTAACCTTTTACTGATCCACTGAATTAATTAATATCCTTATATTCAATTAATCAGCCGAATTAATGTCCCACAATAAATTCGGACGGACTTCCGATCACGTTGGATGCCAAGCAACATCGCGTGATCTTGGATGGCACTGGGCTTATCGCAACCCTCTATTGGAACATTTCTATCATCGGTTAGCGTGCGGATATAATCCTTCATCCGTGCAATGTTCCCGAATCGACTTAGGGTATGGTTTACTGTTAAACCTATTTGGTCGATTCACTTGAATCAGATGCCGCTAATCTGAATCCGATAACTCCTTATCGAATACAGAGTCCACCCTGGCAAGGGACTTTAAGCGCACCATTCCGAGAACATTCTCTCTCAAACTACCGAGAGCGGATGATCCCATATTAAACACACAATTACCTTCGAGGGCATTTTCCTGAACCCGATCGCTTGACTTATTGATAACCCATGGTTAGGGATTCGTTAGTTAAGGTCAAAGTTCAAGAACCTACCAACAAGATATCTTTGGCGTCTCAGGTCCAAGGATCATCCACGCAACCGTGACAAAAGAATCGAGCTGGTTAGCAGTGAGGTGTTTACCATCCAGCGATTCATAGTCGGATTAGTTCAATGAACTCATTCGCCAATGAGCACCTATAGGTCCAGCATAGTGTCTCCACACAAGTGACTTATAGGATCAGTCACCCTCATCATATGAGCTGAAGTAACCTATACTAGTCTATCCGAATGTTCGATGTCCTATCTCAAACAACCTATGACTAGAAACAATTAAAAATATGTGTTTATAAGTCTTCGGTCCCGTAATTATGATCTCATCATAATCCGAAGACTATTGCACATGTTCATGGACTTCATCGTGATACGATAAACATAGATCGAATTAATTACACAATGAATTATTGTCATTTATTAATAATCTGAATCAGTACATAGTATCGGATTGGCTTTGAGACTATCTAATACTAACAATCTCCCACTTGGACTAAAGCCAATCACTTTTATACAGAATACCCATATTCTCTAAGTGACGCTCAAAGACATTTTGAGACAAAGGCTTTGTAAGTGGATCTGCTATGTTGTCGGCTGAAGAAACTATTTCCACCACGACGACATCTCCTCGAGCTATAATCTCTCTGATCAAATGAAAGCGGTGCAAAATGTGCTTCGACTTCTAATGAGACCTGGGCTCTTTCGCTTGAGCAATCGCCCCATTGTTGTCACACAGCAGTGGGACGGGACCAGATATGCTTTCCACCACACCAAGATCGCCAATGGATTTCTTCATCCATACAGCTTCCTTGGCGACTTCAGCAGCAGCAATATGCTCGGCTTCCGTTGTCGAATCAGCAATGGTTTCCTGCTTGGAACTTTTCCAGCTCACTGCTCCCCCGTTGAGTGTGAAAACAAAACCTGATATTGACTTGTTGTCGTCAGGATCAGACTGAAAACTCTAGTCAATGTATCTTTGCAGCTTTAAGTCTCCTCCTCCATAGACTAGAAATAGATCCTTAGTCCTTCTCAAGTACTTAAGGATGCATTTCACAACCTTCCAGTGTTCATTACCTGGATCTGCCTGATGTATACTCGTAACACTTAGAGCATATGCTACATCAGGTCTGGTACATAGCATGGCATACATGATGGACCCTATGGCAGAAGCATAGGGGACTTTATCTATCACAACCCTCTCTTCAGGTGTCTTGGGAGACTGACCTTTAGAGAGTGAAATTCCATATCTCACCGGTATGAGACCTCTCTTGGAATTTTCCATGCCAAACCTTTTAACAATGGTTTCTATGTACATGGATTGGGTTAAAGCTAGCATCTTCTTTGATCTATCTCTATAGATCCCTATTCCTAATATGTAAGATGCTTCTTCCAAATCCTTCATGGAGAAGTTCTTTGACAGCCATATCTTTACTGATGACATCATTCCTACATCATTCCCCATGAGTAGGATGTCGTCAACGTAAAGAATCAGAAATGTGATTGCGCTCCCACTGTTTTTCTTGTATACACAAGGCTCATATTCATTCGTAATGTAGCCATAAGATTTTATCGCCT
This sequence comes from Zantedeschia hybrid cultivar, assembly GCA_030544215.1. NCBI lineage: Eukaryota > Viridiplantae > Streptophyta > Magnoliopsida > Alismatales > Araceae > Zantedeschia > Zantedeschia hybrid cultivar. The sequence continues at coordinate 37,737,730 of JARZZO010000012.1, read as the reverse complement.
CATCAAATCTTATGTTCCAGCTTCGGGAAGCTTGCTTCAGTCCATAAATGGACCTCTGCAACTTGCATACCATGTCTGGAGATTCTTTGGATGTGAATCCTTCTGGTTGTGTCATATACACCTCCTCCTCAAAGTTTCCATTAAGGAAGGCAGTCTTCACATCCATCTGCCAGATTTCATAATCATGGTAGGCAGCAATGGCGAGAAGAATTCTGTTAGACTTAATCATAGTAACGGGTGAAAAGGTTTCGTCATAGTCAAAACTACTAATCTTGCATTATAAGTCTCAATACGTCCATCTGCACCGATCTTTCTTTTAAAGATCCATTTGCAGCCGATAGGTACTATACCATCGGGTAAATCTACCAAGTTCCAAACTTGGTTGACGTACATGGACTGTATTTCAGAATTCATGGCTTCCCGCCATTTCTCGGCCTCTGGACTTTCAATGGCCTCCTGGTAAGTCTTAGGATCATCATCCTCATTATAGAGTATCCTTGAACCATCCAAATTAATATGTCCCACATATCTTTCTGGTGGTTTAGGTATTCTTTCAGACCTACGAGGTGTTAGTTTTAGGTGGCCTACAAGCCAATCTGACTATGTAAATCTCGTAAATTTATTAATATAATGGCATAATATTCATTGTGTGTAAATCGCATTAATTATCGTTTCATAATGAAGTCCGTGAATATGTGCTATGGTGATCAAATTATGATGAGATCATACTAATGAGACTGATCACTCAAACACATATTCTTAATCGTTCCTAGTCGGAGGATATCCGAGAAGGACATCGGATATCCAGTTAGACTAGTACAGATTACTCCTGCTCATATGATGAGGGTGACTGGTCTCATAAGTCACTTGTGTGGAGACACTAAGGCAAACCTGTAGGTGCTCATTGGAGAATGAGTTCACTGAACTGATCCGACTGAATCGCTGGATGGTATTGTATCTCACTGTCAACCAGCTTGATTCTATTGTCACAGTTGCGTGGATGGTCCTCGGACCTGAGACACCAAGGACACCTTGTCGGTGGACTTCTGTGCTTTGACCTTGGTTTACGAATCTCTAGCCACGGGATTCTAATACGCCAAGCATTGGGTACAGCGGAATACCGTCGAAGGGAATTGTGTGTCAATAAGGAACCATTCACTCTCGGTACTTAAAGAGAGAATGCTCTAGGAAGGATGCGCGAAAGTCCCTGGCCAGGGCGGACGATAATATCGGGAAAGGAGTTTTCCGATATTCATCAGTGGCATCCAATCCAAGTGAGTCGACCGGTTAGGGTTTGGCAGCTCGCCATATCCTAAGTTGACTCGAGAGCATTTTACGAATGAAGGATTATATCCACGCGGTAACTGTCGGCGGAAAGGTTCCAAGAGTGGGTTACTTAATCCCAATACCTTCCGGGTTCACGCGGTGTTGCTTGGCACCCAACGTGATCGGAGGCCCGGTCGAATTCGATGTGCGACATCAATTCAATTGATTAATTAATTAATAAAGAGTTATTAATTGATTAATAAAGCCAGTGAGGAGTCACTGGGCTTGTTGGGCCATTAACTGGACTGGTACTTGGGCCTAGAGGGTCACACGCAAAAGATTCTCAAGGCGATGGATAAATAAGTGGGCTTTATATAAATCGGGGGTTTTTGTGAAAAACCGCGCGGTTAGTATAAAACATAGCGAACGGGCTGAGCAGGCCAAGCTGCTGCTAACCCTAGCCGCCCCTCCTCGTTTTCTGTTCTTCCTCTGACGTCCAGGCAGATCCAGATATGCTCCGCCGCTTCTCCGAATCTCGTGCTCGGCTATATCCTGAACAAGGTACCCAGCAAATCTGTTGAAACCACTCCATATGAGATATGGAATGGAAGGAAACCAGACCTGAAACATGTTAAAGTCTAGGGATGTCCTGTTCATGTTAAAAGACATGACGCAGATAAGCTGGAATCCAGAACTGACAAATGCAGATTTGTGGGATATCCAAAGGAAACTTATGGATATTACTTTTATCATCATGGCGAACAAAAGGTGTTTGTGGCCAGGAGAGCTGTCTTTCTGGAATAAGATTATATTCTCTAGAAGGACAATGGGAGTAAAGTAATTCTAGAAGAAATTCCAGAGCCACAAATTGGTAATGGTTCATCAAATGAACCGTAAGTTTCTGAACCTGTTCAAAATGATACACATGAACCTCGTGTTGGGTTTTCTCGGGTTTCTCCGGATCGCTCACGCAGCGGAAAATAAAATATTAAACAGCGATCCGTTCCCATTTCGAAAAACTAAAAACTACGATTATCGGATAATCAATTCTCACCGTGTGCGGATTCGAATCCGCAACCATTCGGTTCCGTCGGTGCGACACCGCAAGCCGCGCAAGCACCCGGCCTCTAGCGAAGTCCACGTAATCCTCCCCGCGACGGATATCCTCACGTTCCTCGTTCTTCGCAGCCCACGAAACCTCCGCCGGTCGCCGCAACGATCGCCGCAACGATCGCCGCAACGCGCAGACGATTTCCCGTCGAACGGGAGTCGGAGAAGCGGCGGAGCAGACCCGGGGATCCAGATTCGTTTGGGGCGCCAGAGAGAGAGAGGAAGAGAGGAGGGGCAGCTAGGGTTAGCAGCAGCTTGGCCTACTCAGCCCGTTCGCTATATTTTATACTAACTGCGCAATTTTTCATAAAAACCCCCAGTTAATATAAAACCCATTTATTATTCATCGCCTTGAGAATCATTTGGTGTGACCCTCTAGACCAAATAACTAGTCCGGTTAATGGCCCAATAAGCCTAGTGACTCCCCACTGGCCTAATTAATCAATTAATAACTCATATTAATTAATCAATCAATCGAATCAATGTCGCACATCAAATTCGATTGGGCCTCTGATCACGTTGGGTGCCAAGTATGACCGCGTGAACCCGAAAGGTATCGGGGTTAAGTAACCCGCTCTTGAAACCTTTCCACCGATAGTTACCGTGTGGATATAGTCTTTCATTGGTACAATGCTCTCGAGTCAACTCAGGGTATAATGTATTGTCAAACCCTAACCGGTCGACTCACTTGGATCGGATGCTGCCGAATAATATTGAAAAACTCTTTTCCCGATATTATCGTCCCCCTGGCCAGGGACTTTCCCGCATCCTTCCTAGAGCATTCTCTCTCTAAGTACCGAGAGCAAATGATTTCTTATTGACACTCAATTTCCTTCGACGGTATTCCGTTGTACCTGATCCTTGGCTGTTTAGAATCCCGTGGTTAGAGATTTGTAAACCAAAGTCAAAGCACAAAAGTCCACCGGCAAGGTGTCCTTAGTGTCTTAGGTCCAAGGACCATCCATGCAATTGCGACAATAGAATCAAGCTGGTTGACAGTGAGTACTATACCATCTAGTGATTCAGTCGGATCAGTTCAGTGAACTCATTCTCTAATGAGCACCTACATATTCGCCTTAGTGTCTCCACACAAGTGACTATGAGATCATTCACCCTCATCTTACGAGCGGGAGTAATCTGTACTAGTCTATCTGGATATCCGATGCCCTTCTTAGATATCCTCTGACTAGGAACTACTAAGAATATGTGTGTTTAAGTGATCAGTCTCACTAGTATGATCTCATCATAATATGATCACTATCGCACGTATTCATGGACTTCATTATGAGACGATAATAATACGAATTTACACATAATTAATAATTTCATTATATTAATAAATGAACGAGATTACAAAGTTATATTGGGTTGTAGGCCACCTAAGACTAACAGTTGCTATGGAAGAAAAGTCTTGGACAAATCGCCGATAATATCCTGCCAATCTATTATTGCCTCAATCTTGACTGGATCCACTGAAATGCCATCACCAAAAATGACATGCGCCAAGAAGTGCAACTTATCTAGCCAGGACTCACACTTGCTAAACTTAGCATAGAGTTGGTGCTCTCTCAGGACTTGCAACACTACCTGAAGATGCGTGGCATGCTCTTCCTCAGTAGAAGAATACACCAAAATATCATCCACAAATACTACCACGAACTGATCTAGATAGGCCCAAAACACCCGGTTCATGAAGTCCATAAAAGTCGCCGGAGCATTGGTCAAGCCAAAAGGCATAACCAAAAACTCATAATACTCGTACCGAGTCCTGAAAGTTGTCTTCCTCACATCTAACTCATGGATCCTCATTTGATAATATCCCGACCCTAAGTCAATCTTCAAGAACACCGTGGCAGACCACAATTGATCCATCAGATCATCGATCCTCGGAAGTGGGCACTTGTTCTTTATTGTTACTTGGTTTAGCTGTCCGTAATAAATATACAACCTCAAGGAACCATCCTTCTTCCTAATGAATAGAACAGGAGCACCCTATGGAGAAGTGCTAGGACGGATAAAACCCTTATCCAGCAAATCCTACAACTGTGACTTCAACTCAGTGAGCTCGGCTGGAGCCATCCGATACGAAGCCTTAAACAAAGGCGCCGTACCCAGTGCAAGCTCAATAGTGAACTCAACCTCCCACTGAGGAAGAAAGCCAGGCAACTCCTCGAGAAACACATCAAGAAAATCACTAACTACTGGCACCCCTAAAGGACTAGAAACACTAATATCACGAGCCACAACCACTGAGGCAAGAAAGGCCTCACAACCGCCAACAAGTAACCTCTAAGCTTTAAAATCAAAAATGAAAATGCCACGAGAAGAGACCCTAATACCTTGAAAGTAGAAGGCCAGGATGCCCAGAATGGAGAAACGCACCCTCTTCCTATAGCAATGCACCTCAGCAAAATAGGCCTCCAACCAATCCATTCCCAAGATGACATCAAAGTCACGAATGGAAAGCATAACCAACTGGGCAGGTAGCTGATGACCATCAATGGCTAAGCGAACCTCACTCAAACAATTGTAAGTTAACAGATATCCTCTGGAAGGAACCTCAACCATCAACCCATCAAAATTCTCATCAACGGGTGCAGAAAGAACATCTATGAACTATTCGGAAATGAAAGAATCCGAAGCATCCAAATCAATCAAAACATGGGCGGAGTTCCTTCCATCAAGTTGGACGCGCAAGTCTCCTTCCTGGTGATAGCGAGAACCTTCCCCTGGGTCCTCTGTTGCTTCTGGTCTCCAAGTCCCTGCCCCAGCCCATGCCTCTGTGGGCAACTTCTCGCCAAATGGCCCTACTGGCCACAAGTGTAGCACCCCGCCAAAAATGGGGGATACTGAGTCCCACCATGAGTACCACCACAATGACGACAAGTCATCGGATCCCTCTGGGCTGCCTCCTGCTGTGCGCTGGATGCAGACTAGCTCTACTGGGTCTGCCTGGGTCTGTTGCTGCCACTGTTACTGTTGCTGTCACCGCCACCTTAGAAGAACCTCCTGGATCTGGATCTAAGCAAAGATGCCCCCAAACCCGATGAAGGAGCTACTTCGGCTATCTTCCCCCTGCCATATACCGGTCCCTGAGTTGCCCGTCCCCTCTCCCGAGCCAGTTGGTCGTGCTGCGCCTCAAATGCCGCTGCACACTTCACTATTGAAGCTAATTCTGCACAATAGTGGGATGCTACCAGGCTCCTCAGGTTGAACCTCAGTCTGTGTAAGGACTGAGGTTTCGGGTTCAGTATTCACGTCGGGTTCGGGCCGGATCCCCTGCTTCGGACCCCGAGGGGTCTTGAGATTCTGACTGAATGACGTTAGCACTGCTCGACGCCTTTCAAAAGGCGTTAGGTTGTGTGGACGCCATTTAGGTCTGCTTGTTGTTGTGCCACGTGTGCGCCACGTGGGCGGGTTTCGGGCCGCGAGAGTACGGCCCCTGTCACATCGTCTGAACGGCGTCCATGTTGGTCGACGCGATTCAGACTGTGATCTCTGCGATGTCAGGGTACGGCGCCAGAGCATTGTCAGTACGGCCCGTCCTGTCATCTGATTGGCGTCTGCCTCGGTCGACGCGTTTTAGCTGGATTCAGATTGACCCCGCGAGCCTCCCCTTCTTTCCCTCATTCTCGCCTTCACTCTCTCTCTCCTCGCCCTCTCCGCCCTCTCCGACTCTCTTTTCCCCTTCCCTTCCTCTTCTTCCTCTTCCACCACTCCAACACCTCCCTACCTCTCACCTCTACCACCACCACTTCCTTCGCGGCGTTCCATTCTCCGGACGGCGGCCGACGTCCCGGCGGAGTGGCGGCGTCCTCGAGGGTACCGGCGGCAGTCTGCGGTGCGGCGGGTCGGCGGCACGGAGCTTGGTGGAGTTCAAGAACCGGTAGGGGGACGAACCTTGCATGAATCGTGATTGTCTTGTGTATGTTTTCCTTGGCGTGGCATGATGTGTTTTGGGTTAGAACGAGCATGTTTAAGAGGTTTTCTTGTAGGAATGGTCGTGTTCGGAATCGTGGAATTGTAGCATGCTTATGGTAGTTGATCTCCCTTTCCTCCTCCTTCTGTTTTGGGGCATTTTCAGGGTGTTTGGGGTTAAAGGAGAAACCCTCGGGTTGAACCAAGGAACCAGGTTTCTGGCGCTAAACGGCGTCGTGCCTGGTCGACGCCTTTTAGAAGGACGTCAGGGCAGTACGACACCTTTTAGGGCAGAAACCTCCCTGTTCGAGATTTCGTGAGTACGGGGTTCTGGCGCTAAAAGACGTCATGTATGGACGACGCCTTTTAGAAGGACGTCGGGCCATCATGACACCTTTTAGGCAGAAAATGACCTCGATTGAGGGTTCTGCAACCGGGAATTATGTGGTGAATAGCGTCTGTGGACATTGACGCGTTTTAAAAGGGCGACTTCCTATGCCGACGTGATTTAAGGAATAATCTAATTATAATGAACCTGTTTGAGGGTCTTGAATGGCGTCGACCTCGGTCGACGCGATTCAAGACAGGAATGCTTAACTCCTGTTATTTATCACATGTTTCATGATTGGATAGTTCGAATGCATGCTTTAAGCTGTACGCTGAGACGGAGATTACTGTGTGAATGGAATCATGTTGTGTGTGTGTGTGCTTATGCGAATATGGAATCGGAATAATTGTGGTTTACGTTTGTCACCATGGACCGATGGAGACAGGGTCATGGTGTCTGTGAGGCATTGTGCCGTACCGGTGGGAGAAGGGGTACATGTTGTGTTTTACCTTTGGCTGAGGGAAGCAGGATCACCTTGAGCCCGTCGAGCCGGAGTAGCCGGTGTGCTATCCGAGGGGTCGCTGTTTGGTCTCAACGGGTCGGGGTTTCCCTGTTTGTCGTGGTAGCTTCCGGCGCGTTTCTTGCTGTGGAGCTGGTTGTGGTACTGTTGGAGTTGTTTTACCCCTGTAGCCACTGGGCCTGATGTGACCTTTGATCAAGGTTACGAGTGGTACCCTTAGCCCTTTGGCCTGACGCAGCCCGGGAGGTTAGGGTTGTGGGTGGTTCCTGTTGCTTCAGCTTGACGAGGGTTCGCCGGTCCCCAGGGCCCTCCTGAAGCGCTGAGGCCTAGCGTGGAGGCAATCCGGTCGGTAGGACAGTAGTCTAGACTGCTTGTGTGCACACGTAGCTGGGCAGTGGTGGTACACTGGTCCCAGCTAGTCCTAGTTTGACTCACTGCCTCACCCTACAGTGCTCCGGAACACTGTAGGGGCGGACAGGCGTGAGCAGTGGTGGTAGTGTTGGGAGGCGACGTTTGACTTCGGTCGACAGTGTGGTTCAGTCGCTTTGTGGACTTTGGCTGTGAGACGTGACTTTGTGTTGGGTTCTTCGGGTTTCTTAGAACTGTTCTTGCTACACTGCTTATCGTACGTTTCATATCAGGTTGGGTGCTATGATTACTGCTTTGTTTAATTGTCATATATCTGTGTTGTTGCACTTGTGGGTGTGTGAGTGGGAGGCAGGGGATCGGATGATCCCTACTTAGCCCAATTCTGGTGTGGCTCACTCCCTGCGGTTTCAGGTGTGGACCTCGTGGCACTTGGCGGCGGGTGGTGTCTTCTTGGTGTGCGGACCAGCAGTTGTCTCAGTTCCGGGGTATGCCCCGATGTTGTTGTACTTTACTTCTACCTGTACTTATTTAATTTGTTGGACCATGTAATTATTGTTGGACTGTATACGGACATTGTTATCTTCCTTCCTGCACACTTGTTCCATCTTTGTAGTCCGTGTGATTGTTATATTTAGCCCTGTTTAGCGCTTACTCCTCCAGATGTGTTGTGTGAGATCCGGGTGTGAACCCGCAGTTAATGGGCCGACATCCATTTAGTGATCGGGTCTCCGGTCATAGGATGGCGGGTCGTTACAGATGGTATCAGAGCTCAGTCTGGTCGAGTATGTGGTAAACTAGGTTAGATATTATAGTCCAACAATAAGTACGAGTCTGTACAGGCGATGGCTGCTGGTATAGATTGATAGGTTTTGACGTGTTTTGGTTCGATTTTCGTGTTTGTGGGGTAGTGATGGCACCGAAGAGGAGGGTTCCGTTGGCTCGTAGTTCGAGAGCAGATGATGGTGGTTCGAGGGCAGAAGGACATAATGTGGATCGATTCATGGAGGCTATGATTGGGGCTATGTCTAGATACTAGCAGGGAGATGGAAGTGAGGGGTCCAACTCCCGAGGTGGCCAATCCATGGTGATGGAGCGATTCTTGAAGTTGAAGCCCCCTTCTTTCATGGGTCAACCTGTTCCAGATGCGGCAGCTCATTGGATTAAGGAAGTGGAGAAGGCGTTTGATGTCCTAGAATGTGCTGAGAGTGACAAGACCTTGTTGGCAACCTACTTGCTGAAGGACGATGCTTATGATTGGTGGGTCACCATCAAGGGGTTGATGTTTCCAGATAGGTCCTTGAGAGAGATTCCTTGGGAAGACTTTGTGAGAGAGTTTGGTGGACAATACTTTCCGAGGCACGTGCGTAGGGCCAAAGAAAGGGAGTTTATGGAATTGGTGCAAGATGGTATGTCAGTTCTAGAATATCAGATGAAATTTGTAGCTCTGGGAAGATTTGCTCCACACATATCTGAGCGTGAGGATCTTAGGACGGAGAAATTTGTGGATGGACTTTGGCATGATTTGAGGGAATTTGTGGCCGCTCATTGTTGTAAGGATCTGGCGTCAGCAGTTCGGTGCGCGGCAGCGGTGGAGATGCAGTTTCAACACGCGGCGAAGGAGTCGGAGCATTCAGCGCAAGAGAGGCAGCAAAGCAGGGACAGATCAACGGTCTTTTCGTCGGGTGGTTCAAGTTCCTTTGAGGTCGAGTTCCAAGAGGTGCCTTGTGGTAAAGATGAAGATGGTTCGGTTCAGCAGATGCAGACGGAGGTCAGCTGGCAACAGGAAGCAAGGCGGGACGTTGCGGATTGTTGTCCCCGTTGTGGCAGGTTTCATGGTAATCGGATATGTCCTTTGATCACTGGTAACTGTTTTGGCTGTGGCAGGAAGGGACATCTCGCGAGGAACTGTCCCCAGAAAAATAAGGCAGGTCAGGAGTCGAGTGGTCAGTAGGTGTTCGAGACGTTGAGTGCTGTTGCGTCCTTAGTGGAAGTCCGAGCGGTTGGGCTAGATGGACACTTTTATCTTGTCTTATTCAGAGGTGGTTGAGAACTCTTGTGGCACTTTTATGTATTTGGGTTTGGTGGAGAATCAGTTTTGTAATATGTGCCTCGCTAGTGTGTGGTTATTTTGATCTTCTAGCTTTTTGTCAGAATCGAGAATCTTGGTTAGCTTGGTGTGAATGTGATTGGCTAATTATGTGGAGCCTTGTGTGTGTGATTGGTGAGGATGATTGTTGTGATCGGTATGCCGGCACGTGATGCTTAGACGAGTTTTGCGTTGAGCGGTTGCAAATTTCGTGGGCGAAATTCTTTTAAGGGGGGGAGAATGTAAGGACTGAGGTTTCGGGTTCAGTATTCGGGTCGGGTTCGGGCCGGATCCCCTGGTTCGGACCCCGAGGGGTCTTGAGATTTCTGACTGAATGACGTCAGCACTGCTCGACGCCTTTCAAAAGGCGTCAGGTTGTGTGGACGCCATTTAGGTCTGCTTGTTGTTGTGCCACGTGTGCGCCACGTGGGCGGGTTTCGGGCCGCGAGAGTACGGCCCCTATCACATCGTCTGAACGGCGTCCATGTTGGTCGACGCGATTCAGACTGTGATCTCTGCGATGTCAGGGTACGGCGCCAGAGCGTTGTCAGTACGGCCCGTCCTGTCATCTGATTGGCGTCTGCCTCGGTCGACGCATTTTAGCTGGATTCAGATTGACCCCGCGAGCCTCCCCTTCTTTCCCTCATTCTCGCCTTCACTCTCTCTCTCCTCGCCCTCTCCGCCCTCTCCGACTCTCTTTTCCCCTTCCCTTCCTCTTCTTCCTCTTCCACCACTCCAACACCTCCCTACCTCTCACCTCTACCACCACCACTTCCTTCGCGGCGTTCCATTCTCCGGACGGCGGCCGACGTCCCGGCGGAGTGGCGGCGTCCTCGAGGGTACCGGCGGCGGTCTGCGGTGCGGCGGGTCGGCGGCACGGAGCTTGGTGGAGTTCAAGAACCGGTAGGGGGACGAACCTTGCACGAATCGTGATTGTCTTGTGTATGTTTTCCTTGGCGTGGCATGATGTGTTTTGGGTTAGAACGAGCATGTTTAAGAGGTTTTCTTGTGGGAATGGTCGTGTTCGGAATCGTGGAATTGTAGCATGCTTATGGTAGTTGATCTCCCTTTCCTCCTCCTTCTGTTTTGGGGCATTTTCAGGGTGTTTGGGGTTAAAGGAGAAACCCTCGGGTTGAACCAGGGAACCAGGTTTCTGGCGCTAAACGGCGTCGTGCCTGGTCGACGCCTTTTAGAAGGACGTCAGGGCAGTACGACGCCTTTTAGGGCAGAAACCTCCCTGTTCGAGGTTTCGTGAGTACGGGGTTCCGGCGTTAAAAGACGTCATGTATGGACGACGCCTTTTAGAAGGACGTCGGGCCATCATGACGCCTTTTAAGCAGAAAATGACCCCGATTGAGGGTTCTGCAACCGGGAATTCTGTGGTGAATAGCGTCTGTGGACATTGACGCGTTTTAAAAGGGCGACTTCCTATGCCGACGTGATTTAAGGAATAATCTAATTATAATGAACATGTTTGAGGGTCTTGAATGGCGTCGACCTCGGTCGACGCGATTCAAGACAGGAATGCTTAACTCCTGTTATTTATCACATGTTTCATGATTGGATAGTTCGAATGCATGCTTTAAGCTGTACGCTGAGACGGAGATTACTGTGTGAATGGAATCATGTTGTGTGTGTGTGTGCTTATGCGAATATGGAATCAGAATAACTGTGGTTTACGTTTGTCACCATGGACCGATGGGGACAGGGTCATGGTGTCTGTGAGGCATTGTGCCGTACCGGTGGGAGAAGGGGTACATGTTGTGTTTTACCTTTGGCTGAGGGAAGCAGGATCACCTTGAGCCCGTCGAGCCGGAGTAGCCGGTGTGCTATCCGAGGGGTCGCTGTTTGGTCTCAGCGGGTCGGGGTTTCCCTGTTTGTCGTGGCAGCTTCCGGCGCGTTTCTTGCTGTGGAGCTGGTTGTGGTACTATTGGAGTTGTTTTACCCCTGTAGCCACTGGGCCTGATGTGACCTTTGATCAAGGTTACGAGTGGTACCCTTAGCCCTTTGGCCTGACGCAGCCCGGGAGGTTAGGGTTGTGGGTGGTTCCTGTTGCTTCAGCTTGACGAGGGTTCGCCGGTCCCCAGGGCCCTCCTGAAGCGCTGAGGCCTAGCGTGGAGGCAATCCGGTCGGTAGGACAGTAGTCTAGACTGCTTGTGTGCACACCTAGCTGGGCAGTGGTGGTACACTGATCCCAGCTAGTCCTAGTTTGACTCACTGCCTCACCCTACAGTGCTCCGGAACACTGTAGGGGCGGACAGGCGTGAGCAGTGGTGGTAGTGTTGGGAGGCGACGTTTGACTTCGGTCGACAGTGTGGTTCAGTCGCTTTGTGGACTTTGGCTGTGAGACGTGACTTTGTGTTGGGTTCTTCGGGTTGCTTACAACTGTTCCTGCTACACTGCTTATCGTACGTTTCATATCAGGTTGGGTGCTATGATTACTGCTTTGTTTAATTGTCATATATCTGTGTTGTTGCACTTGTGGGTGTGTGAGTGGGAGGCAAGGGATCGGATGATCCCTACTTAGCCCAATTCTGGTGTGGCTCACTCCCTGCGGTTTCAGGTGTGGACCTCGTGGCGCTTGGCGGCGGGTGGTGTCTTCTTGGTGTGCGGACCAGCAGCTGTCTAAGTTCCGGGGTATGCCCCGATGTTGTTGTACTTTACTTCTACCTGTACTTATTTAATTTGTTGGACCATGTAATTATTGTTGGATTGTATACGGACATTGTTATCTTCCTTCCTGCGCACTTGTTCCATCTTTGTAGTCCGTGTGATTGTTATATTTAGCCCTGTTTAGCGCTTACTCCTCCAGATGTGTTGTGTGAGATCCGGGTGTGAACCCGCAGTTAATGGGCCGACATCCATTTAGTGATCGGGTCTCCGGTCATAGGATGGCGGGTCGTTACAGTCTGTCTCTCCTCATCTTCTGAAATGAAAGGCACAAATATCCTGAAGGAGACAAACTTCATCTGGTATTTAAGCACCGTCATGCTCCCTTGAGTTAATTCCATAAACTCTCTTTCCTTAGCCTTCTGGACGTGCCTAGGGAAGTACTGCCTATTGAATTCCTTCACAAAGGTCTCCCACGGAATCTCTCTGAGGTTCTTATCTACATACGTCATGTTCTTCAGGGTGGTCCACCAATCATAGATATCGTCCTTTAACATGATTGTGGCCAACGGGTTCCTCTCCACTACTGCACAGTCTAGAGTGTCAAAAGTCTTCTCCATCTCCTTCAGCCAATGAGCTGCCTCATTAGGTTCAAGACGACCAATGAAATGAGGTGGCCTTAGCTTCAGGAATCTCTCCAGAGCAGCCGAAGGCCCTCCCCGAGCACTAGAACTTTCACTAGGGTCTCGGGCCGGATACCTAGTCATTGTTTCCATCATTGCCTCCATAAAGCGTTCCATGTTCTGCCTACCAGCCTCAGATTCGCTAGACACATCTCCCTGATCACGAATAATGGGCACTCTCTTCCAAGGAACCATATAATCACCTACAACCACATAAATCAGAAACTTTTTAATTATAATCCAAAACCTAAGCTACCACTGTTCCTATATGGGATAATGTATTTATTTGTTGAAATTAGGATATTTTAACCTATTTATTCATCTATTTGTCAGACCAAATGCTCTGATACCAACTATAACGACCCGTCACCCTATAATCGGAGATCCGATTACTAAATAGGTACCGAATCATTAAATTAGGAACTGAACCAGAATCTCAAATATGTTTGAGAAATAAATGATAAACTAAGCTAAACAATCTACTCAGCATCGAATTATAAAGAGGAGCAGGAATTAAAAATTATTACAATTCGACTCAACTCAGCAAACAATTATATAATCCCACTAAAATGAAATAATTAAGTGTACAGGCCTAAAAATAAAAGAACAACTACATCGGGGCATAACCAGAAATGCTATGCCTGTCGAGAACCCTCACCTGAAAGCCGCAAGGATAAGTTACACCAAAATGGACTCAATAGGGATCCTTTGATCCCCACCACCCACATACACACACCTACAATCGTAACAGAACAGGGATATAGACAAGTAAGCAGAAGTAAAGCAGAGAAACTATAGCCACAACGGCAAGATGTAAAATACATGCATTTGAAAATGCAACAACCACAGTTTGCAACCAACGTTATGGTTAAACACACAACCACATAGCCAAACGTGTAAAAACACCAACCCACCGGGACGAAACTGTTAGTTTAGGTGGCCTACAAGCCAATCTAACAATGTAAATCTCGTTCATTTTATTAATATAATGGCATAATATTCATTATGTGTAAATCGCTTTAATTATCGTTTCATAATGAAGTCCGTGAATATGTGCTATAGTGATCAGATTATGATGAGATCATACTAATGAGACTGATCACTTAAACACACATATTCTTAATCGTTCCTAGTCGGAGGATATCCGAGAAGGACATCGGATATCCGGTTAGACTAGTACAGATTACTCCTGCTCATATGATGAGGGTGACTGATCTCATAAGTCACTTGTGTGGAGACACTAAGGTGAATCTGTAGGTGCTCATTGGAGAATGAGTTCACTGAACTGATCCGACTGAATCGTTGGATGGTATTGTACCTCACTGTCAACCAGCTTGATTCAATTGTCGCAGTTGCGTGGATGGTCCTCGGACCTGAGACACCAAGGACACCTTGGCGGTGGACTTCTGTGCTTTGACCTTGGTTTACGAATCTCTAGCCACGGGATTCTAATACGCCAAGGATTGGGTACATCGGAATACCATCGAAGGGAATTGTGTGTCAATAAGGAATCATTCGCTCTCGGTACTTAGAGAGAGAATGCTCTAGGAAGGATGCGCGAAAGTCCCTGGCCAGGGCGGACGATAATATCGGGAAAGGAGTTTTCCAATATTCATCAGGGGCATCCAATCCAAGTGAGTCGACCGGTTAGGGTTTGACAGCTCGCCATACCCTGAGTTGACTCGAGAGCATTGTACGAATGAAGGATTATATCCACGCGGTAACTGTCGGCGGAAAGGTTCCAAGAGTGGGTTACTTAACCCCAAATACCTTCCGGGTTCACGCGGTGTTGCTTGGCACCCAACGTGATCGGAGGCCCGGTCGAATTCGATGTGCGACATCAATTCGATTGATTAATTGATTAATAAAGGGTTATTAATTAATTAATAAAGCCAGTGAGGAGTCACTGGGCTTGTTGGGCCATTAACTGGACTGGTACTTGGGCCTAGAGGGTCACACGCAAATGATTCTCAAGGCGATGGATAAATAAGTAGGTTTTGGGGTTTTTGTGAAAAACCACGCGGTTAGTATAAAACATAGCGAACAGGCTGAGCAGGCCAAGCTGCTGCTAACCCTAGCCGCCCCTCCTCGTTTTCTGTTCTTCCTCTGACGTCCAGGCAGATCCAGATCTGCTCCGCCGCTTCTCCGAATCCCGTTCGACGGGAAATCGTCCGCGCACTGCGGCGATCGTCGCGGCAACCGGCGGAGGCTTCGTGGGCTGCGAAGAACGAGGAACTCGAGGATATCTGTCGCGGGGAGGATCGCGTGGACTTCGCTAGAGGCCGGGCGCTTGCGCAGCTTGCGGTGTCGCACCGACGGAACCGAACGGCTGCGGATTCGAATCCGCACACGGTGAGAACAGATAATCCGATTATCTCGTATTTTAGTCTCCGAAACGGGAACGGATCGCTGTAAATAATTTTGTTTTTCCGTTTCGTGAGCGATCCGGAGAAACCGAGAAATCCCAACAGTGGTATCAGAGCCAGGTTCCACTGTTTCTCGTCCCGTTTCGGATCTCTGAAATTAATTTTTCTTGTGTTATTCCATGCGTTTAATCCAATTAAAATGACGGAATCGTGTTCATAAGATGAACACAAATAATTTGATTATTTTTCTGTAATTTTTCGGATTTTAATTGGGGGTTTTCGGAGTTCTTCATGAGATGATGAACAGGGGTACTTCGGCGGCTTCATACGTGCTTCCCAAGTGTTGGGATGGCGGCCCGGATGCACGGATCTCTAGGTGATAGTCACCACTACAGATCCGACATATTTTTCGGCACCGGAGTGGCCTTGGAGAGCTGCAAATACGAAGCCCTAATTCGGAATTTACGCTGCAAAACCAGAAATTAGGGAAAGTTTTAAGGGCTCGGATTGCAGCTCCGAGGGCCCCGCCGGCGGCCATGCCGGCGCCGGACACGCCGCCGGCGCCGGGGGCATCGCCGGCCGGTGCCAGTCGACGCCGGGGGCCGGCCGGCGGCGGCGCCGGATCCTCCCAGCCACGGTTACCTGCTGCAATAGGGTTTCAGGGTTGCTGGAAGGGAGAGGGCGAACCGGCCGGTCCCGAGCCGGTCCGGTCTGTTGGTTTGGCCAGGCTAGGCCTGGCTGGGTTTAGCTTCGAGCCAGGGTTCGAACCTGGTTCGAACCAGGCCGAGCCACTGGCTCGAGCCAGATGGCTCAAGGGGCTGAGCCCTATAAGGTTTTTTAATTAAATCTGTTTTGTCCTCTTAAAAACCCAAATAAACCCTAATGAAACCCATTATTCCTTATTAATCCATTTAATAAATAAAATTAGATTTTAATTTAATTCAAAAATGTTTTGAATTTTAAATTATTATCTAATTTTGTTTATTTGGGATATATGATTATGGAATCATTTTAATTAACAAGAAGTTGTTAATTAATTAAATTTGATTATTAATTTAAATGTTAAATTAATAACTAAGTTTATTATACTAATTTAAATGTTAAATTAGTAGTTATTAATTAATAGAAATTAATTGTTAGTTTAATTGTTAAACTGATGATTAATTTTAATTAATTAATATAATGGTTTAATAAGGAGAAATTAGTTATTAGTTTAAAGAGTTAAACTAATAATTATTTTTTATCCACTAATCTAAGAGTTAGATTAATGCTTAACTGTTAATTTGTGTTAATTATTAGTTTAATGGTTAAATTAGTGATTAACACTTATTAATTATCTAGTCTAATTGTTAGATTGATAATTAATAACAAATTAGAGTTAATTATTAATTTATGTGATAAGTTAATAATTAATTTTGTTGGACTAGTCTAAGAGTTAGATTAGTCATTAATAGTCTAATTGTTAGATTATTAATGGGGTTTAATCTAAGTGTTAGATTATTAGAAATGTTCTAATTTGCATGGAATAATCTTGAATTATTAATTCGGAGAGTGTGCGCATGTGATGTGTGTTTAATGCTTTTAAATTAGATTTAATTGCATGTTAAGATAATAAATGAGTTTTTCGAAATTCGAATACCAATTTTGATTGGATCCTAGCTTTTTGAAAGCCAAAATTATATATTTTGAAAACTCATTTGTTTTAGCCATGTGATGCGCTGAATCATGTGTGGAATGTTTAAAACACACCGTGGTCATGGATATGCACTTATTTAATTGTTCATGTGATGAATGATGGATTGTGTGGATCGTGGATGTATGATGTTTATTAATTGTTAATAAATAGAGGTCTGCGCACCTCTCTCTCTCATACTCCAATGTATTTCTACTTTCCTCTCTCTTGTACTCGCCATAAGGCCTTCTTCAATTTACTTGTTAATTCTAGAATTAATGTAATATGATCGAGGCAACAGAGGAAGGAGCGAGGATGATCCACAACTGCAACCAGGAAGGCGTACAGATGTAGATCTCTTGCCTATGTGATTGCAGGGTATCTAATGTAAATGTTATAATTAGATTGTGTGTGCGTTTGACTGTTGGCTCCAGTCAAACCCACTGTGCTATCCATGACCACACTAATGACATGTATGAGATGCATTGTTGTTCTTTTGATTATGAATCAAAGCAGGTTATAGTATTTAGTAAATATATACGATATATTTATATACTATCACCTAGGAGAGACCAAGATAAAAGTTATCCAAATACCCTCAGATAAACTCTAAGCCGTAACGCGAGTAGTTGAGAACTTACCGCCTGGTCCACCATCATTATAGTCATAGGATTCGAATCACTTTAGGCAGGTTTGTTGTGCTATCCACAAGGCCTGCTTAATTGGGAGGAGAAACTGTGGCTATGGCATTAGATGCCTATAGATCGGGGTAGAGGAACCATGTAGCTTTGTTGTGCTATCCACAAGGGCTGCATGCAAATCTATGCTCGTCGCGTAATGATGGTTAGCTTAGACCAGAATTAGTGGTTTGTTGTGCTATCCACAAGGCCATTAAATCTTTGGGGACCGAAGCTATGATCAGATATTACAAGGAGTTGCAAGTCCCATAAGTTGGGTGCTCTCTGATTGTATTACAGTTTGTTGTGCTATCCACAAGACTGTAGTGCAAGTCATTGAGATTCTGATCCCCACTAAGAGACTGTCGGCGTCTCCCGTTCTGTATAACTGAGGGTTATACAGTCCGTCGAAAATTAGTGGGAGTTAAACTTGAACAAAAGACCATGTCTTGTTTTAAACTTTAATAATCGAACATCTGCTAAATAGATTTTACTTATCTCCTGTAGGGAATTATGTCGTCGAATAACTCACTCCGTGGCATACTTGATGCCGTTTTGACTTACCTGATCTACTCAGATTGGTTCAGAAGCCTGAAGAATGTCTTCAGATCTGAACGCAATAACTTTGTCCCTGGAGCTGATCCTCTTGCTAAACCGGCATTGGATGCCCCTGAAACAGGGATGATAGCAAACGATAAAGGATCGAAGGACAAAGACAAAAGAGTAGTGAAGGGTGACAGCTTCTACTATAAGCAGTATGGTCACTGGAAGAGGAACTGCAAGGAGTTCATTAATGATAAAGCTCATGGAAGAGTGAAGCTGTCTGAAGCTTCAGATATCTATATGATAGATATCAACTTATCAGTTAGAGATTCCACATCATGGGTATTAGATACCGGATGTGCTTCTCATATCTGCCATAATGTGCAGAAGCTGACAAGTAAGCACAAGCTGAGAAAAGGTGAGGTGGAATTGAGGCTAGGAAACGGCGCAAAAGTTGCGGCGATTGCTGTTGGGACAGCAAACCTCAGGCTTCCATCGGGAGACACCTTACTATTGGAAGATTGTTATTATGTTCCTAGTATAATAAAGAACATCATATCAATATCTTGTTTGGACAAGATAGGATATAGGTTGACTATTGAGAATAGAAGTTGTTCAATTTATTATGGTAATAAATCAATAGCTTCAGCATCTTTAGTCAACGGTCTATATCTATTAGATGTTTCTCATTACAATCTTCAAATTGACAAAGCTCTTAAGAAGAGCAAGAATTGTGTGAACCAAGCCTACATGTGGCATTGTAGACTTGGGCACATTGGCGAAAGCAGGTTGCTAAAGTTGCACAAGCATGGTTACTTAACAGCATTCGATTATGAATCGTTTGCAACATGCGAATCCTACCTTATGGGAAAGATGGCAAAATCTCCATTTATTGGACATGGAGAACGTGCCAAGGACATTTTGGAACTAATACATTCGGATGTATGTGGTCCAATGTCCACCCAAGCCAAAGGTGGCTTTTCTTACTTCATCAAGTTCACCGATGACTTCTCAAGATTCGGCTATATGTACTTAATGAAGTACAAGTCGGAAGCATTTGAGAAGTTCAAGGAGTTCAAGAATGAGGTGGAGAAGCAGTTAGGAAAGAGTATTAAAGCTCTTCGATCAGATCGAGGAAGAGAATACTTGAGTACTAATTTCACACAATTCTTAAAGGATAATGGTATCTTTTCTCAGCTGACCCCTCCATATACACCACAGATGAATGGTGTATCAGAAAGGAGGAATCGCACCTTGTTGGACATGGTGCGATCCATGATGAGCTTTTCAGGATTACCAGTGTCCCTCTGGAGGTATGCTCTAGAGTCAGCAGCATACCTACTGAATAGAGTACCCAGCTAGTCAGTGGCCTCTACTCCATATGAGATATGGAAAGGTAGGAAACCAGAATTTAAACATGTTAAAGTCTGGGGTTGTCTTGCTCATGTAAAGAGGCATGATCCAGACAAGCTGAAATCACGAACTGATAAATGTAGGTTTGTGGGATATCCAAAGGAAACCTTTGGATACTATTTTTACCATCCTGGTGAACAAAAGGTGTTTGTCGCCAGGAAAGCCGTCTTCCTGGAAGAGGAATACCTTCTCCAGGAGGACAGTGGGAGTAAAATAGTACTGGAAGAGGTTCCAGATCCCCAAACAGTTGCATTATCATCAGATGAGATATCAGTTCCTGAATCTGTTCAGGTACACACAGATGAGCCTCGTAGATCTGGTAGAGTACCTAGACAACCCGAACGATATGTGGGACATATCGCTGAAGGTGAGTCTAAGGTACAATATAATGAGGATGATGATCCTAAAACCTACCAGGAGGCCATAGAAGGACCAGAAGCCGGGAAATGGCGAGAAGCCATGAACTCAGAAATCCAGTCCATGTACACCAACCATGTTTGGAACTTGGAAGACTTGCCCGAGGGTATTGTACCTATCGGTTGCAAGTGGATCTTTAAAAGAAAGATCGGTGTTGATGGACGGATCGACACTTATAAGGTAAGGTTGGTGGCAAAGGGATATCGTCAAAGGCAAGGAATTGACTGTGACGAGACTTTCTCACCAGTTGCCATGATAAAGTCGATCAGAGTTCTACTTGCCATTGCTGCACATTTTGATTATGAAATCTGGCAGATGGATGTGAAGACTGCCTTCCTCAATGGTAATCTTGAGGAAGATGTGTATATGATACAACCAAAAGGTTTCACATCCAAAGAGTCTCCAGATAAAGTGTGTAAGCTTCAGAGGTCCATTTATGGATTGAAGCAGGCTTCCCGGAGCTAGAACATAAGATTTGACGAGGCAGTCAAGTCTTATGACTTCATTAAGAATGAAGATGAGCCTTGTGTGTACAAGAAGACCAGTGGGAATGCAGTCACTTTTCTAGTTCTTTACGTGGATGACATACTACTCATTGGGAATGATGTAGCTATGATGTCATCAGTAAAGATCTGGCTGTCGAAAAACTTCTTCATGAAGGATTTGGGAGAAGCATCCTACGTATTGGGAATACGGATCTATAGAGATAGATCAAAGAGGATGCTTGGAATGACCCAATCCTTGTACATAGATACCATAGTCAAAAGATTTGGCATGGAAAATTCCAAGAGAGGTCTCATACCGATGAGACATGGAATCAATCTCTCAAAGGAGCAGTCTCCTAAGACTCCTGATGAGAGGGCATTCATGGATAGAATACCCTATGCCTCTGCCATAGGATCTATCATGTATGCCATGCTATGTACACGGCCTGATGTTGCATTTGCTCTAAGTGTTACGAGCAGATTTCAGGCTGATCCAGGCGAAGAGCACTGGAAGGCAGTGAAATGCATCCTTAAGTACTTGAGAAGAACTAAGGATATGTTTCTTGTCCATGGAGGAGGTGACTTGAAACTGCGAGGCTTTACTGACTCGAGTTTCCAGTCGGATCCAGATGATAGCAAGTCAACATCTGGATTCGTGTTTACTATGAACGGTGGGGCAGTGTGCTGGAAGAGTTCCAAGCAAGTAACCACTGCAGATTCGACGAATGAAGCTGAGCACATCGCTGCAGCTGAAGCTTTCAAGGAAAAAGTGTGGTTGAAGATGTTCATCACCGACCTTGACATAGTTCCCGGTATCCTTGATCATGTTCCACTGTTGTGCGACAACAATGGGACTATTGCACAAGTGTAAGAGCCGTGGTCTCATCAGAAATCGAAAGATGTTCTGAGGCACTTTTATCCAGAGGAGATTTAGTAGTGGAAAGAGTTCCACCCGTCGACCAGGTAGCAGATCCACTGACAAAGCCGTTGGCTCAAATTGTGTTTGAGCGTCACCTAGAGTCTGGAGACTTATTGTATAAACGTGATTGGCTTTAGTCCAAGTGGGAGATTGTTAGTTTAGCTGGCCTACAAGCCAATCTAACAATGTAAATCTCGTTCATTTTATTAATATAATGCAATAATATTCATTATGTATAAATCGCTTTAATTATCGTTTCATAATGAAGTCCGTGAATATGTGCTATAGTGATCAGATTATGATGAGATCATACTAATGAGACTGATCACTTAAACACACATATTCTTAATCGTTCCTAGTCGGAGGATATCCGAGAAGGACATCGGATATCCGGTTAGACTAGTACAGATTACTCCTGCTCATATGATGAGGGTGACTGATCTCATAAGTCACTTGTGTGGAGACACTAAGGTGAATCTGTAGGTGCTCATTGGAGAATGAGTTCACTGAACTGATCCGACTGAATCGCTGGATGGTATTGTACCTCACTGTCAACCAGCTTGATTCAATTGTCGCAGTTGCGTGGATGGTCCTCGGACCTGAGACACCAAGGACACCTTGGCGGTGGACTTCTGTGCTTTGACCTTGGTTTACGAATCTCTAGCCACGAGATTCTAATACGCCAAGGATTGGGTACATCGGAATACCGTCGAAGGGAATTGTGTGTCAATAAGGAATCATTCGCTCTCGGTACTTAGAGAGAGAATGCTCTAGGAAGGATGCGCGAAAGTCCCTGGCCAGGGCGGACGATAATATCGGGAAAGGAGTTTTCCGATATTCATCAGCGGCATCCAATCCAAGTGAGTCGACCGGTTAGGGTTTGACAGCTCGCCATACCCTGAGTTGACTCGAGAGCATTGTACGAATGAAGGATTATATCCACGTGGTAACTGTCGGTGGAAAGGTTCCAAGAGTGGGTTACTTAACCCCAAATACCTTCCGGGTTCACGCGGTGTTGCTTGGCACCCAACGTGATCGGAGGCCCGGTCGAATTCGATGTGCGACATCAATTCGATTGATTAATTGATTAATAAAGGGTTATTAATTAATTAATAAAGCCAGTGAGGAGTCACTGGGCTTGTTGGACCATTAACTGGACTGGTACTTGGGCCTAGAGGGTCACACGCAAATGATTCTCAAGTAGATGGATAAATAAGTGGGTTTTATACAAACCGGGGGTTTTTGTGAAAAACCACGCGGTTAGTATAAAACATAGCGAACGGGCTGAGCAGGCCAAGCTGCTGCTAACCCTAGCCGCCCCTCCTCGTTTTCTGTTCTTCCTCTGACGTCCAGGCAGATCCAGATCTGCTCCGCCGCTTCTCCGAATCCCGTTCGACGGGAAATCGTCCGCGCACTGCGGCGATCGTCGCGGCAACCGGCGGAGGCTTCGTGGGCTGCGAAGAACGAGGAACTCGAGGATATCCGTCGCGGGGAGGATCGCGTGGACTTCGCTAGAGGCCGGGCGCTTGCGCAGCTTGCGGTGTCGCACCGACGGAACCGAACGGCTGCGGATTCGAATCCGCACACGGTGAGAACAGATAATCCGATTATCTCGTATTTTAGTCTCCGAAACGGGAACGGATCGCTGTAAATAATTTTGTTTTTCCGCTGCGTGAGCGATCCGAAGAAACCGAGAAATCCCAACATAAACAACAACCCCTCGCATAGCACGTTGTCTACTCTGGCATGTCTAGTTCTAGATGGTTCTATCTCCTCCCAGCCACAAGTGACACTCCGAAGTGTACTACTTCCACACCGGTACTAGCTATTACCTTGGGGTACACCAGGTGTTCCTCGCCTATTGGGCGTCACCTTGTCACTCCCACACCAGCAGTGTGTCACTCCCATGTTGACACAAAGTGTCAAGTGCTAACAACTGACACTCTAGGTCCACGGTCGCAAAAACGCAACACAACGCGATCCGATCACATGGAAATCCCCGGCCCTAATCTATGATTTCAAGCATGCATTTAACAGAATTGCCTAACAATATACACACATATTAATTGCAGGGATTAATGTGGCTCTATCTTGAATCGCGTCGCCAATGGCCGACGTCATTCAAGACCTCTTTTCTATATTCTACAGCAATGGGACCCAGGGATACTGGCCTGGGCGACGATATTCAGCCCTTTATCCCACACTGGCCTCGAGAACTGAGAAAATGGGTCGTAAATCGCATTAACCCAGATCGACACCATTTCAAATGGCGTCATTGTTTTCGACGCCATTTGATGCCCGAAACAGACCTTCCTCCTGCCTCCACCGAGCCATACAGGGGTCCCTCTCCCCTAATTGCATGAAAAACCCAAAAACAAAGGAAGGGGAAAGCATGAATACAGTAACATGCTAAATCTATTTTCTAAAATATCCTCTTTTAATTCAAAAACCCCTAGAACATGCTCATTTCAAATCCTAAAATCCCCCGACATGCTCCAAAGCGGGAAGTCATGATTTTAAAACAATCGACATCAAGTGAGGACCGTCACCCTACCAGTTATTTGAACTCCTCCTAGATCCTTGCTGCGATCCACTACACCGCAAGCCGCCGCCGGTACCACCGTAGACGCTGTCATTCTACCGGGATGTCGACTGTCGTCTGGAGAGCAAGGTGCCATAGAGGAAATGGTGGTGGCAGTGGTGAGAGGTGGGAGGGTTTTAGAGTGGAGGAAGAGGAAGGGGAATGAAGGGTTCGATGAGAGGGAGGAGAGAGAGAGAGAGGAAATGATAGAATGAGAGAAAGGAGGGAAGGCTCGAGGCATCAAATCAAAAAAGGCTAAATCCCGTCATTCTCAGACAATGCCATTCAGACGGCAGGATGGAGCCGTATGCTAGTAGATCTCTGAATCGCGCCTACTATGCATGATGCCAATCAAACCATACGATCGAGACCGTACACACACGCCCCAACGCTGGCCCACGTGGCATAGCAGCAGGTTTTCTAATGGCTTCCCCCTAGGCCGACGCCATTCAAAAGTGCATCGTGCATGCGTGACGCGATAAAGAAGCCATGCACTAGACCCACAAGGGCCCAAACTGTTGGGATCGCTGTGTCGGGATCCGATCCTAAAAACGTAGCGGAATAACAAGTTCGGGATCGGATCTGTCCCGTTTCGATCGTTGAAATAAAACCGGTGTAAATCAAATTTACCTTGCGCGGATTCGAATCCGCGTCCGATTTTCCGGTTCCGTCGGAGCGATGCCACAAGTCGCGCAGATGCCCGACCGCTAGCGGTATCCACGCAGTTCTCCTCGCGATGGATCGTCCTCGCTTCCTCGCTCGCTGCAGCGTTCGTGGATCCCGTCTGGCTACGCGTAATCCCCCGCGACATGCGGATTCAGAATCCCCGTCAAACGGAAGTCGGAGCAGTCGGGAACCGCACGCCCAGAAGAGAGAGAAAGAGAGAAAGAACGAATGATGGCTAGGTCAGGGTTGCTGGCCCCGGACGTAGAATCCGTTCTTTTATAAGAAGTCAGTTTGCGGTTTTTCATAAAAACCCAGACTTATCCGAAATCCTATCGGATTATCCATCGACTTGAAAACCATTTGCATGTGACCCTCTAGGCCCAAATACCAGTCCAGTTAATAGCCCATTAAGTCCAGTAACCCTTTACTGACCCACTGAATTAATTAATATCCTTATATTCAATTAATCAGCTGAATTTAATGTCCCACAATAAATTCGGACGGACTGCCGATCACGTTGGATGCCAAGCAACATCGCGTGATCCTGGATGGCACTGGGGTTATCGCAACCCTCTATTGGAACCTTTCTGTCATCGATTAGCGCGCGGATATAATCCTTCATCCGTACAATATTCCCGAATCGACCTAGGGCATGGTTTACTATTAAACCCTATTTGGTCGATTCACTTAAATCAGATGCCGCTAATCTAAATCCGATAACTCCTTATCGATTACAGAGTCCGCCCTGGCCAGGGACTTAAAGCGCATCATTCCCGGAACATTCTCTCTCAAACTACCGAGAGCGGATGATCCCATATTGAACACACAATTACCTTCGAGGGCATTTCCCTGAACCCGATCGCTTGACTTATTGATAACCCATGGTTAGGGATTCGTTCGTCAAGGTCAAAGCTCAGAAACCTACCAACAAGGTATCCTTGGAGTCTCAGGTCCAAGGATCATCCACGCAACCGTGACAAATGAATCGAGCTGGTTAACAGTGAGGTGATTACCATCCAGCGATTCATAGTCAGATCAGTTCAGTGAACTCATTCACCAATGAGCACCTATAGGTTCAGCATAGTGTCTCCACACAAGTGACTTATGGGATCAGTCACCCTCATCATATGAGCTGAAGTAACCTATACTAGTCTATCCGGATGTTCGATGTCCTATCTCAAACATCTTATGACTATGAACAATTAAGAACATGTGTTTATAAGTCTTCGGTCCCGTAATTATGATCTCATCATAATCCGAAGATTGTTGCACATGTTCATGGACTTCATCGTGATACGATAAACACAGATCGAATTAATTACACACAATGAATTATTGCCATTTATTTATAATCTGAATAAGTACATAGTATCGGATTGGCTTTGAGACCATCTAATACTAACAGAAACCAAGGGGTCCGATACCAAAATCGACCCGATAACTGAATCTAAAACCTCAACCCTTACACAATTACAGAAATTAAAGTTAGTCAGTCGATCTCTAGAAATTAAGCTAGCTAGCTCTTGTAGGAGGGTCATGGTGTTGTAGTAGGATAACAATATATATGATGCAGCCGAGGAAATCACGGACTGTGTTGAGACGCGAGATCCAAAACCCACAGGGATCTAAAACTGAGAGGAGGGTCCAAAGTCGAGAAGGATTCAGAGGCGGGGAGATGCTGCCTACGGGAAGAAGAAATTCTGTTAGCGAGGGTCCCAGGTCTCGGCCCTGGGGAGCCCTCTCCGACGGTCAAGTTAGTGTCGAATTGAGGGACTATAATGATGTACTAAGAGGGAAGTGAGGGCTTAATTCCCTTACCTTTTCTGATGCAAATAGTGTTCCATTTATAGTGAGTAGGTGAGGGAACTTTTCCTATGGTAGGTGATGTGGGACTATTCATAGAGACCAGAATATAAGTCACAAAAATATTAAGGGCCTCCTTCATACCTGCTGGGCCGAAGGCCCATATCCTGGCCATTCCTGGGCTAGCTTGAAGATGATTGGGTTTCAGCCACTCTCGGCCCAATAGGCTGCTGGGCCACGTACATGCCAGGTGCCTCTCGGCCCACTTCAAGATCGGCCCTTGGTCTCTTTGTTAGGCCCAACTGGATTACCCCATCACAGGGCCCATACTCACGGCATACCTTGAGTAAATGAGGTGCCGGGAGTAATGTTACAAACCTGATCCTTCGACAAGACGATTGACTGATTATGGATATGCGTGTCCGAGGGGACACGTCTACGGTCATGGACCAAAGGGGCTGCCGTATATATCCGAGAGAATGTGACCAATGTTCACAGACTGAGGATGATTATCGTATAGAGCCGAGAGATAATCCGAAGAGATAAGCTGCTGTCTTGGACCGAGAGAATGTGACCGATAGTCGCGGACTCGTCTGGAGCCGAGAGGTAATCAGAATATTAACCGTCGTTTTAAAAAATGGGGCACCAAATTGGGGCACCAATAAATTTTGAATCTATAGCCAACCGGCTCGCCGCACGAAGGACCGGGACACATAGGGTCCATCCGAAGCGGTAGCCAAGAGGTCTGATGATCCTGGCCGCTAATCATCCTAATTTGAATTTACCACCAACCAGCACGTTATATGAAAGGCCGAGACACGTGGCGCCCATCCGAGGGTGTAGCCGAAAGGTCACGCAATCCTGATCATTGATCGTCCTATCTTGAATTTGGCACCAACTGGCATATGAAGGGCTGGGACACGTAGCGCCCATCCAAGGGGGTAGCCGGAACGGTCCCACGATCCCGGCCCCTTTAAGGTCCCCTATAAATACTTGCCCCTGCGCTACTGAGAACTCCCATTTGATCCTTCTTTCCCTAGGTCTCGACAATAGAGCTTTTCTTGAGTGGTCCCGTGTAATGCCCCGCTGACCCAGTTCAGTCATGTCAGCTTACTTTGAACCAATGAGCACGCCACAATGGGAACAACCCAAACATATACTTACTCTAGAGTAAGCACATACATACATCCATAACACAATGAATCAACCATTATAACCACAAATTTATCCACTAATAACAAATAACTCAAATTACAATACTTGTCTAGAACTAAATATATTCAAATATTACATCAATTAGGCATTGGTTGGATGTCCATATAGGCTCTTATGTCATTTTAACATCATGTTAGCTTAGTAGCATATACTTAAGTTATAGGAAAATATATATTTTAAAAATAGGGCATTTGTAGTAGGAAAACAACTATGGAGAAAGAACCATGTACTTTCCTTTAACCAGAAGCTCTCTTGGACACAGCAAGAATCTCCTCCGCATGCGAAAAACCCTCATGAGCAATCCCTCATGGATAGGATTCAGTGCAAGGGCGCGGCCTCTGTGGTGCTGACACCAGCTTCGGGTTAGGCCCAGCAAGCTATGGCCTCTGCCCCGACTTCGGCCCAACAAACTGCGGCCTCCCTGGAAGGTCGCGCTACTGCTGCCGCCTTGGAGTGGGAAAGGGCAGAGAAGGGCAAGGCCGCTGCCCACCGAAGTGACCACTTCAAGAGGAGGAAGAGAAAGGCCGACCAGGAGACAACTCGTATCACCAAGAAAAAGGCGGCGGCGCTAGACGCGCCGCTCTCGGCTCCATCACTGCCGTCGCAGACACAGCCGGAGTCCCTCTTGGCCGGGGGATATCCTTGTATTGGCCCTTTGGCCCGATCAGGATGCACATGTCCCTAGAATATGGGCACGAGCCTTGGCACCCAGAGATGGGTGTCTTCGCGGATGACTCCCTGGACGACTCCATCACGTGCATGCAGTTGGCTCAAGGGATCACTCTTCCCCTGACCCATGATTAAGTGAGGACCCTGTCTACCGAGGGCCTCACAGTACTATGCGTGCACCACGCGGTCCAGGTAAGGGAGTCTCGGCCTAGCATCTCTTGCGGCCTTTATTTTCTTGCATCGGCTATATTTTCTAATTTCTATCTTCCTTTTTAAGACTGCGACCATTTGCGAGCCCCTCGCCAGGCGGTATGCCAACGTCCAAGGAAAGCTCAAGGACGTGGACAAGGCCGCAGACCATCTGGCCGTCGGGAAGGTGGCTTCGGTAAAGAGGGAATCAGAGGGCAATATCTATCACACCCCGCTGACCCATTTCAGTCATGCCGGCTTACTTCGAACTAGCGAGCGCGCTACAATGGGACCAACCCAAACATATACTTACTCCAAAGTGAGCACATACATACATCCATAACACCATGAATCAACCATCATAACCACAAATTTATCTACTAATAACAAATAACGTGAATTATAATTGTAACGACCCGCCACCCAATAATCCGGGATCCGATTACTAAATGGGTACCGAATCATTATTTTGGAACCGAACCAGGATCTAGATAGGTCTGAGAAATAAATAATTAACTAAGCTAAACATTCAAATCGCATTGAACTGAAAAGAAAGTGCAAAAATTAAAAGTTATTATAATGCGACTGGACACAGCAAATAATTACATATTCCAACAGAAAAGAAATAATTAAGCGTACAGGCCAAAAATAAAATAACAACTACGTCGGGGCATATCCCAAAGTAACAACTGTTGGCGCGCAACTCGAAGCAGCACACCCTACGCTAAGCCTGCCTGGAACCTTCACCTGAAAACCGCACGGTGAGTCTCAATAAAAAGACTCAGTAGGGATCCTTCGATCCCCACTGCCCCACGCACACCCACAAGTGCAGAAATGCAACTAAAGGTAAAGTAAGTAAAGCAGTAATTAGTACTCCTAAATCTCAATATAAATCACATGTATTCGAAATATAACATGCGTTCGAAATACAACATGCGTTCGAAATATAACATGCATACCTCTGAAACCATTCTACCAGGGAGCCTACAACCAACGTCTCGGCAAGACACACCAACTGATAAAGTGTTAAATTGATCATTTAAGGGCAATCATATGCATCATACTCATATTTTTATCTGCAAAATAGCATGAAATGATAGATAATTGTGTAACAAGTCCAACGGTACCAATTTCATCAAATTCTGACTTAAAAACATCGTCATTTTATGTGATTAAAGGAGTATAGCGCATTTGCGATTTTTCGACAAAACCGAGATGAAATGAATAAATATGATGATATTTTTATGATAATGCGCTAATTTATATTTATTTTATATGAACAGGATATGCCGATGATGCAGTGCAGCTGGTGGAGTTTCCGGAAATTTGGGGGAGGTCTAGTGTTCGAATTTCAACTAAAGTAGAGGTAAAAACGTCATTTGAGGTCCTAATACTATCCAAATTCTTGCCCGAAAAATCCAAGAAAGACCCGTTACTTTCCTTTCCCCCACTTTCTTTTTTTTAAAAAAAATTTCCCCTCCCAAATTAAAGAAAATCTCTCTATTTCCTTTTCTCTGTCCCTCGAGTTCCTCTCTTCTCTCCAGTTTCCTTTCCCACGTCTCTTTTCCTCTCTATATATTTCACCCCCTCTTCTCAGCCCCGGATCTCTCTCCCTCTCGAGTCCTTCTCCTGCTCTTATTTCCTCCTTCCCGCAATTTTCTCCTCCTCTTTTTCCAACTCAAAACCAGCAGCCCTCCTCTCTTCCCAGCACTCTCACCTCCCCCGCAGCCCTCTCTTCCTTCCTCCGTCTTTGTTCTCTTTCTCTCGGTCCCTCCAGCAACCTCTCTGCCTCCCTCTCTCTTCTCTTCTCTCTCTTCACCGTACCCTGCAGCAACCCGCAGCAGAACCCGAGCCGCAGTAGCCTCCTCCTCCGTTCCAATTTTTCTCTCCTCGGTTCTCTCTCCCTCCTCTCCTTGCCACCGTTTCCTAGCTGTTCAAGGTACCTCCAAGCTGCACCCAAGCACCACCCGGTTTCACTGCATGCACCAGCAGCAGCTCCAGCCATCCACGTCTGTTTGCTCCGGCACCTGTCCACGCACACCAGCGACAGCAGCACCTCCTCCACGTCCACGTAGCCAGCCAGCAGTTGCTATCTCCATGCAGAGAAGCCACGGGCTTGAAGCCTACATCAACCCTCAAGCTTCTATAGCAAATCCACGTGCTATCCCAGCTGAAGCTGCTCTCCACACGTCTGCAAGGTGAAACCAGCAAAGCTCCACGACCTGCAGCACCCAGCAGCAGCTCCAACAGCCGGCAGCTTCTCCACCCGGCTGTTTCACCCAGCAGCAGCTCCAGCAGCCGGCAGCTTCTCCACCAGGCTGTTTCACCCAGCAGCAGCTCCAGCAGCCGGCAGCTTCTCCACGACCTGCGGCACCCGACTGCTTCTTCCAGTGGCGCTAGCACCAGCAGCAAGTCAAGCATCCCCCACACGGCCAGCACCTGTCTCCTCCACGCATACCAGCAGCTTCCAAGCATCCCCCACACGGCCAGCAGCTGTTTCCTCCACACGCACCACCTGCTCAAGCACCGCAGCCCTCCACGTAGAGTCCATGCATGCATCTCCATGCATGCCGGTGAGCTCTCTCTAGCAGCAGATGCAGTGAAGCCCTCTTCCAGCTCCTCCACATCCCAGCTGCAGCAGCCATCAAGCCGGTGTCCACCCAGCTGAAGCAGCAGCCGGCCTTCTTCTCGGTTCCTCCAGTGGTCCACTGCACCACTTACCCCTTCAAGTTCCACTGCGCCAACAAGTCCCCCACAGATTGCTTTTATTCTATTCTTTCCCTTCCCCTATTAGTATAATAGTTGTTTATTTAATTAGGATTAGTCAGTTGTTATTTAATGTTTTGTTTATTTAGTTTAAGGATATTAAACTATTAAATTTTATAATTAGTTTCATGATTTTTAGTTAATTAATAATTTACATAATTAAATAATAGTTTCTTTGTTATTTTTGTTGTTGTGCTTATTATTTTTTATATATGTGTTTGTGTTTAATTTCTGAAAAAGAAAAGAAAAAAAATATTTGTCTAATTTAAGCAATTATATTTTTAGATAACATTAGTTAATTTAGTTCTAGTTTAAATAAGTAATTAGTTTACTTAAAATCTCACTTATTTTTAGATTAACTAAAGTCCAAAGTTTTCAAAGTTAAAATTCTATCTTCCTGTGGATCGACTCGGACTCACCGCTATTAATTTTCAAAATCTGATTTGAGTGAGTCGGATAAATTTAGATTGAACGTTTTCATGAGTGTTTAACGACGCACAATTTGGAACGATCAATTTTTGGCGCCGTTGCCGGGGAGTTAGATTTTTAATTTTGATTATCTTAGATTTAGTGTAATTAATCTTTAGCTAACCTTATTTTTCTTATTTTTGCAGGTATATTGAAAAAAAAAAAAAGGAAAGCGAAATCATGGTAAGTGTGTTCCAACTTTCTATATTTCAATTTCCTGACTTTAGTTAGTTTCCATTTTTGTAGTTTCTAGTTTAGATAGGTTTCCATTAACTAAAAAAAAGAACAAAAAGAAGAACATCCAAATTTAAAAATCTCCATTTCCAAGATTAGAAACCTTCCATGTTAGGCATTCATCATTTTAGGAAAGCATGAGTTAGTTTCCTTTCACAGTTACTTCCATAAATTGTTAAAGATTGCGGGAGAAAGGTACGTGTTTCAATTTTAGCAAGTCATTCATGATTGCAACAACATACCTTCCATCGATTTGTTGCCTTGTATTGTATTCCAAAAAGACTTTAAAGGCAGCAACTTTAACCACATAAGGTAAGGATTTGATCACCCTTCCTTAGCCCACAAATCACCTTCCTTGCATTGGCATTTCCTAATCCAACTAAAAGCAAGTCAAAAGAGAATCTAGGGTTTACACCGTGAGTGGTTTAAATCTCGGGTTGCCTCCATTTTTGGCAACGGTGTCTAGGCTAGAGGTTGAAAAGGCAAACGCCTAAGCAGGAAAGTGGTTCTCTAATTAGGTCCCTACGAAAGTAGGGAGAGCCTCCCACTACCCTACCTCTTACCTAGCCGTTGATTGATTGTGGTTGTGACTCGAGGTGGACTCTATTCACCTTGTAAGAAAATTCACATAAAGAGTCTAGGTTAACATTAGATCATTAGGATAATTTGTTTGTCAAAAATTATTTGCATTTAAAAAAAAAACAAAAAAATAGAAAAAAAAAAATCAAATCCATCCTCTCTCTATTAGTCCTAGTGTATGCAAGGTAGGAGATCTCAAAACCCTAACCTTCTAGGACCACTTGCTGAAATAGAAAGAATCCTACATCAAAAAAATCCACCACAAGATCCAATGGCTGATAATCAGGACCCACCAAAGCACATAAAGGACTATTTCATTCCAAATCGATATCAACCTTCATCATGTATTCATCTTCCTCAGAATCCAGCCAATCAATATGAAATTAAATCTAGCACCATTCAGATGCTCCCATCCTTTTATGGGAATACTAATGAAGATCTTTATAAGCGTCTGGATGAATTTCTAGAAATCTGTTCCACGGTGAAGATCTAGAATTTCACCGATGATGGCCTTAAGTTGACCTTATTTCCCTTTTCATTAAAGGACAAGGCTAAATATTGGTTGGGTACTATAGGAAGGTCCATTAGGACATGGGAAGAGATGCAGAAAGAATTTCTCAAGAAGTTCTATCCCATCGGGCGGACCAATACCATGAGAAGGGCCATCACGAGTTTTACCCAAACTCCTGGGGAATTGATCCATGAATCTTGAGAAAGACTGAAAGATTGCTTAGAAAATGCCCTCATTATGGGCTTTCAAAATGACAAATTGTCCAAGCATTCTATGAAGGATTGTCTGAACAGTTCAGACAGATGGTGGATGCTTCATGTGGAGGGGCATTTATGATGAAAAATGAAGATGAGGCCTATGATCTATTTGAGATGTTAAGTGAAAATTCCATCAATCATGCCTCATTATCATCTTATGAAAGGTCTGTTGGGCCATCTAAACGGACTGGAATGTATGAACTTAAAGCCCGTGGAGAGCCCGAATCTAGAATGGACATAAATCTGATTAATCAGAAATTGGATAAGGTAGACATCTTGGCCCAGAAATTAGACCAACTCTTGACCTTAAACAAGCAAGAGCCTACTTACCCAATACAATCTAGTCCATATGAAGGCCCATCCTCTGCTAATCATGACATTTGTGCCTTATGCGCAAGTCCAACCCATCAAGTGAATGAATGCCCAACTGCGGCCCAACTTCCACCATTCATTCAAGAACAAGTTCAGGCTATCCAGGGATTCTCCAGGCCCAATAATGATCCATTCTCAAATACTTACAATCCTGGCTGGAGAAATCACCTTAATTTCTCTTGGAAGAATCAGCAGGCCCCACTACCAATGTCCAACCCTCCCATGCATCAAGCCCAAAAGCTACAGAATTCATTCCAACAGCAATCTAATTTCTATGGAAATGTTCAGGCTAGGAGATCTCAAGCCCAGTTTTCTCAATCGCCCCAGTATCCATCAAGCCAACCGGTCCATTATCAATCATTCCAATCAGGTCAACCGGCCCACTATCATTCATTCCAATCTGGACAGCCAACCCAATACCATCCTCCACCCACTTATCCACAACCTCCTCAGCCCAACTTTGATGACAAATTCACTCAACTCCAACAACTGATTTTGACCCAGCAACAATCCATTGCTAAGTTGGAAAGTCAAATGGGCCAACTAGCTGAGGTTACGATGAGAAGAGAAGTAGGCCAACTTCCTAGTCAACCTGTTGCCAATCCAAGGAATCAACCTCCGGGTTTTCTACAGCAATCGGGCCTTTTACCTCAGCCTGGCCTGGTACCACTGTAAGGAATCGACAGGAACGCAGCAGAAAATAAAATCGATTCCATTGTATCGGTTGCTGGGATCGTAAAACGGACATTAAAATAAATGCGGGAAGAACGGTTCTTCACCTTTGCGGGGTTTCGAATCTCCCGTGGATGATGCCGACTCGGTAATCGCGCACGCACACGATCTCTAGAGGTATCCACACGAGTTCCCGCAGCAGACGCGATTTCCTCCTCGACTTGAGTGCTCCGACCAGATCTCAAATCCACCATACGCGAAGAGAGACAGATCTACTCCAAGAGAGAGAGAAGGAGAGAGAGAGAGGAGATAGAGAATCGGGAGTGAGTAATTCGTCCAACCAACTTTTTACCCCTCCCCTTGGCCCTCCTTATATAGAAATAAGGATAAGCACAAGGATTAATCCTCATGATTATCCAAGAGTTTGGCCTTGGATAATTCTCCATTAAATCTTCATGTTTATCCTGCGGCTTTTCATAAAAACCTAGATAAGCATGAAATTTAACGTCTCTCACCGTCTGACGAGAACTCTTATGTGTGTGACCCTCTAGGCCCATATATCAGTCCGGTTGCAGGCCCATTAAACTTAGAACTATTTCTTGAATTTAATATTTATTAATTAACATTTAAACATCATATGTTAAATGATTAATTTAATAAACAAGTGAATTATCATCTGATGATCAAATCACTTGGCCTTCTGATCATGAACAACACCAAACACTACCTCATGATCCCAGAAGATATAAGGGATACTGTTCCCTTTAATTGAACCTTTCCGTTTGCAGATACCGCACAAATATAATCCTTCACTCATGCAATGTCCC
The DNA here is from genome assembly GCA_030544215.1 of Zantedeschia hybrid cultivar. NCBI lineage: Eukaryota > Viridiplantae > Streptophyta > Magnoliopsida > Alismatales > Araceae > Zantedeschia > Zantedeschia hybrid cultivar. Next base: position 37,702,539 of record JARZZO010000012.1, on the reverse strand, counting down.
AATAACGCAAGGGTATAGTTTTATAGCCAAACCCTCTTTCGCATTATCCAGATGGATTCCAGTACTCAGTTAATATCTAGAAAGACATCTCTTTCATTTGACCCTGGCCAAGGATTTCTGTGTACACATCTATAGGACATTCTCTTTCTAGTCTTATACCAAGAGTGAGTGATCCCTTGTTGTTCACTCAATTCCCTTCGCAAGCTTTCCACTGTATCTGAAAAACCGATTATGGTAGACTTAATGGTTAAAGTCCACAAGTCAGAGAATCAAGATACAATGGTCCACAAACAAGGTATCATTGGTGACTCAGGTCAAAGGACCAACTGTGCTACTGCAACGATTAAATTCCCTGGTTGACTAATAGGTATAATTACCATCCAAGAATTCTTATTTGGGTTTGTTCAGTGAACTCATTCTCTAATGAGCACCCACTTGTTTGTCTTAGTGTCACCACACGAGTGAATGTGAGATCATTCACCCTCATCACATAAGCAGACATAACTTGTGTCGATCTTATCGGATATTTAATGTCCATCTCAAATATCCTATGATCGAGAACTGTTTAAGACAAGTGACTGAGGATATTGATCTCACTATCATGATCTCATCATGATTCAATATCCCATACATTTGTCTATGGACCTTCATTACGATAGTTAATTAGCGAGAACTATAAATGAAGAAATGATTGCCTTTATTAATAATTTGAACTAGAATGTACAATGATTGGCTTTGAGGCCACCCAATTCTAACATTCTCCCACTTGGACTATAGCCAATCACCCATGTGTCTAAGTCCCATAGACTTAAGGTGACGTTCTAAATCGTTTTGAAACAATGGCTTAGTCAAGGGATCTGCTACATTATCTTCAGATGAGACTTTCTCAACTACTATATCTCCTCGGGCGATGATCTCACGAATCAGATGAAATCGTCTCAGAATGTGCTTTGACTTCTGATGTGATCTTGGCTCCTTCGCTTGAGCTATTACCCCATTGTTGTCACACAATAATGGAGCAGGATCTAAAATGCCTGGAACTACTCCAAGTGCCAAGATGAACTTCTTCATCCAAACAGCCTCCTTGGCCGCTTCAGCTGCAGCAATGTATTCTGCTTCGGTCGTCGAATTTGCAGTAGTTTCTTATTTGAAACTTTTCCAACTTACCGCACCTCCATTTAACATGAACACAAATCTAGACATGGATTTGCTATCTTCCATATCTGACTGGAAACTCGAGTCAGTAAACCCTCGAAGTTCCAAGTCGTTTCCTTCATAGACGAGAAATAGATCATTAGTCCTTCTCAAGTATCTAAGGATACATTTAACCGCCTTCCAGTGTTCCTCACCTAAATCAGCCTGATATCTACTGGTGACACTTAGTGGGTGTGCCACATCAAGTCTAGTACATAGCATTGCATACATGATAGATCCTATTGCCGAGGCATAAGGAACTCTATCCATGTACGCTTTCTCTTCAGGCGTCTTGGGAGATATTTCTTTAGAGAGATAAATTCCATGCCTCATTGGAACGAGGCCTCTCTTAGAATTTTCCATGCCAAACCTTTTGACTATGGTATCTATGTACATAGATTGGGATAAGCCAAGTATCCTCTTGGACCTATCTCTATAGATCCTTATTTCCAGAATATAGAATGCTTCTCCCAAATCCTTCATAGAGAAGTTTTTGGATAACCAAGCCTTTACTGATGACAACATTCCTACATCATTCCCAATGAGTAGAATGTCATCAACGTAAAGTACCAAAAAGGTAACTGCGCTCCCACTAGCCTCTTTGTATACACAAGGTTCATCTTCATTCTTAATGAAGTCATAAGATTTGATTGCTTCATCAAATCTTAAGTTCCAAGTTCGGGATGCCTGCTTTAATCCATAGATGGATCTTTGCAGCTTGCATACCTTGCTTGAATGCTCTTTTGAAGTGAATCCTTCAGGCTGTATCATATACACCTCTTCTTGAAGGTTCCCGTTAAGGAATGCTGTTTTCACATCCATTTGCCATATTTCATAATCATAGAATGCGGCGATAGCAAGAAGTATTCTGATTGACTTAATCATGGCAACTGGAGAAAAAGTTTCGTCATAGTCAATGCCTTGCCTTTGACGATATCCTTTTGCTACCAGCCTTGCCTTGTATGTGTCAATCTGTCCATCTGCCCCGATCTTTCTTTTAAAGATCCATTTACTGCCAATACGTTCTATACCTTCTGGCAGATCAACCAAGTTCCAAACTTGGTTGGCATACATGGACTGAATTTCAGAATTCATTGTCTCTTGCCATTTTTTTGATTCTTGACTATTTATGGCTTCTTGGTAGGTTTGAGGATCATCATCCTCATTTAAGTGCACTTTTGGCTTGCCATCATCGATATGTCCAACATATCTTTCAGGCTGCTTAGGCACTCTACCTGATCTGCGAACCTTTTGTGTATCATCTTGAACAAGTTCTTGAGTCAATGGTTCAGTAGATGAACTAGTGTTGATTTGTGAGTCTAGAGTTTCATCCAGTTCTATCTTGCTCCCACTGTCTTCTTTTGAAAGATATTCTTTCTCTAAGAAGACAGCTCTTTTTGCGACAAACACCCTTTGATCGCTGGGCTGATAGAAGTAGTATCCAAAAGTCCCTTGTGGATATCCCACAAATCTATATTTCTCTGTCCTGGAATCCAGTTTGTCTGGATCATGTCTTTTGACATGTGCAGGACAACCCCAGACTCTAACATGCTTAAAGTCTAGTTTCTTTCCTTTCCATGTCTCATATGGAGTGGAAGATACTGACTTACTCGGAACTTTGTTCAACAGATATGCAGCAGTTAACAGTGCATATCCCCACAAAGAGATTAGAAGTTTGGCATAACTCATCATTGATCGTACCATATCTAATAAAGTACGATTTCTCCTTTCTGATACACCATTTAATTGTAGTGTAATAGGGAGGAGTCCACTGAGACAAAATACCATTATTCTTAAGATATTCTGTGAATTCTGTACTTAAGTATTCACCCCCTCGATCTGATCGAAGAGTTTTGATACTCTTTCCAGTCTGGTTCTCAACTTCATTTTTAAACTCTTTAAATTTCTCAAAGACTTCTTACTTATATTTCATTAAATATATGTAGCCATATCTTGAGAAATCATCTATAAATGAAACAAAGTATGAGTAACCACCCATGGCATGAGTGGACATTGGACCACATACATCACTATGTATTAGTTCCAATAAGTCCTTAGCTCTGTCTCCATGTCCTAAGAATGGAGCTTTGGTCATCTTTCCCATGAGACAAGCTTCACAGGTTACAAATGATTCATAATCAAATGGATCAAGATATCCATTCTTTTGCAACCTTATGATCCTGTTCTCATTTATATGACCTAGCCTACAATGCCATAGGTACGATTTATTCACATCCTTATCTAAGCGTTCAAGAGATTTATTTATCAGACAAATATCATATGAAATATCAAGTAAATATAATCCATTCAATAAATATCCGGAAGCAAACAATTTATCTCCTTGATAAATTGAACAACCTTTATTCTCTAGTTTCATAGAATATCCTTATCTATCTAAACATGAAATAGATATGATATTTGTAACGACCCGCCACCCTATAATCGGGGATCCGATTACTAAATGGGTACCGAATCATTAATTTGGGACCAAACTAGGATCTAGTAAGTCTGGGAAATAAATAATAAACTAAGCTAAACATTCACATCGCATTGACTTGAAATAAAAGTGCAGGAATTAAAATTATTACAATGCGACTCGATACAGCAAATAATTACATTCTCCAACAGAAGGAAATAATTAAACATACAAGCCAAAGATAAATAACAACTACATCGGGGCATACCCCGGAACAACCGCTGAAGGCACACCACCCGGCCGCACACGCCGCTCTAAGTCTGCTGGGAGTCCTCACCTGAAAACCGCAGGGGTGAGTCTCAAGACAAGACTCAGTAGGGATCCTTCGATCCCCACTGCCCACGCACACACCCACAAGTGTAAAGTACAGCTAACAGAGGAGTAACAAGTGTAGTGGCAGGTATGATATCTAATTCTCTACGTGAGAACACATGCAGTCGAAATATAATAATCATGCACATTCTAAATCAGCCGTAAGAAAACCCACAACTGCCGTCTCGATAGAACTCGCCGACCGTACAAACACGGTGAGAAAAACCTCGACCCGCTGAGACCAAGGAGCAGCCCCTCGGATAGCACGCTCGCTACTCCGGCCCAACTGGCTCAGGTGACTACCCCTTCCCTCAGCATGAGTGACTCTCCGAATGTACCACTCCGACACCGGTACTAGCTGACCCCGGGGTTCACCAGGTGACCCTCTCTCACTAGGCGTCACCCCGCCCACGCCCCCACCGGCGCTGTGCTCACGCCCCCACCAGCACAGGGTGATAAAGTGCTACAATGTCACTCCAGGTCCACAGCAACTGAAAACCCAACACAGTGCGATCCGGTCACGTGAAAAGCCCGCGATCGCATAACACACATAGAACCATCCGATCATGAGGAATCCATTGCTATCGGGTGCACTAAAACATGTGCTAACCAGCTATCTAGCAGTATGAACACATTTTACTGGCATGCATTAGTGAGATTCTATCTTGAATCGCGTCGACCGAGGTCGACGCCATTCAAGCTCCATGTACAGGTTCATATAAATCAGTCTTCAGAATCTGGCCTTAAAAGGCGTCGACGCCAGAGGACACCGTTTAAAAGGCGTCGACATCCTCATACGCCATTCAGCGCAGAAAACCAGGATTTTCCGAAATCTTTAAAATAGGGGATTTCGGCCTTAAAAGGCGTCATGGCTACCCGACGCTATTCAAAACGCGTCGACCACCCATGACGTCTTTTAGTCCCAGAATCCCAAACTGGCAGACTCTCAGTCAGGCGATTCCTGTCTAAAAGGCGTCGTGATGGCCCGACGCCCTTTGAAAAGGCGTCGTCCATGCACGACGTCTTTTAACCCCAGGAACCAGAGTTGCCATGAGCCCGAGGGCTCCCCTTTTCAACCCAAACAGCCCCAAAATACCCAAAAACGGAGGAGAAAGAGGGGCACACAATCCATAGGAAATCTCAATCATAGCAAATCCCCCATATCATCAAAAGAACTCCTAAACATGCTCATTCTAGCCCCCAAAACCAAGGATCCACAACAAGCATAAACGGGGGAAGACATGGTTTAAACACAAAGCCGTGGGAACCGTCACCCTACCGGACACTCGAACGCCTCCGAGCTTCAAGCCGTCCGCCTGTCTCGCCCCACGCCGCCGCCGGTACCGCCGAGGTCGTCCTAGCCCCACCGTGACGTCGGCCGCCGTCCGGAGAGTAGAACGCCGCAGTGGAAGTGGAGGTGGTAGGGGTAGGAGCCAGGTAGAGGATGGAGTGGAGGGAGAGGCGAAATGGTGTGAGGAAAAGAGGGAGGAGGAGGGGGTCGCCGCCGTCGCCGGAGGAGAAGGAGGGAAGGAGAGTCGGAGAAAATGAGGGAAAGAAGGAGGGCTCGCGGGGTTAACCAGAAACTGGCTAAAACGCGTCGACATGCACGGACGCCTATCAGGTGACATGACGGCCGCTCTGACAAGATTCTGAAACGCGTCGTCCTTCACAGACGCCATTCAGACAACTTGTCAGGGCCGTACTCTGACACACCCAGAGTCTCAGTCTAAAAGGCGTCGACCCACACGGACGCCGTTCAGACGACCTGACAGGGCCGTACTCTCGCGGTCCAAAGTCAGTCCACGTGGCACCCACGTGGCAGAACCTGAAACGCGTCTGCCACAGTGGACGCCGTTTAAAACGCGTCTTGGGGTCCTGACGCGATTCGACTCAGAACCCCCGCCCCTCACCAGGGCCAGAACTACAGGGCCCGACCCGAAAACCGGATCCGAAAGTCTCGGTCCTTACAATATTCCTAATAATGGTCGGAACATAATAACAATCTATCAGTTCCATTGAGTCTCCTGACGGCATCTGAAGTCTTGCTGTCCCCACAGCTAACGCAACAACTTTTGCTCCATTCCCGAGCCTCAGATCCACGTCTCCGCGATTCAATCTTCTTTTACTTGTTAGCACCTGCAAGTTATTGCAGATATGAGAAACACATCCAGTATCTAATACCCAAGATGTTGTTTCTCTATAAGACAAGTTAAGATAGATCATGAGTATACCTGAAGCTTCACCAAGTTTCTCCTTTGCTTTTTCTGTAAGATAAATCTTGCAGTTTCTCTTCTAATGACCTTCTTTATGGCAGTGGAAACACTGACCTTTATCATTGACTTTAGCTTTGTCCTTTTGTGCCGCCGGTTTGCTTTTCACTACCTTCTTAGGCTTACCTTTCTTAAAGGTCTGTCCAGCTTTCCTTTTCTTGTTGGTCTTACCAACAAGCATTACATTTGGCTTATCTTTCTGGATAGTGCATTCTGCTGTCTTCAACATGTTGAGCAGCTCAGCCAGTGAAACTTCAATTTTGTTCATATTAAAGTTGATGATTAATTGTGAAAATGAATCTGGAAGGGACTGTAGGATTAAGTCGATGCTTAGGTCATTGTTCATAACAAAGCCCAGCACAGCAAGCCTCTCAATCCATTCTATCATCTTGAGCACATGAGTTTGCACAGATATGCCCTCGCTCATTCTGGTCCTGAACAATTTCTTAGATATCTCATATCTTTCTGTTCTGGATTGTTCACCAAACAACTCTTGTAAGTGATTCAGAATGGACTTAAGTTCCATATTACCATGCTGTCGTTGCAGTTCATTGTTCATTGAACCAAGCATATAACACTGGACCTTGACAGAGTCCTCCTTCCAATTTTCATACATCATTAATTCATCTTCGTTAGCATTATCACCGGGTTGTACTGGATCTGGTTGATCTAGGACATAGGCTAGCTTTTCACACCTGAGGACAATCTTCAGGTTGCGTAACTAGTCAATGTAATTTGGTCCCGTGAGTTTGTTTGCATCAAGTATGCAACGAAGGGGGTTAGGTGACGACATAGCGACCTACATGGAAATATATAAAAATGAGCAGATAGTTCTTAAAATCAGATTTAAGACTTTTAATCTAGATTTAGGCTCCCACTATTTTTCGGCGATCTGTATGACCCTCTAATATACAGAACGGGAGATTCCGGTGATCTCCTAGTGGGGATCAGAATCCTTTGGGCATCAAGCATGTGACCTTGTGGTAGTACAACAAATCACATCAAGTCCCTTAGGCAGTCAACTCTTGACAGTTGCAACATTTGCAATATCCAATCGATTTAACCCCTGAATCAGAATGACCTTGTGGTAGCACAACAAATCAAATGATTCTGTTAAGTTTATCCATCTTTACTTAGATGACATGAATTCATAGTGCAATCCTTATGGTAGCACAACAAAACTACACGATTTGTCCATTCATCTTATTGACATCACATGTCGTAGACCTAGATTAATTTCTAAATCAAACAGACCTTGTGGTAGCACAACAAATCCATTTGAGATAAGAATTATCCTAAGATCTATAATGATGGTGGGTTACGTGGATTATTCTGAATATCTCACGTTTACAACTTAAATTTTAAAAGAGGATTTTTCATTTGATTCGTAAAAATCGTGCTATCAATAGTATTTCAATTTGAAGTATCATTATACTTAATAGAAATATATATATATGATAGCATAGTCCAAAAATATCACATATATGCAGAAAAATTAAATAGGGATGATCATGGACTGCTAAAGCTACTATGGAATCATCGGAGCCAAACGATGATCCATAATAGGATCCTAATGTGAAAACAGCAACACTGATTCCATTTGATGCGAGTCCTTCCTCCAGAGGTGTCTTCAGAAGATCCCGTCCGCTTAGTTTAATCTGATACATTTAAATATGATATTCAGGACTTGCAGGTCCACAAATGTACATTTAAACACTAAGAAACCTTGATCTTATCAAGGGGAGTACAATCTTATAGGAAGGTAGAGAGTACATCTGGATTAAGAGAGAGGAGGACACGCAAGTCCTATTTAAAATATCAAATGAAATAAGCATCGCATTCATCCACATCATTCATCACAAGAAAATACTAAGTCCATGATCATCCCACCATATAACACATCACATGCACCACAATCATCACATAATTGCAGTTTGGTATTAAATTTTATAAATATAAAATTATAATACCAATTAGTTTTCGAAATAACATTTATTTCAGCATTATCAATAATATTCAAAGCAATATTGACAAATTAAATAACTAAACCATTCAGTTAATCTAAATACTAATTCAAACAATTTGAACAGTAAAATGTAATCAAGTTATGCATGAAATCAGTTTAAAACAATTTTAAACTAATTTATTTAACAGAGAAATTAATTATCTAAAACAATTTTAAATAATTAACTAACACCCTATTAACAATAAAGCCCTTTAATTGAATAACAGTTATTAAACACTTTAATAAGCTATTAATAATCATAAAAATAATTAATAACATTTATTAATTATTCTTATAATTATTCTGTTTTAAAACAATTTTAAAATAGACTGAAAAAATGGCTAAAATGGGCTAATAATGGGTTTAATAGGGTTCAAACTATTATTAAAACAATTTTAATAAACATTAAAATGGGCCCAGCCCATTAGGGCCCATTGGCCCAGACCCAGGGCCCATTGGCCCGGACCCAGGGCCCTGGCTCGGCCAGGGTCGAGCCCTGGCTCAGCCAGGGGGTCTGGCCCAGCGAGACCTGAGCCCTAGCTCGGCCAGGGTCGAACCCTGGCTCGGCCAGGGCGCCGGCCCGGCCCCCGCCCGGTCCGACCAGGTCGAGACCGGGCGGTCCGGCCCCTTCTTCCTCCATTCGACCGGACCCCTCCCAAATACCTGCAAACCCTAGCTGCTGCAGGCCGCCGAGAAGAGGCCATGGCAGCGCCGCCAGGCGCCGGCGCCGGTGCCGCCCGGCACCACCGGCAATACTCCCACCACCGGCGATCCGCCCGGCACCGGTGGGGCAGTCGGCGGTGGCCAAATGGCCCTTGGATCAAGCCCTAAACTTCCCCTTAAAATCTGATTTTCCAAGTTTTAAAAACCCGAGTTTGGGCTCGATTTTCAGCACCTCCAAGGGCACTCCGGCGCCGATCATCATGCCCAATCCGTAGAGGTGACTATCACCAAGAGATCTGGACATCCAGGCCGCCATCCCAACACTTGGGAATCGCGTACGAAGCCGCTAAAGTACCCCGTTCGTCGTCCCACGAAGAACTCCGAAAAACCCAAATAAAATTCGAAAAATAAAGAAAAATAATCAAATTGTTTATGTTCATCATATGAACACAATTCTGCCATTTTTAATCGGATTAGACACAAGAACACGTACAATACGGGTTCTTCACGCATAACGAGAAAAACACGCAAAACGATGCCATTTTACGACCGAACCAGAAACCTGGCTCTGATACCACTGTAAGGAATCGACAGGAACGCAGCGGAAAATAAAATCGATTCCATTGTATCAGTTGCTAGGATCGTAAAACGGACATTAAAATAAATGCGGGAAGAACGGTTCTTCACCTTTGCGGGCTTTCGAATCTCCGGTAGATGATGCCGACTCGGTAATCGCGCACGTGCATGATCTCTAGACGTATCCACACGAGTTCCCGCAGCAGACGCGATTTCCTCCTCGACTTGAGTGCTCCGACCAGATCTCAAATCCACCGTGCGCGAAGAGAGATAGATCTACTCCAAGAGAGAGAGAAGGAGAGAGAGAGAGGAGATAGAGAATCTGGGGTGAGTAATTCGTCCAACCAACTTTTTACCCCTCCCCTTGGCCCTCCTTATATAGAAATAAGGATAAGCACAAGGATTAATCCTCACGATTATCCAAGAGTTTGACCTTGGATAATTCTCCATTAAATCTTCATGTTTATCCTGCGGCTTTTCAGAAAAACCTAGATAAGCATGAAATTTAACGTCTCTCACCGTCTGACGAGAACTCTTATGTGTGTGACCCTCTAGGCCCATATATCAGTCCGGTTGCAGGCCCATTAAACTTAGAACTATTTCTTGAGTTTAATATTTATTAATTAACATTTAAACATCATATGTTAAATGATTAATTTAATAAACAAGTGAATTATCATCTGATGATCAAATCACTTGGCCTTCTGATCATGAACAGCACCAAACACTACCTCATGATCCAAGAAGATATAAGGGATATTGTTCCCTTTAATTGAACCTTTCCGTCTGCAGATACCGCACAGATATAATCCTTCATTCATGCAATGTCCCAATAACGCAAGGGTATGGTTTTATAGTCAAACCCTCTTTCGCATTATCCAGATGGATTCCAGTACTCAGTTAATATCTAGAAAGACATCTCTTTCATTTGACCCTGGCCAAGGATTTCTGTGTACACATCCATAGGACATTCTCTCTCCAGTCTTATACCAAGAGTGAGTGATCCCTTGTTGTTCCCTCAATTACCTTCGCAAGCTTTCCACTGTATCTGAAAGACCGATTATGGTGGACTTAATGGTTAAAGTCCACAAGTCAGAGAATCAAGATACAATGGTCCACAAACAAGGTATCATTGGTGACTCAGGTCAAAGGACCAACTGTGCTACTGCAACGATGGAATTCCCTGGTTGACTAATAGGTATAATTACCATTCAAGAATTCTTATTTGGGTCTGTTCAGTGAACTCATTCTTTAATGAGCACCCACTTGTTTGTCTTAGTGTCACCACACGAGTGAATGTGAGATCATTCACCCTCATCACATGAGCAGACATAACTTGTGTCGATCTTATCGGATATTTAATGTCCATCTCAAATATCCTATGATCGAGAACTGTTTAAGACAAGTGACTGAGGATATTGATCTCACTATCATGATCTCATCATGATTCAATATCCCATACATTTGTCTATGGACCTTCATTACGATAGTTAATTAGCGAGAACTATAAATGAAGAAATGATTGCCTTTATTAATAATTTGAACTAGAATGTACAATGATTGGCTTTGAGGCCACCCAATTCTAACAACCACAACCTAAAGGGCCGCAATTTGAGAATGCTAAAGCCATTTCAGCCCTTAGGAGTGGGAGAAGTGTTAGAATTGGGTGGCCTCAAAGCCAATCATTGTACATTCTAGTTCAGATTATTAATAAAGGCAATTATTTCTTCATTTAATAGTTCTCGCAAACGACTATCGTAATGAAGGTCCATAGACAAATGTATGGGATATTGAATCATGATGAGATCATGATAGTGAGATCAATATCCTAAGGCAATTGTCTTAAATAGTTCTCGATCATAAGATATTTGAGATGGACATTAAATATCTAATAAGATCGACACAAGTTATGTCTGCTCATATGATGAGGGTGAATGATCTCACATTCACTCGTGTGGTGACACTGAGACAAACATGTGGGTGCTCATTAGAGAATGAGTTCACTGAACAGACCCAAATAAGAATTCTTGGATGGTAATTATACCTATTAGTCAACCAGGGAATTCAATCGTTGCAGTAGCACAGTTGGTCCTTTGACCTGAGTCACCAATGATACCTTGTTTGTGGACCATTGTATCTTGATTCTCTGACTCGTGGACTTTAACCATTAAGTCCACCATAATCGGTCTTTCAGATACAGTGGAAAGCTTGCGAAGGTAATTGAGTGAACAATAAGGGATCACTCACTCTTGGTATAAGACTGGAGAGAGAATGTCCTATGGATGTGTACACAGAAATCCCTGGCCATGGTCAAATGAAAGAGATGTCTTTCTAGATATTAACTGTGTACTGGAATCCATCTGAATAATGCGATAGAGGATTTGACTATAAAACCATACCCTTGCGTTATCGGGACATTGCTTGAGTGAAGGATTATATCTGTGTGGCATCTGCAGACGGAAAGGTTCAATTAAAGGGAACAGTATCCCTTATATCTTCTGGGATCATGAGGTAGTGTTTGGTGCTGTTCATGATCAGAAGGCCAAGTGAATTAATCATCGGATGATAATTTAGATAATTTACTTGTTTATTAAATTAATCATTTAACATATGATGTTTAAATGTTAATTAATAAATATTAAACTCAAGAAATAGTTCTAAGTTTAATGGGCCTGCAACCGGACAGATATATGGGCCTAGAAGGTCACACACATAAGAGTTCTCGTCAGACGGTGAGAGATGTTAAATTTCATGCTTATCTGGGTTTTTGTGAAAAGCGGCAGGATAAACATGAAGATTTAATGGAGAATTATCCAAGGCCAAACTCTTGGATAATCATGAGGATTAATTGTTGTGCTTATCCTTATTTCTATATAAGGAGGGCCAAGGGGGAGTGGTAAAAAGTTAGTTGGACGAATTTTTACTCCCCAGATTCTCTCTCTCCTCTCTCTCTCTCCTTCTCGGAGTGGATCTGTCTCTCTCCGCGCATGGTGCATTTGAGATCTGGTCGGAGCACTCAAGTCGAGGAGGAAATCACGTCTGCTGCGGGAACTCGTGTGGATACCTCTAGAGATCTTGCGCGTGTGCGATTACCGAGTCGGCATCATCTACGGGAGATTCGAAACCCCGCAAAGGTGAAGAACTGTTCTTCCCGCTTAGATTTTAATGTCCGTTTTACGACCCCAGCAACCGATACAAAAGGAATCATTTTATTTCCACTGCGTTCATGGCGATTCCTTACAGTGGTATCAGAGCCAGGTTCGCTGGTTCGGTTGTAAAACGGCACCGTTTTGTGTGTTTTCTCGTTATGCATGAAGAACCCGTATTGTACGTGTTCTTGTGTTTAATCCGATTAAAAATGACAGATTAGTGTTCATATGATGATCACGATCAATTTGATTATTTTTCTGTATTTTTCGGATTTTTATTTGGGTTTTTCGGAGTTCTTCATGTGATGATGAACTAGGGTACTTCGGCGGCTTCGTACGTGCATTCCAAGTGTTGGGATGGCGGCCCGGATGTCTGGATCTATTGGTGATAGTCACCACTTCGCATTGGGCATGGAGATCGGCACCGAAGTGCCCTTGGTGGTCCTCGAAATCGAGCCCAAAGACGGATTTAAAACCCTGCAAAATCAGATTTTGGAGGGGTTTTGGGGTTAATTTCTCACCTCATCGGAGGCCGACGGCGGCCCTGCCGGCGCCGGGCACGTCGCCGGCGCCGGGGCAACGCCGGCAGGACCCTGGCGGCGCCGGTCGCCGACCGGCGGCGGCGCTGCCGCCCCTTCTTCCCGCCGGTTAGGGTTTCTGCGTTTGCAGGTTTAAAGGAAGAAGAAACGGGCCGGTCGAATATGGGGAAAAACAGCTGGACCGCCCGGTCCCGATCCGGTCGGACCAGGCGGGCGCCGGGCCGGGCACTGGCCGAGCCAGGGTCCTCGGTCCGGGCCCTTTGGGCCTTAAGGGCTGGGCCCATTTTCTGATTTTTAAAAATTGTTTTTAAATGCCTGATTAACCCCCTTTAAACCCAATTTTAGCCCGTTTTAGCCTGTTTTAAAATTGTTTTAAAACAGAAAAATTATAAGAATAATTAATAAATGTTATTAATTAATTTTTATGATTATTAACAGCTTATTAAAGTGTTTAATAACTGTTAGTCTATTAAAGGGCTGTATAATTAATGGGTGTTAGTTAATTATTTAAAATTGTTTTAGATAATTATTTTTCCTGTTAATTTGATTAGTTTAAAATTGTTTTAAACTGATTTCATGCATAACTTGATTACTCTTAATGTTCAAATTGTTTGAATTTGTATTTAGATTAACTGAATGGTTTAGTTAGTTTATTTGTCAATAATGTTTTGAATATTATTGATTATGCTGAAATAAATGTTATTTCGAAAAACTAATTGGTATTATAATTTTATATTTATAAAATTTAATACCAAACAGCAATTATGTGATGATTGTGATGCATGTGATGTGTTTTATGGTGGGATGATCATGGACTTAGTATTTTCATGTGATGAATGATGTGAATGGATGCGATGCTAATTTCATTTGGGATTTTAAATAGGACCTGCGTGTCCTCCTCTCTCTTAATCCAAGTGTACTTTCTACCTTCCTATAAGATTGTACTCCTCTTGATAAGATCAAGGTTTTTAAGTGTTTAAATGTACATTTGTGGACTTGCGAGTCCTGAATTTTGTATTTAAATGTATTGGATTAAGCTAAGAGGACGGGATCTTCTGAAGACACCTCTGGAGGAAGGACTCGCATCAAATGGAACCAGTGTTGCTGTTTTCACATTAGGATCCTATTATGGATCATCGTTTGGCTCCGATGATTCCATAGTAGCTTTAGCAGTCCATGATCATCCTCATTTAATTTTTCTGCATATATGTGATATTTGTGGAGTATGCTATCATATATATATTTCTATTAAGTATATTGATACTTCAAATCGAAATACTATTGATAGCACGATTTTTTACAAATCAAAATCAAAACCCTCTTTTAAAACTTAAGTTGTAAACGTAAGATATTCAGAATAATCCACGTAACCCACCATCATTATAGATCTTAGGATAATTCTTATCTCAAACGGATTTATTGTGCTACCACAAGGTCCATTTGATTTAGAAATTAAACTGGATCTACGACATGTGATGTCATTAAGATGAATGGACAAATAGTGCAGTTTTGTTATGCTACCACAAGGATTGCACTATGAATTCATGTCATCTAAGTAATGATGAATAAACTTAACTGAATCAAATTGATTTGTTGTGCTACCACAAGGTCATTCTGATTCAGGGGTTAAATCGATCGGATATTGCAAACGTTGCAACTGTCAAGAGTTGACTGCCTAAGGGACTTGATGTGATTTGTTGTACTACCACAAGGTCACATGCATGTTGCCCGAAGGATTCTGATCCCCACTAGGAGATCACCGGAATCTCCCGTTCTGTATCTTAGAGGGTCATACAGATCGCCGAAAAATAGTGGGAGCATAAATCTAGATTAAAAGTTCTAAATCTTATTTTAAGAACTATCTGCTCATTTTATATATTTCCATGTAGGTCGCTATGTCGTCACCTAACCCCCTCCGTTGCATACTTGATGCAAACAAACTCACGGGACCAAATTACATTGACTGGTTACGCAACCTGAAGATTGTCCTCAGGTGTGAAAAGCTAGCCTATGTCCTGGATCAACCAGATCCAGTGCAACCCGGTGATAATGCTAACGAAGATGAATTAATGATGTATGAAAATTGGAAGGAGGACTCTGTCAAGGTCCAGTGTTATATGCTCGGTTCAATGAACAATGAACTGCAGCGACAGCATGATAACATGGAACCTAAGACCATTCTGAATCACCTACAAGAGTTGTTTGGTGAACAATCCAGAACAGAAAGATATGAGATATCTAAGAAATTGTTCAGGACCAGAATGAGCGAGGGCACATCTGTGCAAACTCATGTGCTCAAGATGATAGAGTGGATTGAGAGGCTTGCTGTGCTGGGCTTTGTTATGAACAATGACCTGAGCATTGACTTAATCCTACAGTCCCTTCCAGATTCATTTTCACAATTCATGATCAACTTCAATATGAACAAAATTGAAGTTTCACTGACTGAGCTGCTCAACATGTTGAAGACAGCAGAAGGCACTATCCAGAAAGATAAGCCAAATGTAATGCTTGTTGGTAAGACCAACAAGAAAAGGAAAGCTGGACAGACCTTTAAGAAAGGTAAGCCTAAGAAGGTAGTGAAAAGCAAACCGGCGGCACAAAAGGACAAAGCTAAAGTCAATGATAAAGGTCAGTGTTTCCACTGCCATAAAGAAGGTCATTGGAAGAGAAACTGCAAGATTTATCTTACAGAAAAAGCAAAGGAGAAACTTGGTGAAGCTTCAGGTATACTCATGATCTATTTTAACTTGTCTTATAGAGAAACAACATCTTGGGTATTAGATACTGGATGTGTTTCTCATATCTGCAATAACTTGCAGGTGCTAACAAGTAAAAGAAGATTGAATCGCGGAGACGTGGATCTGAGGCTCGGGAATGGAGCAAAAGTTGCTGCGTTAGCTGTGGGGACAGCAAGACTTCAGATGCCGTCAGGAGACTCAATGGAACTGATAGATTGTTATTATGTTCCGACCATTATTAGGAATATCATATCTATTTCATATTTAGATAGACAAGGATATTCTATGAAGCTAGAGAATAAAGGTTGTTCAATTTATCAATGAGACAAATTGTTTGCTTCCGGGTATTTATTGAATGGATTATATTTACTTGATATCTCATATGATGTTTGTCTGGTAAATAATTCTCTTGAACGCTTAGATAAGGATGTGAATAAATCGTACCTATGGCATTGTAGGCTAGGTCATATAAATGAGAACAGGATCATAAGGTTGCAAAAGAATGGATATCTTGATCCATTTGATTATGAATCATTTGCAACCTATGAAGCTTGTCTCATGGGAAAGATGACCAAAGCTCCATTCTCAGGATATGGAGAAAGAGCTAAGGACATATTGGAACTAATACATAGTGATGTATGTGGTCCAATGTCCACTCATGCTATGGGTGGTTACTCATACTTTGTTTCATTTACAGATGATTTCTCAAGATATGGCTACATATATTTAATGAAATATAAGTCAGAAGTCTTTGAGAAATTTAAAGAGTTTGAAAACGAAGTTGAGAACCAGACTGGAAAGAGTATTAAAACTCTTCGATCAGATCGAGGGGGAGAATACTTAAGTACAGAATTCACAGAATATCTTAAGGATAATGGTATTTTGTCTCAGTGGACTCCTCCCTATACACCTCAGTTAAATGGTGTATCGGAAAGGAGAAATCGTACTTTATTAGATATGGTACGATCAATGATGAGTTATGCCAAACTTCCAATCTCTTTATGGGGATATGCACTGTTGACTGCTGCATATCTATTGAACAAAGTTCCCAGTAAGTCAGTACCTTCCACTCCATATGAGATATGGAAAGGAAAGAAACTAGACTTTAAGCATGTTAGAGTCTGGGGTTGTCCTGCACATGTCAAAAGACATGATCCAGACAAATTGGATTTCAGGACATAGAAATGTATATTTGTGGGATATCCAAAAGAGACGTTTGGATACTACTTCTATCAGCCCAGCGATCAACGGGTGTTTGTCGCAAAAAGAGCTGTCTTCTTAGAG
This sequence comes from Zantedeschia hybrid cultivar, assembly GCA_030544215.1. NCBI lineage: Eukaryota > Viridiplantae > Streptophyta > Magnoliopsida > Alismatales > Araceae > Zantedeschia > Zantedeschia hybrid cultivar. Next base: position 37,685,330 of record JARZZO010000012.1, on the reverse strand, counting down.
AAAGAATATCTTTCAAAAGAAGACAGTGGGAGCAAGATAGAACTAGAAGAAATTCTAGACTCACAAATCAACACTGGTTCATCTACTGAACCATTGACTCAAGAACTTGTTCAAAATGATACACAAAAGGTTCGCAGATCAGGTAGAGTGCCTAAGCAGCCTGAAAGATATGTTGGACATATCGATGATGGCAAGCCAAAAGTGCACTTAAATGAGGATGATGATCCTCAAACCTACCTAGAAGCCATAAATAGTCATGAATCAGAAAAATGGCAAGAGTGATAGATATCAACTTATCAGTTAGAGATTCCACATCTTGGGTATTAGATACCAGATGTGCTTCTCATATCTGCCATGATGTGCAGATGCTGACAAGTAAGCACAAGCTGAGACAAGGTGAGGTGGAATTGAGGCTAGGAAACGGCGCAAAAGTTGCGGCGATCGCAGTTGGGACAGCAAACCTCAAGCTTCCATCGGGAGACACCTTATTATTAGAAGATTGTTATTATGTTCCTAGCATAATAAAGAACATCATATCAATATCTTGTTTGAACAAGATAGGATATAGGTTGACTATTGAGAATAGAAGTTGTTTGATTTATTATGGTAATAAATCAATAGCTTCAGCATCTTTAGTCAATGGTCTATATCTATTAGATGTTTCTTATTACAATCTTCAGATTGATAATGCTCTTAAGAAGAGCAAGAATTGTGTGAACCAAGTCTACATGTGGCATTGTAGACTTGGGCACATTGGCGAAAGCAGGTTGCAAAAGTTGCATAAGCATGATTATTTAACAACATTCGATTATGAATCGTTTGCAACAAGTGAATCCTGCCTTATGGGAAAGATGGCAAAGTCTCCATTTAGTGGACATGGAGAACGTGCCAAGGAGATTTTGGAACTAATACATTCAGATGTATGCGGTCCAATGTCCACCCAAGCCAAAGGTGGCTTTTCATACTTCATCACGTTCACCGATGACTTCTCAAGATTCGGCTATGTGTACTTAATGAAGTACAAGTCTGAAGCATTTGAGAAGTTTAAGGAGTTCAAGAATGAGGTGGAGAAGCAGTTAGGAAAGAGTATTAATGTAACGACCCGCCACCCTATAATCGGGGATCCGATTACTAAATGGGTACCAAATCATTAATTTGGGACCAAACCAGGATCTAGTAAGTCTGGGAAATAAATAATAAACTAAGCTAAACATTCACATCGCATTGACTTGAAATAAAAGTGCAGGAATTAAAATTATTACAATGCGACTCGATATAGCAAATAATTACATTCTCCAACAGAGGGAAATAATTAAACATACAGGCCAAAGATAAATAACAACTACATCGGGGCATACCCCGGAACAACCGCTGAAGGCACACCACCCGGCCGCACACGCTGCTCTAAGTCTGCTGGGAGTCCTCACCTGAAAACCGCAGGGGTGAGTCTCAAGACAAGACTCAGTAGGGATCCTTCGATCCCCACTGCCCACGGACACACCCACAAGTGTAAAGTACAGCTAACAGAGGAGTAACAAGTGTAGTGGCAGGTATGATATCTAATTCTCTACGTGAGAACACATGCAGTCGAAATATAATAATCATACACATTCTAAATCAGCTGTAAGAAAACCCACAACTGCCGTCTCGATAGAACTCGCCGACCGTACAAACACGGTGAGAAAAACCTCGACCCGCTGAGACCAAGGAGCAGCCCCTCGGATAGCACGCTCGCTACTCCGGCCCAACTAGCTCAGATGACTACCCCTTCCCTCAGCATGAGTGACTCTCCGAATGTACCACTCCGACACCGGTACTAGCTGACCCCGGGGTTCACCAGGTGACCCTCTCTCACTAGGCGTCACCCCGCCCACGCCCCCACCGGCGCTGTGCTCACGCCCCCACCAGCACAGGGTGATAAAGTGCTACAATGTCACTCCAAGTCCACAGTAACTGAAAACCCAACACAGTGCGATCCGGTCACGTGAAAAGCCCGCGATCGCAGAACACACATAGAACCATCCGATCATGAGGAATCCATCTCTATCGGGTGCATTAAAACATGTGCTAACCAACTATCTAGCAGTACGAACACGTTTTTCTGGCATGAATTAGTGGAATTCTGTCTTGAATCGCGTCGACCGAGGTCGACGCCATTCAAGCTCCATGTATAGGTTCACATAAATCAATCTTCAGAATCTGGCCTTAAAAGGCGTCGACACCAGAGGACACAGTTTAAAAGGCGTCGACATCCTCAGACGCCATTCAGCACAGAAAACCAGGATTTTCTGAAATCTTTAAACAGGGGATTTCTGCCTTAAAAGGCATCATGGCTACCCGACGCTATTCAAAACGCGTCGACCACCCATGACGTCTTTTAGTCCCAGAATCCCAAACTGGCAGACTCTCAGTCAGGCGATTCCTGTCTAAAAGGCGTCGTGATGGCCCGACGCCCTTTGAAAAGGCGTCGTCCATGCACGACGTCTTTCAACCCCAGGAACCAGAGTTGCCATGAGCCCGAGGGCTCCCCTTTTCAACCCAAACAACCCCAAAATACCCAAAAACGGAGGAGAAAGAGGGGCACACAATCCATAGGAAATCTCAATCATAGCAAATCCCCCATATCATCAAAAGAACTCCTAAACATGCTCATTCTACCCCCCAAAACCAAGGATCCACAACATGCATAAACGGGGAAAAACATGGTTTAAACACAAAGCCGTGGGAACCGTCACCCTACCGGACACTCGAACGCCTCCGAGCTTCAAGCCGTCCGCCTGTCTCGCCCCACACCGCCGCCGGTACCGCCAAGGTCGATCTAGCCCCACCGTGACGTCGGCCGCCGTCCGGAGAGTAGAACGCCGCAGTGGAAGTGGAGGTGGTAGGGGTAGGAGCCAGGTAGAGGATGGAGTGGAGGGAGAGGCGAAATGGTGTGAGGAAAAGAGGGAGGAGGAGGGGGTCGCCGCCGTCGCCGGAGGAGAAGGAGAGAAGGAGAGTAGGAGAAAAATTAGGGAAAGAAGGAGGGCTCGCGGGGGTTAACCAAAAACTGGCTAAAACGCGTCGACATGCACGGACGCCTATCAGGTGACATGACAGCCGTTCTGACAAGATTCTCAAACGCGTCGTCTCACACAGACGCCATTCAGACAACTTGTCAGGGCCGTACTCTGACACACCCAGAGTCGCAGTCTAAAAGGCGTCGTCCCACGCGGACGCCGTTCAGACGACAAGACAGGGCCGTACACACGCGGCCCAAGGCCAGCCCACGTGGCACCCACGTGGCAGAACCTGAAACGCGTCTGCCACGGTGGACGCCATTTAAAACGCGTCTCGAGGTCCTGACGCGATTCGACTCAGAACCCCCGCCCCTCACAAGGGCTAGAACTACCGGGTCCGACCCGAAAACCGGATCCGAAAGTCTCGATCCTTACATTCTTCCCCCCTTAAAAGAAATTTCGCCCTCGAAATTGACTGCTAGGAATAACAAGGTCACAACAGGGATAAAAGTTCACAGGGATACTTACGAGAAGAGGTAAGGAAATTGCTCCCGCATCTCATCCTCTCGCTCCCAGGTTGCCTCACCTCCGGAGCGGTACTGCCAAATTACCTTGACCAACGGTACGACCTTGTTCCGCAAGATCTGATCTCTGCGATCTTCAATTCGAACAGGATACTCTGGAAATGACAAATCCTCAGCGACCTCCAATTCTGAAAAATCCAACACATGGGACGGATCCTGAACGTACTTCCTCAGCAAGGACACGTAGAACACATCGTGCACTCCTGCAAGACTGGGCGGGAAGGCCAGCTGATCCGCGGTTTCCCCAATTCGAGCAAGAATGGGAAAAGGTCCAATATATCGCGGACTCAGCTTGCCTCGCTTCCCGAATCTCATCACACCCTTGGAGGGTGAGACTCGGAGAAACACGTGGTCCCCAACCTCAAATTCAAGTGGTCTCCGTCGGATATCAGCATAACTCTTCTGTCTGTTCTGAGCTGCGGTCAACCTCTGCCGAACCGTCCTGGCAATCTCAGCACACTGCTGTACTAACTCAGGTCCTGCTATCTGCCTCTCACCGATCTCGGACCAACACACCGGAGATCGACACGGCCGCCCATACAAAGCCTCATAAGGCGCCATGCCGATGCTAGAATGATAGCTGTTGTTGTAGGCAAACTCCACGGTGGACAAGTGTTGTTCCCACGAACCTCCCCAGTCTAGGCAACACGCCCTGAGCATATCCTCCAAGGTCTGAATAGTCCTCTCCGACTGCCTGTCAGTCTCTGGGTGGTAGGCCGAGCTGAAAGCCAACTGAGTTCCCAACGCCTGCTGAAAGCTCTTCCAGAATCTGGAAGTAAACCTCGGATCTCGATCTGATACAATGGACAAGGGTACCCCGTGCAGAGAGATAATCCGGTCCACAAACAACTTAGCCAGCTTACCGACCGACCAGTCCTTCCTAATGGCTAGGAAGTGTGCCGACTTGGTCAGCCGATCAACGATGACCCAGATAGCGTCTCTCCTGCTAGGGGATGCAGGCAATCCCATCACAAAGTCCATCGTCACATGCTCCCATTTCCACTCAGGAATCGGTAAGGGCAGCAGCAACCCTCCTGGTCTCTGATGCTCGGCTTTAACCTGCTGGCATGTCATACATCTAGCCACATACTCAGCCACATCTCTTTTCATACCGGGCCACCAGAAGTGCCTCCTCAAACAATGATACATCTTTGTTGTCCCGGGATGCACTGCATACCTCGAACGGTGCGCCTCATCAAGAACACATCTGCGCACGTCTTCCTCAGTCGGGACATAGAGTCTGCCTCTGAATCTGACGGTACCATCATCCCACAACTCAACCTCAGGCCTCTGGAGAATCTGCGGTAACTCAGCATCTGCCCTTTGAGCCTCAATCACAGCATGGTACACAGCCGGTCTCACAGTCAGGCTGACAAGCACTGCTCTATCCTCTTCACGTGGAACCCTAAAGGAGGATTCCACCACCTGCTCGAACAATTTCCATTCCCGAATCATGAGGTATGACATGACCGTCTTCCGACTCAAAGCGTCTGCCACTACATTCGCCTTGCCCGGATGATAAGAAAGGTCAAAGTCATAATCCTTAATAAACTCCATCCACCTGCGCTGCCTCAGATTCACGTCTCTTTGAGTGAACACATATTTCAAGCTCTTGTGATCTGTAAAGACCTGAAATTTTTCTCCGTATAAGTAATGCCTCCAGATCTTCAGTGCAAACACCACCGCTGCAAGCTCCAAATCATGAGTAGGATAGTTCTCTTCATGCCTCTTCAGCTGCCGAGAAGCATAAGCAACTACCCTGCCATGCTGCATAAGGACTGCTCCCAAACCTCGACGGGATGCATCTGAGTAAACCACAAATCCACCTGACCCAGATGGAAGCACCAACACTGGGGCTGACGTGAGACGAGTTTTTAGCTCAATAAAACTCTGCTCACAATCCTCAGTCCATACGAAACGAACTCCCTTTCGAGTCAACCTCGACAAGGGGGCCGCTATCGAAGAGAATCCCTGAACAAACCGCCTGTAATAACCGGCAAGCCCCAGAAAACTCCTGATCTCAGTCACTGAAGTCGGCCTGCTCCAGTCCATCACTGCCTCTATCTTGGCTGGATCCACTGCGATGCCTTCACCAGAAATAACGTGCCCAAGGAAGTGCACCTCGTTCAGCCAAAATTCACATTTGCTGAACTTGGCGTAAAGTTGGTGTTCTCTCAGAACCTGCAACACTGCCCGAAGATGAGCAGCGTGCTCTTCCTCATAAGAAGAATAGATCAGAATGTCATCAACAAACACAACCACAAACTGGTCCAGGTAGGTCCTGAAGACTCGGTTCATCAGATCCATAAAGGCCGCTGGAGCATTGGTTAAGCCGAAGGGCATAACCAAGAACTCATAATGCCCATACCGAGTCCTGAAAGCCGTCTTACTAACATCCACATCCCTGATTCTCATCTGATAATACCCAGATCTCAGATCGATCTTGGAAAACACCCTCGCTGTCTGCAACTGATCCATCAAATCGTCGATCCTAGGAAGCGGATACTTATTCTTTATTGTTACTTGGTTCAGCTGCCTATAATCGATGCACAATCTCAAGGAACCATCCTTCTTCCTGACAAACAGAACTGGAGCACCCCAAGGAGACGTACTGGGACGAATGAAACCCTTATCCAACAACTCCTGCAATTGCGCCTTCAACTCAGCGAGTTCGGCTGGCGCCATCCGATACGGGGCCTTAGACAAGGGCGCCGTACCTGGTGCAAGCTCGATGGTAAACTCGACCTCTCGCTGAGGAGGAAGGCCAGGCAGCTCCTCAGGAAAAACATCTACGAACTCACAAACAACCGGCACCTCCCAAGGACTGGGACAAGCACGAACATCAGAAACAACAACAGAGGCTAAGAAAGCCTCGCAGCCACCAGCAAGCAACCTCCGTGCCTTAAAGGCAGAAATGAGAATACCTCGAGAAGAAAGCCTAATACCTTGGAAGAAGAAGGTCGGGATGTCCGGAATAGAGAAGCGCACCCTCTTCCTGTGGCAGTCCACCTCCGCATAAAAGGCTTCCAACCAATCCATACCCAGGATGATATCGAAATCACGAATAGCAAGTACGACCAACTGGGCAGGTAGCGCATGACCCTCAATGGTCAAGGGAACATCCCTCAAACAATTATAAGATATCATGAAGTCTCCAGAAGGAACCTCAACCATCAGACCATCAGACAACTCAACAATGGGTGCAGAAAGAATGTCTAGGAACTGCTCGGAAATAAAAGAATGCGAAGCACCTGAATCGATCAACACATGCGCAGAGTTCCCAAGGACAGAGAGTGTACCTTCCACCAAGTTGGACGCGCGAGCCTCCCTCCTGGTGATAGCCAGCACTCTCCCCTGAGTCCTCGGCTTCTTCTGATCGCCATGACCCTGCCCCTGACTATGCCCCTGCGGGCACTGCCTCGCCAGATGGCCCTGTTGGCCGCAAGTAAAACACCTCCTGGGAAGAGTGGGACACTGAGCCCCGCCATGGGCACCACCACACTGTTGACAAACTGCTGGGAGCCTCTGAGCTGGCTCCTGCTGTACACTGGACACAGTCTGACTCTACTGACCCTGCCTGGGCCTGCTGCTGCCGCTGCTGCCACTACTACTGCCACCACCCCTGAAGAATCTCCTGAATCGGGAGCCGAGAGAAGACGATCCCGATCCGACAGAAGGAGCCGGTGCCGCTGCCTTACCCCTGCCTCGCGCTGGCCCCTGAACAGTCTGCCCTCTCTCCCGGGCCGACTGGATCTGCTGAGCCTCTACAGCTGCTGCACGCCTAACTGCTGACGCCAAGTCTGTACAACAATGGGACGCCACGAAGTTCCTCAAACTGAGCCTAAGCCCATCCACAAACCTCTCCGTGCGACGCACCTCGTCCTCAGATATAAAAGGCACGAACCGTCCCAGCGAAACAAACTTCGCCTCGTACTCAAGTACCGTCATACTCCCCTGCGTCAGATCCATAAACTCCCTCTCCTTGGCTCGCTGGACATGTCTAGGGAAATATTGTGCATTGAACTCCTTGACAAAGGTCTCCCAAGAAATTTCCCTAAGACTCCTGTCCCCATAAGATAAACTCTTCAGCGTGGTCCACCAGTCATAGGCGCTATCCTTCAGCATGAAGGTAGCCAGCGGGGTCCTCTCTACTGCTGCGCAGTCCATAGTATCAAAAGTCTTCTCAATCTCTCTAAGCCAATGAATGGCCTCGTCAGGGTCGGGACGACCGGTGAAGTGAGGTGGCCTCAGCTTCAAGAACCTCTCAAGTGTAGCTGTGGTCCCTCCTCGAGCACTAGAACCCTCGCTAGGATCTCGTGTCTGATATCGAGCCATAGTATCCATCATGGCCTCCATAAACTGCTCAACGCTCGGCCTCCCTGCCTCGGACCCACTAGGGGCATCTCCCCGCGCTCGAATAACTGGCATCCTCTTCCTGGGAGCCATCTACTCGCCTACAATTACAAAATCAAAAGTTCTAATAAGAGTCCTAAAACCTATGCTACCGCCGTGCCTATACGGGATAATGTATTTATTTGCCGAATTACAACATTTAACCTAGTTATTTATTTATTTGCCAGACCGTATGCTCTGATACCAACTGTAACGACCCGCCACCCTATAATCGGGGATCCGATTACTAAATGGGTACCAAATCATTAATTTGGGACCAAACCAGGATCTAGTAAGTCTGGGAAATAAATAATAAACTAAGCTAAACATTCACATCGCATTGACTTGAAATAAAAGTGCAGGAATTAAAATTATTACAATGCGACTCGATATAGCAAATAATTACATTCTCCAACAGAGGGAAATAATTAAACATACAGGCCAAAGATAAATAACAACTACATCGGGGCATACCCCGGAACAACCGCTGAAGGCACACCACCCGGCCGCACACGCTGCTCTAAGTCTGCTGGGAGTCCTCACCTGAAAACCGCAGGGGTGAGTCTCAAGACAAGACTCAGTAGGGATCCTTCGATCCCCACTGCCCACACACACACCCACAAGTGTAAAGTACAGCTAACAGAGGAGTAACAAGTGTAGTGGCAGGTATGATATCTAATTCTCTACGTGAGAACACATGCAGTCGAAATATAATAATCATGCACATTCTAAATCAGCCGTAAGAAAACCCACAACTGCCGTCTCGATAGAACTCGCCGACCGTACAAACACGGTGAGAAAAACCTCGACCCGCTGAGACCAAGGAGCAGCCCCTCGGATAGCACGCTCGCTACTCCGGCCCAACCGGCTCAGGTGACTACCCCTTCCCTCAGCATGAGTGACTCTCCGAATGTACCACTCCGACACCGGTACTAGCTGACCCCGGGGTTCACCAGGTGACCCTCTCTCACTTGGCGTCACCCCGCCCACGCCCCCACCGGCGCTGTGCTCACGCCCCCACCAGCACAGGGTGATAAAGTGCTACAATGTCACTCCAAGTCCACAGTAACTGAAAACCCAACACAGTGCGATCCGGTCACGTGAAAAGCCCGCGATCGCATAACACACATAGAACCATCCGATCATGAGGAATCCATCTCTATCGGGTGCATTAAAACATGTGCTAACCAACTATCTAGCAGTACGAACACGTTTTTCTGGCATGAATTAGTGGAATTCTGTCTTGAATCGCGTCGACCGAGGTCGACGCCATTCAAGCTCCATGTATAGGTTCACATAAATCAGTCTTCAGAATCTGGCCTTAAAAGGCGTCGACACCAGAGGACGCCGTTTAAAAGGCGTCGACATCCTCAGACGCCATTCAGCACAGAAAACCAGGATTTTCTGAAATCTTTAAACAGGGGATTTCTGCCTTAAAAGGCGTCATGGCTACCCGACGCTATTCAAAACGCGTCGACCACCCATGACGTCTTTTAGTCCCAGAATCCCAAACTGGCAGACTCTCAGTCAGGCGATTCCTGTCTAAAAGGCGTCGTGATGGCCCGACGCCCTTTGAAAAGGCGTCGTCCATGCACGACGTCTTTCAACCCCAGGAACCAGAGTTGCCATGAGCCCGAGGGCTCCCCTTTTCAACCCAAACAGCCCCAAAATACCCAAAAACGGAGGAGAAAGAGGGGCACACAATCCATAGGAAATCTCAATCATAGCAAATCCCCCATATCATCAAAAGAACTCCTAAACATGCTCATTCTACCCCCCAAAACCAAGGATCCACAACATGCATAAACGGGGAAAAACAAGGTTTAAACACAAAGCCGTGGGAACCGTCACCCTACCGGACACTCGAACGCCTCCGAGCTTCAAGCCGTCCGCCTGTCTCGCCCCACGCCGCCGCCGGTACCGCCGAGGTCGTTCTAGCCCCACCGTGACGTCGGCCGCCGTCCGGAGAGTAGAACGCCGCAGTGGAAGTGGAGGTGGTAGGGGTAGGAGCCAGGTAGAGGATGGAGTGGAGGGAGAGGCGAAATGGTGTGAGGAAAAGAGGGAGGAGGAGGGGGTCGCCGCCGTCGCCGGAGGAGAAGGAGAGAAGGAGAGTAGGAGAAAAATGAGGGAAAGAAGGAGGGCTCGCGGGGGTTAACCAGAAACTGGCTAGAACGCGTCGACATGCACGGACACCTATCAGGTGACATGACAGCCGTTCTGACAAGATTCTGAAACGCGTCGTCTCACACAGACGCCATTCAGACAACTTGTCAGGGCCGTACTCTGACACACCCAGAGTCGCAGTCTAAAAGGCGTCGTCCCACGCGGACGCCGTTCAGACGACAAGACAGGGCCGTACACACGCGGCCCAAGGCCAGCCCACGTGGCACCCACGTGGCAGAACCTGAAACGCGTCTGCCACGGTGGACGCCATTTAAAACGCGTCTCGAGGTCCTGACGCGATTCGACTCAGAACCCCCGCCCCTCACAAGGGCTAGAACTACCGGGTCCGACCCGAAAACCGGATCCGAAAGTCTCGATCCTTACAATTAAAGCTCTTCGATCAGATCGAGGAAGAGAATACTTGAGTACTAATTTCACACAATTCTTAAAGGATAATGGTATCCTTTCTCAGCTGACCCCTCCATATACACCACAGATGAATGGTGTATCAGAAAGGAGGAATCGCACCTTGTTGGACATGGTGCGATCTATGATGAGCTTTTAAGGATTACCAGTGTCCCTCTGGGGGTATGCTCTAGAGTCAGCAGCATACCTACTGAACAGAGTTCCCAGCAAGTCTGTGGCCTCTACTCCATATGAGATATGGAAAGGCAGGAAACCAGAATTTAAACATGTTAAAGTCTGGGGTTGTCCTGCTCATGTAAAAAGGCATGATCCAGACAAGTTGGAATCACGAACTGATAAATGCAGGTTTGTGGGATATCCAAAGGAAACCTTTGGATACTATTTTTACCATCCTGGTGAACAAAAGGTGTTTGTCGTCAGGAAAGCTGTATTCCTGGAAGAGGAATACCTTATCCAGGAGAACAGTGGGAGTAAAATAGTACTAGAAGAGGTTCTAGATCCCCAAACAGCTACATTATCATCAGATGAGATATCAGTTCCTGAATCTGTTCAGGTACACACAGATGAGCCTCGTAGATCTGGTAGAGTACCTAGACTACCCGAACGATATGTAGGACATATTACTGAAGGTGAGTCTAAGGTAGCATATAATGAGGATGATGATCCTAAAACCTACCAGGAGGCCATAGAAGGCCCAGAAGCCGGGAAATGGCGAGAAGCCATGAACTCAGAAATCCAGTCCATGTACACCAACCAAGTTTGGAACTTGGAGGACTTGCCCGAGGGTATTGTACCCATCGGTTGCAAGTGGATCTTTAAGAGAAAGATCGGTGCTGATGGACGAATCGACACTTATAAGGCAAGGTTGGTGGCAAAGGGATATCGTCAAAGGCAAGGAATTGACTATGACGAGACTTTCTCACCAGTTGCCATGATAAAGTCGATCAGAGTTCTACTCGCCATTGCTGCACATTTTGATTATGAAATCTGGCAGATGGATGTGAAGACTGCCTTCCTCAATGGTAACCTTGAGGAAGAGGTGTATATGGTACAACCAGAAGGTTTCACATCTAAAGAATCTCCAGATAAAGTGTGCAAGCTTCAGAGGTCCATTTATGGACTGAAGCAGGCTTCCCGGAGATGGAACATAAAATTTGACGAGGCTGTCAAGTCTTATGACTTCATTAAGAATGAAGATGAGCCTTGTGTGTACAAGAAGACCAGTGGGAGTGCAGTCACTTTTCTAGTTCTTTACGTAGATGACATACTACTCATTGGGAATGATGTACCTATGATGTCATCAGTAAAGATTTGGCTGTCGAAAAACTTCTCCATGAAGGATTAAAGCATCCTACGTATTGGGAATACGGATCTATAGAGATAGATCAAAGAGGATGCTTGGAATGACCCAATCCTTGTACATAGATACCATAGTCAAAAGGTTTGGCATGGAAAATTCCAAGAGAGGTTTCATACCGATGAGACATGGAATTAATCTCTCAAAGGAGCAGTCTCCTAAGACTCTTGATGAGAGGGCATTCATGGATAGAATACCCTATGCCTCTGCCATAGGATCTATCATGTATGCCATGCTATATACACGGCCTGATGTTGCATTTGCTCTAAGTGTTACGAGCAGATTTCAGGCTGATCCAGGCGAAGAGCACTGGAATGCAGTGAAATGCATCCTTAAGTACTTGAGAAGAACTAAGGATATGTTTCTTGTCTATGGAGGAGGTGACTTGAAACTACGAGGCTTTACTGACTCGAGTTTCCAGTCGGATCCAGATGATAGCAAGTCAACATCTGGATTCGTGTTTACTTTGAACGGAGGGGCAGTGTGCTGGAAGAGTTCCAAGCAAGTAACCACTGCAAATTCGATGACTGAAGCTGAGTACATCGCTGCAGCTGAAGCCGCCAAGTGAGCAGTGTGGTTGAAGAAATTCATCACCGACCTCGGCGTAGTTCCCAGCATCTCTGAGCCTGTTCCACTGTTGTGCGACAACAATGGAGCCATTGCGCAAGCGAAAGAGCCGCGGTCTCATCAGAAATCGAAGCATATTCTGAGGCGCTTTCACCTTATCAGAGAGATCATATCCAGAGGAGATGTAGTAGTGGAAAGAGTAAGAGCCGCGGTCTCATCAGAAATCGAAGCATATTCTGAGGCGCTTTCACCTTATCAGAGAGATCATATCCAGAGGAGATGTAGTAGTGGAAAGAGTTCCATCCGTCGACAATATAGCAGATCCACTGACAAAGCCGTTGGCTCAAATTGTGTTTGAGCGTCACCTAGAGTCTATGGGCTTATTGTATAAAGGTGATTGGCTTTAGTCCAAGTGGGAGATTGTTAGTTTAGGTGGCCTACAAGCCAATCTAACAATGTAAATCTCGTTCATTTTATTAATATAATGGCATAATATTCATTATGTGTAAATCGCATTTGTTCTCGTTTCATAATGAAGTCCGTGAATATGTGCTATAGTGATCAGATTATGATGAGATCATACTAATGAGACTGATCACTTAAACACACATATTCTTAATTGTTCCTAGTCGGAGGATATCCGAGAAGGACATCGGATATCCGGTTAGACTAGTACAGATTACTCCTGCTCATATGATGAGGGTGACTGATCTCATAAGTCACTTGTGTGGAGACACTAAGGCGAATCTGTAGGTGCTCATTAGAGAATGAGTTCACTGAACTGATCCGACTGAATCGCTGGATGGTATTGTACCTCACTGTCAACCAGCTTGATTCTATTGTCGTAGTTGCGTGGACGGTCCTCGGACCTGAGACACCAAGGACACCTTGGCGGTGGACTTCTGTGCTTTGACCTTGGTTTACGAATCTCTAGCCATGGGATTCTAATACACCAAGGATTGGGTACAGCGGAATACCGTCGAAGGAAATTGTGTGTCAATAAGGAATCATTCGCTCTCGGTACTTAGAGAGAGAATGCTCTAGGAAGGATGCGCGAAAGTCCCTGGCCAGGGCGGACGATAATATCGGGAAAGAAGTTTTCCGATATTCATCAGCCGCATCCAATCCAAGTGAGTCGACCGGTTAGGGTTGGACAGCTCGCCATACCCTGAGTTGACTCGAGAGCATTGTACGAATGAAGGATTATATCCACGCGGTAACTGTCGGCGGAAAGGTTCCAAGAGTGGGTTACTTAACCCCAAATACCTTCCGGGTTCACGCGGTGTTGCTTGGCACCCAACGTGATCGGAGGCCCGGTCGAATTCGATGCGCGACATCAATTCGACTGATTAATTGATTAATAAAGGGTTATTAATTAGTTAATAAAGCCAGTAAGGAGTCACTGGGCTTATTGGGCCATTAACTGGACTGGTACTTGGGCCTAGAGGGTCACACGCAAATGATTCTCAAGGCAATGGATAAATAAGTGGGTTTTATACAAACCGGGGGTTTTTATGAAAAACCGCGCGGTTAGTATAAAACATAGCGAACGGGCTGAGCAGGCCAAGCTGCTGCTAACCCTAGCCGCCCCTCCTCGTTTTCTGTCCTTCTCTGGCATCCAGGCAGATCCAGATCTGCTCCGCCGCTTCTCCGAATCCCGTTCGACGGGATATCGTCCGCGCGCTGCGGCGATTATTGCGGCGACTGGCGGAGGCTTCGTAGGCTGCGAAGAACGAGGAACTCGAGGATATCTGTCGCGGGGAGGATCGCGTGGACTTCGCTAGAGGCCGGGCGCTTGCGCGGCTTGCGGTGTCGCACCGACGGAACCGAACGGCTGCGGATTCGAATCCGCACACGGTGAGAACAGATAATCCGATTATCTCGTATTTGATCTCCGAAACGGGAACAGATCGCTGTAAATATTTTTGTTTTCCACTGCGTGAGCGATCCGGAGAAACCGAGAAAACCCAACAGTGGTATCAGAGCCAGGTTTCACTGTTTCTCGTCCCGTTTCGATTTCCGAAATTAATTTTTCTTAAGTTATTCCATGCGTTTAATCCGATTAAAATGACGGAATAGTGTTCATGAGATGAACACAAACAATTTGATTATTTTTCTGCGATTTTTCGGATTTTATTTGGGGGTTTTTTGTGTTCTTCATGAGATGATGAACCGGGGTACTTTGGCGGCTTCGTTAACGATTCCCAAGCGTTGGGTCGGCAGCCCAGATGCCCGGATCTCTTGGTGATAGTCACCACTACACACCGGGCATGATAGCCGGCACCATGGTGGCCTCGAAGAGCTTCAAAATCGAGCCCCAAATCGGATTTAAAATCCTGTGAAAAACCGGATTTTGGGGATCTTTTGGGCTTGGATTTCACCACATCCGTTGGCCGCCGGCAGCCCTTGCCAGCGCCGGGCACGTCCCCGGCGCCGGGGGTATCGCCGGCCGGGGCCGGTGGCGCTGGCGGGCCGGCCGGCGGCGGCCTGCAACGAGCCCAGCCGCCATACAAACCTGCTGCACTTTTAGGGTTCAGGTGGGGAAGAAAGGGAAGGGGACCGGCCGGTCCTGAGCCGGTCCGACCGGGCCGGTCCGGCCGGTCCTCCCTGGCTCGAACCGGCAGGGTCCCATTTTCATATAAAATTCCCATTTAAACCCCCTAAATCCCCAGATGAGTCCATTTAAAAATTCAAATAAAATTTGAATTAAATTTAAAATTCAAAATTGTTTTGAAATTTAAATATATTATTCAATTTTTATTTATTGGGCTTATTAATTATTTTTGAATCAATTTTGATTAACATTTAGTTGTTGATTTGATTAATGTTAATTGTTAGTTTAATGGTTAAACTAATAATTAATATTAATAAAACTAATTTAATGGTTAAATTAGTAATTAATAATTATTAGTATAACAGTTAGATTATTAATTATTATTTCAACTAATTGTTAATTAATTATTTGAGTTAATTGTTAATTTAATTGTTAAATTAATAATTGACTTAAATGACTAATTTAAGTGTTAAATTAGTAGTCTTTAATTATTATTGTTAGTTATTAATTTAAGGGTTAAATTAATGATTAACATTAACCCTTTAATCTAATAGTTAGATTAGTAGTTAATTAATAATTAGAGTTAATTAATAATTTAAGTGTTAAATTGTTAATTAATTTTGATGGATTAATCTAAGAGTTAGATTAATCTTTAATAGTCTAATTGTTAGATTATTAATGGGGTTTCATCTAAGTGTTAGATTATTAGAAATGTTCTAATTTGCATGGAATAATCTGGAATTATTAATTTGGAGTGTGTGCGCATGTGATGTGTGTTTAATGCTTTTAAATATAGATTTAATTGCATGTTAAGTTAATAAATGAGTATTTTGAAATTCAAACATCAATTTTGATTGGATCCCAGCTTTTTTTTGAAAGCCAAAACTTATCTATTTTTGAAAACCTATTTGTTTTAGCCATGTGATGCGCTGAATCATGTGTGGATGTTTAAAACACACTGTGGTTATGGATATGCACTTAATTTATTATTCATGTGATGAATGGATTGTGTGGATCGTGGATGTATGTTTGTTTATTAATTGTTAATAAATAGAGGTCTGCGCACCTCTCTCTCTCATACTCCGATGTATTTCCACCTCCCCTCTCTCTCTTGTACTCGCCATAAGGCCTTCTTCAATTTACTTGTTAATTCTAGAATTAATGTAATATGATCGAGGCAACCGAGGAAGGAGCGAGGACGATCCACAACTGCAACCAGGAAGGCGTACAGATGGAGATCTCTTGCCTATGTGATTGCAGGGTATCTAATGTAAATGTTATAATTAGATTGTGTGTGCGTTTGACTGTTGGCTCCAGTCAAACCCACTGTGCTATCCATGACCACACTAATGACATGTATGAGATGCATTGTTGTTCTTTTGATTATGAATCAAAGCAGGTTATAGTATTTAGTAAATATATACGATATATTTATATACTATCACCTAGGAGAGACCAAGATAAAAGTTATCCAAATACCCTCAGATAAACTCTAAGCCGTAACGCGAGTAGTTGAGAACTTACCGCGTGGTCCACCATCATTATAGTCATAGGATTCGAATCACTTTAGGCAGGTTTGTTGTGCTATCCACAAGGCCTGCTTAATTGGGAGGAGAAACTGTGGCTATGGCATTAGATGCCTATAGATCGGGGTAGAGGAACCATGTAGCTTTGTTGTGCTATCCACAAGGGCTGCATGCAAATCTATGCTCGTCGCGTAATGATGGTTAGCTTAGACCAGAATTAGTGGTTTGTTGTGCTATCCACAAGGCCATTAAATCTTTGGGGACCGAAGCTATGATCAGATATTACAAGGAGTTGCAAGTCCCATAAGTTGGGTGCTCTCTGATTGTATTACAGTTTGTTGTGCTATCCACAAGACTGTAGTGCAAGTCATTGAGATTCTGATCCCCACTAGGAGACTGTCGGCGTCTCCCGTTCTGTATAACTGAGGGTTATACAGTCCGTCGAAAATTAGTGGGAGTTAAACTTGAACAAAAGACCATGTCTTGTTTTAAACTTTAATAATCGAACATCTGCTAAATAGATTTTACTTATCTCCTGTAGGGAATTATGTCGTCGAATAACTCACTCCGTGGCATACTTGATGCCGTTTTGACTTACCTGATCTACTCAGATTGGTTCAGAAGCCTGAAGAATGTCTTCAGATCTGAACGCAATAACTTTGTCCCTGGAGCTGATCCTCTTGCTAAACCGGCATTGGATGCCCCTGAAGCAGGGATGATAGCAAACGATAAAGGATCGAAGGACAAAGACAAAAGAGTAGTGAAGGGTGACTGCTTCTACTATAAGCAGTATGGTCACTGGAAGAGGAACTGCAAGGAGTTCATTAATGATAAAGCTCATGGAAGAGTGAAGCTGTCTGAAGCTTCAGATATCTATATGATAGATATCAACTTATCAGTTAGAGATTCCACATCATGGGTATTAGATACCGGATGTGCTTCTCATATCTGCCATGATGTGCAGATGCTGACAAGTAAGCGCAAGCTGAGAAAAGGTGAGGTGGAATTGAGGCTAGGAAACGGCGCAAAAGTTGCGGCGATTGCTGTTGGGACAGCAAACCTCAGGCTTCCATCGGGAGACACCTTATTATTGGAAGATTGTTATTATGTTCCTAGTATAATAAAGAACATCATATCAATATCTTGTTTGGACAAGATAGGATATAGGTTGACTATTGAGAATAGAAGTTGTTTGATTTATTATGGTAATAAATCAATAGCTTCAGCATCTTTAGTCAATGGTCTATATCTATTAGATGTTTCTTATTACAATCTTCAGATTGATAATGCTCTTAAGAAGAGCAAGAATTGTGTGAACCAAGCCTACATGTGGCATTGTAGACTTGGGCACATTGGTGAAAGCAGGTTGCAAAAGTTGCATAAACATGGTTATTTAACAACATTCGATTATGAATCGTTTGCAACATGCGAATCCTGCCTTATAGGAAAGATGGCAAAGTCTCCATTTAGTGGACATGGAGAACGTGCCAAGGACATTTTGGAACTAATACATTCAGATGTATGTGGTCCAATGTCCACCCAAGCCAAAGGTGGCTTTTCATACTTCATCACATTCACTGATGACTTCTCAAGATTCGGCTATGTGTACTTAACGAAGTACAAGTTTGAAGCATTTGAAAAGTTTAAGGAGTTCAAGAATGAGGTGGAGAAGCAGTTAAGAAAGAGTATTAAAGCTCTTCGATCAGATCGAGGAGGAGAATACTTGAGTACTAATTTCACACAATTCTTAAAGGATAATGGTATCCTTTCTCAGCTGACCCCTCCATATACACCACAGATGAATGGTGTATCAGAAAGGAGGAATCGCACCTTGTTGGACATGGTGCGATCTATGATGAGCTTTTCAGGATTACCAGTGTCCCTCTGGGGGTATGCTCTAGAGTCAGCAGCATACCTACTGAACAGAGTTCCCAACAAGTCTGTGGCCTCTACTCCATATGAGATATGGAAAGGCAGGAAACCAGAATTTAAACATGTTAAAGTCTGGGGTTGTCCTGCTCATGTAAAAAGGCATGATCCAGACAAGTTGGAATCACGGAAAGGTTCCAATAAAGGGTTGTGACAACCCCAGTGTCATCCAGGATCACGCGATGTTGCTTGGCATCCAATGTGATCGAAAGTCCGTCCGAATTTATTGTGGGACATTAAATTCGGCTGATTAATTGAATATGAGGATATTAATTAATTCAGTGGGTCCGTAAAGAGTTACTGGGCTTAATGGACTATTAACTGGACTGGTATTTGGGCCTAGAGGGTCACACGCAAAGGGTTTTCAAGTCGATGGATAATCCGACAAGATTTCGGATAAGTCTGGATTTTAACGAAAAATCGCAAATAGACTTATTATAAAAGAACGGACGCTAGGTCGGGGGCCAAAAAACCTTAACCTAATCGTCATTCTTTCTCTCTCCTCTCTTCCAAACGCACGACACGAGGCCGGCCCTCTAGAGGCTCCGCTTCGACTCCCGACTGCTCCGCCTTCCGTTCGACGGGAGATTCTGAATCCGCATGTCGCGGCGAATTACGCGAAGCCAGATGGGATCCACGAACGTCGAATTGAGCGAGGAGGCGAGGACGATCCATCGTGAGGAGAACCGCGTGGATACCGCTAGAGATCAGACATCTGCGCGACTTACGGCATCGCTTCGATGGAACCGGAAAACGAATGCGGATTCGAATCCACGCAAGGTAAATCCAATTTACTCCGGTATTATTTTGTTAATCGAAATGGGATGGATCCGATCCCAAAATAAATCATTTCACTGCATTTTCGGTCGGATCCCGACACAACGAACCCAACGAGAACCTACCGCAAAGGTTGATCAGTGTGTACCTTTACCAGGTGCGCAAGAAAATAAAGCCAAAGTCTTCTTGTGGACACAACTAAGGCCAGGGCCAGCTTCTCCAAAGCCGGGTACCAAAGCTCAACACCGTGAAGTGCCTAGCTGGTATAGTAGATGGGCTTTTGTACGTTGTCTTCCTCTCGGACAAGGACAACACTTAATGCAGCTTCGGATGCGGCGAGGTATACAAAAAGCTGCTCTCCTTCGACAGGTTTTG
Organism: Zantedeschia hybrid cultivar; assembly: GCA_030544215.1. Classification (NCBI taxonomy): domain Eukaryota; kingdom Viridiplantae; phylum Streptophyta; class Magnoliopsida; order Alismatales; family Araceae; genus Zantedeschia; species Zantedeschia hybrid cultivar. The sequence goes on along the minus strand of JARZZO010000012.1, from coordinate 37,665,684 downwards.
TTAGGACGGGAACTTCAGAAGGATATTCTTGAGCTGATCAAAGGCCGATTGACACTCGTCCATCTAGAGGAAATCGCCTGTCCTCTTTAGCAACTTGAAGAAGGGGAAACAACGATCTGCCGCCCTTGACATGAAGTAGCTTAGAGCTGCCACTCGTCCGTTTAGCCTTTGTACTTCTTGGACGTCTCCCGAAGGGGGCATTTGGAGGATGGCCGCCACCTTCACGGGATTCACCTCCCCCTGGCAAGTTACTAGATAACCGAGGAATTTTTCGAAAGCTACACGGAAGGCACACTTCACTGGATTTAGCTTCATGTGATACCTGTGCAAAGTAGAGAAGGTATCGGCCAGATTGGCAAAATGGTTAGAGGCGACTCGGCTCTTTACAAGCATGTGATCAATGTACACCTCCATGTCTCGGACAAGCTGGGGGGCTAACATTTTGTTGACGAGACGCTGATAAGTTGCTTTGACATCCTTCAAGCCGAACGACATTCAGGTATAACAATAGAGGCCGAGATCAGTGATGAAGTTGGTCTTGTTTTCATCCTCTGGATGCATTTGGATTTGATGATACCCTGAGTAGGCGTCGAGGAAGCTAAGCAGTTCATGGCTGGAGGTGGCGTCCACCATTTGGTCTATCCGAGGTAGCGGAAAACTGTCCATTAGGCAAGCTTTGTTAAGGTTAGTGAAATCAACACACATTTGCCACTTACCATCGTTCTTGGGCACCATTACAATGTTGGCGACCCATTCAGGATTATGGGCCTCTCGCAGATGTCCAACGTTTAGATGTTTTTGCACCTCGGCTTGGATTGCCATTCGTCTTTCATGGTTGAAGCTTCAGCATTTCTACTTGACCGGAGGGTGGTTCGGATCCACATGTAGATGCTGCACAGCTACTTTTGGGTTGACTCCCGGCATGTCCAATGGCGACCAGGCGAAGATGTCGAGATTTTCTTTCAGAAATTCGATCAACCCTTCAGCTTCAGCTACTAGAAGACCGAAGCCTATCTGCAACGATTGGCCATCACCTCCTGGGACAGGAATGGTGATTAGTTCATAAAGGGAGGCATTGGCCGAAGACTCGATTGAGAGTGACTCGATTGCGACTTTGCCTTTTACTGAGATCATGTAGTACTGGCAGACCGATTCTGGGTTTCCTTTTGCTTCGCCCACTCCAAAGTTGGTGTGGAATTCCAATTTTTGGTGATAGGATGAAGGTACAACTCCAATGCGTCCGATCAGGCATCGGCCAAAGATAGCGTTGTAGGCCGAGTCTACTTTTACTACTGCAAACTTAGTCTCAATTGTTAGTTGCTTTGGGGCCGTACTGAGCGTTACAGGCAATCGGATGATGCCGTCCAGTCAGCAAGGGGCTCCATTAAAGCCAAATAAGGGACCGCGATGGACCTTCATATTGGCCTTAGTCAGGCCGAGTTTCATAAAATAGTCATAGAAAAGCACATTAGGTGCACTCCCTGTTAGTTTTTGGGTGTCCTACAGACCAATTATGGGCTGTGTAGACCCAATGTGTTGTACAATCTTGTTCAATATAATTAAGTGGTAATTAGAGCGTAAACTTGTAATATGTGGATTGCTTTGCGTTGTCCCTAGGATATGTGGTTGTACAGTCAATTTCGAGATAGAATCTCGTGTTGGGTTTTCTCGGTTTCTCCGGATCGCTCACGCAGCGGAAACTAAAAAAAAAAATTCAGCGATCTGTTCCCGTTTCGAAATCTAAAATACGATAATCGGATTATCAAAGTTCTCACCGTGTGCGGATTCGAATCCGCAACCGTTCGGTTCCGTCGATGTGACACCGCAAGCCGCGCAAGCGCCCGGCCTCTAGCGAAGTCCACGCGATCCTCCCCGCGACGGATATCCTCGAGTTCCTCGTTCTTCGCAGCCCACGAAGCCTCCGCTGGTCGCCGCAATGATCGCCACAGTGTGCGGACGATTTCCCGTCGAACGGGATTCGGAGAAGCGGCGAAGCAGATCTGGATCTGCCTAGACGCCAGAGGAAGACAGAAACTGAGGAGGGGCGGCTAGGGTTAGCAGCAGCTTGGCCTGCTCAGCCCGTTCGCTATGTTTTATACTAACCGCGCGATTTTTCATAAAAACTCCCGGTTTGTATAAAACCCACTTATTTATCCATCGCCTTGAGAATCATTTGCGTGTGACCCTCTAGGCCCAAGTACCAGTCCAGTTAATGGCCCAACAAGCCCAGTGACTCCTCACTGGCTTTATTAATTAATTAATAACCCTTTATTAATCAATTAATCAATCGAATTGATGTCGCACATCGAATTCGACCGGGCCTCCGATCACGTTGGATGCCAAGCAACACCGCGTGAACCCGGAAGGTATTTGGGGTTAAGTAACCCACTCTTGGAATCTTTCCGCCGACAGTTACCGCGTGGATATAATCCTTCATTCGTACAATGCTCTCGAGTCAACTCAGGACATGGCGAGCTGTCAAACCCTAACCGATCGACTCACTTGGATTGGATGCCACTGATGAATATCGGTAAACTCCTTTTCCGATATTATTGTCCGCCCTGGCCAGGGACTTCCACGCATCCTTCCTAGAGCATTCTCTGTCTAAGTACCGAGAGCGAATGATTCCTTATTGACACACAATTCCCTTCGACGGTATTCCGTTGTACCCAATCCTTGGCGTATTAGAATCCCGTGGCTAGAGATTCGTAAACCAAGGTCAAAGCACAGAAGTCCACCGCCAAGGTGTCCTTGGTGTCTCAGGTCCGAAGACCATCCACGCAACTGCGACAATAGAATCAAGCTGGTTGACAGTGAGGTATAATACCATCCAGCGATTCAGTCGGATCAGTTCAGTGAACTCATTCTCCAATGAGCACCTACAGATTCGCCTTAGTGTCTCCACACAAGTGACTTATGAGACCAGTCACCCTCATCATATGAGCAGGAGTAATCTGTACTAGTCTAACCGGATATCCGACGTCCTTCTCGGATATCCTCCGACTATGAACAATTAAGAATATGTGTGTTTAAGTGATCAGTCTCATTAGTATGATCTCATCATAATCTAATCACTATAGCACATATTCACGAACTTCATTATAAAACGTTAATTAATGCGATTTACACATAATGAATATTATGCCATTATATTAATAAAATGAACGAGATTTACATAGTCAGATTGGCTTGCAGGCCACCTAAACTAACATCTCGAATGTGAGTTTAACTGTACATGGACACATACCTTAAATTGTTCCTGATTGGAGAGTAATCACTCTGAGACATTAATTACTTATAAATCATCACGCATGATGTGTAGATTACCAATCTCACGGTCATACACCAGCATATATGTGTGGGTGTTCATCCTGGGAGGATGTTCACTGAACTGATCCGCTGATGGATCTTCATATGGTTAATTATACCTAATGTCAACTGAAGATCCATCTGTCTCAGTAGTATCATTGATCCTTTGATCTGAGACATTAATGTGGTCCTACATGAGGACTGGTGTGGTTTAATGTTTGGTTAAGTGACTTTAACCATAAGTCATGAAAAACTGAATTATTAGCCACATCGGGATGCACACAAAGACCGTTAATGGTCAAGAGGAGATCGCTCACTATTAGGTATATCACAGACAGTTAATGAGCCATGACATAGACGCTCCACTAAATCCCTAGCTAGGGTGGTATCAGTTCGTTTGGAACGAATGTGAAATTACTATTGAGGTCATGGTCAGACGACACAATCATTAGTGGTTTGACGAAACCATAGCACAAGATCGGATCGGACTCATAGAATGAGCGAGAGATTATAGCGATACGGTAACTGAAGACTTACAGGTGCCTAACAGGGTGAAGATGAACCCGGCATCCCTGGAATCACGTGGATTTGCTTGACCCAACGTGATCAAAAGATCCAGAACAAATTAAACAGTTATTGGGAATATCCGGTTTAACTTACTTCTAATTAGATTAGAAGTTAATGAATATTTGAACTAGAGAGATAATGGGCCTAGAGGATCACACACAAATAACTCTTGCAGAACGGAATATTATTGTATGGACAAATATACTAAAGCATTAGATTCTTTTGAGAAAGAAATATGTGAATGGCTTAAAAGTATATATGCAATAATATAAATGGCATATATATAATATATATGTTATTAGGCTTATTTGATAAATAAGCTAATAATAATATATTTATATATAATATACCTTGGGATTTACTTTAACTGCGGCAGTTAAAGATGGGTTTGGTTAAACGAGGCGGTTCAAGCTGCCGCCTTAACATTCCTATATATAACCCATGTTCTCCAACCTGTAACCTAGCTAATGAAACCCATTCACATATAGTTGGCCGTCAAGAAAAGAAAAGTAGGACTCTTTCCAGGTTCTTGAGGCAGGAGGGTTTGTGCGGGTTCTTGGAGAAGGTGAACTCCGTTGCTGCGAAGGGTTGGTGTGGATTAGCTCTAGAGGCCGGACGTTTGTGCGGCTCAATGCGTATGTGGAGTTCGGCTTCAATTTTCACAGAACAACATATTCTGTGTAAGGTGATAAATCTCGTGTGATTTATTTAGATCATTTTTGTTGTATCAATCGGAGCCCGAACCGATGTGGGAAATTATTTCATTGTAAGTTCTTCCGCTTCTGTGATTTCCCGGAGGTTACGATCGAACCCAACAGTAGTATCAGAGCCAGGTTTAAGCTCCTGTTGATGCAACTAAGAACAATGATCTATGTTGTAGCATTATGTTCGAGTTCTTCAATTTTATTTTAATTTTTTTAGCCCTGAACAATTTATTTTTCGGAGACAGTGAGAGTTTGGACGGCAGGCTGGGCCGCCGTCCATGGCCATGTAAACGGCACTTGGAGTGGCCGTCCTGATCGTAAACGGCACTTGAAGCGGCCGTCGAGTTTGCAGATTTTTATTTTTTTTCCTAGAATTTCTCCTAAATAAATAAAAAAATTAAACGGCCATGCATGGCCATCCACTTGGAGTGGACGGCCATGCATGTGGCCGTCTACTTGGTGGATGGCCAACATGGTGGCCGTTCACCATAAGGGTGGACGGCCAACCTTGTGGCCTTCCACCAAGTGGAAGGCACATGGTGGCCATCCACCACTTGTGGTGGACAGCCAGCCATATTGCCGTCGGCTTAATTTTAAAATTATTTAAAATTAATTGCTGCCCGATTTTTCCCACTAATAGGTGCATTGTTCCAACCTGCACTGCGCACTGCACTGGTTTAGAAAATTAAAAGTTTGTCTCCTAAATTATGATGATTATCGGATATGATTAATTAAATTTAATGTTAATTAATCTGATAATTATCATGTAAATTTTGAGTTTAATTGAAGTTTACGTATAAATTCAAATTTTCGAATTTTTAATTATTAGTTAATTATTAAATTCAAAATTTTGCGAGGATTATCGTTAAAATTCAAATTTTGAATTTTGTAAAATTATTGGATAATTTTTAAAAGAATAAATTGTGAATTTTAATGAAAGATAATTGAAGACGATCATTTAATTAAATTGTATTCTATTATTGGATGATTAATTTGAATTTAAATTTCATGACTGTCTTAATTATTGTTGATTAATTGAATTTAAAATTTTAAATGCATGTGTGTATCTTCTTATACGTATGAAATGGTTTTATGAATAGATGTTACTGTGATGCCTTAATTATTTTGGTCTATGTTAGATTAATTTTGAATATAACGATGAGTTTTTCAAAATTAAACATGACCAAAATTTCTCGTATACACAACCCATGATTTCAATCCAAATATAAGGATTATTTTCAAAAATAACCCTTCTGTGATTGATATGATTGTGTTTGGAATGGAGGGTGATCATGGATTTAGCTCAGTTCGTTTTAGGCCTACGAGCCTTCCTTCTTCCTCTATTTTAATTTCCAATGTAATTCTATCTTCCTCCGATGAATGTACTCGCCTTAAGGGCTGCTGAAAATTATTTGGCATGTAATTCTTTTTCCGGCCTTCGAGCCGAGTAATTATTGTAATTAATGTTGCGGATGGAGGTTGAAGGCATGGAGGACGAACTGCGAGGATGATCCTGCTACTTGGGAAATAGGCTGGATATCAGCATAGCTTTACTTAGAGTCTATGATCACCCAGGCTTATTTATTTGCATGGGATGCATTTATTTTGAGCAATTACTGGGTACAGTAAATATATAGCTCGAATATATTTATTTTACCACTTAAGGTGAAACCAAGATAAAAGTAAAATACCATCTTTTATAAATATTAGATCTATGAACGTGACTTTAGAAGTTGTCGTGGCCCTCCACCATTATAGGGTGACTAAATGCCATTTTGTCATGGATTTGTTGTGCTTTCCACAAGGTTCATGATTTGGTGGCAGGATCTCAGCCCTAAAGCCATGCTTCAATGGGATGAGGGACTAAATTTGGCCTTGTTGTGCTTTCCACAAGGGTTGGGTCACGAACTCATTGCTGTGTAGTAATGGTGGTGCGATCTAACTAGGAGTATCCTTTGTTGTGCTTTCCACAAGGGGATGACTGCTCGAGGGCCGAAAGTCGGATATTGCATTAGATGCAAGTGTTGTTGACTGCCCAAGGAATGGGATGTGATTTGTTGTGCTTTCCACAATGTTGCATCTCAGTTCTATTGGGATTCCGACCCACTAGAATGATCACCGTGATCTCCCGTTCTATGTGATTAAAGATCATGTAGTTCGACGCAAAATAGTGGAGCTAACTAAGATAGAAAACCATATCTAAAGTTAGAACCTTAAACGCATGTTAAAATATTGTCTTTCATTTTTCATTCAGATCATCATGTCGTTGTCGAATCCCCTCTGTAACATCTTGGATGCAAACAAATTGACTTAACCTAATTTTCAAGATTGGCTGCATAATCTGCGAATTGTCTTAACAGCCGAAAAGATTGTGTACGTATTAGACACGATTCAACCTGAGCCTCCCGCTGATGCCGAAGAGGGTGATCAATTAAATTATGTAAAATGGTTGGAAGATTCTTCCCTTGCGCAGTGTTATATACTAGCCTCTATAACTCCCAAGCTACATGTAGGTGCTTAGAATGACCGTGTGATTATCATGAAAAATCTATGTTGTTTAGTGTAAACTAACCTATTAAAAACAGCAACTAAAGTGCAGTGATCGCCAGAAACTTTTAACTTAAAAAGTTTCAAAAGGGATATGATCGCCTACCTTTCAAACGCGGAAGATTGAGTCCTTGGTTCCCCTTCCTCAGCCGGCTGAAGAAAGAGAGCCCTTTCTTTGCTTCTTTGTTCTTGCTGTGGAATTTGAGGTTGAGGATCGTCCAGAAATCTTTCTGGCTTTGAGCTTGATTTCCCCCTTTTGAATCTCTCGTTGTTGTTGAGTGCAGCAGAGACAGAAAACGAAGAAACAATGATGAGAATTTAAGTAGAAGCAATATCTGAACTAATCATGATGTTAAGCATATTTAAAACAGCAAACTTACTTTTTTAAATGGCTTTGAAACCCTTTAGATCAAGTAGGTTTTTGAAAGATTATGCTGTGGTGTGTGTTTGCATGAAGTGAATGTGAAGAATGAAATTAAAACTAATGAAATGAATGCAGTAATGAAAAACTTATGCCCAATCGATTGAAGCTTTGAAAGGATGAAGATCTTGAAAGGGACGTCGACTTCTGGGAATGGCAGCGCTCCGGCGTTACGATGTTGTTGCTTCGATCTTCAACTCGCTATAACGCTATGGCTCAACTCAATTCAATTCTCTTCTCTTCTTTTTTTTTTTTACTCTTCAACATGCAGGGTATTTATAGGCATTTCTTGCGTTCAAGATTAACATAGAAAAACTCCGAGATTTATCCATCTTAACCGACAGATAAATACTAATTAATTCATCTTTATCTGTAATTATCTAAAACGCGTCCACCTTGGTTGACGCCTTTCAGATTAATTAAGATAAGGATAAATATCCGGGAAAACTTATCTTTATCTTTATTAGGTAAAACGCGTCCACATGTGTAGACGTCTTTTAGCCTAACTAAGATAAGGATAAACATCCGGAGGGGAAGTTAAAACTACTTAGGAAACTTAAAACGTGTCGACATTAGAAGACGCCTTTTAGTTAATTAATTAATTAATTAAAATTCAAATTTAAACGTTAAAATAAGAATAAAGTCTAAATGGCGTCCACTTGGGTCGACGTCTTTTAGAATTCTTCATATTTTAACTCAAATTTGAATTAAAACCAATTCAATTGATTAACTTAAACACATCTGTTAAACCCGACACTTAAAAAGATTAATAAAAATTAATTAATGATTAATTATCAGACCATTATGAGGCATTATTGTATGATATGAAATTTACTCAAAATGATGTCAAAATTAGCGTGTCTACAGCTGCCTCACCTTGGCATCGTCTTTGCAAGGGAGTGAAATGGAATGGAATGTACTGAAAAGGTAATGCCAAGGTGTGATGAGACACGCTCTTAACATCACATGACTGGAATTTTTCTCAAAATTATCAATGAAGATAGCTCAAAGAAATCAATGGAATTAATCCTGTCTGGATGAAGTAGACAAGGAAATAAAATAAGGTCGATCAACCTCCTCGGAGTGGGAAGTACCCCAGGTCGTAGACACTGCAGGTTTCATCATGGGGAGCGTTTGCCAGCCAATGTGGACGTGCTACAGCCATGATGGATCTTAAAAGAAAACAAGAATATTGGATAAAGAGTCCAATCAAGGATAGAATTCCAATGATATCTTTAAGCGAACCTCAAAGATAATCAAGATACTCAATTCAGAATGGAATATTTCATATCATGTTTGAAATTATTTTGATTTAATGGTCTGAAACTTAATCAGTAATTAATCCTTATTACAATGATTTCAAAGTCCTACATGATGCATGCTGGGCTAAAAGAAAAACATAAATTCAAATAAAATACAAATTAATCAAGGATTATATTGTTAAATTGTCATTAATGAGTCAAGATACCAATTCTTGTAATTCAGTGCTAAGCCGAAGCTCGTTTATCCACGCACCGTTTCACAAAAGTGGAACCATCGTCCTCACTAATTAACAATCCAACGGCCTATCCGTGCGATTAAGAATCCTCTGGAATTATCACTGTTTTTGTTGAAGGGGAACTTAAATTCCAGTTTCATCAAAACCACAAGGTCCTTGATATACTCTAATAAATATTTAACATATATAATAATGATGATGCAAAATAATTACATGAAAAGAATACAAGGATAGAGATAACCGTCTTTTTAGCCACGGTCAAGACTTCTTGAATTCCCACAGTGGGATCTTCTTGATATTTTCAACTTTACTTCTTTGAATTTCTGAAACGCATCGTGTAGTGTTGACGCTATTCAATATTGAAACGCGGCGGTTCTCCTCGACGCCTTTTCCTCACAGAAACATGTTCTTCTATTCGACTTCTCACTCTTTTCATGTCTTGTGTCCTGTATACAACTTGAACAAACAAGTTAAGCATCTGTTCAGGCTTAGCCCCTTGCCTGGTTAAGTAACCGACTACTTGATCCTATCCTTGATAGAAGGGTTAAGGGGCATAGCCTTTATTAACAAAGGTAATTGAATAATAAACAAACTTGAGCAAAATGCAACATGCAAGCAGACAGATGTTCACTGAAAATAAAAGGAATGAAACATACTAAATGCAACAAGCAGATGCTAATTGAAATATTTTTGTTGTTTTGAAATATTCATTTTTGTTTGGTTTGTTTTTTGAAATATGTATTTTTTTGAGTTTTGGACATATATATTTTTTTTTGTTTTTTTTTTTTTTTTTTTGAAATATGTATATTTTTTTTTGGAGTTTTGACATATGTAATTTTTTAGAGTTTTGAAATATGTATTTTTTTAGAGTTTTGAAATATGTATTTGTTTTTTGGAGTTTTGACTAAAAGACCAGCATGGTACTCTGATCAAAAGATCATATTCATTTATGAACTTAATTTCCAAATCATTTTTCAATAATTTAACTTAAACCCATCGTGTTTAAACTTGTGTTTGCATTCGTGATTCCATTTGATGATTTGACCTTCAGTCAATCTAAGCCATTCCTTAAGTTTGGAGTACACCTCTTTAGAAAGAAAGGAAGAGTAAGTTTAGAAAGCCCATGAGAAGGTTCCGGTGACTTAAAAAGATGTTCCTTTCCTACCCTAGTATCCGTTGGGGTTCGGTCATTTCTTTCCGGGGTATTTATCGACCTTGCGTTCCCTTTTGTCTCATTTCATGGCCTTGATGTAACGTTTGTAATGTAATGGCCTTTTGATTTGACATTTGGATTTTTGCCTTGCGTTTGCTTTTTTCTATCCTTTTCTTTTTTTTTCGGGACGGATCTCCCCCTTTTTTTTTTATGACGGCCTCCTACTAAGATGGCGGGTGTTCTTGGTAATCTATTCTAAGCCTCGTTCCGACATCATGGGCCGAGTGTAAAACATAATTTTACTTTAAAAGGAATGATTTGTACTTTACACTCTTAGTCAAGCTTTTGATATTCTTTAGGACTTGGCATCTCTTGTTACTCACGAATCAAACGTGTCAGTGTGTGCAGTAATGGGTTTGAAGTTAAATTATTCAGACTAACAAAGAAATTTGAGTTTATAAATTTTCTGATTCCTCTGGTCTTTGTACCATACTGATCGACTCTTTAACCTAAGGGTAGTATTTCTTAAGGTGTAAACCATTCCAAGGATGATTTAGCTCTTCTCCTTCTGCATTAACAAGACGATAAGCATTACCAGGAAAAGCATGTGATACAACATAAGGTCCTTCCCAGTTTGGTTGGAGCTTAGAACGCGGACCACCAGGTTTTACAAAAATTCTTTTAACGACCATTTCACCGACTTTGAACTTTCGTTCAATGACTTTCTTTTGATAAAAACGTGCTAATCTGTTTTGATAAGCTTTTGCATGATTAGCAGCTGACCATCTTTTCTCGTCTAAAAGTTCCAATTGAGCAAGAAGTGCTGAACGATGTTCATCAATGGAGAATTCTTTGTTCAATTGTACTCTTAATGACGGTATAAGGATCTCATATGGAACTACCGCCTCCATTCCAAATGTTAAGGAATAAGGAGTTTGTCCAGTGGGCGTGCGGATTGAAGTTCGGTAGGCCCATAGAGCCTCAACCAATTTTTCTGGCCAATCTGCAAATTTATTAGATTTACACGTCTTTTTGATGATTTTTATCAAAGTCTTATTAGTTGCCTCTGCTTGACCATTGCCTTGCGGATAATAAGGAGATGAATGATGCAATGCAATTTTATACCTGTTGCAGAGGTCCTTCAATTCCTGTGACACGAACTGCGGTCCGTTGTCGGTGACGATGGTACTTGGAATTCCGAATCTTGTGATGATGTTCTTCATGATGAATTTGCAGACGGTTGATGCTTTGATCTCCACGTACGCTTCAGCTTCTGCCCACTTGGTGAAGTATTCCGTTGCCGTGAGAATGAAAGATTTTTGCTTGATGCCGGAATCTGGGTTACCAAGAGGTCCAATAATGTCGAAAGCCCTCATGGAGAAAGGCCATGGGGAGGAAACAGGATGGAGTGAAGATGCAGGAGAATGAATTTTGTCGGCGTGAAGTTGACACTTGGCACACCTACGGACATATCCTACGCAATCTTCTTCCATGGTTGGCCAATAAAATCCTTGTCTAAGGATCTTCTTTGCTAGCATCTGTCCATTGACATGGCCACCACAAACTCCACTATGAGCTCCTTCCATAACCTTCCAAAGCTCATCTTCGTCTAAACATCTCAGAAGAACTCCATCAAAACCTCTTTTGTATAGTGCTCCCCCAACTAGGGTGTATCGTCGAGCAACTCTCCTGATAGCTCTTTTTTCCTCAGTTGTAGCTTCTTCAGGATACGATTGATCTTCACAATATTTTGCAATTTCATAATACCATGGCTTCTGTTCATCATCCATCTCTTCTAACAGCTCCATCAACATGATTTCTCTTTTCTCCACAATATTTCCATCTTTGAATTTCTTCAGCAACTTCTCCTTAGTTCTAAGAAATGAAGGATCTTTCACGGCGGGTGAAAGACGCCTATGAGCTATGATCGATTCAGATTGCTTGTTGATCGGAAAATCAAGGGAAGATGCAAGTGAAGCTAGAGCGTCAGCTAGGATGTTTTGATTTCTAGGAACATGGACAAAGATCAATTTTGTGAAAAGCTTTGAATAAGCAGAAGTAAGTTCTTGATATGGCTTGAGCTTGGGATCAAGAGTTCGATACTTGGTCAGTACTTGGCGAAGAATTAATTGGCTATCACCTACAATCCTGAGTTTGGTGGCACCATGGAAATGAGCAGCCTCGAGGCCAGCAAGAAGTGCCTCGTATTCAGCTATGTTATTGGTGACTGGAAAGTCAAGCTGAAAGGCTTGTGGAATGGTGACACCTTCAGGTGATAACAGAACGATTCCGATCCCCTTTCCATGAGAATTCAGAGCTCCGTCAAAATGCAGAGTCCACATATCATCTCTGATTTGATTTACGGACATCAGTTCCTCATCCGGAAACTCTGATCGCACTGGATCAAATCGAGGAAGGGGATGATGAGCGAGATGTTCTGCTATGGCATAGCCCTTGATCGCTTTCTGTTGAATGTAAATGATATCGAATTGAGATAGAAAGCTTTGCCATCGCGCTAACCTATCAGTAAGAACAGATTTCTCCAGAAGGAATTTGATCGGATTCATCCTAGCGATAAGATGGACTTCATGGGCCAGAAAATAATGCTTTAATTTCTGCACAACCCAAACTAATGCTGCACATGTTTTCTCCATCGCCGTATATCTCTGTTCAGCGGGGTTGAGAAGTTTAGAGAGATAGTAGGCTGCCCTCTCTTTTCCTTCTTCATCCTCTTGTGCTAGGACAGCCCCCACTGCATCATCCAGGACAGAAATATAAAGTATCAATGGTTTGCCTGGAGATGGTGGTCTCAAAACAGGAGGACTTGCCAAATAGTCCTTTAATCTATCAAATGCCTCCTGACACTTATCGTCCCAATTGAATTTGACTCCTGGCTTGGTAAGCTCGTAAAACGGCTTACACCTTTGTGAGTGCTGGGAGACAAAGTGGCGAATAAATTGTAACCTCCCGATTAATCCTCTCAATTCTTTCAAGTTTTTGGGAGGTGGCATTTCTCTGATAGCCTTCGCCTTATTGGGATCGATCTCAATTCCCCGTTTGCTGACAATGAATCCAAGCAATTTCCCTGAAGATACCCCGAATACACATTTCTTGGGGCTCATCTTCAACTGATACTCTCTTGATCTCTCTAATACCCTTGCCAAAACTTTGGCATGCTCAGCCTTCGTTTTAGACTTAACCAATAAGTCATCCACATACACTTCCAGATCTATATGCATCATGTCATGAAATATTACCATCATAGCCCTTTGATAAGTGGCTCCAGCATTCTTCAATCCAAATGGCATGACGACATAACAATATGTTCCCCAAGGTGTAGTGAATGAAGTCTTCTCTTGATCCTCTTCTGCCAGCTTAATCTGGTTGTATCCTGAAAATCCATCCATAAACGATAACGTTTCATAGCCAGCAGTGTTATCGATGAGTACATCAATATGAGGCAATGGAAAATCGTCTTTAGGACACGCCCGGTTCAGATCGCGGAAGTCAATGCAAATTCTGACCTTCCCGTCCTTTTTCATAACCGGGACTATATTGGCCACCCATTGTGGATAAAGGACAACTCTAATGAATTTGGCTTTGTGTAATTTGTCGACCTCTTCCTTCATCTTTAAAGCCATTTGTGGGTGGAATCGCCTTAATTTCTGCTTGACCGGACTAGCTCCATCCTTTAATGTTAACCTGTGTTCAACTAAAGATGAGTCTAACCCCGGCATATCCTCGTAACTCCAGGCGAAAGTGTCCTTATAATCCTTAAGCACTTGTACCATTGCCTTCTCATCCTCTGTAGAAAGATTTTTACTGACGAGGACAACCTTAGGTTCGTCTTCAGTCCCTAAGTTTATTTCTTTGGTGGGCTCTTCTACGGCAGCTGAGGGTTCATCAAATCTCTTCACTCCACTGGCATATGCCTCAGCTGCGTCCTCATCATCTTCCTCATCTTCAACAATGGGGTCCTTTTCATGCACTAACTCGTATACCCCGTACCCATCATTGACTGACTCATCATCTATATAATCTTCTGGCATCTGAATTGGATCTTCTAACAGCTGAGGGATTAAAGAGCAAAAGGAACATTTATCAGCCAAATCCTGGAGGTATCTTTCTGGAATTTGCCTACCCTTAGGCTTCCTAGACTTCCTAACCTGACTAACCTGCCTAAAACTAGACTCCCTAACTTCACTAAACTGTCTATCATAACCTAATGAAGATGAAGCAGGATGAAAATCCTGGGATACAGGTGGAAATACAGGGGAATCCTCCCGTGGGGAGGGACAGAGTAGATCTAGGAGAGAATCTTGACCGACGGACCCGCGCGATGGGGTGTAATCGGACAAGTAAGATGTTTCCTCGATGAGGATTTGGGAAGAATTTGTTGCCAAATTGGCGTTTTTTTTTGGACCATCGAGGAGTTAAACATAAAGCAAGAATGGATGCAAATGGAAGGAAGATCAAACGGAGGAAGCGGCACCAAGGCCAAAGGATTAGGGGGATCATATAGCAATATGTCCCAGATTAGATCATACATCCTCTCTAGGTCAAGAGGAGGTTGTGGAATAAAGTCCCGAGGGGACAGAGTAATCATAATGGGTGGAGCCCGTGGAATATCTTCAATTATGACCCGCGACCAAGTCGGGGTCAAGAGTAGTGTACGAAAAAGAGTATGGAGCATTAGGACATGTGAAGGATATGTCCCCCTCCAGAGCAGATCTGTTGTATAACCAGCTTCATAGGGGTCATCTGGCTCCCCTTCATCAGTTTGTTCGGACAGCAGTATCCGCTTGTCAAAGATTGCGCCAGGGCTCTCAATTAGCTCGTCGATCTGCGGTGGCCATTTGGGTTCTGCAGGATCCAGAAATAGTCTGTTCAGTGCTATGTATAGGTCCCTCAGGTCGAACCATCTGTACCATTCGCATTCGGGGTCATGGAATTTTCTCCTCTTCATAGGCCGCAGAGCCTCCAAGGATTGGTACGTAAGTAATTCGGAACAATGTCTGGCCAAGTCCCTCCCATATATGTCATGGAAGTCAAAACAGGAAGTAATGACCACCGTGTTGTCGTGACTAAGTATGGGCCCTTTCACAAAGTGTGTATATAGAGTCCATGTTAAGGGATCTCGGCCTTCTTTCAGTGGTGTGGACATTGTTTCCAAGATTTCTTGACCGTCTTCGGTTTCTGCTTTCTGAACCAGATCTTGCTTTAGCTTCATTGGCCTATAGCCCAGACCGCTTCCAGGTGTTGCCCGATGATTTTTAACAGGAGTGGTCCTGCCTTGCAACTGTGTGCCCAGACCTTTCCCAGGCTCGTAGCCGTTCTTCATCATAATCCTCCATCCTGGGGTACTCATGCACTTCCCCCTTTTGATAGCATTTAATGGGTATGGAGAAATGGTAGCGGCTTTCAAAGGATCAGCCACTGGACGGTAAACCTGTAATACCGACAGAAAAGGTTGTCGGCCAGGTAAAACAGCAGATTTAATATTTAAGGTATGAGCAGCAGCAAGGATCGGCATGCTCGTCACTTTAATAATTCGTCCTTTATAAGGGAATTTGAGGCATTGGTGATTTGTAGAAGGAATCGCCTCAAGAGTTTTAATATAAGGACGTCCCAGAATGGCATTTATGGAAGGGTCGATTTCTAGAATATGAAATTCGACCCCTGCATGACTTACTGGACCTAGCTCCACCTTTAAATAAACCATTCCCAGAGGGGAACGGGTAGAATTGTCATATGCCGTAACTGAGATGGGGCTAGGCAGCCATTTCTCCTTGGGCACACCGCATAGCTCTAGGGTCTTCGGAGGTAAAACATTAATTGAAGCCCCTGTATCAACCAGGCATGCATCCACGGCCTTTTTGCAGATATTGACCGTGATGCTCAGAGCCATGCTTCTGGCGGCTGGCGGTGCTAGTTCCGATATATGGAATGTAATTGAGGGCTGATCCCCCTGAGGAACTAGTAGTGCTGCAATTTTCTCTACCGGCACGTCTTCGTTAACCATCACCTTCTGTAGGTATTCCATTAAGGCTTCTTGGTGAATCTTGGACCTTTTAATCAATTCAAGCACAGTGATCCGTGCCGGTGTTCTGTCCAGATGTTTCAACAAGTCATATTGAGTGCCTGGTGCACTCTCTTCATTATGGGCTTCCTCAGTTGGCTGTGATGGGCCGTCTCTGACTGTGGACTGAGGAAAGACCTTGTTGAAAATCCTCCCACTCCGGAGCGCATGTTCCTCGACCGTGGAGGATCCGGGTGACACCTTGAGTACCGCAGAGTCAGGTGGCGTAAGTGGTGCGGAGGGTTGATGCGTAGGTGGTGGCGTTGGGTTAGGTGGTGATGGCGCGGTGCGGATCAAAGGCCTAGATGGTTGGATGGTGGATGGGTAAGTGGTTGGCGAAGTGGGGAATGGTACGCGTAATAGCGGTCTGGATGGTTGGGGCATATCTGGGTAGGTGGTGGTAGCGGGTGAAGTAGGAAATGGTACGCGGAGTAATGGCCTAGATGGTAAAAGGGGCGCGTTATTGGTTTGCGGAGGGTTATATGATGGAGGCGTAGGAGTGCGGGGCGTAATGGGTCTAAGGAAGGTGGGTAGTGGTAGTGGGTTATTGGGTGCGGGCGAATGATATGTGGGTGTGGGTAGAGGGGTGATGGTGACGGGTTGTGGTCTGGGTATGTGGATGGTGCGGCGTGGTAGTCGTTCTGCGGTACTTTGAACATGACCCGTTGAATAGAGAGAGGAAGAGTCCTCTATCCTCCATTGTTGCCCACGACCAGCCTCAGACTGGCTGTTCGTTAGAATGGGAGCAACCTGGTTCTGGTTCTGGTGCTCCGGGAGTGGATTCCGCACTATGCCCATGTTGGGTGGTGCTGCTGCTTGTGCTGGCGGTCTTACTTGCTGCTGCTGCTGCTGCTGTTGCGGTCTCCTCGCCTTCAGGGCTGTTATGTATTTCTTCATTTCCTCCCAGTCTATGCCGCCCTGCTCGTTGAGATCATGAATATAATCTCTGAATTGGAAGCAGGTGTCAATGGTATGCCCAGGTTGCCTATGGAAGTAGCAATACCTGGACGTATCGGCATTTTGAGGCCAGACGGCCTTTTCCCTTGGCAAAACTATGGCATTAGCCGCCATTAAAGCACTGAAGATATCGGCCAAGGATTCTGGGAGTGCCGGATATTCTGCCCTTTTCGGGCCTGGAGGTCTCCTCTGCTGGTTGTAGTCACCAGGAGGAGGGACATTGTGGTACGCCGGCGGTGCGCGTGGTTGGTACTGTGGCTGTTGCTGCTGCTGATACTGCTGCTGCTGGGGTTGCTGGTACTGCTGTTGCCGTTGCGGCTGTTGTTGTAGCTGTTGCTGGTTCTGATTCTGATTCGGCTGCTGGGGCCGTTGATACTGTTGTTGGTGCTGGGGGTTCTGCTGCTGTCTGTACCCTTGCTGCTGTGGCCTCTGGTACTGCTGGTGACTCCTCACGAACTGGGGCGAGTTATTGTTCATGGTACTCACTTGCTCATGAGAGAGCGTGCCCTCAGTAGTCGGACCTGTGCTGGAAGAGTTCGGCACTGCAGGCTTCCGAGGCGGAGGCCTGCTAGGTCTATGAGGATCAAAGACGCTAGAGAATGTAGCGTCCTTGAAAGCATTCTGGCAGTATCGTGCTCTTTCATAGAGCTCTGCCATGTTAGTCAAATTGTTCAAGGAGAGGACGAGCTTGAACTGGGGGGTGGCATTAGAAATTAACATTTTCACTTGTTCGGACTCGGACAAGTGATCCTTCACCTTTTCAGCCAGACCCCGCCACCTGTCAGCAAAACTGACAAACTCCTCATCAGGTTTCATCTTTTCTGCAATGAGGTCCGTGATAGACAAGGAGGGTGCAACTCTGTCCTGGTACCGTTGAATAAATTTGCGTGAAACGATACCGTAATCCTCTACTTCTGAGGGTTCCAGGGAAAAGAACCACTCGAGGGCTGGTCCCTCTAGAGATCTCCTGAACAAGAAGGCCAACGACCTCTTATCATTCTGCCAGAAAGAGGATTCATACATGAACTCCTTCAGGTGTGTGAAGGGGTCACCAGTACCGTTGTACTTTCGGTATACTGGCATTTCAGAGGGTGGCAGATGGAATACTGGCAGGCTCGGTAGACTGATCTCTGGCACAGCTTTGACCCCCATCATTTTCTGGAGGTTATTAAATTGCTCATCCATACGCTCCATTTTGGCCAGCAGAGTTTGTGTGGTCAGATCTGCTTGGGGAGGAGGAGGAGGAGGAGGTACTTGGTAGGCCTGCTGCCTAGAGTACGTTGGGCAGGGTGGACAATAGAGGGGAGGTCCGGCAGAGCTTCCGCCATGCCCGAGGGCATTTTGATACGCAGGCGTTTGCGGTCTAGCCGGTTGCTTAGATGATGAAAGCTGCGGCCCAGCTGGCCGAGAAGTAATATGAAGGCCCTCCACGGCCTGATGGATATAAGGAGGAGGAAAGGAAGGTTGCTGAGGAACAGCAGGGGGAGCCACAGGGTTCGGCTCGGCAGGCTGCATGGGTGCCTTCCCCTTCAAAATAGATTGGATCGCCTCGAACTGCTGAGGGTCCAGTCGAGAGGCAAGAACTCCCAGAGCATTGATGAGATCCGTAGGATCAGAGGATGAGGGATCATTCTGGTTCATGTCCCCCTCAAGATCAGGATTAGGAATCGCATATTCATGCGGAGGAGGATTAGGATATTGATCACGTGGATGCAAAAGAGGTGTCCGAACATTCCCATCTAGACGATACGGAATGGGGATAGAACTACGGGAGGCATCAGCATCTCTCCCACTCTCATAGTTGTATTCAGGATCCCGAGGGGCATTAGCATCTCCCTCGTAATTAACCATGGCGTCTGGAGCCACACTCAAGTCCCTACCTGATCGTAGCAACATGATGTTAGATTTCCTTTTCAAAGATTTAATCAAACAAGTTGTACAGAGATTAATCAAACAAGTGGATGCTTAACGCGATTTTAGGATTCCTTGTTGAGTTATTTGAATTGGATTAAACCACAATTTCGCTCAGGGAAATGATCCTAGTTTCAGTTCAATTTCCACCGTTATTCTCTAGGGCTTTCTCTCACAACGCTTTCAGAATCTAACCAGGACTTCAATTGGTACAACCAGCCCGATGATCAAGGAGGAATACCTTGATTTTGGGGACTTATGGAGGTCTCAACGTCAACTTCTCTAGTCTGATCAAGGGACCAACCCAATCAGAGAGAGTTGCTGACGTCGAGTAATGTGTTCCTAAGACGAGGAGGGTGTTAGCCTCAATGCGTATGTCCTACGGCCTGGATGGCCTCTAATGCTTAATAAGTAATGGGTAGCTAGCACTCAAAACACAGAAAATCTGGAAACTGAAAAAAAAATTAAGAAACTGTCTGAATAGCGTCGATGGTAGTCGACGCTATTCAAAACAGAACTTAATTTTTCGCAGAAGCAGATGCAGACAGCAGAGAAACTGTGAAGCCTGAAAGGCGTCTAGGGGTGTTGACGCGGTTTGAAACGCGTCAGCTATCCTGGACGCTTTTCAGTTCGCAGAAGCAGTTTTCTAAGAGGATTTTCTGGGTTGAATCCTCCTTAAACAAGATAAAAAGCAGTAAACAATCGACTCATGCAAATTTTTTTAGTTCCAGATTTTAAACAGGATGATTTACTAACTAAACAACTAGAAAAAAAATTAATCACACATCATTTTTATCACAAAAACAGCCTTTTTGAATTAATCAAGGGGAGGGCAAGATCTTGCCACTGGGGTGTGCACGTGGTGCACGAGGGAAATTGATTAAACTAAACACTCACCAATTGGTGAGGACGTGTCCAGAGACACAAATGGTGCACCGTGGGTGCCCGATATGATGATAGCAAGAACAAAAAGAAACTAAAAGATGGCGAGACCAAGTCCCACCGTGATCGCCAAAAAAGCTGTAGGTGCTTAGAATGACCGTGTGATTATCATGAAAAATCTATGTTGTTTAGTGTAAACTAACCTATTAAAAACAGCAACTAAAGTGCAGTGATCGCCAGAAACTTTTAACTTAAAAAGTTTCAAAAGGGATATGATCGCCTACCTTTCAAACGCGGAAGATTGAGTCCTTGGTTCCCCTTCCTCAGCCGGCTGAAGAAAGAGAGCCCTTTCTTTGCTTCTTTGTTCTTGCTGTGGAATTTGAGGTTGAGGATCGTCCAGAAATCTTTCTGGCTTTGAGCTTGATTTCCCCCTTTTGAATCTCTCGTTGTTGTTGAGTGCAGCAGAGACAGAAAACGAAGAAACAATGATGAGAATTTAAGTAGAAGCAATATCTGAACTAATCATGATGTTAAGCATATTTAAAACAGCAAACTTACTTTTTTAAATGGCTTTGAAACCCCTTAGATCAAGTAGGTTTTTGAAAGATTATGCTGTGGTGTGTGTTTGCATGAAGTGAATGTGAAGAATGAAATTAAAACTAATGAAATGAATGCAGTAATGAAAAACTTATGCCCAATCGATTGAAGCTTTGAAAGGATGAAGATCTTGAAAGGGACGTCGACTTCTGGGAATGGCAGCGCTCCGGCGTTACGATGTTGTTGCTTCGATCTTCAACTCGCTATAACGCTATGGCTCAACTCAATTCAATTCTCTTCTCTTCTTTTTTTTTTTTACTCTTCAACATGCAGGGTATTTATAGGCATTTCTTGCGTTCGAGATTAACATAGAAAAACTCCGAGATTTATCCATCTTAACCGACAGATAAATACTAATTAATTCATCTTTATCTGTAATTATCTAAAACGCGTCCACCTTGGTTGACGCCTTTCAGATTAATTAAGATAAGGATAAATATCCGGGAAAACTTATCTTTATCTTTATTAGGTAAAACGCGTCCACATGTGTAGACGTCTTTTAGCCTAACTAAGATAAGGATAAACATCCGGAGGGGAAGTTAAAACCACTTAGGAAACTTAAAACGCGTCGACATTAGAAGACGCCTTTTAGTTAATTAATTAATTAATTAAAATTCAAATTTAAACGTTAAAATAAGAATAAAGTCTAAATGGCGTCCACTTGGGTCGACGTCTTTTAGAATTCTTCATATTTTAACTCAAATTTGAATTAAAACCAATTCAATTGATTAACTTAAACACATCTGTTAAACCCGACACTTAAAAAGATTAATAAAAATTAATTAATGATTAATTATCAGACCATTATGAGGCATTATTGTATGATATGAAATTTACTCAAAATGATGTCAAAATTAGCGTGTCTACACTACAGAGGCAATTTGAAAAGACAGATTGTAGAGCTATACTTCTCCAACCACTCCAGCTCTTTGATGAGCAGGATAGGATAGAGAGGTATGAGCTCTCAAAGAAACTTTTCAAGACTCGGATGTCTGAGGGTGCTTCAGTACAGGCCCATGTACTGAAAATGATAGAGTGGATAGAGAGACCCAGTGGGCTAGGATTCAAGTTGGATCTTGAACTTAGCATTGATCTCATTCTCCAGTCATTACCTGAATCTTTTTCTCCCTTCATCATGAACTTTAACATGAATAGGATTGAGGTTTCTCTACTAGAACTCCTAAACATGTTAAAGAGTGCTAAAGGGACCATGCAGAAGGAGAAACCATCCTATGTAATGATTGTTAGTCGGACCAACAAGAAAAGGAAGGCCACTCAGACACCCAATAACAAGAAGGGAAAGAAACTGACTAAAGGTAATAAGATCACCAAGGCAAGCAAGGGCTAGGGCAAGAAGGATGAAAAAGACAGTAAATGCTTTCGGTGTGGACAGACAGGTCACTGAAAAAAGATTGCAAGGTAATTCTAAATGAAGGTATTTTTGTCATTGACTTAAATTTATCTCTTATGAGATTCACATCATGGGTATTGGATACTGGATGCACATTTCATATCTGCAATTCTTTGCAGGTACTGACAAATAAAAGAAGACTTGACAAAAGAGAAATCCAACTAAGGATGGACAATGGAGCTATAGTTGCTGCTAAAGCTGTGGGGACTGCTCATCTTAGTTTACCTTCTAAGATAATTTTGGAGTTAACATAGTGTTATTTTATTTCATAAATTATCAGAAATATTGTATCTATTTCCTGCTTAAACAATATTGGTTACTCTTTGACGATAACTAGCATTGGGTGCTCTATTATCAATAATGGTTTGATTATTAGCTAATGGTTATTTGTTCAATGGGTTCTATGTATTGGATACATGTAATGATGTAATGCAGGTTTCCAGTGATAAGACAGAAGAAGTGAATCCTGCATATCTTTGGCATTGCAGACTTGGTCATATAGGAGAGAAGAGGATTTCTCACCTATGTTCAAATAGATACTTGAATTCATTCGAATTCAAATCATTTGATACCTGTGAGTCGTGTCTCATGGGGAAGATGACCAAAGCTCCTTTTAGTGGACATGGAGAAAGGGCTGTTGAGCTTCTGGAACTCATACATACGGATGTATGTGGACCCATGTCAATAGAAGCTAAAGGAGGATATCTCTATTTTATTTCTTTTATTGATGACTTCTCTAGGTATGGCTATGTATATTTAATGCGATATAAATCACAAGCTTTTGAGAAGTTTAAGGAATATAAGAATGAAGTAGAGAGCAGACTGGTAAAAATGTTAAAAGTCTTCGATCGGATCGAGGAGGTAAATACTTAAGTCTCGAATTCACTTCATACTTAAAGGACAATGGAATAATTTCTCAATAGACCCCACCATATACACCACAGCATAATGGTGTATCTGAAAGAAGAAATAGGATCTTGTTAGACATGGTCCGTTCCATGATGTCCTTGTCAGAATTACCATTGTCTCTATAGGGATACGCTTTAGAGACTGCAGCCTACTTGTTAAATAGAATTTCAAGTTAGTCAGTTCCTACCACACCATATGAGATATGGAAGGGGAGGAAACCAAACTTTAATCATATTAAAGTTTGGGGGTGCCCATGTGAAGAAGAATGACGCAGATAAGCTAGAGTCGAGAACAGACAAGTGTAGGTTTGTGGGATATACAAAAAAGACATTTGGATATTATTTCTATCACCCTTCTAAACAAAGGGTCTTAGTGGCCAAGAGAGCTGTATTCCTGGAGAAAGAATATCTCCTCCAGAAAAACAATGGGAGCTAGATAGAACTGGACAAGGTCCATGAACCACAAACTAGGGACACAATCTCATTAGATGAGACACCACCTACGGAAAATGCTCAAAATGAAACACAGATATTGCGAAAATCTGGTAGGGTATCTAGAGAACCTAAGAGATATGTTGGACATATCTCTGACAGTTCGTTTAAGGTACAGATAAATGAGGATGATGATCCTCAATCCTATCAGGAGGCAATTCGTAATTCTGACTCCGAGAAATGGAAGGAAGCTATGGATTTAGAAATCCAATCCATGTATACCAATCAAATTTGGAACTTGGTTGACATACCTGATGGGAAGATCCCTATCGGCTGCAAATGGATCTTCAAGAGGAAGATCGGAGCAGATGGACAAATTGACATTTATAAGGTACCTCTGGTGGTAAAGGGATATCGTCAAAGACAAAGAATTGACTATGACGAAACTTTTTCACCAGTAGCAATGATAAAATCAATTAGAATCCTCCTTGTCATTGCAGCATACTTAGATTATGAGATCTGGCAGATGGATGTGAAGATAGCATTCCTTAATGGAAACCTGTCAGAAGAGGTGTACATGGTACAACTTGATGGATTCACATCTAAGCAGCATCCCAATAAGGTATGCAAGCTTCAGAAATCTATTTATGGATTGAAGCAGGCATCTCGAAGTTGGAATCTAAGATTTGATGAGGTTATCAAATCTTTTGACTTCATTCGAAATGAAGACGAACCCTGTGTTTACAAGAAGGTCAGTGGGAGCTCAGTAACCTTCTTGGTCCTCTATGTTGATGACATCTTACTCATTGGGAATGATGTAAAGATGTTGACATCAACTAATTCTTGGTTGTCCAAGACATTCTCCATGAAGGATTTGGGAGAAGCGTCCTATGTGCTGGGCATAAGAATCTATCGTGATAGACAAAAAGGATGCTGGGAATGTCCCAATCCATGTATATAGATACTATACTCAGGAGATTCCAAGAAAATTCCAAAAGAGGTATCATTCCTATAAGACATGGAATTTACCTATCTAAAGGCATGGCCCCTAGAACACCTGAGGAAGTAGAGCACATGAGTCGAGTACCCTATGCCTCGGCAATAGGGTCGATCATGTATGCCATGCTATGTACTCGCCCTGATGTGGCCAATGCTTTTAGCATTACCAGCAGATATCAGAGTGATCCAGGCGAAGAGCACTAGAAAGTAGTGAAATGCATCTTTAAGTACTTGAGAAGAACTAAGGATCTTTTCTTGCTGTATGGAGGAGAAGAGGACTTACAATTGAGAGCATATATAGACTCTAGTTTTTAGTCAAATTCAAATGATAGCAAATCCATATATGGATTTGTATTCATGTTAAATGGAGGGGCAGTCAGTTGGAAGAGTTCTAAGCAAGAAACGACTGCGGATTCAACGAAAGAGGCAGATTATATAGCTGCGGCTGAAGCTGCCATAGAAGCGATCTTAATGAAGAAATGCATCTCGGAACTTGACATAGTTCCGAGCATATCGGATCCCATCCCATTATTATGTTATAATAATGGGGCCATCGCGCAGGCGAAGGAACCTCAGTCTCACCAAAGGTCGAAGCATATTCTAAGGCGCTTCCACCTCATTCGGGAGATTGCTGCAAGGGGAAATGTGATGGTAGAGCGTGTACCATCAGAAGAGAATATTGTAGATCCGCTGACTAAGCCTTTATCACAGATTGTGTTTGAGCGTCATCGGGAAAAGATGGGTCTCAAGACTCTAGACAATTGGTTGCAGTACAAGTGGGAGATTGTTAGTTTTTGGGTGTCCTACAGACCAATTATAGGCCGTGTAGACCCAATGTGTTGTACAATCTTGTTCAATATAATTAAGTGGTAATTAGAGCGTAAACTTGTAATCTGTGGATTGCTTTGCGTTGTCCCTAGGATATGTGGTTGTACAGTCAATTTCGAGATGGGATCTCGAATGTGAGTTTAACTGTATATGGACACATACCTTAAACTATTCCTGACTGGGGAGTAATCACTCTGGGACATTGATTCCAGATGGAAAATTCCAAAATAGATCTCATTCCTATGAGACATGGAATTTACCTATCTAAGGGCATGGCCCCTAGAACACTTGAGGAAGTAGAGCACATGAGTCGAGTATCCTATGCCTCGGAAATAGGGTCGATCATGTATGCCATGCTATGTACTCGCCCTGATGTGGCCAATGCTTTGAGCATTACCAGCAGATATCAGAGTGATCCAGGCGAAAAGAACTGGAAAGCAGTGAAATGCATCCTTAAGTACTTGAGAAGAACTAAGGATCTTTTCTTACTGTATGGAGGAGAAGAGGACTTACAATTGAGAGCATATACAGACTCTAGTTTTCAGTCAGATTCAAATGATAGCAAATCCATATCTGGATTTGTATTCATGTTAAATGGAAGGGCAGTCAGTTGGACAAGTTCCAAGTAAGAAACGACTGTGGATTCAACGAAAGAGGCAAAGTATATAGCTGCGGCTGAAGCTGCCAAGGAAGCAGTTTTGATAAAGAAATTCATCTCGGAACTTGACATAGTTCCCAGCATATCGGATCCCATCCCATTATTATGTGATAATAATGGGGCCATCTCACAGGCGAAGGAACCTCAGTCTCACCAAAGGTCGAAGCATATTCTAAGGCGCTTCCACCTCATTCGGGAGATTGCTGCAAGGGGAGATGTGATGGTAGAGCGTGTACCATCAGAAGACAATATTGTAGATCCGCTAACTAAGCCTTTATCACAAATTGTGTTTGATCGTCATCGGGAAAAGATGGGTCTCAAGACTGTGGGCAATTGGTTGTACTACAAGTGAGAGATTGTTAGTTTTTGGGTGTCCTAAAGACCAATTGTGGGCCGTATAGACCCAATGTGTTGTACAATCTTGTTCAATATAATTAAGTGGTAATTAGAGCATAAACTTGTAATCTGTGGATTGCTTTGCGTTGTCCCTAGGATATGTGGTTGTACAGTCAATTTCGAGATGGGATCTCGAATGTAAGTTTAACTGTATATAGACACATACCTTAAACTGTTCCTGATTGGAGAGTAATCACTCTGAGACATTGATTACTTATAAATCAGCATGCATGATGTAGATGACCAATCTCACGGTCATAGGTGCAGGGCACCAGCACATATGTGTGGGTATTCATCCTGGGAGGATGTTCACTGAACTGATCCGCTGATGGATCTTCAGATGGTTAATTATACCTAATGTCAACTGAAGATCCATCTGTCTTAGTAGTATCGTTGATCCTTTGACCTGAGACATTAATGTGGTCTTGCATGAGGACTGGTGTGGTTTAATGTTTGGTTAAGTGACTTTAACCATAAGTCATGAAACACTGAATTATTAGCCACATCGGGATGCACGTGAAGACCGTTAATGGTCAAGAGGGGATCGCTCACTGTCAGGTATATCACACACAGTTAATGAGTCATAACATAGACGCTCCACTAAATCTCTGGCCAGGATGGTATCAGTTCGTTTGGAACGAACGTGAAATTACTATGGAGGTCATGGTCAGACAACACGATCACTAGTGGTTTGACGAAACCATACCACATGATTGGATCAGACTCATAGAATGAGCGAGAGATTATAGTGATACGGTAACTGAAGACTTGCAGGTGCCTAACAGGGTGAAGATGAACCCAGCATCCTCTGGGATCATGCAGATTTGCATGACCCAACGTGATCAAAAGATCCGGAACAAATTAAACGGTTATTGAGAATAACCGGTTTAATTTACTTCTAATTAGATTAGAAGTTAATGGATCCTTAAACCAGAGATATAATGGGCCTAGAGGATCACACACAAATAACTCTTACAGAACGGAATATTATTGTATGGACAAATATACTAAAGCATTAAATTCTTTTGAGAAAGGAATATGTGAATGGCTTAAAAGTATAAATACAATAATATAAAGGGCATATATATAATATATATGTTATTGGGCTTATTTGATAAATAAGCTTAATAATATATTGATATATAATATACCTTGGGGTTTACTTTAACTGCGACAGTTAAAGATGGGTTTGGTTAAACGAGCCGGTTCAAGCTGCCACCTTAACATTCCTATATATAACCCATGTTCTCCAACCCGTAACCTAGCTAATGAAACCCATTCACATATAGTTGGCCGTCAAGAAAAGAAGAGTAGGACTCTTCCCAGGTTCTTGAGGCAGGAGGGTTTATGCGGTTCTTGGAGAAGGTGAACTCCGTTGCTGCGAAGGGTTGGTGTGGATTAGCTCTAGAGGCCGGACGTTTGGGTGGCTCTAAGCTATGTGGAGTTCGGCTACAATTTTCACAGGACAACATATTCTGTGCAAGGTGATAAATCTCGTGTGATTTATTTAGATCATTTTTATTGTATCAATCGGAGCCCGAACCGGTGTGGGAAATCATTTCATTTTAAGTTCTTCCGCTTTTGTGATTTCCCAGGGGTTACGACCGAACCCAACACTCCCATTATCAACATAGATTCAATGGACATCATAATTTTTCATTACAACACTGACGACGAGAGCATTGTCGTGTGAGACCTGCACTTCTTCAAGATCAACTTTGGTGAATGTGATGTCCTCCCGTTGAGAGCACTTAGGCTCACTGTCGACCGCTGCTACGGCCGACGACGCCTCATCTCGACGGTGCCTATGGGGTACCTCATCCGCCCCCCCATATATGACCATGATGGACCCTGCGCTCGGCTGTTGATAAGACTCTTTTACTACAGGGCGACCTTCGGTGGAGGCCCGTCCTTAGATAGGTGTTGATGCTACTTGGGAACCGCTTGAGGGTGGGTCTCGGCCTTGTGGCTGTTGCGGCAGCCCCTCACGGCCGTATTAAGGCAAGCACCCCTCTCAGATAAGGCATTCTATCTCTTGCCAAAGGTGGCAACAAGCAGCCTATCTCTTGGACTCACCGTACTTTCGAGAATCTCTTTGCCGAGGGTCCATTTTGGTGCATTCCGGCTGGTGGAGCATGCCCTTGACCTCCATGAGCAGCCATGAGGGAGGAGCTGGTAACAGTAGGTGTTGATGTTGAAGAAGGCCGACGACACTCTTTGCCCCAATCTTCTTCTCTCCTAAACTTCTTTCGAGAGGGATCGAAGTCTTATGTGTGCTGGCGAGTCGTAGGTAGGGCAACTGCTAAGACAGGCCCGGTCGCCTTTTTGTCTTTGGTCATCATCAACGCCTCTCAGTTGATGTACTTGTGTGCCCGGGCCACCAGGTCCTGGAATGTTGTGGGGTGCCGCTTCCCTATCGAACTGAGCAACCCCTCATCCGTGCAACCACTGATGATGGCCAAAACTGCAATGGAGCTATCCAGGTTTGGAATCTATCCAGGTTTGTCTTTGGTCATCATCAACGCCTCTCAGTTGATGTACTTGTGTGCCCGGGCCACCAGGTCCTGGAATGTTGTGGGGTGCCGCTTCCCTATCGAAATGAGCAACCCCTCATCCGTGCAACCACTGATGATGGCCAAAACTGCAATGGAGCTATCCAGGTTTGGAATCTATGCTGCCTCAGTGTGGAACTTAGCAAAATAGTCTCAAAGAGTCTTAGTCGGCTCCTGCCGAATAGCGAGCAGGCTGGCCGAGGTCTTAGACTGCCAAGTGGCATCATAAAATTGGTCAATGAACAATTGACCGAGCTATACTAAAGAGTGAATAGAGTTAGGAACTAAAGTTTCAAACCAAGTGGAAGCTATTTTTTCAAGAGTGAGGGGGAAAAGCCGACAACGGACCGCTTCGGGCACCCTTTGGACAGAGAGATGAACTAAACCAATGGAAATGGCTGACTGGGTCCGTCATCCCATCATACAGTGGTCCCTTCGGCAGCTTGAAGTTTCGCGATACATCCATTGCCAAAATCTCATGGGAGAAGGGAGATTGTTCTAGGATGTTGCTAGCTAGAGGGGCGCCATAAGGCCGAGATACCATATGTTGCATCTCCTTCCTCATCTCCGTCAACTTCCGGTCGAGTTCCGGAGTCGTCGTTGTAGCTGCGGCCCAGCGGCCCTTGGCTCCCGTAGGATGTGTGCCGGACAAAGCAATATCCGGCTCGACCAGCAGATGACTGGTTCTAACTCCCCGCTGACCTGGTTCAGTCATGTCGGCTTACTTCGAACCAGCGAGTGTGCCACAGTGGGAACAACCCAAACATATACCTACTCCAGAGTGAGCACATACATACATCCATAATATCATGAATCAACCATCATAACCACAAATTTATCCATTAATAACAAATAACGTGAATTACAATACTTGCCCAAAATCTCTAAACATATTCATACATTACATCAATTATGTAGTAGTTTGATCTTCAAGCTTGAAACCTCCTAGTCCCATAGCTTAACCTTTACTTCTTTTTGCCTGAAATATGTTAGGGAGCAAGGATAAGTCTCATCCGACTTCGCAAGCACATGATACCACTACATGGCTTATCATATATAAATATAAAAACAAACAAGATAATACCATAAAATCTTGTCATGATAGAATATAACATAGCAAGCTTCAGCTAACATAGGGATCATGGCAAATCATGGCATGGTCGAAAGATCATGGGGTAGCATGGCATGGCGTGAGTATAAACATAAATATCATGGCATGGCATCATGGCATGGCTTGGCTTGATCATGCATAGCATCATGGCATGGTTTGACTTGATTATGGCATAGCATCATGGCATGGCATAAGTACAAGCATAATTGGGGCATGGCATAGCATCATAGCATGGTTAAAAGATCATGGTATAGCATGAAGTCATAAATATATATAGCATACGAACAACATGAATCTTTCTACTTATTTAACGAACATACATCCAAACCACAGCATAAGGAGGGAAAACATGACGTTCAGTCAGCAGTAAGGAAAATTCACATTAGCGCTTCCACTGTGCAATAGGGGGACCCAACCGCCCCACCTGGACTGGGAGAACCGTAACCAGGATTTTATATGTTTGCCTCAGGTTGCATCTTTTAACTTAATGTCCGCTTCACAAAGATGCTTATATGATTCAAATGCATGGACTCCTAGGCACTGTTCGTAAGCATGTTCAATTTTAACATAGGAGACTTATAGCATGGGATTTAAGCATGGATTGGGAGTCTATTTAGACTCTCATGTCATTTCGACAGCATATCAGCTTCGTAGCATCTAGTTAAATTTGTAGAAAAATACACGTTTGAAAACAAGCCATTTGCGATAGGAAAATAACTATGGAGAAAGAACCATGTACTCGCCTTTAACCAGAATCTCTCTTGGACACAGCAGGAGCCTCCTCCGCATGCGAAAAACCCTCACGAGCAATCTACGTTCTTGCTCTATATATCTCTCTCTCTCTCTTCCTCTGTTTCTCTCTTTCTCTCTTCCTCTCTTCCTATCTTTCTCTCTTGGGTGTCACGGCAAGGAGGAGGAGAAGAAGAGATGGGATAAATGGAGGGGTTACCCCCCTATTTATAGGTGATGGCATGCCCTAAGATGGGGACATGTGTCCCCCCTCTTTTAAGATGGGAATGACATGTGGCTAGTGAGGTGGCATGGGTTTCTTGAGGGCTAAGAAACCTTACCAATTTTCTTATCCTTTACCACACCAGTATGCTTGTCCTTTACCTTACTAGTATCCTTATCCTTTAGTACTTTTACATTTTAGTCCCTATATTCTCTATAATTGGCTTTATACCCTCATTCCACACTTCTTTATCAAATTTAACTCATTTTAGTAGTTTGAGGACACATCTAGAAGCCTTAAAAATTTCACTTAAGACCCGAAGATCTTCTATTGTATTATAAGACATGAACTTTTCATAATTGTATTTATACTTTTTTAGATTTACAAATATACCATTTTTCATAATTATGTATATGTTGGCATATAATTGTAATTTTGTAGGTCCTTACATCCTCTCCCCCTTAAAGAAAATCCGTTCTCGAATTTTAAATCTAACTGAATAAATTGTTGAATATAGTGAGGATCATACCGAAAACAAGGTCCCCGACTTCAAAAGAGACATTCTTTCTCCTCTGATCGGCATAACTCTTTCGTTGATGTTGTGCAGCTATCAACCTTTGATGGATAAGTTAGATGTTCTCTATACTGGACTGCACAATATCTGGTCCTATTAGTTGTCTCCCTCCAGACTCTTCCCAACATACGTGTGATCTGCAGGGCCTCCCATATATAGCTTCAAAAGGAGCCATTTTAATATTGGCATAGAAGATATTGTTATAAGCAAACTCAACTAACGATAAGTTTTATCCCAATCTCCTCTCCAATCCAGACTACATGCTCTCATCATATCTTCTAAAGTCTAGATAATTCTTTCTGTCGGACCATCGGTGTGAGGATGAAAGGCAGTACTGAACTTTAATCGAGTGCTTAAAGCTTCCTAGCAACTCTTCCACATTCTAGAGGTGAATCTAGAGTCTCTGTCGGAGATAATTGACTTGGGAATCCCATGTAGCTTAATGATATTGTCTATATATAGATTGATCAAACTTTCTATTGATTGGTTAATCTTGACTGGCAAGAAACGGGCAGATTTTGTGAACATGTCCATGATTACCCAAATGGCATAATGTCCACGTGCTGAGCAGGGTAGACCCACAATAAAGTCCATAATGATATGTTCCCATTTCCACTCTGCAACTTAAGGTCATTCTATTAATCTTCAAAAATCTTTTCCACAATGGTAGATTGGATGGATAACTGACATAAGGAGGCAATAACTTCTTCAATCATTTTCCAATCTCTAATCATCATTAGCCGCTTCCTGGTGAGAGCATCGGCTACAATATTTGCCATGCCTGGGTGATTATTCAATTCAAAATCATAATCTTTTAGGAATTCTATCCAACGCCTATGTCTAAAATTGAGCTCTTTATGAGAGAAAACATATTTAAGGATCTGATGATCTGCGAAGACTTGAAATTACACTCCATATAAATAATGCCTCTATATTTTAGGTGCATGAACTACTGCTGCTAATTTCAAGATCATGGGTGGGATAATTTAGCTCATGATCCTTTAGTTGATGGAATGCATAAGCAATTACCTTACCATGTTGCATGAGCACACAACCGATACCTTGTCTTAAGGCATCAATATAAATGACAAAACGTTCACTTCCGCTAGGCAGGACATGGACTGGAGCCGTAGTTAATCCTTTGAAGCTCCTTTCATATTCTTCGTCCACAAAAAATCTTACCCCTTTCCGAGTTAGCTTAGTAAAAGGGGCTACTAGAGTAGCAAACCCTTCTATGAAGCATCGGTAGTATCCTGCTAGAACTAGAAAACTCCGAACTTCAATTGGAGTCTTGGGGGCTTCCCAATTAAGTATAACTTGAATATTGACCGAATCAACAACTACACCTTCTTTAGAAATAATATGGCCAAGGATTTGAATTTGTTGTGACAAGAACTCAAACTTGCTAAATTTAGCATATAATTTGTGAGTTCTAAGAGTTTCCAAAACAATCTTCAGGGGTTCCTTGCGTGTTTCCTCAGTAGAAGAGTATACCAAGACATCATCTATAAATACTACTACAAAATCATCCAAGTACAGTTTGAACACTTGATTCATTAAATCCATAAAGGCTACAGGGGTATTGGTTAAACCAAAAGGCATGACTAGAAATTCATAATCCGCATACCTGGTTCATAATACTGTTTTGGGAATGTCTGCTTCTTTAATGCTTAATTGATGATATCCTGATCGAAAATCTATCTTCGAAAATACAGTAGCACCTTGTAATTGTTCAAATAAATCATCAATTTGCAGCAGTGGATACCGATTCTTGATAGTAACTTGATTCAACTTCCGATAATATGCACAGAGCCGCAGAGATCCATCCTTCTTCCTAACAAATAAAACAGGAGTACCCCATGGAGCTACACTAAGGCGAATAAATCATTTATCTAATAATTCTTGAAGTTGCTTCTTAATTCCACCACCTCAGCAGGTGCCAAACGATAAGGAATCTTAAAGATGGGCATTGTGCCTCGGAGAAGCTCAATTAAGAATTCG
The DNA here is from genome assembly GCA_030544215.1 of Zantedeschia hybrid cultivar. Classification (NCBI taxonomy): domain Eukaryota; kingdom Viridiplantae; phylum Streptophyta; class Magnoliopsida; order Alismatales; family Araceae; genus Zantedeschia; species Zantedeschia hybrid cultivar. The sequence continues at coordinate 37,632,237 of JARZZO010000012.1, read as the reverse complement.
ATCTCCCTTATTGGTAGCAGGCATGGCAATTCATCTGGAAAGACATTTGTATATTCTCTAACTACTTTATTGTCAGAGATAGAGAGGGCTTTCCTTTCTTTTGGGACATAAACTACACTGACTAAGTAAGCTAAACAACCTTTATCAATGCAATGTCGTGCTGAGATGATTTGTTTTCCAAGCTTGGGGAGTTTAAGAGAGAACTCTTCTTCCCCTGCAATTCTAAAAAGAATCTTTTTCCTTCGACAATCAAGTATAGCATGGCATTGTTCTAGCCATTCGATCCCATGAATGACATCAAAGTCTTTCATCTTAAGCACATGTAATTGAGTGGAGAGTCGCCTACCCTCGATCTCTACCTTAAGAGAGGTAATACACCTTTGGGACTGGAGAACTCCTTCATGAGTAAAAACAGTCATAAGAACTAGAGTTTCAACTAGATCTACCTGTCAGGTAATGACTGTATGAACTCTTCTGTTCTACTATGGCTAAGCTAGTTATACGGCATCTATAGCTACCATATACATAGCTTACCATAGTTTTACTAAGTAACATAAACGAACCTTAGTGCTCTAGTTTTCTTAAGTAACCACGAACTTATAAATCCCTAGAGTGCATTAGGTTACCTTATGCTTATTCTAGTCAGACTTTTTCCTAAGCCCTACAGTATTTCAAGCGAGGACTTAAGTAATTAACTAGCTCATTGCTCTATCAATTGTTCTAGCTCCTTCCTGCAGTATATAACTTGCCACGATTATCTTGTCATTTATACTTCGCCACTATGGGGTCACTCTCCCCCTTAAAGAAAAGTAGATCCATCCGCTTAAACTTAATTCCTTACAATCCTATGCCTATGTTTCTAGTTCAGTGACTCAGGTTGATCATACTTATGTGCTTAGTCTGGAACCATTCTCTATAATGCCCCACTGATCCGGTTTAGTCATGCCGACTTACTTCGAACCAGCAAGCGTGCCACAGTGGGAACAACCTAAACATATACTTACTCCAGAGTGAGTACATACATACATCCATAACACCATGAATCAACCATCATAACCACAAATTTATCCACTAATAAAAAATAACATGAATTACAATACTTACCCAGAATCTCTAAACATATTCATATATTACATCATTTAAGTAGTAATTCGATCTTTAAGCTCTGAATCTCCTTGTCCCATAGTTTAACCTTTACTTCTCTTTACCAGAAAAATGTTAGGGAGCAAGGGTAAGTCTCATCCGACTTAGCATGCACATGATACCACTGCAAGTGAAGAATTGTTCACCATTTCTGTTCTGGGAGGAGAAGGCCGAGTATTACAGATTGGTTTGGGCCTCTCGCAAGATGAAGCCATGGCCATGATCAACTTCTTGAAGGAAAACCTAGACGTCTTCGCCTGGTCTCCATCGGACATGTCGGGAGTTGATCTGGAGATGGTCGTTCATTGCCTGCATGCTGATCTGAATTACCCTCCGGTGAAACAGAAACACCGAAGCTTCAACCTGAGAGGCGGATGGCGATTCAGACTGAAGTGCATAAGGGTTTAAAAGTCGGGCATCTCCGAGAGGCTCACCATCCTGAATGGGCGCCAATGTGATAATGGTACCCAAGAAAGACGATAAGTGGCAAATGTGTGTTGATTTTACTGACCTTAAAAAAGTTTGTCCGATGGATAGCTTCCCGTTGCCCCGGATAGATCAAATGGTAGACGCCACTTCCGGCCATGGGCTGCTCAGCTTCCTCAATGCTTACTCAGGATATCATCAAATCAGAATGCACCTTGAAGACGAGGATAAGACTAGCTTCACCACCGATCTCGGCCTCTATTGCTACACCTGAATGCCCTTCGGCCTTGCTGACTTCAAAGTGGAATTGACCACCGAAGGGCCCTCGGCATGGACTCCAGCCGAAGGTAGAGAATTCAGCCCATCTTCTTCAATTGCAGCTGAAGATCCCTCGGCCGAGTCTCCCGTCTCAGGCAACATATGGCTTCTCTACGTAGATGGGTTCACCTGCTCCTCGTGTTGCGGCGTTGGGAGGGTCTTGATGTCCCCAGATGGGGTAGTAGCCGAATGCACGCTCCACTTCGTGTTCCCTGCATCAAATAACGCGGCAGAATATGAAGCCCTGATATCTAGACTTCAAGCCGCAAGACGTATCAGTGTCCTGGAGATAAGCGCGTTTAGCGATTCTTAACTAGTCATCAACCAAATAACCGGGGAGTATGGAGCCCGGGACCCTCTGATGATGACCTACCTCCAGGTAACAAAAAACAATATAGTAGAATTCAATTCTTTTAAGATAATACGGATCCCTCTGTCCGAGAACACACAAGCCAATGCCCTCTCCCGGTTAGCATCCACCTACCATGGGGGAAGCAGCCGAATGGTGCTTGTGGAAGAACTAGGAGTGTTGATCAACCCAAGAGCATGATGCAATCCAAGTCTCGGGAAGACGAGACCTGGATGACACCACTACTGTGTAAGGAATCGCCATGAACGCAGCAGAAATAAAAATGATTCCATTGTATCGGTTGCTGGGGTTGTAAAACGGACATTAAAATCTAAGTGGGAAGAACACTTCTTCACCTGTGCGGGGTTTTGAATCTCCCGTGGATGATGCCGACTCGGTAATCGCGCACGCGCACGATCTCTAGAGGTATCCACACGAGTTCCCGCAGCAGACGCGATTTCCTCCTCGGCTTGAGTGCTCCGACCAGATCTCAGATCCACCATACGCGGAGAGAGACAGATCCACTCCGAGAAGGAGAGAGAGAGAGGAGAGAGAGAATCTAGGGAGTAAAATTCGTCCAACCAACTTTTTACCACTCCCCCTTGGCCCTCCTTATATAGAAATAAGGATAAGCACAACAGTTAATCCTCATGATTATCCAAGAGTTTGGCCTTGGATAATTCTCCATTAAATCATCATGTTTATCCTGCAGCTTTTCACAAAAACCCAGATAAGCATGAAATTTAACATCTCTCACCGTCTGACGAGAACTCTTATGTGTGTGACCCTCTAGGCCCATATATCAGTCCGGTTGCGGGCCCATTAAACTTAGAACTGTTTCTTAAGTTTAATATTTATTAATTAACATTTAAACATCATATGTTAAATGATTAATTTAATAAACAAGTAAATTATCATCCGACGATTAATTCACTTGGCCTTCTGATCATGAACAGCACCAAACACTACCTCATGATCCCAGAAGATATAAGGGATACTGTTCCCTTCAATTGAACCTTTCCGTCTGCCGATACCGCACAGATATAATCCTTCACTCATGCAATGTCCCGATAACGCAAGGGTATGGTTTTATAGTCAAACCCTCTATCGCATTATCCAAATGGATTCCAGTACACAGTTAATATCTAGAAAGACATCTCTTTCATTAGACCCTGGCCAGGGATTTCTGTGTACACATCCATGGGACATTCTCTCTCCAGTCTTATACCAAGAGTGAGTGATCCCTTGTTGTTCACTCAATTACCTTCGCAAGCTTTCCACTGTATCTGAAAGACCGATTATGGTGGGCTTAATGGTTAAAGTCCACGAGTCAGAGAATCAAGATACAATGGTCCACAAACAAGGTATCATTGGTGACTCAGGTCAAAGGACCAACTGTGCTACTGCAACAAATGAATTCCCTGGTTGACTAATAGGTATAATTACCATCCAGGAATTCTTATTTGGGTCTGTTCAGTGAACTCATTCTCTAATGAGCACCCACTTGTTTGTCTTAGTGTCACCACACGAGTGAATCTGAGATCATTCACCCTCATCATATGAGCAGACATAACTTGTGTCGATCTTATCGGATATTTAATGTCCATCTCAAATATCCTATGATCGAGAACTATTTAAGACAATTGCCTTAGGATATTGATCTCACTATCATGATCTCATTATGATTCAATCTCCCATACATTTGTCTATGGACCTTCATTACGATAGTCGTTTGCGAGAACTATTAAATGAAGAAATAATTGCCTTTATTAATAATATGAACTAGAATGTACAATGATTGGCTTTGAGGCCACCAAATTCTAATATTCTCCCACTTGGACTATAGCCAATCACACATGTGTCTAAGTCCCATAGACTTAAGGTGATGTTCTAAATTGTTTTGAGACAATGGCTTAGTCAAGGGATCTGCTACATTATCTTCAGATGAGACTTTCTCAACTACTATATCTCCTCAGGCGATAATCTCACGAATCAGATGAAATCGTCTCAGAATGTGCTTTGACTTCTGATGTGATCTTGGCTCCTTCGCTTGAGCAATTGCCCCATTGTTGTCACACAATAATGGAACAGGATCTGAAATGCTTGGAACGACTCCAAGCGCCGAGATGAACTTCTTCATCCAAACCGCCTCCTTGGCCGCTTCAGCTGCAGCAATGTATTCTGCTTCGGTCGTCGAATCTGCAGTAGTTTCCTGTTTGGAACTCTTCCAACTTACTGCACCTCCATTTAACATGAACACAAATCCAGACATGGATTTGCTATCATCCATATCCGACTGGAAACTCAAGTCAGTAAATCCTCGAAGTTCCAAGTCGTCTCCTCCATAAACGAGAAATAGATCCTTAGTCCTTCTCAAGTATCTAAGGATACATTTCACCGCCTTCCAGTGTTCCTCACCTGGATCAACCTGATATCTACTAGTGACACTTAATGGATGTGCCACATCAAGCCTAGTACATAGCATTGCATACATGATAAATCCTATTGCCGAGGCATAAGGAACTCTATCCATGTATGCTCTCTCTTCAGGTGTCTTGGGAGACATTTCTTTAGAGAGATAAATTCCATGCCTCATAGGAACCAGGCCTCTCTTGAAATTTTCCATGCCAAACCTTTTGACTATGGTATCTATGTACATAGATTGGGACAAGCCAAGCATCCTTTTGGACCTATCTCTATAGATCCTTATTCCCAGAATATAGGATGCTTCTCCCAAATCTTTCATGGAGAAGTTTTTGGATAACCAAGCCTTTACCGATGATAACATTCCTACATCATTCCCAATGAGTAGAATGTCATCAACATAAAGTATTAAAAAGGTAACCGCGCTCCCACTAGCCTTTTTGTATATACAAGGTTCATCTTCATTCTTAATGAAGTCATAAGATTTGATTGCTTCATCAAATCTTAAGTTCCAAGTTCGGGATGCCTGCTTTAATCCATAGATGGATCTTTGCAGCTTGCATACCTTGCTTGAATACTCTTTGGAAGTGAATCCTTCAGGTTGTATCATATACACCTCTTCTTGAAGGTTCCCGTTAAGGAATGCTGTTTTCACATCCATTTGCCATATTTCATAATCGTAGAATGCAGCGATAGCAAGAAGTATTCTAATTGACTTAATCATGGCAACTGGAGAGAAGGTTTCGTCATAGTCAATGCCTTGCCTTTGACGATATCCTTTTGCTACAAGCCTGGCCTTGTATGTGTCAATCTGTCCATCTGCCCCGATCTTTCTTTTAAAGATCAATTTACTGCCAATAGGTACTATACCTTCTGGCAGATCAACCAAGTTCCAAACTTGGTTGGCATACATGGACTGAATTTCAGAATCCATTGCCTCTTGCCATTTTTCTGATTCATGACTATTTATGGCTTCAAGGTAGGTTTGAGGATCATCATCCTCATTTAAGTGCACTTTTGGTTTGCCTTCATCGATATGTCCAACATATCTTTCAGGCTGCTTAGGCACTCTACCTGATCTGCGAACCTTTTGTGTATCATCTTGAACAAGTTCTTGAGTCATTGGTTCAGTAGATGAACCAGTGTTGATTTGTGAGTCTAGAATTTCTTCTAGTTCTATCTTGCTCCCACTGTCTTCTTTTGAAAGATATTCTTTCTCTAAGAAGGCAGCTCTTTTTGCGACAAACACCCTTTGATCGCTGGGCTGATAGAAGTAATATCCAAAACTCTCTTTTGGATATCCCACAAATCTACATTTCTCTGTCCTGGAATCCAGTTTGTCTGGATCATGTCTTTTGACATGTGCAGGACAACCCCAGACTCTAACATGCTTAAAGTCTGGTTTCTTTCCTTTCCATATCTCATATGGAGTGAAAGGTACTGACTTACTAGAAACTTTGTTCAACAGATATGCAGCAGTCAACAGTGCATATCCCCATAAAGAGATTGGAAGTTTGGCATAACTCATCATGGATCGTACCATATCTAATAGAGTACGATTTCTCCTTTCCGATACACCATTTAACTGAGGTGTATAGGGAGGAGTCCATTGAGACAAAATACCATTATCCTTAAGATATTCTGTGAATTCTGTACTTAAGTATTCACCCCCTCGATCTGATCGAAGAGTTTTAATACTCTTTCCAGTCTGGTTCTCAACTTCGTTTTTAAACTCTTTAAATTTTTCAAAGACTTCTGACTTATATTTCATCAAATATATGTAGCCATATCTTGAGAAATCATCTGTAAATGAAACAAAGTATGAGTAACCACCTATAGCATGAGTGGACATTGGACCACATACATCACTATGTATTAGTTCCAATAAGTCCTTAGCTCTTTCTCCATGTCCTGAGAATAGAGTTTTGGTCATCTTTCCCATGAGACAAGCTTCACAGGTTGCAAATGATTCATAATCAAATGGATCAAGATATCCATTCTTTTGCAACCTTATGATCCTGTTCTCATTTATATGACCTAGCCTACAATGCCATAGGTACGACTTATTCACATCCTTATCTAAGCGTTCAAGAGAATTATTTACCAGACAAACATCATATGAAATATCAAGTAAATATAATCCATTCAATAAATATCCGGAAGCAAACAATTTGTCTCCTTGATAAATTGTACAACCTTTATTCTCTAGTTTCATAGAATATCCTTGTATATCTAAACATGAAATAGATATGATATTCCTAATAATGGTTGGAACATAATAACAATCTATTAGTTCCAAGGAGTCTCCTGACGGCATCTGAAGTCTTGTTGTCCCCACAGCTAACGCAGCAACTTTTGCTCCATTCCCGAGCCTCAGATCCACGTCTCCGCGGTTCAATCTTCTCTTACTTGTTAACACCTGCAAGTTATTGCATATATGAGAAACACATCCAGTATCTAATACCCAGGATGTTGATTCTCTATAAGACAAGTTAAGATCGATCATGAGAATACCTGAAGCTTCACCAAGCTTCTCCTTTGCTTTTTATGCAAGATAAATCTTGCAGTTTCTCTTCCAATGACCTTCTTTATGGCAGTGGAAACACTGACCTTTATCATTGACTTTAGCTTTGTCCTTTTGTGCTGCCGGTTTGCTTTTCACTTGCTTCTTAGGCTTACCTTTCTTAAAGGTCTGTCCAGCTTTCCTTTTCTTGTTGGTCTTACCAACAAACATTACACTTGGCTTTTCTTTCTGGATAGTGCCTTCAGTTGTCTTCAACATGTTGAGCAGCTCAGCTAGTGAAACTTCAATTTTGTTCATATTGAAGTTGATAATGAATTGTGAAAATGAATCTGGAAGGGACTGTAGGATTAAGTCAATGCTCAGGTCATTGTTCATAACAAAGCCCAGCACAGCAAGCCTCTCAATCCACTCTATCATCTTGAGCACATGAGTTTGCACAGATGTGCCCTCGCTCATTCTGGTCCTGAACAATTTCTTAGATATCTCATATCCTTCTGTTCTGGATTGTTCACCAAACAACTCTTGTAGGTGATTCAGAATGGTTTTAGGTTCCATGTTATCATGCTGTCGCTGCAGTTCATTATTCATTGAACCGAGCATATAATACTGGACCTTGACAGAGTCATCCTTCCAATTTTCATACATCATTAATTCATCTTCGTTAGCATTATCACCGGGTTGCACTAGATCTGGTTGATCCAGGACATAGGCTAGCTTTTCGCACCTGAGGACAATCTTCAGGTTGCGTAACCAGTCAATATAATTTGGTCCCGTGAGTTTATTTGCATCAAGTATGCAACGGAGGGGGTTAGGTGACGACATAGCGACCTACATGGAAATATATAAAATGAGCAGATAGTTCTTAAAATCAGATTTAGGACTTTTAATCTAGATTTATGCTCCAACTATTTTTCGGCGATCTGTATGACCCTCTAAGATACAGAACGGGAGATTCCGGTGATCTCCTAGTGGGGATCAGAATCCTTCGGGCAACATGCATGTGACCTTGTGGTAGCACAACAAATCACATCAAGTCCCTTAGGCAGTCAACTCTTGACAGTTGCAACGTTTTGCAATATCCGATCGATTTAACCCCTGAATCAGAATGACCTTGTGGTAGCACAACAAATCAATTTGATTCAGTTAAGTTTATCCATCATTACTTAGATGACATGAATTCATAGTGCAATCCTTGTGGTAGCACAACAAAACTACACTATTTGTCCATTCATCTTAATGACATCACATGTCGTAGATCTAGTTTAATTTCTAAATCAAATGGACCTTGTGGTAGCACAACAAATCCGTTTAAGATAAGAATTATCCTAAGATCTATAATGATGGTGGGTTACGTGGATTATTCTTAATATCTCACGTTTACAACTTAAGTTTTAAAAGAGGGTTTTGATTTTTGATTTATAAAAATCATGCTATCAATAGTATTTCAATTTTGAAGTATCAATATACTTAATAGAAATATATATATGATAGCATAGTCCGCAAACATCACATATATGCAAAAAGATTAAATGGGGATGATCATGGACTGCTTAAGCTACTATGAAATCATCGGAGCCAAACGATGATCCATAATAGGATCCTAATGTGAAAACAACAACACTGGTTCCATTTGATGCGAGTCCTCCCTCCAGAGGTGTCTTCAGAAGATCCCGTCCTCCAAACTTAATCCGATACATTTAAATACAAAATTCAGGACTCGTAGGTCCACAAATGTACATTTAAACAATTAGAAACCTTGATCTTATCAAGGGGAGTACAATCTTATAGGAAGGTAGAAAGTACACTTGGATTAAGAGAGAGGAGGACACGTAGGTCCTATTTTAAAATACCAAATGAAAAAAGCATCGCATCCATTCACAGCATTCATCACATGAAAATTCTAAGTCCATGATCATCCCACCATAAAACACATCACATGCATCACAATCATCACATAATTGCTGTTTGGTATTAAATTTTATAAATATAAAATTATAATACCAATTAGTTTTCGAAATAACATTTATTTCAGCATAATCAATAATATTCAAAACATTATTGACAAATAAACTAACTAAACCATTCAGTTAATCTAAATACAAATTCAAACAATTTGAACATTACGAGTAATCAAGTTATGCATGAAATTAGTTTAAAACAGTTTTAAACTAATTAAATTAACAGGGTAATTAATTATCTAAAACAATTTTAAACAATTAACTAACACCCATTAATTATAAAGCCCTTTAATAGACTAACAGTTATTAAACACTTTAATAAACTGTTAATAATCATAAAAATTAATTAATAACATTTATTAATTATTCTTATAATTTTTCTGTTTTAAAACAATTTTAAAATAGGCTAAAACGGGCTAAAATTGGGTTTAAAGGGGGCTAGACAGGTATTTAAAACCAATTTTAAAAACAGAAAATGGGCCCAGCCCATTAAGGCCCAAATGGCCCAAATGGCCCGGGCCCAGGGCCCTGGCTCGGCCAGGGTCGAACCCTGGTTCAGCCAGGGTCGAGCCCTGGCTCGGCCAAGGGCGCACCCTGGCTCGGCCAGGGCCGCACCCTGGCTCGGCCAGGGCGCTGCCCGGCCCCCGCCCGGTCCGACCGGGTCGGGACCGGGCGGTTCAGCGCCTAACCCAGCAACTCGACCGCCCCCCCCCCCCTTTCTACTTCCAGAAACCCTAACTTTCTGCATATGCTTCGGCTGGGAGGATCCGGCGCCGCCGCCGGCGAGCCCCGGCGCCGCCGGCCCCGGCCGGCGTTGCCCCCGGCGCCGGCGACGTGCCCGGCGCCGGCAGGGCCGCCGGTGACCGACGGTGGGGAAGAAAACAAGCCCCAATATACCCCCAAAAATCTGATTTTCAGGTTTAGAAACCCAAGTTCGGGCTCGATTTAAAGCACCTCCAAGGGCATTCTTGTGCCGATCTCTATGCCCAATGCGAAGTGGTGACTATCACCAACAGATCTAGGGATTCTTCCGGCCATCCCAACGCTTGGGATGCACATACGAAGCCGCCGAAGTACCCCGGTTCATCATCACATGACGAACTCCGAAAAACCCAAATAAAAATCCGAAAAATACAGAAAAATAATCAAATCGATCGTGATCATCATATGAACACTAATCTGTCATTTTTAATCGGATTATTCTCAAGAACACGTACAATACGGGTTCTTCACGCATAACGAGAAAACACACAAAACGGTGCTGTTTTACAACCGAACCAGCAAACCTGGCTCTGATACCACTGTAAGGAATCGCCATGAACGCAGCGGAAATAAAAATGATTCCATTGTATCGGTTGCTGGGGTTGTAAAACGGACATTAAAATCTAAGTGGGAAGAACACTTCTTCACCTTTGCGGGGTTTCGAATCTCCCGTGGATGATGCCGACTCGGTAATCGCGCACGCGCACGATCTCTAGAGGTATCCACACGAGTTCCCACAGCAGACGCGATTTCCTCCTCGACTTGAGTGCTCCGACCAGATCTCAGATCCACCATGCGCGGAGAGAGACAGATCCACTCCGAGAAGGAGAGAGAGAGAGGAGAGAGAGAATCTATGGAGTAAAATTCGTCCAACCAACTTTTTACCACTCCCCCTTGGCCCTCCTTATATAGAAATAAGGATAAGCACAACAGTTAATCCTCATGATTATCCAAGAGTTTGGCCTTGGATAATTCTCCATTAAATCATCATGTTTATCCTGCAGCTTTTCACAAAAACCCAGATAAGCATGAAATTTAACATCTCTCACCGTCTGACGAGAACTCTTATGTGTGTGACCCTCTAGGCCCATATATCAGTCCGGTTGCAGGCCCATTAAACTTAGAATTGTTTCTTAAGTTTAATATTTATTAATTAATATTTAAACATCATATGTTAAATGATTAATTTAATAAACAAGTAAATTATCATCCGACGATTAATTCACTTGGCCTTCTGATCATGAACAGCACTAAACACTACCTCATGATCCCAGAAGATATAAGGGATACTGTTCCCTTCAATTGAACCTTTCTGTCTGCCGATACCGCACAGATATAATCCTTCACTCATGCAATGTCCCGATAACGCAAGGGTATGGTTTTATAGTCAAACCCTCTAACGCATTATCCAGATGGATTCCAGTACACAGTTAATATCTAGAAAGACATCTCTTTCATTAGACCCTGGCCAGGGATTTCTGTGTACACATCTATGGGACATTCTCTCTCCAGTCTTATACTAAGAGTGAGTGATCCCTTGTTGTTCACTCAATTACCTTCGCAAGCTTTCCACTGTATCTGAAAGACCGATTATGGTGGGCTTAATGGTTAAAGTCCACGAGTCAGAGAATCAAGATACAATGGTCCACAAACAAGGTATCATTGGTGACTCAGGTCAAAGGACCAACTGTGCTACTGCAACAAATGAATTCCCTGGTTGACTAATAGGTATAATTACCATCCAGGAATTCTTATTTGGGTCGGTTCAGTGAACTCATTCTCTAATGAGCACCCACTTGTTTGTCTTAGTGTCACCACACGAGTAAATATGAGATCATTCACCCTCATCATATGAGCAGACATAACTTGTGTCGATCTTATCGGATATTTAATGTCCATCTCAAATATCCTATGATCGAGAACTATTTAAGACAATTGCCTTAGGATATTGATCTCACTATCATGATCTCATTATGATTCAATATCCCATACATTTGTCTATGGACCTTCATTACGATAGTCGTTTGCGAGAACTATTAAATGAAGAAATAATTGCCTTTATTAATAATCTGAACTAGAATGTACAATGATTGGCTTTGAGGCCACCAAATTCTAATATTGAACTATATTCTGTGAGGGGAACTCCCTTCTGAAGCAAAAGAGGTGAGGCGCATTCGACTACATTCTACACAATTTATCATTTTAGAAGGGTTACTATATAAAAGATCTTGTAGACAACCGCTTCTCAAGTGCCTCAGCCCAGCCAAAGCTAATTATGCTCTCTGAGAGGTCCATGAACGAGTCTGTGGAGCACACATAGGGGGCCGAGCCCTAGCCCACACGCTTCTAAGGTAGGGATACTGGTGGCCTACCCTTCGGCAAGACGCAGCTAGTCTCGTTCGACGTTGTGACTACTGCCAACACTTCAGTTCAGTCATCCATCAGTCAGCTACAATGCTGACACCATTATCAGATCATGGCCTTTCGCCCAATGGGGTATAGATATCCTCGGCCCTTTTCCAATGGCAACCTGTCAAAGAAAATTTCTTATCGTTGCTATTGATTATTTTACCAAATGGGTCGAAGCCGAATCCCTCGTATCCATTACGGACAATAATGCCTGGAACTTCGTTTGGAAAGCCATTATCTACCGTTATAGTATCCCTCGGGTTATTATTTCAGACAACGGCAAACAATTCGATAGCAACCGGTTTAGAGGCAACTGCGAGAGCTTCGGCATTCTACATAAGTGTACCTCAGTGGCCCACCCCTAGACAAATGGGCAAGTTGAAGTCACCAACCGAAGCATCCTGAGAGGGTTAAAAACGCGCCTCAGCGAAGCCAAAGGTTGATGGTGGACGAGCTACCATATGTGATGGGGGGCTATCGGACTACGAGCCGAGCCCCTACCGACGAGACTCCCTTCAGAATGGCCTATGGAGTAGAAGTTGTCATCCTGGTGGAGATTAGCATCTCGTCCCCCATAGTGCTCACTTATGATCCAACAACCAATGATGGTGCATTGAAAGATCAACTGGACCTTGTTGAGGAAACGAGGGCTCTGGCCTGCATTTGTATAGCAGCTTATCAACAGCGGATGACTAGGTACCACAATGCCCGAGTGAAGCCTCGAACATTTAATGTTGGCGACCTAGTGCTCCGGGACGCTCATGCTTCAAAGCCCGCCGAAGCTTCAGGGAAACTGGCTCCCAACTGGGAGGGACCATACCGGATGAAGGAAGTCATCCGAAGGGGAGGGTACAAATTGGAAACCCTCTCGGATCAGCCTCTTCCCCACACCTAGAATGTGGAGCGACTTCGTCACTATTTCATGTAACATCCTCTCGGTCTCGTTCAGTTGAATATTTCAATATAAAGGCATTCATTGGTTACCAACAGTCTATCCTAAGTCCGTGTAAACCGTACCAGGAGTGGCTTCGGCTATGCAAACTGTACTGAGAGCGGCACTATTCAAAGTCCGTATAAACCGTATCGGAAGTGGCTTCGGCCATGCAAACCGTACCGGGAGCGGCATTATCCTAAGTCCGTGTAAACCCTACCGAAAGTGGCTTCGGCCATACAAACCGTACCGGGAGCGGACTACTTTAAGTCCATGTAAACCATACCGAGAGTGGCTTCGGCCATGAAAACTGTACCGAGAGCGGCACTATCCTAAGTCCGTGTAAACCGTACCGGGAGTGGCTTTGGCCATGCAAGCTGTACCGAGAGTGGCACTATCCTAAGTCCGTGTAAACCCTACCAGGAGTGGCTTCGGCTATGCAAATTGTACCAGGAGCGGCGCTATTCTAACTCCATACAAATCATATCAAAAGGAAAATTTTACTAAGTCCCAAAAATTACGAGAGTAGTATCAAACACTCTCGGCACATGAAAACAAAGAATAAAGGTGAGACTCAAGTATATTCTGAGACATTGTTTGACAAAAAAGCATTTTTTTATATCCCAAGAGTATTACAAAAGGTGTCAGTTGTGTCAAAAGAGAACTGGGACACACCCCAATACGCCAATCACAAAAAGGATAAAAAGAAAGGTATACAATTTGTTTGGCTAAGTCCCCCTCGTCCGAGCTAAGGAGAATGTTACTGGGGTCACCGAGGTCGAAGGGGTCACATCACGATCCGGAGTGGCCGTGATGTCCTGAGGGGTAGGCGGAAGCCTCTCGGCTTTGAGCTTGCACCACCACTCCAACAACTGCTTCCCCTAAGATTCTCCGGGGTAGCTAAACCCCGTCAAGTCTGTCTTGGGACAGGCCCTTTGCGCGATGGCCATCCCGAGATCGAACATGGTGGCGGCTGCATTGGCCCCGATGTCCAGAAGGGCCTCGGTGAAGTCTGGGCCGGCTTTGAAAGCTTTCACGGCCGAACGAACGTCATCATCGGCCTTCTTGGCGACCTCCTCGGCACTAGATTTGGTTGCCTTCAGGGCCTCAGTGAGATGCTTGGTTTCTTCTTCATGCTCGTTTTGAAGTCGAGTGAACGCTTCATCCTTTCGGTGCATCGCTTCATCCTTCTCGACCAGCTAGGCCCGGAGGACGTCCGATTCCCCGCGCATGTCCGCCGATTCCCTCTCAGCCTTTTTCTTGGCCTTGGCCGCCAAACGCACCGCCTCCTTATGCTTAGAGAGCTCGACCCCCCAACTGAGCGTTCACGCTTAGGAGAACGTCTATGTTGCCCTCCAAGTCCCGCTTCACCGAAGCCACCTTCCCAGCAACCAGGTGATCCGCCGCCTCGTCCACGTCCTTCAGTTTCTCTTGGACATGGGCATAGCATCGGGCAAGGGTCGCGCAAATAGCCATGGTCTAAAAAAGTGATGAGTTAGAAGATCTAGCCGAAGCAAAGAAAGAGGTCAAAAGACTTGTAAGTCGAGATCCCCACACGTGGATGGCATGATGCGCACATTGTGCCATGAGGCCCTCGGTAGATAGGGTCTTCAATTCATCCACGGCCAGGGGAAGAGTAGCCCCCTGAGCTATCCGCATGTAGGCCGCAGAGTCCTCCAAAGAATCGTCTGCGAAAATGCCTATCTCTAGGCGCCATGGCTCATGTCCATACTCCCGGGACTTGTGGGTCCTGGTCAGGCGGAAGGGTCAGGACAGAGAAGTTCCCGCAGCCGAGAACGACTCGGGCTACGTCTGTTGTGGACGGGAGGGAGCCGAGAGCAGCACATCCACGAGACACCGCTATTTTCTTGGCTTGGCGGGCCGCCTCCTTATCGGCTTTCCTCTTCTTCCGCTCAGAGCGGTCGCGCCCCCGAGCCATAGATTTGCCCTTTTACCGCTCCCGCTCTATGAGCACGACGGTCGCGCGGCCCTCCAAGGAGGCTGCGGTCTGTTGATCCGAAGCGGAGGCCAAAAGCTTGACATGCGGGGTTGAGCCCGAAACCAACGTCCGTATGGGCTACTGTGCTGAGCCCAAGTCTAGTGTCCGTGCGACTGCCTCCCACTGTTGGATTCGGTCATAAGAGAACCGAGACCGATCGACATATCTGAAAAACAATGAAGAAAATGATGAGTTAAATAAGCTAAGTGAATCAGTATTACTGTAACAAGGTAGTCCGAGACCGGCTTACCCTCAGCTTCGGCGGCCGTGCCCTCATCGCTGGACACTTCATGCACGTCGACCGAGTCATCGAGTACATTAACTACGCCTAGAGTCGAGGCAGTCCCGGCTGACTCGGCCTCAACAGGTGCTATCGAGTTTTCGTTGGAAGGAAGATATGGAGCCTTTTGGGCGGGCATTTTCGTCGGGTCTGGCCATGTCCCCATGCGAATCAACCTCTTCACATTACTCAAGAGATCATTGACATCTACGGGGATTCGTCAATAATCTTCTGCACCTCTACGAGCTACTTGCGGGTAAGCTTAGGGGGCTCTGAAGCCCCTTCGGCCAAAGGTTTCCACTCAATGGGGAAGGGCCTAACACTATCATCCCATTCATTGAGGGTGACAAAGAAGAAATCCTCCTTCCAATGATGGATGGACGAGGGCTTCCCGCCGGAGAATATTCCCTGGCCAGATCGGATGGTAAAACAGTACCAAGAGGATTTCCCTTGGAGTTTTACCTTGAGGAGATAGCGGAAGATAACTACAAAGGGGACGAGACCTAATTTTTTACTAAGGGAGAGATACCCATACACCGTCTGCCAGGCGTTCGGAAAAAACTGGGACGGGGATAGATTGTAGGCATTAAGAAGTTCTATAATAAAAGGACACAATGGAAGCCGAAAGCCAGCTCAAAAGCTATGTTCATAGATAGAAAAACAACTCGGCTGAGGGGTATTAGCCTTCACGGCTACCCGGGGTCTTATGAGACGACACCATTGAGGGATGTCATGGCGCTCCCACATTCCTGCACCGTCTGATGGCAGGGAATGGAGGCCACATCCGAGACCTGCTCGGTCGGTCGGCGACTCGGTTCGGCTAGGTCAGGCTGCAAGACCCCGGTGGGTTTAGAAGAAACAGGGACCGAAGCGGCTTCGTCCGCCATTAAGGATGCAAAAGAATTCAAAGAAAAGGGGGATGAAAGAGAAGGACAAGGAAGGACTGGCTTCGAGGAAGACCAGGATGAACTGCTCCAAGAGAGAGAACTACTAGACAGGAAACACAGAAAGACGAGGCCAAGTCGGAGGCTTACCCTCAAACTAGAAGGTTCCCTGGAGCTCGACTAGACGCTCTCGGATCTCCTAGGCTGACAAGACGCTCTCGGGACCGCTTAGGAAAAGCTCCGCCGCTAAGACTTCAGGAGGGAAAAGGATCAAATGACAATCTTCTATAGCTAGGGAGTGAGTATTTATAGCCCCCCCTTAGGGGGGCATTATGAACAATCAACGGCCGAGATCACGAGACCTTTCGGCAGCACCCCTGTTAGATAAGCGTCATGTGTCCCAGCCTCTCGTACGACCAGCCATTTGGCATTAAGTTCAAACCAAAATGACCAGCGGCCGAGATCGCAGGACCTTTCGGCTACCCTCTTGAATGAGCGCCACATATTCCGGTCCTTCATATGCCGGTTGGCGCCAAGCTCGAGACAGGATTATCAACGGTTGAGATTTCGGGACCTTTCGGCTACCTCCTTGGATGATCGTCACATATCCCGAATCTTCGTGCAGCGAGCCGATTGGACGCATGCAAGGGTCAGAACAATCAGCGGACACGATCACAAGACCTGTCGGCTACCCCTTCGGATGCTCGCCATGTTTCCCAGATTTTTGTACAACGGGCCGCTCGACGGGAGATTCAAAAATTATTGCCGCCTTAAAACTAGCGCCCATGCTTTTCATAATGACGTTTAGCACTTAGCCAACCTCTCGGTCTCGGATGAGAGTTGAGAGTTATCTTCAATCCGTGAGGATCGATCACAACCACTAGGCCTCGAATGAGAGTTATCTTCAATTCGTGAGGATCGGTCACAACCTCTCGGCCTCGGATGAGAGTTATCTTCAATCCATGAGGATTGGTCACAACCTCTCGGCCTCGGATGAGAGTTATCTTCAATCCATGAGGATTGGTCACAACCTCTCGGCCTCATATGAGAGTTATCTTCAGTCCGTAAGGATCGGTAACAACCTTGGTCTCGGATGAGAGTTATCTTCAGTCCGTGAGGATTGGTCACAACCTCTCGGTCTGGAATGAGAGTTATCTTCAGTCCGTGCGGGTTGGTCACTACCTTTCGGTCTCAGCTACATTCTCAGATGTATGCGACACTTTCGGCCATGGTCTTCAAGACATGCCCTTTAGGACCGTTTATCTGTAATAAGTCCCTCATCCAATAAAGAGTCGGGTTCCTAACTATTACTCCAGGCACATCGATCAATCGAGATATACCGAGAATAGGGGGACCGGTGATGGGGTAAATTTGGGTAAGCCCATCTGAGTGGTGGCCCATTTTTAATCAGGTCGAGAGACATCCCGTCAGTATTCGGCCCAATATCCTATTGTGCCAAAGGTAGCAGGAGCCCAACCTTCTCCGAGCCTGCCATGGCACGAGCCGAGATTGGGCTGAGACATTGGCTTTCGGCCCATTAGGCATGGAGGGAGTCCAACTTATCTCTCCCATAAATTTTACTTCTTCTTATGAATAGTCCAACATCACCTGCCGCAAGAAAAGTCTCCCATCCACTTACTATAAAGGAAGTAATGCTTGCATCAGAAAAGGTATGCAATTAAGCCTTCATCTCTCTGATAGTGCCTCATTATTATCAATAATCCAAGACTAACTTGACCGTCGGAGGGGGTTCCCCTGGGCTGAGACCCAAGACCCTTGCTGACAATTCTTGCTCCCCGCTAGTAGCCACATCTTCTCTCCCCCAGAGCCTTCACAATCTCGGACCCTCCTCTCGATTCTAGACCCTTTGCGGATTTTCGGATCTCTTGCATCAACAACATCCGTAAGAGCCTTGGCTACATCACTTGGAGAACATCCTTGCTGATTTTTTTTATTTTAGCATCAAGCATATTCCTCAGTCAAAGAACACAAGAGCAATGCCCTCTCCCGGCTAGCTTCCATTCATAACAGTGGAGAAAGTCGGATGGTTCTCATAGAGGAATTGGATGTTCCCAGTGTCGATCGGCCTAAAAAGGTCATGCAAGACCTGGATGACTTCGTTGCTTGATTAGCTTCTCTGGTGCAAGCTCCCCTTTGATGAGAAGGAGGCACAGCAGATTCAACTACGCTCTCAATTCCTCTATATAGATGATTTGTTACATAAAAGATCCTTTGACTAACCCCTTCTTAGGTGTCTTGACTCAACTAAAGCCAATTATGCCCTTTAGGAGGTGCACGAAGGGGTGTGCAGAGGACACACCAGGGGTCGGGCCATGGCCCACAAGCTACTAAGCCAAAGATATTGGTGGTTTGACTCTTCGACAGGACACAGTTGAACTAGTCTGATGATGTGACAAATGCCAGCGATTTTGCCCCCTGATTCATCAATCAACTACCCTACTACCACCGGATAAGTTGATATTTGTGATCATTAAAAAAGGCAAATGCATGCATCATACTCATAGTTTTATGTGAAAAATGGTAAGAAATAATAGATAATTGTGTACCGATTCCAACAGTACCAATTTTCTTAAATTTCGAGTAAAACACATCATCATTTCATGTGAAAAACAGAGTATAATGCATTTGCGATTTTTTCGCAAAATCGAGAGAAATAAATAAATTTATTTCAGCATAAATGTAATATTATTCACGATAAAATTCTAATTTACACTTATTTTTTGTAAACGTGATATGAAGAGAATGTGGTGCAGTGGTTAAGTCTCTTGAGACTTGTGGGGGTCCACTGTTCAAATATCAGTAGAAACACTCCTTATTTTGGCAAAAAGAACAAAGCCGGGGTAAAATAGCCATTTGTTGTTCTAAAGAAGGGTTAAATAGCCTTCATCAATGCAGCGTCGTGCTTTAAGTGCTGAGATGATTTGTTTTGCAAGTTTGAGGAGTTTAAGAGATAACTCTTCTTCCCCTAGAATTCTAAAAAGAATCTTTTACATTTGGCAATCAAGAATAACATGGTGTTGTTCTAACCAATTCATCCCTAAAATGACATCAAAGTCTTTCATCTTAAGCACTTGTAATTAAGTGGTAAGTCGCCTACCTTCGATCTCTATCTTAGGAGAGGTAATGCACTTTTAGGACTGGAGAACTGAGTAAAAATAGTCATAAGAACTGGAGTTTCAACTAGATCTACCTTGTCAGATAATGACTGTATGAATTCTTCTGTTCTACTATGGATAAGTTAGTTATACGGCATCTACAGCTACCATATAATTAGCTTACCATAGTTTTGCTAAGTAACGTAAACGAATCTTAGTGTCCTAGTCTTCTTAAGTAAACACCAACTTACAAATGCGTAGAGTGGATTTGGTTACCTTATGCTTATTCTAGGTAGTCTTTTTCCTAACTCCTACAGTATTTTAAGCAAGGACTTAAGTAATTAACTAGCACATTGCTCTATCAATTGCTCTAGTTCCTTCTTGTAGCATATAACTTGCCAGGCTTATCTTATCCTTTACACTTCACCACTGTGGAGTTGCTATCCCCTTTAAAAAAAGAGATCCATCCGCTTAAACCTAATTCCTTACAATCCTATGCCTACATTCTTAGTTCAGTGGCTCAGGTTGGTCAAAATTAAAACTATATTTCTCCATGGATCGACCTAGTTCTCACTGCTTACTATTTCTAATTAATTGAGAGTCTCATTTATTTGAAGTTAGTTGCCGTAAGCGTTTAACGGTGCGCACTGCCTGCACATCAATTTTTGGCGTCGTTGCCGGGAAATTAGATTTTTAGTTTTGGTTATTTTGGATTGAGTGTAATTATTCTTATTTTTGTAGGTGCATTGAAAAAAATAAAAATATCAAAAATTCAAAAACGAAACAAAAATCTCTCCTTGGTGAGTGTGTTCCAACTTTACCTTTTCATATTTCCTTTTTAGTTAGTTTCCTTTTTAATAGTTCTTGATTTAGATAGGTTTCCATTAATTTAAAAAAACATAAAAAATCCAAATATAAAAATCTCCATGTCAAGATTAGAAACTTTCCATACTAGGCATTCATCATTTTAGGAAAACATAAATTAGTCAAGTTTCCTCTCTTAGTTATTTCCTAATTTGTTGAAGATTTAAGGGGAAAGGTACGTTCTTCATTTATAGCAAGTCATTCATGATTGCATAAAAATCCCTTGCTTGATTTGACTGTTGCATTGCATTAAAAAATATTTAAGGGCAATACCTCTAACAACATCAGGTAGGGATTTCATCACCCTTCCTTAGCCCACAAATAACTACCTTTGCATGGTCATTTCTTAAATCCAATAAAAGAAAATCAAAAGAGACTCTAGGGTTCACACTGTGAGTGGTTTAAATCTTAGGTTGTCTCCACTTTTGGCAATGATGTCTAGGCTAGAGGTTAAAAGGCAAACGCCTAAGCGGGAAAGTGGTTCCTTAATTAGGTTCCTACAAAAGTAGGGGGAGCCTCCCACTATCCCACCTCTTACCTAGCCGTTAACTGATTATGGTTGTAACTTAAGGTGGACCCCACTCACCTTGTGAGAAAATTCACATAGAAGTTTAGATTCAATTTAGGTCATTAGGTTAATTTTTTTGCTAAATTGTTCGCATATAAAAAAAAGAAAAAAAATATAAGTCCTTCTTATCTCATTTTCGTCTAGTGTATGTTAGGTAAACCATCTCAAAATACAGATATCATCATCAATCCCATTCAAGAAATTGAAAGATACCTACATCACCAAAGTCATCTTCAACATCAAATGACTAGAAATAATCAAGAAATGCCTAAACAGATGAAGGAATATTTCACTCCTCAGGACTATAACCCTTCATCTTGTATTCAATTGCCCAATACCTATGCAGCCCATTATGAGATCAAGCCTAGTACCATCCAAATACTCTCATCTTTCTATGGGAATATCAATGAAGATCCATATAAACATTTAGATGAATTTTTTGAGATTCGTTCCACCGTAAAAATCCAAGATTTCATGGAAGATGCCCTTCGTGTAACCCTATTTCCTTTCTCTCTTAAGGATAAGGACAAATACTGGCTTAGTATAATAGGGAAGCCCATTAGGACTTGGACTGAAATGCAACAAGAATTTCTGAAGAAATTCTATCCTATAGGGAGAACCAACACCATGAGACGGGCCATAACTGGGTTTTCACAATTACCTAGGGAGCAGATCCATGAGTCGTGGGAGAGGTTGAAAGAACTGCTTAGAAAATGCCTACATCATGGACTACCTAGGTGGCAAATTGTGCAAGTATTTTATAAAGGATTAGATTCACAATATAGACAGATGGTGGATGCGTCTTGCGGGGGAACATTCATGAGCAAAAGTGAGGAAGAGACATATGATTTGTTTGAAATGTTAAGTGAGAACTCAATAAATCATGCCTCACTTTCATCTTATGAAAGATCAATGAGACCATCCAAGCGGACTGGGGTTTATGAAATCAGAAAACGAGGGGTACTTGACTCTGGGATGGACATCAATGCTTTAGCCTAAAAGCTAGACAAGGTGGACCTTCTAGCCCAACAGATGAGTAAAATGGATATAATGGCCCAAAAGTTAGACCAAGTTCTAGCTTCGAACAATCAAGGATCCAATATCGAATCACCATCAAGACCATACTCAGAACCTTCTCCATCTTTCCAAGAGGCCTATTGTCTTTGTGCCAGTCCAACTCACCGTATCACTGAATGTCCTACTGCAACCCAATTACCCCCATTTATCCAGGAGCAAGTCCAAGTAGCCCAAGGTTACTCGAAGACCAACCAGGACCCATATTCGTTACCTACAACCGAAGCTGAAAAAATCATCCAAATCTCTCATAGAAACCTCAGCAGGCCCAAGCTCCAAATCCACCAGCCCAAAATGTTTAGAACAGGGCTCAACAACAAAATCATTTCCAAAACCAAGCTTTTAATACGGGCCAACACACCCAAACTCAAGCTGCTTATTTTCAGCCAAATAATGCCCAAACCATGTATTCTTAGCCCTCATATCAAATTCCACATTTTCAACCACCAAATCAAAATAATGAAAAACTCAATATGCTGCAACAACTATTCATGAACCTGTTAGTATTACATGGTCTTAAAGCCAATCCGATACTATGTATTGATTCAGATTATTAATGGCATTAATTCATTGTGTGTAATTAATTCGATCTATGTTTATCGTATTACGATGAAGTCTATGAACATGTGCAACAATCTTCGGATTATACTGAGATCATAATTACGGGACCGAAGACTTATAAACACATGTTCTTAATTGTTCCTAGTCATAGGATGTTTGAGATAGGACATCGAACATCCGGATAGACTAGTATAGGTTTCCTCAGCTCATATGATGAGGGTGACTAATCCTATAAGTCACTTGTGTGGAGACACTATGCTGGACCTGTAGGTGTTCATTGGCGAATGAGTTCACTGAACTAATCCGACTATGAATCGCTGGATGGTAAACACCTTACTGTTAACCAGCTCGATTCTTTTGTCATGGTTGCGTAGATGATCCTTGGACCTGAGACGCCAAAGATATCTTCTTGGTAGATTTCTGGACTTTGACCTTGACTAACGAATCCCTAACCAAGGGTTATTAATAAGTCAAGCGATCGAGTTCAGAGAAATGCCCTCAAAGGTAATTGTGTGTTCAATATGGAATCATCCGCTCTCGATAGTTTGAAAGAGAATGTTACGAGAATGATGCGCTTAAAGTCCCTGGCCAGGGCGGACTCTGTGTTCGATAAGGAGTTATCGAATTCATATTAGCAGCATCTGATTCAAGTGAATCGGCCAAATAGGGTTTAACAGTAAACCAAACCCTAGGTCGATTCGGGAATGTTGCACGGATGAAGGATTATATCCGCGTGCTAACCGATGACAGAAAGGTTCCAATAAAGGGTTGTGATAACCCCAGTGCCATCTAGGATCACGCGATGTTGCTTGGCATCCAATGTGATCGGAAGTCCGACCGAATTTATTGTGGGACATTAAATTCAGCTAATTAATTGAATATAAGGATATTAATTAATTCAGTGGGTCCGTAAAGAGTTACTAGGCTTAATGGGCTATTAACAGGACTGATATTTGGGCCTAGAGGGTCACACGTAAAAGATTTTCAAGTTGATGGATAATTCGACAGGATTTCGGATAAGTCTAGGTTTTAACGAAAAACCGCAAATAGACTTATTATAAAAGAACGGACGCTAGGTCAGGGGCCAGCAACCCTAACCTAGTCGTCGTTCTTTCTTTCTCCTCTCTTCCAGACGTACGACACGAGGCCGGCCCTCTGGAGGCTCTGCTTCGGCTCTCGACTGCTCTGCCTTCCGTCCGATGGGAGATTCCGAATCCGCATGTCGCGGCGGATTATGCGCAGCCAGATGGGATCCAAGAACGTCGAATGGAGCGAGGAGGCGAGAACAATCCATCGCGAGGAGAACCGTGTGGATACTGCTAGAGGTCAGGCACCTGCGCGACTTGCAGCATCGCTCCGACGGAACCAGAAAACGAACGTGGATTCAAATCTACGCAAGGTAAATCTGATTTACTCCGGTATTGTTTTAATGATCGAAACAGGATGGATCCGATCCCGTAATATTTTATTCCGCTGCGTTTCCAGTCGGATCTCGACACAGCGAACCCAACAATGGTATCAGAGCCAGGTTCCACTGTGTTCTCTCCATTTCGATCTCCGTATTGATAATTTTATAATTTGATTCCATGCCCTGATTTTTTTAATCATTTGCAATATGTTGATGAGATGAACACTATGAATTAAAAATTAATAAATGCATTAAAATCATTTTTTCCATGTGCACGTTTTGTGTTCTTCATCTGACGAAGAACGACCACGGTTCAATGTCTTTGCGGGCACCCCAAGTGCTGGGGAGAACTCCCTGGAGCATGGGAACACCTCCCAGGGGATCGTCGGTCATCGGAGAACCTATGGTCGGCCTTCTCATCTCTTCTTTCTCTCCGGGATATGCAGAAAAAAGGGGGAGGGTTCGATTTTTATGCAGAAAAGGGGGGGGGGGGGGGGGGGGGGGGGGGGGAGACTTGGGGTGACCACCGGCTGCTAGGGCCACCGGCGCCGTCGCCGGGACCCCGGCCGCCTCCTGCAGGGCAGACCGGCGGCTGCTGGAGGCCGCCCCCTTCCTGCCTGCAACGCAACTAGGAAACCCTAGTTGCGTCGGGCAAGGAAGGGGGAGGCAGCCGAGTCGGGCCCGGCCCTGGGTTCGAGCCAGCCCGATCTAGGCGCCAACTGGCTCGGTCCAACGACCGAACCGGGTCCGGTTCACCAGGCCCATTACCCTTTTTCTTGTTATTTTTTTATTTTTTAACCCCATTTTTCCTACTTAATGCCATTCTTAAATTACAGAATTTAGTTTAAATTTAAAATGGGAATTTTTATTTAATTATATTCTGTTTTTAATTGTTTATGGCATATAAATAAGATTATGGGGTTATATTAACAATTGTTGTTAATGTTTTTCATTATTCTAAATGTTAGAGTAAATGATATTAAAGGGAGTTGATTTAATTGTTAAATTAAAATTTAATATCTATTTTTTTTTTCAAGAGCATGGAATATTATAAAATTTTCAATTTGTAGTTATTGTGCATTTATTTTAATGTGCATTAGTTTGCTTATTTAAATTAGATTTAAATTAGCATGCTTGAACTTAATACTAATTTTTTGAAAATTCCAAATCAAATTTTGTTTGGTCCCTGGTTTTATGAAACCTAAAATTAGTTATTTTCGAAAATTTTACTTTAGCCATTTGATGTGCTATTTCATGTGTGGATTGTTTAATTAAAACGCATGGTGGTCATGGATGAGCATTTATTTGTGGATGTGGAATCTGATTGTGTGATTTATTAATTGTTAATAAATAGAGGTCTGCGAACCTCTCCCTCTCATATTCCAATGTGTTTCTACCTCCCTCCCTTTGTATTCGCCTTAAGGCTTCATCCTTCTATAAAATATCTTGTAATTATGAATTATGATGTAATTTGTTCGAGGCGGCTGAGCGTGGAGCGAGGATGATTCACAACTGCAACTAGATGAAGATGAAGGAGTTCATTGAATCTATGAGTTTGCAGACTCATGATAAACTGTTATATTGTGTGTGTGTGTGTGTGTTTGACTATATGGTTCAAGTCAAACCGCAGTGCCGTCCATCACCATACTAATGACATGTATGTGATACGTGTGTTTTATTTTGATTATGAACCAAATGTACTAAGTTATTAGTGTATATAATATATATTCGATATATTTAATACTATCACCTAGAATGAGACCAAAGAAAAATAAATAAAACCTTCGTAACAAATTCTAAGCCGTAGCGCGAGTCATTAAGAATGCACTGCGTGGCTCTCCATCAATATGATTAATAGAACTTAATTCAATAATGGTAGATACTATGTGTTTAACCGAGGTTTGCCATCATCTGTTAAGAGGACTATTGATCATGGCATTAGATGCCTTTGGATATAAATAGAGGAACGATATAGTTATCCACGTGTTTACCTGGGAACTATATTTCTACTCTACTCTATTACGTATTAATGGTAATGCTTAGACCGGAGATAATAGTCTACTGTGTTTATCCGGGACCATTGATAACCTGGGAGCCGAAATATGATCGGATATTGCAAGGAGTTGCAATTATCATGAGATGATTGCTCTGAGATAGCAGTATGATACTACGTGTTTACCCGAGGTCATACTGTGATGCTTGGAGATTCTGATCCCTACTAGGAGACAATCGGCGTCTCCCGTTCTGTATATCTGAAGGTTATACAGTCCGAAGAAAATTAGTGGGAGTAAAACTAGATAATAAAATACCATATCTTGTTTTAGTTAATTTGAATACTTGCTAATTATGATTTGATTATCTCCTGTAGGCTAAAATGTCGCACCATAACCCGTTGCGAGACATACTCGATGCCAACCGTTTGACAGGCACCAACTATTCAGACTGGCTCAGGAACCTGAAGATTGTCTTTAGGTCTGAGCAGATTGTCTATGTTTTAGATAATGAACCTCCTACTCAACCAGCATTTTAGATGCCCCAGAGGAGGAAATGATAGCATATGAAAAGTGGAAGGAAGATTCCACCATGGCCCAATGCTACATGTTAGCCTCTATGAGCAATGAGTTGCAGAGGCAACATGAAGACATAGATGATAGATCCATCATGCTCCATTTAAAGGAACTATTTGGTGAGCAGAGCAGAATCGAACGATATGAGATATCGAAGAATCTGTTCAAGGCTCAGATGGCAGAGGGAACTTCAGTACATACTCATGTACTGAAAATGATAGAATGGGTGGAAAGGCTGGATGCCCTTGAGGTTACACTTCACAAGGAGATGCATACTGACCTCGAGTTATCTTCCCTCCCACAATCATATGCTCAGTTCATCGTTAACTTTAACATGAACAAGATCCAGACTACCTTAGCTGAGGTACTGAACATGTTAAAGACTGCAGAGGGGAACCTTGTGAAGGATAAACTCCAAATCCTCATGGTTGGTAAGACCAACAAAAAGAGACTTGCAGTCCAAGCCTTTTGGAAAGGTAAGAACAAGGTTTAGAGAAAGCAAAAGATTGTCAAGAAAGATAAGAGTGCTAAGAAAGGTGATTGCTTCTACTTTCACCAAAAGGGCCACTGGAAGAGGAATTGCAAATAATACCTCAAGGACAAAGCTCAAGGAACTGTGAAGCAGCAGGACGCTTCAGGTATCTATATGATAGATGTAAACTTGTCAATAAGAGATTGTACATCATGGGTATGAGATATTGGATGTGTATCTCATATCTGCAATTCTGTACAGGCACTGACAAGAAGACGTAAGCTAAGTACCGGAGAGGTGGAGCTGAGGCTAGGTAACGGCGCAAGAGTTGCGGCGATCACTGTGGACACAGTAAAGCTCAAGCTACCATCCAGAGACACATTTTCATTAGATGAATGTTATTATGTATCTAGCATAATAAGAAATATTATTTCTATTTCATGCTTAGATAGAATTGGATACAATTTAAATTTTGGGAACAATAGTTGTTCAATTTATTTCGGAAATAAATTAATAGCTTCTGCTATCTTGTCCAATGGTTTGTATCTATTAAATGTGTCTCATGAAAATTTACACATCGGTTCTTCAATTAAAAGAAGTATGAAATGAACAAAGCCTACTTTTGGCATTGTAGGCTTGGACACATTGGTAAAAATAGACTCCAAAGGATGCATAAAGATAGATACTTAGATCCATTTGATTATGAATCATATGCCCCCTGTGAGTCATATTTAACGGGTAAAATGGCTAAGTCTCCATTTAGTAGAACTGGAGAAAGAGCCAAAGACATATTAGAACTTATACATTCAAATGTATGTGGTCCTATGTCTACCCAAGCCATTGGTGGCTTCTCATGCTTCATTACATTTACTGATGATCACTCAAGGTTTGGATACATATACTTATTGAAGTATAAATCTGAAGCCTTTGAGAAATTTATGGATATTACTTTTATCATCCTGGCAAACAAAAGGTGTCTGTGGCCAGGAGAGCTGTCTTTTTAGAAGATGATTATATTCTTTAGAAAGATAGTGGGAGTAAAGCAACTCTGGAAGAAATTCCAGACCCACAAATTGGTAATGGTTCATCTGATGAACCGTCAGTTTCTGAACCTGTTCAAAATGATACACAGGAATCTCGTAGGTCTAAAAAAGTACCTAAACCATCAGAAAGATATGTGGGACATATTAATTTGGATGGTTCAAGGATACTCTATAATGAGAATGATGATCCTAAGACTTACCAAAAGGCCATTAAAAGTCCAGAGGCCGGGAAATGGCGGGAAGCCATGAATTCTGAAATACAATCCATGTACATCAACCATGTTTGGAGCTTGGAAGACTTACCCGATGGTATGGTACCAATTGGCTACAAATGGATCTTTAAAAGAAAGATTGGTGCAGATGGACGTATGGAGACTTATAAAGCAAGATTAGTGGCGAAAGGCTATCGTCAAAGACAAGGTGTTGACTATGACGAAACATTTTCACCCGTTGCCATGATTAAGTCTATCAGAATTCTTCTCGCTATTGCTGCCTACCATGATTATGAAATCTGGTAGATGGATGTGAAGACTACCTTCATCAATGGAAACCTTGAGGAAGAGGTGTATATGATACAATAAAAAAGATTCACATCCAAAGAATCTCCAGACATGGTATGCAAGTTGCAGAGGTCCATTTATGGACTGAAGCAAGCTTCCCGAAGCTGGAATATAAGATTTGATGAGACGACCATATCTTATAGCTTCATTAAGAATGAAGATGAGCCCTGTGTGTACAAAAAAAAACAGTGGCACCGCAATCACATTTCTGATTCTTTACGTTGACGATATCCTACTCATTGGGAATGATGTAGGAATGATGTCATCTGTAAAGATATGACTGTCAAAGAACTTCTCCATGAAGGATTTGGGAGAAGCATCTTACGTATTGGGAATACGGATCTATACAGATAGATCAAAGAAGATGCTTGCTTTAACCCAATCTATGTACATAGAAACCATTGTCAAAAGATTTGGCATGGAAAATTCCAAGAGAGGTCTCATATCGATGAGACATGGAATTTCACTTTCTAAAGGTCAGTCTCCCAAGACACCTGAAGAGAGGGCTGTGATGGATAAGGTCTCCTATGCTTCCGCCATAGGCTCCATCATGTATGCCATGCTATGTACTAGACCTGATGTGACATATGCTCTAAGTGTTACGAGCAGACATCAGGCAGATCCAGGTGATGAACACTAGAAGCCTGTGAAATGCATCCTTAAGTACTTGAGAAGGACTAAGGATCTATTTCTAGTCTATGGAGGAGAAGACTTAAAACTTCAAGGATACACTGACTCGAGTTTTCAGTCTGATCCTGATGACAGCAAGTCAACATCAGGTTTTGTTTTCACACTCAGCGGGGGAGTAGTGAGTTGGAAAAATTCCAAGCAGGAAACCACTGCTATTTCGACAAAGGAAGCCGAGTATATTGTTATTACTGAACCCGCCAAGGAAGCTATATGGATGAAGAAATTCATAGGCAATCTTGGTGTGGTGGAAAGCATATCTGGTCCCTTCCCACTGCCGTGTGACAACAATGGGGCGATTGCTCAAGCAAAAAACCCGAGGTCTCATCAGAAGCCAAAGCACATTCTGCGGCACTTTCATCTAATCAGAGAGATTATAACTTGAGGAGATGTCGTGGTAGAAAGAGTTCCTTCAGCCAACAACATAGAAGATCCACTGACAAAGCCTTTGTCTCAAAATGTCTTTGAACGTCACTTAGAGAATACAGGTATTCTGTATAAAAGTGATTAGCTTTAGTCCAAGTGGGAGATTGTTAATATTAGATGGTCTTAAAGCCAATCCAATACTATGTATTGATTTAGATTATTAATGGCATTAATTCATTGTATGTAATTAATTCGATCTATGTTTATCGTATCACGATGAAATCCATGAACATGTGCAACAATCTTCGGATTATGAAGAGATCATAATTACAGGACCGAAGACTTATAAACACATGTTCTTAATTGTTCCTAGTCATAAGATGTTTGAGATAGGACATCGAACATCCGGATAGACTAGTATAGGTTTCTTCAGCACATATGATGAGGGTGACTGATCTTATAAGTCACTTGTGTGGAGACACTATGCTGAACCTGTAGGTGCTCATTTGCGAATGAGTTCACTGAACTGATCCGACTATGAATCGGTGGATGGTAAACACCTCACTGTTAACCAGCTCGATTCTTTTGTCACGGTTGCGTAGATGATACTTGGACCTGAGACGCCAAAGATACCTTGTTGGTAGATTTCTAGACTTTGACCTTGACTAACAAATCCCTAACCATGAGTTATCAATAAGTCAAGCGATCGAGTTCAGGGAAATGCCCTCGAAGGTAATTGTGTGTTCAATACGGGATCATCCACTCTCGGTAGTTTGAGAGAGAATGTTCTGGAAACGATGTGCTTAAAGTCCCTGGCTAGGGCGGACTCTGTGTTCGATAAAGAGTTATCGGATTAGCAGCATCTGATTCAAGTGAATCGACCGAATAGGGTTTAACAGTAAACCATACCCTAGGTCGATTGGGGAACGTTGCACGAATGAAGGATTATATCCGTGCGCTAACCGATAACGGAAATGTTCCAATAGAGGGTTGCGATAACCCAGTGCCATCCAGGATCACGTGATGTTGTTTGGCATCCAACGCAATCGGAAGTCCGCCTGAATTTATAGTGGGACATTAAGTTCGGCTGATTAATTGAATATAAGGATATTTATTAATTCAATGGGTCCGTAAAGAGTTACTGGGTTAAATGGGCTATTAACAGGACTGGTATTTGGGTCTAGAGGGTCACACGCAAAAGGTTTTCAAGTCGATGGATAATCCGACAGGATTTCAGATAAGTCTGGATTTTTACGAAAAATCGCAAATAGACTTATTATAAAAAAACGGACGCTAGGTCGAGGGCCAGGAACCCTAACCTAGCAGTCATTCTTTCTCTTTCCTCTCTTCCAGACGCACGACATGAGGCCGGCCCTCTGGAGGCTCCGTTTCGGCTCCCGACTGCTCTGCCTTCCGTCCGACGGGAGATTCTGAATCCGCATGTCGCAGTGGATTACACACAGCCAGACGGGATCCAAGAACGTCGAATCAAGCGAGGAGGCGAGGACGATCTATCGCGAGGAGAACCGCGTGGATACCGCTATAGGTAGGGCACCTGCGCGACTTGCGACCTCGCTCCAACAGAACCGGAAAACGAACGCGGATTCGAATCCGCGTAAGGTAAATCCGATTTACACCGGTATTGTTTTAATGATCAAAACAGGATGAATCTGATCCCGTAATATTTTATTCCGCTGCATTTTCGATCAGATCTCGACACAGCGAACCCAACAGAACCAACAACAACAGCAACAACAATTGCAACAATTTGTCATCTCTCAACAGCAATCCATTACAAAACTGGAAGCCCAACTTGGCCAAATGGGCAACACCACTATGAGGAGAAAAGTGGGCCCATTATCCAGTCAACCAATTGCAAACCCATGAAACAATCCTTCGGGTTTCCAACAACAACCACTTCTACCTATTCCTCAGGCCCAACCTCAAAGAGACCCAAATCCACCAAGAGGCCCACAGCTAGAAAATGCAAAAGTATTTGGCCTTAAGAAGTGGTAAAATTTTGCCAGATCCTTATCCAGACCATGGATATAATCAGGCCAATCTTGATTAGGCCGAAGAAGAAGATGAAGAGAGTGAAGAACCCACTATCATTCCTAATCAGGAAAAAGGAAAAATTGAGGAATCTCCTGAGAACAATAAACCAAAATCCCTTTTCCACAAGCCCTAGAAAATGGCAAAGAGTAAAGGAAGCATCAAATCCATACCAACAATGAAAAGTTAATGGACTTATTTAAACAAGTCCACATTAACATACTTCTGGCAGATGCCATCTAACATGTGCCACCCTATGCCAAATTTCTGAAGGAACTTTGCACTCATAAGAGAGAGCCCAAAACAACTCCTAACAAAATCTTTTTGTCTAAAAAGGTGAGTGCCATTTTGCTTAACCAATTTCAGAAAAAGATGAAAGATCCTAGGGCTCCACTCATCTCGTGTCATTGAGGGGAACACTTCTGATAAGGCTCTATTGGATTTAAGGGCAAGTGTGAATCTATTTGCCCACTTCAGTTTATGAAAAATTTGGGATAGGAGAATTAAAACAAACTCTAGTAATCCTACAAATTGCTGATAGATCCCTTAGGACACCAAAAGGAATGGTAGAGGATGCTATTGTCAGGATATCCTGACACTTGTTACTTCTCAGTTGATTTTGTAATCCTCGACATGAAACCCATCCAACAATTGAAAAATAGTCCAATCATATTGGGCTGCCATTTTCTGGCTACAGCCAATGCTATCATCAATTGTAAGTCAGGACTTATGGATATTTCCTTTAGGGATCACAGAATATCCCTTAACATTTTTAGAGCATCTGGACATATGCAGGATGGGGAAGATTGCTTTGCAATTGATGTGATTGATAAAATCTTAGAAACATCCCATTTGCCCCAACCCAAAGAAATAGAGGAGCTGATGTCCACTTCTAACATCTAAGCTTGACCTGGGAAAGAAGGCTTGGCGGCCCAATAAGTTTGAACTCTACTTGAACTCAACCTAGAACCTGCTCTCCCTCTCTCCAAACCCCTCCTCAATTGGAACTTAAGCCCTTACCAGACTCCCTCAAATATGTCTTTTTGGACCCATCCGAAAGTTTACCTGTGATCATAGCTTCTAACCTCAGCCCTTCCCTGGAGGAATAACTCATTGAAGTCCTCTGAACTCACAAAGGAGCCATAGGGTGGTCTGTAGCTGATCTAAAAGGAATTAGTCCAACCACTTGCATGTATCATATTTATTTAGAGGAGAATGCTAAGCCCAGCAGGGAGATGCAAGGAAGATTAAACCCCATAATGATGGAAATGGTTAAGAAAGAAGTTGTGAAATGGTTAGATGTTAGTATCATATACCCAATCTCATGCTATAAATCCATGCCAAATCCCATACTATAAGTCTCCAACATTAAAATCGAACATGCTTACGGACAGTACCACCTTAGGAGTCCATGCGTCCGAATCATATAAGCATCCTTGTGAGGCAGACATTAAGTAAAAGATGCAACCCGAGGCAAACGGGAAAATCTTGGGTACGGTTCTCCCAATCCAAGTAGGACGGGTGGGTCCCCCTACAGCGCAGTAGAAGCGCCAGCGGGCATTTGCCTAACTGCTGGCTGCATGTAACGACCCGCCACCCTATAATCGGGGATCCGATTACTAAATGGGTACCGAATCATTAATTTGGAACCAAACCAGGATCTAGTAAGTCTGGGAAATAAATAATAAACTAAGCTAAACATTCACATCGCATTGAATTGAAATGAAAGTGCAGGAATTAAAATTATTACAATGCGACTCGATACAGCAAATAATTACATACTCCAACTGAAGGAAATAATTAAACATACAGGCCAGAAATAAATAACAACTACATCGGGGCATACCCCGGAACAACCGCTGAAGGCGCTCAACACACGGCCGCACACGCCGCTCTAGGTCTGCTGGGAGTCCTCACCTAAAAACCGCAGGGGTGAGTCTCAAGACAAGACTCAGTAGGGATCCTTCGATCCCCACTGCCCACGCACACACCCACAAGTGCAAAGCACGGCTAACGGTAAAGTAACGAGTACAGTTGTAAGTACAATTCCTAATTCTCAACGTGGAATCACATGCAATCGAAAACATAATAAACATGCATATTCTAAACCAGCCGACTAGGGAACCCACAAGTGCCGTTTCGGTAGAGCTCGCCAACCACACAAACAACGGTGGGAAAACCTCGACCCGCTGAGGCCAAGCAGTAACCCCTCGGATAGCACACTAGCTACTCCGGCCCAACCGGCTCAGGTGGCTACTCCTTCCCTCAGCATGAGTGACTCTCCGAATGTACCATTCCGACACCGGTACTAGCTGACCCCGGGGTTCACCAGGTGACCCTCTCTCACTAGGCGTCACCCCGCCTACGCCCCCACCGGTGCTGTGCTCACACCCCCACCAGCACAGGGTGATAAAGCGCTACAATGTCACTCCAGGTCCACAGTAACATAAAACCCAGCACAGTACGATCCGGTCACGTGAAAAGTCCGCGATCGCATAACACACACAATAGTATCACCCGGTCATGCAGAATCCATCTCTACCGCGTGCACCAAAACATGCACTAACCTTCTATCTAGCAGTATGAACACACTTTACAGGCATGAATTAGTGAGGTTCTGTCTTGAATCGCGTCGCCCAAGGCCGACGCCATTCAAGCTCCATGTGCTGGTTCATGTAAAACAGTCTTCAGAATCAGGCCCTTAAAAGGCGTCGACACCAGTGGTCGCCTTTTAAAAGGCGTCGACATCCTCAGACGCCATTTAGCACAGAAATCCAGAAATTCCAAAGAAATTACCCAGGGGATTTCTGCCTTAAAAGGCGTCATGGCTGCCCGACGCTATTCAAAACGCGTCGCCCACCCATGACGTCTTTTAGTCCCAGAATCCCGAACTTGCAGACTCTCAGTCAGGCGATTCCTGTCTAAAAGGCGTCGTGATGGCCCAACGCCCTTCAAAAAGGCGTCGTCCATGCACGACGTCTTTCAACTCCAGGAACCAGAATCTGCCATGAGCCCGAGGGCTCCCTTTTCAACCCAAACAACCCCAAAATCACCCAAAAACGGAGGAAAAAGAGGGGCAATACAATCCATAGGAAATCACATTCATAGCAAATCCCCCATATCATCAAAAGAACACCTAAACATGTTCATTCTACTCCCCCCAAAACCAAAGATCCACAACATGCATAGACGGGGGAAAACATGGCTTAAACACGATGCTATGGGAACCGTCACCCTACCGTATACTTGGACGCCTCCGAGCTTCAAGCCGTCCACCCGTCTCGCCCCACGCCGCCGCCGATACCGCCGTGGTCGTCCTTGCTCCACCGTGACGTCGGCCGCCGTCCGGAGAGTAGAACGCCGCAGTGGAGGTGGAGGTGGTAGTGGTAGGAGCTAGGTAGAGGATGGAGTGGAGGGAGAGGTGAAATGGTGGGAGGAAAAGAGGGAGGAGGAGGAATCGCCGCCGAGATCGCCGGAGGGAAAGAGAGAAAGAGAGAAGGAGAAAATGAGGGAAAGAAGGAGGGCTCGCGGGGTTAACCAGAGACTGGCTAAAATGCGTCGACATCCACGGACGTCTATCAGGTGATGTGACGGCCACTCTGACAAGTTTCTGAAACGCGTCGATCGAGGCAGACGCCTTTCAGCCGACATGTCAGGGCCGTACTCTGACACACCCAGAGTCGCAGTATGAAAGGCGTCGTCCTACGTGGACGCCGTTCAGACGACACGACAGGGCCGTACGCTCCGCGGCCCAAAGCCAGCCCACGTGGCTCCCACGTGGCAGAACCTGAAACGCGTCTGCAACGGTGGACGCCGTTTAAACCGCGTCTCGAGGGCTCGACGCGAAACATCACAGAGTCCCAGACCCCACTAGGGCCAGAACTACAAGGTCCGACTCCGAAAACCGGATCCGAAAGTCTCGATCCTTACACTGCATGTCATGCCAACCTCCTCATATTGTGGTTTGGATGCATGTCCATTAAATAAGTAGAAAGATTCATGCTATTCGTATGTTATATATATTTATGACTTCATGCTATACCATGATCTTTTAACCATGCCATGATACTATGCCATACCCCTATTATGCTTGTATCATGCCATGCCATGATGCTATGCCATAATCAAGTCAGACCATGCCATGATGCTTGATCTAGTCAAGCCACGCCATGATGCCATGCCATGATCTATATGTTTATACTCACGCCATGACATGCTATGCCATGATCTTTCGACCATGCCATGATTTGTCATGATCCCTATGTTAGCTAAAGCTTGCTATGTTATAATCTACCATGACATGATTATACGGCATTATCATGTTTCTTTTTATGTTTATATAAGGTTAGTCATGTAGTGGTATCATGTGCTTGCTAAGTCGGATGAGATACTTACCCTTGCTCCCTAACATTTTTCAGGCAAAGAAAGGTAATATGTGAATATGTTAAGTTATGGGACTAGGAAATTTAAAGCTTGAAGATCAAATTACTACTTAATTGATGTAATATGCGAATATGTTTAGAGAATCTGGGCAAGTATTGTAATTCACGTTATTTGTTATTAGTTGATAAATTTGGGGTTATGCTCACTCTGGAGTAAGTATATGTTTGGGTTGTTCCCACTGCGACGCGCTCGCTAGTTCGAAGTAAGCTGACATGATTGAACCGGGTCAGTGGGGCATTATAGAGAATGGTATCATAATAGTCCCAGACTGAACACATAAGTATGATCAACCTGAGCCACTGAACTAGGAACATGGACATAGGATTGTGAGAAATTAGGTTTAAGTAGATGGATCTACTTTTCTTTAAGGAGGAGAACGACCACACAGTGGTGAAGTATAGAGGACAAGATAAGCCTGGCAAGTTATATGCTGCTGGAAGGAACTAGAACAATTGATAGAGCAATGAGCTAGTTAATTACTTAAGTCCTTACTTGAAATACTGTAGGACTTAGGTGAAAAGTCTGACTAGAATAAGAATAAGGTAACCTAATGCACTCTAGGGGTTTGTAAGTTAGTGTTTACCTAAGAAGACTAGAACACTAAGATTTGTTTATGTTACTTAGCAAAACTATGGTAAGCTAATTATATGGTAGCTATAGATGCCGTATAACTAGCTTATCCATAGTAGAACAGAAGAGTTCATAAAGTCATTACCTAACAAGATAGATCTAGTTGAAACCCTAGTTCTTATGACTATTTTCACTCTTGGAGAAGCTCTCCAATCCCAAAAGGTAGGAGACTCTCCACTCAATTACATGTGCTTTAAGATGAAAGACTTTGCTGTCATCTAGGGGTGGATTGGCTAGAACAACATCATGCTAAACTTGATTGTCGAAGGAAAAATATTCTTTTTAGAATTTCAAGGAAGAAGAGTTCCCTCTTAAGTTCCCCAAACTTAGAAAACAAATCATCTCAACACTTAAAGCACGACACTACATTGACAAAGGCTGTTCAGCTTACTTAGTTAGTGTAGTTTCCATCCCAAAAGAGAAGAAAGTCTTCTCTACCTCTGACATTGAATATCCAGAAGTCTTTCTAGATGAATTGCCCCGCCTGCCGCCAATAAGGGAGATCAAATTCTCAATTGAGCTTCTCTCGGGCACATTACCCATCTTTAAGATTTCTTATCGTATGGCACCTGCTGAGCTGGTAGAATTGAAGAAGCAACTTCAAAAATTATTAGATAAAGGATTTATTCGTCCTATTGTGACTCCATGGAGTGCTCTTGTTTTATTTTTTAGAAAGAAGGATGGATCTCTGCGGCTTTGTGTAGATTATCGAAAGTTGAATCAAGCTACTATGAAGAATCGGTATCCACTGTCGCGAATTGATGATCTATTTGATCAATTACAAGGAGCCACAAATTTTCAAAGATAGATCTTCGATCAGAATATCATCAATTAAGGATTAAAGAAGAAGACATTCCCAAAACAACATTTCGAACCAAGCACAGGCACTATAAATTTCTAGTCATGCCTTTTGGTTTAACTAATACCCCTACATTTTTTATGGATTTAATGAACCGGATATTCAAACCGTACTTGGATCATTTTGTCGTATTATTTATAGATGATGCGCTGTTATATTCTCTTACTGAGGAAGCACATAAGCAACACCCGAGGATTATTCTAAAAACTCTCAGAACTCATAGACTATATGCCAAATTCAGCAAGTGTGAGTTCTGGTTACAATAAATTCAATTTTTTAGCCATATTATTTCTAAAGGTGTAGCTATTGATCCAGCCAAGATTCAAGCTATAATTAATTGGGAAGCACCTAAGACTCCAACTGAAGTTCGGAGTTTTCTAGTCCTAGCTGGATATACTGATGCTTTATAAAAGGGTTTGCTACTCTAGCAACCCTCTTACTAAGCTAATCCGGCAAGGGGTAAGATGTGGACAGAAGAATGTGAAAGGATCTTCCAGGAGCTAAAGGAAAGATTAACTACGGCTCCAGTCCTTACGCTGCCTAGTGAAACCGAAGGTATTGTCATCTATACCGATACCTCAAGACAAGGTATCGGTTGTGTGCTTATACAACATGGTAAGGTAATTGCATATGCATCCCGCCAACTAATGGATCATGAGCTAAATTATCCTACCCATGATCTTGAGTTAGCAGCAGTAGTGCATGCACTCAAACATAGCAGCATTATTTATATGGAGTGCAATTTCAAGTCTTCACAGATCACTAGAGTCTTAAATATATTTTCTCTCAAAAAGAGCTCAATCTTAGACAGAGTTGTTGGATAGAATTCCTAAAAAATTATGATTTTGAATTGAATTATTAAATATTGTAGCCAATGTTCTCAATAGGAAGCGGCTGATGATGATCAGAGATTGAAAGACGATTGAAGATGTTATTGCCTCCCTATCTCAGTTATCCATCCAATCTGCCATTGTGGAAAAGATTTCGGAAGCTCAACGGGATCATTTAAATCATAGAATTATTTAATGATTTCTGGTCCTTATCAGAAAACGGTTTTCCTTATCAAAAAATGGGATATTACCTAATGATCATTCTGCAGTCCTTATCAGAGGATCACACGCAAAAAGTTTTCAAGTCGGTGGATATTTTGAGAGAGTTTCAAATAAGTGTAGGCCTTCTGAAAAATCGCAAAACACTTATTATAAAGTACCGGGGCTAGGTCAGGGGCAGGCAACCCTTTTCTAATGCACGTATCCGGTGGAATAAACATCGGGGAATCTCATGGCATTGGGAAAATTTAAATCACAACATTATTTAATGGTTCTTATTGTTCTTATTAAGATTTAAAGATTTAAAGGGTATTAAGGATTTAGAATGGCGGCTCATTTAATTTGAACAAAAAGATCACGTTTCAATGTCATTGGAGATAACCCCATCTCCAATCCCCATTCTACCTTGGGGATTGGATAGGGAAGGGGACGGCCTACAAGCTTCCTCTCCTTCTCTCTTCTTTTTCGTCTATTCCTTTCTCTCTTGCCCTCTCTTTTCTTTTTCTCTAGCTTTCTCTCTTTGCTTTGGGGCTGCTGGAGATGGAGGGGAGGGGGGAGACGAACCCTCCTTGTTCTCTTCTTCTTCCTCTCTTTTTTCTTCTTCTTGTTTTGGGTGGGGTTGTGTCTCCAACTTTTTCTTGGTGTAGAACTTCTCCCCTTTATATATAGCCCATGCTTTTGGAGGGTACATTGGGTATCTATTTTCCTAGGGATAAGAAAGAATATGCCCCAATAATAGGGCAACCAATGGGGTAATAGCATTTGGGAGGTTTTCATTGGTTGCTTTTGTATTTCCCACCTATCACCTTCTAGAAGCCTTTTTGCTATAGGGGGGACTATTTACTTTCTTCTTCTCCAAGCCTAGTGCAGATTGGGCATGGGCCAAGAGGGTGTAAAAAGGGTATAGGAGGTCCATGTGTGGCCTTTTATGGGTTGCTATAACAACCCCCTATCGGCCGGTTCAGTCATACCGACTTACTACGACCCGAAGGGATCCGTTACCAGCGGGAACAACTCGAACATGACTTATACAGTTAAGGTTGAGTACTTTGCATGTAAATAAACAAAACACTTCATATTGATGTTATATACAATACATTGCAGTACATCAAGTCTAGGAATACAACTTATAAGTTACATAGAGACTGGACTTACAAAAACAAACTATGCTCAACTAAACTAAGATCGTAGAGGTTCCTCGTTTGCCCTAGGAAGTTCCTCTCCTGAAAGGGGATTAAATAGTATGGGTGAGTTTACCGACTCAGCAAGCACATGATGCCACTACATGGCTTATCATATATATAAATATAGAAAGACAACATGATAATAACATATAATCATGTCATTATATAATATAACATAATAAGCTTCAGCTAACATAAGGATCATGGCGAATCATGGCATAGTCACAAGGTCATGGCATAGCATGGCATGGCCTGAGTATAAACATAAAGTTCATGACATGGCATGACTTGATCATAACATAGCATCATGGCATGGTATAAATACATGCATAATAGAGGCATGGCATAGCATTAGGGCTTAGTTAAAAAATTATGGAATAGCATAAAGTCATAAACATATATAGTATACGAACAACATAAATCTTTTCATTTATTTAACGGACATGCATCCAAACCATAACATGAGGAGGTTAGCATGATGTGCAGCCAGTGGTAAGGCAAATGCCCACTGGCGCTTCCATTGTGCAGCAAGGGGACCCACCCGTCCCCCTTGGACTGGGAGAACCGTACCCATGATTTACCTGTTTGCCTCGGGTTGCGTCTTTTAATTATGTCCACCTCACACGGATGCTTGTATGATTCGGACGCATGGACTCCTAAGGTGGCATTGTCCATAGCATGTTCAATTTTAACATGGGAGACTTATAGAAATGGGATTAGGACATTGGTTAGAGGTACATTTAGGCTCTTATATCATTTCGGCAGCATAACGGCTTAGTAGCATCTT
Source organism: Zantedeschia hybrid cultivar (assembly GCA_030544215.1). Taxonomy (NCBI): domain Eukaryota; kingdom Viridiplantae; phylum Streptophyta; class Magnoliopsida; order Alismatales; family Araceae; genus Zantedeschia; species Zantedeschia hybrid cultivar. Next base: position 37,591,540 of record JARZZO010000012.1, on the reverse strand, counting down.
CTTAAATTTGTAGGAAAATATATGTTTGAAAATAGGCCATTCGCAATAGGAAAATAATCACGCAGAAAGAACCATGTACTTGCCTTTAAACCAGAAGCTCACTTGAACATAGCATAACCCCGGACAACTCCCGTTCCTTCTCTCAATCTTTCTCTCTTCCCTCCTACCTCTTTTTCTTCCTTCCACTCTTCCTCTCTACCTCTCTTTCTCTCTTTCTCTCTCTAAACGTGGGCAAAGGGGAAGGAGAAGAGATGGGGATATCAGAGGGGCTACCCCCCTATTTATAAGGGTGGTCTTGGCCTAGGATGGGGACACGTGTCCCTTAAGGTCTCTCTTGGATTTGGGACATGCGTCCTAAAGAGATAAAGGTTGCTTGGATGGAGCCAAGTGGCAGGGTGAGGTGGCATGGTTTTTTGGGGGCCAAGAAACCTTACCATTATCCTTTACCAGTATGCTTATCTTTTAGTAGTATCCTTCAGCATTTTTACATTTAAGTCCATGTATCTTTTATAATTGACTTTATACCCTCATTCAACACTTCTTCAACAAATTAAACTCATTTTTAGTGATTTTAGGACATTTCTAGAAGTCTTACAAATTACACTTCAGACCTTATGAAAATTATCTATTGCATCTTAGGACATGAACTTTTCAAAATTGTGTTTATACTTTTTGATATTTGCAAATATTGCCTTTTTCATAATGATGTATATATTGGCATGTAACTGTAATCTTGTAGGTCCTTACAGCTGCCTTCCCTTTGTTCTGTAGAACCCACCTAATTAAGCTAGTCCGACCCCTATTGGGCCTAATTCGCCACATTGGGGGCCTGTTTAAGCACAAGGGAGATGGGCCGATTGCTTCCCATATAGATTTTCTTACTTGAATTCTTTTTTACTCTTCATGGGCTTTAACTAGTCATAATTTAGGTGACAACAAACCCCCCGTCTTGTCGTCTGAACGGCGTCATTCTGGGATGATGCGATTTAGGTTGTCAGGTATGACACTCTGAACCACCCTCCTTTCTCCCTCCCTTCGTCTCACTTCTCTCCCTCACTTTCTCTCTCTTCATCCTCTCCTCCCTTCCTCTCTTCCTCGTCCTCTTCCTCCTCCAGTACTCCAACTCCCCTCTACCACCTCTCACCACTTCCACCATCTTCTCAACCACGGCTCTTCACTCTCTGGACAGCGGCCGACATTTCAGTGGAGTGAGGGTGTCTACGGCAGCACCGGCAATGGCTTACGATATGGCGGTTCGGCGGCGAGGAGGAGGAGCTCGGTGATTCATTTGCATTGTAACGGCCCTTCCACGGAGAGGGAACTCCGTAGAAGTCCGGAGGATTTCAAGTAATAATAGAGTGATGATCCTCACATGTGTTTCGATCGATTTAATTCGTGAATTTGAATAATTATTACTTTGGAGCATGATATGGACATGTATGGATTTTTGGGTAGAATATGAGCATGTTTAGGGTGGATTTTGATTGAATTCACAAGTTTTATTGTGGTTTATGGACTCCCCATCTCCCTACTTGTGACATTTTATTCGATTTGGGGGAGGGGGATCTCGTGTTGTGGCTCGGTGGAGACTGGAGGGAATTTTGTTTTCAAACGCTAAATCGCATCCACTCAGGGCGACGCGATTTGTGGATCACTTCAGCCTGAGTAGACGCGATTTAGGCCTATATCCCTGTAGTCCCTAGGCCAGTTTTTGTAGGAACTTGTTTTAGGCATTGAATGGCGTCGACCATGGTCGACGTGATTCAAGCTAGAACCCCAAATTTTTCTGCATTCATAATGTGTTATAATTATACATTATGTCAATTAAATTCTTGAATATTGTTAGATAATCTTGTTAAATGCATGCTTGAAATCATACATTGGAGGTAGGGATTTTCATGTGCTCGGAATCATATTGCTTTGTGATTATGCGAACGTGGACCTAGAGTGATAGTTGTTAGCGTTGACATCTTGTGTTGGTGTGCGAGTGACGCAGTGTCGGTGTGGGAGTGATACGGTGGTGCTTGGGAGGCGAGGGTCACTGGGTGTACCCCAGGATAGTAGTTAGTACCAGTGTAAGAGTGGTACATTTCAGAGTTGTCACTCGTGACTAAGCAGAGGCAGAACCACCTAGAACTATACAGACCGGAGTAGCCAATGTGCTATCTGAGTGGTTACTATTTCGTTTCAGTGGGTCGGTATTTTCCTTGGTTGACTTGGCAGTTTCTTGTGCGTTTCTTACTGTGGACGTGTCGTTTATTTATTGTTTTAATTGTGCATATCTTGCTTATATCTCTTGTTGCGTTGCTGTTGTGTGTGTGTGTGTGGGGGGGGGGGGGGGGGGGGGGGGGTGGATCGCGGGATCCCTACTGAGTTCATTCTAGTGTGGCTCACTCCCTACGTTTTTAGGTTTAGGTGAGGGCTCCCAAAAGGCGTAGGGGTAGTGGATTCCGTCTCGGTTGTACGCCAGCAGCCACTATCCTAGGGTATGCCCTGATATAGTTATACTTTTATTTCTACTCTATACGCACTATTATTCCTTTCTACTATGGACTATGTATTTACTTGCTTAATTGAGTTGGACTGTAATAATTTTAATTCTTGCACTTTTACTTTACAGTTCGATGTTGTGTGGGATGTTTATCTTAGTTTATCATTCATTTTCTAGACTTATTTGAGATCCTAGTTTGGCTTCTAATTTTAATGATTCAATACCCATTTAGTAATCGGATCCTCGATTATAGAGTAGCGGATCCTTACAGCTCTCATTGCTATATCTGAAAGAGTCTTCTTTTCATTCAAGAGATAGCCTGAGAGAGATGGAGTTTCAAGTTCATTTGCACACCACTAGCTCTCAAACCTTCAACAAGATCAAGCACTGCATTTTTATTACAGCAATTCTTAGTTTTGATCTATGTTTTTTATTTACATTGTATATCAGCCTATCAAGAGACATTTATGTACACCGCATACATTATACTTGACATGTTCCTCTTCCTAGCTGTGGAAGAGAAGACTTGCTTGGCTTGCAGAGTGATTTGTTCCCCTTCATTGAAAGGGAAGACCTACCTGGCCTGTAGGGTGGCTTGTTCCCCCTTTAGTTGAAAAGGAAGACCTGTTAGAGTGCAGGGTGTTGTTATATAACTGGCAAGGGGTTATTATTCAGCTCATTAATATTTAATGATTTAAAACTGCTCATTTAATTAAAATTTAAATCACAGCATGGGTCGTAGCTGGGTCGGGGTTCTTTCAGGTCCGGCCGACAAGAGCTCGCTTGCCGCAAAGCGCACGCGACCTCGACACGCCGATCCAATCACTGCATCCATAAGCGCACGACAGTCTCGAGGGCCAAACGACATGCCCACAGCGATGTGTGGCAGCCGAGGATGCACGGGACGTCGTAAGTAGCCGCCTCTCACCTGCCCCCGTATCCGAGGGGAGGGAGAGGCGTAATTCACACGTGTAGGGTCGCAAAGTTGCCGTGTTCTGGCTATATGGTATAGCCCACCAGGTCCACCCTCCGCACGCTATTAACATAGTGGAGGGATCGAATGAAACCACCCACTGCACCGACGGTCGGCTACGCGGAGGCAAGGGCCCACCGATGAACCTGGGTACACCACCACTCACGCATCATCACGGTCACACCCCGCTCGACGCCCCTGCCCGCACGCCCAGCCACGCCGCATAAACATGCAAGGCCAAGCAATGGCTGGACGGGGGTCAACCGGGACTGTCGAGCGCAAGCCGGCACAGCCGAACACGAAAACACACTTTCCGAGATCAACGCGGGTCAATGCAGGACGAAAATAGGGCACCAGTGGTGGCCGGGCACACAGCCTTGCCAATTTCCTTCATTTCCTGCTCATTCGGGGCCAATGGAACCGAAAACGGCATGCCAAACCTGTGCACGAAGCAACCGTGCATGCAGCATGCTCATCCATGCACAACTGCCGCCGGAGAGCCGCCAGCATGCAGGACAAGCGCTGTATGCAGGCTTACAAGTCCAAGACCAACTCTGCAGCATGTACCCTGCACTCCCTACTATAGTTTAGGAAGATCCCCTCCCCCCCCCCGCCACGCCACGCCTGGACATAAAACATCCCCTACGAAGGGCCAAAATCCGCCTAACCTCACTTTGAGGTTGGGTGAGGTTAGGCAACGCTCCCGTGCTATGGGCCGTACAGGCGCTGCGGGCTGGGCGTGTGGGGGGCTGCATTGGCACTGTAGCACACCCGTGCAGCGGGCCGCGCAGGCGCTGCGGGCTGGGCGTGCGGGGGGCTGCGCGCCTGTGCAGGGGGCCGCACAGGCGGTGCGGGCTGGACGAGCGGGGGGCTATGCTGGCGCTGCTACGCGCCATTGCAGGGTTGGGTGAGGTAGCGCGCAAGGAGTGTGGGCTGCTGCGGGCGGACGTGCAGGGCTAGGTGAGGTTAGGCAGTGTGCAGGGTGTGCGGCTACTGCGGGCGGGCGGCCTGGGCATGCGGGCTGCTGTAGGCAGGTGTGCAGGGACGGGTGAGGTTAGGCAACGGGCTGCTGCAGATAGGGCTGGCAATGAGCCGAGCCGCTCGGACTCAGCTCGGCTCCAGCTCGGTTCGGCTCGACTAGAAACCTCAAACGAAGCTCAAGCCTAAGTTAAAGCTTGAATGGCTTAATGAGCCGAGCTCAAGCTTACTGTGGCTCGGCTCGTGGGCTCGTAAGCCGGCTCGATGTATTTAGTATATATTTTTTAATTCCCCAAATTAGGTCAAGTAGATGTGAATATCTTATTATGTGTGGGTGTGATTGTGTGACTATCTAGATTTCAGTGGTTCGAGTCCCAGCCGAGCCAAGCTCGAGCTTCGCAAAAATGAGATGAGCCAAGCTCGAGCCCAGATTTGGAGCTAGCTCGAGCCAACCTTCTTTGAGCCGAGCCAAGCCTGAGTCATCCAAGCTTAGCTCAGCTCGGCTCATTGCCAGCCCTAGCTGCAAACGGGCGGCCTGGGCATGCGGGCTGCTGCGGGCAGGCGTGCAGGGCTGGGTGAGGTTAGGCAGCGCGCAGGGCGGGCGGGCTGCTGCGGGCGGGCGGCCTGGGCGTGCGGGCTGCGGTGGGCGGGTGTGCAGGGCTGGGTGAGGTTAGGCGGGCGCACAGGGCATGCGGCTGCGGACTAGCAGCCTGGGAGTGTGGCTGCTACGTGCGGGCTGCTGCAGGCGGGCGGCCTGGGTGTGTGGGCTGTTGCGAGCGGGCGGCCTAGGTGTATGGGCTGCTGCATGCGGGGGGCTGCACTGGCGCTACTGCGCGCCCGTGCAGCGAGCCGGGCAGGCGTTGCGGGCTGGGCAAGTGGGGGGCTACAGTGGCACTGCTACGCGCCCATGTAGGGTTTGGTGAGGTAAGGCAGCGCGCAGGGCGTGTGGGCTGCTGCGGGCGGGCGTGCAGGGCTGGGTGAGGTTAAGCAGTGCGCAAGGCGTGCGGCTGCTGCGGGCGGGCGGCCTGGGCGTACGGACTACTGCGGGCTGGCGTGCAGGGCCGAGTGAGGTTAGGAGCAGGCTACTGCAGACGAGCGGCTTGGACGAGCGGGCTGCTGCAGGCGGGCGTGTAGGGTTGGGTGAGGTTAGGCAGCGCGCAGGGCAGGCAAGCTGCTGCGGTTGGGCCGCCTGGGCGTGTGGGCTCCTGCGAGCGAGCGTGCAGGGTTGGGTGCGGTTAGGTGAGCGTGCAGGGTGTGCGGCTGCGGGCGGGCGGCCTAGCGTGTGGCTGCTGCGTGCGGGCTACTGTGTGCGGGCTGCTGCGTACAGGCTGCTGCGAGCGGGCGGCCTGGGCGTGTGGGCTGCTACGTACGGGCTACTGCGGGCGGGCGGCCTGGGCGTATGGGCTGCTGCGTGCGGGTTGCTGCAGCCGGGCAGCTTGGGTGTGCGGGCTGCTACAGGTGGGCAGCCAGGGCGTGTAGGCTGCTGCAGGCGGTAGTGCGGGCGTGCGGGTCGCTACGTGCCGGCAGTGAGCCCGTGCGTGCAGGCGGCTGCGGGCAGGGCACCGATTGCCATTCACCCATGCATGCAGGCTGCTGCAGGCGGGGGCGGGGACCGGCTGCAGTGCGCCCATGCCTGCAGGCTGCTGCTGGCGGGCGTTGGTTGGCTGTGGGCAGGCGGGCGGCTGCGGGCAGAGCACCTGCTGCATTGCTGCGTGCATGTGGGCGACCGCGTGCACGTGCACTACAGCGTGCCCGTGTGGGCGGGGCTGCGGCGGGTCGGCGCGACCGTGCGCCCTGCATCACACCCGTGTGCAGGACTGCTGCATGCATCGGGCCATGCACGGAGACTGCTGCGGGCGTGCGCGTCCTAGGGGCCTGCCGCGACGGGTGTGGATGTGGGCCGAGTAGCACGGGGCATGGTGGGCAGCGCAGGCAGCGCGCAGTAGGTTAAACAGAAAAGATGACTCTTCTTAAGGCCCCCCTGGACATCTCCGAACTCCCTAACGTTGCTATCAGCCACCACATCCCAGTTTGAGAATTTTAAGCCGATTCCCTTTCGACGCACGTGCAGTCACCCCGCTGTCTGTCAAGGTTCCTCCGACCCTTAGGATTGACTAACCCATGTGCAAGTGCCGTTCACATGGAACCTTTCCCCTCCTCAGCCTTCAAAATTCTCATTTGAATATTTGCTACTGCCACCAAGATCTGCACCGACGGCCGCTTCGCCCAGACTCGCTCCCCGGGTTTTGCGGCGGTCGTCGCGCCCTCCTACTCATCGGGGCCTGACGGTCGCCCCAGCCAGGGGTGGGTCGTGCACTTGAGCGCCATCCATTTTCGGGGCTAGTTGATTCGGCAGGTGAGTTGTTACACACTCCTTAGCGGATTTCGACTTCCATGACCATCATCTTGTTGTCCTAAGGGTTGGGCCTTTACTCTATGTCTTCATTTTATGTTTTGTACATTGAGGGGGGGTGTGAGCAGAAAGGGGATGAAGCTTAGCATGGAGGAGTTCGAGGACCCAAGAGAGGATTAGGAACAGCAAATGTATCAACCAAAGGAAGTTTGTTTTTCCAATTTGATCGATGCCTTCCATAGTCCGAAAGGGGGGCATTTATAACGAGCACTGAGGTTGCCAGGTCACAAATGCTAATGCCTTCTCGGCTCTTCCACGAAGATAAAAACAATGTATAGGGGAGATTCTCTTTGTACAGTGATTTGTGACATGTACAGGATGATAATTACATTTACATTGTCTTCTTGTTAATAATTGAGGCGTCGAAGATCAGAGGGAATCTTCTTTTGGTGGTGATGTCGACAGCGCCTGTCAGCTTTTATTTCTTTATGCGGTGTCGTGGGCTTCATGAGCTAGATGCTTTGTCTTTATCCGTCTGGGCACCGATAGCCATCTTCTCTACTTTATTACTGGGGATATAGGCTGTCTATGTCGACGCGCCGTCTGATCATGTCTGCTTTAGTCTCTTCAATCACAGACTCGGTGAAAGGAGACAGGAGCCATTCATCTTGAGGCGCGTTGGCGCGCTGAGAGGTTCTTGAGTACAGTCCACATGTTACCACGTAACAGAGTCCATCTGTCCACCATTGTATGGGGTCGATGCGGATGCTTGTAGAGAGGTCATATGGATGTCCTGCGCACGGGCGCGATGCAGGGCTCACGCTCGCGCCGACCCGCCACAGCCCAGCCCACACGGGCACACTGCAGTGCACGTGCACGCGGTCGCCCACATGCACGCAGCAGCCCCGTGCACTCGGCCGCGCTGCGGTAGGCACCCGACTGCAGTAGCCCGTGCACCCGCCTGCACGCATGCGGCCGCCCATGCACGGGTGCGCTACAGCACGCGCGCAGCTGGCACCCCGCCCCCAACCACCCCGCACACGCTGGCGCCCCCCTGCAGCAGCCTACATGCATGCGGGCACTACTATCCTGAGGAAGCCCGTCGTAGTTGATTCGGCATGTGAGTTGTTACACACTCCTTAGCAGATTTCGACTTCCATGACCACCGTCCTGCTATCCTAAGGGAAACTTCGAAGGGAACCAACTACTAGATGGTTCGATTAGTCTTTCGCCCCTATACCCAGGTCAGACGAAACGATTTGCACGTCAGTATCGCTGCAGACCCCCACCAGAGTTTCCTTTGGCTTCCCCCCACTTAGGCATAGTTCACCATCTTTCGGGTCCCGACAGGCATGCTCTCACTCGAACCCTTCTCAGAAGATCTAGGTCGGCCGACGGCGCACCCTGCGGTGGGGGATCCCGCCAGTAAGTTTCCTTGCGCCTTACGAGTTTTCGCACCTGTTGACTCGCAAGCATGTCAGACTCCTTGGTCCGTGTTTCAAGACGGGTCAGATGCGAAGCCCACAGGCCGTCACCCGGAGCGTGCACATGCCAGAGGGCATGTCGCCGAGGCGGCGCACGCATTCCCCTGCCAAGCAACAGTTCGCACGGGCTTAGGGAGCCGGCACGACCCGCGACGGTCCACGCCTCGAGCCGAGCAACGGACAAGCTCTGATGCCATTCTGCACCAGGGCGCGTCGCCGGTCCCCATTTGCTTCCCTCCCGACAATTTCAAGCATTCTTTGACTCTCTTTTCAATGTCATTTTCATCTTTCCCTCACGGTACTTGTTCGCTAACAATCTCTCGCCCATATTTAGCCTTGGATGGAATTTATCGCCCGATTTGTGCTGCATTCCCAAACAACTCGACTCGCCGACAGCACCTCATGGTGCGGCAAGGTCCAGGCATGATGGGGCTGTCACCCACTCCGGCGCCCCCTTCCAGAGGACTTGGGCATGGTCCGTTACTGAGGACACTTATAGAGACTACAATTCGAAAGGCAGAGCCTGCCGATTCTCAAGCTGGGTTGTTCCCAGTTCGCTCGCCGTTACTAGGGGAATCCTTGTAAGTTTCTTTTTCTCTGCTTATTTAAATTTGGCGGGTATCATGCCATAGTCTAAATGTATGTCCATCTCCTACTTCAAAGGCAATATTTTCAATGTGCCAGCCTCTCTGTTTCAAAATACCCTTCAAAGCACATGAGTGACAGGGCCTGATTAGAATTTCCCAAATGGATCTAGAATGCATATACCTAGCTTGAACCCAATTTATCCATAAGTTGTCTTCATGATTAATAATAATGTTCCACAACTGTAATGTATGCAAGCTTCATTCTAGTGCTTCAGCCTTCTAAAGCCAAGCCTCCCTCTTGCTTTGGTCTGCAAATTAGATTCCATCTAATCAAGTGAAACGACTTTTATAGTCACCAGAAAAAGTTTCTCAATAATTTCTCAACTTCATCCATGAACCTCCTAGGTAATAAAAAAAGCTACACTCCAATAGAATGAGTATAATGTGAGAACTGATCTTATAAGCGCTAGCCTACCACCTTGGAAAGGAATCTAGTTCTGCATGAAACAATTCTCCTCTTTATCTTGTCAAGAATTGGTAAGGCATGATGTTTCTTCAAACTAGTAGAAATGAGTGGCAGGCCCAAATATACAGCTAGCAGAGATCCCTTTAACACACCCAAAGCATTCACAAAGGACTGTCTATGCTTTATTTTGTCTCCAATGTACATTTTACTTTTGATATTATTTAGTTGCAGCCCAGAATAAGAGTTCTCTTTTCCAACGATTTTGCAATCTCCATTGTTGATTTCGAATAAGGCTTGACAAACAAAATAAGAGCATCTGCAAATATCAAGTGTGACATATGAATATTCCCATAAGTTGGTACTTGAATACCATCTAAGTGTACCCCTTTATGTAACATGCATGAGATCCCCTTGTCAGGTACCATTCTTAGATTTGAAGAAACCCATTGGAGAGTCATTAAATAAAATAGAGGAAGAGGGTGAATTGATGCAAGTGTTAATCCAAGATATCCATTGAAGTGGGAAGCCCATTTTTCCATCATGTAAAGAATAAATGGCCTATGAACAGAGTAAAAAGCCTTCCTAAGATCCACTTTTAGAGAAACCAGTGAACCCCTTTTTTTTTAATAAAGCTCCCCCAACAGATCATTGGCTAATAAAACGCTGTCATGTATTATTTTGTCCTTGATAAAAGCTGATTGATTTGGACAATTGAGTGTTGGCACCTTCTGCATCCTGTTAGCAAGTAGCTTTGCAACAATCTTTTAGAAGAAGTTAAACAAAGAAATAGGCCTAAATTAATCAAAAGAATTTGCACGTTCATTTTTAGGAATCATATAAATAAATGTGCAACTAGACTACTTTAACCAAGAGCCACCTTTAAGGAAGAAAAAAACAGCTTGGATTACTGATTCTCTAATAATACCCCAGCAAAATTGATATAACTCAGCTGAAAAACCATTCGGACCAGGACCCTTGTTTTTGGGGGATGCCATAATGACCTTGTTATCTCCTCAGAGGAAAAAAGGTGCAGTAAGAAATGGGCAATCTTCTGAGTTCAAAGTATACCTTGGCTGAATATCTGGCTGCATACAAATTCTGTCTTCATTGAGAAGAGAAGTGTAGATTAGAAGAGCATGATTTTTAACAGCATCAATGTCATCCACAAGAGTACCATCCTCCAACTTGCATCTTCTAATTGTGTTTACCATATGCCTTCCTTTAATAGAAGAGTGGAAAAACTTTGTGCAATCATCTCTGTGTGTAAGCCAGTGTTGTTTAGCCTTTTGGTGAGGGAAAAATTGTTCATCTCTTAGAACCTGGAAAGATTACCCACACTTTTCAAACCATGTACGACACTAGCATCAAGATAGTGGTTAAAATCAGCCAGCATTGCATTAGCGAGTTTTCGGCCTCCAAATTTTTTCATCTTGTGACCTAACACAATAAAAATCTGTAATGACCCCCTATTGGCCAGTTCGGTCATACTGACGTACTACGACCCGAAGTGTGTTAACAGCGGGAACAACCTGAACATGTCTTATAGTTAAGGTTGAGCACTTTGCATGTAAATAAACAAGAAATTAATTGTGAGTCACAAATTTTCCTTATATTGATGTCATATATAGTACAATGCAGTGCACCAAGTCCAGGGGTACAACATGTAAGTTACATAGGTATAGGACTTACAAAAACAAGCTCTGCTTAACTAAACTAAGCTCGTAGAGATTCCTCGGCTGCCCCAGGAAAGTCCTCTCTTGAAAGGGGGTTAAATAGTGTGGGTGAGTTTACCGACTCAGCAAGCACATGATACCACAACATGACATAGCGAACTTCAGCTAATATAGGGATCATGGCAATGGTATGGTCGAAAGATCATGGCATAGCATGGCATGGCATGGGTATAAAGATAAAAATCATAGCGCGGCAACATCGCGTTGCATCATAGCATGACGTGAGTATCATAAAGATCGTGGCATAGTATCGCATGGTGTAAGTATAAACATAAAGATCATGCATGGCATCATGGTGTGGTTTGACTTGATCTTGCATAACATCATGGCATGGTTTTAGCTTGATCATGGCATAGCATCAGGGCATGGTTTGACTTGATGGCATAGCATCATGGCATGGCATAAGTACAAGTATAATAAGGGCATGGCATAGCAATCATGGCATAGAGATCATGGCATGGCAACGGTGTGAGTAACATAGGATCATGGCATGGTTGAAAGGTCATGGATCATACATATATCTATACATATATAGCATAGAAATAGCATGAATCTTATCACTTGTTTAACGGACATGCATCCAAACCACAACATAGGGAGGTTGGCATGACATGCAGCCAGCAGTAAGGCAAATGCCCACTGGCACTTCCACTGCGCAGCACAGGGATCCACCCATCCCACCTAGACCAGGAGAACCGTACCCAGGATCTGTGTTCTAATTCTAACATAACTCAAAGATCTATGTCAAAGCTTTTCGAATCGTAGTTAACTTTAATTACACTTTACTTTCTTAATCTGAATCGTAGTCTATCTAATGACCGATATTTTTTACCTATAAAATATTTGCATTAGCTAAAGTATCTTTCACAAAGTTATAGATCTTTTCATCTTCTTTTCAAAGGTACCAACCATGCTTTAATCTAAGTTTTATACACAAAGTTATCCTCATTTTATCAAGTTGTTGTCCAGTGCATCCGAACCCATAATTTTAACCAAGTTAATGAGCTCTTTTAATTTACTTAAAGGGACTAATGAGCATTCATAATTGAGTTAATTATAATAAATTAAATTAGTTAAACTTAGTAATGGGATCTCATAAGTAGTTAATTTATCTAACTTAAACTAATTGAATTCATTAATAGGTTGTAAAGATGTAGGACATAACATCAAAGTGAAGTATATGAAAATCATTAAGTGATCATAGCGACAGGGATATGATATCAACTTGGGATACATAAAAGTCCTAACATCATAGTATGTTGTTAATACTTCAGATAATTATAATGTTTTGGAGATCCAATAGAAACCATGATTCATCGATGTTTTGCTTCTAATTTTAGTAGCTTTAAAAAGATGGATCAGATAAAATCGGAGTTATAAATTTTACATCAGGAAAAATCTGAATAACCAATAGTAGAAAGATCAGTCTAACCTTGATTAAGGTAATAGGTTTAACTCTTAAATGTCCTTACCAATCCCCTGACTGAATATAGATTATCTATACTTAACAAATCTACACTTCATGAAGTAGTTTATATTGGAATTCAAAGATAATGTACAAATTCACACAATCTTCTTAGTATTTTAATAAATCAAGAGAATGCATCCATGGTGCAATACTACTATCAAATGAACTTATATCCTGCATGATCTTTATACCTTCTCATAGAAGTATTAACGATTAAAAGATCAGTGGTCATAGCATGATTCTAGTTACTCACCCCTAAAATAGATTTAAAACTATCGGCATCCAACCAAATACATGTCATAGGCTTAAATAGGAGTCACTTATAAAATTGAAGGATGACATAAGAGGGCATTAACTGATCCTAACATTTTAGAGTGTAAATAGATTCTTTCTATTTCTGAACAACACAAGTAAATGCAGATATAGGGACAATGTTAATTAAATCTATAAATGTACGTTGTGGTCAAGGCATCTCATAGTACTAATCATTAAGGAGTCTGAGGTAAAAATAGGTCAATTTACAATGACTTAACAAATCTAGTGGATAGATGTAAGTGGGTGACACATGTATCTTGTGACTAGCTCTCCCTCTTAAAAGGATGTAACTTAATCATCTTAATTTTCTTCCATACCAAGAATTCTCCTTGTAATTACTAGAACCAACAAAACACAACATCTATAATCATCTATGGCATGGTGTGAGTATAAACATAACGATCATGCATGGGATCATGGTGTGGCTTGACTTGATCTTGCATAACATCATGGCATGGTTTGGCTTGATCATGGCATAGCATCAGGGCATGGTTTGGCTTGATGGCATAGCATCATGGCATGTCATAAGTACAAGTATAATAAGGGCATGGCATAGCAATCATGGCATAGAGATCATGGCATGGCAACGGTGTGAGTAACATAGGATCATGGCATGGTTGAAAGGTCATGGATCATACATATATCTATATATATATAGCATAGAAATAGCATGAATCTTATCACTTATTTAACGGACATGCATCCAAACCACAATATGGGGAGGTTGGCATGACATGCAGCCAGCAGTAAGGCAAATGCCCACTGGCACTTCCACTACGCAGCACGGGATCCACCCGTCCCACCTAGACCAGGAGAACCGTACCCAGGATTTACTCATTTGCCTCGAGTTGCGTCTTTTAATTAATGTCCGCCTACAAGAATACTTATATGATTCGGACGCATGGACTCCTAAGGTGGCACTGTACATAAACATGTTCAATTTTAATATGAGAGACTTATAACATGGGATTTAGGTATGGGTTCGGAGTCCATTTAGGCTCTTATGTCATTTCGGCAGCATAACAGCTTAGTAGCATCTAGTTAAATTTGTAGGAAAATACATATTTGAAAACAAGCCATTTGCTATACGAAAATAACCATGGAGATAGAATCATGTACTTACCTTTAAACCAGAAGCTCTCTTGGACACAGCAAGAATCTCGAACAGCTCCTATTCCCGCTCTAAATCTTTCTCTCTTCCTTTCTTCCTCTCTTTCTTCCTTCCTCTCTTCCTCTCTACCTCTCTTTCTCTCTCACTTTCTCTCTCTAAACGTGGGCAAGGAGGACGGGGAGGAATGAGGAAAATGAGAGGAGTTACCCCCCCCCCCCTATTTATAGGGATGGTCATGGCCTAGGATGGGGACAAGTGTCCCTTAAGGTTTCTCTTGGATTTAGGACATGTGTCCTAAAGAGATAAGGGTTGCTTGGATGGAGACAAGTGGCATGGTGAGGTGGCATGGTTTCTTAGGAGCCAAGCAACCTTACCATTATCTTCTACCAGTATCCTTATCCTTAGTAGTATCCTTTAGCACTTTACATTTAAGTCCCTGTATCTTTTATAATTGACTTTATATCCTCATTTAGCACTTCTTCACCGAATTAAACTCCTTTTTAGTGATTTGAGGACACTTCTAAACCTTAAAAATTACACTTAAGACCTTATGAAAATTATCTATTGTATCATAGGACATGAACTTTTCGAAATTGCGTTTATACTTTTTCGGTATTTGCGAATATGCCCTTTTTCATAATGATGTATATATGTTGGCATGTAATTGTAATCTTATTGGTCCTTACAAAGTCCTCCTGTCTTGATACCACCATCGACAAACAAACATTTAATTCTATACATCTCTGTCCTGGACGATTCAGTGGGGGATGTCCTAGCACAAGAAGATGAAGAAGGGAAAGAGATGACAGCCTATTATCTCTCTAAACTTCTCAACCCTGCTGAACAAAGGGACATGGCGATGGAGAAGACATGTGCAACATTGGTATGGGTAGTTCAGAAGTTGAAATATTATTTTATGACCCATAAAGTCCATCTCATCGTTAGGATGAATCATATTAAGTTTCTTCTTAAGAAATCCGTCCTTACTGACAGATTAGCACGTTCGCAAAGCTTTCTCTCCCAATTCGATATCATCTACATTCAGCAGAAAGTGATTAAAGACTATGCCGTAGTAGAACATCTTGCTCATCACCCTCTTTCCATATTTGATCTAATACGATCAGAGTTTCCAGATAAGGAACTGATGCCCGTAAACAAAATTACTGATGATATGTGGACTCTACATTTTGACGGAGCTCTGAACTCTCATGGTAAGGGTATTAGCATTGTTCTTCTATAACTTGAAGATGTCACCATTCCCAAGCCTTTTAGGTTGCTTTTCATGTTACAAATAACATAGCTGAATATGAATATGAGGCTCTTCTCGCTGGCCTTGAGGCCGCTCACTTCCATGGTGCCACCAAACTACGAATTATAAGTGATAGTCAATTGATTCGTCATCAAGTCCTTACCAAGTACTGTACCCTTGATCTCAAACTCAAGCCATATCAGGAACTCACCTAAACTTATGCCAAGCTTTTCACCAAACTGATCTTTGTCTGTATTCCTTGGAATCATAATATCTTAGCTAACGCTCTAACTTCTCTTGCATCATCTCTGAATTTTCCAATCAGCAAACACTCTGAATCAATCATTGTCCATAGGCATCTCTCTCCTGCTGTAGAGGACCCTTCTTTTCTTAGGATTAAAGAGAAGTTGTTGAAGAAGGTTAGGGATGGAGATATTGTGGAGAAAAGAGAAATCATGTTGCTAGAATTGCAAGAAGAGATGGAAGATGAAGAGAAACATGTACTATGAAATTGCAAAATATTGTGAGGATCAGTCATACCCTAAACAAACAATTGCTGAGGAAAAAAGGGGTATCAGGAGAATTGCTCAGAGATACACTCTAGTTGGAGGGGAGTTATATAGACGTGGATTTGATGGTGTTCTTCTAAGATGCTTACATGAAGATGAGCTTTGGAAGATCATGGAAGGAGCTCATGCTGGAGTTTGTAGTGGCCATGTTAATGGACAAATGTTATCAAAGAAAATTCTTAGACAAGGATATTATTGGCCAACCATGGAAGAAGATGGTGTAGGGTATATCCATAGGTGTGCTAAGTGTCAACTTCATGCCAACAAAATTCATTCCCCCGTATCTTCACTCCATCCTCTGTCCTTCCCATGGCCTTTCTCTATGTGGGCATTCAACATCATTGGTCCTCTTAGTGATCCTAACTCCTCCATCAAACAGAAATTCTTCATACTCACGGCAACGAAGTACTTCACCAAGTGCACTCCTTGCTCAATTAGAATTCTTAAACGAGAAAAGATAGTCAGCTGCTAATCATGTACGAGTTTATCAGAATAAACTTGTATGTTTTTACCAAAAGAAAGTTATTGAATGAAAATTAAAAGTTGGTGAAATGGTGGTTAAAAGAATTTTTGTTAAACATGGTGGTCTAAGTTCTAAGCTCCAACCCAATTGGGAAGGGATGTTGTAAAAGATACTTTTCCTGGTAATGCTTATAGGCTAGTTAACGTAGAAGGTCCAGAGATAACTCATCCCTGGAACAGTTTATATCTTAAGAAATACTACCCTTAGATTAGGTGTGTCGATCGGCATGGTGCAAAGACCAGTAGAGTCAGAAAAATTTGAAATCCTAAATTCTCTCTTTGGTCTTTGATACTCTAATTTACGCTCATGATGCACACACAAACACGCTTTCTTCTTTAGTAACAAGAGATGTGAAGTCCAAGGAACGCTGACAGCTTTACTAAGAGTGTAAAGTATAACCCATTCTTATTTTCTTTCCCTTTTTATTATTAGCCCGCGATGTCGGAACGAGCTCAGGATAGACTATTGAAAATACCCGCCGTCTTAGTAAGAGGCCGTTATAAAAAAGGGAAAAAATTTCAAAACATCTGCCACAAAAGCAAAAACAAAAGGCAAAAGCCAAATCAAATACAAAAGACTACAAACGTCAAATCAAAAGATCAAAAATCCAAATAAAATGGAGCGCAAGATCAAAAATATCCCACAAAGTGAAAATGACCGAACCCCAACGAATAATAGGGTAAAGGATGGACATCTTCTTGGGTCTTCGGACCCCTCTCGTGAGCTTTCTAGACCATTTCTTCCCTTCTCCCTAGAGAGTGTACTCCAAGCTTAAGGAATGGCCTAAGTTGACTATGGGTCAAATCATCAAATAAGATCAGAGACATAAGCACAATTAAAGCACAATGAACCTGGATTAGATTATTAAAGAATAATTAGGGAATTAAGATCACGATTAAGTAAACCTCTTTTCATCCAAGTACCATACTGATCTTAGGTTATGAATATTTAAAAAGCCAAAAAATTCAAAAAAAATGGATATTTCAAAATCTCAAAAATAAAGGAATATTTCAAAAGCACAAAAACTAAAAAAATGGATATTTCAAAACCACAAAAAAGATGGATATTTCAAAAGTAAAAAAAATGGATATTTCAAAAGTAAAAAAAATGGATATCTTAAAATCACAAAAAAAAATGGATATTCTAAAACAAAAAAATGAATATGTTGAAATTTCAATTAGCATCCACTTGCCATATCATGCGTGTTGCATTTTTATTTTCAAGTTAGCATTTGTGTGCTTGCATGTCACATTTTTAATTACTGTCTTATTAATTATTTATTTTTTTGCCTTCATCAAATAAAGACTTTTGCCCCTTGACCCTTCTACTGAAGATAAGATCAAGTAGTCGGTTACTTAACCGGGTAAGGGGCTAAGCCAGAACAGATATTTAACTTGTTTATTTAAATTATGTTCAGGTTGTAGATATGTAAGAGTGACATTTCGAATGCACAAAAGATTCATGGTCACATGAATAAAAGTGTTTTGTATATATGAGAAGAGTCATATGCATCTGTCAAAAGGCCAAAAATAAATACATGTCAGCTGGACTCTAGCAGCATAATAGCAGTACAAAAAGTCATGACATATGATATCAGTAGCAGCAATAGCATTAGCAGGCAGCCCTTAAGCCTGGCTCTCACTAGCGCCCTCATCGTACTGGCTCTGGGCCTCATCCAGTCCCTCTGACACCCTACTCGATGGTGGTGGTGGCCCCATCGCGCTTGGCTCGGCTCTGGCAGAGGACACAACGACGCTCGAAGTGAACGTGCTACCATGCCCTCTCTCACGGGCTCTCTGTTGAGCACGCTGGTAGCTCTCCTCCACGCTCCACCGCTCATGCTCGGTGACAAACAGTCGGCCCTGGAGAGACTGGAGGTCGGCCAACAAGTGTATGTGGTCCTGGTCACATTCCTCGGAAACAACCTCCAGGCGCATATGGAGTCGTGCTAGCTCGCGAGGAAGATCACCAGCGAAGAGGCGCGCCAACTGCTCCTCTAGGTCCCGAATCTAAGCAACATCCGCCTGCGCCTGGGCCGTTGTAGATCGGGTCCACTCAAGCTCTATCCCGCCCCTTTAAAGGGCCTCCTGAAGCTCGGCAACTTGCCATTCAAAGGAAAACATGGTTAGTCAAGTGTGAATAAGCTCAAGCTATTCAAAGAAATGGAAGATCAAGGAAAGGAACTTACCCGAGAAGCCACAGTCCTCCTCTGCAAGAGAGGCCCGATGTATGGCTCGAGCTAGCTATACCTGGAGGTTTGCGAGCACGACGTCATGGTAGGCACCAGAAGATGAAGCTCTAGTGGTATAGGTGGGAGGTTGGGCAGCCTGCATGTAAGCGGCATGCTGTATCTGTAAGGAATCGTGGAGAACGCAGCGGAGAATAAAAACGATTCCATTGTATCGGTCGCTAGGATCGTAAAACGGACATTAAAATTAAATGATGGGAGAACGGTTCTTCACCTTTGCGGGGTTTCGAATCTCCCGTGGATGATGCCGACTCGGTAATCGCGCACGCGTACGATCTCTAGAGGTATCCACACGAGTTCCCACAGCATACGCGATTTCCTCCTCGACTTGAGTGCTCCGACCAGATCTCAAATCCACTATGCGCGGAGAGAGATAGATCCACTCCAAGAAAGAGAGAAGGAGAGAGAGAGAGGAGAAAGAGAATCTGGGTAAAAATTCGTCCAACCAACTTTTTACCCCTTCCCCTTGGCCCTCCTTATATAGAAATAAAGATAAGCACAAGGATTAATCCTCATGATTATCCAAGAGTTTGGCCTTGGATAATTCTCCATTAAATCTTCATGTTTATCCTGCAGCTTTTCATAAAAACCCAGATAAGCATGAAATTTAACATCTCTCACCGTCTGACGAGAACTCTTATGTGTGTGACCCTCTAGGCCCATATATCAGTCCAGTTATAGGCCCATTAAACTTAGAACTGTTTCTTGAGTTTAATATTTATTAATTAACATTTAAATATCATATGTTAAATGATTAATTTAATAAACAAGTGAATTATCATCTGATGATCAAATCACTTGGCCTTCTGATCATGAACAGCACCAAACACTACCTCATGATCCCATAAGATATAAGGGATACTGTTCCCTTCAATTGAACATTTCTGTCTGCAGGTGCCGCACATATATAATCCTTCACTCATGTAATGTCCCGATAACGTAAGGGTATAGTTTTATAGTCAAACCCTCCATCACATTATTCAGATGGATTCCAGTACACAGTTAATATCTAGAAAGACATCTCTTTCATACCCTGGCCAGGGATTTCTGTGTACACATCCATAGGACATTCTCTCTCCAATCTTATACCAAGAGTGAATGATCCCTTGTTGTTCACTCAATTACCTTCGCAAGCTTTCCACTGTATGTGAAAGACCAATTATGGTGGACTTATTAAAGTCCACGAGTCAGAGAATCAAGATACAATGGTCCACAAACAAGGTATCATTGGTGACTCAGGTCAAAGGACCAATTGTGCTACTGCAACGATTGAATTCCCTGGTTGACTAATAGGTATAATTACCATCCATGAATTCTTATTTGGGTCTGTTCAGTGAACTCATTCTCTAATGAGCACCCACTTGTTTGTCTTAGTGTCACCACACGAGTGAATGTGAGATCATTCACCCTCATCATATGAGCAGACATAACTTGTGTCGATCTTATCAGATATTTAATGTACATCTCAAATATCCTATGATCGAGAACTGTTTAAGACAATTGACTGAGGATATTGATCTCACTATCATGATCTCATCATGATTCAATATCCCATACATTTGTCTATGGACCTTCATTACGATAGTTACTTTGCGAGAACTATAAATGAAGAAATAATTGTCTTTATTAATTATTTGAACTAGAATGTACAATGATTGGCTATGAGGCCACCCAATTCTAACATTCTCCCACTTGGACTATAGCCAATCACCCATGTGTCTAAGTCCCATAGACTTAAGGTGACGTTCTAAATTGTTTTGAGACAATGGCTTAGTCAAGGGATCTGCTACATTATCTTCAGATGAGACTTTCTCAACTACTATATCTCCTCGGGCGATGATCTCACGAATCAGATGAAATCGTCTCAAAATGTGCTTTGACTTCTGATGTGATCTTGGCTCATTCGCTTGAGCTATTGCCCCATTGTTGTCACACAATAATGGAACAGGATCTGAAATGCTTGGAACTACTACAAGCGTCGAGATGAACTTCTTCATCCAAACCGCCTCCTTGGCCGCTTCAGCTGCAGCAATGTATTCTGCTTCGGTCGTCGAATCTGCAGTTGTTTCTTGTTTGGAACTCTTCCAACTTACTGCACCTCCATTTAACATGAATACAAATCAAGACATGGATTTGCTGTCATCCATATCCGACTGGAAACTCGAGTCAGTAAATCCTCGAAGTTCCAAGTCGTTTCCTCCATAAACGAGAAATAGATCCTTAGTCCTTCTCAAGTATCTAAGGATACATTTCACCGCCTTCCAGTGTTCCTCACCTGGATCAGCCTGATATCTACTAGTGACACTTAGTGGGTGTGCCACATCAAGCCTAGTACATAGCATTGCATACATGATAGATCCTATTGCCGAGGCATAAGGAACTCTATCTATGTATGCTCTCTCTTCAGGTGTCTTAGGAGACATTTCTTTAGAGAGATAAATTCCATACCTCATTGGAACGAGGCCTCTCTTGAAATTTTCCATGCCAAACCTTTTGACTATAGTATCAATGTATATAGATTGGGATAAGCCAAGCATCTTTTTGGACCTATCTCTATAGATCCTTATTCCCAGAATATAGGATGCTTCTCCCAAATCTTTCATGGAGAAGTTTTTGGATAACCAAGTTTTTACTGATGACAACATTCCTACATCATTCCCAATGAGTAGAATGTCATCAACGTAAAGTACCAAAAAGGTAACTGCGCTCCCACTAGCCTTTTTGTATACACAAGGTTCATCTTCATTCTTAATAAAGTCATAAGATTTGATTGCTTCATCAAATCTTAAGTTCCAAGTTCGGGATGCTTGTTTTAATCCATAGATGGATCTTTGCAGCTTGCATACCTTACTTGAATGCTCTTTCGAAGTGAATCATTCAGGTTGTATCATATACACCTCTTCTTGAAGGTTCCCGTTAAAGAATGCTGTTTTCATATCCATTTGCCATATTTCATAATCATAGAATGCAGCGATAGCAAGAAGTATTCTGATTGACTTAATCATGGCAACTGGAGAAAAGGTTTCGTCATAGTCAATGCCTTGCCTTTGACGATATCCTTTTGCTACCAGCCTTGCCTTGTATGTGTCAATCTGTCCATCTGCCCCGATCTTTCTTTTAAAGATCCATTTATTGCCAATAGGTACTATACCTTCTGGCAGATCAACCAAGTTCCAAACTTGGTTGGCATACATGGACTGAATTTCAGAATTCATTGCCTCTTGCCATTTTTCTGATTCTTGACTATTTATGGCTTCTAGGTAGGTTTGAGGATCATCATCCTCATTTAAGTGCATTTTTGATTTGCCATCATCGATATGTCCAACATATCTTTCAGGCTGCTTAGGCACTCTACCTGATCTGCGAACCTTTTGTGTATCATCTTGAACAAGTTCTTGAGTCAATGGTTCAGTAGATAAACTAGTGTTGATTTGTGAGTCTAGAATTTCTTCTAGTTCTATCTTGCTCCCACTGTCTTCTTTTGAAAGATATTCTTTCTCTAAGAAGACAGCTCTTTTTGCGACAAACACCCTTTGATCGCTGGGCTGATAAAAGTAGTATCCAAAAGTCTCTTTTGGATATCCCACAAATCTATATTTCTCTGTCCTGGAATCCAGTTTGTCTGGATCATGTCTTTTGACATGTGCAGGACAACCTCTAACATGCTTAAAGTCTAGTTTCTTTCCTTTCCATATCTCATATGGAGTGGAAGGTATTGACTTACTGGGAACTTTGTTCAATAGATATGCAGCAGTCAACAGTGCATATCCCCATAAAGAGATTGGAAGTTTGGCATAACTCATCATTGATCGTACAATATCTAATAGAGTACGATTTCTCCTTTCCGATACACCATTTAATTGTGGTGTATAGGGAGGAGTCCACTGAGACAAAATACCATTATTCTTTAGATATTCTGTGAATTCTGTATTTAAATATTCACCTCATCGATCTGATCGAAGAGTTTTGATACTCTTTCCAGTCTAGTTCTCAACTTCGTTTTTAAACTCTTTAAATTTCTCAAAGACTTCTGACTTATATTTCATTAAATATATGTAGTCATATCTTGAGAAATCATCTGTAAATGAAACAAAGTATGAGTAACCACCCATAGCATGAGTGGACATTGGACCACATACATCACTATGTATTAGTTCCAATAAGTCCTTAGCTCTGTCTCCATATCCTGAGAATGAACGGCGCAAAGTCTCTGATGGTGGTATCATGGTCTGCTGTGACCGCGGATAAGTCAGTAAAGAGATGGGCCAACAGGGCCGCACCCCATGCATACTCTCCTAGCCTATCTAAATCCTCAAAGAGAGTAAAAAATCTACAATGGATATGATCACCCTTCGTCCTAAAGAGTAATCGACCGAAGAAGAAAACTAGAAAAATCCTAAGCTACCAATCCACTACCTCTCTCTGGCTCTCATCCCAACAATATATACCGACAGCTAACATGAAAAACCTGTCCCTAAACATCTCTCAGGATTCACCCTGCCTCTATCTAGGGTCGACTAACCCAAAGGCATACTCTACCTCCACTCTACTAAGGGTCCTGGACTCTCTGCCAACTGCCCCTGACACTCCAAGACCGAGGAGGCTCTCTGCCATCTCCCGATAGTCGGGATAAGTGATCTTGCTCACCGCCCGACCCTTTACTCGAAGGCCGATGATCCTCGCCACATCTTCCAGGCTGGGGACCATATGTCCCTAGGGCTTTAGAAATGCCATGCACCCACAATCCCACCTCCCACTAAGGACCTGCAGTAAAACTAGGTCAAGCCAAAAGGGCTCGATGTCTAGGATCTCACCAAACCCCATCTCCCTCAGCCTAGCCTTCTGGAATCTGGTAACCCGCGGTATGCCGCGATCACAAGGTCCCAAGATATCCTGGCCCTCATCATCCCCTACAATTGCCCAAGAAAAAGGTTAGAAATATCAATTAAAGGTAATTAAAAATTATGTTTAAATTTAATTTTGCCTCTGGACCACCGGCCCGAATGGCGTCGGGCCTGGTCGACACCTTTTGAAAGGCGTCGCCTGGTCTCGACGCCATTCAACTACGGGTTCACAGACCCGTGGCCAATCCACTTTTAGTTTCCCACCCCCCAAATGCTATAAAAGGGAGAGTTTTGGATTTACTATCGAGGGACCAGCCTCTTCGGCCGGTGCCGCCACCGGTGCCCGCACTGGTGGAGGTTCCTCTGCCTCCATGAATCTTCGGTCGTAGAGAGAACCGCCACGTCCACCAAGATCTCCGCTTGTGTGGGGAGGAGATCCCCCTTGTCGCCCTCGAGTTCCGGGATGGCAAGGACTCGTTGCCTCTTGCCGCTTGGGCCGCTTGGACTGCCTCATTCCATGGTAGGGAACCCGGGAGAATGAGAGAGACCGAGAGAGACCAAGAGAGAGAGAGTAAGAGAGTGAGAGGGTGAGAGAGAGAGAGGCCAAAGAAAGTCGTCGGAGAAGCTCGGATGGCTGGAGGAGCTCGTGGATCGCTGGAGAAGACGAAGGGAAGAGAGAGAATGAGCAAGGGACAATGAGGAGGAAGGGGCTCGAGTTCGCACACCATAGTAAAATGATTAAATGGCATTGGCCATGCACGACGCATTTCAGTGGCTCACAAACTAAGGCGGTTGTTCAAATTTTTAAATTTAGAGAAAGGTGTCGCCCATAGATGACGTGATTTAGAATTACTGCCTCTGTGAGTCAAAGTCGTACCACGAAAATCTAGAGAAAATCAGAAAAAGATGTCCACCATGAGCGAGGCAATTCAGGGAATTATTTTGTTGGAAAATGTGGAGTACGGCTACAATCAACAATTAGCGTCGGCCATGGGTGACATGATTAAGAGAATTTAATACTAAAAAATTTCTAGAAAATAGGAGAGAGAAAGTTAAAAGCATCGACCATGGGCGACGTGATTTAGACTATTTTGAGGAATAAATCTTAATTTTTAGAAATTCAATTTTGTTGATCAGGGTCACCTGGTCTCGACACCATTTGGATTATTGAGTTCAAAACTTTGAATTTTGAAGAAAATGAGCTGTTTTGCTTAAGAAAAAATTATAGAAAATT
Organism: Zantedeschia hybrid cultivar; assembly: GCA_030544215.1. NCBI lineage: Eukaryota > Viridiplantae > Streptophyta > Magnoliopsida > Alismatales > Araceae > Zantedeschia > Zantedeschia hybrid cultivar. The sequence goes on along the minus strand of JARZZO010000012.1, from coordinate 37,566,914 downwards.
GCACAACATTAAGGATTTTCTGAAGCTTTCAGGTCGGATTTTCTGAAGCTCTTTTGCATAGTTCTTCCATAGCTCCGAATTCGCTTCATGAGGAAGTTTACCACAACGGGTGAAACCGATGTTCTACAAGGTCATAATGAGTTTTGTCGTCTCGAAGTCTTCATTAGCTCCTAATGTCCACTTCTTGATTGGAGAAAGATTGAATATCTTAAGAAATTCATAGCGAGGCATACCTAGTTGAGGATGACAACGGTGTGGATTATATAAGATGAAGTCGGTCACCCCGATTAGTCAGAGCTTTGTGCCTGCGCAACGACGCACTCGAACCGCCTTTTCCCGAAGAGTGGGTGGTGTTGATTCGAAGCCAGTCCTTGGCATGGTCTTGAAGTAAGCATGCCAGTCAGCTCAAGTTTTGAGGTTGGGCACTCGATTGGTTATGTTGTTGTTGAATTTCACAAAATTGGCAATGTAAAAGATAGGACTGCGTTGATACATCTGAGATGTCTTGTGAACTTCTTCCTCATTATGATTGAATTTGAATAGCATATCAATCTATAAGGCTAAGAGTAGCATACTGTCATAAGAAGGTTGACTAGTAGAAGCCGCTGAGAGCCCACTGTAGAGATAGGCTATGATTGATGTGCTTATCTACTTTCTTCGGAATATTCTACAAATTGCACTGAGCTGATCTTCTAATAAAATGTTATCTTGGGCAGGGAATAGTAGAGCTCCAGTTAGACATACAGTGAACGCGATCATTACAATCTCTGTATCATCCTCCTTGGCATTTTCCATCTTCTTCAAGATCCATTCTACAAGCTTCGCAAGATTAATCACTTTCTGAATAAGAACGCTTTGGATTTCTTTTAGACTATCTATAATCTTTTATAAGAATTGATGACAATTAACCTTTTCTCTCATTAATAGCATATCTATCACATCAGGTTCATCATTGTTAGCCTTGAGCTTTGGAAGTCCCAATAGGAGTTTAGCTTCTTCCAATAAAATGGTAGCTTCGAAGGAGGTGAAGAGGAAAGTATGGATTTAGGGATGCCATAATTCAATCAATACATTCATTGCAGCCCAATCTATAAGTGCACTCTTATAATGTTTGGCATGGACAACTAAGCCTTGGATATGCCACTTGGAGATATATGATTGCATGGAGAGGTTGATTTTCCCTGCTAACTTGAAAATCTATGAAAGGGGAGAAAACCTTCTTCGACTAGGAAAGAAAGGATATCCCTTGAAAAAGAATTAGCACAATTCTATCATATTGAAGATAATTTGGAGCATAGAGAATATGTAGAAGAATAAAAGAAGAAAATTGAATGGGAAAAGAAATAATAACTTACTTTTAAGTTAGAATCTCGCCCAATAAGGTGGCATGCTATGTTAGAAAGCCTTTCTATCATCTTCTTTGCCCTCGTCTATAAAATCTTTAGTAAAACTCGCCATCTTCCTTAATCGCTTGATCTCCTTCTTTTTCTTTCTCACCTTTCTCCTTCTTTCCCTTGAGCTTTTGAAGAGAATCCCTTACCTTTCCCTATTGGATGCTTTTTGTGATGATTTGATATGAAAGGGAGGAAGTTATATATAGACTGATTTGAGAAGTTGGGAGGCCTTTTCCGAGTTAGAAGATGATATTAGAAGGAGGCAAGTGGAGTTCAGATTGAGTCAGAAGAGTTCTATTTCGGTAAGTTAAATGGCGTTTGGACAGGGCGACTTCATTTAAATGACGTCGAATCAGAACAACGCCATTTAGAGTATTTCTGATATTTTCCGAAAATACATATTTGTTGCTATTTGATGATGTTTATCTCTCTGCATGAAGATACTGACAAATTTTGAGTGCAGGCAAATTCAAGGAAAATAAAAATGAAGCTGCAATTTCAATAAGATCTCACTATGGTCACTGAGTCCCGTCGTGATTGGAAAGATGGTTATCTCTATCCCTATATACTCTTATGTAATTGATTTGCAGTATCATTAGTATATGTTAAATATTTATTAGATTATATCAAGAACCTTGTGATTTTAAAGAAACTAGAATTTGAGTTCCCCTTTATCAAAAACAATGTTAATTCTAGAGGATTCTTAATCGCATGGATAGGCCGTTAAATTGTCAATTTATGGGGACGATGGTTCCGCTTTGTGAAATGGTGCGTGGACAAATGAGCTTCGGCTTAACACTGAATTGCAGGACTGGTGTCTTGACTCGTCAATAATAATTTAACAATATTATCCTTGATTAATTTATATTTTATTTTAATTTAATTTTTCTTTTAGCCCTCTATGCATCATGTAGGATTTTAAAATTATTGTGATAAGAATTAGTTAATGATTAAATTTCAGACCATTGATCTAATAAATATCAACGTGATATGAAATATTCCATTCTGAATTGATCTCTCAATTATCTTTGAGGTTTCTTGAAGATATCCTTGAAATTCTTTTTTTGCTTAGATTTTTTCTCTCATATTCCTTATTTTCTTTTAAGATCTATCATGATTGAAGCACGTCCACATTGGCTGGTAATCGCTTTCCATGATGAAACCTATAAGATTTTGTCACCTAGGGTACTTCCTCTTGTGGAGGTTGATCGTCTATATTTTGTTTTATTTTTCTATCTCATCCAGACATGATTGATTCTATTGATCTCTTTGAGTCGCTTCATTTATCATTTTGAGGAAGATTCTTATTATGTAATGTTGAAAGCATATCTCATCACACATTGGCATCACCTTTTTAATTCATTCAATTCCATTTCATTCTCTTGCAAAATCAATGCCAAGGTGGGGCAGCTGTAAACACACTAGTTTTGACATTACATTGAGTAAATTTTATGTCACAATTAGAATGCTCTGAAATAGTTTGAATTTTAATCACTAATTAATTTTTATTGATTTTTTGAGAAATTTGTTGATTAACGTCGAACTATGGCCAATGCCATTTAGATTTCTAGTTGAAATCAGTTCGAAATTAAATTAGATTTAACTGAATAACGTCGCCCATGAACAATGCCATTTAGTTCCCTAATCTGATCTGGATTTTTGATTTGAATTCAAATTAATTTTCTAATTATCTTAATGACATCGCTTATAGACGACGCCTTTTAGGTTTCCTAATTATTTTCGGTTTCCTTCGCCGATTTTGTTTCTATTTTGGCCCCTTTAATTAGCCAAATGACGTCCCTGGTGGGCGACGCGATTTAAGCACTTTCTTGATAAACTTGATTTGGCCGAGATAATTCGGTTCAAAGGTTGGAAGGGTTTTTAATTCCTTGGATGCTCATTTGTGGCAATCCGGAAGCCGTGGGAGAAGCTTTTGAAGGTTAAACTACCCTAAACAAGGCTTTTGTATATACATATACTCTTTGGCCTTTGAAAAAGGTTAGAAATTGGAGGTTTTGAAGTCCAAGACAAGGTTAAAGGAGGCTCCCTCTGCATAAAACGTTGGAAGGCTTTGGAGCTTCTTCCTCTTCATCCATCTCCATCCTTTGAAGCTTTTGAAGATCAAGGCTATGGAGGGGCCAATCATTTTTTTCCCTTTCTTCCTTCGCTTCTAGTTTTGATAGTTTTCATATAGTTTCACCACTGTTTTTATCAGATTATTCATGGCATCACTTCATATTCACACACTCACTTCATGATTTTCCATACCCATGCATGTTAGGGGTTTAAAGAACCATAAACAAGTGAGCCTTTTTAGTTTAGTTCATGTTAGATTGCCTAATTAGAATAGAATAGATACTATACTCCAAGTAGCTCTAACCATATTGTCTACTTCTTTTGTTTAATCCCTTTTGCAAGGTGTTGAAGAAAAGGACTTGAAGGCTTAGAAAACAAACAAAAAAAAAACAAGAGTAAAAGAAAAAGAGGAGGCTCTTCATCTTTCGCCAGCCAAAGAAGAAGAACAAAGAATCTCAATCTCTATCAAATCTTCGAGGTAAGTAAAGCGATCACTTTTTTCATTGAAATCATCGATTTCTGGTGATCACGTAGTTTAAATTTGATATGTTAATCATATGAATGCATGATATCATAGATAGCACAACACTTTTTAAGCACTACATAGAGAAGGTTGTACAATTGGCTATAAGCTCAAATGGCTCAAATGGGGATGGGCTTTGTTGGAGGAACCTTAAAATGGGGTTTTTTGTGGGGTTGTAGACTACATATTTTCACGTGAGACCAACTAAATGATCGCTTCAGGGTTATACCTAGAGAAGACGTTGATCATCTTGGAATCTTCACTAAGGTTTTGAACTATCCTTTAGGGAATTATGGGGTATTCATCACCCTAAGTCAATGAGGACTCAACAGTGCTCTTATCCTTAGGAACTTCTTGTTACGCCCCTAAAATCATGTTCACTATGCCGACTTACATCGAACTCTAAGTATGCAACATTGACATAACAAATAGATATGAGAGATAAACAAACCACAAGACAATTTAATAAATGTCATTACCATCAAATAATCTAAATAGATAGTCAATTATCAAAGTTTACAATTAATAATATTCATCAAATAGTATTTTAACTCTCAATCTCACTAAATAAACAAAATTGCATCAATCTCTCAAAATTCCCTACTGCATCAAACTACTAACTTGGAAAGTAAATTTCTAATTAACCAAGATAACCAAAAACTCTTCTGATAATCCAACAGTCTTGACTCTCCACTTAAGCAAACTCTAAATTAATGTCTCTTGACAAATGTTTGGTTAGATTTATGAGTTCACCATTCAATAGGCTTCAAACCATCTACATGACTTAACATATAGTAATTTTGTAAATCACATTGTACAAATATACTAAACATGATATTATACAGTTCTACATATAGCTCAAATAAAAGAATGATACAAAAGCATGGTCAAATATAGATTTACCAAATTAGATGTGTTTTCTAATCGATATGATCAAATCAATTACCATATAACTATAACTTAGCATAAACAGAATTTACTCATGAACAAATCATAAACCTCATGCTTAGGACATATTAATAGAATAAAATAATGGAACAGGATTTGGTCTACATGGCACTTAGCACCTTTGCCTGGGCTAGGATTTTATTTGTTGCCCTCGGGTTTATAAATTATCCTAATCTAATACGGATGATTACATCAGAATCGGGCTGTACAATCTCCTTAAGGTCGTATTGTCTAGAAAACTCATGCATATATGACACAAGTATCTAAGAGAGGGTTCAAAGTCATCATGGATTTGAAATCTTAATTATCATAATGATACATGCATATACAAGTCAAGATATAATACTTTACTTACAAAATAAGTCTTTTAAAGAGTCAAAGAGATCAAATATGTAAATTATCAAGCCAATCAGATTCCAACAAGTTATTAGACTAAAAAATAAGCAAAAAAAAAAAATCTCAGAATTTTTGGATCAAAAATCATATTTTTAAGGTATTAAAACCTATTTTTTTAGAACTAAAAATTCAATAATTATCATGAAAACTAGTAAACATATTCAGAAATTTACCAAACTAGGTCATGTGTGATGTATCTATGAAGTTTAAGCAATTTTTTTATTGATTTTATATGATTTCGGACTCTCTTTTCGATTTCAAAAATTTGACTTTAATATAATTTTTGCAAATCAAAATAGATAGTAAAATAAATATCAAATGGGACCAGAAAATTCTAAAACTTATAGAGGTCAAAGACAATATAACAAAGATATTCACAAAATTAGGTGCAATTAAGACATGAGTCGAGTGAGATAGAAGATTCGTTAGTTGAAATTTTAAAACTGTTAGGACCAATTGTATAGTCTGACAAGAAAATTATAGAATAAATGTCAAATGAATTCATAAAATTATAAAATTTATTGGACAAGAATATAACGTCCAAAATCTAGTTTTGAGAAAATTTCAACTTAATTAGATATCGAACCAAGGAGAACAAGTATATGTAACTCAGGTAATCATAATTGAAAACAAAATAGACTGAATGGAGAGATGGCATATGTTGAGAAAATAATCATAGAATAAATAGTATATATAATTATAAAAATATAAAATTTGATGATCATAAAATAGACATATACATAAAGCTACTTACTAATTTATTATCTTTTAAAAACTTAAAAATAATATAATTTTTAATACAAAATAGATCATACTTAAAATTATCCGTCTACCTCTTAAAGAAAGATCGATTCTTAGTAGATCTTAAGGTTCTTCGAAGCAAGTTACACAACTTTCAGCCCTTCAAAGCTATTCTCCACACCTTTTAAGACCCCAACAGAACCTTCTTACATTGAAAAAACACCCCATTATAGACTAGTAGCCTTCCCTCTCTCTTTCTCTTAAGAAAAATATCAAAACTAGTCTCTTGAAGGAAAGTTGTGGCCCTAGTAGCTTCAGCACAAATTCAATGACTTATTTATACCTTATTCTCTTTTCATACACAATACTCATTCTCCTTTCCTCTTTGCGGTCAGAACTTCACCCCACAAGACTTTTTTTCAAGTTAAAATAGCAATCATACTGCAAATTAGACTATGTTTGTGCAACCTGCAGTTTCCTTTTTAAAAACCTCTAATTTTAACTATTTAAATGTTATGTTTATGAACACTCTTCAAAAATTTATAACTTTATATTATCTTTTCAACACCATTAACATCACTATTTTTGGATTTTCGTATAAAAATTTATCTCTATTTTATTAACTTACTATCTTGAGTATTCCAAACACAAAAATCTGGCAGATTCTATTCTTTTCTAAAGATGTCCTAATTGTGATTAGTAAATAACTTATTTTAGAAATATGATCTTCATAATTATTCTATAATTTTGAGTTACCTTTCCAATGAGAATTGTTTTATCTATTTTTTAAAAATTTATATGATGTCATACTTAAAATATTATGACTGTGTCAAATGAATTTGTGTGTAGAATCCTAGTTTGAGTAAGATTCTAATTATGACTTTCTAACTGCGAATTGAAATCAACAAACTCATATTTATTGTGTTCTAATTCTAACATAACTCAAAGATCTGTGTCAAAGCTTTTCGGATCGTAGTTAACTTTAATTACACTTTCCTTTACTTTCTTAATCTGAATCGTAGTCTATCTAATGACCGATATTTTTTACCTATAAAATATTTGCATTAGCTAAAGTATCTTCTACAAAATTATAGATCTTTTCATCTTCTTTTCAAAGGTACCAACCATATTTTAATCTAAGTTTTATACACAAAGTTATCCTCATTTTATCAAGTTGTTGTCCAGTGCATCCGAACCCATAATTTTAACCAAGTTAATGAGCTCTTTTAATTTACTTAAAGGGACAAATGAGCATTCATAATTGAGTTAATTATAATAAATTAAATTAGCTAAACTTAGTAATGGGATCTCATAAGTAGTTAATTTATCTAACTTAAACTAATTGAATTCATTAATAGGTTGTAAAGATGTAGGACATAACATCCTCTCCCATTTAAAGAAATTTCATCTTCGAAATTTTAGATTCTAACAATATATCTTAGTATTAATAAATTACTCATACTGATTTCTAAGGCTCTCGAACATAAAAATAAAGGATTACTCAATTAATATGAGATCATTACGATAAATAGATCCATATTTTAGGAACATTTGTAATGAGGACTTTGATTTAATGTGTTGATATATTTAAGATCTAATATAGTTAATCAACTTAATTAGTCAATAAGTTAAGTTATCCTAACATAACTAAAGGCATAGGGTGGAAAGAAATCGATGACTAACTAATTCTTACATGATTGTTTGATAGTTCGCAATTGTCATACTATTGCTTGCAAGATCATTAGATTGAGCATACACCGAAACAGCTAGGAGAAAGATCATGATCATAACAACCTCATTATGGATTATAATTACTTTCTAAAAGTACTTAGATATTATGAGAAGTATGTCAATTAACTCCTATGATAGTGCATGATTAAATTTTTTCAAAATGAAGTATATGAAAATCATTAAGTGATCATAGCGACAGGGATATGATATCAACTTGGGATACATAAAAGTCCTAACATCACAATATGTTGTTAATACTTCAGATAATTATAATGTTTTGGAGATCCAATGAAAATCATGATTCATCGATGTTCTGCTTCTAATTTTAGTAGCTTTAAAAAGATGAATCAGATAAGATCGGAGTTATAAATTTTACATTAAGAAAAATCTGAATCACCAATAGTAGAAAGATCAGTCTAACCTTGATTAAGGTAATGTGTTTAACTCTTAAATGTCCTTACCAATCCCCTGACTGAATATAGATTATTTATACTTAGCAAATCTACACTTCATGAAGTAGTTTATATTGGAATTCAAAGATAATGTACAAATTCACACAATCTTCTTAGTATTTTAATAAATCAAGAGAATGCATCCATGGTGCAATACTACTATCAAATGAACTTATATCCTGCATGATCTTTATACCTTCTCATAGAAGTATTAACGATTAAAAGATCAGTGGTCATAGCATGATTCTAGTTACTCACCCCTAAAATAGATTTAAAACTATCGGCATCCAACCAAATACATGTCATAGGCTTAAATAGGAGTCACTTATAAAATTGAAGGATGTCATAATAGGGCATTAATTGATCCTAACATTCCAGAGTGTTAATAGATTCTTTCTAGTTCTGAACAACACAAGTAAATGCAGATATAGGGACAATGTTAATTAAATCTATGAATGTACGTTGTGGTCAAGGCATCTCATAGTACTAATCATTAAGGAGTCAGAAGTAAAAATAGGTCAATTTACCATGACTTGACAAATCTAGTGGATAGATGCAAGTGGGTGACACATATGTATCTTGTGACTAGCTCTCCCTCTTAAAAGGATGTAACTTAATCATCTTAATTTTCTTCCATACCAAGAATTCTCCTTGTAATTGCTAGAACCAACGAAACATAACATCTATAATAATCTACCCCCAAATCTCCTAGGTGTAGCTTAAAACTATATATTACCCTAAAATTAGAAAAGTCAGTATAAAAAATTCCTTTTTTCGAAAAACATTTTTTTTTTGAGTTTGGAGAACATTCTAGTTCAACATTAGATTAGTTGATTCAAATAAAAAAAAAATCATGCCTCCACACGATCAAAGTTCAAATGGAAAAATCAAAAGATCTTTTTATTTTTAATATTTTTTGAGTTGCCAGAATGCCTTAACTTGACAGCTGATTAGATGGTTCAAATAAAAAATATCATGTCTCTACACGATTCACATTATATGTTTGGTTGTATTCAAAATATAATTAGAACAAAAAATAATTCTAAAAGTAAGTTTATTCTAAAAATATATTTTTAGAAAAATATTATTTATTTATTTTTTCTTTAAAAGTGGTACATTTTTTAAGTTTCAAGGGTATAAGCGTAAAATTATACATATTGTTTTAAAGATATAAGTGTAAAATTATAATATCTTAAGCTTTAAAGATATAACTATAAGTAATTCTAAAGGGAGAATAACTTCTTACACCCCTCGGAGTTATTACATCGCCTGGTGGTGAAATCAAACTTCTTTTTTTTTTTTTTGGAAGGTCCCCAACATACCCTACATACCCATATAATTGGATTTTAGAAGGGACATCCTAAAAAACAATAAAAATTCAAAAATCAAGTCTTGATGAACAGTAATGTACTATTCATTGGAGATCAGTTTTTGAATTTTAATAATTTTTTTCGAAGGCCTCCAACATGCCCTATATGCTCATATAATTCGATTTTCGATTGGATATTCCCAAAAAGATGAAAATTAAAAAACTAAACCTAATGAATAGTAGTACTATTTTGGGGGTCAATTTTTATTTTTCATATTTTTTTGATTTTTTTAAAACCCTAACATGTTCTGCATGCCCATGTAATTCAATTTTCGATTGAACATCCTAAAAAAAGATGAAAATAAAAAAAAAACTGAGCCCCAATGAACAACAGTGCATTGTTTATGGGGTTAACATTTTTAATTTTTCATAGCATCCGGTGCGTCACAGGGTGGATGCCGAAGTCCCGATTTGAGCTGCTCAAAGAAAAAAGGTTTCCTTGACGTCTCTTTTTACATGTAATCAAATAAATCACTGGAATGACATTTTCGGACGCACTAACACCTTTTACCCAGTACCAAATAGACGCTAAGTTGAATAAGGTGTCAGACATGGCATTCACTTGGGTGATTGCATCCTCCGTCAGTAATAGGGGCATTAGGCCTTGCTTGCTTGTTTTTTTATGAACGTGGCCCAGACGGCTAAAGACGAGACTACTCTACCCAAAGACCCAGGATCGAACCCAGGCCTCCCCCACCCCCAGTTCCCCTCCCAATTGATTCGGTTTGAACTATACTCACCCCCCCCCCCCCCCCCCCCCCCCCCAAATGAAACTTGCACCTTGACGTGTTGCCATTAGTGGGGGCTCTCCTATGAGAAGAGTTTTCTTTAAGATGCTAGTTATCGGTATTGTTCTTTTTCCTTCACTTGACCATCATTTTTGTGCATAATTCCCTGCATATGGTGCCAATTAATATAGATGTCGAAAAGTGGAGGACAATCTTGACTGCTTGATTTTCATGCACCAAGAAGATTTGATTTGTTGATCTATACGACTGCTAATTGGGCCTGCAGAGAGATAGATGAAGCAATGAGGGGGTCCTAGGAAGTATACATGCTGCATCAAGGGTCAGCGCAATGGGTAAAAAAATGTTTTTTAGAAAATTTTCATATAGGTCCCGAGGTGTCTTATGTGTTCGTACAAGTTGATCTCTCATCTGACGATAAAAAAATTAAAAAATTAAATTTGACCTAATAAATATATTTTTTACTGTCTACTGAAATTTAATTTTTTATTTTCAGAATTTTTGGATCGTAGATGAAAGGTTAGCCTAGACTTACGCAGTTACTTGTAAGATACTTCGAAATCCACTTAAAAAAAAGATAAAAAATAAAATTTGTTTTTTACCCCCGCACTGTGCGGTAATCATAACTCGCAGAGGTGTTGTGTTACCCCTTTTCCACATGTAGAGCAAAACAAAGACTCGCGCCTTTCTTCCCCGCTCCTCGGGCTGCGGCTGCTGTTGCTACTGCGGTTCCTCAAACTGAGGAAGATGCCGGCGCGCCAAGGTGCGGAGCGGAAAGGGCCCGCCCCCTCCTAGCCTAGCATGGCCTTTGTTCCTTTTCTTTTCTCTTTCTTTCCTCCATCTAATAACATCACCCTCACAGACGTGTTTGGTGTTGTATTGTTGGGGCAGTCATCACAAGACATCACTATTCACTAGTATTCTTCTGAAACCCAAATGGCCCTTGCAGAGATCCCGGGATTCTATTTCGACGAGGAGAAGAACCGCTACTTCCCCATCAAGGGTCCCATCCCTGGGAGGGCGCCCAAGCGCCCGCCTCCTCGCCCTCCTTCCGCTGCGTCTTCCGAGGCGGCATTAGCATCATCGTCGTCGTCGTCGTCTTTTTCTTGTTCTTCTTCTTCCTTGGATCTTTTCTCGCCCGGAGAACAGCACATCAAGCTCTATAAGGTGACCCCCTTCCCTCTTTTTCCAACACATTTCTTATCTTTTCTCTTGTCTGCAGAAATCGGTTGGTATCACGGTGACGTGTTATCGTCATAGGGTTAAATTGCGGACAATTATCAGCCATTTGATTGTTTAATTGTTGACTTTAGTATGGATCGGCTTTAATAATAATAGTGCAACAAGGTGCATAATAGTCGCAAAGTAATAACAACAAGGTCCATAATAGTCACAAAGTAATAGTCTTGGCCTTGTGTCAATCCGTTGTTTTTGTAATTAGATGAATGGAACTAACACTGTACTTGTACTCTCCAACTGTTGGTGATTGAGCGGATCTTACGTTTTGGTTCTTGCTGGTTGAACGAAGGACAGCAATCAAGCATGCTTGTTGTTCTCCAGGGACGTCTGATGAATAATGTTACCGCTAGGAGAAAGAGGAGGAGAACTACTGCCCTGCTTCAAGTCAGAGAGCTGCACGGGCGACTGATCCCCTTTAACGAAAGCAGGTGCAAGTTTGAACAAGAATATGAAAAAGTGCAGCTTTCTCATCCGTGGGTATGATTGGCACCTCTTACATCCCTGCATTTTGGCGTCCCACTCTTGTCATCCATACTTTATCTTGCTGTTCCATTTATGCGTATGAGAGCAAAGCCTTGTTAATTTCTTGAGGTGATATTAGTATGTAGTGTGCACATAGTTGTCAAGGAGTTAAGGTGACTTGAGGTATAGGCACCTAGGCGTCTACCTGAGCAGTGCCTAGGCTACAACTTTATAGTCAAGTGGTGGGAAGAGGGGAGGAGAGACACTTAAGGATAGGGATATAAACACTTAAAAGAGAAGGTAAAAGAGAGGACGGGCGTACAGAAAGCTTGGAAGCGTGAGTGGATGCTAATGTGTACAAGGGGCCAAGTTTGTCAACAAGGGTAAGTGGGGCTTGTTGCCTCCTTGTGGCTATCATATTGAGAAGAGAACCTTACTGTTTGTGTAAGAGTGCCTCATCATTAACCTCAACATTTGTTCGTTGATGAGAGATGATACCAAAAAGGAAGAATTATTTTAAAAAGCGGCGCCTCAAGGCACTGAGGCATACACCTTAAGGCAAGGCACTAGGAAAATACTTTGAGGCTTGCGTCTCATGTTGTTTACTTGAGGCTTGCACCTTACGCCATGTACTTGAGGCTTACACCTTGAGCTGGTAAGACAATGGGATCTTGAAGGTAGATCTAAGGCTTATGCCACCTTTATTATTTTTAAAATATGATTCAATGATGACCATTCTACTAAATAAACAAAATTAGAAGATTTAAATTGAACCCAACTCTTTTACTTCCAATACCAAAAGAGAGGGCAGTAACTGTGGTAGTTCATGCTTCAATGCCAACTAGTAGTCCATAGCTTTCATCCCATAGTTCATTTGTATAGGCCTTATCATTAGGTTGACATAGTATTGCCAATGACAAATCAGCGTTATTTAATTTTCTTTGATAATTTTAACTCCTTTTTCGCTAGGGCATTCCCTGTAAGCAACGCGCCGCAATGGCACCCAATTGCGGTGGCAAATAGGCAAGGGTTCTTGTGTATTAGACGAACATGAGTAAAGAAGTTAGTCCATAAGAACAAGAATACAATTCGTTTAGCTACATTGAACATAGGAACCTTAACCGGTAAGAGCTTAGAGTTAGTTAAACTAATGAGGGATAAGAGGATCAATATAGCTTGTCTACAAGAAATTAGGTGGAAAGGTTCTAAAGTTAAAGAAATTGAAGATTTCAAACTTTGGTATGTAGGCAAGAGTAATAATAAAAATGTTGTACCTATTATCATAGATAAAAAGTTAAAAAACAAAGTTGTAGAAGCTAGAAGAGAGGGGGAGGACTCATACTAGTTAAATTTGTATTAGACGAAGCAATTTTCGATATAATTAGTGCTTAACCTCAAGTAGGATTAGAAGAGAGAGTGTTAAGAAAGAATTCTGAGAGAATTTTGATAAGATAATCTAAGATATCCCTAACGGTGAGAGGACTTTTGTCGGGATAGATTTAAATGGCTATGTAGGTGTGAGACTTGATTTTTGAAATCAATCTTTTCTTTTGAAAAGAACTTAAAAGCTTTTAGTTTTCAAAAGAATCTTTTTTTTTGTTTTAAGTGGAGATTTTGAGAACTTAAGATTAGCTCTTAGAGTCTAGGATTTTGGATCAAACAAGTGGATCCGTGTCTCTCCATACTGACCTCGATCAATGTTAATTACGCTAATCATTAATGGCAATCCTTGATTAATCGTTCGTTGATGCCCTTGAAAGAATAACGCACTAAAATTTGGAGTATTGAATCACACCATAAATCATACATATCATTTGGTTGCTCTTTATATTAAACATGTTCAAACTTGATGTTCATTTTGAATCCTTTTTTGAGAATCCTAAAGGATACTTAAAGGATGTTAACCTCACATGGAGTGCATATGAGCTTGAGACCCTTAAAGGAAATCAAGAGGACACTTTTTGGGAAAGATTGAGACCCTTGGGAAAGATTTTTCTTAAAATCCTTAGAGGATACTTTTTGGTTTGGATAATATCCTTTAAATATCCTTTATCAAGAGTTCATGGGGATTACTTAAGTGCAAAAAAATTGTTTCTTCCCTCTTTTATCTTTTTGAAGATTTGCAAGAAAGAGATTTGATCAAATAGGACATGATGGCCACCACTTAACCAAGACAATTCCTTAAGAAGATTAATAGTCTTTTAACCAATATGAAGCATGGTAGGCCGGGTCGGTCCGGGTCGTATCGGATCGCCCAGTCCGCTCGGAAACCGGGTGGTCCGAACGACCCCGAGCCCCGACCCAGCGACCCCAGCCCGGGATCGTTGGGATCGGGTTAGGTCGGCCGGGTCGGCCGACCCGGTCCCAGGTCGGACCGGTCTGGCCGACCCGGGCCCCCAATGGCTAGTTCCGAACTAGCCGTTGGGGTAGCTGTTGGGAACCCATTCAAATGGGTTCCCAACAGTTAGAAGGGGCTTCTAAGCCCCTCCAAGTCTCTATAAAACCCCCTCCTACCCTTCTCTCCCTCATTCACACAAATTCTCATTTCTCTCTCTCTCTAAGCTCTCATACTCTCTCAAAGACTCAAAGCTCTCTTAACTTCTTTCTCTCCAAACTTCTAAAGCTCTCTAGAGTTCTAAACTCTAAAGGACGGACGGACGGACTACATCAAATTTTTTTCATCATATTATTTTTATTGCATTTTAATTTTTCTCTCTAACCTCTTTTTGTCTCTGTAGCTTTCTTTCTCATTGTCTCTCACTCTCCCTCGAGGTATGATATGAAATCTCACTCTCTTTCTCTATGTTTTTTCTTATTTCTCACAATTTCTCTTTATATAATTACTAATTACCTCTTTCCCTATTAATATATTTTTTATTTTTAAAGATGTCGACTTCTGAGCATAATGAGGCCACATCTGTCACCTCTCGTGGTGATCGGGATGGAACCATTGCACCGTCGTGGACATGGCTTCACGCAAGGTCAAATGCAACTACTGCAGTCAGATTATTTCGGGTTGAGTTTTTCGTCTAAAGCAACATATTGGGGGTGTCAAAGGAGAAGTGAAGGCTTGTACTGTTGTACCACTAAAGGTAAAAAATCAATTCAAAAATTACCTACGACAAAGAGAGTTGGAAAAAGGAGCAGCATCAATGATGAGAGGCCAAATTAGGGAGGAAATGACACGGCCCTCAGGTCAAGGTATTCATATTCATCCTCCGGGAGATAGATATCGGGAGGGAGACATATACCATACCAGAAGGAGATCCACTGCATTTGAAGACTTTTCTCAAGGTATTCTTTGATTTAAAATTTTCAATTAATTATTTTAATTATATACGTCGAGCCATAGACGAAAGTAGAAGATTTTTTGCTGATGAAGATGTGTATAGACGCACCGGTCGACACGTTGGGTAAAGGAGTGGATCCGGACATGGATCCAATGAGGAGGAAATTCATGACTTGACTAGGGATAATGATCCTAGAGTGGGTCCTATAGATGCTTTCCTAACAAGACGGAGAGATAGACAACCATCAATCATAGATGCTATGAAGAACCTGAAGGTATGCAAGGAGAAGATTGGCCGTGCTGTTTCGAGATGGTTTGTTTATAACAGTGTACCTGCCAATGCTGTAAAGGGTCCTTATTGGGAGGACATGATTGAGACTATTGGAGATGTGGGTAAGGGTATTCCTGGACCAACCCCCAAGGAGATATACACCACTTATCTTCCTCAAGAGGTAAGTGATCTCCAAGAGTATATCAAGTCGTTCGAGCGAATTTGGGATGAAAGAGGCTGCACAATAATGACAGATGGCTGGACAGGTGAGTACATTGAATTAGTTTAACATATTTAGAATCTTAGATTAACATATGATATTTTTTGGTTAATTTAGACATTCGCTAATATCTATAACATTATTTGAATAGGAATTACGAGAAGAAGTATGATTAACTTCCTTATATACTGTCAAGCTGGAACTGTATTTTAGAAGTCCGTAGATGCTAGTGGAAAGGTAAAGAATGTTGAATATCTTTTCAAGTTAATTGATGACATTGTGGAGCAGGTGGGAGAAGATCTGGTTGTACAAGTTGTAACATATAATGTAACTTCATATAAAGCTGCTGGCCATATGTTAATGGAGAAGAGGCCACATCTATATTGGCTTCCTTGTTTTGCTCATTCCCTAGATTTGATGCTAGAAGATATTGGGAAAGATGTAAAAATTACTGAAACAGTGAAGTCAGTCCAATTCATTACATCCTATATCTACAACCATAACTATGTGCTCACGTTGATGCGTGAACACACTGGACAGAGGGAGTTACTACGTCCTGAGGTAACTCCTTTCACCTCTACATACATTTCCTTGGAGAGTATACAATCACAAAAACGTCCCTTGAAGCAGATGATTTCAAGTAAAGGATGGGAGGATTGGATGACAGGGCACGCGAAGCGTGATGCTAGAAACAAGGGGAAGCAGGTTGAGGACTTGATTGAGAGCCGAGAGTATTGGAAGGATATAAAGATAATCTTGAGCGTAGTTGAACCTCTTGTGTGGGTTCTGAGGATGGTGGATGGAGATAAGAAGGCCACAATGGGATATTTATATGAAGCTATGGACCGTGTAAAGGAAGACATTGTTAGGGCCAACAAAAATACATACAGAAAGTGGTGGGATATCATAGATGTAAGATGGGATAGGACACTCCACCATGACTTGCATGCGGCAGGTAACAAAATAAGTCAATCCATATTGGTTGCCATTTTATTTCCTATAAGTTTTATTTTCTTTTTATTTTATTTTTTCAATTCTTTAGGTCATTTCTTCAACCCAAGATACCAATATAGCTCTGCTACTCAAAATGCACCTAATGATGAAGAAGTACTCCGTGGGACTCAAAATCTAATTCGGCGTTTGTTACATGATGAGGATTGAGCTATCATAGCATGCAACAAAATGCATCACTATAGGCTCCGGACATTACATTTTGGTACTCATTGTGCTTAACGGGTAGTCATGTTGCTTTCACCAGGTATTTAGAATTTTACACATAACTAATACTTCCACGAAATTGTTATCATGCCTAGGCTTTACAAATTACAATACTAATTGTTAGTTGGATCATTATGGAATTACAGCTGATTGGTGGATGGATCATGGGAAGGCTCTAGGTTATGAAGATCTTGCTTATGTTGCTATCCGTGTATTGAGCCAAACCACCTCCTCTTCTGGCTGTGAGAGGAACTGGTCTACATTTAGCTTGATACACACTAAGCAAAGGAACCGATTAAGCTCAGCGAGATTGGAGCAATTGGTTTTTTGCCACTACAACATGCGCTTGAAATTAAAGAATCTTCAAATAATTCAAGAGAACCAAGGAGAAGAAGAACGATGGAGAGATGAAGTTGCTGGAAGACCGGTGCAAGTAGAAGAACAAGTTGAGGAACCAATTGATGGGGATCCAGGAACGGCTGGAATGGAGTCAAAGGCCCAATGTGCAGTTTAGTTGGCCCATTAGGGGTCCATTTGGAGTCTTTTAATTTACATGTAATTTTCCTATGTTTTTTAGTTATTTTCGGAGTCCTAGGGGTAATTTAGTAATTTTTCTATTAGGGTTTCTTTGAAGAGTCTATATATTGTCCTGTATCCCCTCGTGGGAAGGTATTGAAGAAGAAATTTGAAATGAAGAGCCGCCGCTGCGTGTTTTCTCCCGGGACGAGACGGGAACCCTAGTCCTCTTCTCCTCCAACCCCCTCTCTTCTCCTACTTCCGGTCTACCCCCTCTCCTGTCCCGCATCAATTTGGTATCAGAGCCCAACTCCGATCTCCATCGTGCCTCCACTGCCTTCTCTTCTTCCTCCCTCCCTCTCTCTCTGTGCGTGATTCACTCTCTCCCCTGCACAGCGTCTGTGTCACGCAGCAAGGAACTGCAGGCCTGAGTCGAGCCTCCCGCAGTTCCTGTCGGTCCTCCCCGCCACTACTGGCTCCGGAGAGTCCTCCTGCAAGCCCGGCCCTGCAACCCAGGCCGGACGGGCCTCCCGCGAGCTCTGCCCGGCAGTCCAGGCCGGATGGGCCTCCCCGACGGTGCCCGCCGTCCGCCAGCACCCGGGCACGCAGGCCCGCGGATCCGCCTCCTCCCTCCCTCTCCGCGTACGCCTTCCAGCCCCGCGAGCTCCCTCCCCACCGCTGGCTTCACTGCACGCCAGGCCCGGAGGACCCTCCCCTGCGGGTTCTCTCCTTGCCGCACGCAGGAACCGGACCAGCCGCCGCCGGCTGCTGCACACAGGCCCGACGAAGAAGAGGAAAGAAGAAGGAGACGAAGAAGAGGAGGGGAGAGTCGCCGGAGCACCTGCCTGCTCCCGCCGCCGCCACGCTGCCGGAGGCATCGCCGTCTCCCACCGCCAGCACCGTCACAACCGGCGTTGTCGCAGTCGCCGCCCCGCCGCGCCAACGTCGCCGCCGCGCTCGCTGGCCGCCGGCGCCATCGCCGCGCTCGGCAGCCGCTGCCTTTCCCTCGTGCTCTCTCTCACCCTGCTCCCTGTTAGGGTTTGGGGAAGGGCGAACTGAAGAAGACGACGAACCGGTCGGGCCTTTCAAGCCAGAACCGGTCAAACCGGTTCGAACCGGTCTGGCCCAAGGCCATTCACAACCTGGTTGAACCAGGTCAGTTTCCATCGAGCCAGGGTCCGAACCCAAGCCCCAACGGCTCGAGCCTCCCTGCCTCTTCAACCTGGTTTGCTACAGTGCACAGGGGGTGCATTAGAAGTTCTCATTGCACCGCCAGCGCCCGGGGCTTGTCCGTACTCCGATTTACGCGCCGCTTGTGCCGTTGGGATCGTATTGGCGAGGCCGACCTCGCTGTACGTCCCACCTGACAGCAGCGTCTCGTTTTGCGTGCCGCACTTGCACGTTTTACGAGGACACTCGGGCGCGCCGTTCGAGGTCTCTCCGGACTCCGATTAGTGCACCGTTCGCGCCGTCGGATCCGTCTCGACGAGGCCAACTCGGATCCAGTGTGCTGTTCTCAAATTTGCCTCGTTTTGCGTGCCACCTCTGCACGCATACCGAGGACCCCGAACGTGCATCCTGAGGCCAACCCAAGTTGCCTCGATTTGCGTGCCAGCATCCCAGCGCACAGATTTCGCAGCAACTAGTGCCCGCTTACCTCGTTTTGCTTGCCACTTTTTACACGTATATCGAGGATGATGATTTGAGCTCCGATTCTTGTGCCGATCGTACCGGTGGCATCCTGGCAGTGAGGCGGACCTCGTCCATCATTTCTTTGGCCAGTGGTATGTTTTATCATCATTGATTTTAGTTTTGAGGTAGAGCTACTGATGGGGATCCAGGAACGGTTGGAATGGAGTCAAAGGCCCAATGTGCAGTTTAGTTGGCCCATTAGGGGTCCATTTGGAGTCTTTTAATTTACATGTAATTTTCCTATGTTTTTTAGTTATTTTCGGAGTCCTAGGGGTAATTTAGTAATTTTCCTATTAGGGTTTCTTTGAAGAGTCTATATATTGTCCTGTATCCCCTCGTGGGAAGGTATTGAAGAAGAAATTTGAAATGAAGAGCCGCCGCTGCGTGTTTTCTCCCGAGACGGGACGGGAACCCTAGTCCTCTTCTCCTGCAACCCCCTCTCTTCTCCTACTTCCGGTCTACCCCCTCTCCTGTCCCGCATCACCAATCGATCTGGACGAGATATTTGAGGAGCAGAACCCACTGAATGCATGGGTGGATGCAAGGAATGTTTTGAGTCCATCAGAATTTGATCCAAACGATCGGTCATGGGTAGAAGGACAATTAGATGGTGTCCCCTTGTCCGTTGAGTTTCAACTTCCACCTCCTTCAAAACGGCAAAAGAAATCCACCCACAAAGTTCAGGTAAGGGTAAAGGTAAACTAACTCATGTTGATATTGTAGATTTAGAAACTGTACAAGAAGATGAGTCAGACGAGACACCAGAGCCGAGCGACAAGGTCGTTTACCAAACTTCAAATGACTCTACTTCGGCAACGACTACCCTTGACGATGACGATGATGATCCACATGGAAGTTAAGGTGGATCCTTGCAACAACGGTCATCTCGAGGACGTGGATCAAGTCAACATGGTGAAGCTCCTCCAATGATTTTCACAGGAGAGCAAGAATTTACGCATGCTACGCAGGATGATGACCACTCCAGTAGGTTGGCTAAGCGCACATCAGCAACAAATAAAGGCAAAGGGAAACAACAACAAGAGTTCCTAAAGAGAACATCCTCTCAAGAGCATTCGTCTGATGCATCCTCTCAAGTTCCATTAGAGGGTTATAGTCTTTATGGATATCCAGGTACATATTATCAACATCCACCACCCTATGATGCATCGAGTTACTTAGGAGGATATCCCACTTATCCTCCAACTTCAGATATTTCCTTTTATCAATCCTCAACCTCAGAAGGATCTTATCATGAGCCAAAGACACAAGGATGGATACCGGTGACAATAATCTACCCATTCACAGATGAGTATAACCGGTTTGTACAGGAATATGAACAATGTTACCAAGCTTATATGTCTTGGGCCGATTATGTGCAACATTTGTATAGCACCTACAATGTAAGGTTAGAATAAATGTATGTCTACTTGTTCTGTCACTTTGTGTGAGTGTTTTTTTTTTTTACTATCATGTAATACTTAGGGGTAAGGTTTTATGTCCCCCCCATGTATTGTATTCAAGTTTTTTTCAAAGTTAATAAAAATTCAAGGGCTTACCCAAGGTCCTAGATAAGTTTTGGGTAAATCTAATTTTTTCTGATTTTTTGAAATATTTTCTGATTTTTTGGAGTTGTTTTTTCCCTATTTTATTCTATTTTTTTCCCTTTTTTAAAATTGGATCGGCCAGACCGGTCCGGCTCGGCCCGGACCGGTTCGGGATCGGGTCGGATCGGCCGATCCACTCGGTCAGGACCGGACCGATCCGAGTCCGACCCACGAGTTGGCCTACCTTGATATGAAGGAATCAAACACATTTTATGACCATCCAAACGATATGAATGGATCAAACTTA
Source organism: Zantedeschia hybrid cultivar (assembly GCA_030544215.1). NCBI lineage: Eukaryota > Viridiplantae > Streptophyta > Magnoliopsida > Alismatales > Araceae > Zantedeschia > Zantedeschia hybrid cultivar. Next base: position 37,545,780 of record JARZZO010000012.1, on the reverse strand, counting down.
TTGATTATAATCGAGTTTGAGTTAGGCAAACATATATAGTTTGTTCTGCCAAGACAATATTGGAGGATCATCCAAACAGGTATATGCAAGCAGTCAGGTGGCTGCAGAGCTGAGTGATATCATCTCAACAGTTGAAGCTCCTTGGTTTTACCTATTTTTGAATGTCATTTGCAGTTCCTTCAAAATTGTCTTGTAGGTGTGCCTTATGAAGCAATGGCCAATTGTTTAGGAATGGAGGCGTAACAGTCGTGATGATAGAAAGATATTAGTTTTCTTTGAGAATGATATTGGTCGTAGCTAGGCTCTTAGAAAGAAATTTCTCTGCTTCAATACAACTTCTAGCCAGTGGTCAGAATCGGATGATCAGGTTGGTATGAAAGAACAACTCAGAGACTGATTTGTTGGTGTGATCTTCAATTATGGAGTATGTAGGTTTTTAGTGCCTTTCGGATTTTACGGGAGTTGATGATAAAACTAGAGGACAAGAAATTTGTAGTTCGCTAGGTTATCAGTAGAAGTTCAACATAAATCCCATAGCCCTCAATTCCTAAAGCTGCGATGGAAAGGTTCTTATTTTTGGATTGGAACTAAAGTTGATGTTTACATGCTGAATCAGTTGAACAAGTTGGACTGGACTTACAAGGAGGTAGTCCAGGCGTATAAGCTGTACAGGCAGAATCAGGACAGAGAAGACAGTTAGGGTATGAAGATGAACGAGTTGACTCAGTTGGGATGCGAGTGCAAGTAGGGACCCAGTGTAAAGTGGCGAGTCAGTCTATTAGATTGGTATGAAGTTCAGACAATTATTCATTAGTTAAGGAGGTACATACACCTGCTCATGTTGGTCGATCCAATAAAGAAGATAATTGATTATTGTTGAATAAAAGCAATTTAGACGAGAATCTTCATTCTGCTAATTAGCCTAGAGGGGATGCCATTTCAAACTTTGCTTCTCAATTGTTAATGTGTTAAGGAAAGATCTTCCTGCAAAGAAACACTGCATTTGAATACATGTTTACAGGAGGAGAATTCAGCACAAGTTTGGAGTATTTAAGTTCCAATCGCAGCTTGCCACACCAATTAGTGGACAGAATAATAGTTATGAATGTGCAGGCCCGCTGGGAATCTTGCGCATAATAATGAAGCCTTAATCACTGATCAGCAAAGCAATGATACTCCATTAGCATGGTTGTCACCAGCAACATCCATTCTTTAGAAGCTGAACAACCGGCTTGTGAAGTAATTTCAGGTAGTTCTGATTTGGCTCTGTCGTCAGCTGTGGCAATCAAAGAGCCTGATCCATGGATGGCAGTACCGGCCGATACCGGTACGTACCGGCCGGTACGTACCGGTATCGGCCGGCACCGGTACCGTGGGTACCGACCGGTACCGGGCCGGTACCGGCCGGTACCGGACTGGTTTTGGGCCGGTACCGACCGGTACCGGGCCGATACCGACCGGTACCGGACCGGTACCGACCGGTACCGGACCGGTACGTACCGGTACCGGTACCCACCGATACCGGTACCGGTACCGGTACTGCCATCCTTGGCCTGATCCTTCCTAATATGGTGCAGTGCATGGTTGCCATATTGTTTGCGGAGAGTCCTGAAGGGAGGAGAATCAGCCTGCAGAAAGGAATGAAAAAAAATCATCACATTCAGATTTTCTATCAGAGTTCACTAATGAAGAATTGATTGAAAAAGCAGCAATTCTTGGACTTCAAATTCAAAATAAAGTGGGGCAGTTCCAACAATTGATGACAGATTCCTTCCAAAGCACCAGCTCCAACTCAAGCAAAGGGAGCAGAGAGCTTAGTAATCTTTCGAAAGATTCTAATATAGGGCCAAAGACTGCTTGCCTCCCCAAGACTAGATGTTGGGAATATAGAGGTTCTGCTGGGAATTTGTAGAAATTATGGATGATAGAGTGTCTCTTTAGAAGGTGGAGATAACTAGTCGGCAGGGAAGTTGTATTTTTCTTCAATCTTTTGTAGTTTTCTTTAGCGGTGTTTTCCACGTGGATGTGTTTGTTTTGCGGAAGCATCCTTTTTTTGTTGGCGTCTAGTAGTATGGTTTAAAGGAACCTCTCCTCTAAAACCTGCTTGTACTACCTTCGTTTATTTTATACAAGATTAGTGGTATAATACACAACTTATTTCGAAAGAAATGGAAAGAACCAAAAGGATGTAATGTAGGACAATAGAGAAAAAAAGGCAGAATGAGGTGATGGTATAGGCCTCCGCGTCACACTAGTGGCAAGATAATGGCCTCCGGTGTCGCACCGGCACCCAACCCCATCTCAAGGGCTTTTGGATCTCCATCTTAGAGAACCAGGGACAATATTAAAAATTCGCAACAAAAATCATCATTAATTGAAAAAGGAGGTCTACATGCATATAAATAGTGGAAATAACTCAAACTTAACCCTAATTAGACTCCTAACCAAGTAAAAGACTAAAATACCCCTAACCACAATAATAGTGCAAAAATCACATAAAAACTTCTTGAAAAATAGAAAAAGACCTAAATAAGCCCCACATGGGCCAAAAAAGATATCCACGAACTCGTGGTCCAAAATCCTATGCCTTGCTCTCTTTGAGCCACAAGAAGACTGGTATAGTGTTGATTCCAGATCCCACCATTCTCCTCTAGTTAAAAAAAACTCATCCTTGAGTTTTGAAATGCATCAATATCTATGGGGAAATAGTGAGTGCAACATAGCAAGGATGTACTATCATTGCCATTGAGATCACCAGGCGGAGGATTGCCTCGACTTGATGCGGAAAGTGCGCCTCGACATCGCTCTATATCTGATCAAAATCAGGCTAGTTGAAAGTGTCTTGAACAACCTTCGGCTGATCGTCTTTGAAAAGATCTTCGAGAACTAAGTCTAGCTTTTGGTTCAGCGGAGAGGATGTTATCACACGTCTTGAACATCTAGGACTTGACTTGTTTGAAATACTTCTCAGCTAACACCAGATCCGCTTCGTAGACCACTTCTTCCATTTGGTTGTAATACTCCTCAGCCAGCACTGAGTCGGCCTCATAAACTTTCTCCTTTGGCCATTCTAGAAAGTAGGTTCTCAATGTCATTCTTTAATGCAGTCTACTCTATGTCATCCTTTAACGCAACCTAACCCATGCTCGAATAGTCAGTGACCATTGTCTTGGGAAGCATCTTGTGATGGCATGCAAAACAAGGCACACTGTTGTGACGGCGGCGTATTGGCTTAGTCGCGCTCGTTGTAGGGATGATGGCGACGAGATCGACATGCAAAATGGAGCACGGAGGTGCCCTCAGTGGTTGACGTGGGCTTTGGAGGTGAGTATGCAAAATGATGCCCTGCTGGTAGATGGAGTGTGGGATGAGTTTGACCTCATTTTGTAGTGTAATTGGCATGTGAGACAGAGTACAAATCGGCCTCCAAATGTACGTGAAATGGTGCTCGGAGTGAAGGCAATGCACTACAGGATCTGATGCATTGTCTGTCACAATAGAATGGGGTGTGGGGGGCACAAAGAGGCAGAGGTAGGTACATGGGGGTGCTCATTGGGTCTCCCACCCTGTTGCACAAAATAGGGGGGAGAGAGAGAGAGAGAGAGAGAGAGAAGGGTGGGTATGGGTACTATAACATGAACAGTACCATGGGTATTATAGCATGGATAGTTCTATGGATTTTGTTCACTGCAGGTACTGAAGGGTGAACAATATTGTGGGGAAAAGAAAGAAAGAAGAAGAGGAAAGAGAAGGAAGGAAGGAGGCTGAACAAGATAGACATGGTTTGGTGAGTCTTTGATCCACAAGGAAACTAGTGCAGTGCTGATTCCAGATCCCCACCAAATGTCATACATAGGTTAATGTAGGTTAAATTGAAGCGAGAAAGTGTGATATGTAGGTCCCCATGAAGTGTGAATGGGTTCTATATAATTGCTGTAAGATCTAATATATTGTATAAGCTTGAGTATTAGGTTACGAGGAAAACTAATATGTATAAAGATTATGTATAGTAGATATAAGGATATTAAGATGGATGTGTAGAAAGATTGGAAAGCGTAACATTTAGAATGGACATATACGTGGAGATTTAGATGTATCTGTTATGGACACTAAGCATAGGGCAAATAAGCTTAAATGGTTCAGTCATGTGCATTGATGGTTGTTGGAGGAATCTCGAGAGCATGGTTTGCCCTGTCGTACCAGATCATGCCGATTGTACGAGTTGACTCGTACTAGGCGAGTCCGATTCACTGATACGCATTGAGTTGGACGAGATTGTGCCAACTCACATAAATAATGGTTGTTTTAAATTGAAGTTTTCTTATTCAATAAGTAAGTTTATACTTTTTATATCAATTAATATGGTACATTTCTCTAAACTATGGCTTAGGTTTTTACATTTTTTTGGAATTATTAGTGGTTTTTTGCTCAACTCATGTAAGGTTTTAACCCATGTCCAATAGGGTTTCAATTAACTTATACAGGGAAATTATTTCTTTCTTTTCTTTTCCTCTCTCTCTCTCTCCCCCCCCCCCCCCCCCCCCCCCCCTTTTTTTTTTCGATGCAATATAGTAAATACTGGCAAAATCAGCAATTTTGAAAAAAACTCTTATTAGGAATCAATCGGTAGGTAGGACTCAAAGGTGCTGAGTGCTGACTTAGTTCGCAGTCTCGACTGATGACCACTTGCTACGGACAGCCAATCTCGTCATTCATCTTAACTCTTCGTTGGGTTTGCTTAACTTCCATCACTTGGGTTGCCCAAAACTCCAGGTCAAACCATTCTATTCAAGTACCAAGTAAAACATTATTTTGGGATAAGCTTCAACCACCAGTTCATCATGTAAGGTCCTTAGAAGTACAATTTGTTTCCGTAGTTGCATGGGATAGGGCAAAATCAAAAGAGGGAGCAACTGAAAATTAGTAATTACTTGTTGTCGATCAAATTTACTCGTAGAAGTTTAGGGCTTGTTTGGATGCTTTCAGGCATCTGTAGTCCAAATGACAGTAGGGAGAGATCAGAAATATGGACAGAGCTGAAAAATGCCAAGAGGATTTCAGTTTCCCTCTGTTTGTGATGGGGACTATTATGCTGTATGAAGGCCATTTGTCTGGAACAAAGGAGGGTTACTGCAGATGTGTCCATTCAACAGTTGGATTCAAGACTGTCGTCTTGATGTGTTATAGCTTGCAAACTAAAAGTTTACAAGGTGCCATTTCAGAGATCCTCCATCTTTTCAAGGATCAGTTTAGTGTTCATTGTAGATTAGTGGGAAGCTCCTTTCCACTAACCACCAAAGTTAATGCTCAACCAGGGGCCAGGGCCATACTCTTTTGGTTGAATGTATAACTTAGAGGCAGGTCAGGGATGCTGTGTCCAAGAAGATGCTGGGAATTCGGGTTTCTGCTGTTTGAAGTTGAAACTCATGGCATCATGACAATGAGTTTTGTTTGGTGTTTCGTCCCTCTTTTTGGGAAATGGTGGGTGATACTTTCTGGTGCCGTCTGGTTTACTACTGTTGAAGACTGAGGAAGACTATGAAAATGTTTGTTTTCTCCAGGATAGGGAGCCGGAAGGACTAAGATTAGCATTCTACATTTTCTATTAGGAAGGCTTCATTTTAATCACTGTTTTTTCTGGCATTGTGCATAAGATATTGTATTTGAGGGAGTTACAGACTTTCTATAGCCACTGGTTTATGCCCCCACCTTCACCTACCAAATTTTGTTAACAAGATGTATATAATAGTGGGATGGCTTGGCTTAAATATTTCCAGCTTGCTTTTTTAATGACTTCCACCAACTTAAGCCATATTTTTCTGTACTTGCCTTTGTGCAGGTGTGGAAATATCAGAATACAGATTTGATTTCTGACAGCGCTTTGCAGCAGTTTCATGTTCAAGTTCAAACACCTGAAGGTCAGATGGAAACTGATGTTTTATCTACGGGAAGCATGGGAGGCTCTATTAGGTGGGCGGTGCATCTGATCTCCCCCCCCCCCCCCCCCCCCCCTTCTTCTTTATTACTCTCCTTGTATCCCATAATTGAAATATTTTTACCTTAAGATTTTATATTAAGATCCTTTTGGGAATGTAAGTAAAACATGGCAAAGTATGCATAGTCACTTAACTAATATCTGACAGCTTTGGCATGTGTCATATCTTTGGTCATTACACAACTTGGTGTGTATTATGCAGAAGAAACTAATTAGGGTATATGGTTTATTAGGTCTGCCATGTTATTTTTGCACCATCAGATCTCGAAGTATAGGGTGATTTGTGACCTACAGAAGACCTTTACTGCTATCAAATCCTTTTCTCACATGTTACTTCACATCATATTATCTTTTAGTGCAGCATGTTCTTCACAATATAGTCATGGAATCTGATTTTAGTTGCTGGGGAGTTGGAAGTGGGCACTACATTTTCCTCAGTTTTTTTCCATGATAGCTCAATGATGAGGATTACTTTGATATTACATTTGTAATTTTTTTTCCCAAGAAGACAACGGATTGTACCATCAATTTTATAAAGAATAAATAGAGGAAGTTCGATCACAAGGATAGGAGAGATTGCTATCCAAGAAGGCGAGAAAGAAAGAACAACTAACACACTCTCGGCTATCTAAACACCTTTGGCTAGGCATCAGCAGGAATACCCAAAATGTAATGACACCAGTTATATAGTGAAGACAATGCTTGAAGCTAAATATTTTCAATATATATTCAACTTACCCTGAAGACAAACATCGTTCCACTCTCTTCAAACACTCCAGCATACAGCGTGTGGGAGAATCCTGAGGACTTCCTTTGTACAGGCATATGCCTTCATGAGGTCTCTTGCAGAATGTCCACACATCTTTAACAGATGTGGAATTGCCTGAAAATGTAGTAGGGTTCCAAAGCATCTCCACACAGCATGACTTATGGAACAGTTAACCAGTAGTTTATCCACATCCTCTCGTCAATTCCACAAAGTGGACATAGAATATCATTATCGTTACACCATTTGCTCCTATAGACCTTAGTAATTATCATTTTTTCCAAATATTAGCCAGTGGCCACATGAAAGCCTTCACTTTGATGGCAGATTTAACCCTCCTTACATCATCATACTTCAAGTAGTTAGGAAGGTCAGCTTCCAGCGAAGAGTAATAAGCCTTTACAGGAAACTGTCCTACATTTCTCCCCTGGAGGATCTTATCAAGTTCATTGATATCAATAGATACTTTATAAAGCATAGCATGCAGAGATGTACAGTCCTCGATTTCTTCATCCTTTAAATTTCTGTATAGTTGCATGCCAGATGAATAGAGGAAGAGCACTCTTGTACCTATTTTTAAAAACAAAGGAGACATCTAGGATTGCCCAAATTATAGAGGAATTAAGCTCATAAGTCATACTATGAAGCTGTGGGCATGGATTGCGGAATCGGCCGATTCCGATCCGAATCGGCTGATTCGGATCGGAATCGGCGGGTTCCGATCCGATTCGGGGGGGATTTCACTGTTCCCCCCCCACCGATTTGAAAAAAAAAAAAAACGGCCGAAATCGGCCCGAACCGGACCAAATTGGGGCCAGACCGGCCAGATCGGTCGGTCCGGACCCGATCTGGTCCGGTTCGGGCCGGTCCCGATCCCCCCCTTAAGGTTTAAGGGTTTAGGGGTTTAGGGTTTAACGTTTAGGGTTTAGGGTTTTAGGGTTTTAGGGTTTTAGGGTTTAGGGTTTAGGGTTTAGGGTTTAGGTTTTAGGGTTAAGGGTTAAGGGTTTAGGGTTTAGGGTTTAGGGTTTAGGGTTTAGGGTTTAGGTTTTAGGGTTAAGGGTTAAGGGTTTAGGGTTTAGGGTTTAAGGTTTTAGGGTTTAAGGGTTAAGGGTTAAGGGTTAAGGGTTAAGAGTTAAGGGTTCAGGGTTCAGGGTTCAGGGTTCAGGGTTCAGGGTTTTAGGGTTTTAGGGTTTAGGGTTTGAGGGTTTGAGGGTTTTAGGGTTTAGGGTTTAGGGTTTAGTGTTTAAGGTTTTAGGGTTTAGGGTTTTTTATAGATGTACATGAATTGCATTCGTTCTTATTGTACATCAATTGAATAATATGTATGTAATTTTTTCTGTTTTTTTTTATTTTTTTCTGATTTTTTCTGATTTTTTTTAATTTTTTATTATTTTTTAATCTGGCCGAGTCGGACTGGCCAGACTTCATCTGGATCGGCCGACTCGGCCGATCCGATCCGGGTCGGATCGGCGGGTCCCGATTCGGGGACCCGATCCGATCCGGAATTCCTTGGCTGTAGGAGAGAGTTGTGGAACATTATTTATGTTCTGATACAACTATCTCGGCCAATCAATTCTGCTTTATGCCGGGTCGATCAATTGTGGAAGCTATTTTTCTCATCAGGAGCTTGATAGAGAAATATAGAGATTTGAAGAAATATTTACATATGGTGTTCATCGATTTGGAGAAGGCTTATGATAGAGTTTCGAGAGATGTCTTATGGTGGGTGTTAGAGCGCAAGAGAGCATCTACAAGGTACATACAAGTATTAAAAGACATGTATGAAGGAGCAACTATTAGTATCCACATGGTCGGAGGGGAAATAAGAGATTTTCCTATTTCTGTTGGAGTGCATTAAGGATCAGTAATAAGTCTTTACCTTTTCGCATTAGTTATGGATGATTTAACAAAAGATATACAAGAGGACATTCCGTGGTGTATGTTGTTTGCAGATGATATTGTATTGATAGATGAGACGCAAGGGGGAGTTAATAGAAAACTAGAGCTTTGGAAAAGCACCTTAGAGTCTTAAGGATTTCAGGTTAAGTAGAACTAAGACAAAATACATGCATTGTAAGTTTAGTGAAGGTTGGATAGGCGAAAAGAATGTAGTTAACTTGGATGGGATGACAATATCCTAAAGCACCAATTTCAAATATCTTGATTCGATCCTCCAAGAAGACGAGGGTGCGATGAGGATGTTAGCCATATGATTAAAGCAAGATGGTTGTAGTGGAGACTTGCTACGGAAATCTTGTGTGATCGCAAGATCCCAACGAAGCTGAAAGAAAAATTCTATCGTACGACGATAAGACCTGCAATGTTATATGGTAGCGAGTGTTGGACGATGAAGGGGCAACATATCTCCAAGATGAGTGTTACTGAGATGTGAATGTTAAGGTGGTTGTACGGGCATACTAGGCTAGATAAAATTCGTAATGAGTATATTAGAGAAAAGATAGGAGTTGTACCAATTGAGGATAAATTGAGAGAAGGGAGATTGAGATGGTTTGAGCATGTTAGGTGTAGGCCTAGAGAGGCTCCAGTTAGAAAAGTGGAGCATATTATGATAGTGGAGGGGAAGAAAAGAATGGGTCGACCTAAATTAACTTGGAAGATGGTAGTACAATATGATTTGAAAGGTTTAAACCTTTTAGAAGAGGTAGCCCAAAATTGTTTAGAGTGGAAATAGAGAATCCATATTGCCGACTCCAATTATTTGGGATTAAGGCTTCGTTGAGTTGCATAGACCCCTTTCCTGAACAAAACACCTTTTTTTTTTTGAATGTGGATGGTACCAAAGTGTATTAAACTATAAAAAGAAGCATATACAAAAGAAGAGTGTGAAGGCCCCTCTACAAGAACTTTCACCTACGGTAATGTCGGTTTGGGAATATGTAAAGATAAGAATGAAAGAACCAACCATACACACCATAACAATTCAAATACCCATGATTTTTTTAAAAGAGATATATTCATTAATATCAAAGTAATGTACATAGCTGGTGATGTATGTTCCAAAAAGAGAGATCAACATGCTTCAATAAAAATAAAAGTAAATTTAAGTCTCTCGTATGCCAACTTTGTATTAACAACACGGATTCTTCAAATTCAACGCTTTATGATCCTGCCACCTATAAGAAAAAGGCAGCAGTGAGTCATATGGCTCATATATGATCTTTTTTAATGTTTATCAATTCTCTACGAAATTCAAGTTGCAAGTTAAACTAGCAAATAAGTAACGTGTTTGACTCATGTATTGAACTAATGATGATTAGTATATGCAAATGGATAATTTTAATATATATATATATATATATATATATATAATATAATATAAATCATGAACCAAGATAGACATACATTAAAATAAATAGGAAACTTAATCCAAAAGTTTAATCTAGAAGCAATAGGGTCATTAACAATACTAATCACTGTCGTACGCCGTAGTAGAGTGAAACTCAATTAGGCACTTGCTTGTCAACCCTATAGGGTGCTAGCACCACAATAGGTGAGACAAGTAGGTAGGACTAATTGGCTTCGACGGCTCGCGAAACCGTGAGGTCCAGAAACCGACCATGTATGCACACAAACGAGTATGTCTCGCTGTCCTAGTCATATTAGCCAACATTGGACTCATATCTCCCGGTTATAAAGATTGTCCGAGGTCCTGACGTACCTTTCGGTCTTATAGTTGGGCTAACTCCTTGACCCTTACCTTGATAAATGTCTCAATTTTAACTAACGGAGAACAAAGATCAGTGTGAGGCATCCCTCTGTCTTAAACCATAAATAATTATCTTTCAGTCATACAATTTTACAGTTGTACAGTCACATAGTTATATAATTTTATAGTTACTACGGTTATGTAGTTATTTAATAATACAGTGATGCTTAATAGTCGATTATAACAACACACGGCTAGACACTAAACAATCATGCAACATATGGGCGCATAGCATGTAACGGTTCATGTGACTGTACGTATTATATCATGCATGCTCAACAACTATAAAACATACAACCTATGCCTCATGACATGTATTTAACAAAATAGTTTATGAAAACCTCATGTACATACACCATATAGGCCAAAGTTACTCTTTGGTACTAGGCGGAGGTAAACTTCTATGCACTGGGGTTATCAATTTGATATACCAAAGAAGTATTAGGCCTAACATGCATGCTTAACAATTATAAAATATACAACATATAATTAATACAAAATCCATTAACAAACCTGTTCATTATTATTTAAAAACATGCACTCAAAGTGAAATATCAACCTGTCCAATTAGAGGATAAAGCAGTCTCGAAGGGGCACAAAAACTGTCCACTATTATCCTGTCCAAAAGAGGATAAACCAGTTCCAAAAAAACATAGGAACTGTCCACTATTCTCATCAAAATCTGTGTACATGAAAATTGTACATCATTATTACCTAAATCTGTGTACATGTGTGTGAACAATAGGGTGACATGTATCTTCTCTAAGCATATAAATGTTACATTTAAAACACACCATAAATGATAGCTAAAAGCCATCAAGATTTCAGTAGCATGATCCCTTGTTTAGATGCATGAATTCCACTTGATAGTGGTGTAAAATCACAAGAAAATGACATGAATCTGTAGAGGCACATAGAGAGAAAACAAAGATCAAATCTCTTATTTTTTTTTATGGAAGTCCAAGCACTCCTAAACTACCTCCTTACCAAGCACTCCTAAACTACCCCCTTACCCAAGAAAACCTGCGGAAACTACCCCTAAACTGCAGCTTCCTCTCTCTCTCTGGCCAGAATCGGCCCTTCTCCTTCTCCTTTCTTTTCTTGTCCTCTATCAAAAGAATATGAGAACTGTCCACTATTCTCATCAAAATCTGCGTACATGAAAACTGTATACCATTATTACCAAAATCTGTGTGCATGTGTGTGAACAATAGGGCGACATGTATCTTCTCTAACTAAACATATAAACGTTACATTCAAAACACACCATAAATGATAGTTAAAATCTATCAAGATTTCAGCAGCATAACCCTTTGTAGATGCATGAATTCCACTTGATACTGGTGTAAACTTACAAGAAAATGACATAAATGTGTGGAGGCACATAGAGAGAAAACAAAGATCAAATCTCCTACCTTTTTATGGCAGTCCAAGCACCCTCAAGCTACCCTCTTCACCCAAGAAAACCTGCAGAAACACCTCTGTCTGCAGCAGGAACAATAGAGGAGCAGCAACTGCAGCTCCTCTCTCTCTCTCTTGCTGACCAGAACCGGCCCTTCTCCTTCTCCTTTCTTTTCTTGTTCTGCTCCACCAAACTGTGCAGCCCCTTATGGGGTTTTATTTAATCTTCCCCCTCTCTTAATAGGTGGAAAGCTTCTAAACATGAAGGGATAAGCACTGTCTCCCACTTATAGGCTTGGGCCAGCCACTTAAATGGCCCACTAAGGTGTTAATTCCCCCCATTAAGTGGATTGTTTTAAAACTTATACACAACCCATTAAATCTGGCCCAATAATTTAGTTCTAGCCCCTCCATAATATAAAGTTACAAATGAACTCCCACTAGTATTTTATTGTACTTTATATTTTTTTATTTTACATATAGGTTCTTATAAAATTACAAATAGGTCATCAAAGTTTTTATTTTATTATTTTTATATCCTTATAACTTTTATAGTTGTGTATATGCTTTATTTGTATTTACGTATATACCCTTATATTTTCTAAGTAGATTTAAAAAGGCTTTCTTTAAATAGTTCTTAATATAATTTGTCTGTGACTTTTTCACACTTTTTCTTGGTGATTCATGGAAATTTATAGAGAACGGTTCTAGGATCTTACCTCCTTTACAAAAATTTTGTCCTCGAAATTTGTACTAGTATGTCCAATATAATTGTACTTCCATTAAATTTAAAGAAAAAATACCTCTTTATTGATTAAACAAATATGGAAATTGTTCCTTTATATCCTCTTCATGCTCCCAAGTTGCTTCGGCTCCAAAATGATGCTTCTAGATAACCTTGACCATCAGAATAACTCTAGATCTCAATACCTGTTCTTTTTAGTCAATAATCTGAATTGGTTGCTCTGGCACAGATAGGTCTAGTTTCACATCTAAAAGTACATAGTCCACAATATGAGATGAATCGTGTACATATTTCCTTAACATAGAGACATGAAACACATTATGAACATTTGCTAATGCTGGAGGTAAAGCTAACTGATAAGCTGTAGTGCCCATCTTTCTTAAAATTTCAAAAGGAATGAATCTAGGACTCAATTTTCTCTTCCTACCAAATCTCATTACACCTTTTGTTGGTGACACTTTTAAGAAAACTTTATCTCCTTGAAATTTTAAAGGTCTATGCCTGGAATCCACATAACTTTTATGTTTGTCTTGTGCCGCCTTTAATTTTAGTTTAATCCTTTTTACCTGATCTGCACACTGTGCACTATATCAGGACCCAATGACTTTCTTTCACCAACCTCATCCCAACATATAGGAGATCGGCATGGTCTGCCATTCATAAGGCGCCATAGCAATACTGCTATGATAACTATTGTTATAAGCAAATTCTATCAATAGCAGATGTTCATCCCAGTTGCCTTTCCATTCTAGATTGCAAGCCCTCAACATATCTTCTAAAGTTTGAATTGTTCTTTCTAATTGTCCATTTGACTCTAAACAAAAAGTAGAACTAAAGGCTAAGTTTGTACCCATTGTTCTTTGAAAACTCTGCCAAAATCTAGAAGTAAATCTAAGATCTCTGTTTGATTTGATGGATATAGGAATCCCATGCAATGCTACAATTTCATTAATATACAGTTGAGCTAACCTATCCAAGGACCGTGTCTTGTTGATAGGAAGAAAGTGTGATGTTTTAGTAAGCCGGTCCACAATCACCCAAATTGCATCATGTTTTCTTCGGATTTTAGGTAGCCCAATTACACAATCAATTGTGATATGATCCCATTTTCGTGCAGGAATTTCTAAAGGTTGTAATAATCCTCCTGGACGTTGATGCTCGGCTTTAACTTGTTGACACGTCAAGCATTTTGCCATATACTCAGCAACCTCCTTCATCATCCTTGGCCACCAGAAATATCATTTCAAAGTCTGATACATCTTAGTGCTTCTTGGATGAATAAAATACTTTGATTTGTGTGCTGCTACCAACAACTCATTTTTCAAATCATTCTCATCAGATACATATAGACGATTCCCACATTTAACAACTCCTTCATCTATCACCACCCCTGCATGCAAAAGAATTTGAGGTAGCTTCTCATTTGCTTTATGAGTGCTCAATAATCTCATTATAAATAACAATTTTCATAGCCATGTATGCCACCATTGGACTATTTCCCTCTTGAGGACTCTGAAATTCCGCTTCTATAGCTTCTTGAATTAGTTTCCACTCTTGTAGTAACATACTTGCTAGAAGTGCCTTCCTACTCAGTGCATCAACAATAACATTTCCCTTGCCAGGATGATAAAGAATGTTGAAGTCATAATCTTTCAAATATTCTAGCCATGTCCACTGCTTTAAATTTAAATCCTTATGAGTAAAAATGTACTTCAAACTCTAGTGATCTGAGTGGACTTCAAACTTAAACCCATATAAATAGTGTTGCCACATCTTCAAGGCAAATACAACTACTTCCAACTTTAGATCATGAGTAGGATAATTCTCTTCATGTTTCTTCAACTAACTTGATGCATAAGTGACAACTCGACCGTTATGCATCATCAACATTGCTCCTAACCCCTTTTTGGAAGCATTTGTATAAACTGAATATCCATCTACATCAGATGGCAAGACTAACACTGATGCAAATGTCAATCTCTTTTTCGATTCTTGAAAACTTCTTTCACAATCTTCACTCTAAACAAAGTTCAGCCTAGTCAAAGGAGTAGTTAGGGTAGAAAATCTTTCAATAAATCTCCTATAATAGCTTGCAAGACCTAGGGAACTTTTGATTTATGTTACAAATTTCGGCTTCTTCCAATTTAACATTGCCTCAATTTAGCTGGATCCATTGCAATTCCTTCAGCTGAGATAACATGTCCCAGAAAAAGAAATTTTCTAACCAAAAGGCACATTTATTAAATTTAGCATACAACTGATGTTCTCTCAGTCTCTAATACCATGCTTAAATGTTCCTCATGCTCTTCTTGGCGTGAAGAATATATTAGAATATCATCCATAAACACAATGACAAATGGATCCAAATAATCTTTAAACACCCTATTCATTAGGTCCATGAAGGTTGCAGGTGCATTGGTTAAATCAAATGGCATTACTAAAAATTCATAATGGCCGTATCAAGTTCTAAAAGCAGTTCTGCTAATGTCTTCCTCCTGAACTCTCAACTGATAATATCTTGATCTCAAGCCTATTCTGGAAAATACATTGGCTGACTGTAATTGATTAAATAAGTCATCTATTCTTGGAAGTGGATATTTATTGTTAATAATAGCCTGGTTCAACAGACGATAATCAATGCATAACCTTGAAGTTCCATCTTTCTTCTTTACAAAGAGTACAACAGCTCCTTAGGGTGAAACACTGGGTCGAATAAATCCTTTATTTAACAACTCATGTAGTTAAGTCTTTATTTCCTTCAACTATGCAGGAGCCATTCGATAAGGTGCTTTGGAAATAGGAGTTGTTCCCAATTCAATACCAAAGTCAACTTCTCGATGAGGAGGCAGCCTAGGCAACTCTTCAGGAAAAAGATCTCTTGACTACAGGAACATCAGAAACTTCCATCTATTTGTCCTTACCCTTCTCAGATTCAGGTAGATGTACAACTTATGCTAAATAAGCTTGGCATCCAGACTCAATCAACTACTTAGGTTTAAAAACAGAAATAACATCTTTCTTATCAGTCAAGAGGATACCTTTAAAAATAAATCTATCCTTCCCAGGCCTACAAAAGTAGATCCTCTTCTTATGGCAATCAATATATGCATAATGTGTCCTTAACCAATTCATCCCAAGGATCACATCGAAGTCCTACATATCAAATGAGTGCAAATCAACTGGCAAAGAATGTCCTACCACTTCTACATTTGCTGACTCCAACTGCTAAGAACATTATATAACATCGCTTGCTGGTGTCTCTACTAGAAGTGATGACTCCACAAGTGGCATGGATTTATTTAAACTGGCTATACACTCTTCAGATATAAAGGAGTTATATGCTCCAGTATCAAATAGAACATAAGCTTTATGATTGAGAACATTAAGAGTACCTTCCACAACACCATCTCCTGTAGTCTGAGCCTCTGCCCTTGTTAATGCAAACACTCTCCCCTGAGGACGTCCCCTGCCTCGGCTTAGTCCGCTTCCTAAAGATCCAAACCTAGAGTTTCCAACTTCAATGCCACGTGAAGTTGTGCCACTCATGGATGGCAGTTTCGGCTAGTACCGGTACCGGTACCCCATTTATGGCCGGTACCGTAAAAAAAAAAAAAAGAGAAAAATGACTGTACCGGACCGGTACCAGTCCGGTTTCGGGCGTACCGGCCGGTACGCCCGAAACCGGGCCGGTATGCCCGTGAAACACCCCTTTACTCACTGTCCCCTCTTACAGAAACAGATATGTGAGAGGGGTTTGGTTTTGGCAACTAGCAAGGAGAGGAAGGAGGGGAAGGAGAGGAAAGAGCCGCCGCCGCCATCGCCACCCGCCACCGTCGATGGAGACGTTTTCACCCTTTTCCGGAGACGTTTTCACCGTTTTGGGTGGAAGAAAAAAAGAAGGTATGATTTATATTTTAATGTAGTGATTATTTTTTAGTTTGTTACATATTTCTTAAATTATTTACGTTCATTTTCTTGGTAAATAGACAACCCCCAATTTTGGCCATAATTAGTGGTTAAAAATTGGGACTTTTGTCTAATTACTGAAATTAAACATCAATTGGAGCCTAATTAAGCTTCATTGCATATTTTAAACTAGGAGTGTGCTGTCAATTGCGTTGATCGACGGTTAATTAGGGGAAATCCCCAATTTTGGCCCTAATTAACAGTTAAAAATTAGGGTTTTTGTCTAATTACTTAAATTAAACATCAGTTGGAGCTTAATTAAGTTTCATTGCATGTTTTAAACTAGGAGTGTGCTGTCAATTACGTTGATCGACTGTTAATTAGGGGAAATCTCCAATTTTGGCCTTAATTAGCGATTAAAAATTGGGGTTTTTGTCTAATTACTTAAATTAAACATCAATTGGAGTCTAATTAAGCTTCATTGCATATTTTAAACTAAGAGTGTGCTGTCAATTGCGTTGATCGACAGTTAATTAGGGGAAATCCCTAATTTTGGCTATAATTAGCGGTTAAAAATTGGGGCTTTTGTTTAATTATTTAAATTAAACATCATTTAAAGCCTAATTAAACTTCATTGCATGTTTTAAAGTAGGAGCATAATGCCAAATGTTCTTATATTTGTTTCTACTTTTTTTTTTTATGTGTTGTAATAACATGGCTGAACAGCAAGAGCAAGACCCAGGGTGGGCCCATATCACCTTAGTTAATACTACAAAGAAGAGAGTGAAATGCAAATATTGTGGCAAAGAGATGGGTGGTGGAATCACTCGAGGGAAAGAACATTTAGCAGGGAAGACAGGACATGTGACAAGGTGTACTGTCTGTCCCTGACAAGTTGCCAACGAGATGCGTGAACTGTTGCGTGGCGGGAAAGCACAAAAAGAACAAAAGAATGAAGATGAGGTTGAACTCCAAGGCGAAATTTCAGGTAGACATAATACAAAAGGTAAAGGGATGTATACTGCGGCCAGTGGCATTTCTATACGTGAGAGACAAAGGGTTGAACAAATTGTAGACTCTAGTGATGATGATGATGATGATGATGATCCTGAGATGGCTGCAGTTAGAAGAGAGAGTTTGTGGCATCAATAAGAAGACGAAGCCCGAAGGAGAGGTGATGGACCATCAATAAGAGGCACAAGTCAACTTATAGGCCAAGTGGGTCTTATGGACATTTATCTTTTTAGAAGACAGAGTTCTACTCAGCCAAAAATAAAGCAAGCAATGAGAGGAGTAAAAAAGTCAGCCGAAGCGGTAGGACATACTTTTAAAAGCATATGTAAATGATTTTTGCATGCAGGTGTTCCCTCACATGCTGCTCAGTCTTCTTATTTTCAGCCTATGATTGATGCGATAGCAGATCATGGTCGTGGGTTCAAAGCCCCCACACGTCGAGACATATATGGACGGGGGTTTGATGGAGAATACGAGGAACTTCAACAGTGGGTTGAAAGTTTTAAGGCAGTATGGAAGGAGAGAGGATGCACAATTATGTGTGATGGCTGGACTGGTACCACGAAGAAATCAATGATTAATTTTCTTGTTTATTGCACAGAAGGGACAATTTTTATGAAATCTGTTGATGCATCAAACTATTCAAAGAACGCAAAATATTTATTTGGTTTGATGGATCAGATGGTGCAGAAAATTGGAGAGGAAAATGTTGTCCAGGTGGTCACCGATAATGAACCAAGTTATAAAGCTGCAGGGAAGAAGTTAATGGACAAGCGCAAACACCTTTATTGGGTCCTATATGCAGCGCATAGTCTGAACTTGATGCTTGAAGACATTGGTAAGGATCCGACTATCAGTAAGACAATAAAGAGAGCCCAAAGAATTACCCAATTTATTTATGGTCATCTCAGGATCTTGAATATGTTCAGAGAAAAAGCATTTGGAGGTCGAGATCTCATCCGTGCAGGGCCTACACGATTTTCATCTAATTTTATTTCTTTAGAATCTTTGCACAAATTCAAGAATGAGATCAAGGGTTTTATGTTTAATAAGGAGTTCTTGGAGTATATGCGGACCACCTCCAATGAATCTAAATCTGAACATTTGGAAGTGAGAAAAATCATAGAGAAATTTTTTTTTGGAGTAATATGGAGACTTATCTGAAGTTGGTGGAACCTCTCGTACATGTGTTAAAATTGGTGGATGGGGATGATAATAATTACATGGGATATTTGTACGAGGCAATTGACGTTGCTAAGGTGCACATCAAGAATGCATTTTCCAATATTTATATGAAGTGGTGGGACCTTATTGATGTCAGATGGGAAAGCACATTACACCACGACTTGCATGCAGTTGGTAAGTGCAGCCTTATACTGTTACATGAGATATTATTTATTAAATTGACATTACTAATTATCCACCTAAATGCAAGTTATTTTTTAAATCCTCGAGTAATGTACAGTCAACAAGTGCACATTTGATGGAGAGGTGATCTAAGACACACTAAATGTGATTGCACGTTTGTCGAGGACAGTAGAAGATAGAATTGAGGCAGAGAGATATGTATACTTAGTGAAGATCTGACTTTAAGATTTATCCAATTACTTGTAATTTGAAGAGCCTATGAATTCTATTAATTGTTAATTCCATCTTTGTAGATGGAGGCTTATAGGCTAAGGCTGGAGACATATAATGAAGACTTTGTGTAAATTGCCGTAGAGAAAGTGAGCCCAGGTATACTTAGTCATTGCATTGTTGTCATATGTGCATAAGAAACGAGAACATACATTGATTAATTTTTTGGTTTCTTTTAATGATGGCACAGCTGAGTGGTGGATAATGGTGTACAACAGAGATAGGTGTTATAATCTATTGGCTTCCGTTGCAGTGAGGGTTTTGAGTCAGACGACATCGGCAAGCTAATGTGAAAGAAACTGGAGTACGTTCAGCCTTATACACTCAAAAATTCGTAACTGGTTAAAGGTTGAACGATTGGACAAATTGGTGTATTGCCATTACAATATGAGATTGAGGATTCAAAACATCCGGTTGAGACAACAATTGAGGGAAAACGAGCTGCAGGGCACGCAGAAGATGTTGTTAGCCAAATTGATGTGGAAGAGTTATTTGATGATGATAATCCCTTGCAGACTTGGGTTGAGACACGAGCAACTGTCGATGAGCCAATTTTTGATCATGATGATACAGAATGGGTAGAAGGCATACTAGATGGAGCTGTTGCTAGAGATCCAGAGTTAAGAACTTCGAAAAGGCAAAAAGAAAATTCACCTCCTCCTTCACATGAGCATCAGAGTCAGACTGAGCATGTGCCTTTATTTGCACCTGATACTGAGCTTGAGCATGCTAGACACTCAGAATAAGATAGTAGGCCAGTCACTCCTAGAATGGTTGGGCCACCATCATTCTTGAAAATGAGTACATCTACATTTGAGAGGACTAATCTGGCTGCCAGAGACGATTCTGCCATTAATGAGATGAAGCAAATTTATGTGAGGCATACAACACGAGGAAAATGATTATTGAATCGATTGAACTTGCAAAAAGATCTAGAAAGAAAAGAAAGCCAGCAAAAACATGCATCACAAAAGAAAAAATCAAGTAATGTCAAAAGAAAGTTAATTGTTGATTATGATCAAGATGATGATGATGATGATGATGATGATGATGATGGGACAGAGTCTCCTAGTGATGATGCTGGTGTAGCTGCAGGTGCTACTACCGGGGGCGGAGTGTATGCACCTTCTTTCTCCTTACATATTGACACAGGAAGGGGACAACATGAAAGTCAAGGAGATTACGATTCACAAAGTCTGTATGGACAACAGTCAGGTTATGGAGGTGTCCAACAAGAAGCAGACATGTATAGCTGGGGAGATCGAGTAGAGTATGAAGGCTTTCAATTCCATCCACCCAATAGTAGTTATGGGCCAGGGTCTTCTTCTTATCTCCATGCTACTTCTTTGCATCATGATTCTGGAATTTCATCAAGTCAACAAGCATATACTCCAAGAGGGATTCAAAGAGGGATGCACGACTTGGTTGCATCATTGTTTAGTTATGGTGAATATAGGGAACATATGCAACCTTATTATAGATGCCAGCAACAGCAACCAGATGATGAATCAGAAGGATCTACGGGTTATTATCCATATTAGTATACTCACTTATGTTTTTCATAGGTAAGGATCATTTGATTTTGTTAACATTTATTATTTGTAAATATTTAGTACATTAACATAATATTTTTCATGTTTAATATGTATGAAAATAGTCATTTTGTATACGTTATGTGTACTTCTTTGTCTTAACCCACTTTTGTCATACCCAACATATAGCTAATTAATTGTTTACATTTTTTCTGATTTTTTTCTGATTTTTTTGGGCCCCTTTAAGCCCGTACCGGTCGTACCGGCCGGTAACGTACCGGTACCAGTCGGCACCGGTACCGGTACCGGTACTGCCATCCATGGTGCCACTTGATGTTGGAGGTGGAAACGTGCACTCCTTGAAAGTATATCATGGCTTCCGACATCGAGAACAAGCCCGAGTCTTAAAGTGACAAGGCTTCCCTGGATGAATCATATTGCACCTTCTGCATCTGATGTCTTCTTGATTTTCCATATTACTATTTTGAGACATAGCTGGTTGAATAAAGGATCTTGTCAATTGTGGTCCCCATCCTCCTCTTCCTTGACCTCTTTGTTGAAATTTCTTGAAAGCTGGCTTCTTGTTTGTATTGCCCACAAATGATACCCCTGGCTTCTCTCTTCCAGAAGATGTTGCAAATGTCTTCTTCTGCTTGTTAGACCACCTCTCATATTCTTCTTCTACAACACAAGCATCCTGAACAACTTCTGCCAATGATTTAGCCCTTGAAAGAGTAATCCTCGTTCTGATTGGGTCCTTCAAATCCAATTTAAACTTCTTAATTCTTCTTTTCTCATCTTCTATAATATACGGAGCAAACCTTCCTAATTATGTAAAATTTTGCTCATATTCTTGTACTGTCATGCTTCCCTGCGTTAGCTCCATAAACTCTAATTCTCTTCTTTGCTGGATATAAAATGGAAAATATTGCTCATTGAAAGCTTCAATAAAACAGTTCCAAATTATCAAGTTGAGTGTCATATCCTTTTTTTTTTTTGGAAAGAAAATCAGGTGTACCACCAATTTTATTGAATAAATAGAGGGAGTACATCCAAATGTAGTCTAGAGGAGAGGTTCCTCAGACCGAAAGAAAAGAGAAACTAAACAATTACATTTGACTTGTTATTCTATTCCAAGTATCCTTTAAGATACCCAAAATGTGTCTACTCCATTGGTACCATAGAGAAATCGCTTCCAGACATATGTTTTCAATGTAAACTTTACTTCCCTTGAACAAATTATCATTCCTATTCCTCTATATACTCCAACATACCGCATGCATCATAATTTTAATAACTTTTTGTTGTTTCATTTGCTGCCCTGATGGAAAATTCCTGAAGAATTTGAGCATGTCTTCTATGTTTTGGAAAGTTATCTGCATCTTCAGGTTTTCAGCAAAAATCCTCCATAGTTCTTTGCTCACTTCACAATGTATGAATAAATGGTCTACATCTTCATCTAACAAATTACATATGGAGCAGATTGTTGAACTGTTTGCATCCCAATGTTTTCTGTACATTTTAGTCACAATTCTCTTTTGGAATAAAAGTCACATAAAAGCTCTAATCTTCAGTGGTGACTTTACCTTCCAGATGTTCTTTAACCCAGGAGAAATAGATCAATTCCCTTCAATTAATGAGTAAAGGGATTTGACAGAGAAAACCCCATTATTCTCTTTCCAAAACAATCCTATCATGTCTCTGTGGGTCGATGTTAACATCATATAGAACGCACATAAATTCTGAAAATTGTTCCATTTCTGCATCCAGTAGATTCCTCCGAAGAATAAAATTCTAACAAGAATTCCCCTCCTCACAGGTATACACCTCATCCACTTTTTTCCATTTATCCACTGCAAGATTAAAGATAAGAGGAAATTTATCTTTAAGCACATACTCCCCTGCCCATCTATCATACCAAAAAAATGTATTTTTACCATCTCCCACTGTGATTCTACTGAATTTGAAGATCCATTCCGCAGATTTTATGATTCCTTTCCAGATTGGAGACAAAACTCTGAGATTTGGGTTGAAAATTCAGAATCTCCCACTGTTTGCATAATATCTGTATAATTTCTTTCCACAGGTGTGATTCTGCATCCAGCATTCTCCACAACCATTTTCCAAATAAAGACAGTTTCATAATGTTCAGATTTTTTACACCAAATCCACCATTTCTTCTTGGCTGACAGACTTTCTTCCATTGAACCAAAGGAATTCCTTTTTTTATTTTCATTATTTCCTCCCCACAAAAATCCCCTTCTGATTTTGTCTATTCTTTTGATAACTACCTTGGGCATGATGAAAAACTGACATGTAATATACAGGAATAGAAGAAAGGACAGAATTTAGGAGAGTTATCCTGCCTCCTAGGCTCAAATTCTTAGCCTTCCATTGTGATAATTTCCTATACAATTTGTTTACCATTGGTTCCCAGTCTGCAATTCTTGGAGATGTGTAATGAAGTGGTAATCCCAAATACACAGTCGGTAACCCTTCAATTCTGCATCCAAAAACCTGAGCACACTCTTTCAATTCCTCTTCCTGCATGTTAACTCCTATGATAGATGTTTTATCAAAGTTGATTTGTAGCCCTGAGGTAAACTCAAATGATTTAAGTAAAAAAAGAAGTCTGTGTAACTAACTGATCTGTCCCTCCTAAGAATAATAGTGTCATCTGCATATTGCAGATGAGAGATACGAAGTCCAGAATTCATCACTTTAACACCATGGAACCAGTCTTGCTCTTCTGCCCTATGACACATGATACTTAAAATGTTTGCCACTAAGATGAAAAGATACGAAGATAGTGGATCTCCTTGCCTTAATCCTCTGGAACTCTTGAAAAAACCTTCCACTCTTCCATTAATTAAACATAGAGAAGACAGCGGTAGAAATACATTTCTTCAGAATTTGCACCCACTGATCAGGAAAATCATGTTTATGTAAAACATTCCACAGACATTCTCAAGAGACTTTATCATAAGCTTTATGAAAATCTAATTTTATCATCATACCTTTCCTCCTGTCTTTCTTCATAGTGAACAGAATCTCATGTGCAACAATCAAAGAATCGAAGAGGTTCCTCCCAGGCACAAAAGCATTTTGTTGTAGATTGATCAATTTCCCGATTATCCTGCGCAGTCTTGACGCCAAGATTTTAGTAAAGATCTTGTAAGACCCATTTAATAGACTAATTGGCCAAAAATCTTTCAGTTCCATAGCAGCGTCTTTTCTTAGGCAATAAAACAAGAACTGTTTGATTGACATATTCCCCTCCCTTGTGATGTTGAAACCAAGACCTTACTGCCTGAATCACATTCCTCCCCACTAAATCCCAAAAGGATTGATAGAAGAAAATCTATATGCCATCCGGACCAGGTGAGTTTTCACTTCCCAAGTCAAAAACTGCTTGTTTAACCTCCTCTTCCGAAATATTGGTCATCAACATGTCCTCATATTCATCTTGTCTAACTACATCATTTATCTGCCACTTTGGAGACCATCTCTGTTCTGCAGAAAACAACTTCCGGTAGAAAGTTATAATTTCTCCAATTATTACCTGTTCATCTTCTGTCCATATCCCATTAACAACCAGAGCAGAAATTGTGTTTCTTCTTCTTCTTCCATTAGCAATCATATGAAAAAAATCTTGTGTTATTATCCCTTTCTTTTAACCACTGGATTCTGGATCTCTGTCTCCATTTTAATTCTTCCTCGGTCCTCCAGTCATTCATTTGAATTTTGAGTACAGTCAATTTTGTTCATTCCTGGTCATTAAGTGGCCACACTTCTTCCAAAATTTCTAGATCATTGATGCCTCCTATCAATGCAGAAGCTTTCACATTATTTTGTTGCTTCCATTGCTGAGCCCATACCTTAATCGCTACCTTTAAGGATTTCAATTTAAATGCGAGACTTTTAACCCCTTGTAAATCATACTGACCCTTGTTCCAATTTTCTTCCACCATTTTCTTGAACTCTTCTACTTTCAGCCATCGCTTTTTCAGTCTAAACTGCTGATTCCTGTGAATGTTTTGAGTGCACTCCACCAATAGAATGCAATGATCAGATACCATACCAGGTTTAGCTTTTAAGAAAGCAAACGGGAACAGAGTTTCCCATCTGACATCCACAAAAACTCTATCTATCCTTGACATAGAGGGGTTGTTCCTAGAACTGCTCCAGGTAAACCGTATGCAATTCAGTGGCAGTTCGATCAAGTCCATAGAATTTATCCAATTATTGAAATCCTTCATGCCTCTTGTATATCGTCCCCTCGAACTTTTCTCTATAGGATCTCTCACCTCATTAAAATCCCCTACTATACACTATGGAAGATCAAAATTATCTTTGCATCTTGTCAGTTCTTTATATACTAGCCTTCTACCAATATATCCATTCAGACTGTATACTCTTGAAAATAGCCATTTAGGTCCGTTAGGCACAGATTGTAACACAACTGTTACCGAATGTTCTCTCACATCAGCCAAATCTCCTGTCCAGTTCTGTGATTCCCATGCAAGAAGAATTCCGCCAGACTGGCCTTCAGATCTACGAAATACAAATTCAGGTGAATTGAACCCTGTGATCGACTTAATCAACCTCATATAAAAAACTGCCATCTTAGTTTCTATGATGCAGATAATATCCACTTTCCACCTCTTGATAGTATCTCTGACCACTAATTGTTTGCTTTCACCATTCAGACCCCTTACATTCCAGCTAATGAGCCTCATTTATGAATGCAAACTCCCCTTCTCTTATCCAGGAAAAATAAAGCTGAACTGGCACAATCTTCTTCCGCAGATTTGAGCAAACTACACAATTCCCTTGATCCTTTTATCTTGGGAATATAGTCAGATTTGTTGGTTACACTATTCTCCTATAACTTCCTGAATTGACCTGCCTTATTCTTTATATCTAAACCCAGAACCTCCGCCTTGTCCATTAACTCTTGGTCTGTCATATCACCTAACAGAACCAGCTGAGTGGACCCTTGCTCTTCATTGTTATGAGAAAAACTTTCGCCCCTTTCTTCCCCTTCCTCCCTTTGGGCCACCGCCTTTTTAGCAAATTTGGAACGAGAAAGAGGAAGAGGGATTTTAGGGGGTGCTACATGCAAAATATTTGCGTACCCGGAATAGCGGAGATCCCCTAATTTTGGAAACCGTTTACTCCTGGAATCGCTCTGCGACTGGTGCTATTTCCTCCTCGATGAGATTTTAGAGACGGCAAATCGTCGGAGAATCGGAACCTTCTAGTCGCAGGATTGGAGTTTGTTGCAGCGTTTCCATCTTTTCCTCCTCCTTCGCCTCTGTTTCCCATCGCCGTCGGAAAACCCTAATCCTCCTTCCATGCTCTTTCCTTAAACCCCGCCGCACTCCTCGGATTACCTGGTTCGCCAGTTGTTGGACTGCCCCTTGGCAAGCCTGATCGACCAATTTATTAGGCGAGCCGGCGGGTAAGTGAACCAGACCCAGAGATGCTAAGTTAACACCCCGGTCCGACATGATAAGATTAGGCTCGGTGATTAACTTATCACTCGAATCGGCTGGTTCACTATCTGAACCGTCGTCTTCAACCTCTCGCCATCTTCCTCCTTGCACTGTTTTGTTTCAGAAACTGCATCTCTCTTACTATGCTTGAATCTCTTATATGCCTGAGCCACCTCGCTGTACGTCCAATCTACTTGCTTGGGATCATTGACCAGGAGGGAATCTTCTTCCAACTTAATAAACAAAATCTACTTACGCCACCGAAGCTTTAAGACTTGCGGAAGAGGAACACTCTGTTCTAGACTAAGATAGATCCTGGCAAATTTGAGATTCTCCCATTGAGTAATCTCCCTGTGTATCCTCTTCAATGCACCCGCTTTATTTGCAATAGCTCGAAACACCTCAACATCCCATAATTCTAATGGAACCCCATACAACACCTCAACATCCCATAATTCTAATGGAACCCCATACAACCTGCACCAGATAGATCTACACCCTTCATACTTCACCGTATTAAGTTCTGACTTCCACCTCCGCCTAGAAAGCTCCTCTCCTGCCACCCTCAATACTTTAGTCTTCAAAAGCATATTCCTCAAATCAGGATCAGAGCAGTGGACTAGAAAGAGACCATCCTGAATCTTCCATATCCTCCATGTTTGACTAACATAGTCTAAGCTCTGTAAGTATTGTTCTAATCCCTCTATTGATAGAATACCATACTTGACGATAACCATCAAGGAAGAAGAGAGGAATACCTCATTCTGTTTGAAAGAAGGACACCAAGGCGCCTCAATAACTTCTGAAATCAATGGTTCAGGCAAACCTTTAATATCATACCAAGATGGAATTGGCATCTTCTCCTCCTCTTTGAGAAAATATGGACAATGGAAACTCCTGTGACTGAGCCCCCTGCAGATCCTGCATACCAAAGCATTCCGACATTGAAACACTCTATGTCCTCTCTCCAAGCATCGAAGACAAGAATAGCCTCCGCCTGACGATCTGGTACGCTCTCCTTTGGATTGAAAACCTTCACCATCTCTTGAGCGCCACTCCCCACCTAGTAGTCGGCCGCCTCCTTCCCTTAACAGCTACTGACCGCTTCCCCTCTTCTCTTCCGCTCTCCCACCACTCTCCCTCTGCTCTCCCGATGCGCTCATTCTGAGAATCCCTGTTCAAATGTGTATACAAACTCGAAGCTATTAGACAGTCTTTTTCTCCAGAGGAGCCAATTGGAGCAAAAAGGTTCTCATTTGCTAAATGGGGCAGGAGTGCCATATCCTTAAATGTAACTTTCTTCGCGGTCTGTCATCATTTATTTACACTATCCTGAAACATAAAAGTTGCCAGCTTTACTCTCTCAGAACGAGGGCAGCTTAATACTGTGAAGATTTTCTCCATCTCTTCTAGCCAATACTTTGCTTCCTCTGGACCACCACGACTTTTAAAAGCAGGTGGTTTTAGCTTCAAGAAACATTTAATGCATGAGGGGCGCTTTGCATACTCTTCTTCCTTTTTTACCAATCTTCTTCGATGATAAGCTCTTATGAACTGTACCTCAGCTTATAATTCCCTTATTTCTTGTGGTTGATTTCTGTGTCCTCTACGAGCTGGTTGGAGATGTTCTTCTTCTTCTTCCATCTCTTTCACTTCCTCTTCCAGCTCTTGTTGTATATCTTGCACATTTTCCTCCACTGGCTCAGGTTCAGGAAGTTAGGATCGAATCTAACTTCAAGATTAGGGACATGCATCTATATACATCGAGTTTTAAATTCCGGTAGGTTTGTCATCCAACACTTAACCCTTACAGATTGGCCAAATCTTGCTCTGATACCAACTGTGAAGGTCCCCCCTATATGAACCTTCATCTACGATAATGTCGGTTTGGCAATCTGTAAAGATAAGAATAAATGAAGCAACCATATACATCATAATAATTCAAATGCCCATGACTTTTCTCAAAAGAGATGTATTTATTAACATTAAAATAATGTACATAACTGGTGATATACACGTTCCAAAAAGAGAGACCAACATGTTTCAACAAAAATAGAAGTACATTTATAAAATTGAAGTCTCTCGTACGCCAACTCTATATCAGCAACACAAATTCTTCAAGTTCAGCGCCCTATGACCCTGCCACCCATTAAAAAAAGGAAAAAGATTTTTGATCATTCTCTATGAAACTCAAGTTGCAAGTTAAACTAGTAAAAAAAATAAACATGTTTGACTCATGTACCGAATTAATGATGATTTGTATATGCAAATGGACAATTTTAATATATAAAAATTGAAGAAAACATAAATCCTAAACCAAGATAGACATATATTAAAATAAATAAAAAATTTAACTAGAAATCTAATCCAGAAGCAACAAGGTCACTAATAACACTAATCACTGTCGTACGTCTTAGTAAAGTGAAACTCAACTAGGCACTTGCTTGTCAACCCTATAGGGTGTTAGCGCCACAATATGTGAGGCAAGTAGGTAGGACTAATCGGCTTCTACGGCTCGCGACACCGTAAGTTTCAAAAATTGACCACGTGTGCACACAAACGAGTATGTCTTACTCTCCCAATCAGGTAAGCTGAGATTGGACCCATATCTCCCGATTATAAAGGTTGCCCGAGGTCCTGACATATCTCCCGGTCTTATAGTTAGGCTAACTCCCCGACTCTTATTTTGACAAGGGTCTTGATTTTAATTAATGGGGAGCAAAGACTAGTATGGGGCATCGCTCTTCTTTCAATCATAAATAATTGTCTTACGGTCATATGCTTTTACAGTTGTATAGTCATACAGTTATACAATTTTACAGTTACCATGGTTATACAGTTATTTAACAATACACTGATGTTTAACAGCCGGTTATAACAACACACGGCTAGACACTAAATGGCCATGCAACATTTAGGCATATAGCATGTAACAGTTCATGTGACTTGTACACATTATGTCATGCATGGTCAACAATTATAAAATATACAATCTATGCCTCATGACATGCGTTTACAAAACAGTTCATGGAAACCTCATGTAGTGCACATGCCAAAGTTACTTTTTGGTACTAGGCGGAGGTAAACCTCTATGCATTGAGGTTACCAGTTTGATATACCAAAGAAGTGCTAGGTCCAACATACATGTTTAACAATTACAAAATATACAACCTATAATTAACACGAAATCTATTAACAAACCTGCTCAATACTATTTAAAAACATGCACTCAAAGTAAAATATCAACCTGTCTAGTTAGAGGATAAACCAGCCTCGAAACTGCATGAAAACTGTCCACTAGTATCCTGTCCAATAGAGGATAAACCGGTCTCAAAAGAATATGAGAACTGTCCACTACTGTCCTCTATTCTCATCAAAGTCTGTGTACATGAAAACTGTACACCATTATTACCAAAATCTGTGTGGATGTGTGTGAACAATAGGGTGACATGTATCTTCCCTAACTAAATATATAAACGTTACATTCAAAACACACCATAAATGATAGCTAAAATCTATTATGATTTAAGCAGCATAACCTTAGTTTAGATGCATGAATTCTACTTGATAGTGGTGTAAAATCACAAGAAAGGAACATGAATCTGCAGAGGCACATAGAGAGAAAATAAAGATCAAATCTCCTACCTTTTAATGGCAGTCCAAACACTCTCAAGCTACCCTCTTCACCCAAGAAAACTTGCAGAAACACCTCTGTTCTCTCTCTCTCTCTCTTGCTGGCCAGAACCGGCCCTTCTCCTTCTCCTTTCTTTTCTTGTTCTGCTTCACCAAACTGTGCAGCCCCTTGTGGGGTTTTATTTAATCTTCCCCCTCCCTTAAGAGGTGGAAAGCTTTTAGACATAAAGGGATAAGCACCGCCCCTTACTTATAGGCTTGGGCCAGCCACTTAAATGGCCCACTAAGGCATTAATTCACCCTCTTAAATGGACTATTTAAAACCTATACACATCCCATTAAATCGGGCCCAATTGGGTACCTAAACAATTAGTTCCAACTCTTCTATAATATGAAAGTTACAAATAAATCCCCACAATTATTTTATTTAGCTTTATATTTTTTATTTTACATATCGGTCCTTATAAAATTACAAATAGGTTCTCAAAGTTTTTGTTTTATTATTTTTATATCCTTATAAATTTTATAATTGTGTATATATTTTAGTTATATTTATGTATATATCTTTATATTTTCTAAATGGATTTAAAATGGCTTTCTTTAAGGCTCACTTTGTTAGCAGAATTGGACATGGAATAACTAGTATAACGGCCTAAATTCGGTTTGGTTGCGGGGATTCCTAGTTCCCCCAATTCCTCTAATTCCCCAAATTATACCTGGAATGCCTAATTCCCCCAATTCTTATAATTCCTTGAATTTTACCCTTTATTTAACTCCTTATTCCACTCCTTCTTACCAAATCACTTGGAATAGCGCAATGTAATTCTTCTCATTCTGGGTGGAATACTAACAACTTACCAAATCAAAATACTTGTTCTGGTTTAAGAAATCCCCAAAACCTTATTCTGGGATGAGCAATTTTGCAAACAAAAGTGAGCCTAAGGATTATTCACATAATTTTTCTGTGGCTTTTTTACACTTTTTTCTTGGGTTTTCATGAAAATTTATAGAGTGTTTCTAGGATCTTACAAAGAGGGCATATCAACAAAAGCCCCTCGTATACAATGCACCAAGACGGTGAAACTTACATCACCCTACCTCCAAAAAAGACGAAGGGGAGGAGTTACTATAACCCATCTTACAAAAATGGAAAGCCCAACCCTTTTTCACACTTTTTGACGTTCATTGTTGACTTTTCACACTATATGTGGGTATATCCTATGAAATCTAGGGAAGAAGTGGCCAGAATTATTTAGGTTTTTGAAAGATTGGTGGAAAATTAGTTTGGAAAGAAAATAAAAGTGTTTCGCTTAGACAATGCAAAGCAATACTCTGTAAAACACTTGAATATCTTTTTTGAGGGTGAGGGTATCATTCATGAATCCTCATGCGCTTATATACCCCACAACAAAATGGGGTAGCTGAGTGCAAGAATCGACACCGTCTTAAAACTACACGGGCACTTCTTTTCCACCACAATCTTCCAAGAAATTTTGGATTGAGGCTGTACTTATTGCTGCATATGTCATTAATAGAATGCCTTCAAGAGTTCTAAACTTCCAGACCCCAATTTCCATTCTTCAGCCTAACCATTCTCTCTTCCTTTACCTCTGAAGGTGTTGGGCTGCTTGTGCTTTATTTATGATCTATCACCTGGGTTGTCAAAACTTGATTCTAGGTCTATTCATGGCATCTTTCTCGGATATTCTCCTACTCATAAAGGATACAAATGCTATGATCCTTGCACTCATAAGAAGTATGTTGTCAAAGATGTCACCTTCTTTGAATCTCAATCATATTATTAATCCTAGGATGTGTCTGAGGGGTGATTCCATCTAATCCTTCTCCTTTATGTCTTGTGCCTTCCACTGTGATGTCTGAACTGAAATCTCTGGAAATGTTCTTAAGAATGGACACAATGGTCAGGTTGGGCTTACCGAAACAAATAGGTTTGGTAAGCACTATGCAAAAAAGAAGGTTCTGCAAGATGGAAAACTGCAAAAAGATGAGGGGACTGAAGCTATGAAAGGGCTGTCCATGGATCTGTCATCCAAGATGTTGGTACTGTTCCTCAGTCTGATCCTTCTCCTCTTGTTGAGCCCTCTAAGTGTGATAAAGATCAAGATGATCTTGAAAAATCCATTGCTGCGGGGAAAGGTGTGAGAGAATGTGCCAAGCATCCAATCTCCAAGTACTTGTATTACTCTTAGCTGTCTCCTCCTTACCAGAATTTTATTGTAGCCCTATCTTCTTCTTCTGTTCACTAACCTTCACAGAAGCTATCAAGGATCAAAGATAGGTTAAAGCTATGGAAGAGGAGTTGAGTGCCTTCAATAAAAATAGTACTTGGGAACTTGTTGATCTTCTCCAAGAGAAGTAGCTGGTTGGCTCTAGGTGGGTATACACCATCAAATTCAAAGTTGATGGGAGTGTGGAAAGGTTCAAAGCAAGGCTGGTCGCCAAGGGGTTCACACAAACCTATGACATTGACTATCTGGGAACTTTCACATCAGTTGCAAAGTTAAACTCTGTGAGAGTAATACTTTCATTAGCTACACATTTTTCTTGGGAGCTGTATCAATTAGATGTCAAGAATGCCTTCTTAAATGGTGAACTGACAAAGGAAGCATTTATGCAGCCACCTCCTGGCATTGTTGCTGAGGGAAAAGTTTGTAAGCTAAAGAAAGCTCTTTATGGGCTAAAACAATCTCCTAGAACTTGGTTTGAAAGATTCAGAGTTGCTATAGCTGGATATGGGCTTAGAAAAGGTAACTCTAATGGGCGCATGGAAAGATAACTATTTTGATTGTATATGTTGATGAGTATATTAGAGAAAAAATGGGAGTGGTACCAATTGAGGAAAAATTGAGAGAAGGGAGACTGAGATGGTTTAGGCATGTTTGGCGTAGACCTAGGGAGGCTCCATTTAGAAAATTGGAGCATATTAGGATAGAGGAGGGGAAGAAAGGAAGGGGTAGACCTAGATTAACTTGGAAGAAGGTAGTACAATGTGATTTGGAGGCTTTAAACCTTTCAAATCAGGTAGTCTAAAATCATTTAGAGTGGAGACAGAGAATCCATATATCCGACGCCAATTATTTGAGATTAAGACTTGGTTGAGTTGAGTTGAATATGTTGATGATATGATTATCGCAAGTGATAACTGGACAAAGATTGAATCTTTCAAGAAGAAACTAGCAAGAGATTTTGAGATTAAGGATCTAGGACATTTGAGATACTTCTTAGGCATTAAGGTCACTAGATATATATGTCAATGGAAATATGCTCTTGATCTCTTAAAGGAGACATGAAAGCTTGGTAGTAGGACAGCAGACATCCATTGAGACAATTCACATATTGAGTCTAGCAAATGCTGATCTCTGTCTGAGGTTGAAAAAGGACAATATCAAAGGCTTGTTGGGAAACTGTTGTATATTTATCTTACCAACCAGACATTGCCTATGCTGTGAGTGTGGTAAGTCAGTTTATGCACTTACCTCATACCTCTCATCTTAGTGTTATGGATAGAATCCTGAGATATATAAAGTCATCCCCTGGAAAGGGCCTTTTGTTTTCAAAAAGGGATCACCTTAGCTTAAAGGGATATACTGATGCTGACTGAGCAGGATCACAAGATGACAGAGACTCCACCACTGGTTATTATATGTTCTTAGGTGGAAACCTTGTGACCTGGAGAAGTAAGAAACAAATAGTTCGTGCTCGATTGAGTGCAGAAGCCGAGTATAGAGATATGGCACAGTCTATAGCTGAATTGTTGTGGTTGAAGATTCTACTCCAAGATTTGGGAATGAAAGCCAAGATGCAAATGAAGCTATTTTTGTGACAGTAAGGCTGCAATTAGTATTGCTAATAACTCTATCCAGCATGAAAGGACAGAGCATATTAAGATTGATAAACATTTCATTCGTGAAAAGCTGGATAGTGGGGAGTTATGTCTGCCATACATCAGTTCCAGCCACCAACTTGCTGATGTTCTTACGAAGGGCTTATCCAGAGATCAGTTTATGAATGCAATCAAGAAGCTTGGCATGCTAGACATCCATGCTCAGCTTGAGGGGGAGTGTAGTGGCTAGCGCCCTCTTTGTGAGGGTATTTTAGTCTTTTCTTGATGTTTATTTGTGATTTACTCTACACCCTTGTGCGTGTTATTAACTCAAGGGTAAAAGAATCTTTTATTACTTGTGTTTTGCTTTAGCAATATAAAGAGAGGGAAGGGTGTGCGGCTGGTTGCTCTGCGTTTTCTGTGTGAAACCAGTGCCACCTCTTCCTTGTTCCTTGCTTCCGTGCATCTTTCATCTCTATTCTTTCATCTTCATGGATGACTTCCTCCTTCCCAGAAGTGAAAAGTAGAGTATCATCGGCAAACTGCAGGTGGGTCAATTGCATATTATTAATCCTCCCAACACACAGACAATAAATTAATGCCACCTGAACTGCTCTGTCCCATAGAGAACTGAAAATCTGCCCAACAAGTAGAAAAATAAGTGGGGAGATTGGGTCACCTTGTCTCAACCCTCTTCGGCTACCAAAATACCCACGAGGCTCACCATTAGGAAGGATGGAAAACCTTGGTGAAGAAATGCAACTCATAATCCATCTTATCCACTTTTGTTTAAAACCCACGAGTTCAAGAGTCTTCCTAATAGAATACCAATTAATAGTATCATAGGCCTTCTCAAAATCAATTGTCAAGAGAGCTCCCTTTCTGTTCCTGGTCTTCTGATGATGTATTGCTTCATATGTTGTCATATAGTTATCCAACATATATCTCCCTTCCATAAAAGCCGATTGATTCTTCCCAACTAGCTGCCGAATAACCTTCTCGAGTCTTGATGCCAGGACCTTGGTGATGATTTATTACACTCGTTCAACAAGCTTATGGGCCTGAACTTGGACAATCTTTCAGCTCCCTCTCTCTTTGGAATGAGGACAATGTGAGTGGAATTGAAAATCTTAACACTGGCTGGTATATCCTGAAATTCCTTGATTACCTTCATCAAATCCTCCTTGATAAGATCCCAAAAGAACTGATAGAACCCCAATGAAAAGCCATCTGGCCTTGGTGATTCGCTGGTGTCCACTTTAAAAACTGCCTCTTTGACTTCATCCTCATGAATCGGCAAACACAATGCCTCTGCATCACCATCTATCAATTTTGGTAGCCCACCATCTTCCAAATGAGGTCTCGGTTCACTCTCCTTAAAAAGCTGATCCATATTATTTGATGAAGCTTTCAGAAATTTCATCCTTGCTTTCAATAATCACAGAATCCTTCCTAACATGATTAATCATCCAAGACCTCTTCTTAGCACTTGCCACGGCATGAAAAAAAAGCCATGTTTTTATCTCGTTCTTTCAACCATTGTTCTTTAATTATTTGTTTCCATTTAATCTCCTCTTGAATCAACAATTCATTATATTGTCTTTTGTAACTCAACAACCTCTTCTCATCATCTGGAGAAAGAGAACACTGCTCACTAAGAATTTCTAGCTGACCAACTAGTGATATAAGATCCTGCCTCCTCTCGGAGAATGTACCAAAAGTGTTCTTAGCCCACTGTTTCAAACACTTATCCATTTCAGCTTCTTTGAAAAATTTGCAGAAGCATAAGTAGCTGAAGGAGCTTGAATCCACCATTTAGCAACATATCCTTGAATCCCTCTTGCTTTTGCCAAGCTAGTTCATATCTGAAAATCCTTCCCTTTTTTCTTCTATCACCTGTCATCAAATGCAGTGGGATATGATTGAAGACCATTTTACTGGGATATGATTGAAGACCATTTTACTAAGTCCCTTAAGTTGAGAATTAGGAAACTTACTCAACCATTTAGTAGAGATAAGGACCCTGTCGATTCTGGACTGTATGTTTACTTGCTGGAGATTAGACCTTGTGTATCTTCTATTCGGTAGTTCTAAATCAATCAAACCACTACCCCTTATCCATTTATTAAAACCTTCCATTTCCCTTGACCATTTCTGCCTCCCTGATCTCTCCCATTGGTATCTAACACAGTTGAAATCCCCTGCAATAGACCAGGCTTCAATGAACATACCCTGCAGTTTTAGCAATTCTTGAAAAAAAAACATTCTCTCTATTCAGCATTGTGAGGTCCACAGACTGAGGTAATCACCCATTCTTGTTTGGAACATATATTGGAAAAAAGCACGAAATACTGAATTGCCCCACATCAACAACAGTACCCTTAAATTTACTCTCATTCCACAAAACTAACTGGCCTCCTTTATGTCCACAGCAGGAGACAGCAAAACCTATCAAAGTGGTTCCTCATCCATATCTTTCATCTTGGTTTCTTGAAGACAAACATAGGCTAGCTTCAAGGAGAAAATGTGATCCTTAACAGTCCTCATCTCAAGGACAGTGTTAACCCCTCGAGCATTCCATGCATGGATGGCAATACTGGTACCGGTATCAGTACCGGTGCTAGCCGATATCAGTACGTACTGGTATCGGTACCAATACCAACTGTACCGGCCGGTACGGGCATAAAAGGGCCTAAAAAAATCAGAAAAAAATCAGAACAAATTAGAAAAAATCAGAAAAATGTAAACAATTAATTAGATATGTGTTGAGTGTGACAAAGGTGGGTTAAGACAAAGAAGTACACGTAACACATTAAATGACTATTTTCATACACATTAAATATGAAAAATATTATGCTAATATACTAAACATTTACAAATAATAAATGTTAAATGAAATGAAACGATCCTACCTATGAAAAACATGAGTGAGTATACTAATATGGATAATAACCCGTAAATCCTTCTGATTCATCCTCTGGTTGCTGTTGCTGGTATCCATAATAAGATTGCATATGTTCCCTATATTTACCATAACTAAACAATGATGCAGTCAAGTCGTACATTCTTCTTTGAATCCCTCTTAGAGTATACGCTTGTTGACTTAATGAAATTCCAGAATCAGGATGCAAAGAAGCAGCTTGAGGATAAGAAGAAGACCTTGACCTATAATTGCTACTTGGTGGATGGAATTGAAAGCCTTTATACTCTACTCGATCTCCCCAGCTATACATGCCTGCTTTTTGTTGGCCACCTCCATAACCTGATTGCTGTTCATACTGACCTTGTGAATCATAATCTCTTTGACTTCCATGCTGTCTTCTTCCAGTGTCAATATGCAAGGAGAAAGAAGGTGCATACACTCCTCCCCCAGTAGTAGCACCTACAACTGCACCAACATCATCACTAGGAGATTGTGTCCCATCATCATCATCATCATCATCATCTTGATCATAATCAACAATTAACTTCCTCTTGACATTACTTGATTTTTTTTCTTTTGTGATGCTTGTTTTTGCTGGCTTTCTTTTCTTTTTAGATCCTTTTGCAAGTTGAACCGATCTAATAATCCTTTTCCTCGTGGTGTCTGTCTCACATAAATTTGTTTCATCTCATCAATCGCAGGGTTGTCTCTAGCAGCCAGATTAGCCCTCTCAAGTGTGGATGCACTCCTTCTCAAGAATGATGGTGGCCCAACCATTCTAGGAGTGACTGGCCTACTATCTGATTCTGAGTGTCTAGTAGGCTCAAGTTCAGTATCAGGTGAGTGTCTAGCAGGCTCAAGTTAAGTATCAGGTACAAATAAAGGCACTCAGTCTGACTCTAATGCTCATGTGAAGGAGGAGGTGAATTTTCTTTTTGCCTTTTTGATGTTCTTAATTCTGTATCTCTAGCAACAATTCCATCTAGTATGCCCTCTGCCAATTCTATATCATCAGGATCAAAAACTGGCTCATCGACAGTTACTCGTATCTCAACTCAAGTCTGCAAGGGATTATCATCATCAAATAAGTCTTTCACATCAATTTGGCTAACACCATCTTCTGCATGCCCTGCAGCTCGTTTCTCCCTCAATTGTTGTCTCAACCGGATGTTTTTGATTCTCAATCTCATATTATAATAGTAGTACACCAATTTGTCCAATCGTTCAGCCTTTAACCAGTTACGAATTTTTAAGTGTATAAGGCTGAACATGCTCTAGCTTCTTTCACACTGGTTTGCCGATGTCGTCTGACTCAAAATCCTCACTGCAACGGAAGCCAAGGGATTATAACACCTGTCTTTGTTGTACACCATTATCCACTACTCAGCCGTGCCATTAGTAAAAAAACAAAAAAAATAATCAATGTATGTTCTTCTTTCTTATGCACATATAACAACAATGTAATCACTAAGTATACCTGGGCTCACTTTCTCTACGGCAATTTGTACATTGTCTTATTATATGTCTCCAGCCTTAACCTATAAGCCTCCATCTAAAAAGATGAAATTAACAATTAATATAATTCATGGACTCTTGAAATTACAAGTAATTGAATATATCTTAAAGTCAATTCTTCATATAAGAGATAAACACCTGTCTCTCTGCCTCAATTCTATCTTCTATTGCCCTCGACAAGCGTGCTATCACATTTAGTGTGCCTTGGATCACTTCTCTATCAATGTGCACTTGACGACTGTACATTACTTGAGGATTTAAAAAATAATCTGCATTTAGGTAGATAATTAATAAATAACAATTTAATAAATAATCTCCTATGTAACAATATAAGATTTCACTTACCAACTGCATGTAAGTCATGGTGTAATGTGCTTTCCCATCTGAGATCAATAAGGTCCCACTACTTCATATAAGTGTTGGGAAATGCGTTCTTGATGTGCATCTTAGCAATGTCAATTGCCTCGTACAAATATCCCATATAATTCTTATCATCCCCATTACCAATTTTAAGACCTGTACGAGCGGTTCCACCAACTTCAGATAAGTCTGCACATGTCTCCAAATTTTTTTGTTCTCTATGATTTTTCTCACTTCAAAATGTTCACATTTAGATTCATTGGAGGTAGTCCGCATCTACTCCAAGAACTCATTATTAAACATAAACTCCTTGATCTCATTCTTGAATTTGTAAAGATTTTAAAGAAATAAAATTAGATGCAAATCTTGTAGGTCCCACACAGATGAGATCTCGGCCCCCATATGTTTTTTCTCTAAACATATTCAAGATCCTAAGATGACCATAAATAAATTGGGCAATTCTTTGTGCTATCTTTACTGTTTTGCTGACAGTTGGGTCTTTATCAATGTCTTCAAGCATCAAGTCCAGATTATATGCTGCATATGGGACCCAATAAAGGTGTTTGCGCTTGTCCATTAACTTTTTCCCTGTAGCCTTATAACTTCGTTCATTATCAGTGACCACTTGGACAATATTTCCCTCTCCAATTTCCTATATCATATGATCTATCAAACCAAATAAATATTTGACGTTCTTTGAATAGTTTGATGCATCAACAGATTTCATATAAACTGTCCATTTAGTGCAATAAATAAGGAAATTATTCATGAATTTTTTCGTGGTACCAATTCAGCTATCGCATATAATTGTGCATCTTCTCTCATTCCATATAACTTTAAAACTTTTAACCAACTGTTGAAACTCCTTATATTCTCCATTAAGCCCACGTCCATATATGTCTCGACATGTGGGGGTTTTGAACCCACGACTATGATCTGCTATTGCATCAATTATAGGTTGAAAATAAGAAGATTGAGCAGCATGTAAGGGAACACCTGTATGCAAAAACTATTTGCAGATGCTTTTAAAAGCATGTCCTACCGCTTCAGCTAACTTTTTTACTCATCTCATTTCTTGCTTGATTTTTGGCTGAGTAGAAGTCTGTCTTTTAAAAAGATAACTGTCCATAGGACCCACTTCGCCTATAGTTTGAGTTGTGCCTCTTGTTAATGGTCCATCACCTCTTCTTCAGGCTTCGTCTTCTTTTTGATGCCACAATCTCTCTCTTCTAGCTATAACCATCTCAGGATTTTCATCATCATCATCATCACTAGAGTCTACAATTTGTTCAGCCTTTTACTTTTCCCGTATAGAAATGCCACTGACCCCAGTATACATCCCTTTGCCTTTTCTATTATGTCTACCTGAAATCTCATCTTGGAGTTCAACCTCCTCTTTGTTCTTTTGCTCTTTTTGTACTTTTCGGCCACATAACAATTCATGCATTTCGTTGACGACTTGTCTGGGACAGACAGTAAACCTTGTTACCTGTCCTGTCTTCCTTGCTAAATGTTCTTTTCCTCAAGTGATGCCACCACTTATCGCTTTGCCACAATATTTGCATTTCACTCTCTTCTTTACAGTATTAACTAAGATGATATAGGCCCACCTTTGGTCCTGCTCTTACTGTTTAGCTGTGATCCTACAACAAGAAAGAAAAAAATAGAAACAAATATAAGTACGTTTGACATTATGCTCTAACTTTAAAATATGCAATGAAGCTTAATTAGGCTTCAATTGATGTTTAATTTAAATAATTAGACAAAAGTCTCAATTTTTAACCGCTAATTATGGTCAAAATTGTGATTTTTTCCTAATTAACCGTCGATCAACGCAATTCACAGTATGCTCCTACCTTAAAATATGCAATGAAGCTTAATTAGGTTTCAATTGATGTTTAATTTAAGTAATTAGACAAAATCTCGAATTTTTAACTGCTAATTATGGTCAAAATTGGGGGTTGTCTATTTTACTAAGAAAATGAACGTAAACAATCTAATAATTAGTTAACAACTAAAAAATAATCAGTAGATTTAAAATATAATCATACCTTATTTTTTTCTTACACCCAAAACGGTCAAAATGTCTCCGGCAACGGGCGGCAGGTGGCGGCAGCGACAACGTCTCCTCCTCCTCCTTCCCCTCCTTTCCTTCTCCTCCCAAAACCACAGCAGCCCCTCTCACAGATCTGTGAGAGGGGAAAGTGAAACACCAATTTTAAGGGGTGTTCACAGGTACCGGTTCGGTACCGGCCCGGTACAATTTTTTTTTTTAACCGATACCAGCCATTTCTGGTTGAACTGATACCGGTGCTGGCCGATACCGGTACGTATTGACCGGTACTACCATCCATGATTCCATGACATGAGTTTCATGATGACAGAGATCCATCAATCACCATTTTCCCTTTTTTTCCCCTTAAACTGTTCACATACCTCGTTGTTTTTGATATAGCTGATTTCTCTCTTCCCAATTTTGATACCTCCACCCTGTCCCTTTCTCTTGGCTGAATTTTGAAGGCTCTCATTCCTCTTTGGGTTTTTTTAAGAAATTGATAACAGTAGCCTCCCTACCCTGGAAAGATAGCTCCAATTCTTTTCCCAAAAGGAACAATTTCATCTATCCACCCTTCCTCAGCTGCGGGATAAGTCACCTGGATGGGATTCATATTTGGAACAAATGGAACAATATCCCCTTATACTTCCTCTTAACAGCTATCATCTATCAGTCGCCTTTCTTATACACAAACTTAGCCTCAAGGAAAAGATCCATTCTCTCTGGTTCAGCGGAAATCTGTTGAGTTAAACTTCCATCCATCCTTACATGGCTCTGAAAGACTGTATCACCTGCACCAAACCCCTCTTGCTGAAATATCTGTCTTTCCTGAATAACCTGGCTCGCTGCATTACCCACATCCTCTGAGAGATTGGAGTAAAGAAGCCCCCCATCAGTACCTTTATTAGTCTGCTGAGAAATCTCTGGAATCTTGTCAAGCTGTAGAGAACTTGAAGAAGAAGAAGTGTTGTGCTGATGAAGTGACAGACCACCGCTTCCGATTCTTTGTTTCAATGGCAGACGAGTCATGTCCCCATTGCGAGGAGGACGACAACAGTTCCCACCATCGTTCGACCGTTCACACCGATTCATTCAATCCCTAACAGAATAAGGAGCTTGGTCGACGGATAAGTTAAGATCTGCAGCGAACCTAGGAACCGGTGGCAGTTTATTAAGTTGGATCTGAGAGGAAGAAAGTGGGTAATTTACTGGGAATTGTCCATCTCCTCTACCCGGACACTTGCCCATTCCACTCTCGACGTCGCCCTCTTCCAAATCTGCCTTGGAATCCCTAGAATCGCCCCCCACTTCCAAATCGCCCCTGGAATCCCCTTGTTTGAGAAAACTCGTCTTCGAGTTTTAAAGTGGGTCAATATCCATTGTGAAATGATGGTAGCATACTCGGGAAAAGACACAGGCGGCTCATGAATCATCGTGCGCAGGAATGCTCCAACCTGAGGAAGGAAGTGTGCCTCAATGTCACTCTATATGTGGTCAAAATCTTACAGACTGATGACATCTCGAACGACTATTGGTTGAGCGACCATATCTCCAAGTAGCTTTCTTGTCTTCGGCTCATTCTCTTCAGTGAGGAATGGATCATTATCTG
Organism: Zantedeschia hybrid cultivar; assembly: GCA_030544215.1. Taxonomy (NCBI): domain Eukaryota; kingdom Viridiplantae; phylum Streptophyta; class Magnoliopsida; order Alismatales; family Araceae; genus Zantedeschia; species Zantedeschia hybrid cultivar. Next base: position 37,503,618 of record JARZZO010000012.1, on the reverse strand, counting down.
CTACATGCATCACCGATTCAACCTCCCCTAAATATTCATCTTCTACTGCGGGATCGGCTACATAATGTAGCTCTTTCATTTGATTCTCATACTCCTTGATCATCGCTGGGTCGGCCTCATAGACAATATCTTTTGGTTTGGTCAGCATGGCATAAAGGTTCTGAAAATCACCCTTCAGCTGTTCCCAATCGTGCTTCCAATCCTTCCTGAAGTTGTCCCAATCATCTACTAATTGATCCAATCCAAGATCCTTATACATCTCCCAATGTCTGCTTGAGTAGTCAGTAGCCATCGCCTCGGGAAGCAGGAGAAATGGCACGCAAAACAATGCGCCACTGACTGAAGGAGCATGGGAGGAGGTCTGCCTCACTGCAAAGATGCCATCGGTACGATCGTCGTAAGAAACAGAGTTCAAACCACCAACCTTGATATGCGTGTAGAAGTGACACGCAAAACGATGCAAGTTGGGGCAGATGCGTGCTGAAACTGAATGGACCTCGCTGAGACGAGACCAACACTACTGACGACACTCAAATCGGAGTCCGTGACCACCTCGAACGGTACGTACAACCATCTTTGTAAAGCGTGCAAATGCGACACGCAAAACGATGCACCATTAGCCGCAGAAGTGCTGGACGAGGTCTGCCTCGCTGTAAGGATGCCAATTGTATGATCGGCACACGAAACGGAGCACAAACGAGGACCTCGATATACGTGCAGTAGTGACACGCAAAATGAGGCAAGTCGAAGAGGCACCGTATCGGATCTGTGTCGGCCTCGTCGAGATGTACACGATGGCCCAAATGGTGCACGAATCGGAGTCTGGAACGATCTCGAATAGCGAGCACAAGTGTCCTTATAAAGCGTATAAGTGCGGCACGCAAAATGAGATATTGCTGTCAGATGGAACATACAGTGAGGTTGGCCTTGCCGATACGATCTCAACGGCGCAAGTGGCTCGCAAATCGGAGCACAAACGAGATCATGGCGCTGGCGGTGCGATAACGGCTCCAGTTACATTACTCGGCACCCACCACGAACTAGGTCGGGCCTGGCTTGGACTTGATCGAATCTGGCTCGGACCCAAGTAGCAAGTGGTTAAGACCACTCAAACTTGGCTCGGACCCAAGGCCAAGGAGCTCAGATCCAAGGCCACGGGGGCTCGGACCCGTGTCAAAGGAGGCTTGGATGGACCTGGTTTAACCCGGTTTGACCCGGATGGCCTTATACGGCTCGCACGAGCCCTTGTTCTTCCTCTTGTTTCTTCAACCCTAATAGGGGAGACAATATGAGGGAGAAAGCGATGGCGGCCGAGGGTTGGGCCGACGAAGGTGTTGGCGGGGCGGGCGGCGATGGTGCTGGCACTGGTGGCCGCGGGGCCCACCGACAACCACGATAGGAGCTGGTGGCGGGGTCGACGGCAACAGGGACCGCCGTCCGGGCGGTTCTACTGGTGACCTGCTCCGCGATGGCGATGGCAACATCGACGAGGTCCTCGGCCGCCCGCCTCCTCTCCACCATAGACTACAGAATCGGTCGATCCCGATCCGGATCGGCCGATTCGGATCGGGATCGGCAGGTCTCGATTTGGCCGATTCCGGCCTATCCCGGCCGATCCAGGCCGATTCCGGCCGATTCAATCTCGATTCGGATCGGGATCGGCGGGTCCCGATTCAGGGACCCGATCCGATCCGGAATTCCTTGCTCTCTACCCTTCGGGGCGCCAAGGCCAGGGCTGCCACGTCCGTGGGCCCTGCTTTGTCCCCTTCCGCGGTGTTTCTCCTACTGCTGTTGGGGAGGCTGCTGTTGATGGGGGCGGCGGCGGCGGCGGCGCAGGCGGGGAAGGAGGAGGTGAAGTGGAAGGAGGCGCTGGAGAAGTCAAGTGCAAACGAACTCAAGGAGGACGACGCTGATGGAGCGGGTGCTTTACTACCCGGGTCAAATCCACGAGGTGCGAGGGCGCGATAACGTGGGTGCCATGATGGACTCCGTGGGCCTGGAGCACGAGAAGGGCGCCAACCGGTGGCGGTAGGGGAGGCCGCTGCAGGTGGCAGCGGTAGTGAAAGCGATCGTGCCGGTGGGCATCGGCGATCCCGTCCAGGGACGGTGGCGGTGCAGTGGTGAGGCGGTGGATCGGAGGTTTGGGTGTAGGACTTGGATCGTGAGGACGACCCAAAATCGGGTCTGATACCAAGTTGATGCAAAACAGCAAGGGGAGAAGCTAGATGAAGGAAGAAGAGAGGGATGACAGGGGCTGAAGAAGACGAACAGGAGAAGAGGGGGGGGGGAAAGAAGAAACTAGGGCTTTACGCCCTCTCACGGGTCATCCCATCTCGGGAGAAAGCACTGCAGCGGCAGAGTCATTTATTCATTCATCTAAAAATTTTTATTGCCTTCCAACGGAGGGTTACAAGATAATATATAGAGACTCCCCAAAAGAAACCATAACACTAAAGATCAAAATATCCCTTATTCAAAATAAAAAGACTAAAACAGAGTTAAATCTTTTAAAAAGGAAAATTCATCAATTGGACCTTTAATGAGCCAAATATAATATAAAACGGACCTTGAGGTCTGTTTCTTCACTTCTTGGATTCCCATCACACTCACTATCCTGTTCAGCTTTCACCAAATAAGAGTTATCACCAAAACCCCGAATCCACCAGCTCTTAACCTCAGGCCATCGATGTTGCAAACATGAAAGCAAAGTATTACTATCCATCTCCGTTTGCTTGGGATTCTTGGTAACTATAGTGACAATCGAGCTCTCCTCTAAAACTCCCCTGGCTTCTTTAACCTCTTGAGACCATGGGATCTCAATGGCACAGGGAACAAGTTTACAACTCTGAGTAATCATCTTCTCAGGCATTGGCAGACCTAAAGACCGCCCCCTACCAACGACACCTTCTCCTGTACAGGTTTGAATGAACACACCTATTTCCTGTGCCCCACACCTCTGCAGAGAAGATACAGAACAACTTCTCTACATTTCTTAGCATGATGACCTTTCTCCATGCACCTGATACATACATCCTTCTGAACTAGGATCTTTGCCTTCAATGGGAGGATGGTCTGTGAGATCTCCTCCCTCGAACCTCTGTCCATCCTTCTGCGTCTCCTACACTTTCTTCCCTCCCTCTGCTCTATTGCTGCTTCCCTCTCCTCTACTTCAGACTCCTTTCCCCTCGCTCCTCTCTATGATCCATACTGAACAATAAGATCTTCCAGTTGTTATTATAGGTTTTCTAGTCATACCCAACATCTAGACCCAACATATAGAGATACAAAACATGCTATGTAGATCAATAGGGGTGTCAATTGGGTGGGGCAGCCCGTGGCCCAGCCCAACCCAGCCCGTATTAAAGAAAATTGGGTTGGCCCAAGTTATATAAATCGGGTTGGGATAAATTTGGGTTGACATTAGTTAAATCTGGGCTGGGTTGAGCTGAAAACGGGCTCGCCCAGTCTAATCTATTGACTTTTACAATAATTCATACAAAAAGTAAAATACTTCTAACAAACCATTTATTAAGAGGGCCAGCCCAACCCAACCCAACCCAACCCAGTCACTATTGAATTGGGGCTGAATTTGTGCTGCATGTTAGTTAAATTTGAGCTGGGCTAAAATTGGGCTGGGTTATTTTGAATTTGGGTTAGACCCAAATTATCACATAACCCAGCCCAGCCAGCCCAATTTACATCCCTAAGATCAAGGACATTTAGGTAATTATTTATCTATATGAGGGGGAAAAACCTTTGCCATCAAGAAAAGTCCAAGGCGGAAACCTTTGAGATAGCCAACCCATCTGAGGCGCCTAGGTGGGCTGCCTAATCGCTTAGGCAGCAGCTTTTTAGAACAGCAAAAATGAACCTAAAAGTTGTGGGTTTAAATAAAACTTTCCCTATGTCTCTTAGGCCTTAATGGGTTAGCCTTATTGGGAATGAAAACCAGGCCATGATAGGACTGTTAATGGGCCTAAAACAGGTCCACTGGTGGGCCACTTAAGTGGGTCCTTAATTTGGACAGTGGGGGCCCTTGATGGGCCAGGAATCGTCTGGGCAGGAGGCCCATTGGAGCACCACCGCCTCTCCTTCTTCCATTTCCCTGTGCCCCATGCCCCAACCAAACCGCATCTGCTCACCTCCTTTCCTTCTCCCACCAGCTGTCAACTCCTTTAAACGGGGGCTACCTCCCTTAGTTCCCTACCTGCTACCAAGGGGAAGGTGAGGGGGGAGGGAAGAGAAGAATAGAGAAAAAGAAGTGGAGAAGAGATGGAGTAGAAGGAGAAGGCAAGGGGTAGCAGCAGCAGCATACAGCGGTTCGCGGCGGCTCAGTGGCGGCCATCTTTTCAGATAGGGGAGATATTGGCCCGTTCCTCCCTTTAGGATTTTAGTTTTTAATTAGTTTTAGTTTTACTTCAGTTTATATTTAATTTATAATTAGATGCTGGGAGTCTATACTCTTATTTAAGAGAAGGGAAGTTCTATCAAATTAATTTCTTGTTTCATCTCTTTGTACCTTAATTATAGTAATTAAGATAACTAGACAATGTAAGGAGGAATTTTACCGAACTAATTCCTAGTTTTGTCATTTTATGATTATAGTTTGATTGATTAGGCTTAACAAGATAAGATTAGAATGATGATCATACACATTTGCATTAAACATATGGTTTATAAAGTACACTGGCCTGAAATTTAAGGAGCTAATGCTTGTGGTGGCATAAGATAACTGGTCGGACTTTCATTCTCCGGAGAAGAAGAGACTGAGGAAGTATTGAGGAAAACTAGAAGGACTAACAAGAGAAGGGGATAGGGAGCGGCCTGGAGTTTGGCAAAAGGGAGGTATAGTTTCTGCAAAGAAGTGTACAAATAGCGGCTAGAGAAAGAGAAGAGCAGGAAACGTGGAGGGGAACTGCATGTGGGGGAGCAAAGCCAATTGTAAGAAAAAATCACAGCAGGGATATGGACTATCCACAGGGAAAATAGATATTTTTGTGACATTTTTTTCCTTCAGATTGGTATGTTCAGGAGGGAAGCATATTCTTTTCTTCTTTTGTTGAGAAGATGCAAGTCTTGGGCTGTTGTGACACCTTTCCTAGCCAATAATTCTAAAAAATAAAATTAGAGACAGTTGTGGGGGGATGATGCTGGCCTGTTTGAAGTTGATGATTGTGCTTCCAGTGACCTTGAATTCTTGAAACGATATTAATAAAATGGTCTCAATAACTGTTTTTATTTGGACTTTCTAAGTGAATTTTTTTTTTACTTTTTCCTCTCATGATGATGTTCTTTCAAATCCTCTGTGATTATAATTGAACATTAAATATAATATACATTTTTCAGTCTTTATGAAGTGGGTAAAGTTGGAAGGCATCTTGGCTATGGGTTCAACTCAATACCGAAGCTTGTGTGGCCTCCCAGCATAAACGATGAAACAGCATTCAACAGTGTGCATGGAACTATATGGAATTCAGCGGAAGCATCAACAAGGCTCTCCTCAAGTGTTTCTTCCATATTAAAAATTGGAAAGCATTCGTATGGTACAGCTGGTCATCGTCCATCTGTCCAAAATGCATTGTATCCACAGTGATTTCTGATACATCAACTTTTGTGTATTATTGCCTAACATATATGTTCAAAGAAGCTCGCTTTCTTTCATGAAAAACTGCATGTTTTTAATTCCTGACTCAATTATGATTTGCTATTTCTTAACAACATGAAACATGGTGACAACCCTTGGATCAGGAGCTCTTGGTGGGTCTGTTTATTTTCTGAATTTCAGCGAACCATTGGATTTCAGCTTCAATGCTCTTGGCCATCAGAGAACTTCAAAAATTGCTTCTTTTGACTTCACCATATGGACCGCTGCTTGCAACTCTAGCGGGACACAAGCAGCACTTGGTAAGCTCCAGAATTAATTACTCATCTGATTTTTCATTTTCTTTGTTGGTTATTTTATTACTGCTTCAGCAGTTTAATATGCATTTTATTGCTATGGCTGAGGTAGCGTTATTGGATAAATCATCTGTAGATAGCAACATCATGAATGTACACCATACAGATAAGAAAGTTTTTTGTGGAGTCGAGCTTCTGTGTAATCTGATCCAGCATGGGTTCAGAGAGTTATGAGCTATCTGATACCCTGATTGGTGCCATTGTACTGTCCATGTTGGTCTAACTGCAACATAGCCCGTAGAAAACCAATTCAATTGTCAAGAGGCCGTGATTATGTTCACGCCTATCCAACCGAGTCCGTGTCAACGTTGAGTTGGTAGTATGTTGGTGTAACTTATTATTGGCTGCTGTGTTCTTGAGTGTGTCTAGATGTGTTAATATATGCTTAGGTTATGTTAAAGTCCTATATAATTGCATTGACATTTGGTTAAAGTTGTTTGCCCTTTGCCCCTTTCATTCTGTTTGTTTTTCTCATTTTTTTCTTCAGATTTTTTTTTTTTTAACAGCAGGTGGGATTCTGTTAGAATTAGCCAATTTGGATCAATGATATTGCGGACCCAGCAGTTTTGTTTGGAATAATTGTATGCTTTAGACCAAAGAGCTCTAAGTTGCAAAATTAGCACTGGGCTACCCAGCATTGGTTGATATTAAATATGAATCAGAGAATATCACTACATGATAACTTGATTCTAAAGATTTATGAAGATACATTCTCTTGGGGTGGCCTTGTAGCAATCAGGCGACTCTGGCTGAAGCTGTTGAGTTTGATTCCACCTGTAGGTGATCGATCTAGTGAGTTGCGGTTTCATCCACTCCAGCTTACTACTTTTACTGACGAAGCCCAGATACTCATCATCAAAATGGGAAAAAGGATCTTGGAATGGTTTATGTTTTATATGACAATGATAAAAAGAAAATGAATATGAAAATGTCTTTTTTTAGACCTTGTTTTTCTAACTCGTTCACTCCCATAAATTAATCTATGAAATGATCAACATCCAATGCACACAAATATGGGCATGTTATGCTGGTGTATATGTTCTACTTTATCATGCTACTTTCATCCATGTAAGGAACGATCGACATGGATCAGCTGATCCAAACGGTTTTTGGATGGTAGATATGACGATCCTTTATTGGATCAGTCTGGATCAGTCCGTATCTGCTGGATTGGCAAATTCGGGACAGGTTCGACCCCCGGATCAGCTGATCTGAATTAGCCGTTGCGACATCCTGATTTCATCGGTGTATGCATCTTTCATTTCCATAGTTCTTATCCTAATAAATGTCTAACAGTACCCTACTAAAACTGGTGAAAATTTTTAGTTGGTACTGGTATTGGTGAGGACACTAGAGCCTGGTCATGTTTATCGCCGTCGGGGAGCCGCTCTGACTTCCCTTTGGCTTGGAGACAACCTAGGGTCCATTTGCTGCCCGGAGATATTTCTATTTGATTTTGTTTGGCCCATTTATGGGGCCCATTAGGTGTTTTTATATTTTTCTGAAAATTTTAGGTGCGATTTTTGCACTAATTATCATGTTAGTGGTTTGAGTAGGTTACTTGTTTTGAGTCTGGGTAGGGTTCGCTTTGGAGGTCTATATGTACTTGTAAACCCTTGTTTGGATTTATGCTATGAAATATTTGAGAGATTACCTATGTTTCCCTGTGTTCGTATATTTCTCTGCGACGGAGAGCCGCATCGGTGCCACGCCAAATCCTTTCTTCCCTTGTTGCGACCCCGAGGGATCCCCTTCCTGCTGGTGCGATGCTGGCAGAGATCTTCCCCTCCCCTGCCTCCTCCTTCCTCCCGGTTTCCTTTTTAGCCCCTTTTCTCTCTCTTTCTCTTTTGGTTTGAGCGGCAGCGAAACAAGAAAAAAGGGGAGTATCAGAAGGAGAAGAACAGAGGAAGAAGACGAAGAGGCCGGAGAGGAGGTCGGACCTCCTGCTGCCGTCGGCAGGCTGGACCGGCATCACTGTTGTCAGCTACCCTTGCTGTTGGTGTTGCTGTTGCCTCCACTGCCGTGACCATCTGCACCATCCACCGCTACCGTCTTCATCGTCTCTCTCTTTCTCTCTCTCTCTCTCTCTCTCTCTCTCTCCCCCCTTGGTTTGAATCGGAGTAGAAAAAAAGAGAAGAAAAAAAAAAGAGCAAAAGAAGAGGAAGAAGAAGGGGTCGGAGGAGTTTGTTGGCCCTGCCGCTGCCCTTACTGCCATCCTTCGGAGGTGCCGCCACCAGCTCCCCCTCTTTGTCCTTCTCTCTTTCTCTCTCTATAAGATTAGGGTTAGAGGAGGGAAGGACGATCTGTTTGAGGCGAATTAGGATGGATTTCAGAGAGTTCTGCCAATATGGAGAGATCTCTTGATTATAGGCGTGCCCGAGATTGTGAGTATGAGCATAGGTTATGGAGGGTAATGTCACTACATAAGATTAGAGTTTTTATGTGGCTCTTATTCCAAAAGAGAATTGTTACTAAAATTTACAGAAGGCATTGGGATACAAACTATTCAACGATTTATTCTATGTGTAATATGTATGACGAGGATGTGGATCACTTATTCATTCATTGTGAAATTAGTAAAGAAGTATGGAGAGTATTTTTTGCAAGTTTGAAGATGCAGTTGAGTTTTCTACACATAGAAGACATGTTCACTTTCTTTATAAATTCTCCACCAGGGAAGACAAAGATTCACCAAAAGATATTCTTAATTCTGTTGCATGTTGTGTGTTGGAGTATATGGAGGAGTATGAATGATAATTTGTTCAAGGGAAGCGAAGTATACATTGAAAATATTTGTTTGCAGGCAGTTACATTGTGGTATCAGTGGAGTCGGCACATTTTAGGCATCTCAATGATACTTGGAATAGAGTAACTAGTCATATGTAATTATTTCTTTTTTCTATTCTTCGGTATGAGGAACCTCTCCTCTAGACTGTGTTTGGTTGTACTTCTTTATTTATTTTAATAAAATTGGTAGTACACCTGATTATTTCTAAAAAAAAAAGTCCTTTTCAAAAGAAAAGGAGGATTTCAAAAATCAAGTCTCACACTTCCTCAGGCAGCGTTATCAGGAGCCCGTAGAGACTTGGGATGAGATGAAGGTGAAACTTTGCGAGAAGTATCTTCTTGCCACATACCGTCATCGCCTTATTGATAAGTGGCAGAATCTCACCCAGGGGAATCGTACTATGGCTAAGTACATCTCTGAATTTGATATTTATCTTTTGAGATTTGGTGTTGGTGAGGAGAGTGTGATGACCCTTTCATGTTTTTTGAAGGGTGTACGTCCAGCTTATCAACGTGAGTTGTTCAGGAGGGATGTGTCCATGTTAGAGTATATGCCTATCAGGTGGCGCTAGTGGCGAAGCGCCCAAGGCCTTCTATTCAGTGCCCTTCTAATCCTCGAGGTGCACCTGCCTATCAACATAGAGGACCTATGGCTAGACCCTCGGAGCCAACCTGTTAGAAGGTATCTACTCCCAGACCCCGTTTTCCTATACGGGAGCAAGTATTACCACTTCTTGACCCTCCTACTCGCCTTTAAGCAGTAGCTCCGCCAATCCAACGGGAGGACAAAGGCTCCTATGACTAGAGATCCGTCTACTACTTATCCGCATACCTAATGCTTTCGATGCAACGGGTTTGACCACTATGCTTGTCCTACTCGGGCCTTGACCCTAGATGTCACGGAGTCTGAGGAGCCCCCACCATTTACTGAGGAGGAATGGCCAATGAGTTTTAGTCAGATGATGTGGTTGGTTGTATTCAGAGAGAGTATTACTGGGTAGAAGATCAAGGATCTTCTATAGGGAGACAAGATAGGCGTGGTCCGCTTTGACCTAGCCCAAGGTGAGCAATGATTGGCGCAGGACCACGATCTTTCATACCTACTTTAAATATGATGGCAAGATATGCAAAATGATCATTGATAGCGAGAGTTGTATCAATGCAATCTCCACGAATGCCATTGCATGCATTGGCTTGACTTTTGTGCATCTGAGTTTGTATTGTATGTCTTGGGTGGACTCAACGTCCATTCTGATTTGGACCAGATGTTTGGTCCTGATTCATTTTTCTCCTTCTAAGGATCTCATATGGTGTGATATTTTGTTTATGGAGGTTGTGAGTATTATCTTAGGCAGAGTATGGATTTATGATATGGATGTGGTTATCTACGGTTAGTCTAACACCTGTGTATTTTAGTTTGGCACTCGACGCATCACTTTGCATCCCTCTTAGCCACAAGCATCCACTCAACATGAATGCACTCAATCCAACACTTCTCCTCCTCTACTGTCTCTGCTACTTCTAGTGTTTTATCTAGCACCCCAACTACACCTAACATGATCCAGTCGAGCACTCTTGCTACCCACTGCAGTTGATCAATGCGAGGGAGTTTGAGTGCGAGTGTGTTGATAGTAACCAGATCTATATCCTAGCCGTTAGGGAGACTGTGGAGGAGGAGATTCTGAGTGAGCACTCACTAGTGGTTACTACTGTCCCTCAAGAGTTCCAAGATGTGTTTCCAGAGGGCTTGCCTGATGGTTTTCCACTGGTGTTTACATCCTGCACGTTATTTATCTAGTTTCGAAGTCTACTTTAACCAACCTACCACATTACCGACTCAACTCCATTGAGCATGCAGAGCTGCAAAAGTAGGTTGAGGAGCTCCTCAGGGGAGGACCGATTAGGGAGAGCATGAGCACTGTTAGCTCCAAAGAAGGAGTGGTGCTTGAAGAATGTGCATGGATAGTCATGTAATAAAGTAGATCACTGCTAAAAATTATTTTTCCATTCTCTGCTTGGATGATATATTGGATATGATGATGAAAGTCACGATATTCTCCAAAGTTGATCTTAATAGTGGCTATCACCAGGTGAGGTTCTGTCTAAGTGATGAGTGGAAGACGACCTTCAAGACGAAGGACAATCTTTATGAGTGGTTAGTGATGCCCTTCGGACTATCCAACGCCCTTAGTACCTTCATGTGACTGATGACCCAGATCCTGCGACCCTTCATTGTGACATTTGTAGTTGTACATTTTTGATGATATTCTCATTTACATCCATACTAGGGAGGATCATGTGGATCATTTGTACTAGGTTTGCACCGTCCTTCAGAAGGAGCAATTGTACGGCAACCTTAAGAAATGTACATTCATGATCGATAAGATAGTCTTCTTGGGGTTTATTGTATCTAGTAAGGGTGTTTCTACCGACCCAAAGAAAGTCAAAGCGATAGTAGAGTGGCTTGAGCCTCAAAATGTCTACGATATCCTTTGTATTCATGGCTTAGTTACATTCTACCGTCGATTCATACGTGGGTTCAATATGATTACGGCTTCGATCATAGATTGCGTCAATTGGATCAAGGCTGCCGCATCAGCTTTCTATGACATCAAGGAGCTGATGACTCAGACATCTATTCTTCGATTATCTGATTTTTCTAAGGTGTTTGAGGTCTCATGTAATGCTTTGATATTTGCAGAAGTGGAGTATTGAGCCAGGAGGGTCATCCTATTGCATACTTCAGCGAGAAATTGAATGATGTTAAATTGAGGTATTCCACCAATGGCAAAGAGTTCGATACAATAGTCCACACTTTGTGTCATCGGAGGCATTATCTCCTGCCCAAGAAGTTCGTCTTCTACTCCGATCATAAGGCCCTCAAGTTTCTCCGTGCTTAGAAAAAGCTTAACCCTAGGCACAGTCGTTAGGTAGAGTTTCTCCGGACATACACATTTATTCTCAAACATCGGACAAATGTGGAGAACCTCGTAGCTAACGCGCTAAGTTGTCGAGCTTATCTTTTATCCATTGTCAACAGCGAGGTCACTGGATTCGAAAGGCTCCTAAAGGAGTATCATGTTTGCCCTGATTTTAGTTTGATCCACATTGCACTTCAGTTTGGACTCTCCAAAGAGTTTAGTGAGTGTGTTCTTCAGGAGTACTACCTTTTTGTGTAGATATGTTGCATCACGCGGACCTCAGTTAGTGACTTTTTAGTTTGTGAGATCTACGCAAGTGGTCTAGCTGGTCATTTCGGCCGCAATAAGACTATTGAGTTAGTGGAACACCAGTTCTATTGGCCTAACTTGAAGCGCGACGTGGCATGCGCTACGGCTTAGTGCCGTACCTGTGCTACGGTTAAGTAGAAGAAATATAACACCAATTTGTACACTCCTTTTCATGTACTAGATAGTAGCAGGACATTAGTATGTTTTAGGCTCGCTGCGAATGGTCCATAAGCACGATTTCATTTTAGTGGTTGTCGACATGTTATCTAAAATGGCTTACTTTATCCCCTGCTCTATGACTATTGATGTATCTCGAGTAGTCTGTTTGTTTCTAGATGAGGCTGATCGTTTGCATGGCTGTTAAAGACCATAGTATCTGACAAGAATGTTTAGTTTACGAGCTATTTTTGAAAGACCTTGTGACATATGATGGGCACAAAGCTCAAGTTCTCTACAACTTATCACTCTCAGACCGATGGGTAAACTGAGGTAGACAGTAAGGGTCTAAGAGATTTGGTGCATTGTTTAGTAGGAGAACATGTGCGTAATTGGGATATGATCTTATCTCATGCTGAGTTTGCATACAATGACCTAGGAGACCCGTAGATCAAGTTCCCTTGTCTGTTCATGCTCGTATGTCAGAGTCTGCCGATTCTTTAGCTGAGCATATTCGGAGTTTGCATGATACTATCTGTCGTCATATTGAGATAAGTAATGAGCATTATAAAAAAATGATAGATGCACATCGACGTCTACAAGAGTTTCAGGAGGGAGACTACATCATGATCGGGGTCAGACCTGAGCGATTTTCATCTGGAACCATTAAGAAGTTTCAAGTTTGGGTAGTCGGTCCTTTTAAGATCCTAAAACTGATAGGGCCTAATACATATGTTGTTGAATTACCGCCAGATTATGATATTAGTTCCACATTAAATGTCTCTAATCAAGTACTGTACCGAGAGTTAATAGTGATACTTAGTGATTTGGTTGAGCCTTCTCTTCCCCTTGTGAGCGATCCTACACATGAATATCTACCCTACACCTATTCGCATTAGCAGATTGAGCGTATGGTGGACGAGTAGATTGTTACATCTCAGGAGGGAGTGTACCACCGATAATTGGTTCATTGGAGGGGAAGGCCGCCTTCAAATGACATATGGATTACTCGAGCTGAGTTGCAGAGGATATACCCTGACCTCTTGAAGTGTTGCTAGAGCATCAACGACTCTTACTCGATGGGGTTGAGTTCCTGCCAGGTCCCAGGCGGGGAGGATTGGCGAGGACACTAAAGCCATTAGATGATTCGACCCTGATCATGTTTATCACTATCAGAGAGCCGTTCCAACTTCCCTTTGTCTTGGAGACAACCTAAGGTCCATTTGATGCCCAAAGATATTCCTATCTACTTTTGTTTGGCCCATTTATGGCCCATTAGATGCTTTTAGATTTTTCTAAAATTTTTAGGTGCCATTTTTGCACTAATTATGATGTTATTGGTTTGAGTTAGTCACTTGGTTTAAGTCTGGTAGGGTTCGCTTTGGAGGTCTATATGTACTTGTAAACCCTAGTTTGGATTCATGCTATGAACTACTGGAGAAATTCCTTTAGTTCCCCTGTGTTCGTGCGTTTCTTTGCGACAAAGAGCCGGAGCCGGTGCGACGCTCGATCCTTTCTTCCCTTGGTGTGACGTTGAGGATCCCCTTCCTGTTGGTGCGACGCTGGCATGAATCTTCCCCTCCCCCGCCTCCTTCTCCTTCCTCTCGGTTTCCCCTTCCTCCGTTCCCTTCTCTCTTTCTCTCTCTCTCTTTTGGTTAGTAGAACAAGAAAAAGGGAGAGTATTAGAAGGAGAAGAACATAAGAAGAAGACGAAGAGGCGGGAGGGGAGGGTCGGACCTCCCGCTGTTGCTGGCAGCCCCGACCGATGCCACTGATGTCAGCTGCCTTTGCTGTTGCCCCCACTGCTACGACCATCTGCACCATACCCGTCGCCGTCTTCATTGTCTCTCTCTCTCTCCCCCTTTGTTTGAATCGCAGCAGAACAAAAAATAAAGAGAAGAAAGAAAAGAAAAGTAGAAGAAGAAGAGGAAGAAGAAGGATCGGAGGAGTTGGCTGGCCTTGTCGCCGCTGTCGCCGGCCCTCGTTGTCGCCGCCGTTGCCGGCCCTTACCGCTGTCACCGCCCTCCTTCGGATTTGTCGTCACTAGCTCCCCCTCTTTTTGCCCTTCTCTCCCTCTCTTTCTCTCTCTCTCTCTCTCTCTCTCTCCCTGTAAGATTAAGCTTAGATGAGGGGGGGGGGGGAAGAAGGGCCGGTGCCCTTTAATCAAACCTGGTCAACTAATAAGAGCCTGGCCCGAGCCCAGGTCTAAACTAGGTTCATCCAGAAGGGTCTAACCATTAAGTTGCCATCTGGTTTGACCAAGTTTTGGTAGGTATACATCCTGGTTTGAGCCAGGGTCCTGTCTTGTCCGAGCCAGGTCCAGACCTAGTCCTCTGTAATGCATAGGCGGTGCACCCAGTCCCATTATCGCACCGCCATCACTGGGGAGTCATCTGGACTTCCATTCGTGTGCCGTTAGCATCGTTAGTTTTGTCTCAATGAAGTCGACTCAATTCCAGTGTTGTGCTACCTTGACAATGCTTTGTTTTGAGTCCCAATTCTGTGCGTCTATGGAGGTCACCTGTTTGCTCATCTCGAAGCCCGCGTCAGCTGCCTTCTCTTGCTTGCCAATGTTCGGGCATTTATGACTTTGTGGCATGCTTTAACTTCTGACTTCGTGGCATGCTTTCTGAGATAGTATCCTATCGGCACACGCAACTCCCATGGCCCGTCAACTACCGTGATTATCACTCCGAAATTCATTTTTGGTTATTTGTAACTTGTTACCACCTCCTTGCGAGGAGTGGGCCTTATTTTTATTATACTTTGAGGGCGGTATACACGCACCGAGTGGTCTTCTCTCATGTTCCAGTATGGAGGTATGTTCTTCTTTCTCTTACATAACTTGTTTTTCTAGTATTTGCTTTCATTTGCCGTCAAATGGTGAGTAGGATACCTAGCGCATGATATATCATCACTGCTGGCGTGAGATCACGCTACACTTATCCTCAGTTCCAACAGGACTTTGGGGTGGTTCTAGTTCCTTAGACTTGCGGTATTTCTTCAACTGCCAACGGTCCCACATTTCCTCATCACGAGCAAGATGCTTACTCAGCTACCTTCTGTTAGTTGGCATAGTTGTCCGACTTTAGAATTGTGCAAATAGGTTGCGTCTGCTTATTATTATATTGCTTGCTGCTGAACTCTACCTCCGTTAGCGAGTCCTTTAGTCCCTTTAGCCGTTTCCCATCAGGTATTCACTAATGTTTCTTTTCTAAAAGCTGTGAAGACAAGTTAAGATAGATGTGAATCATAGAATATGTTATTCCATGTGGGCAGTCGCTAATTTTGATCATGTCTATAAATAATATGGGACAATGAAGCATTTATTTGTGTTAACATGATGAATCAGTCTTGTATGGATATTGCTGTTGACATGGTAAGTTGCATCCTCTTTTCTTACAATTAGTGGTTTTAATGTCTACGAACCAAATTCCTGCACATTTCACAAACCAAGAATATAAGCCTACGAGAAATGTAAGACCGCAGGTTGATGTAGCCGAAGCTATTACGACCGAATTCCGAGACTAGAATCCGAGGTTGAGACCCGAATCTGGATCGGATTGGTGAAGAGTACCGACGGGGATCCGGAACGTGGCGAGGACGGAGACGGGGCCGGAGATCCGTAGCCTAGGGGTGCCCGGACGGGGGCTCGCCGGGAGCGAAGCCGAGATTCCCTCGGATGATGCGGACCGGCCGGCGCAGGGCGAGGTCGAGGCTCCTTCGGGCGAGGCGGACAAGCCAGCGAAAGGCGTCGAGACCGGAGGGAGAAGACCCAAGGTCAGCGGCCAAGACCGACTTGGAGAGGTCGGCGAAGATTTAAATCGAAACCCCTGCAGAAGGAGGGAAAGAAGAAGAACTCGTCAGTAGGAGTCCCGGACTTCGGCCCTAAGGAACCCCCTCCGACGGTTAAGTTAGCTTCTGAAGATGATTCGATTTAGAAGAGAAGGAAGAAGGAGAAGCAGCTTTAATGCTTTTTTGGACTGTAGTCCTTGGGGTCTCAAAGACATACTTTAGGTAATAAATAGCCGTGTATTTATAGCGGAGGATAGAGGTTGCTTAATGGTGGTAGCCGATATAGGACTATGTTTTGGGTTTACTGGTAAACCACCATAGTGCCTAACCCTCCCACCGGAGTGGGCCAGATAAGGTTACTGGGCCGAAGGGGGTTGGGCCGCTGATGGGCCAGATGCTGCTTAGTGGGCTGGAGCCTACTGGGTCGAGGGCTGCTGAGCCGCTAATGGGCCAAGGGCTATTGGGCCGCTGATGGGCCGAAGATTGCTGGGCCGCAGATGGGCCGAGGACCACTGGACTGGTTACTGGGCCGAAGGCTGCTGGGCCTCTAATGGGCCGAAGACTGCCAGTGGGCCTTTTACTGCTGCTGTTGGACTGATCTCAGTGTTGGGCTTGTTTTAATGGGCCGAATCGGATTCTGCCTCATTACATAGCCCCCTACTCTTACCGTCCTCAGTTTTATGAGATGACGAGAGTAAAGTCCGAAGACTCTTCGGAAGAGTAATACGACATATGCTCTGTATGAAACTTTTACTCTGTGTTGTAAAAAAAAGGAAACGCCTTCGGTCGGCCGAGGGTTGATAACAATCAGCCTCGTCTTAGGTCGGTACCTTGTTATTGGTACCTTCGTCTCAGGCCGAGACTTAGCGACGGATACCTTCGTTCTCGGTTGCGAAGGGACGAGTCTTCTGAACGTGTCAGGACTCTTGAAAAAAGGACGAAAAAGACGTCGAGCTTCTCATCCGAACGGTCGTGTCGTGAGAAAACACAGGACACGCGTCGTACATCTAACCGGCTTGCCGAAAGCACAAAAAGATCCTGGCCGTTACCGGTGATCACGCGGATCGCGGGTCACTTCGGCTCTCTGCCCAAGATTTCACTTGGATCGCCGCCTCTTCTGCTTCCGGCACGCGGATCGGGATACGTGGCGAGCATCTGGATAGATAGCCGAAGGGTCAGGCCGCTCTCGGCTGTTGATTGCCTTCTCTCGATCTGGCAGCCCGTCCGTTATCATTGCCGAAGGACTGTACATGTGGCGCGCATCTGAGTGAAGCGGCGCCGAGGAGGGGGAAGATCTCGGCCGTTGATCTCGGCGGGGAATGCCCTCACCCTACCTTATAAATAGGAGCCCCTCTCCCCAGGGCACTGTTCCGCTTTCTCCTTCCCTTGTGCCTGTGCTTTCCTGCTTCTCCGGCGAAGAGCGAGCCATCGGGGGTGTTTGAGGGCGCCCTATCCGTCGTCGGGAAGCTCTTTATTACCTGGAGTTGTCGCCGGGGAGCTTTCTGTTGTCGGAGAGGCCGTTGGCAGTCGAAGAGGCCTTGTTTTGAGGGTAAGCCTCAATTCTCCTTCTCTGCTCTATGATTCATGTCCAGTAGTCCCCTTCGGCCGAGAGTAGCTCTTCGGCCGAAGGTTATTCTTCTTGCTCTTCATCCCGGCCTCCCGAATCTTCCTTGTCATCTTCCTTTTCTTCCAGTTCCTTTGCTTCCGTTATGGCGGATGAGGCCGAGGTGTCTCAGGCTGAAAAAGCCGAGGAGGTTTCGGCTACAGCCCAGGCTTCTACTTCCGGCCGGCGTCGGGCCGAGACTGTTTCCGATGCGATCTGTATTCTTACTGACGATGGGGTCAAGACCATCGCTTCATACTATCAGCTTCCAGTTTGGGTGATTCCTTATCGGCCCGGGAAAAACACCAGGGCTAACTCTATCCGACCAGGTTGCTTCTCTATTTATGAGCAGAGTTTCCGGGCGGGCTTTCGTCTTCCCCTTCCTTCCTTTGTTATCAACTTTCTGAGTTTCTACGGGTTGGCCCCGGCCCAATTCTTCTCGAATTCTTGGCGGACAGTCTACGCCTTCTTGACTGTGAACGCTTATATTGACGCCCCCCCTTCGGTAAACAGCTTCCGCTTTCTCTTCAAGATACAACTGCAAGGAAAATCCGATTGGTACTGCTTTGTCTCCCGCTTCGGCCGGGGTATCTTCTCGGAGAAGCCTTCGTCCATTCACCATTGGAAGATGAGCTTCATTTTTGTCTCTCTTCCGGAGAAGGAGAAGAGCGTGTGGCCCTTCTCTACTGAATGGGTACCTCTGGCTGAAGGCCTCTCCGATCCGCCTTCCCTTAATCCCGATCAGCTCCACATCGTGCACCTCCTGGAAGCCGAGACTCCGTATGACATTGCGGAGCTCTTCGAGGAAGAGGAGCGGCTCGTACAGACGGGGGCTTGGCCGGATCCGACGAAGTCTCCTCCTCGAGTCTCTCCTTACCTTCCTCTCGAGGATATTCCGGAGGAGGCCGAGGGAGCTGCTGAGGTTAAATCTCCGGCCGAAGCTCTTCCGACTGAAGAGGGTGCTGAAGCTTCGGTCGAGGGTAAGTTGGTCTTGAGTCGAAGAAAGTCGCGCATTGTAAGTTGCTAACTCTTTTTTTTGTCCGCAGAGATGTCTGAGCTTCGGGGACTGCTCGGCCGACCCGTCAAGCAGCCTGGTCAATCTCGATCGTCCCCGCCGCAGGCGGCGGGAGAAGGGGAGGCTGGAGGAGATGCGGCCCCGAGCGCTTGGGCCGTAAGGCAGACGGCGGCTTCGGTCGAAGGCCGCGCTGCCGCTGCTACTTTCAAAAGAGAGAAGAAGGGAAAGTCGGTCGTCCGAGGGAGCGGCCGATCAGCGAAGCGGAGCCGGGCGGATGATCCTGGCGAGGAAGAATCCACCAAGGCAGCCAAGAGGCCGGTGGCTGCCCGAGGGGCCCCTCTCTCGCCTCCTGAACCACCGAGAGGCGACTCCCCTCCGGCCACAGCGGCCGGCACAGAGGACCTCTCCTTCCCCTTCGGGGCGTCCAGGACACACATGTCCCGTGAATACGGGCATGAGTCCTGGGTCCCGAATTTGGGGATCTATGTGGACGAGAGCCTAGAGGACTCTCGGACATGCCTGCGCTTGATCTGCGGCTTGACCCTCCCGATAGCCGAGGACGAGATGAGAGAGCTATCTTCGGAGGGCTTATCTATGCAATGCATCCGATACGCTGTTTAGGTAAAAAACTTCTTTATTTGTCTCGGTTTAGTATTTTCTTTAACTCTTTTGCACTTGCTCAATTTTTCTTGCCTTCAACTGCAGACCGCGGTCATGTGCGGGGGCCTCGTTCGTCGCCAAACAGCCATTCAGCAAAAACTCCGGGACATCGACCAGGCCTCGGATCAGTTGGCTTCGGGCAAAGTAGTCTCGGTGCAACGTGATCTCGAGGCCAACGTTGACTTGCTCATGAGAGCTAATGCTCGGATGTAGGCCGAGCTGGGGGAGCAAAAGGAGGTGATCCGCACTACCTCCGAGGCCAAGACGAGGGCTGAGCAGGAGAGGGAGAAGGTCGATAAGGAACTGGAGACGGCCCGGACCGAAAATACAGTTCTTAAGGCCGAGATTCAGGACAAGGCCGAACAGCGGTATACGGAACGTCGTCGCCATGCCAAGGAGGTCTCGTCTCTGAAGGCAGATCTGGAGGCCAAGGCCGAAGAGGCTGCTCGTACAGTTGTGGCAAACTACAAGGCCGGCCCGGATTTTGCCGAGGAGATAATGGAGGCTCGGCTCGAGGCAACGTCGTCCGTATTCAGTCTAGGGCTGGCTATCGCCCAAAAGGCGTGCCCGGCCGTAGATATGATCGGCATCGGCCTTCCGACGGACGAGGAAGGCGATGAGCTGCTGGCCTGGTGGAAGAAACTTAAGGCCGAAAGAGCTCCGGCTCCAGAGGAAGGCGACATGGCCGTTCCTGATGAGGTCGTTCCGGTCGAGGTTTCTCCTTCGGCATCTCCCGATCAGACTCTTGTCGACGTAGACGGCGATGATGCCGAAAGCTAGTACGGGGGCTTGTCCCGGTTTTTGTCTGCTTTTTGAAAAGCTGCGGCCAGGTGTATGGCCTATTTTGTACTTTGTTCATATATATATGAAAAAGTGTTTTGCTTCCACTTGTATCTGTGTTCTAAATGAATGACCGAGTCTGGCTCTCCTTGTGGCCGAGACCATGTTGTTTTTTGATACGGCTCGCATGGCCGAGGCCATTCCGGGTTTGGATTGCATGGACTTAGAAGATAATGCCGCTCTCGATACGGTTTGCATGGCTGAAGCCACTCCCGGTACGGTTTACACGGACTTTAGAGAACCATGCCGCTCCTGATACGGTTTGCATGGCCGAAGCCACTCCCGGTACGGTTTATACGGACTTTAGAAAACCATGCCGCTCCCGATACGGTTTGCATGGCCGAAGCCACTCCCGGTACGGTTTACACGGACTTAGAGAATAATGCCGGACATGATATTTCAAAAGAAGAATTTTATTCATGCCTTCCGGCTAAATTTCGGGGGAAGTAACTTACATGAAGTAGCGCCGAAGGCGTTCCACATTCCAGGTGCGAGGGAGAGGTTGGCCCGAAAGGGTTTCCAATCGATAAGCCCCTCGTCAGATTACTTCCCTGATACGATACGGTCCTTCCCAGTTAGGAGAAAGCTTTCCTGCGGCTTCGGCCGGCTTAGATGCATGAGCGTTCCTCAACACGAGGCTCCCGGCTTCAAAGCTTCGGGGCTTTACTCGAGTGTTGTGGTATCTTGCCATGCGCTGCTGATAAGCCGCCAGTCGAATATGAGCTTGATCCCTCGTTTCTTCTATGAGATCAAGATGATTTTTTAGGGCTTCCTCATTGGCTTCTGAATCATGAGTGAGAACTCTCGGTGAGGGAAGGCTGACTTCGATAGGGATAACGGCTTCTACCCCATAAGCCATGCAAAACGGGGTTTCGCCGGTTGGGGTTCGACTTGTAGTTCGATAAGCCCATAAGACGCTTGGCAGCTCTTCCACCCATCGGCCCTTGGCCTTGCCGAGGCGAGTCTTCAGTCCTTGCAATATACTTCGGTTAGTGACCTCGACTTGGCCATTTGTCCGAGGGTGTGCTACCGATGCGAATTTGTGGAGAATGCCGAAACTGGCGCAGTTGTCCTTGAACCGATGGCTGTCGAATTGTTTGCCGTTGTCTGAAATAATGGCCCAAGGGATGCCGTATTGGCAAATGATGGACTTCCATACGAAGTTCCACACGTTGCTATCGGTTATGGATGCGAGGGGTTCGGCTTCTACCCATTTGGTAAAATAATCCATCGCCATAATAAGGAACTTCCTTTGGCCGATGGCAACGGGAAAGGGCCCCAGGAGGTCAATTCCCCATTAGGCGAAAGGCCAGGGGTCTGATAAAGGAGTTAGAAGGGTTGCTGACTAGTGGATGAGGGAGTTGAACCTCTGGCATTGATTGCAGCGACGGACGAGGGCAGTTGCGTACTCTCGGAGTGTCGGCCACCAGTATCCTTGCCTTAAAAGCTTGTGAGCTAGGGCCCTTCCTCCTGTATGTGCTCCGCATACCCCTTCATGTACCTCTCGCAGCGCATAGTCAGCTTTGGCCGGTCCGAGGCATCGCAAAAGCGGTCGACCGAAGGATTTTTTATATAATAGCCCGTCCAGGAGAAGGAAGTGAGAAGAGCGTTGTCGAATATGTCTTGCTTCCTTCGGATCGGACAGGATTTCTCCTCGAAGGAGGAAAGTGACTAGGGGAGTCATCCAGGTCTCGGCTTCAGATTCAGTCACTTGCATGACCTCGGACTTCTCGAGGCTTGGTTCGACCTATTCTTCTACGAGAATCATTCGGCCTCCTCCCCCGTCTTGAGTCGATGCTAGCCGGGAGAGAACATCGGCTCAAGCATTCTCTGCTCTCGGGATCCGCACAATTTCATAAGAGTTGAATTGAGCGAGGATCTTGCGAGTTATCTGGAGATAACATATCATTAATGCGTCCCGGGCCTCATACTCCCCGGTGATTTGATTGGCGATCAGCTGAGAGTCACTGAACGCCTTTATGTTCTACGCGCCGAGCTTTCTGGCAGCCCGAAGGCCGGAGATGAGGGCTTCGTACTCGGCGGCATTGTTGGTAGCCGGGAAGGAGAAGCGAAGCGCATACTCCGTGATGACCCATTCGGGAGACGCCAAGATCCATCCGGCGCCACTACCCATGGAGCACGCGGAGCCGTCGACGTAGAGTCGCCATTCATCCGTCGGAGGCGGAGTAGCCGAAGTACCCTCGGCCTTGGATATATTGGCTTCCGGCTGAGGGGCCGAAGATGCTTCGGGGGTGAGCTCGGCAATGAAGTCGGCTAGGGCTTGAGCTTTTATTACTGTCCGAGGCGCGTAAGAAACGTCGAACTCTCCCAGTTCGATTGCCCATTTCGCTAGCCTACCGGATAACTCCGGTCGGGAAAGGACTTGCCTCAAAGGCTGATCGGTGAAGACCTTTATTGAGTGGGCGAGGAAGTAAGGCTGGAGCCTTCTTGCGGACAAGACGAGGGCTAAAGCCAATTTCTCAAGAGCAAGGTACCGAAGCTCTGCTCTTTGGAGGGCTCGGCTTATGTAGTAGACAGGCTTCTGAATGCCGTCTTGTTCCCGGACGAGGACGGCGCTAATAGGTGTTTCAGATACTACGAGGTAGAGAAACAGCGGCTCTCCGTGGACCGGCTTAGACAGGATGGGAACGTTAGAAAGATAGACCTTCAGTTGTTCGAAGGCCGATTGGCACTCATCAGTCCAGGAGAAGTTATTGGTCTTCTTCAGTAGTTTGAAGAAGGGAAAGCAATAATCTGCTGCCCTTGACATGAAGCGGCTTAAGGCGGCAATCCTTCCGTTTAGCTTTTGGACCTCTCGGAGGTTAGTCGGAGGGCGCATTTGAATGATAGCCGAGAACTTCGCGGGGTTAGCTTCCACCCCTCGGTGAGTGACCATATAGCCGAGAAACTTTCTGGAGGCCACGCCGAAGGCGCACTTGACTGGATTTAGCTTCATTTTGTATCTGCGTAGAGCAGAGAACGTCTCGGCCAAGTCAGTCAGATGGTCTGCAGTGACGTGGCTTTTCACTAGCATGTTGTCGATGTAGACTTCTATGTTGCGGCCGAGCTGTGGAGCAAATACTATGTTGACGAGGCGTTGATATGTTGTTCCGGCATTCTTCAGGCCGAAGGGCATCCAGGTATAGCAGTATAGACCGAGATCAGTTGTGAAGTTGGTCTTGCTTTCGTCCTCCGGATGCATTCGGATCTGATGGTAGCCTGAGTAAGTATCGAGGAAGCTTAGTAGCTTGTGGCCGGAGGTTGCGTCTACCACCTGATCTATCCGAGGCAGCGGGAAGCTATCTATCGGACATGCTTTGTTGAGGTTGGTGAAGTCCACGCACATCCGCCACATGCCATCTTTCTTGGGCACCATCACCACATTGGCAATCCAGTCCGGGTGGTGTACCTCTCGGAGATGCCCGGCGTCCAACCTTTTTTGCACTTCGGCTTGGATGGCCGTCCTCCTTTCCTGATTGAAGGTACGCCGCTTCTGCTTGACCGGGGGTAGATTGGGATCGACATGCAGCCGATGCTCCGCTACCTCCGGGTCGACTCCGGGCATGTCAGTAGGAGACCAGGCGAAGACGTCGAGGTTCTCTTTCAAGAACTCGGCAAGTCTTTCGGCTTCAATCTTCTCTAAGTCGGAGCCTATCATAAGAGTCCGGCCTTCTCCTCCCGGAACCGGGATGGCGATAAGTTCCTCTCCTGGGGACGCTTCGGCCGAAGCTTTGATTGACAGGGATTCGGCCGCAGCCTTCCCTTTGACCGAGATCATATAACACTGCCGAGCTGTTTCTTGATTCCCCTTAGTTTCACCGATTCCATGATTGGTATGGAATTTCAGCTTTTGATGAAAGGACGAGGGTACAGCTCCGATCTCGCCGATTAGCCTTCGGCCAAAGATGGCATTGTAGGCTGAATCGACCTTGACAACGGTAAAATCTGTTTCGACGGTCAGTTGCCGAGGGGCTAAACCTATAGTTACAGAGAGTCGGACGATGCCTTCTACTCGGCAGGGCGAACTGTTGAAACCGAATAGAGGCCCCCGGTGAGGCTTCATATCATCCTCATTCAATCCTATCTTTACAAAACAATCGTAAAATAATATATTTGGGGCACTTCCATTATCGACAAAAATACGATGGACATCGTAGCTATTTATTACAGCATTAACTACGAGGGCGTCGTCGTGAGGAACTTGAACGTCGGTCAGATCCTCTTGGCCGAAGGTAATGTTTTCTTGACGAGACTGCTTCGGCTTGACATCGACCGCCGCTACTGTCGTAGTGCTGAGCCGACGACGCCTCGAACCTTTTCCCGGTCTACCGGATATCATTATAATTGACCCTGCACTGGGTTGTTGGTGTGATGCATCCGCCGGGGCAGGTGTGACCTTTGGCTGAGGCGGGACCTCTTTGTCCGGGAGTGGACGTTGCCTTGCCGTTTCAGGGACGTCCCGGTTCTGTTGCCGCTGAGGCTGTTCTCGCCGGTATTGTGGCAGTCGGCCCTCTCTGATGAGGCGATCAATCTCCTCCCGAAGGTGCCGGCATTCGTCAGTTGAATGGCCGGTTTCCCGATGATATTCACAATACTTGCGGGGATTCCTTCGGCGAGGGTCAGTCTTGATACGTTCCGGCTGCCGGAGCATGCCCTTCACCTCCATAACCATTCGGGAAGGGGGAGCAGGTAGCGGCAGGTACCGCGGCTGCGGATCCTGTCGTTTGTCTCGGTCCCACTCCTCCCTTCGATATCGCTTACGAGAGGGTTCTTGATCTTCAGGTCGAGGACGAATCGCTGGAGGGGCAGGCGCCGATATTGCTTCGGCGGTACTCTTGCCCTTGGACATCATCAGGACTTCCCGGTTGATGTACTTGTGGGCTCGAGCCACGAGGTTCTGGATGGTGGATGGATGGCGCTTCCCGATAGAGTCGAGAAGCCCTTCGTCCAGGCACCCGCTGATTACGGCCGAGACCGCAATCGAACTGTCCATGTTCGGAATTTGGGCAGCTTCGGCCCAGAATTTAGTAAAATATTCTTGAAGGGTCTCGGTTGGTCCTTGCCGAATGGCTAACAGACTGGCCGTGGTTTTGCACTGCCGGGTGGCATCATAGAACTGGTCGATGAACAATTGGCCCAATTGGACTAAAGAGTGGATAGAGTTGGGGGCCAATGTCTCGAACCAAGTTAAGGCTGTTTTCTCGAGAGTGAGGGGGAAGAGACGGCAGCGGACTGCCTCAGAGACCCCTCGGATAGAGAGATAGGTGTTAAACCTCTGGAAGTGACAGACCGGATCTGTCATTCCATCATAGAGAGGGCCTTTCGGCAGTTTAAAGTTGGGAGGTACCTCGGTAGCCAGAAGCTCTGGCGAGAACGGAGTTTGCTCCAGAATGGTGCTGGCGAGAGGCGCTCCGTATAGCCGAGATACCATCTGCTGCATCTCTTTCCTTATTGCTGTCAGCCGCCGGTCCAGGTCCGGGGCAGTTGATATAGTGACCGAACGCCCTTCGGTTATAGTAGGATGAAACTCAGACGAAGCATAGCCTTGCTCCGTTATGATGTGGCCGGCGCGAGGGACTCGGGCAGGCGGTGCAGAGGGCTCGCTGGGTGCCGTGGCGGCCTCGTCAGGGAAGATCTGTGAGGGCGTTGGCCGAAACCTTGCATCTTGAGCAGCGCAGAATGGAGGATGCGGTACTTGTTGGGGGAGTTGGCTCAGTACCCCCATACGCTGGGCGATGGCGGATATCATGTCTTGTAGGGGTGCCAGAGAAGTAACGGTGGCGGCCAGTGTTGCCACTTGCTGTTGAAGTTCCTCCATCCGATTGTCTCTGGGAGCGAGGGACTCCGGTATGACGGGAAGAGCTGAGCCTTGTGGTGGAGCAGACGGGCGCCTTCAGAGTGAAGCGGCTGTGTTGAAGTTGCCCGCGTCTCTGCCTCGTCTTGTCCGGATCGTCGGGTTACTGGACGATGAGACATGACTTCTCGCTAGTTTTTCACAGACGGCGCCACGTGATGTAGCCGAAGCTATCACGACCAGATTCTGAGACTAGAATCCGAGGTTGAGACCCGAATCTAGATCGGATCGGTGAAGAGTACCGACGGGGATCTAGAACGCGGCGAGGACGGAGACGGGGCCGGAGATCCGCAGCTGAGGGGTGCCCGGACAGGGGCTCGCCGGGAGCGAAGCCGAGATTCCCTCGGATGATGCGGACCGGCCGGCTCATGGCGAGGCCGAGGCTCCTTCGGGCGAGGCGGACCAGCCAGCGAAAGGCGTTGAGATCGGAGGGAGAAGACCCGAGGTCGGCGGCCGAGACCGACTCGGAGAGGTCGGCGAAGATTCAAACCGAAACCCCTGCAGAAGGAGGGAAAGAAGAAGAACTCGTCAGTAGGAGTCCCAAGCTTCGGCCCTAAGGAACCCCCTCCGACGGTTAAGTTAGCTTCTGAAGATGATTCGATTCAGAAGAGAAGGAAGAAGGAGAAACAATTTTAATACTTTTTTGGACTGTAATCCTTGGGGTCTCGAAGACATACCTTGGGTAATAAATAGCCGTGTATTTATAGCGGAGGATAGAGGTTGCTTAATGGTGGTAGCCGATATAGGACTATGTTTTGGGTTTACTGGTAAACCGCCATAGTGCCCAACCCTCTCACCGGAGTGGGCCGGATACGGCTACTGGGCCGAAGGGAGTTGGGCCGCTGATGGGCCAGATGCCGCTTAGTGGGCTAGAGTCTACTGGGCCGAGGGCTGCTGAGCCGCTAATGGGCCGAGGGCTATTGGGCCATTGATGGGCCGAAGATTGTTGGGCCGCAGATGGGCCGAGGACCACTGGACTGCTTACTGGGCCGAGGGCTGCTGGGCCGCTAATGGGCCGAAGACTGCCAGTGGGCCTTTTACTGCTGCTGTTGGACTGATCTCAGTGTTGGACTTGTTTTAATGGGCCGAATCGGATTCTGCCTCATCACAGGTCTTTTAGCAAGAGTATCTTATTTTTCCCCTTCAAATTGTTTCCAAACATTGTAAGCACTTTATATATATATATATATATTTTGAAAATTTTCACATTTTTTTGATTTTTTCATGTGCCATTTGAACAATAGGGAGAGGGGGGTTGGGCTGGATCGGCTAATCCAAATGGTTTGAGCTGAATCATTCGTGCCCGATTCCCGTTCCTTGCTTTCAACAAGCATTTGACATCTCTATGATGGCAGCTATGAAAGAGTTTTGCGGACTGTCCATGGGGCATAAAATCCTCCAATTCCACTCATCTTGTGCTTATTCCAAAGAAGAGGAAAGCAGAATCTATCAATGATTATAGGTCCCTAAGCTTATTGAATAGCATGTATGAGATTACTAAAGCCTTGGCATATAGGCTTAATGGGATTATTGGCAATTTGGTCAACTTTAATCAGTCAACTTTTGTTCAAGAAAGATATGTTTTAGATAATTTCATTGTAGCTTATGAGTTCCTGCATGATCAGAGAGCCAAAAGGAAGGAATATATTCTCTTTAAGATTGATTTTGAGAAAGTGTATGACAGAATTCAATTGAAATTGTTTGTACAGACTGATGATGTAATGGGTTTTAAAGACATGGATTCTATGGGTGAGAAACCTGGGAGGTGCCTTTTGGGGAAAATTATGCTGGTTTTTAGGTGCCGAAAGGTCAAATCAGGTCGTTACACTGTTGGTTGTACGCTTTTTTACCTGTAACTTCCTTTATTCTTTAATTTGGAACTTCTTTTCTTGTTTTCATATTATTTTTTTCCTTGCTTATCTCTTTTCTTCTCTTTTTTTCTGCGATTACTTTTAAAGGAAGTCATTTGATGCTGCTGATTGTTTGCATAAATATGCGTGCCACAACAGCTCTTTTCAATAATCTTTTATTGTGAGGCATGTAAGGGTATGTTTGACCAATTTCAAACATATGTGAGGAAGGTTATTGAGACAAACGCATAAGATAACATTAAAAATAGAAAAGAAACATGAGACTGCCCCTTGGATATCATGGCACCTGCTTCTTCACTACAAGCTATCTTCTTAGGTGGAAATAGGTCTCCCTGCCTCATCACCTAGTTATTTTTAAGACATTTGTTAGATATTCTCTTGTTATCTGTGAACTCAGCGGGTTTATCTATTGGCCAACATGCATTGATTAGGTTTCTAGCATCTTTAAGAGTGATTCCTTCCATGGCGTCAGCTAGTGTTTCAGAAGGGACGAGGATGATGCCAATCTGACAACTAGCTTGAAAACTGTCCTAGTTTCTGCGTCCTTAACCTTTTAGGTCCTATTGTAATGATCATGATTGTAAGGGCATGCTAAATGAATAAAGGGGTATATATCTAATTCTAATGATGAAGAAACTTAGGGTTGAAAGGTAATTTTTTCTTAAAACTAATGGGCCTTAAGTTGAAAGTTCTAGTGGATTGTTAATGGGCTTCCAAACAAGAGTTTTAATGGGTCTTATGAATTCAATGGGCTATGATTGGGTTTATTTTAATGGTTTATTGAGCCTAAGATTAAGAACTTTAATGGGCCTTAGTGAACTGATTATTGGGCCTTAAGAATATAAATTTTATTGGGCTTGTACTGGCCTGAAGTGGGCCTGTTCTTGGGGTTTTAATGGGCCTAAGACGGGCGAATGGGCCTGACCTATGGGGCCCTTAGTGGCCTGTTAGTGGGCCGGCCTGGGGGTCCAACAAAAGAGGCCACCGCCTCTCTCCTCTCCTGCCCCAACCGCCTCTTGCCCCTATATAAGGGGGTCAGTGGGGGCTGCTGGCCAGGCCAGCAAAGGGTGAGGGAGAGAGAAGCAATGTAAGAGAGGAAGAGAAAGAGAGCAGGAGGGAAAGAGTGAGGGATAGAGAGATAAACTCTGTGTGTGTGTGTGTGAGAGAGAGAGAGAGAGAGAGAGGCGGTGGGCGAGCTAGAGAGAGGATCTGTTAGAAAGAGAAAGGGAAGAAGAATAGGGGGAGAGAAATAAAAACAGTAAGATAGAGGAAGATTTTGAAGGTGCGAAAGGAGAAGAAGTTGAAGAGAAGCATGAGAAGAATAGAAAGAGAGAGAGAGAGGGTTCTTGAAGAACACTTGAACAGAGAGAAAACCAAAGAAAGAAGGTTGCTGCGGGGTGACTTGTCCCCAACTTGCTGTAGCGGCATCCGTTCCTCTCTAATGCAGTGGCGAAATTCTTCTTGTGCTAGGGTCTTCACTCCAAGAGGTACGGTGAAACTCCTTTGTTATTCCCTTTTTGTTTTGGGGTTTTCGAGTGTTTTGAGGGATGTAAAAGTATGAAAAATAAGGGGGAACTATGTCCATTTATTTTCTAATTTAAGGAATATTGATTAGGGAATTAAGAATCATTAAGGAGGCTGTATTTCATTTGTACCATATCATGCAGTGCATGCTTATTTTCAGTAGACTTTTCTACAATATTATGTGATGTTTTATTAGAAAGTATGTTAGAGTATGTTTATGAAAGGCAAGAACATGAAGATCCCATGATGAACCTCACATGAATCTATCTATGGGGCTTGATCGTAATTGGAGAATCCCTTCACAAAAACTTGATTTGCATGCCTACCTACTAAGAACTTATGAATCTCCTTTTTATGAAGTAAAGAAGAATCCGATGGACCAACTCCATCTAAGGCTCATATGAGCCTAAAGATTATTTATGAAATGAAAGATTTGGAGCTTCAAACTCCGTATGTTATTTAAAAATTATATTATTACTACTATCACATGAAATATGAAAGAACCCCATAATAATGATGATACCAAGAAAGGGGTAAAAGAATTTTTATGATGATGATGACCCTAAAAAGTGGGTGAAAGAATTAAGAAGAACATTCTAGTGCTCTCTCATGAAGAAATTATGAAATGAACTTCTACGAAGAATTTATGGAGTGAACTCACATGAAGAACTGATGAAATGAATTGAAGACAAGAAGGCCTTTCATGACGAATGATGATTCCTAAAATGATTTGCTTTTTAAGTGACATCACTTCATTAGTGGGACGAGCTTACATGATCCATTTCCTCGGGCTAAGGGACGTTCGGTTCAAACTCCTTATCATGTGTGATGTCGAGGCTCGGAGTATCCTTTTTTCTTATGATTCTAAAGTCCAGATTGTAGACCTCGACTTAGGCAGAGAATTGTAATCTTATTTGAGTGCACTTGTGAGTTGGGACATGGACGTTGTAGTTAGTTGATTGAAAACCTAGAAGGGCCTACTTTCCCATCTCACATAGCAGATTTCCAGAAGCCTTCTGGGGCAGACAAGTGGAAGCCAAGAGGATTGTTAGTGTACAACCTGCTCAGGTACTATGGTTGCTAGTGAGTGGTTATCTCCGTCACTTAGCAGGTTTCCAAAAGCTTCCTAGGGCGGACAAGTGGAGGCCGAGAGGATTGTCAGTGTACAACTTGCTCAGGCATTACAATCACTAGTGAGCAGTTACCTCCATTACTTTTGGTTAAAGGGTGAGTCACTTTGTCGGCGAGGCGACTGACTATGAACCCAAAGATCAATTTAAGATATGAACCAGTGAACGATTCAACCCTGTGACCCTATGATGATGACTTTTAGTGTTTTTATATTTTATATTTTAATATTAGTTATCATTGTTTACTAGAGGAAAAGAATACGAAAGATAGTAGCCTATGACCTGTTTGGAAAGAAGAAGTGTATTTGTTACTATCTTGTTTTTTTTTTTTTGCCTTGTTTCACATTGTTTTTACAATCTACTCAGCTCAACTCAATGAAGCCTTAATCCCAAATAATTGGGGTTGGCTATATGGATTATCTGTTTCCACTCTAAACGATTTTGGACTATCTCTTCTGAAAGATTTAAAGCTTCCAAATCATATTGTAGTACCCTCTTCCAAGTGAATCTAAGTCTACCCCTTCTTTTCTTCCCCTCTATCCTAATATGCTCCACTTTTCTAACTGGAGTCTTCCTTGGCCTACGCCTAACATGCCCAAACTATCTCAGTCTCTCTTCTCTCAATTTGTCCTCAATTGATACCACTCCTATCTTTTCTCTAATATACTTATTACGAATTTTATCTAGCCTAGTATGCCCGCACATCTACCTTAACATTCTCATCTCGGCAACACTCATCTTGGAGACATGCTGCCCCTTCATCGCCCAACACTCGCTATTATATAACATTGTAGGTCTTATCGCTGTACGGTAGAATTTTCCTTTCAGTTTCGTTGGGATCTTGTGGTCATACAAGACTCCCGTTGTAAGTCTCCAATTCAACCATCCTGCTTTAATCTTATAGCTAACATCCTCATCACACCCTCCGTCTTCTTGAAGGATCGAACCAAGACATTTGAAATTGGTGCTTTAGGATATTGCCTTCCCATCCAAATTAACTCTCTCCTTTTTGCCTATTTAACTTCACTAAACTTACAATATATGTATTCTGTCTTAGTTTTACTTAACCTAAAACCCTTAGACTCTAAGGTGCTCCTCCAAAGTTTTAGTTTTCTATTAACACCCTCTTATGTCTCATTTATCAACACAATATCATCTGCAAACACCATAGAATGTCTTCTTGTAGATCGTTTGTTAAATCATCTATAACTAATGCGAAAAGGTATAACTCCCTCTTATGTCTCATCTATCAACACAATATCATCTGCAAACATCATACACCACGGAATGTCCTCTTGTAGATCTTTTGTTACATCATCCATAACTAATGCGAAAAGGTAAGGACTTACTGCTGATCCTTGATGCACTCCAACAAAAATAGGAAAATCTCTTGTTTCCCATCCGACCGTGCAGATACTAATAGTTGCTCTTTCATACATGTCTTTTAATACTTATATGTACCTAGTAGATACCTTCTTGCGCTTCAACATCCACTACAAGATATCTCTTGGAACTCTATCATAGGTCTTTTCCAAATCGATGAACACCATATGTAGATATTTTTTCAAATCTCTATATTTCTCTATCAAGCTCCTAATGAGAAAGATAGCTTCTATAGTTGATCGACTCGACATAAAGTCGAATTGATTGGTCGAGATAGTTGTGTCAGAACGTAAACGATGTTCTACAACTCTCTTTCAGAACTTCATAGTATGACTCATGAGCTTAATTCCTCTATAATTTGAGCAGTCTTGGATGTCTCCTTTGTTTTTAAAAATAGGTATAAGAGTGCTCTTCCTCCATTCATCTGGCATTTTCTTAGAGACTAGGATCTTGTTAAACAGTTGGGTCAACCATTTCACTCCTACATCGTCTAAACATTTTCACACTTCAATAGAAATTCCATCAGGGCCATATGTTTTACCTACTTTCATCCTCTTCAATGCTTCATTGACTTTCGAAAATCTAATCCTTCTAGTATAGTTCACATTATCTTCTGTTGTACATTCTATGCCCACTATGTTTCCACTATAATTATCATTAAAAAGATTGTCAAAGTAACTTCTCCACCTTTCTCTGATGTCCTTATCTTTTACCAAAACCTTTCTTTCACTATCTTTGATACACTTAACTTGGTTAAGATCCCGGCACCTTTTCTCTCTTATCCTTGCTAATCTATAAATATCTTCTTCTCCTTCCTAGTTCCAAGTTTCTCATATACCTTTTCAAAGGCCTGAGCTCTTGCCCGACTAACAATATTTTTTGCTTCTTTTTTTGTTATCTTGTATTGTTCATAAGCCTTCTTATTATCACACTTTGACAATCTTTTATACTATTCTCTTTTACTCTTCATCGCCTTTTATACCTCTTCATTCCACCACTACCTCTCCTTGCAGGTGGACCATGTCTTTAGACTCTCCGAGCACTTTTTCAGCTACTTCTCTAATTTTTGAGGCCATATCTATCCACATAATATTGGCGTCCAAATTCGACTTCCAATCACCCATATTGAGAAGTTTATTCTTAAACATCACTTGCTTCGTCCCTTTTAATTCCCACCACCTTATTCTAGCAGTAGTCTTCCTTCTAAATGTACCCGACCACCTCTTGATCTTAATATCTAAAACTACTAACCTATGTTGACTTGTTAAGGCCTCTCCGAGGATAACTTTGCAATGCTTGCATAAAGCGCGATTTGTTTTCCTTGTGAGAAGGAAGTCAGTTTGGCTTATATATTTGGTCCACTTTTAAAGGTCACTAGATGAGATTCTCTTTTTATAAAATAAGTATTTGCTAGTATAAAGTCGTAGGCCATAACAAAATCGAGGATACTTTTTTCTTCCTCATTTCTAGTCCCAAAATCAAAATCTTTAAGAACCTTTTCATAATCCTAACGTTCACTTCCTACATGCCCATTGATGTTCCCACTAATAAAGATATTCTCTTCATTTAGTATGCTCTACATAAGGTCATCTATATCCTCTTAAAACCTCCGTTTACTCTCACTATCTAATCTAACTTGTGGAACATAGGCACTAACTACATTAATCGTATCTCCCTATATAATTAATTCCACTAAGATAATCATATCTCATACTCTCTTCACCGCTACCACTGCATCCTTCAAAATCTTATCAATAATAATACCTACCCCATTCTTATTTCTCTTATTTCCTGTATACCACAATTTGTAGCTTGTATTTTCTACTTTCTTACTTTTCTCTCCTATCCATTTAGTCGCTTGAATGCAAGCAATAGTGACTTTTCTTCTCTCCATGGTATCAACAAGTTCCATCAACTTTCCTGTAAGAGACCTTATATTCCAAGAACTTACTCTGATCCTCTTCTCAACTTGCACTTTCTTAGAGTTCTTTCTGTAGTAACATCTATTATTCTCTAATATTGTCCTGTGTCCTATTCTCTGTTCAGTTCTATGGACTAGCTTCTTTACCCGTACTTGTCTATGATGTGGGAATCCTTACTCATTTAACACTACATCTAGGCGTCAACGTGACGCGTCGCTTGCGGGGAACGCCCTCAACCCTTGCCTATTTCTCACTACATCCGGACTCCGGTGCAGTACGTTGTAAGTAGAGGATGCCCCAACATAAATTTTGATTGAATCCATATCATGAGATGTGACAAGATTTTTATGCTGGTTGTCACTTACCGCAACCCTTCTTTATCCGAGCTTGGGACTGGCTAAGCATAAGAGACTCATACTTAGGCGGAGTTACATTGTTTTTACAATAAATGCATCAAATGTTATTTTTAGATTGTTCTATGAATCTAATGTGTAGAATAAATGCATTGCACGATGGAAATGAATAAAAGAAAATAATTCTTTTAGCAAGATGAGTGAATGGGGTGGTGAGTGAGGGATAATAAGAGGGATGTAAAGAATCCTTACTGAGATCTCATTATGAGTTCTTATAAAAGATTAAAATATATTTTTTTGGAAATAGGAACCAAAGATACGGATCCAATGCAGGTCTGAAATATTTCAGGCGGCCGGTTGGTTTAATTTTTTTGGATGATTCTTATTTTTCTCTTGTATAATGGACTTGACTTTCTTATTATATTTTTACATTGATGCATCTTATTATTTTGTCTTTGTATTGTGCATATACTGGGGATCTATAAGTGGGACCATTACAATGATGATGATGAAATGATTATGCATGTTAGATCCAGAATTGAATAATAAGTAAGGTTGAAAAAACACAGGGTTGATTTATGAATTTGGTAAGACAAAACTAAGATTGAAATTTACGAAGTATGAGCTGTAATATAACTGTCTCATTTTACCAGTGAATTATGGTTGTTCTCATGATCCTACCAACTAGGCTGAGCTGGTTGCACATGGAGGTTGTAGTTCATAGCTAGTTCTATGGGCAAAATGCTTGCACACAAAAGTTTGACAGATTTCAGTGTCTCTATATTTAGTGAAGTTTTAAGCATTGTGTCATGCCGTGCATAACTGATATAGATACGCAGGTCACCCCTTCCCCCAAAATTACCCCTCCAACAAGAACAGGAGAAAAGGGGAAAGTACCTTGGAATAGTGTCTTGGAGACATGTCTGCCTGCATGTTAACATTCAAGCTTGTGGTTGTTCGGAACATGAAATACCAATTTGGATTCCATAATCATGGAAGGAGTAGTTTGCTTTTATACTATGTGGTCACTTCTTGTCAAATTCACCTTTATTCTAAGTGCTTTGTCCAATTGAATCTGTTATT
This sequence comes from Zantedeschia hybrid cultivar, assembly GCA_030544215.1. Classification (NCBI taxonomy): domain Eukaryota; kingdom Viridiplantae; phylum Streptophyta; class Magnoliopsida; order Alismatales; family Araceae; genus Zantedeschia; species Zantedeschia hybrid cultivar. The sequence continues at coordinate 37,468,454 of JARZZO010000012.1, read as the reverse complement.
TTTTGTATGATGTCTAACATGTTCATGGTCATTCACTTTAAGAGTAACATAATAGTTTTTTTCTTGCATAGTTGCTCTCTTTTAAGGTGTAGACCAAAAGTTTCCAAGATTGATGGCTTCAAATTGTTTTACTATTGTAGGAACAAATCGAGGAGCTTCCTTGTTAAACTTAGAAACTGGAAGATTATCCTGGCTATATCACACTAAGAGTGATATTTTCTCACAACAGTTTGACCAATCGGTATTTAGGAAAGCCAGTTTTGTTCAGACAAATGTGTTTCATAGTAATTTTTTATTTACTGTTCTTGTATTCTTCTCTTCTTGCTTTTTTTTTTTTGAAGCTGGTTGGTACCACACATTTATTAATACAAAAAGGATTACAAAGGATGTACAAATATGGTTTGGGCGGGGGGATGCAGGGGAGACTGGAGAGAAGAAAAACCCCACATAAAAAGTGCCTCATAAACGAAAACACCTTATGACAAAAGCACCCCAAGGAAAACAGAACAAGACCCAAAAAAGATGCCATATTGAGGCCCCCCAAAAGGAACAAAAAACAGCCCTCTAAGGAAAAGAAAACAAAAGGGGACTACGTAGGGTCGAAGATGATACGGATGAACCTACAAACCCAATGGTCAAGTGAACAATTAAATGGAGTCATGATGAAGTGACTTTTGGGAGTCATTACTAAGTGCATAGACTTACGTAATGTAATTTTTCTTTTAATCTTTTTAGAAGGTGACACAAAAGAGGATCACAATTCAATGATAAAAAAGAGAGGTACACAAAAGAAAGGAAAAAAAGATTACACTGGTGGGAATATGCGGAAGAAAACTATCAAGATGATAGAAATAATCAACCCAGTACCCCAAACCCAATTAGAATATAATTTTTGCCTGTTACACAACCTGTCGAAGATAACTGAACTCTGAATCTTGACCCCCGACAAGGCAAAAAACCACTCCTGCACAAAAAATATACAATTCTTGATAATAGGAGGAGGATCCTGAAAAGTGTCTCTGAAAATTCTGTTATTGCTTTCCCTCCATATTGCCCAAAGCATTGCAGGTAAACACAGATTCCATATATGTTCCTCTGTGGGTGTGGGGTTAATCTTTTCCTAGCCACTAAAAGATTTAAAATATCATAAAATCTGGACCAAGAAACCTTCATAGTTTTTAAGAGAAATCTCCATGTCATGCCAGTAACTCCACAGTGAAGAAATATATGTCAGCATTTTCCTCGAATAGACCATAAAAGATACAAACTACTACTGGCATTACTTCTAAGCTTCTTCATCCTGTCTTCTGTGGTCATCCTGTTCCAGGCCAATTTCCATAAGAAAATTCTGATTTTAATGCAGACTATCTTATTCCACAGCTGCTGAAACCAAGGAACTCTTTTACCACCATCTAACAAGAATTTCACAGCAGAGCTGACAGAAAAGCTGCCATCAGATCTCCATCTCCAAATTCTGGAATCTCTTTTAGAAGGCTCCAACCTGACTTGATCCAGAATATCCGTGAGATTTGCAAAATCCTGCATTCAATATCAGTGAGACTTCTTCGAAACAACAAATTCCATTGATGAGCTTGGCCATTATGAGTGTGTAAGTCACAAATTTTCTTCTCAGCTGAGAGTGCAATACCGAGAAGTGCTGGAAATCTATCTGCAAGAGTTTGCTTTTCCCACCATAGGTCTTCCCAAAAATTTGTTAACTGACTGATGGGGCAGAATCCGATTCGGCCCATTAAACAGCCCAACACCAGCATCAACCCAACAACAGTAGCAGTAAGAGGTCCACTGGCAGCCTTCGGCCCATTAGCGGCCCAGTGGCCCTCGGCCCATCAGCAGCCCAGTGGCCTTCGGCCCATCAGCGGCCCAGCAATATCCGGCCCATCAGCGGCCCAGCAATATCCGGCCCATCAGCGGCCCTCAGCCCAATTGGCCTTGGCTCAGTTAGCGGCCTACGGCCTAGTTGGCTTCAGCCCACTAAGCGGCATCCGGCCCAACAGCGGCCCCCACCTTCGGCCCAATAGCCGTATCCGGCCCACTCCGGTGGGAGAGTTAGGCGCTATGGCGGTTTATCAGTAAACCAAAACATAGTCCTATATCGGCTGCCACTACTAAGCAACCTCTATCATCCGCTATAAATACAAGGCTATTTATTACCAAAGGTATGTCTTCTTGACCAAGGACAACAATCCAAAAACATTAAAGCTGCCTCTTCTTCCTTCCCTTTTGAATCGAATCTTCTTCAGAGTCTAACTTAGCCGTCGGAGGGGGTTCTCTTGGGCCGAAGCCCGGGACCCCTACTGACCGGTTTTTCTTCTTCTTCCTCCTGCAGGGGTTTCGGTTTGAATCTTCGCCGACCTCTTCAAGTTGGTCTCGGCCGCCAACCTCGGATTTTCTCCCTCCGGTCTCGACGCCCTTCGCTGGCCGATCCGACTCGACCGAAGGAGTCTCGGCTTCGCTCCTGGCAAGCCTTCGACCGGGTACCTCTCGGCTTCGGATCCTCGGCCCCGTGTCCGCCCTTGTCACGTTTCGGATCCCCGTCGGTCCTCTTCTCCGATCTGATCCAGTTTCGGGTTCCAGTCTCGGAATCCGACCGTGATAGCTTCGGCTACATCACGTGGCGCCGTCTGTGGGAAACTAGCGAGAAGTCATGTCTCATCGTCTGGTGACCAGACGATTCGGACAAGACGAGGCAGAGACGCGGGCGACTCCAGCACAGGCACTCCACTCTGAAGGTACTCCGTCTGTTCTTCCGCAAGGCTCTGCCCTTCCTGTTATACCGGAGTCCGTCGCTCTTAGAGACGACCGGATGGAAGAGCTTCAGCAACAAGTGGCGACGCTGGTCGCCACTATTACTTCCTTAGCGCCCTTGCGGGATATGGTATCTGCTATCGCCCAGTATATGGGATTACTGGGTCAGCCCCCGCAGCAGGTACCACCTCCTCCATTCTGTCCTGCTCAAGCTGCGAGGCTACAACCGACACCTTCGCAGGCCTTCCCCGACGAGGCCGTTTCGGCACGCAGCGAGCCATTCGCACCGCCTGACCGAGTCCTTCGCGCCAGTCACATTATGATTGGGCAAGACTATGCTTCGTCTGGATTTCATCTAACCAAGGCCGAAGGACGTTCGGTCACTACTTCGACCGCCCTGGACCTGGACAGGCGGCTGATGGCGATGAGGAAGGAAATGCAGTAGATGGTATCTCGGCCATACGGAGCGCCTCTCGTCAGTACCATTCTGGAGCAGACTCCATTCTCGCCAGAGCTTCTAGCCATTGAGGTACCTCCCAACTTTAAACTGCCGAAAGGCCCTCTGTATGATGGAATGACAGATCCGGTCTTCCACTTCCAGAAGTTTAATTCCTACCTCTCTGTCTGAGGGGTTTTCGAGGCAGTCCGCTGCCGTCTCTTCCCCCTCACTCTTGAAAAAAACAGCTTTGACTTGGTTCGAGACGTTGGCTCCCAATTCCATCCACTCTCTAGTACAGTTAGGCCAACTGTTCATCGACCAATTTTACGACGCCACTCGCCAGTGTAAAACCTCGGCTAGCCTACTGGCCATTCGGCAAGGACCTACCGAGACCCTCCAAGAATATTTCACCAAATTTCGGACCGAAGCCGTCCAAATTCCGAATCTGAATAGTTCGATTGCGGTCTCGGCCGTAATCAGTAGGTGCACGGACGAAGGGCTTCTCAGCTCTATCGGAAAGTGTCATCCCCCCACCTTTCAGGACCTAGTGGCTCGGGCCTATAAATACATTAACCGGGAAGCCCTGATGATGTCCAAGGGCAAAAGTACCGCCGAGGCACCATCGGCGGCTATCCCTCCGGTTCGTTCTCGCCCAGAAGATCAGGAGCCGTCTCGCAAGCGATACCGGAGGGAAGAATGGGACCAAGAAAAGTGTCGGGATCCGCAGCAGCGGTATCTACCACTACCTGCTCCACCCTCCTGGATGCTCATGGAGGTAAAAGGTATGCTTCGATAGCCTGAGCGCATCAAGACTGATCCCCGCCGAAGGGATCCCCGCAAGTACTGTGAGTACCATCGGGAAACCGGTCATTCAACTGACGAATGCCGTACCTTCGGGAGGAGATTGATCGCCTCATCAGAGAAGGCCGTCTGCCACAGTACCGGCGAGAGCAGCCTCAACAACGACAGAACCGGGACGTTCCTAAAGCAGCCAGGCAACGTCAACTCCCGGATAAAGAAGCCCCACCTCAGCCAAAGGTCGCTTCGGTCCCGGCAGAAGCATCACACCAACGACCTAGTGCCGGGTCAATTATGATGATATCCGGAGGACCGGAAGAGGGGCCGAGGTGTCTTCGGCTCAGCACTACAGCAGTAGCGGCAGTCGACATCGAGCCGAAGCGGTCTCGGCAAGAAGACATCATCTTCGGCCAGGAGGATCTGACCGACATTCAGGTTCCTCACGATGACGCCTTAGTTGTAAATGCTGTAATGAAAAGTTACGATGTTCATCGTATCTTTGTTGATAATGGAAGTGCCTCAAATGTACTTTTATATGACTGTTTTGTAAAAATAGGTTTGAATGAGGCTGATATGAAGCCTTACCGGGGGCCTCTATTCGACTTTAATGGTTCGCCTTGCCGAGTAGAAGGCATCGTCCGGCTCCCTGTAACCCTAGGTACGGCCCCTCAACAATTAACCGTCGAAACGGATTTTGCCGTCGTCAAGGTCGACTCGGCTTACAACGCCATCTTTGGCCGAAGGCTGATCGACGGAATTGGAGCTGTACCCTCGTCTTTTTATCAAAAGCTGAAGTTCCGTACCGGCCATAGAATCGGCGAAGCCAAGGGAAATCAGGAAGCAGCTCGGCAGTGTTACATGATCTCGGTCAAAGGGAAGGCCGCGGCCGAATCTCTTTCGATCGAACCTTCGGCCGAAGCATCCCCAGGAGAGGAACTTACAACCGTTCCAGTTCCGGGAGGAGAAGGTCGGACGTTAATGATAGGCTCCGGCCTAGAGAAGATTGAAACCGAAAGACTTGCTGAGTTCTTGAAAGAAAATCTCGACGTCTTTGCCTGGTCTCCTGCGGACATACCCGGGGTCGATCCAGAGGTAGTAGAGCATCGACTGCACCTCGACCCCAACCAGCCCCCGGTCAAACAGAAGCGGCGTACCTTCAATCAAGAAAGAAGGACGACCATCCAAGCTGAAGTACAAAAGGGGCTGGACGCGGGACACCTCCGAGAGGTACACCATCTTGACTAGATCACCAATGTGGTAATGGTGCCCAAGAAGGATGGCAAGTGGCGAATGTGTGTGGACTTCACTAACCTCAACAAGACCTGTCTGATGGATAGCTTTCCGCTGCCTCGGATAGATCAGGTGGTGGACGCAACCTCCGGCCACGAGCTACTTAGCTTCCTCGACGCCTATTCAAGCTATCATCAGATCCGAATACATCCGGAGGACGAAGACAAGACCAGCTTCACAACGGACCTCGGTTTATACTGTTATACCCGGATGCCGTTCGGCCTAAAAAATACAGGAGCAACTTATCAGCGTCTCATCAATAGGATATTCGCTCCGCAGCTCGGCCGCAATATGGAGGTCTACATTGACGACATGCTGGTGAAAAGCCACGTCGCTGCAGACCATCTGACCGATTTGGCCGAGGCATTCTCTGCCTTGCACATGTATAAAATGAAGTTGAATCCAGCCAAATGTGCTTTCGGCGTGGCCTCCGGGAAATTTCTTGGCTATGGTCACCCGCCGATGGGTGGAAGCCAATCCCGCAAAGGTTTCGGCTATTATCCAAATGCGTCCTCCGGCCAACGTCCGAGAGGTCCAGAAGCTGAATGGAAGAATTGCCGCGTTAAGCTGCTTCATGTCAAGGGCGGCGGATTACTGTTTTCCTTTCTTCAAACTGCTGAAGAAGACTAATAGCTTCTCCTGGACAGACAAGTGTCAGTCGGCCTTCGATCAGCTGAAAGCCTATCTCTCCAATGTTCCCGTCTTATCTAAATCGGTTCATAGAGAGCAGTTGTTCATTTATCTCGCAGCGTCTGAAGCAGCTGTCAGCGCCGTCCTCGTCCGGGAACAAGACGGCGTTCAGAGGCCTGTTTACTATATAAGCCGAGCCCTCCAAAGAGCAGAGCTTCGATATCCTACTCTTGAAAAGTTGGCTCTAGCCTTCGTCTCATCCGCGAGGAGACTCCGGCCCTACTTCCTCGCGCATTCAATAAAGGTCTTCACGGATCAACCTTTGAGGCAAGTCCTCTCTCGGCCAGAAGTGTCCGGTAGGCTAGCAAAGTTGGCGATCGAACTGGGAGAGTTCGACGTCTCTTATGGGCCACGGACGGCAATAAAAGCTCAAGCTCTGGCCGACTTCATCGCCGAACTCATTCCTGAAGCATCCTCGGCCCTTCAGCCGGAAGTCAGAGCTATATCTGAGACCGAAGGTGCTTCGGTTTATCCTTCGGCGGGGGAATGACGACTCTATGTTGATGGATCCACGTATTCTTCAGGTAGCGGCGCCAGATGGATCTTGGCATATCCAGAGGGGGTCATCACGGAGCATGGTAGGCCGGGTCGGATCGGATCGCCCGGTCCGCTCGGAATTCGGGCGGTCCGAATAGACCCCGAGCCCCGACCCAGTGACCCCAGCCTGGGATCGCTGGGATCGGGTTGGGTTGGCCGGGTCGGCCGACCCCAACCCGGGTCGGAGCGGTCCGGCCGACCTGACCCCCCAACGGCTAGTTCAGAACTAGCCGTTGGGTAGCCGTTGGGAACCCATTCAAATGGGTTCCCAACGGTTAGGAGGGGCTTCTAAGCCCCTCCATGTCCCCCCAAGTCCCTATAAAACCCCCTCCTACCCTTCTCTCCCTCATTCACACAAATTCTCATTTCTCTCTCTCTCTAAAACTTCTCTCTCTCTCTCTCTAAGCTCTCATATTCTCTCAAAGACTCAAAGCTCTCTTAACTTCTTTCTCTCCAAACTTCCAAAGCTCTCTAGAGTTCTAAACTCTAAAGGACGGACCGACGGACTACATCAAATTTTTTTTCATCATATTATTTTTATTGCATTTTAATTTTTCTCTCTAACCTCTTTTTGTCTTTGTAGCTTTATTTCTCATTGTCTCTCACTCTCCCTCGAGGTATGATATGAAATCTCACTCTCTTTCTCTATGTTTTTTCTTATTTCTTGCCATTTCTCTTTATGTAATTACTAATTATCTCTTTCCGGCTTTCCCTATTAATATATTTTTTATTTTTAAAGATGTCGACTTCTGAGCATAATGAGGCCACATCTGTCACCTCTCGTGGTGACCCGGGATGGAACCACTGCACCGTCGTAGACATGGCTTCACGCAAAGTCAAATGCAACTATTGCAGTCGGATTATTTCGGATTGAGTTTTTCGTCTAAAGCAACATATTGGGGGTGTCAAAGGAGAAGTGAAGGCTTATACTGCTGCACCACTAGATTTAAAAAATCAATTCAAAAATTACCTACGACAAAGAGAGTTGGAAAAAGGAGCAGCGTCAACGATGAGAGGCCAAATTAGGGAGGAAATGACACGGCCCTCAGGTCAAGGTATTCATATTCACCAGCCGAGAGATAGATCTCGGGAGGGAGACATAGACCCTACCAGAAGGAGATCCACTGCATTTGAAGATTTTTCTCGAGGTATTCTTTGATTTAAAATTTTCAATTAATTATTTACTTACTTCATCTCGATTAAATTAGTCTAATCATCTATTTTAATTTAAAGATGATATATGTCGAGCCATGGACGAAAGTAGACGATCTTTTGCTGATGCGGATGTGTATAGACGCACCGGTCGACACGTTGGGCAAGAGAGTGGATCCGGACATGCATCCAACGAGGAGGAAATTCATGACTTGACTAGGGACAATGATCCTAGAGTGGGTCCTATAGATGCTTTCCTAACAAGATGGAGAGGTAGACAACCATCAATCACAGCCATGGATTGCGGAATCGGCCAATTCCGATCTGAATCGGCCGATTCGGATCGGAATCGGCGGGTTCTGATCCGATTCGGGGGGGATTTCACTGTTCCCCCCCACCGATTTGAAAAAAAAAAAAACGGCCGAAATCGGCCCGAATCGGACCAAATCGGGGCCGGACCGGCCAGATCGGCCGGTCCAGACCCGATCTGGTCCGGTTCAGGCCGGTCCCGATCCCCCCCTTAAGGTTTAAGGGTTTAAGGGTTTAGGGTTTAGGGTTTAGGGTTTTAGGGTTTAGGGTTTAGGGTTTAGGGTTTTAGGGTTAAGGGTTAAGGGTTAAGGGTTAAGGGTTAAGGGTTTAGGGTTTAGGTTTTAGGTTTTAGGTTTTAGGGTTTTAGGATTTTTGGTTTAAGGGTTTAAGGGTTTAAGGGTTAAGGGTTAAGGGTTTAGGGTTTAGGGTTTAGGGTTTAGGGTTTAGGGTTTTAGGGTTTAGGGTTTAGGGTTTAGGGTTTTAGGTTTTTAGGGTTTAGGGATTAGGGATTAGGGTTTAGGGTTTAGGGTTTTCGGATTTTAGGGTTTAGGATTTTTTATGGATGTACATGAATTGCATTCATTCTTATTGTACATCAATTGAATAATATGTATATAATTTTTTCTGATTTTTTTTTATTTTTTCCTGATTTTTTCTGATATTTTTTTAATTTTTTATTATTTTTTAATCTGGCCTAGTCAGACTGGCCAGACTTCATCTGGATCGGCCGACTCGGCCGATCCGATCCGGGTCGGATCGGGATCGGCGGGTCCCGATTCGGGGACCCGATCCGATCCGGAATTCCTTGATCACAGCTGCTATGAAGAACCTGAAGGTATGCAAGGAGAAGATTGGCCCTGCTGTTTCGAGATGGTTTATTTATAACAGTGTACCTGCCAATGTTGCAAATGGTCCTTATTGGGAGGACATGATTGAGACTATTGGAGATATGGGTAAGGGTATTCCTGGACCAACTCTCAAGGAGATATACAACACTTATCTTCCTCAAGAGGTAAGTGATCTCCAGGAGTATATCAAGTTATTCGAGCGAATTTGGGATGAAAGAGGCTGCACAATAATGACAGATGGCTGGACAGGTGAGTACATTGAATTAGTTTAACATATTTAGAAATTAGAATCTTAGATTAACAGATTATATTTTTAGTTAATTTAGACATTCGCTAATATCTATAACATTATTTGAATAGGAATTACGAGAAGAAGTATGATTAATTTCCTTATATACTGTCAAGCTGGGACTGTATTTTGGAAGTCCGTAGATGTTAGTGGAAAGGTAAAGAATGCTGAATATCTTTTCAAGTTAATTGATGACATTGTGGAGTAGGTGGGAGAAGATCGGGTTGTCCAAGTTGTAACAGATAATGCAGCTTCATATAAAGCTGCTAGCCATATGTTAATGGAGAAGAGGCTACATTTATATTGGCTTCTTTGCTCTGCTCATTCCCTAGATTTGATGCTAGAAGATATTGGGAAAGATGTAAAAATTACTGAAACAGTGAAGTCAGTCCAATTCATCACATCCTATATCTACAACCATAACTATGTGCTCACATTGATGCGTGAACACACTGGACAGAGGGAGTTACTACGTCCTGGAGTAACTCGTTTCGCCTCCACATACATTTCCTTGGAGAGTATACAATCACGAAACGCCCCTTGAAGCAGATGATTTCAAGTAAAGGATGGGAGGATTGGATGATAAGGCACGCGAAACGTGATGCTAGAGACAAGGGGAAGCAAGTTGAGGACTTGATTGAGAGCCGGGAGTATTGGAAGGATATAAAGATGATCTTGAGCGTAGTTGAACCTCTTGTGCGGGTTCTGAGGATGGTGGATGGAGATAAGAAGGCCACAATGGGATATTTATATGAAGCTATGGACCGTGCAAAGGAAGACATTGCTAGGGTCAACAAAAAATACATACAAAAAGTGGTGGGATATCATAGATGCAAGATGGGATAGGACACTCCACCATAACTTGCATGCGGCAGGTAACAAAATAAGTCAATCCATATTGGTCGCCATTTTATTTCCTATAAGTTTTATTTCATTTTTAATTTATTTTTCAATTCTTTAGGTCATTTCTTCAACCCAAGATACCAATATAGCTCTGCTACTCAACATGCGCCCAATGATGAAGAAGTACTCCGTAAGATTCAAAATGTAATTCGGCGTTTGTTACATGATGAGGATCGAGCTATCATAGCATGCAACAAAATGCATCACTATAGGCTCCGGACATTAGACTTTGGTACTCATTGTGCTTAACGGGCAGTCATGTTGCTTTCACCAGGTATTTAGAATTTTACACATACTAATACTTTCACGAAATTGTTATCAACTTATCATGCCTAGGCTTTACAAATTACAATACTAATTGTTAGTTGGATCATTATGGAATTACAGCTGATTGGTGGATGGATCATTGGAAGGCTCTAGGTTATGAAGATCTTGCTTATGTTGCTATCCGTGTATTGAGCCAAACCACCTCCTCTTCTGGCCGTGAGTGGAACTGGTCTACATTTAGCTTGATACACACCAAGCAAAGGAACCGATTAAGTTCAGCGAGATTGGAGCAATTAGTCTTTTGCTACTACAACATGCGCTTGAAATTAAAGAATCTTCAAAAAAATTAAGAGAACCAAAGAGAAGAAGAACGATGGAGAGATGAAGTTACTGGAAGATCGGTGCAAGCAGAACAACAAGTTGAGGAACCAATCGATCTGGACGAGATATTTGAGGAGCAGAACCGACTGAATGCATGGGTGGATGCAAGGAATGTTTTGAGTCCATCAGAATTTGATCCAAACGATCGGTCATGGGCAGAAGGACAATTAGATGGTGTCCCCTTGTCCGTTGAGTTTCAACTTCCACCTCCTTCAAAACGGCAAAAGAAATCCACCCCACAAAGTTCAGGTAAGGGTAAAGGTAAACTAACTCATATTGATATTGCAGATTTAGAAACTGTACAAGAAGATGAGTCAGACGAGACACCAGAGCCAAGCGACAAGGTCGTTTACCAAACTTCAGACGACTCTACTTCGGCAACGACTACCTCTGACGATGACGATGATGATCCACATGGAAGTCAAGGTGGATCCTTACAACAACGGTCATCTCGAGGACGTTGATCAAGTCAACATGGTGAAGCTCCTCCAATGATTTTCACAGGAGAGCAAGAATTTACGCATGCTACGCAGGATGATGACCACTCTAGTAGGTTGGCTAAGGGCACATCAGCAACAAATGAAGGCAAAGGGAAACAACAACAAGAGTTCCTAAAGAGAACATCCTCTCAAGAGCATTCGTCTGATGCATCCTCTCAAGTTCCATTAGAGGGTTATAGTCTTTATGGATATCCAGGTACATATTATCAACATCCACCACCCTATGATGCATCGAGTTACTTAGGAGGATATCCCACTTATCCTCCAACTTCAGATATTTCCGCTTATCAATCTTCAACCTCAGAAGGATCTTATCATAAGCCAAAGACACAAGGATGGATACCGGTGACAATAATCTACCCATTCACAGATGAGTATAACCAGTTTGTACAGGAATATGAACAATGTTACCAAGCTTATATGTCTTGGGCCGATTATGTGTAACATTTGTATAGCACCTACAATGTAAGGCTAGAATAAATGTATGTCTACTTGTTCTGTCACTTTGTGTGAGTGTTTTTCTTTTTACTATCATATAATACTTAGGGGTAAGGTTTTATGTCCCCCCCATATATTGTATTCAAGTTTTTTTTCAAAGTTAATAAAAATTCAAGGGCTTACCCAAGGTCCTAGATAAGTTTTGGGTAAATATAATTTTTTTTGATTTTTTGAAATTTTTTCTTATTTTTTGGACTTGTTTTTCTATTTTTTCCCTATTTTCTTCTGTTTTTTTCCCTTTTTATAAATTGGATCGGCCAGACCGGTCCGGCTCGGTCCGGACCGGTTCGGGATCGGGTCGGATCGGCCGATCCACTCGGTCAGGACCGGACCGATCCGAGTCCGACCCCCGAGTTGGCCTACCTTGTCACGGAGTATGCGTTGCGCTTCTCCTTCCCGGCTACCAACAATGTCGCAGAGTACGAAGCCCTTATCTCAGGCCTTCTGGTTGCTTGAAAGCTCGGTGCGCAAAACATAAGGGTGTTCAGCGACTCAGCTTATCGCCAATCAAATCTCCGGAGAGTACGAGGCCCGGGACGCATTAGTGACGTCCTATCTCCAGGTAACCTGCAAGATCCTTGCTCAATTTAATTCTTATGAGATTGTACGGATCCCTTGGGCCGAAAATGCTCGAGCTGATGCTCTTTTCCGGCTAGCATCAACTCAGGACGGGGGAAGATGCCGAATGGTCTTGGTAGAAGAACTGCCTAAACCAAGTCTCGACGAATCCGAGGTCATGCAAGTAAATGAATCCGAAGCAGAGACCTGGATGACTCCCCTAGTCGCTTTTCTCCTCCGAGAGGAGGTCCCATCCGATCCGAAGGAAGCAAGGCATGTCCGGTAGCGCTCTTCCCACTTTCTTATTTTGGAGGAAATACTATATAAGAAGTCCTTCGGCCAGCCGCTCCTACGATGTCTCGGCCCGGCCGAAGCTGATTATGCCCTTCGGGAGGTACATGAAGGAATCTGCAGAGCACACGCAGGAGGAAGGGCCTTGACCCATAAATTCTTAAGGGAAGGGTACTGGTGGCTAACGCTCCGAGAGGACGTGGCCGCTTTCGTCCGCTGCTGTGACCAGTGCCAGAGATTCAGTTCCCTCATTCACCAGTCGGCGACCCTTCTGACTCCTCTGTCAGATCCCTGGCCTTTTGCCCAGTGGGGGATTGATCTCTTAGGACCCTTTCCCATGCCTACCGGCCAGAGGAAATTCTTTATTGTGGTAGTGGATTACTTCACCAAGTGGGTAGAAGCCGAATCTCTCGCGTCTATAACCGATAGCAATGCATGGAACTTCGTGTGGAAATCCATCATTTGCCGATACGGCGTCCCTCGGACAGTTATCTCAGACAATGGCAAACAATTTGACAACCATCGGTTTAAAGACAACTGCGCTAGCTTCGGTATTCTCCATAAGTTCGCTTCGGTAGTACACCCTCGGACGAATGGCCAAGTCGAGGTCACTAACCGAAGTCTGTTGCGAGGATTGAAGACTCGCCTCGGCAAGGCCAAGGGTCGATGGGTCGAAGAGCTGCCGAGCGTTCTATGGGCTTATCGGACAACAAGTCGAACTTCTACCGGCGAAACCCCATTCCGAATGGCTTACGGGGTAGAGGCCGTTATTCCTATTGAAGTTAGCCTTCCATCGCCGAGGGTTCTTACTTATGATCTAGAGGCTAATGAGGAAGCCCTAAAAGATCACCTTGATCTTATAGAAGAAACAAGGGGTCAAGCCTGCATTCGGCTAGCGGCTTATCAACAGCGCATGGCAAGATACCACAACACTCGAGCAAAGCCCCGAAGCTTTGAAGCAGGGAATCTTGTGTTGAGGAGCGCTCACGCATCCAAGCCAGCCGAAGCCGCAGGAAAGCTTTCTCCAAACTGAGAAGGACCTTATCGCATAAGGGAAGTGATCCGACGAGGGGCCTATCGGCTAGAGACCCTTTCGGGCCAACCTCTCCCTCGTACCTGGAATGTAGAGCGCCTTTGGCGCTACTTCATGTAAGTCATTTCCCCCAGAGTTTAGCCGGAAGTCATGAATAATACGTTCTTCTTTCGAAGTATCGTGTCCGGCATTATTCTTTAAAGTCCGTACAAATCGTACCGGGAGTGACTTCGGCTATGCAAACCGTATCGAGAGCGGCATTATTCTCTACAGTCCGTACAAACCGTACCGAGAGTGGCTTCGGCTATACAAACTGTATCGGGAGCGACATTATTCTCTAAAGTCCGTGCAAACCGTACCAGGAGTGGCTTCGGCCATGCAAACCGTATCGGGAGCGGCATTATTCTCTGCAAACCGTACCAGGAGTGGCTTCGGCCATGCAAACCGTATCGGGAGCGGCATTATTCTCTAAGTCCGTGCAAACCGTACTGGGAGTGGCTACAGCCATGCAAACCGTATCGGGAGCGGCATTATTCTCTAAATCCGTGCAAACCGTACCGGGAGTAGCTTCGGCCATGCAAACTGTATCAGGAGCGACATTATTCTTTAAGTCCGTGTAAACCGTATCGGGAGTGGCTTCGGCCATGCAAACCATATCGGGTGCGGCATGACTTCGGCCATATACAGAACCAAACTCGGCTATCTACTCAGACAGACTATGAAGCAAGCATAAGCAAAATGCTTTCCATATATGGACAAAAGTACAAAAGCAGGCTATACATCTGGCCTCGGCATCTTAAGAAGCAAAAATAAAAATCGGGACAAGCCCCCGGACTAGCTTTCGGCATCATCATCGTCCACGTCGACAGGTGTCTGGTCGGGAGACGCCGGAGGAGAAGCCTGGACTGGTTCGGCTGCGGCACCTTCCGGAGAAGCCGGAGTTCTTTCGGCCTTGAGCCCTCGCCACTAGGCCAAGATCTCGTCGCCTTCTTCATCCGTTGGCTAGCCCCAGATCAAACATGGCCGACGCCGCCTGGACTCTGGCCTCCATTATCTCCTCGGCGAACTCAGGGCCTTCCTTATAGCTCGCCACGGCTGTACGAGCGACGTCGTCGGCTTCCTCGGCCTTGGCCTCTAGGTCAGCTTTTAGAGCCGAAACCTCTTCGGCGTGAAGGCGACACTCCTCTTCCCGATCCTTGGCCTTGTCCTGGATCTCGATCTTTAAAGACGCGACCTCGGCCCGGGCTTGCTCAAGCTCCTTCTCGGCCTTCGCCTTGGCCTCAGAGGCGGTATATGGATCACCTCCTTCTGCCCTTCCAGCTCGGCCCGCATCCACGCATTTGCCCTGAGGATGACATCAACGCTGGCCTCGAGATCGCACTGCACCGAGTCCACTTTGCCTGAGGCCAGCTGGTCCGAAGCCTGGTCGATGTCCAAGAGCTTTTGTTGGATGGCGGCCTGGCGGCGAGCGAGGGCCCCGTACATGACCGCGGCCTGTAGCCGAAAGCAAGAAAGGAAAAATAAGTTTAAGGTAGCTAAAGGAAACAACGAGCAAAGACAAAGACGAAGGGACTCTCACTTGGACGGTGTGCCGAACGCACTACAAGGATAAGCCTTCCGAAGAAAGCTCCTTGATTTCGTCCCCGGCCATCGGGAGGGTCCAGTCGCGGACTAGACGCAGACACGTCCGGGAGTCCTTCAGACTCTCGTCTGCGAAGACCCCCGCGTCCGGGCGCTAGGGCTCGTGCCGTACTCCCGGGACATGTGCGTCCCGGCTGCCCCAAAGGGGAAGGAAAGGGTCTCCGCGCCGGCCCCGGTGGCCGAAGGGGAGTCACCCCTCTGCGGTTCGGGAGGCGACGAGAGCAGGGCACCCCGTACCGCCACCAGCCTCTTAGTTGCCGGGACGGATTCCCTCTCGCCGGGATCATCCGCCCGGCTCTTCTTCTCTGGCCGACCGCTTCCTTCGACGACCGACTTTCCCTTCTGCCGCTCCCTCTCAAGCGCAGCAGCAGTAGCACGGCCTTCGACGGAAGCCGCTATCTGCCTCGTAAACCCTAAACCCTAAACCCTAAAACCCTAAAACCCTAAACCCTAAACCCTAAAACCCTAACCCTAAAACCCTAACCCTAAAACCCTAAACCCTAAACCCTAAAGCCTAAACCCTTAACCCTTAACCCTTAACCCTTAACCCTTAACCCTAAACCCTAAACCCTAAACCCTAAACCCTAAACCCTTAACCCTTAACCCCTTAAACCCTTAAACCCTAAAACCCTAAAACCCTAAACCTTAAACCCTTAACCCTTAACCCTAAAACCTAAACCCTAAACCCTAAACCCTAAAACCCTAAAACCCTAAACCCTAAACCCCTAAACCCTTAAACCTTAAGGGGGGGATCGGGACCGGCCCGAACCGGACCAGATCGGGTCCGGACCGGCCGATCTGGCCGGTCCGGCCCCGATCTGGTCCGGTTCGGGCCGATTTCGGCCTTTTATTTTTTATTTTTTCAAATCGGTGGGGGGGAACAGTGAAATCCCCCCCGAATCGGATCGGAACCCGCCGATTCCGATCCGAATCGACCGATTTGGATCCGAATCGGCCGATTCCGCAATCCATGGTCCGGAGAGAAATGCTCCGTGGAGGAGATGGTGGTGGTAGTAGTGGAAGTTAAGAGGTTGACGGAGTGGAGGAAGATGAGGAATGGGGAGAGGAAAGGAAGGAGAAGGGGAAAGGGGGAGCGGATGGATTAGAGAGAGGAAGGTGAGAGAAGAGAATGAGAGAAATGAGGGAAGGGAAGGAGGGCTTCGGAGTGTTAACCGAAACTTCACTAAAACGCGTTGTAACGACCTGCCACCTATAATCGGGGATCCGATTACTAAATGGGTACCGAATCATTAGTTTGGAGTCAAACCAGGATCTAGATAAGTCTGGGAAATAAATAATAAACTAAGCTAAACATTCACATCGCATTGAATTAAAAAGGAAGTGCAAGAATTAAAAGTTATTACAATGCGACTCGACACAACAAATAATTACATACTCCAACTGAAAAGAAATAATTAAGCGTACAGGCCAGAAAATAAAATAACAAGTACGTCGGGGCATATCCCGGAACAACAGCTGTTGGCGCGCAACCTAAAGCAGCACTCTCCTCGCTAAGCCTACCTGGAACCCTCACCTGAAAACCGCAGGGGTGAGTCTCAACGAAAAGACTCAGTAGGGATCCTTCGATCTCCACCGCCCACTCACACACCCACCAGTGCAGTAACACAAATATAGGTAAATTAAGTAAGTAAAGCAGTAACACAATTCCTAAATTTCGATATAAAACACATGCATTCGAAATGTAACACGGCCAACTCTGAAACCATTTTACCAGGGAGCCTACAACCAGCGTCTCGGCAAAACATGCTAACTACACAGCCGAACGCGAGAAACACCGACCCGCTGAGACCAAATAGTAACCCCTAGGATAGCACGCTAGCTACTTCGGCCCAACTGGCTCTAGGTGGTTCCTGCTTCCCCCAGTACGAGTGACACTCTACAGGTACCACTCCTATACCGGTACTAGCTAACCCTGAGGTATACTAGGTGACCCTCTCTTTAGGCGTCACCCCACTACTCCCACACCGGCGCTATGTCCCTCCCATACTAACACAGGGTGGCAAGCGCTACAACTGTCACTCTAGGTCTACGGTCGCACGAAACACAACACAGTGCGATCCGATCACGAGAGAAAAAACGCCGCAGAGGAGATGGTGGTGGTAGTGGTAAGAGTTGGGAGGTCGATGGAGTGGAGGGAGGGATGAACTGGAGGGAGGAAAAGGAGCCGCCGGCTCGTCGGAGGAAGAGAGGAGAGAGAAGAGGGAGGAGGAAATGAGGGAAAGGAAGGAGGGTTCGCGGAGTCAACCAGAAGTTGGGTAAAACGCGTCATATACGTCCGACATCTTTCAGATGACAAGACCGGGTCGTACACTGACAAGCTAGGGTCATACTCTGAAAGGCGTTGTTCATACAAGACGCCATTCAGATGATATGACCGGGGCTGTACTCTCGCGACCCAAGGCCAGCCCACGTGGCGCTCACGTGGCACAGCCTAAAACGCGTCCACATTGCTGAACGCCGTTTAAACCGCGTCGAGCCAAAACTGGGTATCAGCCCCATCAGGGCCCGAACTAAGGGATCCGACCTCGAAAACTGACCCGATAACCGGATCCTTAAACCTCAATCCTTACACGCGTCGTCCAAGACCGACGTCAATCAGACGACACAACAGGGTCGTACACTGACAGATCTCTGAATGACGTCGACCATGCAAGACGCCATTCAGACGATAAGACCGGGGCCGTACTCTTGCGGCCTAAAACCGGCTTACATGGCACATTCTAAAAAGCGTCCCCTTAACCCGATGCCGTTTGAACTGCGTCAAGCAAGTTCGACGCGAAAAAGAACCTATGCCCCAGCCCCACAAAGGTCTAAATCAAAGGGTCCGACACCAAAATCGATCCGATAACCGGATCTGAAACCTCAATCTTTAGAGCATGTAACTGTATTTTTTGTGGGTCCTTACATTCAATCATGGTATACAGAGCTTTAACTGAAAACTTGCGATTGTTGTGTGCCCAAACAAAGGTATCCATCTGATTATTGGTTAACTGAAACTCAGACAATCTTTGTATCGAGGTAAGGTAATGATCCATTTCACTTTTTTTAAGACCTCTTCTGAGAAAAATATTCCACTGAACAACATTGTCTTCCTGTTGACAAAGATCACTGACAGTAGCCCACTTCTGTACAGCTAATAAGAATAGAGAATGGAATATGCTTTTAAGTAAAGAATCTCCTAACCACTTACCATGCCTGTCCGCCTGTTTCCCATTTGATCCGGATGCCTTTAATGACCCATTTTGCAGATTTCAGAACACCTGTCCATATAGGAGAGATGAATGATTGATTGCCTGAGTAAAGATAAAAATTTTCATTATTGCCATAAAGTCTAGTCCACAAAATCCTCTTCCACAGCTGCTGATCATGTGATAACAGCTCCCACAGCCATTTTCCTTGCAGCGCCAAATTCATATGAGACACATTTTTAACACCTAAACCACCTTCTTTTACTGTCCTGCAGACTTTATTCCAGCT
This sequence comes from Zantedeschia hybrid cultivar, assembly GCA_030544215.1. Taxonomy (NCBI): domain Eukaryota; kingdom Viridiplantae; phylum Streptophyta; class Magnoliopsida; order Alismatales; family Araceae; genus Zantedeschia; species Zantedeschia hybrid cultivar. Next base: position 37,449,766 of record JARZZO010000012.1, on the reverse strand, counting down.
CACTAAGTGAATAGCCTTTGCTTCAGAATTATCCCTTCCCACAGAAATTTCCTCCTAATCTGGTCCAATCATGTGCACACTGCATTTGGAAGATTGGAGTTGACCAAATTGCCTTCCAAGTAGTTGTCATGATTCTGCTGGTCCATATTGAGATCACTTTGAGTTTTGAAACCCATAAATCCTTTTGTAGATCTTTTCTCCCCCTAAAGCTTTCATGATGAATTATGCAGAAAAGTATGTTTTGGTTCCTTCAGATCCTTTTGTATTTTGTAACGCCACCTTGATCCAACTTTAAGAAAATTATTTTGCAGTGATCGTCTTCAGTTTCGTATTTATTTGACTCTTTGATCCCAAATTGGATGTTAGAAACTGATCCAAATTGATAAGAGTGATGACGATGATAATGCAAACTTCACTTTGCCATTTCTCACAAACGTTTGATTTCATCTTATCTACCTTGTGTTTCTTTCTCACTGTGTTTACTTGTTATCCTTTGACATGCTTTGAGATTGACTTCATTGGCACAGTTCTGTGCACTTATTAATTTTGATTGCTTTTCAAAAGCTGCCATCTCTCATTCTTAATGCATGCTTTTGTCAACTGTACGTGCATATTCAACTCTAATATTTTTATCATTGCATATACATTCGAGTTGTTTATTTATTTGTTTGTGACAGGGAAATGTAGTTTTATGCGGGCTAAGAAATGGGTCAATTGTAGCAGCTGATGTGCGGGAGAAGCATTTGGGATCTCTGAGGCACTTTGCTGCATCTCATAGAGGCATAGTAACACCCGCTTCAAATATGTCACTTGTTCCTCTAAGAATACAGGCCAAGAAAGGGACGGTACAAAGACATCAGGTACCTCAGTTTGGTGTTTGTTCACAAATTTGACATCCTAGTTCACATTGGGTTATCTACACCAAATTAGCTTTCAGTTTTAGTTGGCATAAGGAAGGACTGTACACCTTGTAGTACAAAGTCATGGATAGCTGAGCTGAAAGGAGCAGTGTGGGAACTTTTGACAAGAAAAAAAGTGATTTTGGGATAAAATGAAAATTTTAGCACTATTATGTTGTTGGATAATCTCTTCTTTGTTGATATCGCCTGTCATTCTTGTCAGCACATGTTATTACTTTTTTAGACATTTAAGACTTCTGTCAGACCACAGCTTGGAGCAAAACAAGAAGGGTATATTTTTTTGTAACTGAGAACAACTGCATATTTGCGGTTAAGTTCGTAGCTGTGAAGGCATCTGTCAGGGTGAAAAAGCACATCAAGACCCAAGTGGCTGAATGCCTTTGTGCGCCTTGAAAAAGTGGGCTCAAGTGCCGCTTAGGCACATATCACATGCCTAGGCAATGGCTAAGCCAATTCATGCATGGTTGGTAGTATCGGCTGGTATGTACTGATATTGGTATGCGTGTTTGGGGGGGGGGGGTACCCCGATATCTTGCCATTTACATTTAAAAATAAAACTGTTATCAGCTGGTACCGGCCGAAATGGGCCGGTATTGGGCCGAAATACCCGATACCGGTACTGCCATCCTTGAGTTCAAGGACTGTCAAACTGGATCCATTGGGACCCAACCTTAATATAAATATGGTTACAGGGACACCTGTGCCCTAGTTCTTGATACCCGTTCATCTCATCTTCCTCGTCATTTCATCTTCCTTGTTGTCTTTGGCCTTGTCCCCCCTTGGCAAACCAATTTCTGCATTGGCAACAAGGCACACCTACATAGACAACAAGATTCTCCTCTCGTTATGATTGTTATTTGTCATGATGAGGCAACAAGCACCATTTGTTAATGTTGACGAACTTAGAACTCTCGGTAGCCATTAGTATTCTCTTAGGTGACCCCCGGTAGCCATTAGTATTCTCTTAGGTGACTCTCTTCAGTGGGTGAGGCGATGAATTGTAGTCCTTCTATGAATATTAATAGATAAAAGAGGTTGGTCCCTCTCTTTGTCCTCTTAACCTTCCCCGGTTCCTTGTGTCGCGATCTTCTCTTCTCCTTTCTCTATAAGTGTTTATTTCATTTGTGAGTCTCTCTCCCCACCACCTGACTGTGAAGGTGCTACGTAGGCGCCATTTAGGCAAAGCACCTCAGGCACTCGAGAACCACAAGTACATCTTGGATCACTTTACTGCCTTGACAACTATGCTTAAATCCTTGTATAAACATTATTCAAGGATTTGCAGACCAGGTTTAGAAATGAAGAAGCTATGAAGCAGATTCAAAAGGTTAAATCTCCTCTGAAAGTCCAAACATTTAATTTGTTGGCCAATAAGAAAAGGATTATTGAAAGGGTGTGACAAGGTGTTATCCATACCTGCCCTCTGTGCTTGTCAGAAGATGATGCATTGGATTAATTGATGACAAGCTTCTTGGTTAGCCAGGGAGTGTGGAGACTGTTAGGAACACCTGCTTAGGTTAAAGGTCATTTCAGGTTTGTCCAGGAAAATGTAAATGTTTTCCAGGAAACTCAATTTGAGAAGCTAGAGAGAGTGTTTCAGCTGCTGCTCCATGCTATGTGCTGGAGTATATTGAACTATGTCGTTAAGAGGTGAGAGGTAAGCAAGGCAACTAGGGACCTATTTTATCAAAGGCGATCGCCTCGCTTGCCGAGGCGATGAAATATGTTGAGGTGAGCTTGGCAAAATGCCTTGCCTCGCCTCGTGTTCGCTTCGCTCACCAAGCACTTGCTTATGATGTCTATGCCAAATGCTTGTTTCTATTTTCATTATGTGGTATTACTTCTCTTATTCTTAATTATTGCAAAGTGGATATGCCTCTTTTGACAACATCCAATACCTTTTTTCTCTTATATGATACTACATTTTTTCTTAATTTTGATGATTCTTAAGATCATCTACTACTATATGCTTTATACAAATTGATCATCATATGTTGGACATAATCAATGTTTCTTTAAGTCTTGCATATGATTATCTTGGATGTTTTCTTTATTTTCCTCGTACTGTTATTTTTTACCTTCATGGTAATGTATGAGAGAAAACACATCTGGCTGAGATGAACCCTTGGCGGCCTTAGTCACTTTGACTCCATAGCTAGGGGCTCACCTCAGCCTCTTATGCCTGCGTGAGTGCCTAGACACTTGAGATGTTGTATTTTCCCTCGATCATGATGAAGGCATAAATGTCAGTAGGAGGAAAATAAAGAAAAACAATGTTTATATGGTTTTGGGAGCCATGGACAATGTCCAATACTTGATGACCAATTTTTAGAATGCACCCATCTCAATAGTGGATGGTTTTAGTAATTGTAAAGAATAAAAAGAAAAATGGTAGTGTGTAGTAGAAAGAAAAAAGAGCATTAAGCATTGTTAAAGAGGCATTGTGATGTGGGATGACTAATGGAATTGACGGACTAACTAACAGAATATCAGCTCAACAATCAATAAGAAAGAAATAGACAATGCCAACCTAAGCATACTAAGTAAAGTAGGATAATGCACGCAAAATAACAGAAGCTAGCTTAAAAATTGTCCCTCCCGCAAAGAGGAAACGTAGGATTGTTTGGTAACCATTCATGTCTGACCCCGATCATGATCTAGTCACCTTATGGATTGTGGTGTGTATATGCCAATTTCTTATAATACTCATTGTTGCTCCCAATATGATGACGAATGTTAGCATAAAGGCTCCTTGACACAGACTTTGACATATACTCGTCTAAAGATTTGGCAGACTTTGACACACTGGTATGAATGGGTAAGGGAACTAGATCTATGTGTCTTTTAGGTCTATGGTTAGTGACTATCTCAAAGAGACTCATACCAGGAGACTTGTTGACTGAATCATTATACAAGAATTCTATATGAGGTTAGATGAAGTCCTAATTCTGTACATGCTCTTCCACTAGACAATGTAAGAAATCCTCTACACTCTTATTAACTACCTCTGTCTGACTATCAGTTTGAGGGTGGTAAGTTGTAGAGAACGTGAGCTTTGTGCCTGTCAGATGCCACATCGTCTTCTAAAAATAGCTTGCAAAACAAACATTCCTATACGAGACATTGGTTTTGGGCAACCCCATGCAAACAAACAACCTTAGAGAGAAACATCCGAGCTACCCTCGATGCATCAGATGCCTTTGAAATAGGATAAAATGAGCCATCTAGGAGAACCTTTCGACCACCGCTAATATAGAATTGTGTTTGCAGACTATTTGTGACAGGCTTAAAACAAAGTTCATACTCACATATTGTCACAGACTATTTGATACGGGAAGAGGGGTGTACAAACTGGTGTTGTACTTTCTTTGCTTAGTTGTGGCACAAGTATGGCACTGAGCCATTATAGGTGCCATGTCGCGCTTCAAGTTATGCTAGAAAAATTGGTGCTAAACCAACCAACTCAGTAGCCTTGTTCCAACCAAAGTGACCAGCTAGACTACTTGCATAGATCTCCAAATTAGAAAATCAAGAACCAAGGTCAGCAGAATGCACAACCTATCCCTATGAAAAAGATAAACCCTCCTGTAAAATGTACTTATTAAACTCTCTAGACGGTCTTGCCTAAAGTGCATTGTAGATTGGACCGAAATCAGGACAACTAGCATACTCCTTTGGAGCCTCTTAAATCCGGTGATGTCAACACTAACAATAGATAATAGAGAAGCTCGCCGATTTAGTGTATCAGCCATACGGTTCTCCACACTTATTTGATTTCTGAGAACAAATGTATGTTCTTAGAGAAACTCTACCCATCGATTGTACTTAGAGTTGAGTTTCTTCTGGTATAGAGAAACTTGAGCGTCTTACGTTCAAAGTAGAGGATAAACTCCTTGGACAAGAGATAATGCCTTCAATAATGCAAAGTTTGAATGATCACATAGAACTCCTTGTCATAAATGGAATATGTTAGCTTACATTCAATTTCTCGTTGAAATATACAATAGGGTGGCCCTCTAGGCTCAACGCTTTACCTATGCCAACACTAGAAGCATCACATTAGATCTCAAATACTTTAGAGAAATCTGGCAAATGAAGAGTAGGTGCATGAGCCTTGATGTCGCAAAAGGCTGATGTGGTAGCTTTGGTCCAGACAAAGGTTCTCTTCCTAATATGGTATGTGATTAGAGCTATAATCGTACTAAAGCTATGTATAGAACGACGACAAAACATAGTCAAGCCATGGAAACTATAGACATCATGGATACTCTGAGGGTTTGGGCCACTCTACTATCATCTTGACTTTCTTGCCATAAAATTTGGATCATCAGCCGCATGAAGGTATTAGGGGTGTTGGACAACCTGAAGGACATGGCTAAGCACTCATAAAGATCATCCTTCATTTTGAAGGCCGTCTTTCACTCATCACGTGGACAGATCCTCACTGGTGATATCAACTCTTCAGATCAACTTTGGATAACATCGTGGCTCCTTCCATCATATCAAACATATCAACCAACTGGGGAATGGGATAACGGTTCTTCATCGTAATCCGATTTATGTGTGATTGTCCACACACATCCTACAAATAACATCTTTTTTTGGAGCTAATAGTGTATGAATCGTATAGGGACTCATGCTCTCCCTAATTGAACCTCTCCTTGGGAACTTCTTAACCTGCCTTGAAACTCTGCATACTTAGTAGGATTTAGCTGATAGTGCGGCACATTGGATAATGTATATTTTGAAACCAAATCAAATGTACTAGATGTCACACATCGGTAGTAAACTGTCTGGTACGTCCTTTAGAAACACATCCTATAACTCCTAAAGAATAGCTGTAATTTCAGGTTGGTGTTCACTCATAACCTCCTCTTCCACTACCTCTCTCATAGCCATGGATGGCAGTACCGGTATCGGTACCGATATCGGAGGGTACCGATATCGGTATGTATCGGCCGGTATCGGCCTAGTATCGGCCGATATCAGCCGATACCCTTTATAGGTATGGTATCGGACCAGGCTGATACTGCCAACCATGCTCACAGCTAAGGCATAAATCTGATCACCACACTCATGCTTACTCCCTCGTACTAATCAAATGAAGAGTCCTTGGTGGAGGCTCACTAGGAGCAAAAGTGCTAGGAATGGGGTTAGAAACTGGCTGAAGGGCATCAGCAGTGACAAGGTGCTATGAGGTAGTGGACTCTGCTGAGGCTAGTTTCAACCAAGGTTTACCATATTGCGGATCCGGATCGGATTGGGTTCGGCCAAATACGAGTCCGATACTGCCCGACTCGGGCGATTTGGGCCGACTCGTACGAGTTGGTCCGGTTCAAGCCGGTTCCATTTCTTTTTGTTTTTTGGTAGAGAAATCTTAAATTTATTGACATAAATATGCAGTTTTATTTATTTTAGTTGATGTTTTTATTACGGTAAATGATTATGAGTCGCATTTAACAAGAAAACTATCAATTTCATACATTTAATTATGTAAAAAAGATACCCTAGGTCCCTAGTATACTAATTAAGAAGAATTGAATATAAGGAACATTAATTTGCAAAAGAAAGTGCCATATCAAATCTTATAGAAGGATGGAATATAAAATTTCAAGTATCAACACTGAAAACTCATAAGTTTTTCAGACATGATATTATATATGACATATGTAGTAGCAGCGGTACATGAGTCATAAAATCACTCAATCATCCTTATCAAAGTCATCAGAAAAAGCAAAAGATCCATCATCTTCTCTACCAAAGTCTAATTCAATCTGAGTAGGAGGTGGGACATGTGGTTATCTCTGAATACATCTAACCATTTGAACAAATGATGGTGTGTGAACAACAATAGATGGAACATGGAACTCTAAAAAAAAAATGCGCTCACATCATCCACGATCTTTACTCTAGATCCTCCAGTAGGCGTAGATGGCAATGAACAAGTCAACGATATAAGTGGCCTAGCGGTCGGGTGTATATGTCATGTGCTAGATGATGCCTCCTACTGCCTCAGAAATTGCTCAAACTGTACACAGACATCACGAGGGATTGAAGGACACGAGATGCTATCTCTACGTATCCTTGTAAGATGCTCTGAGAAATGATAGATCTCGCTAACAAGGTGTCCACAATAAAGATAATAGATCCGTTGATCCCCTGGGACTATGTACTCATGGTCCCATGCTGGATGACGTCGCTCACGTGGAATCTGCAAAAGAAGAATTAAAAAAATAATTTAAGAACATGATTTTCATTTGAAATTTTGAACTATTGAACCATATTAAATTATTAAAATGAGACAAACACATTAAGACTTAAGAGTTTAAAATCGCAACAAAAGTAAAGAATGAAATATCAATAATGGCCCTAACATGGATATTGTGTAGGTATGCCATAGCTATAAGTCCTCGTAGGAGCATCTCTTAGTAACTGAACCTGATAGTTGGACAACACATAGTCCTGATATTGGCTCTAAGTCATATAGGAATTATACCTCTGACGAAACTCTACTGAGTACTATTAGTATGGCACATCACTTGGTCTGTATATTATTGGCCGTAGTGCTACAAGAACATAAGGTATGTCTTCATCATAACTGTGACCACCATAAGGATATACATCTGAAGTAGAATATCCATACGGAATTAATATTGGTTGCTGGTATCCTGAGACCGAATGATTACCACTATAAGACGATGTACTCCCATATCCTGTCTATGGCCGCTGCTGTGAGTTGGATACATTAGAACTATAATGTCCCATACCTGAACTTCTCTCATCTAGTGTACTCAGCCTATCAAACTCTCTCATCATGTGGTGCAACCCGTACTCATACATGATAGTGTTAGGGTCAGGATTATAAAAATGCTCATCATCTGGGGATGGGTCAGTGCGCATCTGATTTGGTATGTCTGCTGTTGTCACCTCCGACGATACAGAACCTTTATCAGAGCATGAGGTAGTGCCTCTACAGGGTCATCTGGCCCATGAGCTCCATAGTCGGTATCTTGAGCAGTGTAATTGAAGTCCTACTCCCCAGTATAAGGACCCTACCTCCCCTACTCCCACTAGCATGGCTACCACCAGGACCACCTCCACTAGTATAGCTGACACCAGGACCACGACCACCACCAACAACACCCTGACCATCGCCCCTACCACCTCCCGCGTCACCATCATCTGTATCATCTCCAGTTGATGAATCAGATCTACTCTTTAAGACTCGAGTATCAAAAGGAGATGGTGTCTCATCTTGAGTATTAGGATCTAGTGTTTCTAAGTCTACAATGTTAAGTAGGATCATCTGGGACTGCATCCTTCTTCTTCTTGCCCTTATTGGATCCTCTTAGCGCCTTTGACATCTGAGACTTAATGTTACTCTATCCCTTCTTTCCCTTTGAAGTTATTTCTTTGTCGCCTGTTTGCTTCTGGACTACACCAGCTGGGAGATGTGCTGGAGGGCGTATACTGGAATGACATGAACTCTGACTAGAAAGTTGTCGCTGTGCAGCTTCACTCTGTGCAGGTTAAGATTTGGATGGATGCCGAGGTGTTAGGGCAGTTGAAGGATGCTGAGGTGCATGTGCAATTAGAGGACGTTGAGGTGTAAGACCCTACATTAGCCACTCCCACTCTGTATCATCATCCCGAGGTACTGCTGTGAGACTCTTTTTTTGAAAAATCATTTTTGATTTAAAGTAAATCTTTTTCATCAGATTTGAAAATCTTTGTGGAAATCTTAATTTGAAAAGAGAATTTTTAAGTTTTGAAAACATGTTCTCCTTTCTTTTAAATAGACTTTTAGGATTAATCCTTAAAGTCTAAATTACTTTTGGATCAACTGTAGATCTATGTTCTTGACATCTCTTTACTGACTCGATCAATGTTAATTACACCAATCAATGATTGGTAACTCTTGATTAACCATTCAGTAAGACTTAGAATGAAAACAGGAAACAAGCAAAGTTGGATGCGAACTTACAAGTCACTTTTTTTTTGTTTCCTTTATTAGAAATATTCATGAGATCTTTTAAAAGATATTTAAAGGGTCTTTGAATTCTTTTGAAAAGACGCAGCTTATTTGAGGGATGTCCTTAAGTAGTGGGACATGAAGGCCGCCATTTCGTTTTTTTAGGTCATTCAACCAGTATAAATGAATCAGAGTCAAGGATGGCAGTACCGGTACCGGTACGTACCTGTCCGGTACCGGTCGGTACCGGTTAGTACCCAGGGTACCGGTGCCGGCCGATACCGGTACGTACCAGCCGGTACATACCGGTATCGGCCGGTACTGCCAACCATGATCAGAGTTTAAGGGTTAATCCACCTGTAGGAAAGAACCAATTCAGTTGATGATTACCTCATTGGTATAAAGTGAACAAAGAATTATTCTTATTGATTCTTCTATGAATAGGTTAACCACGACTTCGTAGCCTGCCCAATCAATAGGACCGAACCATAAAAGTCATTGGTTATCCTATTAATAGAGATGAACTAATAATTATAACATTTGGTCACCTTACCGATAAGAGTGCACTAGTAACCAAGTAGATAATCCAACAATAGGATAGAACTACCAAACTTAGGTCATTCAACAAGTATGAATAAACCTCTTTTATTTTTGTATGTTTTTATGTTTCTTTTATTTTAAAACACTTTGGTTACCTCATCGTTGAAGATGAACTAATTTTTATTAATCTTATAAACCATTATTTAGTGGAGCTCATTTTTAATAAAACAGTCTTTAGATTATATGACTGTTCTACCAACAAGAGAGAACTATATGATCTTATGATTGTTTTATTAAAAATAAATCAATCCTTTTCATTTTGAAATTTTGGTCATCCTGTCGATGATGATGAACCAAATTTTTTATATTTTTTTCTTACGGCCAACCAAACTGTATGGGAGAACCAATTAAATGATTTTTTGATTTTTAATTGATTAATTAACAAATATTTAACCAAATGGTATTGAAGAGGTAATTACAAATTATTTTTTGATTTTCAACTGATTAATTAACAAATGGTCAACCAAATGGTATAGAAGGGTCAATTAAGAATTATTTTTTGTTTTTTAACTGATTAATTAACAAATGGTCAACCAAATAGTATGGAAGGACCAATTAAGGATTATTTTCTGATTTTTAACTGATTAATTAACAAATGACCAACCAAATAGTATGGAAAGACCAATTAAGAATTATTTTCTGTTTTTTAATTAATTAATTAACAAATGGCCAACCAAATGGTATGGAAGAACCAATTAAGAATTATTTTCTGATTTTCAACTGATTAATTAACAAATAGTCAACCAGTATGGAAGAACCAATTAAGAACTATTTTCTGGTTTTCAACTGATTAATTAACAAATGGTCAACCAAACATTATGGAAGAGCTACTTTAATTTAATTTGTTGATTAACAAATTAATGGTCAACGCAATGTTATGGGAGGACTAAATTAATTTAATTGGTTGATTAACAAATTAATGGTCAACGCAATGTTATGGGAGGACTAAATTAATTTAATTGATTGATTAACAAATTATTGGCCAACCAACCATTATAGAAGAACCACTTTTGGTTAATTAACAAATTAATGGTCAACCAAACATTATGGAAGAACCAAATTAGTTTAATTGGTTGATTAACAAGTTATTTGCCACCCAAACATTATGGAAGAACCACTTTATTTTAATCTTTGGTTAATTAACAAATTAGTGATCAACCAAATATTTTGGAAGAACCAAATTAGTTTAAGTGGTTGATTAACAAGTTATTGACCAACCAAACATTAAAGAAGAACCACTTTAATTTAATCAAATCACATGAAGAACATAAAGAAAAAATTCTTTCCCCAAGATACAAATACAAGCCTTAAAGTAATAAGCCTTCTTCTTCCTTCTTTTTGTTTTGAGCCTTGGAAAATTGGTCGTCGTTTCTTGGAGCTCTAGGCCTCCCTTTTATAGGGTTTTGGAGGCCGGCTAGGGGGGAAACCCTGGCCGCCGGTGGCGGGGGGGTTGCCATGCGGGTGAGAGAGAGAGAGAGAGAGAGAGAGAGAGAGAGATAAGGAAAGGGAGAGAGAGAGGCGGATGGAGAGGGGGGGGTTATTGTAGCGCGGTAGTGTAGCTACAGTGCCCGCACTATAGTAGATCCCCCTTTCTTTTTCTTTTTTTTCATCCCTTCCTTTCCTTGATTTCCCTCCCTTCTTTCTCTCTTTCCCTAACAGGAATTAGGGCCGCCTGGCTCTCCCTGCCCTCCTGTGCGTGCGGCTGCTGCTCTGTTGCTGACCGCCCACACCGTTGCCGGTCGTCCCCCTTGCTGCCCCTGTTGCTGCTGGCTTTGGAGAGCTGCTGTTGGAGGCTGCCTTGGTGCAGATTTGGCCCTGTTTGGAGGCCTTTTTGGTGCAGTTTTAACCCTGTTTGGAGGCTGGTTTTGCAGCAAACCCCAAGGTATTCCTGCCACAACCTTCTCCCTTCTATCCCTATAAAAAAAAAGTAAGTTCGGTTCACTTGAGTTGCTCAACCGCCCCGCCTCTTGCCCGGTGCTCATGACGCGCTACGGAACCTCCACCGTGCCGGGGGACCTTTCTCGTACACAATACATGCATGCCTATGCATGTTGCAGCTTTTTAATGCATGGAACTAGGTTTCTAATCCCTACTTTGAATTACATGCTTATAGATTCTTTTCTTTTTGCACATAAACATGCCTATATATTTTAAAAAAAGCCTACTGTGTATGTATTGGAATTTTTTTGGTTCAACAATTGCCCCCCACGAGAGGCATGCTAGAGACAACGTCGTAAGCATGTCCCACGTGTATCTTCTTTGCTTGACGTTACACTTGCATTGATTTCTTGTGTGCATTTGCCTTCACTCCAGACTGAACTTTGGAATCCTTTGTTCATCTGCGGTTGGCTTTGATATCTTGAACATTTTGATTGGTGACTTCTGATGACTCTTTGAGCTTGACAAAGCTCTAATCTAGCTTTGGGTTTAAAATCATTGGCTTGATGCCTTTCCGGGTTCACCGCCTGAGTAGAATTTGAGAGCGAGAATCAGAACCTTGCGGTTTTAGGATTCACTGCTTTCTGGTTTGGTTTATAGGATTTGAATATCCCACTTTGATATTTTAAGGTTTGACTATCCTGCCTTTGCATCTTTTTAGGACCTCAAATCTCGACTTTCCCTGTCCTCTAGGCTTGAAATGTCTTCATATTGTTTCCTTTTGCCATATTTTTGTGCTTGTTGCGTGTTGCATTTGACTTGTATGTTTTCCTTGTGTTAATGTATGTAGTTTCCTTTTCCGCCCTCTGATTAGATGGCAGTCGTTGGCAATTTCCTTACTGTGGGGCCGACTAAGGTCATAGGAAGGGCTGGCCCTGAGCAGCCCTTATTTGACTTTGGCTTTACCTGGGTGGCACGAGGTCGAGCTTGAGGACCTCTTTCCGGAAGGCATTACATTGCCATCTCTAGAGGCATAGCCTCCAGCCTGTGAGACTATTGTTGTTTGTAGGGCTGCTTGACCCTCTTTTGCTATTTTGATTGCCTTTCCAACTTTATGTTTTCTTTCTCTTTTGATTTTGCTTAGTCGACATTGATTGTTATGCACCATTATTCCTGCGATTGCATATCCTGTCTCAGCCTTGGACGATGTCGACCGGACCTTCTCTACATCAATTGAGGCCTTAACTCCTGACATTTCACTGGCTATGGTGGTCTACAAATCCCCTTTTTCGCCTTTAGTTCATGGTGAAACCATTTTCTTTCCTCGCCTCATTTATTTCTTCTATTTTGTTATTAGACATTGTCTTGACTTTTTTGCTTTCTTTGTAACAGATCCTACCTCTCCCGCTCATTCAGGAGATACTGTCCTATTTTCAGATGTAGAGTCTGATCCTTGGCCAACTATAGATTTTGAGGCTAGCAGCCGTGCATTGGTTCCACGGCAACGTGATCTTACAGTAACTTCTCCTTCTTTTGCCTTAGAGGCTATTGGCACTGTTCTGTTGTCTCCATCGTCTGAAGCTATTGAAGATCCACAAATTCCTAGTTCAGTTTCGGGTTAGTTTTCCCTTTTGCAAATGCTTCTGTTGTTTTCCTCTTTAGTTGTCTCATGAGGTCTTCATTTCTTCTGTATTAGCGCCAGTCAATGACACTCTTACAGTCTTTGAGGCTAAAGTGGCCTTTTTGAGGACTGAAGTAGCCACTTTGGAGGAAATGAGGGACAATACTACCAAAGAGTCTACTTTTGTCCGATGCCAGCGAGATGCTGCTTTTTTAAGTTTGGACAAGAAAGGAGCATATCTTGCCACTTTGCACCTTCAGATGGATGAGGTTGAGAACTCTATTGAAGATGATTCTTATCTTGTTGCAACTCAGACCTCCGCCTTGCTGAGCTTTGTAAGGAAAGGGCGGAATATCTTCAGAAGCTCGAGCTTCTCTGCCGGATTGTAAGCTTTCCTAAGCCACCTATTCGAGACTGAGTTACCTTTCTTCTTTTCTTTTTTTGAGCTAGTCCGAGGGCTTATATTGGCTTTTGCCATTATTTTGCTTGTTTCTCTTTCGGCTACTCCGAGGGTTTGTTTTGAGCTCCTATGATATTCAAGTACACTCTATACTTTTAATTGGATGAGCTCTTTACTATATGTTGCAAAATAGTTTTCTTTTTTTTTTTTACTAACACCAGTGCCCTTTCGAGTTTTCACTGAAGTTAGTCCTCTCTTGCTTTTGTCTATACGCCCTTTTCGGATTTTCTTGTAGTAGGGTTATCTATTTTTGCCTAAGGTGCCCTTTCGGATTTTTACCTTAGCCGGATTTTTTTGACCTTATTGCCCTTAATTGTTCTTTGTCTTGGGGGAAACAGTTAAGTCAGTCGGAGCACCTCAATTTTAAGCTCCTTTTCTTTTTTTTAGAAGGGGATCACGGCTCCCCTATAAGCCGGCATTGCTAGAAATTTATTTTGTTCGGTAGGGAATTACGGCTTCCCTGTGGGCCGAAATGGTGGGATTTAGGATTTATAGGTTTGTAAAATTTTAGGCTAGATGAACTTTTCCGGTGGGACGGAAGATTTGAGTTTTTAAGGTTTTCAAGGTAATAAAGGCTCCAAGAAGCCATAGATTTTGGGATCTTCAGGGGGATTAAGGCTCCAAGAAACTATGGATTTTGGTTCTTCATGGGAATAAAGGCTCCAAGTAGCCATAGATTTTGGGTCTTTAAGGTAGTAAAGGCTCTAAGAAGCAATGGATTTTGAGTTTCAAGGGGGTGAAGGCTCCAAGTAGCTATGGATTTGAGATTTCAAGGAGATAAAGGCTCCAAGTAGCCATGGGTTTTAGGTTTCAAGAGGATGAAAGCTTCAAGTAGCTATGGATTTTAGATTTTCAAGGTAGTAAAGGCTTCAATAAGCCATGGGTTTTGAGATTTTTAAGGTAGTAAAGGCTTCAAGTAGCTATAGATTTTGGTTCTTCATGGGAGTAAAGGCTCTAAGTAGCCATGAGTTTCTTTAGTAGAGGTTTCCCCTGATGGGACAGGGTATTTTGGATTTTTAGGATATAAAGGCTGCCTGGGCCGGTAACTTTGGAAACTTTGGGTTTTGGGATACAATGGCTCCCTAGGCCGGAAACTTTGGGTAGCTTGGATTCCTTGTTTTGCTTGAAGGGACAAGCAACTTTGGGATGGAGGAACCTTCTAAACCTATCCAAAGTGCAGATCGGATTTTCCCATTTCTTTACCGAGTCGGGAGGACATCGTCATTGTCGTCTCGGTCGTAGCTCCTTTCCGAATGTCACCCTACCCTTGTGGAGTGATCTAAGGGTTTTCTCGTCATTAACGACCTGACATCCTTCCTGGGTAAGGATGTGAGAAACTTAACCCTCACCAAAAGGTAGGCGAGGAGAATTCTCCTCCCATCAAGATACTTTTGCAAGTCATTCTTCAATGGGTTGTTTTCTCTTTTTTTTAAACTAACTATAGCGCCCTCACGGGTTTTCGCTAGGGTTAGCCCCTTCTTATTTTTGCCTGTGCGCCCTTGTGGGTTTTCATACAATAGGGTTTCTCATTTTTACTTGTGCGCCCTTTCAAATTTTCACCTCAACCGAGTTTAAGACCTTTTTTCCCTTAATTGGCTTCCTTTTTTGTGAGAAGATCAATCAAGTCTGTCCGAGCACCTCATTTTTAAGTCCCCCTTTTTTTTTTCAAGATTTCTTTAAATGTGTATTTTCATACTACTTATGCTCTGGGGTATAATACAACTTCATGTGACGTCCATTCCGTGGGAGAAATGCCACATTACCTTTTTCATCAACCAATTTATAGGCACCGCCTTTATATATTTTGCTGACCATAAAGGGTCCTATCCAATTAGGCTTGAACTTGTTCTTCGGAGGAGCGGCCATCATGTCCTTTTGTTTGACTATGACAAAGTTGCCTTTCTTGAATACTCTTTTCTTTAACAACTTGTCAAAAGCCCTAGACATTCGGGCCTGATAGACTTGCAGGCGTTGGTAAGCCGCCAATCTTTTGCCTTCGAGGTCTGCCAACTCCTCGTAGCGCTTTTGTGTTTCATTTAGGTCGCTTTCTTGCTATCATAATGTACAACGACTCGATAAGAAGTCAATTCAACTTCAATTGGAAGTACTGCGTCTGCCCCATAAATTAGGGAATATGGCCCTGTAGGGGTCTTGTAGATTGTGCGGTAGGCTCATAGTGCCTCATGCATCTTTTCATCTCAGTTCCATTTTTGTCCTTCGTTGATCTTCACCAGCAACTTGTAAAGCGTCTTGTTCAAAGCTTCGGCCATGCCATTAGCTTGAGGATAGTAAATTGAAGACACATTCCAATTGATATAGAATTTTGCCGCCATCTTGTAAATTGTCTGGTTCTTGAAGGTGGTACTATTGTCCGAAGTGATTTGGCTCGGCGTCCCTGTAAGGACTAAGGTTTCGGATCCAGTTATCGGGTCGGTTTCGATGCCTTGGTTTGGGTCCTTGTGGGGTTGGGGCATGGGCTTATTGGGTTAGGGGGACGCTTTTTAAAATATGCCACGTGGGCCGATTTTGGGCCACGAGAGTACGACCCCGGTCTTATCGTCTGAATGGCGTCTTGTATGGTCGACGCCATTCATAGATCTGTCAGTGTACGACCCTGTCGTGTCGTCTAATTTGTCTGCCTTGGATGACGCGATTTAGCGCAGTTTCGGTTGACGCTCCGAAACCCTTCTTCCTTTCTCTCATTCTCTCCATTCCTCTCTCTCTCTCCTCCCCCTACCCTCCGAACCTTCGACGCCCCCTTCCCCTTCTCCTTCCCTTTCTCTCCACATTCCTCCTCTCCCTCCACGCCATCAACCTCTTAACTTCCATTGAGAGGACTATTCTTGGCTATGAGAACTATATTTGTCTCTTCATCTCCTTCCTCTTTTGAGCTGTAGATTGATGAAGGGTTTTCTTCAATATCCTAATCAACTGACATGACCTTTTTTTTAAGTTCTTTTGGAACTTCTTTGGAAATTCTTTTTTTTTTGTATTACAGCCAGCCTTTATGTCTTGATCGCTTGTATTCAAAGTAGGCTGGTTCCTGCTTCTTGAATATGTCATGGTACCTCCTCTTTGAGATACTTTGCCTCTTCTTCCATAATTTTTTCGAAAGGCAAGCTTCCTCGTCACTGCCTATTTTGCTTTCTTCTTATGAGGAATCCTCATCTGAGCTTGAGGTAACAACTTTTATAACATTGGAGATTTTTTTTTCTTAGATGAACTCTCACCAAATCACTCCATATTGATCTTATGAGCCACGAGTGACCCAGTAAGCATTTTAAGACTCATACTATTAAGGTCATTGGCTTCTTCAATAGCAGTCACCTTAGGAGTCCACTGACTTGGAAGAGATCTAAGAATTTTTCGCACAAGATCTCCAATGTTGCAAGATTTGCCAAGTGCAGTCAAACTGTTGCTGATCTCTGTGTACCGGTTGTACATTTGTATGATTGTCTTTACTGGCTCCATTCTGAACTTCTCATATTGTGAGACCAAGATGTCTATCTTGGTCTCTTTGACTTTGTCTGACTTCTTATATGTAAGCTAGAGCTTCTGTCACATTTCTTATGTTGTCTTGTAAGTTGAAACTCTATTGAGCTCCTTCCTATTGAGTGCACATCATACGATGCTCTTAGCCCTATTATTTAAAGAAACAAGATGTCTGTCACTATCAACCCATTTATCTTTGGGTGTGACTATAGCATAGTCACTATCTTCAAACACATTCTACGGTTCCATATGGAGTCCCTTAATGAAGTACTCCATACAACACTTCCAGTAAGAGTAATCTCGCCTTCGAATAGTAGAGGGCTGTTGATAAACCGACCTTTGTTGTAACCACTAGCCATAGGCATTTCTCTCATATTGTTAGATCTTTACAACGAGAGAACCTACTCTGATACCACTTGTTGGATCAGGCTATGGAGAATCCAGAGGGGGGTGATTGGGTTTTTTACGTGGGCTAAGTAGAAATTGATCATGGAAGCTAATTAAAGTGCACAAAAGGGGAAAAAACAATGTATCAAATACACAGGAACATTAAGATTTATATTGGTTCGGCCTTATTTAGACCTGCGTCCAGTTCCCAAACAACCTTTTGGGAGTTCCACTATCCACAAGGTACTGGCCCCTTGCTAGTCCAAGGTATAGACCCCTTGCAGGTTCAAAGTACAGATCCCTTGCTAGTCGAACAACCATCTATCATTACAAGTTTTCCCTTCCAACCCGAAGGGGCACAACAACCACATGTCACCACAAGCCTTTCCTGTCATCATAGGTCTTCCCTTCTAACTTGAAGGGGCATAACCGCCACCCGTCACCATAGGTCTTTCCTTTCAACCCGAATGGCACAACAACTAATTGTCACTATAGTTTTACAAGGGTGCCTCATTGATACGCAGAAATTGCAATGACACACTAAACAAGAAATCAAGACAATAAAATTAGTGTGAAACACAAGTCTTGATCTTTTTTGTTGAAGTCTCAAAAACTTGAAAATCATAATAGATTGACGCTTCTAGCTCTCAGGATCTTGCTTTCTCTCTCTTGTTATAGAAGGAAGAAGATAGATGCTCAAGATTGATGCTTTTTGCTCTTTTCTCTCTTTTTGGCCTTTTGTAAGTTGCACTATGGATTGTGGGTTGTGACTTTCTTACTCTTTCTATCACTCTATGTTCTAGCATCTATTATTTTGTATTGCTTTCTATAGTTCTTGTCTTCTTCTCTTAGAAGTCTCGTATTTATAGACGAATTTGAATTTTCAGCTTCTGAGAGTAACGTTAATCAGATTAAGTCTAACGTTAACCAACCTCAGTCAAAATACACTGTTAGCTTGTACAGTTCAGATGCTTGAGAGATAAATCTTTGTCATGTCAGTTCAGCTATATTTTCTTTGTTTCCTTTATTGCTCATGTTCTTCTGTCAGTTCTCACCTAACCTTGTAAACAACACTGAGAAGGGAAGGTTCCATTTGGTGCTCTGACTAGTGGCTAGGTGAGTCCAAAAAAACTACAATATGCACAGATATCCCTACGACCGTGGTTTGCCGTATCGTATAGGATTGGGCCGACTCGTATGGTCGACTCATATCTGGACGAGTCCGAGTCTCTAGGACGGTTCAAGTCGTCGAGTCGCATCTGACTCGAGCCGACTTAATGGAACTCGGTCTAACTTGGACTCGTATGTGACTCATGCCAACTCGATGTGACTTGTATGTGAATCATGACAACTCGTACGATACGCTGTGATCCGCTATGGGTCGTTGTGATTTGGCTCAAGCCTACTCAATGTAACTTATATCTTATTAAGTGGAGTTTTTTCTAATTTGATAAGTAATTAATTTTTTTTTCCTTCAATTAGTAGATAAGTAGACTTTTTTATCCAATTTAATAAGTGATTTATACTTACTATATTTATTAATAGAGTTGATTTCTCCTAAATTTGTCTTAAAGTCATTGTCATTAATAAACCATTAGAGTTAAAAGTTTATTATGTCATAATTATTTACAAAATTAAAGAATCTAAAAAAATTAAAAAATAAGTATGGATCAGCCTGACTCATGCGAGTCGGACCGAGTTGGCTCGAGTTGGATCAGTATCATGTTGTATCTAGGAAGATATGATCCGATATGGATCAGCGATATGGTGAACCTTGCCTACGACAATATCTTTTGTTTGACACTAGAAGATCAACAATGTCACGTGAAACTCTACTAAGAATTAATTACAGAGGTACAAGTGATATAATTTAATCCGTTCTTATAGAGTTTGAAATACAAGACTTGACACTAAATAAATATTCAATTTACTCAGGACAATCAAATATTAAGATAATGAATTTGCTGCAAATAATCGAAGATTAGATGTGCAGTTAATTGTTGAAGAATGCTGCAATTAATCGATTAAGTGAAAGACACATTACTTATCTTCAACTAAATATGCTTGATCGATTAAGTTATCTAAAGCATAATCGAAGCACAAGTATGCAAATGATTGGCAGATGACTGAATGATTAATCGATTAGAGAAGCAGAATAAGTGAGAGTGAAGTTTAGTCTGCTAATCAATTAACAACATCTTGAATAATCGATTGAAGAACTGAGATAGACAATTGATGTAGAATTATTGAAGTAATCGAATCCAAGAGTTTGTGCCAAGATGGATTCATGCTTTGGTCAATAATCAATTGCAGTATACTTGCAAGAAATCGATCTCAAGGTTGAACAAGTAATCGATTATAAAATTAAACAAATGATCGTTTCAAGTTATAATACTGATAATCGATTTTAGGAATAGGTAAGTAATTGATGATGAAAACATGTAATCGATGAGTGCAGATAATTTAGATAATTGATACACTTAATCGAATAATTGTTCTTTTCAGATAATCGATAAGACTTAATCGATCTCTCTTTTCTACTGTAATCAATAATGCCATTGATTTATTCGAAGTATTTTCTTTAATTAGTGGCATTTGTGATTTTCATGATTTCTTCTTAGATCAATTAGCGATAGTGATTGTCGAAGTAACTCTATATTGATTAGCGATATGTACACATTCAATACCTCTAATCGATTAGGCCTATACAGCGATAGAGATTACCTTAAGAAATAAAAGTATTGTTAATCGATTATGAGTCTTAAGCATTTTGAAAGTCTAACACTATTAATCGTTTAGCAATAGAGGAGTTAATCAATCTCCCAGATAGATTTTTGAAATACTGAGAAACGATTAAGTCCATGATTTGAAAAATGTTCGCATCAGCAGTTAATTGATCAGTTCTATGGCTTATCTGTTATATTCGAAGTGTGTCATCACCAAAATATGGAAGATTTGGAATTTCTAGGGTAATGACAAGGAATGACTGAACATATCTATAATGAGAATATTTATTTGAGTGTTTTCTCCTATGTTGTTCGATGGGCTACTATTGTTGCCAAGGAGGCAGTACTGCAATGATTTTTTTGGCTCTTCAAAGTAGAGTGAAATAAGTTTCTTTCTTATCTAGATGAATATTTATTTGTTATCAACAAAATTGGTGGCATGTCCCACCTTATCAAAGAAGAAGGTTGGGCGTTCATTACCGTGGAGGGTGGATTTTTACCTGCAAGTAGAGCTTAAGCATATTAAAAGTCTGACCATGTTTTAGACGATGATGTAGTCACGTCTGTGACCCAAGGAATTCTAGTAATTCTTCCTCCATGTTCATTAAAACAAATCGTTCAATTTTCTTTGTACATATCTGAACTAAAGAGCATATATGATCAGACATGAACATATATTCTTGGGAAAATAACCCGTAAGGGTAATTAGACTTTTTTGTTATGTTTCAACAAATGGAGCATCCAACTCAAGCAAGAGCCCCTTAGGGGGCATTGGTGATTGTACGACTGTCTATCTACAGCATCAACAGTGTCCTTAGGCAGTTGAAGAAGGGATGAAGTTGGCAATGGGAGAGGTGGTCTTCCTACTGCTAGGGTGGCAGTGCGCATTCCTTGGTTTCTCATCTGGAGCTGGGATTCTTTGCATCTGATGCCTGGGCATTAAGGCTGAGACGAACCCCTGATCTCCTCAGTCACCTCACACCTTTAGCTACATAGGAATATCTAGAATAGGACCACGGCTTGGGTCAACACTTCCCCTTACTACAGATATGCATAGAGTTCTACAACAAGTGACACTTTAAATTACGAGACCAAGTAGGGAGAAGGCAATGAGTGAAACGGCTCTGACAACATGCTGCTAAATGCTGATCAAAAATTTGAGTTAGTGGATGCTGAAGTCTGTAACTAATATAGGCATGGAGTGGCTCGTGAATATTTGGTATGTGACTGAATGGCTTTTGCCAAAGCTCCCCTTTATGTTGAACTTGGGTAGAGTCATACAGTAAGTGACACTCCTGAATGCCGCAAGGCCAAGTGTTGGGGTGGAGGATGAAACTACTTTAGATACCATGTTACTAAATTGGACTGCCACACTAAAACATTAGTTAGTGGGTGGAGAGGCCCAGGACTATGGAATATCTTGTAAATATTCAGTATTGTGCCAAAATGGCTTTCACCAGCACATTCGAATGGATGTTAACTTATTCCTATGAGGCTGAGGTGTTTGAGGAGTGATGACGACAATATTCAACATATGATATTTTTTTTTCGAAGTACAAAGGTTTACAAGGGTTGGTGTTGAAAATATGTATGTTTAATATTTTTGAAGAAACAAGACTAATTTTGTTAATATGTTACACTGGTAATGCTGCATTGTGTTACAAGAACATGATATATCTTAAGTTTTATATTCCTTAATGTCATAGTACAAAATATAAAAACTGGGAACAAGTGACTAATATAAAAGCTGGGAACAGGTGACCATCACAGGAAAGAAGTTAAGTGAAAGAAGAAATCACTCTTTTGACTATGTGGATGGTAAAATGGTAGAAATTTCAATTTCAAATGACTATCTTTCTACTGATTTCAACTCTTGGATTTTAGATGATTATTCTGGGAGAAAACATGGTGAAACTTAGCTAGTTCCCTCAGAATATTCACTTCTGACTTTGTTCCTTTAAAATATATTTCAGAGCATGCCCCATTGTGAATATTTTAGATCGACAGGGTGAGTAGATTGTTAGCATACAGACTTGCCGAGTGTGGTCACATTTGGTATGTTCAATTTCCATCCAAACACAATCTGGCAGATGTTTGACGGGCCAGGGCATGATTCACAGGCATGGTTGGTAGTATCGGCCGATACGTATTGGTATTGGGCCATCGGCCCTGCTGTTACTGATACTGGGGCGTATCGGTACCGGTCTTTATAGTTAAGATTTTTTTTTAATATTTTTTTATCGGTGAGTACCGGCTGATATGGCTGATACCGATACCGATACGTATCAGTAATGGTATCCTCTGATACCGATACTGATACTGGGGCGTATCAGTACTGGTCTTTGTAGTTAAGATTTTTTTTTAATATTTTTTTATTGGCCAGTACCAGCTGATACAGCCGATATCGATACCGATACATATCGGTACTGGTATCCTCTGATACCAGTACTGCCATCCTTGTTCACAGGCCAGATAAGCTTAGTTGAGTTTGCTTTTTTTCAGCCAGCTTCCTTACAACAGAGACCATAGGGCAACCCGGTCTGGGAACCAATCAGAAACTTATCCCTGGTGCCCCTTTTTTTCATTACACTTGTAACCCTCAAAACATTTTCCCCTGATTTCTATATGGATGGATGAAACACCTGTGCTAATCAGGGCTTCCTAGAAACTATTGTTGAAATTGTGTATGCTTAAATGTTCAAAATATTGGTGGTCTAATACATGTCCTTTTGCTGCATTGCAGATGAGAAATCCATGCTGCCAAAGTGCTCTTATGCCCTCAGCAGTTTGCAGGTATCACAATATTTGTTCTTCCACATCATCTATGCATTTCCTAGAAAAAAATTCGTCTATTAATTACTAGATGATTTGCAACTTTGGTTCTTAACTCACTCAGTATTTTATTTTATTACTTTGTAGCTTGGTATGCCTCCTATCAGATGAACAGTATTTCTTGGGAAGCTCCATGGATGGATCTGTGAGTTTTCATTTAAATTTTACAAGTTTTTATTTAACAAGAATAAGCATTTGCATACTTATTTATGTTCAACCGTAAAGCCAAACTGAAATATTTATTTAGTCATGCTTGCCCATTTATCTTATACTACAATGCCCCCTGATTCTTGTGTTGAAGATAAACTGGCTGTTCTACAAAATCCACATTGGATAATTGACATTCTGAGGGCAACAAAATCTGCTTCCAGGGCTGTGAATATGAAAACTTGCTTGGAGTTGTCAATGAATGGTTACCTCTAGGTTTTGATGCCAGTTCAATGATCATTTTTATAGCAATTTGGTGAGGATATGAGGATATCAACGTGTTTGTTATGACAACTTTCTATACTATTTATCTTTACGGGAACCTAAAAAGTTTGGTGGTTTTTTTGTCAATTTTTTAATATTTGAAATAGATCTAATGAAATATACTTTTAATAGACATTTTAAAAATTGACTATACTTGAATAATAAAAGGAAGAACCATGGGGATAAATTATGAATTCTATTACAAACTGAAGTATATGCTAAGATTAGAAGTCATGGTTAGGTTATTACTAAAACAGTCGCATAATCCTTTTATATTGAAGTTTCTCTCAATTATTTAGACTTCTAATGTGACAAAAATTTTGAACTATGCACTAAGATTAAGAACTACAGTCATTGTACTCCCCTCTGTGTATACATACACACAAAGAAATGAGTAAAGCTGATTGTGAAGTGGAAAAAGATGTGATTTAAGTGCTTGCAATGGTGGAGAGACAAGTACAACATGCTAGAAAGAGTAGTGAAAATGCCATGCAATTGATGACTTCTGTTATTGTTGTCAAGTTTGATATTTGTTTAAGAATGTTAATGTCATCAAGTTTTCTAGTCCTGCACAATCTAGGAACATATGTTCTTGTCATGGTTGTATTTGTAATGACATTTAGGTAATTACATGATACACTAAAACAATTATGCAAAACTATCAATGATGTATAAACCTCTTTTCCTCACTTGATTATGCTAATACTACCTCTATTTATATATTAATAAAATTCGTGGGACAAGCCATAGCTTTCTTTCCCTGTCTTCTCTTATAGTGATAGTAATCTGTGAAATTCTTAGATATCTGGGTACCAAGATTTACTGGGCCGATTAGTTTGTGATTTTTTTTTCATCTGAACAGGGACAATATTGGTAATTGAATGTTAGTAATCAGTGGCTATGAGTTCGTCTCTCATTGCAATCATGGTGTCATGTGAAATGTGTGTACTTGCAACAGTGCAAATTGCCCATTAAATGTATACTGATGCGCCGAGAACTTGCTTTATCTTTGTTGTCCTTTGCAGTTGTAGGTGCAATGTTGCATATATTATGCCTGTTGGGGAATTTTTCTTTCTTGCAAAGTGCTGTTTGCTCATCATATCAGAGTTCTAGTGTATTTATCCTTTTTGTTATTGACGCAGATCAAACTTTTTGACAAGCGCCTTCTACATAGAGGAGCTGTCCAGTCGTACGAAGGTCACGTAAATTCTCACTCTCATATAGAGCTGGGTGTCAATCCATCTGAGACACTTGTAATGTCTGGTAATATCTTTTGACCCACTTTGTTTCCCTCACGGCATGTTGGCCAATCGAACTAGGTTTTAGTATACCTTTAATTTAGGTGGAGAGGACTGCTACCTGCGCATCTGGAGCATCAAGAGTGGTGAACTGATATTCGCAGAAAATGTCTCACAGTCCATTCTGAAAACAGTTTGCTGGCCGCAAAATGGAGATCATTTAAATGGTGTTCATTTCTAGTCTCTCTTGTCATTAATTTTTTTTAAAATTTATTCACACTTTCACCATTTTCAGCATCGTTCACAAGTCTCATATGTGCAGG
Organism: Zantedeschia hybrid cultivar; assembly: GCA_030544215.1. Classification (NCBI taxonomy): domain Eukaryota; kingdom Viridiplantae; phylum Streptophyta; class Magnoliopsida; order Alismatales; family Araceae; genus Zantedeschia; species Zantedeschia hybrid cultivar. Next base: position 37,424,846 of record JARZZO010000012.1, on the reverse strand, counting down.
GTTACAAAGACATTTTAGATACTACAACTTTTATGATTTGAAACAAAGTTTTGGGGCATGGTTGGGATCCAGAGAAGGCTTGTTTTCTGTTCATGGAGCTTGATGGGAGGCAGCATTGAATAATCTTTGGAAGGTCAAAAACATACAACCTTGCAAATTTCAATTGAGTTAATATGCTGTGCATGAAGCTGATTTTTGCGGCCTCTGGTTAACTTGACCTCCGGTTAACTGTTTGGCACTTACTGTGAGAGAAATGTAAATATGATGCCCTAGCTAGGGTGCCTGGAATGGAGTATCTGTCTAGAGCCTTGTATTTTCATTTTGGTGCATTGTATTTTCACTTTGCACCAACAAGTATTACTCTTTTGACTATCAGGAATGTGGATGGGTTGGGTTTGGGCCAGCATGTCTGAAAGCAGATCAGTCAAATTCGTAACGAGTAATACTTGCTGCACTGTGCTGGGCAATGCGGGACGTGTCCTGCACTGACTTAGTAGGCCGTCCGATCGAAGCGATCAGAAGGCGGGCCTGCTCCTTGCTAAAGCTGATTTTTCTTTTTTTCTTTTTTGGTTTTCTTCTCAAAAATTTTAATTTTTTTTAGAGCATCCGATGAAAAATTTGACGGTATAGTTAGTGAGTTCGAGTTGACTTTGAATTTGTTGTATATTTTTTTGAAAAAAAACTTTTAGTACACAAGTATTACTCATTTGGAACATTTCTCTGTTCACCAATGTGGGCTCATTGGTATGGAGTTGGTCCCCTCACAGCACACAGAATCATGTCCAAGCGAATAAACAAAAAGCAAACTCTTCATCTGATGTTTTGTTTTTCTTCACTGTTATATTAACTATGGGCAAAAAAAAAAAAGGAGTCTACGAAGCTGTGGTAGTGGAAGTTACTCGTGAAACCAAAAGCAATAATATCCAGAGTTCTTGGTGCCCGAGGGGTGAAAGGGCGGTCTCATATATAGTTCCCTGCCACTAGGTTCTGGGTGAGGTACTGGCAAAACGAATGTGGCCCATTTAGCCGTGTCCGCTATGATGCGACGGAGCAACTAAATATCCAATGCGTCCCACCATGTGGGATGCCAACTCCTGTCGGCTTCGCCGAGAGGAAGTCTGATCTTGGCACACCTGCCACGGGCCATGAGCATGTAGGGCTACAAATGTGCCAAGGTAGACTTGGTTTGACTAATTTTAATCAATTTTGATAAAATATCCGGGGCCTTTTTTGATATTGATCCTTAAAAAAATAGTAAATTCAAAGTAAATCAATGTATCTTGTATAATTTGGTATTGGTCCTTATAAACTTAATATAATTTAGTAATATATTTTTTTATTAATAGTTTAAAAGCAGCGAATATTTATGAAAGATTCTTCAAACCAATGCAAGAACGGATGACAATACTTGAGATGACTCTACAAATGAAAAATTAAGCCTTGATGAACACTAAAATGACATTAACGGGTCGATTCTAATAATATTTTTATTATTTTTTAGATTTTTTTTATTTGTCCAATTAGAGATAGGGTTGCATGGACATGTAGGACTTTTTTGGACAACTTAAAAAAATATTTTTTATTTTAGCTATGTTGACAACTAGTAAGTACTAGCTATCGTGGATATAAGTAAAACTCACAATTTAAATAGGAGTATAATTGACTTTTTTAGAGTGAGTCTTAAACTCATGTTTAATTATGATAGTGTTAAGAAAAACTCTCAGAAACAAACTTAAGGATTAAAACTAAAAGTTTGAGTATATAAGGACTAATTACAAAATATGTAGGAGATAGGGATTTATTTTGAATTCACTATGTTTAAAGGATGTGATATTGAAAAAACTCAACTGTGTAAGATGCTTATTCAAATTTATTTTCTCGATGAGCTCGAGTGAGCTTAATAATTCCATGAGACAGATTAAAAATTTTTAAAGGTTGAGTTAATGAACTAAGGCTAAAGTATGGTGACATTGTTCATCCCAGAGATTTAAGCCAATTGTTGGATGGGCTATGAGTCCACAGTGGCAAATGCCATGGATACCTTTTAAAAATGATCATAGTACAACTTTATGAAAGTTTCGATGTGAAACTAAATGTGAAGCAAGTATGTTCGTACTCCCATTAGTTCCTATTAGAAAGTTAAAAATTTTAAGATCTTAATAAAAAGTTTAATTTTTTAAAATTAAATTAATTATTTAAAATTTATATTATAATTTTAAATAATTAAAATATTAAATGAACTTGTTCACGAACTTAAATGAGTCGAGTAGGCTGTATTAGACTTGATTTATGAAATTTGGTGAACTTAATTTAACCCCCGGCCTAGTTCTGCAACGTTTCAACCCATATTTGGTTGAACCTCATTCATGGTATTTGGGTCTTCTCAATTTCAAAATGAGAAATATTTTCCACGGTGTACCATAGGGCATTGCAGCACAATTATTATCCAATCAACAGATTGGGCAGTACACATCATTTAAGATGCACTTCTTACGGGGCAGTGCTAGTAAATTTGGATGGTAGTTGTAGTGCAATGCCCAGAGCCATTGCTGTGAAAATTTCTCTTTCGAAGTAATTGAGATGAGTGAAATTGGATTGGGCTGTGGGCTGCCCTGTTGAAGTCACCCTTAAGCGTCCATAATAGTCTCAAGCTTAACCTTCGAAGATGTTAAACTACGAACAGTTAATGACCATAAAAGTCTGACTTGAGAAATGTCTTATATTGTATAGTGTGAAATGATTTATGCAATAGTTAGCCCATTAGGAGCTTGTTAGAGCACATTAGTAGCTTTAATGGCCCATTAGTGGACTTAGGGTGGGTTAGGAGTGGAGCCAGGGAGACACCTACCCCTGAATAGGTGTCGACCGTGGGTGACTCATTTCAAAGACCTCTAAGAGGCGTTTGGTTAGACAGATGCATTTCAAGCCTATAGGCTAGTTTAGTAGGACTCGATTAGTTCCTGTCCATGAGGGTCTTGTTCCGCATGGAACTCAATCCCAGCAGCCTTTGAATAGAACCCTTCTATCCTAAGGCCCCTCTTATGCATCTGTTATGCCCTAGAAAGAGATTTAGAGAGATTGAAGACGCTCTTAGAGCAAGTGTTGAGGGTTTCTAGTACAATTCATGGTGATTCTTTGTGCGATTTGTGGAGGACTTCACGAAAAGTTCTCGTAGTGGTGTGGGCGTGCGTTAGAGGAGGTGCCTTGTCTAGGCAGGCTGCATTATGTTTTTTGGTCTTTTGTGTAGAGGCAAGTAATGATTAACCCTTGTTCCATAGCTATTTTCCTATAGAAAAATCTATTCTCAAAGTTATTTTCTTATATAGACATTTGATATGTCAAAAACGATGTTGGATGCTTGAAAACATGTTTGCATAACATTTTAGTTTGAAATCATGCAAATATTTGTGGAAAATTGTGAATTTGTGAATGTGGGTTGAAGGGTGTCATCCTCAAATGATGTGGGTTCCAAGAAATATCAGGGCTGGTTAATGCGTTTCAATTGTTATAAATAGTTTAGTTAATTCCTAATTATTTCACGTAAATTCGAAAGATTATTCTGTTAATGCTAAGCATATAGCTTTTATTAGTATGTTAGCCATAATTAACTTATTAAGCAGCATGAAAATGTTCATAGTTTTTGAAAATTAATCAAGGTTTTTATTTAATTTGAATATGTTCTAATGCTCTGAAAGATGTCATGATAGGGTGACGTGCCTTATAGGAGGTGTCATCTAATAGGGATGCATTTTAGTCAGTAGACAATGATCCGACATAAACTATTATTTTGTGGAATCTTGCATCATTTAGGTCATGTTTATGCACTTTTAAGAATGACACTACACAGTATATGTATGCATGTAATTAAGATGTTATGATAGATGCACCAGTCAATAGTATAAGGCCATCTCTAGATTCCCATACGCACTTGGTTTACAACTATGAGGATGTATGTATAAGCTTGTGGGCAACATGCTAAAATCTTAGAAGTATGCTTGTATGCTAACTAGGTGGGGCTAAGAGCGTCCCCCCTACTACATAGTAGAAGACTTAGTAGGTTTTGCCTTACCACTAGATAAAAAAGATGATGATATGATGTCTCTATGATGTGTTATGGTTGCTTGTCATATGCTATGATGTGATAAGATGATGTTATGTATGAATCATGTAAAATAAGCCATGTTATGAAGTAAACTGCATGTTTAAGATTATATTTAAGAAATATTCATGATTGCACATGTTATGGATAGAGGATGAAGAACATGTTTTAGGAGCAGAAGATGTATATATGATATCAATGTTCATTATGTTTAGGCGTTATCATGCTTTTCCTTTATGTATATGATGTATGCAAAAACTGTGAAATTTTGTGGATTATAAGCGTGCTGAGTTGGTTAGGAACATAGTCTTACTAATTAACATCTTTTAGCAGAGGCTGAGGTTGAGCTTGGGGAGGATTGAGAGATCTAGAACTAGAAGTTCAAGAATTTCTAGTTAGAAGTAGGTTTCAATTTATTTTCAATTTTAGATTTGATGTAATAACTTAGTCTATTCAGACCCCGAGATGTAATAATTTTATTTGAATGGTAAAGATCCTGGACAAGTATTCCATTATTGTTATTATCAGTTCTTAGTGTTTCTTATAAAGTGGATTATTTTGTGGCTATGATGTTTGTTTATGCATGCTCGCTTTGGAAACATATAGATATATTTGAGTTGTTCCCATTGTGGCAAAATCTGTCAGTTCAAAGTAAGTTGACACGGCCAAACCGAGTCAGTGGGAGTCGTTACAATTTATACTACTCAAGTTAATATCTCTTTTTGGCACTGTGGAATACATTGAAAATATTTGGCAAGAATTAGTGTTGAATGGTTAGCTACTAAGGTAGGCCAAAATATCTTTAGGTCCTTGAATGATGAGAATGTTCTTAAAACTCATGATTAACGGGAGCCAAATTGTGGTTTTCTTATTTGGTCGAGCAAACTTACACTTAGCTAGTAGCTATCATCACTTCACTCTTACTATTACCCTAATATTTTTGCAAATTTAGCAGCCCGCATCAAATCTTCACTTCATTTAACAGCTTGTAAAGGTGCACACTTTCGATGAATACAGACACTATGTCTCATGTGGGGATCACAATAGGAGAAAATGAAGATTCACACTCACATCAGGTTATAAATGACATTAAACCCTGGGCTATTATTGTCAGTTGACCGTAAGACCAACAATGTACCATTCAATGATTGAGTCTCAGAGGGCAGAGGTAGAATTATCAGATATTCTCTAGATATCAGAGTCAAAGCTGTGAGAAGATGACACAATCAGGTTTTAAGGTAGACTTTATGTTCCGGCAGAGGAGGAGGTGCGCAAGAGTGTTCTGGATGAGGTGCGTCATTCTAGATATGCAGTGCATCCTGGAATGGTCAAGATGTATCATTGTTTGAGGAGGCACTTTGGTGGCCTAAAATGAATAAAGATATAATTGAATATATGGCAAGGTGCCTGATTTGTCAGCAGGTTAAGGCAGAGCATCAGAGGCCATGAGGTTTGTTGCAGCCACTGCCGATTCCAGAGTGGAAATGGGAGCATATGACTATGGATTTCATGATGGGATTGCCTGTGTCACCCAGCAGAAGAGATGCGATTTGGGTGATTGTTGATCGATCGACCAAGTCAGCTCACTTTCTAGCTGATGTAGCCGAAGCTATCACGACCGGATTCCGAAGCTGGAATCCGAAGTTTGGTTTCGGAGCTGGGTCGGATCGGTGAAGAGGCCCGACGGGGATCCGGATGGCGACGGAGGCGAAGACTCGGTCGAGAATCCGAAGCCGAGGGTCGCTCGATCGAACGTCGGCCAGCTTCTGGAAAGTGCGGCCGAGGTCCCTCCGGTCGAAGGGTGGTCGATGCGGAGTTGGGGGCACCTTGAGAATCAGCCGGCGAACGGCGTCGAGACCGGAGGAAGGAGTCCGAGGTCGGTGGCCGAGACCGACTCGGGGAGGTCAGCGAAGATTCGAACTGAGCTCTTACAGGAGGGCAAGAAGAAGAAGAACCGGTCAGTAGGAGTCCCGGGCTTCGGCCCTTAGGAACCCCCTCCGATGGTCAAGTTAGCTTCCGAAGATGGTTCGATTCAGAAGGCAAAGAGGTGGAAGAAGCTACTTTAGAGCTTTTCGGACTGTAGTCCTTTAAGGGTCACGAAGACATACCTTTGGCAATAAATAGCGGTGTATTTATAGCGGAGGATAGAGGATGGTTAACGGTGATAGCCGATATAGGACTATGTTCCGGGCTTACTGGTAAACCGCCATAGTGCCTAGTCCTTCACCGGAGTGGGCCGGACACGGCTATCGGGCCGAAAGGGGGTTGGGCCGCTGATGGGCCGAAGCCTGCTGGGCCGAGGGCTACTGTGCCGCTTACGGGCCGAAGGCTGCTGGGCCGCTAATGGGCCGAGGACCACTGGGTTGCTTGCTGGGCCGAGGGCTGCTGGGCCGCTAATGAGCCGAAGGCTGCCAGGGGGCCTCTTACTGCCGCTTGTTGGACTGAGGCCGAATCGGATTCTGCCTCATCACATAGCCCCCCACTCTTGTCTTCCTCAGTTTTGAGAGGGCGAGAGTATAGCCTGAAGCCTCCTTGGGGAATAACGTAACAGGTGATTGCCCGAGACTCTATCTTCTTTAGGAAGAAAGGATGCCCTCGGTCGGCCAAGGGTCAATAGTTACTCACCCGTTTCCATTCGGGGTGTAATGACGAAGGCCTTCGCTCTCGATTGCGAAGGGCCGAGCCTTCTGACTCGTGTCAGGCTCAATAAATGAACGGGACGGGCGTCAGGTTTTCCGTCAGGACGGTCGCGTCGCGAGGAAACACAGGACACGTGTCGCGCATCCGGCCGCTCCGTTAAAAACACAAAGAAATCCTGGCCGCTCGCGGATTGCGGGTCACTTCGGCTCTTTGTCCGAGGTTTCGCTCGGATTGCCGCCTCTTCCTTCCTTGGCACGCGGATCGGACTACGTGGTGGCATCTGTGGGGTCAGCCGAAGGGACGGAGCGCTCTCGGCCATCGATCGTCTTGCCTCGATTCCCGGAGTTGGGCCGTCATCATTACCGAAGGACGGGGTACGTGGCGCGCATCCGAGAGCGGCGGCGAAAGGGCGGAGGAGATCCCAGCCGTTGGCTTCGGCGGGGAGGGCTTCGAACTCAGCCTATAAATAGGCATCCTTCGTAGGGCACTGTTTCTCTTCTTCCTTCCTGCGCCTGCGTTCCTCTGCGATCATCCGAGCTTTCCTTCTTCTTTGGCGAAGGGTTAGTCCACTGAAGGCGCTTTCGAGCTCGTCGTCTGTCGCAGGGAGCTTTCCATCGTCCGGGGCCACTGCCGGGGGAGTTCTTCTTGCTTTGAGAAGCGGTGTTTTAGCGAGGAGACCTTTTTTTTCTGGAGGGTAAGCCTCAATCTTCTTCCTCCACCCCCACGAACTCATGTCCTACAGTTCTTCTTTGGCTGAGACCAGTCCCTCAGACGAGGAGTATACTCCTTCTCAGTCTCCTGGTTCTTCCTTGTCATCTCCTCTTACTTCGAACTCCCTTGATTCTGCCATGGCGAACGAGGCCGAATCCTCTAGCGCCGAAGGGTCCGAGGAGGTTCGTACCCCAGGCCAGGCTTCTTCTTCGGGTCGTCGTCGTCCCGAGACTGTTTCGGAAGCAGTCTGCGCCCTTACAGATGACGGGGTCTGCTACCTTGCTTCTTATTATCAACTCCCCTCTTGGATGACCCCCTATCGGCCTGGTTCGAATACCAGGGCCAACACTCCTTGTCCGGGTAGTTTCTCCATTTATGAGGAAAGCTTTCGGGCGGGCTTTTGTCTTCCTCTTTCCACCTTCGTTATCAACCTCCTTTGCTTCTACGGGTTGGCCCCGTCTCAATTCTTTCCCAATTCTTGGCGCACAGTCTACGCCTTCTTGGCTGTGTTCGCCCATTTAAAAACCATTCCCTCGGTCAATATCTTCCGCTACCTCTTCAAAATTCAACGGCAGGGGAGATCCGAGTGGTATAGTTTTGTCCCTCGTCTCGGCCGGGGTATCTTCTCCGGGAAGCCCTCGTCCATTCATGATTGGAAGAGGAACTTTATCCTGGTTTCCCTCCCGGAGAACGAGAAGAGCGTGTGGCCCTTTCTTACTAAGTGGGCACCGCTGGCCGAAGGCCTTTCTGATCCGCCCTCCCTCAACTCCGCCCAGCGCCGCATCGTGGGCCTTATTGAGGCCTCGGCTCCGTACAATATCGCGGAGCTCTTCCGTGAGGCGAGGCTACTTGTGGATGCTGGAGCGTGGCCGGATCCGACGAGGGATCCTTTGCGGGCCTTTCCTTACCTTCCTCCCGAAGAGATCCTAGGGGAGGCTGAAGGAACCGCCGAGGTCGCGCCTCCGGCCGAAGCTCCTCCGGCCGCAAAGGGTTCTGAGGCTTCGGCCGAGGGTAAGTCGGTCTCGAGTTGTAGATCATGTGCATCGCGGGTTGCTAACATCTCTTTATTCTGCTCTGCAGGGATGTCTGGAATCAAAGGCCTCCTTAGCTGGATAGCTCAACAGGGCGGCCAACCCGGGTCGTCCCGTCCGCAGGCTGCAGGAGGGGCTGGACGAGGGGTCGTGGCCCCGAGCATCCGAGTTGGGATCACTACTACGGCGGCTTCCTTTGAGGGCCGCGCCGCTGCAGCCGCTCTCGAGAGGGAGCGGAAGAGCAAGTCGGTTGCCCGAAGGGGTGGCCGACTGTCGAAACGGAGTCGGGCGGACGAGCCTGGCAAGGCAGGGCCCGCCCCGGTGGCTAAGAGACCGGCCGCCGCCTGAAGGGCTTCGACTCCGTCGCTCCTTGAAGCGCTGACGGGCGATTCCCCTTCGGCCACGACGGCGGGGGCGGAAGATCAGGGAGGTGCCGGCTCGCAGGGGCCTTCCGAGCTGGAACGCGAGCTGTGGGTCCCGGACCTGAGGATCTACACGGACGAGACCATGGAGGACCCGCAGACGTGTCTGCGTCTGCTCCGAGGCCTAACTCTCCCGTCGGCCCTGGAGCAGCTGAAGGAGCACACGGCCACTGAACTGGCGCTGTTGAGCGCCCGATTGGCGGTTCAGGTAGGAAGCTCCTTTGTGTGCTTCAGTCTAATATCTCTCTTAGCTTGTTTTGAGTTTTGCTAACTCTTATCTGCTCTCGGCTGTAGGCCGCGATCACGGGTGGCGTCCTGATCCGTCATCAGGCGATCATCCGAGATCAACTCCAGGACGCCGAGAGGGCGTCGGCATCGTCGGCTTCAGGCGAGGGCCCCTCGGCGGAACGCGACTTCGAGTCCAGCGTTGACTAGCTCCTGGAGGCAAATGCCCGGATGCGGGCTAAGCTGGAGGAGCAGGCGGCGGCGACTCAAGCTTCTTCCGAGGCCAAGGCGAAGGCCGAATGGGAGAAGGAGAAGGACGAGCGGGAGCTGGAGGAGGTCCGGGCCGAAAATCGGGCCTTAAAGGCCGAGATCCAGGACAAGGACGCCCAGCGGGCTTCGGATAGCCGCCGCCACGCTGAGGAGCTGTCGGCCCTAACGCTGGACCTGGAGGCTAATGCCGAGGAGGCTGTTCATTCAGCCGTAGCCGATTATAAGGCCGGCCCAGACTTCGCCGAAGAGATAATCCAGGCGCAGCTTCTGGCGGCTTCTTCGGTCTTCACCATCGGGTTGGCTGCCGCTCAAAAGGTCTGTCCAACCGTGGACTTGACCGGTATCGCCCTGCCGACGGACGAGGAGGGCAAAGAGCTCTTGTCCTGGTGGAAGGGGCTTACGGCTGAGAGGGCCTCAGTTTCGGCGGAAGGCGACGAGGCCGTTCCATTTGAAGTAACCCTCGTCGAAGCCGCCCCTTCCGAAGCTGTGCAGATCGTCGATTCTCCCTCCCCATCTCCTGGCCGGAGCCCAGTTGACGTGGATGGGGAAAATATCGAGGGCTGATATCGGGGCCTGTCCCGGTTTTTGTCTGGACTTTCCTCATAAGTCCGCGGCCAGATAGTCGGCCGATTTTGTACTCTCCCTTCTTTTTGTATATATAAAGAGTACCTTTGCTTTTGCCTTTGTATTTTGAATGGATTGACCGAGTCCTGCTTTTTCTTGTGCCTAAGACTTCGTCGTTGTTTAGTTGCGGTTTGCACGACCGAGACCTTTACCAGTACGGTTTGTGCGACGTGAGAGAAATAACCTGCCGCTCCCGATACGGTTTGCATGGCCGAAGCCACTCCCGGTACGGTTTACATGGACTTAGATAGAAAACCATGCCGCTCCCGATACGGTTTGCATGGCCGAAGCCACTCCCGGTACGGTTTACACGGACTTAGTTAGAAAACCATGCCGCTCCCGATACGGTTTGCATGGCCGAAGCCACTCCCGGTACGGTTTACACGGACTTAGTTAGAAAACCATGCCGCTCCCGATACGGTTTGCATGGCCGAAGCCACTCTAGGTACGGTTTACACGGACTTAGATAGAAAACCATGCCGCTCCCGATACGGTTTGCATGGCCGAAGCCACTCCCGGTACGGTTTACACGGACTTAGATAGAAAACCATGCCGCTCCCGATACGGTTTGCATGGCCGAAGCCACTCCCGGTACGGTTTACATAGACTTAGATAGAAAACCATGCCGCTCCCGATACGGTTTGCATGGCCGAAGCCACTCCCGGTACGGTTTACACGGACTTAGATAGAAAACCATGCCGCTCCCGATACGGTTTGCATGGCCGAAGCCACTCCCGGTACGGTTTACACGGACTTAGATAGAAAACCATGCCGCTCCCGATACGATTTGCATAGCCGTAGCCACTCCCGGTACGGTTTACACGGACTTAGCACAGATATGGCAAAAATAAGGGGGAGTTTTATTCATGCCTTCCGGCTAAATTTCGAAGGTAATAACTTACATGAAATAACGCCGAAGGCGTTCCACATTCCAAGTGCGAGGGAGAGGTTGGCCCGAAAGGGTTTCCAACCGATAAGACCCTCGTCTGATTACCTCCTTTACACGATATGGCCCTTCCCAGTTGGGGGCAAACTTCCTTGCAGCTTCGGCTGGCTTAGATGCGTGAGCATTCCTTAACACGAGGCTCCCAATTTCAAAGCTTCGGGGCTTTACTCGAGTGTTGTGGTACCTAGCCATGCGCTGTTGATAAGCTGCCAGCCGGATGCGAGCTTTATCTCGGGTTTCCTCTATGAGGTCAAGGTGATCCTTCAATGCTTCTTCATTGGCCTCCAGATCGTACGTACTGACTCTCGGGGACGGAAGGCCGATTTCTACAGGAATAACGGCCTCTATCCCATAAGCCATTCGAAACGGAGTTTCGCCGGTTGGGGTTCGGCTTGTAGTTCGGTACGCCCAAAGAACACTCGGTAGCTCCTCTACCCACCGGCCTTTGGCTTCGCCGAGGCGGGTTTTCAATCCTTGCAGCAGGCTTCGGTTGGTGACCTCGACCTGACCGTTTGCCCGGGGGTTGCGCTACCGAAGTGAACTTGTGAAGGAGGCCGAAGCTGGCACAGTTATCATTGAACCGGCGGCTGTCGAACTGCTGGCCGTTATCTGAGATAAGGGCTCGGGGGATGCCGTACCGGCAGATGATGGACTTCCATACGAAGTTCCAAGCATTGCCGTCGGTTATAGATGCGAGAGGTTCGGCTTCTACCCACTTTGTGAAGTAGTCCACCGCCACGATGAGGAACTTCCTTTGGCCGGCGGCGGCTGGAAAAGGCCCCAGGAGGTCGATTCCCCATTGAGAGAAAGGCCAAGGGTCAGACAGAGGAGTCAGGAGGGTCGTTGACCGGTGGATGAGGGAGCTGAATCTTTGGCATTGGTCGCAGCGACGTACGAGGGCTATTGCATCTTCTCGGAGTGTCGGCCACCAGTATCCCTGTCTTAGAAGCTTATAGGCCAGGGCCCTCCCTCCTGCATGCGCTCCGCACACCCCTTCATGTACCTCTCGGACGGCATAATCAGCTTCGGTTGGGCCGAGACACCGCAATAACGGTCGGCCGAAGGACTTTTTATACAGCAGCCCGTCTAGGAGAAGGAAGTGAGACGAACGTTGCCGAACGTGTTTTGCTTCCTTTGGATCGAACGGGATTTCTCCTCGAAGGAGGTAAGCGATCAGGAGACTCATCCAGGTCTCGGCCTCGGCCTCGGTTACTTGCATGACCTCGGGCTCTTTGAGGCTTGGCTCGGCGAGTTCCTCCACTAGGATCATTCGGCTCCCTTTCCCGTCTTGGGTCGACGCCAGACGGGAAAGGGCATCGGCTCGGGCATTCTCGGCTCTCGGGATCCGCACCATTTCGTAAGACTCAAATTGGGCGAGGACCTTACGAGCTATCTGGAGATAAGATGCCATTACTGTATCCCGAGCTTCGTACTCCCCGGAAACATGACTGGCGATTAGCTGAGAGTCGCTAAAAGCTTTTATGTTCCGGGCGCCAAGTTTTCTTGCGGCCTGGAGGCCGGAAATGAGGGCTTCATACTCGGCGGCGTTATTGGTGGCTGGAAAGGAGAAGCACAGCGCGTACTCCGTGACGACCCCTTCAGGAGACACCAAGATCCATCCGGCGCCGCTGCCCGTAGAGCACGCGGAGCCGTCCACATAGAGTTGCCACTCGTCCGTCGGTGTGGGAGCTGAAGTATCTGCGGGCTCGGACGTATCAGCCTTCGACTGAGATGTCGAGGGAGCTTCGGGAGTGAGCTCAGCAATAAAGTCGGCTAACGCCTGTGCTTTTATCGCTATCCGAGGTGCATAGGAGATGTCGAACTCTCCCAGCTCGATCGCCCATTTCGCCAATCTGCCGGATACCTCCGGCCGTGAGAGCACCTGCTTCAGGGGCTGGTCGGTGAGGACCTTTACCGAATGGGCAAGAAAATAAGGCCGGAGCCTCCTTGCGGATGAGACGAGGGCCAAAGCCAGTTTCTCTAGAGCGAGATACTGGAGTTCTGCTCCTTGAAGGGCTCGGCTGGTATAGTAGACTGGCTTGTGAACCCCGTCTTGTTCCCGGACGAGGACGGCGCTGATAGCTGTCTCGGATACCGCGAGGTAAAGGCTTAGCGGCTCCCCGGGGACTGGTTTGGACAGAATGGGGACCTTGGAGAGGTAGGCCTTCAGTTGGTTGAAGGCTGCCTGGCACTCGTCCGTCCAGGCGAAGCTGTTGGCCTTCCTCAGCAGCTTGAAGAAGGGGAAGCAGTAATCCGCGGCTCTAGACATGAAGCGGCTTAGGGCAGCGATCCTTCCATTTAATTTCTGTACCTCTCGGAGGTTAGCCGGAGGGCGCATCTGCATGATGGCCGAGACCTTTGCAGGGTTAGCTTCCACCCCTCGGTGAGTAACCATGTAGCCGAGGAACTTCCCGGAGGCTACCCCGAAGGCGCATTTGGCCGGATTCAGCTTCATCTTGTATAACCGCAATGCGGAGAAGGTTTCGGCTAGGTCGGCCAAGTGGTCTTTAGCGACGCGGCTTCTCACCAGCATGTCGTCGATGTAGACCTCCATGTTGCGGCCGAGCTGTGGGGCGAACACCTTATTGACGAGGCGCTGAAACGTCGCGCCAGCATTCTTCAGGCCGAAGGGCATCCGGGTATAGCAATACAGACCTAGATCAGTTGTGAAGCTAGTCTTGCTCTCATCATCCGGATGCATTCGGATTTGGTGATAGCCTGAATAGGCGTCGAGGAAGCTTAGGAGCTCGTGGCCGGAAGTTGCGTCCACCACCTGATCTATCCGAGGCAACGGGAAGCTATCCATCGGACAGGCTTTGTTAAGGTTGGTGAAGTCCATGCACATCCGCCGTTTGCCGTCCTTCTTAGGCACCATCACTACATTAGCGATCCAGTTCGGGTGGTGCACCTCTCGGAGGTGTCCGGCATCCAGCCCCTTCTGCACTTCGGCTTGTATAGCGGCTCTTCTCTCTTGATTGAAGGTACGCCGCTTCTGCTTGACCGGGAGCTGGTTAGGATCAGTGTGTAGCCGATGTTTTGCTACTTCGGGGTCAATCCCAGGCATATCCGCCGGAGACCAGGCGAAGACGTCGAGATTCTCTTTCAAGAATTCGGTGAGCTTCTCTGCCTCGGTTTTCTCTAGGCCGGAGCCTATCATCAGGGCTCGTCCCTTGCCTCCCGGGACAGGGATAGCGATGAGTTCTTCTCCCGGGGACGCTTCGGCTGATGTTTCGATTGACAGGGACTCGGCTGCTGCCTTCCCTTTGACCGAAATCATATAGCATTGCCGGGCTGCTTCTTGATTTCCTCTGGCCTCGCCTATTCCGTGGCTAGTATGGAACTTTAACTTTTGGTGAAAAGACGAAGGCACAGCTCCGACCCCGCCGATTAGCCTTCGGCCGAAGATGGCGTTGTAGGCTGAGTCGATTTTTACAACGGCAAAATCCGTTTCTACGGTTAATTGCCGAGGGGCGGAGCCTATAGTTACGGGGAGTAGAACAATGCCCTCTACTCGGCAGGGCGAACCGTTAAAACCGAAGAGGGGACCCCGGTGAGGCTTCATATCCGCCTCATTTAATCCCATTTTTACAAAACAATCATAAAATAAGATATTCAGGGCGCTTCCATTATCGACAAAGATACGATGTACATCGTAACTGTTTATTACAGCGTTTATGACGAGGGCGTCGTTGTGAGGGACCTGAATATCAGTCAGGTCCTCTGAGCCAAAGGCGATATCTTCTTGGCGAGGCCGCTTCGGCTCGATGTCGACCGCCGCTACAGTCGAAGAGTCGCGTTGTCGGCGCCTTGATCCTTCTCCCGGCCCTCCGGATATCATCATGATGGACCCAGAGCTGGGTCTTTGATGAGAGATCTCCGCCGGGGCCGAGGTAATCCTTGGCGGAGGAGCGGCTTCTTTCTCCAAGGGCTGCTGCAGCCTGGCCGCCTCAGGGGCGTCCCGGTTCCGCTGCTGCTGGGGCTACTCTCGCCGAGGCTGTGGCAGGCTACCTTCCCTGATGAGGCGGTCGATTTCCTCCCGAAGGTGTCGGCACTCGTCAGTCGTGTGGCCGATCTCCCGGTGATACTCATAGTATTTGCTGGGATCCCTTCGGCGAAGATCTGTCTTAATGCGCTCCGGCCGCCGGATCATGCCCTTCACCTCCATGAGCATCCGGGAAGGGGGAGCGGGTAGCGGTAGGTACCGCGGCTGCGGATCCCGTCGCCTTTCTTGGTCCCACTCCTCCCTCCGATATCGCTTTCGGGAGGGCTCTTGATCTTCGGGCCGAAGGCGGTTTATCTGGGGGGCAGTTGCCAGAGCTGCTTCGGCTGCGCCTCTACCTCTGGACATCATCAGGGCCTCCCGGTTGATATACTTGTGGGCCCGGGCTATAAGGTCCTCGAAGGTAGGGGGATGACGTTTCCCAATGGAGCCGAGGAGCCCTTCATCCCGGCACCCGCTGATTACGGCCGAAACCGCAATTGAGCTGTCGAGGTTTGGGATTTGGGCGGCCTCAGTCCGAAATTTGGTAAAATACTCTTGGAGAGTTTCGGTAGGGCCTTGCCGGATAGCTAGTAGGCTGGCGGAGGTTTTACACTGCCGGGTGGCGTCATAAAATTGGTCGATGAACAACTGGCCTAACTGGACTAGGGAGTGAACAGAGTTGGGGGCCAGTGCCTCGAACCAAGTCAGGGCAGTCTTCTCAAGGGTGAGGGGAAAAAGACGGCAGCGGACTGCTTCGGCGATCCCTCGGACCGAGAGGTAGGTGTTGAACCTCTGGAAGTGACATACGAGATCCGTCATTCCGTCGTAGAGGGGGCCCTTCGGCAGCTTGAAGTTGGGAGGCACCTCGGCAGCTAGGAGCTCTGGCGTAAACGGGGTTTGCTCCAGGATGGTGCTGGCAAGGGGCGCCCCATAGGGACGAGACACCATCTGCTGCATTTCCTTCCTCATCGCCATTAGCCGCCGGTCCAGGTCCGGGGCGGTTGAGGTGGCGACCGATTGTCCTCCGGTTCCGGTCGGGCGAAATTCGGATGAAGCATAGCCTTGCTCCGTCGTGCGGTCGGCACGAGGGGCTCGGGCAGGTAGCGCCGAGGACTCGCTGCGTGCCGTAGCAGTTTCGTCGGAGGAGACCGGTGAGGGTGCCGGCCGGAACCTTGTGTCTTGGACCGGGTAGAGTGGAGGGAGCGGTGCTTGCTGAGGAAGCTGGCCCAGCAATCCCATGCGCTGGGCGATGGCGGACACCATCTCCTGCAGAGGTGCAAGAGAGGTGACGGCAGCGGCTAGCGTCGCCATCTGTTGCTGGAGTACTCCCACTCGGTCGTCTCCCGCATCGAGGGACTCTGGTACGACGGGCAGAACCGCGCTTGGTGGGGCAGACGGGGCACCTTCAGAGTGTAGTAGCTGCGCTGATATTTCCCGTGTCTCTGCCTCGCTCTGTCCGAATCGCCGGGTCACTGGTCTTTGAGACATGACTTGTTTGTTGGTTTCCCACAGACGGCGCCACGTGATGTAGCCGAAGCTATCACTACCGGATTTCGAATCTGGAATCCAAAGTTTGGTTTCGGAGCTGGGTCGGATCGGTGAAGAGGCCCGACGGGGATCCGGATGGCGACAGAGGCGGAGACGCGGTTGAGGATCCGAAGCCGAGGGTCGCACGGTCGGACGTCGGCTAGCCTCCAGAAGGCGTGGCCGAGGTCCCTCCGGTCGAAGGGCGGCCGATGCGGAGCCGGGGGCACCTTGAGAATCAGCCGGCGAACGGCGTCGAGACCGGAGGAAGGAGTCCGAGGTCGGTGGCCGAGACCGACTCGGGGAGGTCGGCGAAGATTCGAACCGAGCTCCTGCAAGAGGGCAAGAAGAAGAAGAACCGGTCAATAGGAGTCTCGGGCTTCGGCCCTTAGGAACCCCCTCCGACAGTCAAGTTAGCTTCCGAAGATGGTTCGATTCAGAAGGCAAAGAGGTGGAAGAAGCT
Source organism: Zantedeschia hybrid cultivar (assembly GCA_030544215.1). Lineage (NCBI taxonomy): Eukaryota > Viridiplantae > Streptophyta > Magnoliopsida > Alismatales > Araceae > Zantedeschia > Zantedeschia hybrid cultivar. The sequence goes on along the minus strand of JARZZO010000012.1, from coordinate 37,407,909 downwards.
ACTTTAGAGCTTTTCGGACTGTAGTCCTTTAAGGGTCACGAAGACATACCTTTGGCAATAAATAGCGGTGTATTTATAGCGGAGGATAGAGGATGGTTAACGGTGATAGCCTATATAGGACTATGTTCCGGGCTTATTGGTAAACCGCCATAGTGCCTAGTCCTTCACCGGAGTGGGCCGGACACGGCTATCGGGCCGAAAGGGGGTTGGGCCGCTGATGGGCCGAAGCCTGCTGGGCCGAGGGCTACTGTGCCGCTTACGGGCCGAAGGCTGCTGGGCCGCTAATGGGCCGAGGACCACTGGGTTGCTTGCTGGGCCGAGGGCTGCTGGGCCGCTAATGGGCCGAAGGCTGCCAGGGGGCCTCTTACTGCCGCTTGTTGGACTGATTTGTGTTGGGCTTGCTTTAATGGGCCGAATCGGATTCTGCCTCATCACTAGCTATTAGGAAGGAGTGGTCAGTCGCCAAGCTGGCTAGACTGCTTGTAGAATGGATCGTATCTCTACATGGGGTATATTTGTCCATTGTGTCGGATCGGGATCCGAGGTTCACTTCAAGGTTTTGGAAGAGTTTTCAGAGGACTTTGAGTTCGCAGTTGTCTTTCAGCTCAAATTGCCATCCCGAGACTGATGGACAGTAAGAGAGGACTATTCATATGCTCGAGGATATGTTGAGGGCTTGTTGCCTAGAATGGGATGGTTCTTGGGAGTGTACGGCCTCCAGTCTTGTTGTCTGAATGGCGTCTTACATGGTCGACGCGATTCATACATCTGCCAGTATACGACCCTTGTCTCGTCGCCTGAACCGCGTCGTTTGGGGACGACGTGATTCAACTCGCTCGGGGTTGACGCCCCGAGCCACCCCTCCTTTCTCCCTCCTTTCCTCATTCCCTTCCTCTCATTTTGTAACGACCTGTCACCCTATAATCGGAGATCCGATCACTAAATAGGTACCAAATCATTAAAATCTAGAGCTAAACCAAGATCTCGATAAGTCTGGAAAATAAATGACAAACTAAGCTAAACAATCCACAACACATCAAATTAAGGGAAGTGCAGGAATTAAAAATTATTACAATTCAACTTGACTCAGCAAATAATTACATATTCCAACAGAAAAAGAAATAATTAAGCGTATAGGTCTGAAAAGAAAATAACAACTACATCAGGGTATATCCTAGAATGATGGCTGCTGGAACGGAACCCGAGACAAGACCCTACTGTAGACACGCTAATTTTGACATCATTTTGAGTAAATTTCATATCATATAAGAATGCCTCAAAATGGTCTGATATTTAATCATTAGTTAATTTTTATTAATCTTTCTGAATTAATTGTCTAAATAGTATTGGGTCAAACAGACATAATTTAAGTTAATTAATTAAATTGATTTTAACTCAAATTTTAATAAAATATAAAAAACTCTAAAAGACGTCGACATGTGTAGACGTCATTTAGAGTTTATTCCTATTTTGGTATTTAAATTTAAATTTTGATTAATTAGCTAAAAGACGTCTACCAGGCACGACGCCATTTAGGTTTCCTAAGCTGATTCTGTCTCTTTTTTCGGATGTTTATCCTTATCTTAATTAGTCTAAAAGACGTCTCCCATGGGCGACGCGTTTTAGATAATTATAGATAATGATGAATTAATATGTGTTTATCTGTTTGTTAGTTAGATAAACTTCAAAATCTTTCATATTAATTTGATCATAATCGCAGATGTAAAGCCTATAAATATCCAACCCCTTGGTCATTAAAAGGTTAGTGAAGATTAGTGATAATTCTTGAAAGATTAGTGATAATTTTGACTGATCCAAGAAGAAGACAACGTCCAGACGCTGAAGGATCAAGGTGCTGCTACTTCCAGGAGTCTTCATCCATTCTTCGTCCATTCAAGATCCTTTTAAGAACTAAGGCTTCTCAGGAGCCATCCAACTTAGTTCTTAATTGATTTCTACATCTTTTTCATATTTTAATCACATCACTCCATGCAACACACACTCACTAGCATTATTTTTCAATCTATGTTTTAAAGGGGTTTAAAAGACCATCAAATAAGTGAGTTCTTTGTTTAAGTTGCATGATCAAAATCTTCATTAGAATAGATACTACTTCTGCTTGAGTTCTTATTATTTTCTTTTATCTTTGTCTTTTGCAAGGTACAAAAGGAGATAAAGAGGAGAGAATCAACAACAAAGACAAGGAAATATGGATGATCCTCAAAGTCCGATAAGCATTCAAAGCAAGAACAAAGTCAAAATGGCTCTCTTTCTTCAGCCGGCTGAATGAGGGGAATTAAGGACTCCAACATTTCTCAATTCTGAAACAGGTAAGCGATCAATCTTTTCTTTTGGAACTTTTTAGTTAAAAGTTTCTGGCGATCACATTCACTTAGTTTTTAATAGGTATATTTGTCACATAAATAACATAATTTGTTATGATAATTACACACCTAATTTGAGCACTCACAGCTTTTTGACGATCATAGTGGGACTTGATCTCGCCATCTTTTAATCTTTCTTCTTGCTTTCATCAATCGGGCACTCTCTGTGCACCACCTGTGTCTCTCGACACGCCCTCACCGATCGGTGAGTTTTTAATTTAATTATTATTCCTACGTGCGCCACGTGCACACCCCTGTGGCAAGATCTTGCCCTCCCCGTTTGATTGATTGAAAAGCTATTTTTGTGATAAGAAGCATGTGTGATTGATTGAATGTTTTGTTGTTTACATGATAAATCATCATGTTGAAAAAATTGAAATAAAAAGAATCGCATAAGCCGATTATTTACTACTTTCATCCTGTTTATTTGAGGAGGAATCGATCCAGAAATTTCTCCTGAAATATTGATTCTGCGACTTGAAAAGCGTCCAGGAACAGCGACGCGTTTCATACCGCATCGCCTAACCTAGACGCCTTTAAGGCCAAATTCTCTGTTGTTTGCTGCCTGAGATTCTGTGAAAAAAATAAGGTCAGGCAATTTCTTGTTTTTTCCTTCAGTTCTCATATTTTTGATCTACTTGCTACTACACATTACGTATTAAGCATTAGAGGTCATCCAGGCCATAGGTCATACGCACTGGGGCTAACACCCCCCTTTTCTCTTAGGAACACCTTTCTTGACGTCTTCACATCTCTCTGATTGGGTTGGTCCCTCAATTAGACTAGAGTGGTTGGCATTAAAGACCTCCGTAAGTCCCCAAAATCAAGGTATTCCTCCTTGTTCATCGGGCTGGTTGTACCAATCAAAGTCCGGGTTAGATTTTCATAACGTTGTAAGAGAAAGCCATAGAGTATAACGGTGGAAATTGAACTGAAACTAGGATCTTGCCTATTGAGTGAATTTGTGATTAATTGAATCCAAATAACCCAACAAGGAATCCTGAAATAACATTAAACATCCACTTGTTTGCTTAATCTCTGTGCAACTCGTCTGTAAATCTTTGAAAAAAAAAATCTAATATCATGCTACTTCGATTAGGTAGGGATTTGAGCATGGCTCCAGATGCCCTAGTCAACTACGAGGGAGATGCTAATGCCCCTCTTGAATCTGATTACCACTTTGAAAGTGGGGGAGATGCTGATGCCCCTCGTAATCCCCATTCTTGTCCAGTTCGATACGAGGGAAACCAACAAACCCCTCTTCCTTGTGCTCATAATCAATATGCTAATCTTCCTCCGCATGTGTATGCGATTCCTAATCCTATTTTTGAGGGGGGCATGAATCTGAATATTCCCTTATCCTCCGATCCCTCGGATCTAGTGAACGCTTTGGGAGTTCTTGCCTCCCGTCTGGATCCTCGATAGTTCGAGGCAATCCAGTCTATTTTGAAGGGGAAGACGCCCATACAGTCTGCCGAGCCGAATCCTGCGGCTCCCCCTGTCATTCCTCAACCTCCTCCTCATCATACATCCTTCATTCCCCAAGCCATGGAAGGCCATCAAGTCTCAACCTCTCGGCCAGCTGGGCCACAACTTTCTTCTTTGAGGCAACCGGTCAGGCCGCTAACGCCTACTTACCAAAATGCCCTCGGACATGGCGGAAGCTCTACCGGACCTCAGCTCTATTGTCCCCCATGCCTTACATACTCTAGACAACAGGCCTATCATGTACTTCCACCTCCCCTTCCTCCCCAGGTTGATCCAATGACACAAGCTTTGCTTGCAAAGATGGAGCGTATGGATGAACAGTTCAACAACCTTCAAAAGATGATGTGAGTTAAAGCTGCACCTGAGATTAACCTGCCAAGTCTGCCTGTGTTCCATTTGCCGCCCTCTGAGATGCCAGTGTACCGAAAATACAACGATACTGGTAACCCCTTCACTCATTTGAAGGAGTTTATGTATGAGTCATCTTTCTAGCAAAACGACAAGAGGTCGTTAGCATTTTTGTTCAGGAAATCCTTGAAGGGACCAGCCCTCGAATGGTTCTTTTCTTTAGAACCTGTTGAAGTAGAGGACTATGGTATTATGTCACGAAAATTCATTCAACGATACAAGGATAGAGTTGCCCGCTCTCTGTCCATTACTGACTTGATAGTAGAAAAAATGAAGCCCGACGAGGAATTCGTCAGTTTTGCTGATAGATGGAGGGGCATGGCAGAAAAAGTGAAAGATCATCTGTCTAAGTCAGAGCAAGTAAAAATGTTAATCTCCAATGCTACACCTCAGTTTAAGTTAGTCGTCGCCCTGAACAACTTGACCAGCATGGCAAAACTCTATGAAAGAGCACGTTATTGTCAGAATGCTTTCAAGGATGCTACATTCTCTAGTGTCTTTGATCCTCACCGACCTAGTAAGCCTCCACCTCGAAAGTCTGTCGTGCCAAATTCTCCTAGCACCGGTCCAACCACTGAGGGCACACTCTCCCATGAGCAGGTTAGTAGCATGAACAACAATCCGCCCCAATTCGTGAGGAATCAACAACCACAGTGCCAGTGGCCACAGCAGGCAAACCAGCAGGGTTACAGACAGCAACAGCCGAACCCACAGTATCAGCAGCCTCAGCAATCGAACCAGCAACCACAACAGCAGACACAGCAGTAGCCACAACGGCAACTACAGTATCAGCCCCCACAACAGCAGCAGTACCAGCCACGCGCACCGCCGGCATACCACAATGTGCCTCCTCCTGTTGATTATAACCAGCAGAGAAAACCTCCAGGCCCAAAGAGGGCAAAATATCCAGTCCTTCCAGAATCCTTATCAGATATCTTCAGTGCTTTAATGGCAGCCAATGCCTTGATTTTGCCAAGAGAAAAAGCAGTTTGGCCCCAAAATGTCGACACTTCTAGGTATTGTTATTTCCACCGACAACCTGGACACATCATAGATACCTGCTTCCAATTCCGAGATTATATTCATGATCTCAACGAGCAGGGAGGCATTGATTGGGAAGAAATGAAGAAGTATATATCCGCTTTGAAGGCGAGAAGACCACAACAACAACAACAACAACAGCAACAACCAAGAGCACCGGTGTAGGCAGCGGCGCCACCAAACATGGGTATAGTGCAAAACCCACTCCCTGAGCACCAGAACTAGAATCAAGTTGCCCCTATTTTGACAAATAGCCAGTCTGAGGCTAATCGAGGGCAACAGTGGAAGATAGAGGATTCTTCCTCTATTTATTCAATAGGCCACACTCCGAGCACCGCAGAACAACCACCACGCCACACCCTCCATATAGCTAGACCACAACCCATTACCATCACACCTATACCAACACCCGCATATCACTCACCCGCACCCACTAACTCATCACCACCGCCTACTTTCCTTAAACCCACTAACCCATCACCACCGCCCACTTTCCTCAAACCCATTATCCCCCACGCCACTACGCCCCCATTAAACAACCCCCCGCAAGCTAATCACGTACCCCTCATGCCATCCAAACCACTGCTCCGCGTAGCATTCCCTACATCACCTACTACCACCACCGCTTACCCAGATACTATACAACCATCTAAACCTCTACTTTGCATGTCATTCCCCACTTCATCCACACCAACCACTTACCCCTCCACCATCCAACCATCTAAGCCTCTCATCCGTACCATGCCACCACCAACTAACCCCACGCCATCACCCACATACCAACCCTCCACACCATCACCCACATACCAACCCTCCACACCATCTACACCATCCACTAACCCTGCGGTACTCAAGTTATCACCCGGCCCTTCCACAACTGAAGAACATGCACTCCAGAGTGGGAGGATCTTCAATAAGGTCTTTCCTCAATCAACAGTTAGAGATGGCCCATCACAGCCGCTGGAGGAAGCACATAATGATGAGAGCGCACCATTCACTCAATATGATCTGTTGAAATATCATGACAGAACACCGACACGAATCTCTGTGCTTGAATTGATAAAGAGATTGAAGACCCATCAGGAAGTTCTGATGGAGTATCTACAAAAAGTGATGGTCAACGAAGACGTGTCGGTAGAGAAGATCTCCGCACTACTAGTTCCTCAGGGGGATCAGCCCTCCATCTTATTTCATGCCTCAGAACTAGCACCACCAGCAGCTAGGAGCATGGCTCTGAGTATTACAGTCAATATCTACAAGAAGGCCATAGATGCATGTCTGGTCGACACGGGGGCTTCAATTAATGTCCTGCCTCCGAAGACCCTTTAATTATGTGGTGTACCAAAAGAAAAATGGCTGCCTAGCCTTATCTCTGTGACAGCATATGATAATTCCACCCGTTCTCCTCTGGGAATGGTCTATTTAAAAGTAGAGTTAGGCCCTGTATGTCATGCCTATGTCGAATTTCACATTTTGGAAATCGATCCTTCCTTGAATGCTATTTTGAGTCGTCCTTATATAAAAATCCTCGAGGCGATTCCTTCTACGAATCATCAGTGCCTCAAATTTCCCTACAAAGGATGAATCATTAAAGTTACAAGCATGCCGATCCTTACTGTTGCTCACTCCTTGAATATCAAGCCAACTTCTTCACCTGGCCGACAACCTTTTCTGTCGGTATTACAGGTCTACTGTTCGGTGGCTGATCCTTTAAAGGCCGCCACTCTTACTCCTTATCCACTGAATGCCATAAAGCGGGGCAAGTGCATGAGTACCTCTGGATGGAAAATAATGATGAAGGGTGGTTATCAGCTTGGAAAGGGCCTAGGCACACAATTACAAGGCAGAACCACACCTATCAAGGACAACCGAAGGATACCTGGAAATGGCCTGGGATATAGGCCAAGAAAAGTGAAGCAGGACATTACTCAACAAGAAGAAAATGAAGACGGCTAGAAGATATGGGAGACAATGTCTACGCCATGCAAAGAAGGTCGAGACCCCTTAACATGGACTCTATACACACATTTTGTCAAGGGGCCCGTAATCAGTCATAACAATACGGTGGTCATTACTTCATGTTTTGACCTCCATGATATATATGGAAGAGACCTGGCCGGACATTGTTCAGAATTGCTAACGAACTAGTCTTTGGAGGCTCTGCGGCCAATGAAAAGGAGGAAATTCCAAGACCCTGAGTGTGAATAGTACAGATGGTTTGACTTAATGGATTTGTATATCGCATTGAATAGACTATTTCTTGATCCCTCAGAACCTAAGTGGCCGCCACAAATAGATGAACTGATTGAAGGGCCTGGTGCCATTTTTAATAAAAGAATACTGCTGTCTGAGGAAACAAATGAAGGGGAGCCAGATGACCCCTATGAAGCTAGTTATACCACAGATCTTCTCTAGAGGGGGACTTATCCTTCTCACATTTTCACACTTCATATCTTGTTCCGCACTCTGCTTCTGACCCCGACTTGGTCGCAGGTCATTACTGAAGATATTCCATGGGCTCCGCCCATCATAATCACCCTGTCCCCACGAGACTTCATTCCTTAACCTCCTCTTGATCCAGAGAGGATTTATGATTTGATCTGGGACACACTACTGTATGATCCCCCCAATCCTTTGGCCTTGGTGTCACTTCCCCCATCCCATTTTCCTCCTATTCACCTTCATTCTTGTTTTATGATTAATTCATCTTTTCTCAAAAAAAAAAATGCCAATTTGGCAACTAATTTATCTAAGATCCTTATTGAGGAAACTTCCTACTTGTCTGATTGTACCCCATCACGCGGGTCTTTCGGTCAAGATTCTCTTCTAGATCTACTCTGCCCCTCCCCTCGGGAGGATTCTCTTGTATTTCCGCATGTATCCCATAATTTTCATTCTGCTTTGTCCTCATTAGGTCAGGATAGGGAGTCTAGTGAAGTTAGGAAGTCTAGCTCTAGGCAGGTTAGTCAGGTTAGGAAGTCTAGAAAAACTAAGGGTAAACAAATTCTAGATAGATACCTCCAGGATTTAGCTGATAAATGTCTTTCTTGCTCTTTGATCCCTCAGCTATTAGAGAATCCTATTCAGATGCCAGAAGATTGTGTAGATGATGAGTCAGCTAATGATGGATATAGGGTGTATGAATTGATACACGAAAAAGACCCCATTGTTGAAGATGAGAAAAATGACGAGGACGCAGCTGAGGCATATGCCAGTGGAGTAAAAAGATTTGACGAACCCTCAACTGTCGTTGAAGAGCCCACCAAAGAAATCAATCTAGGGACTGAAGACGAACCTAAGGTTGTCCTCGTTAGCAAAAATCTTTCTGAAATGGATGAGAAGGCAATGATACAAGTTCTTAAGGATTATAACAACACTTTCGCCTGGAGTTATGAGGATATACCGGGGTTAGATTCATCCCTAGTGGAACACAGGTTGACATTAAAGGATGGAGCTAGCCCAGTCAAACAGAAGTTAAGGCGATTCCACCCAAAAATGGCTTTGAAGATGAAGGAAGAGGTCGACAAGTTACATAAAGCCAAATTTATTAGAGTTGTCCTCTATCCACAATGGGTGGCCAACATAGTCTCAGTTATGAAGAAAGATGGGAAGGTCAGGATCTGTATTGACTTCCGAGATTTGAACCGGGCATGTCCTAAGGATGATTTCCCATTGCCTCACATTGATGTACTCATCGATAATACTGCTTGCTATGAAACTTTATCATTTATGGATGGGTTTTCAGGATACAATCAGATTAAATTGGCAGAAGAAGATCAAAAAAAGACATCATTCACTACACCTTGGGGGACATACCGCTATGTCGTCATGCCTTTTGGATTAAAGAACGCTAGAGCCACTTATCAAAGGGTTATGATGGCAATATTCCACGACATGATGCATATAGATCTAGAAGTGTATGTAGATAACTTGTTAGTGAAATCTAAGACTAAGGGTGAGCATGCCAAAGTTTTGGCAAAAGTGTTAGAAAGATCAAGAGAATATCAGTTAAAGATGAACCCCAAGAAATGTGTATTCGGGATATCCTCAGGAAAATTACTTGGATTCATTATCAGTAAACGGGGAATTGAGATCGATCCCAACAAGGCAAAAGCTATCAGAGAAATGTCACCTCCCAAAAACTTGAAAGAGTTGAGAGGATTGATCGGGAGGTTGCAATTCATTCGTCGTTTTGTCTCCCAACACTCACAAAGGTGTAAGCCGTTCTACGAGCTTACCAAGCCGGGAGTCAAATTCGATTGGGACGATAAGTGTCAGGAAGCGTTTGATGGATTGAAGAATTATTTGGCAAGTCCTCATGTTTTGAGACCACCATCTCTAGGCAAACCACTGATATTATACATTTCTGTCCTGGATGATGCAATGGGGGCTATCCTAGCACAAGAGGATGAAGAAGGAAAGGAGAGGGCAGCCTACTATCTCTCTAAACTTCTCAACCCCATTGAACAGAGATATACAGCGATAGAGAAAACATGTGCAACATTGGTCTGGGTTGTTCAGAAATTGAAGCATTACTTTCTAGCCCATGAAGTTCATCTCATCGCTAGGATGAATCCGATTAAGTTTCTTCTTGAGAAATCTGTCCTTACTGATAGGTTAGCACAATGGCAAAGATTTCTATCTCAATTCGATATTACTTACATTCAACAGAAAGCGAGCAAAGGCTATGCCATAGCAGAACATCTCGCTCACCATCCCCTTCTTCGTTTTGATCTAGTCCGATCGGAGTTTCCAGATGAGGAACTGATGTCCATAGACCGAGTCAAAGATGACATATGGACTCTGCATTTTAACGGAGCTCTCAATTCCCATGGAAAGGGTATCGGCATTGTTTTGTCATCACCTGAAGGTGTCACCATTCCACAAGCCTTTCAGCTTGACTTTCCAGTCACTAACAATATAGTTGAATACGAGGCACTCCTTGCTGGCCTCGAGGCTATTCATCTCCATGGTGCCACCAAACTCAGAATTGTAGGTGATAGACAATTGATTATTCGCCAGGTGTTAACCAAATATCGAACTCTTGATCCCAAGCTCAAGCCTTATCAAGAACTCACTTCTGCTTATGCTAAACTTTTCACAAAATTGATCTTCGTCTATATTCCTAGGAATCAAAACATCTTAGCTGACGCTCTAGCTTCACTTGCATCTTCTCTTAATTTTCCAATTAGCAGACAATCCGAATCAATTATCGTTCATAGGCGTCTTTCACCCGCTGAGAAAGACCCCTCATTCCTTAGAACTAAGGAGAAGCTACTGAAGAAGGTCAAAGAGGAAAATATTTTGGAAAAGAGAGAAATTATGTTAATGGAGCTGTTAGAAGAGATGGATGATGAACAGAAACCATGGTACTACGAAATAGCTAAGTATTGTGAAGATCAATTATATCCTGAAGAAGCCACAGCTGAGGAGAAAAGAGCTATCAGGAGAGTTGCTCAAAGATACACCTTAGTTGGGGGAGCATTATACAAAAGAGGTTTTGATGGAGTTCTTCTAAGATGTTTAGACGAAGATGAGCTTTGGAAGGTTATGGAAGGAGCTCATGCTAGAGTTTGTGGTGGCCATGTTAATGGACAGATGCTAGTAAAGAAAATCCTTAGACAAGGATTCTATTGGCCAACTATGGAAGAAGATTGTGTAGGATATGTCCGTAGGTGTGCCAAGTGCCAACTTCACGCCGATAAGATTCATTCTCCTGCATCTTCACTCCATCCTGTTTCCTCCCCATGGCCTTTCTCCATGTGGGCTTTCGATATCATTGGATCCCTTGGCAATCCTGATTCCGGCATTACCTCTCCCTCGTACTTGGAATGTGGAACGCCTTCGGCGCTATTTCATGTAAGTCATTTTCCTCAGAATTTAGCCGGAAGCCATGAATAAATATCCCCTCTTTTGAAGTATCATGTCCGGCATTATTCTCTAAGTCCGTACAAACCATACCGGGAGTGGCTTCGGCTATGCAAACCGTATCGGGAGCAGCATTATTCTCTAAAGTCCGTGCAAACCGTACCGGGAGTGGTTTCGGCCATGCAAACCGTATCGGGAGCAGCATTATTCTCTAAGTCCGTGCAAACCGTACCAGGAGTGACTTCGGCCATGCAAACTGTATCGGGAGTGGCATTATTCTCTAAGTCCGTGCAAACCGTACTGGGAGTGGCTTCGGCCATGCAAACTGTATCGGGAGCGGCATTATTCTCTAAGTCCGTGCAAACCGTACCGGGAGTGGCTTCGGCCATGCAAACCGTATCGGGAGTGGCTTCGGCCATGCAAACCGTATCGGGAGTGGCATTATTCTCTAAAGTCCGTGCAAACCGTACCGGGAGTGGTTTCGGCCATGCAAACCGTATCAGGAGTGGCATTATTCTCTAAGTCCGTGCAAACCGTACCGAGAGTGGCTTCCGCCATGCAAACCGTATCGGGAGCGGCATTATTCTCTAAGTCCGTGCAAACCGTATCGAGAATGGCTTCAGCCATGCAAACCGTATCGGGAGCGGCATTATTCTCTAAGTCTGTGCAAACCGTACCGAGAGTGGCTTCGGCCATGCAAACCGTATCGAAAGCGGCATTATTCTCTAAGTCCGTGCAAACCGTACCGGGAGTGGCTTCGGCCATGCAAACCGTATCGGGAGCAGCATTATTCTCTAAGTCCGTGCAAACCGTACCAGGAGTGACTTCGGCCATGCAAACCGTATCGGGAGCGGCATTATTCTATAAGTCCGTGCAAACCGTATCGGGAGTGGCTTCGGCCATGCAAACTATATCGGGAGCGGCATTATTCTCTAAGTCCGTGCAAACCGTATCGGGAGTGGCTTCGACCATGCAAACCGTATCGGGAGTGGCATTATTTTCTAAAGTCCGTGCAAACCGTACCGGGAGTGGCTTCGGCCATGCAAACCGTATCAAGAGCGGCATTATTCTCTAAGTCCGTGCAAACCGTACCGGGAGTGGCTTCGGCCATGCAAACTATATCGGGAGCAGCATTATTCTCTAAGTCCGTGCAAACCGTACCGAGAATGGCTTCAGCCATGCAAACCGTATCGGGAGCGGCATTATTCTCTAAGTCTGTGCAAACCGTACCGGGAGTGGCTTTGGCCATGCAAACCGTATCGGGAGCGGCATTATTCTCTAAGTCCGTGCAAACCGTACTGGGAGTGGCTTCGACCATGCAAACCGTATCGGGAGCGGCATTATTCTATAAGTCCGTACAAACCGTACCGGGAGTGGCTTCGGCCATGCAAACCGTATCGGGAGCGGCATTATTCTCTAAGTCTGTGCAAACCGTATCGGGAGTGGCTTTGGCCATGCAAACCGTATCGGGAGCGTCATTCTTCTCTAAGTCCGTGCAAACTGTATCGGGAGTGGCTTTGGCCATGCAAACCGTATCGGGAGCGGCATTATTCTCTAAGTCCGTGCAAATCGTACCGAGAGTGGCTTCGGCCATGCAAACCGTATCGGGAGCGGCATTATTCTATAAGTCCGTGCAAACCGTACCGGGAGTGGCTTCGGCCATGCAAACCGTATCGGCAGCGGCATTATTCTCTAAGTCCGTGCAAACCGTACCGGGAGTGGCTTCGGCCATGCAAACCATATCGGGAGCGGCATTATTCTCTAAAACCGTACCGAGAGTGGCTTCGACCATGCAAACCATATAGGGAGCGGCATTATTCTCTAAATCCGTGCAAACCGTATCGAGAGCGGATTGCTTTGGCCACAAGAAGAACCAGACTCGGTCATTCATTCAGACACAGAAAAATGTAAATAAAGCAGAAAACTTTCCATATACGAACAAGTACAAAAGTAGGCCACACGTCTGGCATCTCAAGAAGCAAACAAAAAAACTGGGACAAGCCCCCGTACTAGCTTTCGGCGTCATCACTGTCTACATCAACAGGAGCCTGGCCGGGAGACGCTGGAGGGGAAGCTTCAACGGGTTCGGCCGCATCACCTTCCTCAGGAGCCAGAGCCCTTTCAGCCTTAAGCCCTTGCCACCAAGCCAGAAGCTCGTCGCCTTCCTCGTTCGTCGGGTAGCCGATGCCGGTCAGGTCTGTGGCCGGACACGCCTTCTGAGTGATGGCCAGCCCCAGAGCGAACACGTACGAGGCTGCCTGGACTCGGGCCTCCATTATCTCCTCGGCGAAATCCGGCTCGGCCTTATAGCTTGCCACAGCTGTGCAAGCGACGTCTTCGGCTTCCTTGGCCTTGGCCTCCAGATCCACCTTCAGAGTCGAGACCTCCTCGGCGTGGCAACGGCGCTCCGTGACCCACTCCTCGGCCTTGTCCTAGATCTCGGCCTTCAGAAACGTGATCTCGGCCCGGGCATTCTCCAGTTCCTTCTCGGCCTTCTCCCTCTCTTTCTCGGCCTTCGCCTTGGCCGTGGAGGTAGTGCGGATCACCTCGTTCTGCTCCCCTAGCTCGGCCCGCATCCGAGCATTAGCCCCAAGGAGGACGTCGACATTCGCCTCGAGGTCACGCTGCACCGTGGCTACTTTGCCCGAGGCCAGCTGATCCGAGGCCCGGTCGATGTGCAGAAGCTTCTGCTGAATGGCGGCCTGGCGACGAAGTGAGGGCTCCGCACATAACCGCGGACTACAGCAAGAAAGGAAAGATAAGTCCGAGACAGAAGATGGAAGCAATAAACAAAGATAAAGACGAAAGGGTTTTTTACCTGGACAGTGTGCCGAACGCACTGCAAGGATAAGCCTTCCGAGGAAAGCTCCTTGATTGTCCTCGGCCATCGGCAGGGTCCAGCCACAGACGAGGCGCAGGTACGTCTGGGAATCCTCCAGACTCCCGTCCGAGAAGACCCCCACGTCCGGGCGCCAAGGCTCGTGCCCGTACTCCCGGGACATATGCGTCCCGGCTGCCCCGAAGGGAAAAAAAATATTCTCTGTCCTGGCCTTAGTGGCCGAAGGAGAGTCGCCCCGCTGCGGTTCCGGAGGCGTCGAGAGTGGAGCACCCCGTACCGCAACCGGCCTCTTGGCCGTAGGGGTGGATTCCTTCTTGCCAGGATCGTCTGCCCGGCTCCTCTTCGCTGGTCGGCCGCCCCCTCGGACGACCGACTTTCCCTTCTGCTTCTTTCTTTCGAGCGCAGCAGCAACGGCGCGGCCTTCGACAGAAGCCGCTGTCTGTCTCGTGGTCCGGACGCTGGAGGCCGCAGCTCCTCCGGCCGCCCCTTCTTCCGCCGCCTGCGGCTGGGACGGACGGGACTGCCCGGACTGCTTGGAGAGTCGGCCGAGTAATCCCCGAAGTCCAGACATCTCTGCAGACAGAAAAAAAGAGGGTTAGCAACGACTTAAAGTATGCAACTTTCTTCGACTCAAGACTGACTTACCCTCGGCCGAGGCTTCGGCGCCCTCTTCGGTCGGAAGGGCTTCGGCCGGAGACTCGACCGCAGTAGCTCCCTCGGCCTCTCCCGGAATATCTTCAAGAGGAAGATAAGGGGAGGCTCGGGGAGGAGAGTTCGTCGGATCTGGCCAAGCTCCCATCTGTACGAGCCTCTCCTCGTCCTCGAAGAGCTCCGCAATATCGTACGGAGCATCGGCTTCCAGGAGGTGCACGACGTCGAGCTGCTCAGGGTTGAGGGAAGGCGGATCGGAGAGGCCCTCGGCCAGAGGACCCATTCAGTAGGGAAGGGCCGCACGCTCTTCTCCTCCTCCGGGAGAGTAACTAAAAAGAAGCCCTTCTTCCAATGATGAATGGACGAGGGCTTCCCAGAAAAGATACCCCGGCCGAAGCGGGGGATGAAGCAATACCAACAAGATTTCCCCTGCGGTTGAATCTTGAAAAGGTAGCGGAAGACGTTTACCGAGGGGGTGGCATCAAGACAAGAGTGCGCGGCCAAGAAAGCGTAGACCGTCCACCAAGAATTCGGAAAAAATTGGGACGGGGCCAATCCATAGAAACTCAAAAGTTTGATGACAAAGGAGTGAAGGGGAAGACGAAAGCCCGCCCGGAAGCTCTGCTCGTAGATAGAGAAACTACCCGACCGAACAGAGTTGGCCCTGGTGCTCTTCCCGGGCCGAACGGGAGTCATCCAAGACGGAATCTGGTAGTAGTGATAGATAACCTTGAGGGTGTCAACATCAAGGACACTAACTACATCCGAAACCGTCTCGGCCGGGCGACGGCCGGAGGTAGAAGGTTTGGCGACAGCCGGAACCACCTCGGCTTCTACAACCAGAAGCGTCTCAGCTTCGTCCGCCATGGCTGAAGCAGGAATTGGAGGAAAAAGGAGATGACAAGGAAGACTGGGGAGGTCTGGACGAAGAGCAAGAAGAACCACCTTCGGCTGAAAAGCTACTTTCGACTGAAGGGGAGCTACTGGACATATATCACAGAGCGGAGAAGGAGAATTGAGGCTTACCCTCAAAGAAAGTCTCCTCGACTGCTAACAGCCTCTCCAACTACAGAAAGTTCCCCGGCGGCGACTTCCGGCGACGAAGAGCTCCCCGGCGACGAACAGGGCACCCTCGAACAGCCTCGATGGCTCGCTCTCCGCCGGTGAAACAAGAAAACTCAAGGGAGCTGATCACAGGGAAGCACCGGTGCAAGGAGAAGAAGAAAGCGGAACAGTGCCCTGGGGAGAGGGGTTCCTATTTATAGGAAAGCTTGAGGGCATTCCGTGCCGGATCAACGGCCGAGATCCTCCCCCACTTCGGCACCGCTCTGCTCGGATGCGTGACACGTGTCCCGTCCTTCAGCATGATGACGGGATGCCGAATCGAGAGAAGGCAATCAACGGCCAAGAGCGGCCTGACCCTTCGGCTGTCCATCCGGATGCTTGCCACGTGTCCCGATCCTCGTGCCGAAAGCAGGAGAGGCGGCGATCTAAGTGACATCTTGGACAGAGAGCCGAAGTGACCCGCGATCCGCGTGGTCACTGTTAACGGCCAGGATCTTTTTGTGCTTTCGGCAAACCGACCAGATGCACAACGCGTGTCATGTGTTTCTCACGACACGACCGTTAAGGCGGGAAGCTCGACATCTTTTCCATCCTTTTTCAGATGTCCTGACACACTCAAAAGACTCGCTCCTTCACAACTGGGGACGAACGCATCGGTCACCAAATCTCGGCTTGAGACGAAGGTACCAGTAACGGGGTCCTGGCCTAAAACGAGGCTATTTTTCACCAGCCCTCGGCCGACCTAAGGCAGTTCTTTTTTACAAAGTAAAGCAAAGATTTCAGACGAAGCCCATACCGTATTACTCTTCCAAAGAGGCTTCGGACTTTACTCTCGCCATCTCATAAAAATGAAGATGACAAGAGTGGGGGGCTATGTGATGAGGCAGAATCCGATTCGGCCCATTAAAACAAGCCCAACGCTGAGATCAGTCCAACAACAGTAGTAAAAGGCCCACTGGCAACCTTCGGCCCATTAGCGGCCCAGCAACCCTCGGCCCAGTAAGCAGCCCAGTGGTCCTCGGCCCATCAGCGGCCCAACAACCTTCGGCCCATCAGCGGCCCAATAGCCTTCGGCCCGTTAGCGGCCCTCGACCCAGTAAGGCTTCAGCCCACTAAGCGGCATCCAGCCCATCAGCGACCCCCAACTTTCGGCCCAGTAGCCGTATCCGGCCCACTCCGGTGGGAGGGTTAGGCGCTGATGTAGCCGAAGCTATCACGATCGGATTCCGAGACTGGAACCCAAAGCTGGATCGGATCGATGAAGAGGACCGACGAGGATCCGGAGCGAGACGAGGGCGGAAACGGGGGGCCGAGGGTCCGAAGCCGAGAGGTGCCCGGGCGAAGGCTCGCCGGGAGCGTGGGCGAGACTCCTTTGGACAAGGCGGACCAGCCGGCGCAGGGCGAGGCTCCTTCGGGCGAGGTGGATCAGCCAGCGAAAGGCGTCGAGACCGGGGGGAGAAAACCCGAGGTCGGCGGCCGAGACCGACTCAGAGAGGTCGGCGAAGATTCAAACCGAAGCCCCTGCAGAAGGAAGAAAAGAAGAAGAAGAACCGGTCAGTAGGAGTCCCGGGCTTTGGCCCTAAGGAACCGCCTCCGACGGCTAAGTTAGCTTCTGAAGAAGATTCGATTCAGAAGAGAAGGAGGAAGAAGCAGCTTTAATGCTTTTTGGACTGTTGTCCTTGGGTCCAGAAGACATATCTTTGGTAATAAATAGCCGTGTATTTATAGCGGAGGATAGAGGTTGCTTAATGGTGGCAGCCGATATAGTACTATGTTTTGGTTTACTGATAAACCGCCATAGCGCCTAACCCTCCCACCGGAGTGGGCCGGATACGGCTACTGGGCTGAAAGTTGGGGGCCATTGATGGGCCAGATGCCGCTTAGTGGGCTGAAGCCTTACTGGGCCTAGGGCCGCTGGGCCGCTAACGGGCCGAAGGCTATTGGGCCGCTGATGGGCCGAAGGCTATTAGGCCGCTGATGGGCCGAAGGTTGTTGGGCCGAAGGTTGTTGGGCCGCTGATGGGCTGAGGACCACTGGGCTGCTTACTGGGCCGAGGGTTGCTGGGCCGCTAATGGGCCGAAGGTTGCCAGTGGGCCTTTTACTGCTGCTGTTGGACTGATCTCAGTGTTGGGCTTATTTTAATGGGCCGAATCGGATTCTGCATCATCAGGCGCTATGGCGGTTTATCAGTAAACCAAAACATAGTCCTATATCGGCTGCCAGCATTAAGCAACCCCTATCCTCCGCTATAAATGCACGGACACGGATATTTATTACCAAAGGTATGTCTTCTGGACCCAAGGATAACAGTCCAAAAAGCATTAAAGCTGCTTCTTCCTCCTTCTCTTCTGAATCAAATCTTCTTCAGAAGCTAACTTAGCTGTCGGAGGGGGTTCCTTAGGGCCGAAGCCCGCGACTCCTACTGACCGATTCTTCTTCTTATTTTCCTCCTTCTGCAGGGGCTTCGGTTTGGATCTTCGCCGACCTCTCCGAGTCGGTCTCGGCTGCCGACCTCGGGTTTTCTCCCCCCGGTCTCAACGCCTTTCGCCGGTTGGTCCACCTCGCCCAAAGGAGCCTCGGCCTCACCCTACGCCGGCTGGTCTGCCTTGTCCAAAGGAGTCTCGGCCCCGCTCCCGGCGAGCCTTCGCCCGGGCACCTCTCGGCTTCGGATCCTCGGCCCCCCATTTCCGCCCTCGTCTCGCTCCAGATCCCCGTCGGTCCTCTTCATCGATCCGATCTAGCTTCGGGTTCCAGTCTCGGAATCCAATCGTGATAGCTTCGGCTACATCAGAAACTTCGGCTAACTCTCCATCTACATGTGGTTTTTCTAAACTTTTCCCACTCCTAAGGGCTGAAATGGCTTTAACATTCTCAAATTGCGGCCCTTTAGGTTGTGGTAACGGGCCAGGCTGAGGTAAAAGGCCCGATTGTTGTGAGAAACCCGGAGGGTGATTCCTTGGATTGGCAATGGGTTGACTAGGAAGTTGACCCACTTTTCTTCTCATCATAGCCTCAGTTAGTTGGCCCATTTGACTTTCCAACTTAGAAATGGATTGTTGCTGGGTCAAAATCAGTTGTTGGAGTTGAGCGAATTTGTCATCAAAGTTGGGCTGAGGAGGTTGTTGGTAAGTGGGTGGAGGATGGTATTGGGTTGGTTGTCCAGATTGGAATGAGTGATAGTGGGCCGGTTGACCTGATTGGAATGATTGATAATGGGCCGGTTGAGAGAATTGGGTTTGAGATCCCCTAGCCTTAACATTTCTATAGAAATTAGATTGATGTTGAAATGAATTCTGTGGCTTTTGGGCTTGATGCATGGGAGGATTGGACATTGGTAATGGGGCCTGCTGATTATTCCAAGAGAAATTAGGGTGGTTTCTCCAGCCAGGATTGTAAGTATTTGAGAATGGATCATTATTGGGCCTGGAGAATCCTTGGGCAGCCTGAACTTGTTCTTGAATGAATGGTGGAAGTTGGGCTGCAGTTGGACATTCATTCACTTGATGGGTTGGACTTGCGCATAAGGCACAAATATCATGATTGGCAGAAGATGGGCCTTCATATGGACTAGATTGTGTTGGGTAAGTAGGCTCTTACTTGTTTAAGGTCAAGAGTTGATCTAGTTTCTGGGCCAAGATGTCTACCTTATCCAATTTCTGATTAATCAGATTTATGTCCATTCTGGATTCGGGCTCTCCACGGGCCTTAAGTTCATACATTCCAGTCCGTTTAGATGGCCCAACAGACCTCTCATAAGATGATAATGAGGCATGATTGATGGAATTTTCACTTAACATCTCAAAAAGATCATAGGCCTCATCTTCATTTTTCATCATAAATGCCCCTCCACATGAGGCATCCACCATCTGTTTGAACTATTCAGACAATCCTTCATAGAATGCTTAGACAATTTGCCATTTTGAAAGCCCATGATGAGGGCATTTCCTAAGCAATTCTTTCAGTCTTTCCCAAGATTCATGGATCAATTCCCCGGGAGTTTGGGTAAAACTCATGATGGCCCTTCTCATGGTATTGGTCTGCCCTATGGGATAGAACTTCTTGAGAAATTCTTTCTGCATTTCTTCCCATGTCCTAATGGGCCTTCCTATAGTCCCCAACCAATATTTAGCATTATCCTTTAATGAAAAGGAAAATAAGGTTAACTTAAGGCCATCATCGGTGAAATTCTGGATCTTCACCATGGAACATATTTCTAGAAATTCATCCAGATGCTTATAGGGATCTTCATTAGTATTCCCATAAAAGGATGGGAGTATCTGAATGGTGGTAAATTTAATTTCATATTGATTGGCTGGATTCTGAGGAAGATGAATACAGGATGAAGGTTGATATCGATTTGGAATGAAATAGTCCTTCATTTGCTTCGGTGGGTCCTGATTATCAGCCATTTGATCTTGTGGTGGATTCCTTTGATGTCGGATTCTCTCTATTTCAGCAAATGGTCCTAGAAGGTTAGGATTTTGAGATCTCCTACCTTACATACACTAGGACTGATAGAGAGAGGATGGATTTGAATTTTGTTTTCTATTTCTTTTTTTTCTTTTTTTAAATGCAAACAATTTTGGCAAACAAATTACCCTAATGATCTAATGTTAACCTAGACTCTCTATGTGAATTTTCTTATAAGGTGAATGGAGTCCACCTCAAGTCACAACCACAATCAATCAACGGCCAGATAAGAGGTGAGGTAGTGGGAGGCTCCCCTTACTTTCGTAGGGACCTAATTAGAGAACCACTTTCCCGCTTAGGCGTTTGCCTTTTTAACCTCTAGCCTAGACACCGTTGCCAAAAGTGGAGGCAACCCAAAATTTAAACCACTCACAGTGTAAACCCTAGATTCTCTTTCGACTTGCTTTTAATTGGATTAGGAAATGCCAATGCAAGGAAGGTGATTTGTGGGCTAAGGAAGGGTGATCAAATCTCTACCTTATGTGGTTAAAGTTGTTGCCCTTAAAGTCTTTTTGAATGCAATACAAGACAATAAGCAAATCAATGCAGGGTGTGTTGATGCAATCATGAATGACTTGTTAAAATTAAAACACGTACCTTTCCCCCGCAATCTTCAACAATTTATGGAAATAACTATGAAAGGAAGGTAACTCATGCTTTCCTAGAATGATGAATGCCTAGCATGGAAGGTTTCTAATCTGTAAATGAAGGTTTTTAAATTTGGATGTTCTTCTTTTGTTTCTTTTTTTTAGTTAATGGAAACCTATCTAAACTAGAAACTACAAAAATTGAAACTAACTAAAGTAAGGAAATTGAAACATAGAAAGTTGGAACACACTTACCATGATTTCGCTTTCCTTTTTTGTTTTTTTTTTCAATATACCTGCAAAAATAAGAAAATGAGGTTAGCTAAAGATTAAGTACACTAAATCCAAGATAATCAAAATTAAAAATCTAATTCTCCGGCAACGGCGCCAAAAATTGATAGCTTTAGAATGTGTTGTTAAAAATTCAAGCTAACAATCATATTTTAATCGGATCATATAAACTAATTTTAACAATAGCAATGGTGAGTCCGAATCGATCCACAGGGAAATAAGATTTTAATTTTGAAAACCTTGTGATTCTTAGTTATCTAAAAACAGGTGAGAATTTAAGTGAACTAATTAATTAATTACTTATTTAAACTAGAACTCAATTGACTAACGTTACCTAAAAATGTAATTACGTAAACAAAACAAATCTCTTTTTTTTTTTAGAAATTAAACACAACCACATATGGAGAATAAGCACAACAAAAAAAATATAACAAAAACACAATTATTTAACTATGTGTAAATCATTAATCATCTAAAAATCATAAATCAAATTACAAAACCTACGGCTTAATATCCTTAAATAAAATAACTAAACATCAAATACTAAATAACTAATCCTAAACAAATAAACCAATACTGTACTAGTGGAAGTGAGAAAGCAAAGCAACGGCAGCCTCTATGGGTGGCGCAGTAGACCGGCTGGAGGCTTGCAGGTTGGGTGCTTTGGTGGCCCGTGGGAGCTTGCTAGCTGCGTGCGCTGGTGGCCCGTGGGAGCATGCATGCACGTCTGTGCTTGGATCGCGCTGGTGCTCGCTAGTGCAGCTGCTGGAGATTGGCTTCAGGCCTGTGGGTGTTGGGCAATGTGTGGGGGCTGACAGAGACGTGCTTGCATGCACGTTTGTGCACTGGTGGAGGTGGCGCGTGGAGCTGCTGGAGAGAAGGCGGCACTGGGGCAACGTGGAGGCGCGCTGGAGCGGCTCCCGCACGCAGGTGCTCGGGTGGCTTGTAGGTGCGGCAGCTTCAGGCGCAGCGAGGGATGTGGAGGCATGCACGTTGCGGCGCTTGAAGCGGGTGCTGGAGCGCGGGGAGGCACGCTGGAGTGCTGCCGCGTGGGAGAGAGAAGAGAGAGACAGAGCGAGAGGGAAGAGAGAGACAGAGCGAGAGGGAAGAGAGAGACGTGGGAACGGCTGAGAGGGATGCTGGGAAACGGAGAGAGAGGAGGAGAGTGCGTGAGAGAAAGAGAGGGATGCTGGGAAACGGAGAGAGAGGAGGAGAGTGCGTGGGAGAAAGAGAGGAGGGAAACTGGAGAGAAAGAGGAAAGTCGGCTGAGAAAACAGAGAGAGAAAAGAATCTGCGGGAGAGAGAAAGTGTAAAGGGGAGAGAGGGAGACTGCGGGAAAGAGAATAATAACCGGGTCTAGGGTTCGTGTCCTTTTTAAAGAAAAGGGGGAAGAGGGTTTTTAAAATAAAGAAAGTGGGGAGAAAGGAAGGCGGCTGGCCCCTATGTCTTTTATTTTTTTCAAAAAGATGGGTGATTCTACTGAGATTTGAACCCCAGACCTCCCAGACGCCCGCAGAGACTTAACCATTACACTGTAGCTTCTTTCATGCCCTGTTCACAAAAAATAAATTCAAATTAGCATATTTTCACAAAAGTCATCACATTTATTTATTTATTTATCTCGGTTTTGTCGAAAACCCGCAAATGCGCTATACTCCATTAATCACATAAAATGACGATGTTTTTAAGTCAGAATTTGACGAAATTGGTACCGTTGGACTTGGTACGAAATTATCTATCATTTCATGCTATTTTACAGATAAAAACGTGAGTGTGATGCACAAGATTGCCTTTAAATGATCAATTTAACAATTTATGAATACGCAACTCCTACCAGGGTTCAAATTTGTACTGACATGTACGACAAAAATTATAGTATGGTTGGGTTCATGACGTTATTTTTCTTCTTAATCTCTTATGATCTGGCTTGGTCGACCCAATCGCGATATTGAAAGATGGGACCTTTTCTTGAAAACCCCCGATCCCGGGAAGAGTTGAAGATGGTGCATTCAATCATCCTGTTACGTTACTTCGAATGGAATCTCCCCCCGCCTCTAAAAGCGTCCTTCCATAACATTGTCTAGTCCGGTTCTTTCTTGAATGTGGAATCGTTTTAGATCGTACCCGCGTCTACTCAAACCGAGCGAACTAAAAAGCTGTGAGTGAGTTTACGAACGATGATTATTGAACGTTCTAAGTGCATCCAGCAGGAATCGAACCTACTCAATTTGCCAGCCAATGTTGTAACCATTAAGAACCATGGATGCAACAGCGAGTAAACTGTTAGTATTAGATGGTCTCAAAGCCAATCCGATACTATGTACTTATTCAGATTAATAATAAATGGCAATAATTCATTGTGTGTAATTAATTCTATCTGTGTTTATCGTATCACGATGAAGTCCATGAACATGTGCAATAGTCTTCGGATTATGATGAGATCATAATTACGGGACCGAAGACTTATAAATACATGTTCTTAATTGTTCCTAGTCATAGGATGTTTGAGATAGGACATCGAACATCCGGATAGACTAGTATAGGTTACTTCAGCTCATATGATGAGGGTGACTGATCCCATAAGTCACTTGTGTGGAGACATTATGCTGAACCTATAGGTGCTCATTGGTGAATGAGTTCACTGAACTGATCCGACTATGAATCGCTGGATGGTAATCACCTCACTGTTAACCAGCTCGATTCATTTGTCACGGTTGCGTGGATGATCCTTGGACCTGAGACTCCAAAGATATCTTGTTGGTAGGTTTCTGAGCTTTGACCTTGACGAACGAATCCCTAACCATAGGTTATCAATAAGTCAAGCGATCGGGTTCAGAGAAATGCCCTCGAAGGTAATTGTGTGTTCAATATGGGATCATCCGCTCTTGGTTGTTTGAGAGAGAATGTTCCGGGAATGATGCGCTTAAAGTCCCTGGCCAGGGCGGACTCTGTAATCGATAAGGAGTTTTCGGATTCAGATTAGCGACATCTGATTCAAGTGAATCGACCAAATAGGGTTTAACAGTAAACCATGCCCTAGGTCGATTCGGGAACATTGCACAGATGAAGGATTATATCCGCGCGCTAACCGATGACAGAAAGGTTCCAATAGAGGGTTGCGATAACCCCAATGCCATCCAGGATCACGCGATGTTGCTTGGCGTCCAACATGATCGGCAGTCCGTCCGAATTTATTGTGGGACATTAAATTCGGCTGATTAATTGAATATAAGGATATCAATTAAGTCAGTGGGTCAGTAAAGGGTTACTGGATTTAATGGGCTATTAATTGGACTGATATTTGGCCCTAGAGGGTCACACGCAAATGGTTTTCAAGTCGATGGATAATCCGACAGGATTTCGAATAAGTCTGGGTTTCTATGAAAAACCGCAAACTGACTTCTTATAAAAGAACGGATTCTACGTCCGGGCCAGCAACCCTAACCTAGCCGTCATTCGTTCTTCCCCACTTTCTCTCACCTCTGAGCGTGTGGCTCCCAACTGCTGCACTTTCCGTTCGACGGGAATTCCGAATCCGCATGTCGCGGCGGATTACGCGTAGTCAGACGGGATCTTCGAACGCCACAGCGAGCGAGGAAGCGAGGACGATCCATCGCGAGGAGAACCGCGTGGATACTGCTAGAGGTCGGGCATCTGCGCGACTTGCGGCATCGCTCCGACAGAACCGGAAAACGGACGCGGATTCGAATCCGCCCAAAGTAAATTCGATTTACACCGGTTTAATTTTAACGACCGAAATGGGACAGATCCGATCCCGAAAATTATATTCCGCTGCGTTTTTGGATCGGATCCCGACACAACGATCCCAACAGTGGTATCAGAGCCAGGTTCCACTGTGTTTTCGCCGTTTCGGTCTCTAAAAAATTATGGTTTTTTAATTTATTCCATGCTTAATTTATTTTCTTGAAAGATTTAAATTCATTAGATGTTCGCTGCGATAAGATCGCGATTTAAATACGAAGAAAATATTATTTTTGGGGTTATTTCGTCGTGTTCTTCGTTCGACGGAGAATGGGGTATTTTTTGATAGAATCGGATCCATGAGATGGATCTTTTGGGGGTTTGATCGTTGTGAACGATGCCAGCAGCATGGAGAGCAAGAATCACTGGCCATGGCCTTCCTTCTTCTTCGTCTTGCATTTTTGAAACCGGTGTGAAAAGAGGGATCAAAGGTAAGATTTTTGAAATCTAAAAGGAGGGCCACCGGAGCCCTTCAAGGGCCTGCCCCGGCCGCCGGACGGCGCCGGCGACGTCGTCGGAACCGGCGGACGGTCGCCGGTGACCGGACGGCGCCGGTGCCGGCGCCGAAAGGGAGCCCCGTCGGGGCTGCCGCCGACTGGTTCCCTGCAATGCAGGGAACCGTCGGGCGGCCCCCTGTCTGGCAGCTAGGTTTTGCCCTAGCCGCCGACAGGGTCCAGCCCGACTAGACCCTGGCTCGAGCCAGGCGGCCCGAGCTAGGGCCCAGCAGGGCCTGGACCAGGCCTACGGGCCTGGTTCCGAGCCCTGGCTGGGCCCTGGCCCGAGCCAGGGGTTCAGCCGGGCTGACCCCATTGTATAACCCCATTTCTTTTAATTTTAATATATTAGTGGCCCTGTTAAATTAATTTAATTTAATTTTATTGTTAAAATTTGATTTTGACATTAAAATTTTAATTTTTTTGGGTCCTAATAATGAAATATGAGTTTTTCATTATTATATTAACAAATGTTGTTAATACTAAGTATTAATCTAAGTTGTTAGATTGTTTGTTATATTTAATTGATTAAATAACCCCGTAATTATTTGAATTGTTCAAATTGAGCATGGAATATTTCTAAAATCATTATTTTTAGATTTTGTGCATATTTGATGTGTTATTGGTTTGCTTATTTAAATTGGATTTAAATTAGCATGCTTAAAATAAATACTAAAGTGTTCGAAAATTCCAAATTGTCCAAAATTTTATTTTGGTCCCTGGTTTTATGAAACCAAAATTAATATTATTTTCGAAAATTTTATTTAGCCATATGATGTGCAATTAATGTGTGGTTTGTTTAACTAAAACACATGGTGGTCATGGATGAGCTTTAATTGTGGATGTGGAATGTGATTATGTGGTTTATTCTGTATTAATAAATAGAGGTCTGCGAACCTCTCCCTCTCATATTCCCGTGTACTTCTACCTTCCTCCTTGATGTAATCGCCATAAGGCTTCCCTCATTTAAATTATCGTGTAATTGAGAATTACGATGAGATTTGATCGAGGTTGATGCACGCGGAGCGAGGATGATCCACAACTGCTGACCAGATGAAAATGAAGGAGTTCATTGCATTCATGGGTTTGCAGACTCATGATATAAGTTGTTATATTGTGTATGTGTGTGCGTTTGACTGTCTGGCTCAAGTCAAACCGCAGTGCCGTCCATGACCACACTAATGACATGTATGTGATGCATGTGCTTTATATTTGCTAGGTTATTAGTATTTATAATATATTCGATATATTTAATACTATCACCTAGGATGAGACCAAACTAAATAAGTAAAACCTTCGTTACAAATTCTAAGCCGTAGCGCGAGTCATTGAGAATGCACCGCATGGCTCTCCATCAATATGATCAATGGAACTTAATTCAGTCATGGCAGATACTATGTGTTTACCCGAGGTCTGCCATTGTCTGTTGAGAGGACTGTTGATCATGGCATCAGATGCCTTTGGATAAGAGTAGAGGAACGATATAGTTATCCACGTGTTTACCCGGGAACTATATTTCTACTTTACTCTGTCACGTATTGATGGTAAAGCTTAGACCGGGGATAATGGTCTACTGTGTTTACCCGAGACCATTAAACTTGAGAGCCGAAGAATGATCGGATATTGCAAGGAGTTGCAATTATCATGAGATGATTGCTCTGAGATAGCAATATGATACTATGTGTTTACCCGAGGTCATACTGTGATGCTTGGAGATTCTGATCTCCACTAGGAGACAGTCGGCATCTCCCGTTCTGTATATCTGAAGGTTATGCAGTCCGTCGAAAATTAGTGGGAGTAAAACTAGATAATAAAAGACCATATCTTGTTTTAGATAATCTGAATATCTGCTAATTATCAATTGATTATCTCCTGTAGGCGAGAATGTCGCACCATAACCCGTTGCGAGGCATACTTGATGTCAACCGTTTGACAGGCACCAATTACTCAGACTGGCTCAGAAACCTGAAGATAGTCCTCAGGTCTGAGCAGATTGTCTACGTCTTGGATACTGAACCTCCTTCTGAACCAGCATTGGATGCCCCAGAGGAGGAAATGATAGCGTATGAAAAATGGAAGGAGAATTCCACCATGGCCCAATGCTACATGTTAGCCTCTATGAGCAATGAGTTGCAGAGGCAACATGAAGAGATGGATGCTAGATCCATCATGCTCCATTTGAAGGAGCTCTTTGGTGAGCAGAGCAGAATCGAACGATATGAGATATCGAAGAATCTGTTCAAGGCTTAGATGGCAGAGGGAACTTCAGTACAGAATCACGTGCTGAAGATGATTGAATGGGTGGAGAGGCTGGATACTCTTGGGATTACACTTCCCAAGGAGATGCGCATAGACCTCGTGTTGTCTTCACTTCCACCCTCATATGCTCAGTTCATCGTTAATTTTAACATGAACAAGATCCAGGCCACCTTAGCTGAACTGCTGAACATGTTAAAAACTGCTGAGGGAAACCTTGTGAAGGATAAACCCTAAGTCCTAATGGTTCGTAAGACCAACAGAAAAAGACTTGCAGTCCAAGCTTTTCGAAAGAATAAGAACAAGGTTTAGAGAAAGGCAAAGGTTGTCAAGAAAGACAAAGGTAAAAAGTGCTGAGAAAGGTGATTGCTTCTACTGTCACCAGAAAGGGCATTGGAAGAGGAATTGCAAAGAATACCTCAAGGACAAGGGTCAAGGAACTGTGAAGCTGATAGAATTGGGTGGCCTCAAAGCCAATCATTGTACATTCTAGTTCAAATTATTAATAAAGCCAATCATTTCTTCATTTATAGTTCTTGCAAATTAACTATCGTAATGAAGGTCCGTAGACAAATGTATGGGATATTGAATCATGATGAGATCATGATAGTGAGATCAATGTCCTCAGTCACTTGTCTTAAACAGTTCTCGATCATAGGATATTTGAGATGGACATTAAATATCCGATAAGATCGACACAAGTTATGTCTGCTCATATGATGAGGGTGAATGATCTCACATTCACTCGTGTGGTGACACTAAGACAAACTTGTGGGTGCTCATTAGAGAATGAGTTCACTGAACAGACCCAAATAAGAATTCCTGGATGGTAATTATACCTATTAGTCAACCAGGGAATTCAATCGTTGCAGTAGCACAGTTGATCCTTTGACCTGAGTCACCAATGATACCTTGTTTGTGGACCATTGTATCTTGATTATCTGACTTGTGGACTTTAACTATTAAGCCCACGATAGTCGGTCTCTCAGATACAGTGGAAAGCTTGCGAAGGTAATTGAGTGAACAACAAGGGATCACTCACTCTTGGTATAAGATTGGAGAGAGAATGTCCTATGGATGTGTACACAGAAATCCCTGGCCAGGGTCAAATGAAAGAGAAGTCTTTCTAGAAATTAACTGAGTACTGGAATCTATCTAAATAATGCGATAGAGGGTTTGACTATAAAACCATACCCTTGCGTTATTGGGACATTGGATGAGTGAAGGATTTTATCTGTGCGGCATCTGCAGACGGAAAGGTTCAATTAAAGGGAACAATATCCCTTATATCTTCTGGGATCATGAGGTAGTGTTTGGTGCTGTTCATGATCAGAAGGCTAAGTGAATTAATCATCAGATGATAATCCACTTGTTTATTAAATTAATCATTTAACATATGATGTTTAAATATTAATTAATAAATATTGAACTTTAGAATTAGCTCTAAGTTTAATGGGCCTGAAACCGGACTGATATATTGGCCTAGAGGGTCACACACATAAGAGTTCTCGTCAGACGGTGAGAGACGTTAAATTTCATGCTTATCTGGGTTTTTATGAAAAGCCGCAGGATAAACATGAAGATTTAATGGAGATTTATCCAAGGCCAAACTCTTGGATAATCATGAGGATTAATCCTTGTGCTTATCCTTATTTCTATATAAGGAGGCCAAGGGGGAGGGGTAAAAAGTTAGTTGGACGAATTTTACACCCCAGATTCTCTATCTCCTCTCTCTCTCTCCTTCTCTTTCTCTTGGAGTAGATCTGTCTCTCTCCGCACATGGTGGATTTGAGATCTGGTCGGAGCACTCAAGTCGAGGAGGAAATCACGTCTGCAGCGGGAACTCGTGTGGATATCTCTGGAGATCGTGCGTGTGTACGATTACCGAGTCGGAATCATCCACGGGAGATTCGAAACCCCGCAAAGGTGAAGAACCGTTCTTCCCGCGCTTGTTTTATTGTCCGTTTTACGATCCCAGCAGCCGATACATAGGAATCAATTTCATTTTCCGCTGCGTTCTAGGCGATTCCTAACAGTGGTATCAGAGCCAGGTTGCTGGTTCGTTCGTAAAACGGCATCGTTTTGTGTGATTTTCTCGTTATGCGTGAAGAACCGGTATTATACGTGTTCTTGGGCTAAAAAATTATTTTAAAAATTTGGGAATCGTTCCCACGTTTTTAGAATGTCTATAAATATTGGGATTTGATCCCGGATTTAAAAGGGGTATTTCGTTCATGATGATGGATGAATATGCGGCTAGAAATATTAGGGCTGGATGTATTTTTCACATGATAAGAATCCTCAATCTGCACGTCAAACCAGGATAAGTCTTGGCTGCTATAAACATGCATGTAGATTCGTTGGATATTGTTTTATCTTTATCATCAGTTTAGAACTGTAATAGGGGAGATTAGCATGGGATTTAATATATCCATCCTGATAGGTCTTCTCCGATAATGATCACAGATAACTGTTATCTTCATCTTGCCATGCGGAAATGTTCACGGGCTTACCCTGCTTGTGAGTTGGTTGGAGGACGTCCGACTGCTCCCAACGGCATCACCTAGGATGTCCGTCGGCATCGCAAGCACTGCGATTGCCTGCACCTGCAAGCTTGGAGGGGCTCGTCCGGCGACTTGCTTAAGAGGAGGACCGACGTTAAAAAGGGATGTCTGGGGCGA
Source organism: Zantedeschia hybrid cultivar (assembly GCA_030544215.1). Classification (NCBI taxonomy): domain Eukaryota; kingdom Viridiplantae; phylum Streptophyta; class Magnoliopsida; order Alismatales; family Araceae; genus Zantedeschia; species Zantedeschia hybrid cultivar. The sequence continues at coordinate 37,377,624 of JARZZO010000012.1, read as the reverse complement.
CGCCGGTGACGTTTGATGCCGTCGACGACGTCCACCGGCGCCGTGGTAGCCAACCGGAGCCCCGCCGCCCATCGGCCGGGTCGGCAGCGACGAGCCCTCGCCGGTCGGGGGAGAACCAGACGCTGCTGCGTCTGTTTCGCGGGCAAGGGACGAAGATCGTTCCCGGCGGTGATCGCCAGGGTCACCGGCGACGTCCACCGGCGCCGTGCGGGCCGGTCGGAGCCCCGCCGCCCTTCGGCCTGGCCGGCGACGCCCACCCCCCGCCGGTCGGGGTGCGAACCAGTCGCCCCCTGCCAGAAACCCTAATCGGGCGGCGAGGGCGACCGATGCGTGGGCCAGTGGGCCGGCCCGCCCGGACCCGCTGACCCGCGCCGGATCCGCACCGGGTCCGGACCCGGCAACCCGCCCACAGACCCGTTAAGCCATTTTTACCCTTTTTTAGCTCATTTTAAGCCCTTTTCTGCCCATTTTAAAATTGTTTTAAAACAGAAAAATTATAGGAATAATTAATAATTGTTATTAATTATTCTTATGATTATTAACAGGTTATTAAACTATTTAATGACTATTAATTCACTTAAAGGGTTTCATTGATAATAGGGTATTAGTTAATTATTTAAAAATGTTTTAGATAATTAACTTCCCTATTAAATCAATTAAGTTTAAAATTGTTTTAAACTTATTTTATGCATAACTTGATTTTATCTAGCTGTTCAAAATGTTTGAATTAGGATTTAGTTTAACTGAATGGTTTAATTATTTAATATGTCAATAATGTTTCGAATATTATTGATAATGATGAAATAAGTGTTATTTCGAAAATTTATTGGTATTATAATTTTATATTTATAAAATTTAATATCAAACTGCAATTATGTGATGATTGTGATGCATGTGATGTGTTTTATGGTGGGATGATCATGGACTTAGTATTATCATGTGATGATTGATGTGAATGAATGCGATGCTTATTTCATTTAGTATTTTAAATAGGACCTGCGTATCCTCCTCTCTCTTGATCCAAATGTACTCTCTACCTTCCTATAAGATTGTACTCCCCTTGATAAGATCAAGGTTTCTTATTGTTTAAATGTACATTTATGGACCTGCGAGTCCTAAATTCATATTTAAATGTTACGGATTAAGTTTAGAGGACGGGATCTTATGAAGACACCTCTGGAGGAAGGACTCGCATCAAATGGAACCGGTGTTGCTGTTTTCACATTAGGATTCTATTATGGATCATCGTTTAGCTCCGATGATTCCATAGTAGCTTAAGCAGTCCATGATCATCCCTATTTAATTTTTCTGTATATATGTGATATTTGTGGACTATGCTATCATATATATATTTCTATTAAGTATTATGATCAAATCGAAATACTATTGATAGCACGATTTTTATAAATCAACTCAAAAACCCTCTTTTAAAATTTAAGTTGTAAACGTGAGATATTCAGAATAATCCACAAAACCCACCATCATTATAGATCTAAGGATAATTCTTATCTCAAATGGATTTGTTGTGCTACCACAAGGTCTATTTGATTTAGAAATTAACCTAGGTCTACGACATGTGATGTCATTAAGATAAATGGACAAATAGTGTAGTCTTGTTGTGCTACCACAAGGATTGCACTATGAATTCATGTTATCTAAGTAATGATGGATAAACTTAACTGAATCATTTAATTTGTTGTGCTACCACAAGGTCATTCTTATTCAGGGGTTAAATTGATCGGATATTGCAAATGTTGCAATTGTCAAGAGTTGACTGCCTAAGGGACTTGATGTGATTTGTTGTGCTACCACAAGGTCACATGCATGATGCCCGAAGGATTCTGATCCCCACTAGGAGATCACCGGAATCTCCCGTTCTGTATATTACAGATCGCCGAAAAATAGTGGGAGCCTAAATCTAGATTAAAAGTCCTAAATCAGATTTTAAGAACTATCTGCTTATTTTTATATATATTTCCTTGTAGGTCGCTATGTCGTCACCTAACCCCTTTCGTTGCATACTTGATGCAAACAAACTCACGGGACCTAATTACATTGACTGGTTACGCAACATGAAGATTGTCCTCAGGTGTGAAAAGCTAGCTTATGTCCTGGATCAACCAGATCCAGTACAACCCGGTGAAAATGCTAACGAAGATGAATTAATGATGTATGAAAATTGGAAGGATGACTCTGTCAAGGTCCAGTGTTATATGCTCGGTTCAATGAATAATGAACTGCAGCGACAGCATGATAACATGGAACCTAAAACCATTCTGAATCACCTACAAGAGTTGTTTGGTGAACAATCCAGAACAGAAGGATATGAGATATCTAAGAAATTGTTCAGGACCAGAATGAGCGAGGGCACATCTGTGCAAACTCATGTGTTCAAGATGATAGAATGGATTGAGAGGCTTACAGTACTTGGCTTTGTTATGAACAATGACTTAAGCATTGACTTAATCCTACAGTCCCTTTCAGATTCATTTTCACAATTCATTATCAACTTTAATATGAACAAAATTGAAGTTACACTGGCTGAGCTGCTCAACATGTTGAAGACAGCAGAAGGCACTATCCAGAAAGATAAGCCACATGTAATGCTTGTTGGTAAGACTAACAAGAAAAGAAAAGCTGGACAGACCTTTAAGAAAGGTAAGCCTAAAAAACTAGTGAAAAGCAAACCGGCAGTTCAAAAGGATAAAGCTAAAGTCAATGATAAAGGTCAGTGTTTCCACTGCCATAAAGAAGGTCACTGGAAAAGAAACTGCAAGATTTATCTAGCAGAAAAAGCAAAGGAGAAGCTTGGTGAATCTTTAGGTATACTCATGATCAATCTTAACTTGTCTTATAGAGAATTAACATCTTGGGTATTAGATACTGGATGTGTTTTTCATATCTGTAATAACTTGCAGGTGTTAACAAGTAAAAGAAGATTGAACCGCGGAGACGTGGATCTGAGGCTTGGGAATGGAGCAAAAGTTGTTGTATTAGTTGTGAGGACAGCAAGACTTCAGATGCCGTCAGGAGACTCATTGTAACTAATAGATTGTTATTATGTTCCGACCATTATTAGGAATATCATATCTATTTCATGTTTAGATAAACAAGGATATTCTATGAAACTTGAGAATAAAGGTTGTTCCATTTATCAAGGAGACAAATTGTTTGCTTCCAGATATTTATTGAATGGATTATATTTACTTGATATTTCATATGATGTTTGTCTGGTAAATAAATCTCTTGAACAAATAGATAAGGATGTGAATAAATCATACTTATGGCATTGTAGGCTAGGTCATATAAATGAGAACAGGATCATAAGGTTGCAAAAGAATGGATATCTTGATCCATTTGATTATGAATCATTTGCAACTTGTGAAGCTTGTCTCATGGGAAAAATGACCAAAGCTCCATTCTCAGGACATGGAGAAAGAGCTAAGGACTTATTGGAACTAATACATAGTGATGTATGTGGTCCAATGTCCACTCATGCTATGGGTGGTTACTCATACTTCGTTTTATTTACAGATGATTTTTCAAGATATGGCTACATATATTTAATGAAATATAAGTCAGAAGTCTTTGAGAAATTTAAAGAGTTTAAAAATGAAGTTGAGAATCAGACTGGAAAGAGTATCAAAACTCTTCGATCAGATCAAGGGGGTGAATACTTAAGTACAGAATTCACACAATATCTTAAAAATAATGGTATTTTGTCTCAGTGGACTCCTTCCTATACACTACAATTGAATGGTGTATCGGAAAGGAGAAATCGTACTCTATTAGATATGGTACGATCAATGATGAGTTATGCTAAACTTCCAATCTCTTTATGGGGATATGCACTGTTGACTACTGCATATCTGTTGAATAAAGTTCCCAGTAAGTCAGTATCTTCCACTCCATATGAGATATGGAAAGGAAAGAAACCAGACTTTAAGCATGTTAGAGTCTGGGGTTGTCCTGCACATGTCAAAAGACATGATCCAGACAAACTGGATTCCAGGACAGAAAAATATAGATTTATGGGATATCCAAAAGAGACTTTTGGATATCATTTCTATCAGCCCAACGATCAAAGGGTGTTTGTCGCAAAAAGAGCTGTCTTCTTAGAGAAAGAATATCTTTCAAAAGAAGACAGTGGGAGCAAGATAGAACTGGAAGAAATTCCAGACTCACAAATCAACACTAGTTCATCTACTGAACCAATGACTCAAGAACTTGTTCAAGATGATACACAAAAGGTTCGCAGATCAGGTAGAGTGCCTAAGCAGCCTGAAAGATATGTTGGACATATCGATGATGGCAAATCAAAAGTGCACTTAAATGAGGATGATGATCCTCAAACCTACCAAGAAGCCATAAATAGTCAAGAATCAGAAAAATGGCAAGAGGCAATGAATTCTGAAATTCAATCTATGTATGCCAACCAAGTTTGGAACTTGATTGATCTGCCAGAAGGTATAGTACCTATTGGCAGTAAATGGATCTTTAAAAGAAAGATCGGGGCAGATGGACAGATTGACACATACAAGGCAAGGCTGATAACAAAAGGATATCGTCAAAGGCAAGGCATTGACTATGACGAAACTTTTTCTCCAGTTGCCATGATTAAGTCAATCAGAATACTTCTTGCTATCGCCGCATTCTATGATTACGAAATATGGCAAATTGATATGAAAACAGCATTCCTTAACGGGAACCTTCAAGAAGAGGTGTATATGATACAACCTGAAGGATTCACTTCCAAAGAGCATTCAAGTAAGGTATGCAAGCTGCAAAGATCCATTTATAAATTAAAGCAGGCATCCCGAACTTGGAACTTAAGATTTGATGAAGCAATCAAATCTTATGACTTCATTAAGAATGAAGATGAACCTTGTGTATACAAAAAGACTAGTGGGAGCGCAGTTACCTTTTTGGTACTTTACGTTGATGACATTCTACTTATTCGGAATGATGTAGGAATGTTGTCATCAGTAAAGACCTGGTTATCCAAAAACTTCTCCATGAAAGATTTGGGAGAAGCATCCTATATTCTGGGAATAAGGATCTATAGGGATAGATCCAAAAGGATGCTTGGATTATCCCAATATATGTACATAGATACCATAGTCAAAAGGTTTGGTATGGAAAATTCCAAGAGAGGCCTCGTTCCAATGAAGCATGGAATTTATCTCTCTAAAGAAATGTCTCCCAAGACACCTGAAGAGATAGCATACATGGATAGAGTTCCTTATGCCTCGGCAATATGATCTATCATGTATGCAATGTTATGTACTAGGCCTGATGTGTCACACCCACTAAGTGTCACTAGTAGATATCAGGCTAATCCAGGTGAAGAACACTGGAAGGCGGTGAAATGTATCCTTAGATACTTAAGAAGGACTAATGATCTATTTCTCGTCTATGGAGGAAACGACTTGGAACTTCGAGGGTTTACTGACTCGAGTTTTCAGTCGGATATGGATGATAGCAAATCCATGTCTGGATTTGTGTTCATGTTAAATGGAGGTGCAGTAAGTTGGAAAAGTTCCAAACAAGAAATAACTGCAGATTCGACGACCGAAGCAGAATACATTGCTGCAGCTAAAGAGGCCAAGGAGGCGGTTTGGATGAAGAAGTTCATCTCAGCACTTGGAGTAGTTCCAAGCATTTCAGATCCTGTTCCATTATTGTGTGACAACAATGGGGCAACAGCTCAAGCGAAGGAGCCAAGATCACATCAGAAGTCAAAGCACATTCTGAGATGATTTCATCTAATTCGTGAGATCATCGCCCGAGGAGATATAGTAGTTGAGAAAGTCTCATATGAAGATAATGTAGCAGATCCCTTGACTAAGCCATTGTCTCAAAACAATTTAGAACGTCACCTTAAGTCTATGGGACTTAGACACATGGGTGATTGACTATAGTCCAAGTGGGAGAATGATAGAATTGGGTGGCCTCAAAGCCAATCATTGTACATTCTAGTTCAGATTATTAATAAAGGCAATTATTTCTTCATTTATAGTTCTTACAAATTAACTATCGTAATGAAGGTCCGTAGACAAATGTATGGGATATTGAATCATGATGAGATCATGATAGTGAGATCAATGTCCTCAGTCACTTGTCTTAAACAGTTCTCGATCATAGGATATTTGAGATGGACATTAAATATCCGATAAGATCGACACAAGTTATGTCTGCTCATATGATGAGGGTGAATGATCTCACATTCACTCGTGTGGTGACACTAAGACAAACTTGTGGGTGCTCATTAGAGAATGAGTTCACTGAACAGACCCAAATAAGAATTCCTGGATGGTAATTATACCTATTAGTCAACCAGGGAATTCAATCGTTGCAGTAGCACAGTTGGTCCTTTGACCTGAGTCACCAATGATACCTTGTTTGTGGACCATTGTATCTTGATTATCTGACTTGTGGACTTTAACTATTAAGCCCACGATAGTCGGTCTCTCAGATACAGTGGAAAGCTTGCGAAGGTAATTGAGTGAACAACAAGGGATCACTCACTCTTGGTATAAGATTGGAGAGAGAATGTCCTATGGATGTGTACACAGAAATCCCTGACCAGGGTCAAATGAAAGAGATGTCTTTCTAGAAATTAACTGAGTACTGGAATCCATCTAAATAATGCGATAGAGGGTTTGACTATAAAACCATACCCTTGCGTTATTGGGACATTGGATGAGTGAAGGATTTTATCTGTGCGGCATCTGCAGACGGAAAGGTTCAATTAAAGGGAACAGTATCCCTTATATCTTCTGGGATCATGAGGTAGTGTTTGGTGCTGTTCATGATCAGAAGGCCAAGTGAATTAATCATCAGATGATAATCCACTTGTTTATTAAATTAATCATTTAACATATGATGTTTAAATGTTAATTAATAAATATTGAACTCTAGAATTAGTTCTAAGTTTAATGGGCCTGAAACCGGACTGATATATGGGCCTAGAGGGTCACACACATAAGTGTTCTCGTCAGACGGTGAGAGACGTTAAATTTCATGCTTATCTGGATTTTTATAAAAAGCTGCAGGATAAACATGAAGATTTAATGGAGATTTATCCAAGGCCAAACTCTTGGATAATCATGAGGATTAATCCTTGTGCTTATCCTTATTTCTATATAAGGAGGCCAAGGGGGAGGGGTAAAAAGTTAGTTGGACGGATTTTACACCTAAGATTCTCTATCTCCTCTCTCTCTCTCCTTCTCTCTCTCTTGGAGTAGATCTGTCTCTCTCCGCGCATGGTGGATTTGAGATCTGGTCGGAGCACTCAAATCGAGGAGGAAACCACGTCTGCAGCGGGAACTCGTGTGGATACCTCTGGAGATCGTGCGCGTATGTGATTACCGAGTCAGAATCATCCACGGGAGATTCGAAACCCCTCAAAGGTGAGGAACCGTTCTTCCCGCGTTTGTTTTATTGTCCGTTTTACGATCCCAGCAACCGATACATAGGAATCAATTTCATTTTCCGCTGCGTTCTAGGCGATTCCTAACAGAAGTAGCAGGACGCTTCAAGTATCTATATGATAGATGTAAACTTGTCAATTAGAGATAGTACATCATGGGTATTAGATACTGGATGTGTATCTCATATCTGCAATTATGTGCAGGCACTGACAAGAAGGCGTAAGCTGAGGACCGACGAGGTGGAGCTGAGGCTAGGTAACGGCGCAAGAGTTGCGGTAATCGCTGTGGGGACAGTGAAGCTCAAGCTACCATCCGGAGACACATTTTTATTAGATGAATGTTATTATGTACCTAGCATAATAAGGAACATCATTTCTATTTCATGTTCAGATAGAATTGGATACAATTTAAATTTTGGGAACAATAGTTATTCAATTTATTTCAGAAATAAATTAATAGCTTCTGTTATTTTGTCTAATGGATTGTATCTATTGAATGTGTCTCATGATAACTTACATATCGCTTCTTCAATTAAAAGAAGTAAGTATGAAATGAACAAAGCCTACTTGTGGCATTGTAGGCTTGGACACATTGGTGAAAACATACTCCAAAGGTTGCATAAAGATAGATATTTGGATCCATTTGATTATGAATCATATGCAACCTGTGAGTCATGTTTAATGGGTAAAATGGCTAAGTCTCCATTTAGTGGAACTGGAGAACGAGCCAAAGGCATATTAGAACTCATACATTCAGATGTATGTGGTCCTATGTCAACTCAAGCCATTGGTAGTTTCTCATACTTCATTACATTCACTGATGATTACTCAAGATTTGGATATGTATACTTATTGAAGTATAAATATGAAGCCTTTGAGAAATTCAAAGAATTTAAAAATGAAGTAGAAAAACAAACAGGAAAGAGTATAAAAACCATCCGATCTGATCGGGATGGTGAATACTTGAGTACTGAGTTCATTAAATACTTAAAGGATAATGGTATCCTTTTTCAGCTTACACCTCCTTATACACCTCATATGAATGGTGTATCAGAAAGGAGAAATCGCACATTAATGGAAATGGTGCGATCCATGATGAGCATGTCCAAATTACCAGCATCCTTAAGGGGATATGCACTTAGCTCGGCTATGTATATCCTAAACAAGGTAGCCAGCAAATCTGTTGAGACCACTCCATATGAGATATGGAATTGAAGGAAACCAAACTTTAAACATGTTAAAGTCTGGGGATGTCCTGCTCATGTTAAAAGACATGATGCAGATAAGCTGGAATCCAGAACTGACAAATACAGATTTGTGGGATATCCAAAGGAAACTTATGGATATTACTTTTATCATCTTGGCTAACAAAAGGTGTTTGTGGCCAGGAGAGCTGTCTTTCTGGAAGAAGATTATATTCTCCAGAAGGACATTGGGAGTAAAGTAACACTGGAAGAAATTCCAGACCCACAAACTGGTATTGGTTCATCAGATGAACCGTCAGTTTCTGAACTTGTTCAAAATGATACACAAGAACCTCGTGGTCTGAAAGAGTATCTAAACCACCAGAATGATATGTGGGACATATTAATTTGGATGGTTCAAGGATACTCTATAATGAGGATGATGATCCTAAGACTTACCAGGAGGCCATTGAAAGTCCAGAGGCCGGGAAATAGCGAGAAGCCATGAATTCTGAAATACAGTCCATGTACATCAACCAAGTTTGGAACTTGGTGGATTTACCCGATGGTATAATACCTATCGGCTGCAAATGGATCTTTAAAAGAAAGATCGGTGCAGATGGACGTATTGAGACTTATAAAGCAAGATTAGTGGCGAAAGGCTATCGTCAAAGACAAGGTGTTGACTATGACGAAACCTTTTCACCCGTTGCTATGATTAAGTCTATCGAAATTTTTCTCGCCATTGCTGCCTACCATGATTATGAAATCTGGCAGATGGATGTGAAGACTGCCTTCCTCAATGGAAACCTTGAGGAGGAGGTGTATATGATACAACCAGAAGGATTCACATCCAAAGAATCTCCAGACATGGTATGCAAGTTGCAGAGGTTCATTTATGGACTGAAGCAAGCTTCCCGAAGCTGGAACATAAGATTTGATGAGGCGATCAAGTCTTATGGCTTCGTTAAGAATAAAGATGAGCCCTGTGTATACAAGAAAAATAGTGGGAGCGCAATCACATTTCTGGTTCTTTACATTGACGACATTCTACTCATTGGGAATGATGTAGGAATGATGTCTTCTGTAAAGATATGGCTGTCAATGAACTTCTCGATGAAGGATTTGGGAGAAACATCTTACGTATTGGGAATACGGATCTATAGAGATAGATCAAAGAAGATGTTAGCTTTAACCCAATCCATGTACATAGAAACCATTGTCAAAAGGTTTGACATGGAAAATTCCAAGAGAGGTCTCATACCGATGAGACATGGAATTTCACTTTCTAAAGGTCAGTCTCCAAAGACACCTGAAGAGAGGGCAATGATGGATAAAGTTCCCTATGCTTCTGCCATAGGGTCCATCATGTATGCCATGCTATGTACCAGACCTGATGTAGCATATGCTCTAAGTGTTACGAGCAGGCATCAGGCAGATCCAGGTGATGAACACTGGAAGGCTGTGAAATGTATCCTTAAGTACTTGAGAAGAACTAAGGATCTATTTCTAGTCTATGGAGGAGGAGACTTAAAGCTGCAAGGATACACTGACTCGAATTTTCAGTCTGATCCTGACGACAGCAAGTCAACATCAGGTTTTATTTTCACACTCAACGTGGGAGCAGTGAGCTGGAAAAGTTCCAAGCAGGAAACCACTGCTGATTCGACAACGGAAGCCGAGTATATTGCTGCTGTTGAAGCCGCCAAGGAAGCTGTATGGATGAAGAAATTCATCGGCGATCTTGGTGTGGTGGAAAGCATATCTGGTCTCGTCCCACTGCTGCGTGACAATAATGGGGCGATTGCTCAAGCGAAAGAGCCGAGGTCTCATCAGAAGTCGAAGCACATTCTGCGGCGCTTTCATCTGATCAGAGAGATTATAGCTCGAGGAGATGTCGTGGTGGAAAGGGTTCCCTCAGCCGACAACATAGCAGATCCACTTACAAAGCCTTTGTCTCAAAATATTTTTGAGCGTCACTTAGAGAATATGGGTATTCTGTATAAAAGTGATTGGCTTTAGTCCAAGTGGGAGATTGTTAGTATTAGACGGTCTCAAAGCCAATCCGATACTGTGTACTTATTCAGATTAATAATAAATGGCAATAATTCATTGTGTGTAATTAATTCGATCTGTGTTTATTGTATCACGATGAAGTCCATGAACATGTGCAATAGTCTTCGGATTATGATGAGATCATAATTACGGGACCGAAGACTTATAAATACATGTTCTTAATTGTTCCTAGTCATAGGATGTTTGAGATAGGACATCGAACATCCGGATAGACTAGTATAGGTTACTTCAGCTCATATGATGAGGGTGACTGATCCCATAAGTCACTTGTGTGGAGACATTATGCTGAACCTATAGGTGCTCATTGGTGAATGAGTTCACTGAACTGATCCGACTATGAATCGCTGGATGGTAATCACCTCACTGTTAACCAGCTCGATTCATTTGTCACAGTTGCGTGGATGATCCTTGGACCTGAAACTCCAAAGATATCTTGTTGGTATGTTTCTGAGCTTTGACCTTGACGAACGAATCCCTAACCATGGGTTATCAATAAGTCAAGCGATCGGGTTCAGAGAAATGCCCTCGAAGGTAATTGTGTGTTCAATATGGGATCATCCGCTCTCGGTTGTTTGAGAGAGAATGTTCCGGGAATGATGCGCTTAAAGTCCCTGGCCAGGGTGGACTCTGTAATCGATAAGGAGTTATCGGATTCAGAATAGCGGCATCTGATTCAAGTGAATTGACCAAATAGGGTTTAATAGTAAACCATGCCCTAGGTCGATTCAGGAACATTGCACGGATGAAGGATTATATCCGCGTGCTAACCGATGACAGAAAGGTTCCAATAGAGGGTTGCGATAACCCCAGTGCCATCCAGGATCACGCGATGTTGCTTGGCATCCAACGTGATCGGCAGTCCGTCCGAATTTATTGTGGGACATTAAATTCGGCTGATTAATTGAATATAAGGATATCAATTAATTCAGTGGGTCAGTAAAGGGTTAATGGACTTAATGGGCTATTAATTGGACTGGTATTTGGGCCTAGAGGGTCACACGCAAATGGTTTTCAAGTCGATGGATAATCCGACAGGATTTCGGATAAGTCTGAGTTTTTATGAAAAATCGCAAACTGACTTCTTATAAAAGAACGGATTCTACGTCCGGGGCCAGCAACCCTGACCTAGCCGTCATTCGTTCTTCCCCACTTTCTCTCTCCTCTGGGTGTGCGGCTCCCAACTGCTCCACTTTCCGTTCGACGGGAATTCCGAATCCGCATGTCGTGGCGGATTACGCGCAGTCAGACGGGATCTTCGAACGCCGGAGCGAGCTAGGAAGCGAGGACGATCCATCGCGAGGAGAACCACGTGGACACCGCTAGAGGTCGGGCATCTACGCGACTTGCGGCATCGCTCCGACAGAACCGGAAAATGGACGCGGATTCGAATCCGCCCAAGGTAAATTCGATTTACACCGGTTTAATTTTAACAATCGAAATGGGACAGATCCGATCCCAAAAATTATATTCCGCTGCGTTTTTGGATCGGATCCCGACACAGCGATCCCAACATGAACTAGGGTTTTTTTGTATTCCTTCTGGAGCTTCTCTTTCTTCCGTTAAGGGAGATTCGGGAAAAGATGGAATAGGAAGACGTGTTTCCAGAACGAACACGATACGGGTTGAGAAGGGGGAGTTAGCAAAGTTGGACAAGATTGGAATGAGTATAGGAACATGTATTGATGTACTAGATAGGCTAATGCTCCCAAGTTGATGCGACGTATTCCACCAGTTGACTGGAGACTTGATTATTGGTATATCGATCGGTCCAGCACGGATTGAAATAGGAGCCGGTTCGACAGGAAGCTTTTGAAAATGCAGTGCACCCAGGTAAATAAGGAAGGAGATGCATACAGAAGTTAAACGAGCATCCCACACCCGAAAGGTACCCCACATAGGTATTCCCCGAAACCCCCCAGTCAAGGTAAACAACGTAGAAAAAGCACCAATTTCTGTACCGGTTCCGGAAGAGCAAAGAAAAAGGGGATGTTTTGTTAATGGGAACAAGTAACTGTTTATAGCCGTTGCGATATAAACAATGAACTCATCCGAGCTGCAGGAACATGTACATACGGAATACGAGAATTTCCACCTTGTTGAAAATCTAATGGTGCTACCCGAAGACTTAAACGAATAGCCATCGCTGTTAAGAACAACCGAGATCCAATGAGAATTTGCGCGTAGCTTCTGGTCTTTGACATAAAGAAAGAAGGTTGTAATAACGAAATGGACATGTGGGAGGATCTGGCATATACTATATGATTTTTCTTTCATTTCCCTCGTCTGTTGCACTAAGTGACTTACGGATGTATGCATGCGGTCCGGGTAGCAGAAAGTCCGCTACTACATATGTCATTTTGCTGGTCAGGTATGACGAGGAAGGCGGTAACTGATCATGAAATTGTCCTAGAAAGACTGAAGGGAAGGGGCTTTGAGGTTTGCTGACGAAGCAAAGGTACGAAGTGGACTTTTCATGGCCCTCCCAATGAATCATTTTTTTGCTATACGAGCATAACAAATAACCATTTATCATACCTGCTTGCTGGTTGAGGGGGCTTTACAAATTTAAAAGATGATAGCCTCGTTCGTTTGTTGGGCTATTTATGTTCATAAATAAAGTAGGAGTAGATTTATAAAAAGACACTACTTTGGGCTCTGCCATGACGTTCTCTCGTCCTCTTCTTTCTGTTTTTGGTTGTCAGGGACTTTCTTTCTCACTGGGGTGGATCTAGAAGGATGTAGAATTGAAGATCACCAAACAGTGTACTTTTAAGGTTCGCTATTACTGAAAAGTACATTGATGAGGTGACGTGCGAAGTCGTTCCCCATCTACCAAGTTCTTTTTTGTAGTCCGTGCTTGTGGGACAGAGATGCTATCCATTACAGGAGATTGTAGAAGTACAGATTTTTGAAGGACAGGATTGAGTTCATTTCATGATCAATGCTGCCATGACTCAGGAGACCGTCTCCCTTATCACTGCAGCACAAGCAAAGAGGCTAGTGAATGCATGTGGGAAATGGATTTTGCTGATGATCAGACTGAAGGAGGTGCTTCGCTCCAACACACTCTTTGAAGCCTAATCAGAAAGCGTCAATTGATTGGCTTCTGAAACAACGGTTTGAGGCTTTGTTCCAAGACATCAAGGTAGGCGGTAAGCCTAGGAGATCAGTGGAGCAGAGTGAAACTATCCTACCTATGACAAGGAACTGTACGCACTTCACTAGGCAGTGAGGCACCGGCGACCGTACTTGCTAGGTAAGGAGGTGATTGTTCATACTGATCATAAGCCTCTTCAGTTTCTTCAAACACAATCAAAGTGACAGCAGGCTCGGCACATGAAGTGGATGTTATATTTTCAGCAATTCAATCTGGTGATCAGTTCGGAAGGGTTTCACTAATAAGCTAGCTAATATGTTATCTAGGCCCCTTTACAGTTTCCAGTTTGCTGGTTGCTATGCAGATTTAGCCACTATGCCATTCGGAGTATGTTGAACTATATGAGACAGATGCAGATTTGAGACCTGAACTAAAGAAGCTAAAGAAGGGGCAGTTAACAGAATGAAGTTTGAAAGACGGACTGTTGGGGTGCACAGCTGTGTGTACCAAGAGAAGCTGATAGGGTACAGTAGATCAGGGAGGCTCATACGTCTAAGATCGCAGGACACTTTGGGTTGAGAAGACTCTACTCAACCTATGCAGATACGTCCACTGGCCCAATTCATCAAGGGTTGCGTGCTGTGCAGCACATCAAAACCCTCCAACCGGAATCTGGGTTTATACACGCCGCTACCAGTGCCCAGCAAACCTTGGGAGAGTATTTCGATGGTGGGGGATTACAGCAGTCAAAGCATGGACATGACTACCTGTTTGTGGTGGTTGACCGTTTCAACAAGATGTTGTGCCTAAAATAATGTAAGAAAACAGTCACAGGTGAGGAAGTAGCCAAGTTGTTTTTTCAGCATGTTTGGAAAAATGGGTTATTGCCTGATGTAGCCGAAGCTATCACGGTCGGATTCCGAGACTAGAATCCGAGAGTAATCAGGTCGAAGAAGAAGACCGACGGAGATCCGGACCGAGACGAGGGCAGAGTACGAGGCCGAGGCTCCGTGGCCGGGAGGCACCTGGACGAAGACTCGCCGGGGGCGAAGCTGAGACTCCTTCGGCCGAAGGGGACCCGACTGGCGAAGGGCGACGCCGAGACCGGAGGAAGAAAACCGAGGCTGGTGGCCGAGGCCGGCTCGGAGAGGTCAGCGAAGATTCAAACTGAAGACCTTGCAAAGAGAAGAACCGGTCAGTGAGGGTCCGGGGCTTCGGCCTAAGAGAACCCCCTCCGACGGCTAAGTCAGCTTCTGAAGAAGATTCGATTCAGAAGGGAAGGAAGAAGAAGAAGCTTTAATGCTTTTGGACTATTGTCCTTGGTCAAGAAGACATACCTTTTGCAAATTATAGCCGTCTATTTATAAGGGAGGATAGAGGTTGCTTGGTTGTTGCAGCCGATATAGGACTATGTTTTCAGGTTATTGGTAAACCGCCATAACGCCTAACCCCCCCACCGGAGTGGGCCGGACACTGCTACTGGGCTGAAGGCCGAGGGCCACTATTGGGCCGAATGCCTCTAGTGGGATGAAGCCAATTGGGCTGAAGGCCGCTTGCTGGGCCGAGGCCAATTGGGCTGAGGGCCGCTTGCTGGGCCGTTACTACTGGGTTGCTGCTGCCAGGCCGCTATTGGGCCGAATGATGCTGGGCCGCTAATGGGCCGAAGGCAATTGGGCTGAGGGCCGCTCGTGGGCCGAGGGCCGCTAGTGGGCCGCTATTGCTGGGCTGTTGTTGTTGGGCTGCTAATTGGCCGAATCGGATTCTGCCCTATCATTGCCTAATTAGATTATTTCAGATAGAGATAGCCTAAGCCCTTTTTGACAATCTGCTTCATGAATGTGAGGGATTAATAAAAAAAACCCGATGTACTATTTCAGCGATGATAAGTGAGCTTGCTTCTTGCTAGCCTTGCTATCATTCATATACTTCAAGGCGAGTTCGAAAGCTTGACAATTGACTTTTGAGAGCCCTTCTTAGACTTAGCTCTTCCATAAATGCAGAGTAGACAACAATCTGTCTAGTAGTATACTAGGAGCAAAGAGGAGCTCGCCAAGCGGAGGAGCCGGGCTCAACCCACTACTTAACTAGTTCGGAGCGATGTCCCTTTGCTATGTTCCTGTCTCGAGGCAAGTCTGCTATCTTCGGTGACGACTTGGTTTTGGTATAAAATAATGACCAACGTCGCTTTTCGTGTACCGGAGCGCCATTCTGCTAGAAAGAATGCAGAGAGCTCACATGTATAGGTTTACTAAAGGTCAACCCCTTGGTTTCTACTCTTCTTGGCCGGTCTTCGCACATCATATGTTAGTGTGGTGGGCCGCCTAGAAGGCGGATCCTGGTAAACGGTTTTTTGACTATGCGGCAACGATATTGTTATCGCCGATGAAAAGGTAGCAAAAGAGTACCTAACCATAATGAATGAGGCTAAAGTGACTATTTCGAAAGAAAAGTCTATCATCTCGGTTGTGCGGAGTTCGCGAAGAGATTTATGACTTGTGACTAAGGATTTCTCTCCCGTGTCAGCTAAAGTTTGTAATCTCTTTACTGGCTTCGCTCCTGCATTCCAGTTCCGTATCTTAGGACTGTCCTTACAGACGTCTTATAGACTACGGGGTGCTGGTTACAGTACTGACTCATCTCCTCAGGCTCCAAAAGGTACCAAAGAAGGTGGTTAAGATGCTGGTTATTAGCCCATAGTCCTACAGGTATCTGCCCTTATCCAATCGATTTGTGGTTCACACTTCCAGTTGTGTAGACCCATATCGTATTGGGCATGTGCGTTCTTTTATCATAGATAAGATCAAGGCTAGAGATTTTGATCCAGACAATATCGATAAACTTAGGTCTGTTTATGATGGAGATGACGAGCTTTTTTGAGCAACTGTTCTCCGAATGGATGAAAGAGCACTTAAAGTGCATTGGTATGCTGAAGTGTCCTACACCGTTTCCCTAAGCGATCTCTTGAAACCTCCAACCATGTGCTGGGACTATTCCCGCTGAGCGTATGAGAGAAATCTCTACGTCCGTTACGGGTTGTTGTTCCAAGCTTGGGAGAGGTACAGAGCCTCCTAAAGCTTTGAACACTTTAGAAGGAGCCTCCTCGTTGGAAAACGGGGAGTGGGCTGTTGAACTTGGCCGTACAGTAGACGTGTAAGGGTCTACTGCACTACTGCGTCCAACAGTAGATGGCCTCGCTTAGTATGGATCAGTGTGCAAACAATGCTTTAAGACTAAGGTCTAGCAAACCTTATTCAAAGGTCTCCTAAACATAAGAATAGTAGAGTTGCGCGGTAGCCTTAATGCAAGTACGAGCGGGCAGCTTTGATAAGCATATGCCTTTGCCACCTCCTCTGGTTAGGGATATCGGATGCTAGGGTAGCTAGGGGAGTCGTCAACTCGGTGGACTCAAATGTCTATTTTATTGTATTTGAACTTAGGCACTTGACTTCATGGAGAGCAGACCAAGTCGAATCAAGAGGTTTTAAGAAACCAAGTCAGCAAGTCGAAGCTCAAGGATGAATGAGTTCTTGAGTCAGCAAGCTTTCTCCTCTTTGGCCTGCTTTCAAGCACCAAGGCACCAACCAAAGCGACCAAATTGAAGAAGAGAAGGTGCTTGCGGGAGCTTACTCCGCTTAGAGAGACTAGAGATCGTAGTCTCAATCCTAACCGCAGTGAACAGATACCCAGCTTCTTCTGGAAATCCTAGTACTGCAATACTTGACTTTAGTCGATCGACATCTCATTAGCAAACAAACATAGAAGAGTCAACAGCTCTCTTCCGGTTATCGAGTTTGATTACCTGACAGGGTCTTTAGGTGAGTTTGATTCCATTCCCGTGGCAAAAGGAAAAGAGCTTGATCTTGATATCCAGGCTTCTATCGGTGAAGAAATTATATGCCCATGGTTCCACGGTTCCGTACTAAAGAATGAGCCGACAGCTATCTCGTTATCCTTAGCTTCTTAAGGCACTCACTTGACTCTTGTTCTATTCGGTTATTGGTAATCCATACGAGTGATCTTTCCGTTATCCTATCAATAAAGAAATTATCTGCCCTTACCAAGATTGTTCCATGTTATGCCTCCCGTGGTACATAAAATACAGAGAAGGTCACCTTCGCGCTTCAGTTATCAGTTAAGGCTTCCCCTCCATTGGATTTGTAGGATATCGAGTTTGATTACCGCCTCTATCGGCTATGGGATATGCAATTCTCTTCCCTAACCTAACACAGAGCAAAGTACACTTATTTCACGCGTACACGAGTAGACCACTTTCACCTAGCTATTGCTCACTAACAGAACCTCCCCGTACTGGAGAAAAGCACTTTACCTCTGCTTCGCTCTGCGCTGCTAAAAGTACTTGATCCGAGAAGCACGAAACTCTTCTAAAAGCGGAAGGGCTGCAAGAAAAGAAAAGCTTTTATAACTAAAGGGAGCCGTAGTGGACCTCCTGATTCGATTTGCAAGAGCTCTTTTTCTCTTTGCTCGCTTGTATGGCACCGGCCCTCGTACTTCCTTTGCCTGGGTCTCGAATCGAAGTGGATATACAGGTGTTGCTATTGGCCGCTTAGAAGCAACCCGGAGGGCAAGCTTTATCATCACTCGATGCGCACGCAAATAGGTCTTTCTCGCCCCCTGGGAGAGATGGAACAAGATTGCCAGTGGAGGAGGAGTTCTTTATCCAGTGAAGGGAGAATAGTTTCCATTGGTCCTGATTTTGTTGTTCCGAGGGCCTGCCTCAAAATAGAATTCTTGTTCGGATGCTACTATCAGCTACATCACCAGGAGTAGAAGACAAGGATTTATAAGGTGGAGCTTGGCTCGCCCTGGGTTCGGAATCAACGGATTGAGGAGATGACCCGCTTTATAGTTGTGCTTTGAAGACAACCTTCTCTTTCCCTCCCGTGAGGTTGGTTCGAGTTAGCTGGTTGGCTAGGCTGGGAGTCAAGACATGTCACATTGGAATTTTTTATTGGCAGGATCGAATGTCTGGATGGAGACAAACAAAGATGCAGGTTAGTTTGAGTGAGGTTGGTGGCGACCAAAGGACTGGACTCAAGAGATCGCTAGTTCGGGCTTAGTTCCTTCGTTTGGTTGCTCATTCGCTTGCCTCGGGGCCGGGATGGAAAGCATCATAATAACTTGAATGAGATGTCGGATGAAATCGATTGATTGAGAAGAAGTTGGATTCTATTCCTGTAGGGATTGGGGGTGATCTGCGATGGTACTTGCCTGCTTATTCGGAGGGGGAAGACTCTCGAGTTTTTCGGATGGAAGTGAGATGGCCAAGCCTTGGAATCGGCCCTTTCTTTCCTATTTTTGTACACCCGCTTTCAAGCATTGGTTCCATGGATGGGACCAGAGATGGGGAGAGAAGTCACAAGAGCTTCCGAGCCGAGTACATCTGGTTTCGGCCTATTAGGTGGGACCTAAGGTTATCCTTCCCGGGTGAAGGCGTTAGAGGCTGGGGGGATAAGGAGATTGAAAAGAAGAAGATGGAGGGTTGCTTGCTTGAACCTTTTAGATGCAGCTACACTTGGTACCGCACCTTTCGTTAGTTGATGCTAGAAAGCTTGGCCGGTGATGAGCTGACTCGAAAAAAGGTTATGCAGGTAGGTCATCATTTGCAGTTGCTGGTCGGGGCTGTGGGGAGATGAATAGTTCGGTTGGCCTCTGCTTGGCACTGGAACCAGAGATGGAGACAAATGTGGAGCTTACTCGCTTGAATCGCTTGGATCACCAGCCCACTAGCAAAACAAGGGGCAAGGAGTATCGCCCGAAGCACATTTCTGTCGAACGAAAGGACTTGGTGGGACCCGTCAATGGAAGATGGCTAGCGAACCTCAGTGCGTGGGGAAAGGTCATAGAGTTTATAGCCGAAATGCAGCATAATCGGAGTGAAATTAGGTGGCTTCACACAAACCAATCGACACTTGAATTCGAAAGACGAAAGACCAACCTAAACGTGCTCGACGATCAAAGGAATTTCTCCGAGTAAGGTGAGGCCAAGCTGCGGAAGGAACTCTCCGTCCAAAGAGTATAGATAGAGTCGGAAAATCGGCCCTCTGGAGGTGAACCTGTGACTTCGTCCTGTTCTTATGGCAGCCAGTAGCAACAAGACGATCTGTCGGAAAACAAAAAAAAGACTAAAGCTCCCCACCAATCAAATAACGCACTGCAGAGCCAAGCCTGGTCTTTCTGCTTACAACACTGTCATCGACAACCTCTGCAAAGAGGGAGCCTTCGATGAGGCACAGAAGCTGCTCGAAGAGATGACTTCCAGGGTTCTTTCTCCCGATGTCGTTACGTACACTTGTGTCATTCCCAGCTATTCTATCTCAAACCGTTGGGAAGAAGCCATCTACACTTTTAATGAAATGGTCAGCTGTGGGATTGCACCAGAAGTTGTCACATTCAAGACATTGGTTGATTCTCTGTGTAAGCGGTGCACATAATCTTTTTGTTTTGATCACTGCAAAGGGCTTCGCGCCTAATACAGTCTCATACAATATATTGATGAATGGGCCTGGTGGGTCAGGTAGATGATGCAGTTAAAGTCTGTGAAGCTATGGTGGCCTTCAACCTGATCTGTAGAGTTCTTGTATCTTGACTGATGGTTATTGCCAGAATGAGAGAGTTGATGAGGCTATTAATCTACTTAGAGAAATGAAGCAAATAGGCTTCAGACCCGATATTATCATCTACAGCACGGTGCGTCATGGTCTATGCAAGGTCAGTAGATTTTGGGATGTTGAAGTCCTCTTGGATGAGATGGAAAAGGCTAGCATATCTTTAGATGTCACTACTCATACTTACTTAATCAATGGCTTCTGCTCTGTAGGGAATCAGCTGCAATTTCATCTGGTCTGAGGTATGAAGTGACTCGACTGAAAGGAGAGGATCCGAAGGAGCTCGACCAACCGGAGAGGATCGATAAAAAAGCCACTCGACTGAAAGGAGAGGGATGAGTGCTAATGTTTTAAAGTGAATTAGTGAATATCGGACTGTTGGGTTTTATCGGTTTCTCCGGATCGCTCACGCAGCGGAAAATAAAATATTAAACAGCAATCCGTTCCCGTTTCGAAAAACTAAAATCGATTATCGGATAATCGAAGTTCTCACTGTGTGCGGATTCGAATCCGCAACCGTTCGGTTCCGTCGGTGCGACACCGCAAGCCGCGCAAGCGCCTGGCCTCAAGTGAAGTCCACGCGATCCTCCCCGCGACGGATATCCTCGAGTTCCTCGTTCTTCGCAGCCCACGAAACCTCCGCCGGTCGCCGCAACGCGCGGACGATTTCACGTCGAACGGGATTCGGAGAAGTGGCGGAGCAGATCTAGATCTGTCTGGAGGCCAGAGAGAGGGAGAGAAACTGAGGAGGGGCGGCTAGGGTAAGCAGCAGCTTGGCCTGCTCAGCCCGTTCTCTATGTTTTATACTAACCGCGTGGCTTTTCGTAAAAACCCCCGGTTTGTATAAAACCCACTTATTTATCCATCGCCTTGAGAATCATTTGCGTGTGACCCTCTAGGCCCAGGTACCAGTCCAGTTAATGGCCCAACAAGCCCAGTGACTCCTCACTGGCTTTATTAATCAATTAATAATCCTTTATTAATTAATTAATCAATCGAATTGATGTCACACATCGAATTCGACCGGGCCTCCGATCATGTTGGGTGCCAAGCAACACCGCATGAACTCGGAAGGTATTGGGGTTAAGTAACCCACTCTTCGAACCTTTCCGCCGACAGTTACCGCGTAGATATAATCCATCATTCGTACAATGCTCTCGAGTCAACTCAGGGTATGGCGAGCTGTCAAACCCTAACCGGTCGACTCACTTGGATTGGATGTCGCTGATGAATATCAGAAAACTCCTTTCCCGATATTATCGTCCGCCCTGGCTAGGGACTTTCGCGCATCCTTCCTAGAGCATTCTCCCTTTAAGTACCGAGAGCGAATGATTCCTTATTGACACACAATTCCCTTCGACGGTATTCCGCTGTTCCCAATCCTTGGCGTATTAGAATTCCGTGGCTAGAGATTCGTAAACCAAGGTCAAAGCACAGAAGTCCACCGCCACTGTGTCCTTGGTGTCTCAGGTCCGATGACCATCCACGCAACTGCGACAATAGAATCAAGCTGGTTGACAGGTACAATACCATCCAGCGATTCGGTCGGATCAGTTCAGTGAACTCATTCTCCAATGAGCACCTACAGATTCGCCTTAGTGTCTTCACACAAGTGACTTATAAGATCAGTCACCCTCATCATATGAGCAGGAGTAATCTGTACTAGTCTAACCGGATATCCGATGTCTTTCTCGGATATCCTCCGACTAGGAACGATTAAGAATATGTGTGTTTAAGTGATCAGTCTCATTAGTATGATCTCATCATAATCTGATCACTATAGCACATATTCACGGACTTCATTATGAAACGATAATTAATGCGATTTACACATAATGAATATTATGCCATTATATTAATAAATGAACCAGATTTACATAGTCAGATTTGTAAGGAATCGCCGAGAACGCAGCGGAGAATAAAAGCGATTCTATTGTATCTATCGCTGGGATCGTAAAACGGACATTAAAATAAACGCGGGAAGAACGGTTCTTCACCTTTGCGGGGTTTCGAATCTCCCGTGGATGATGCCGACTCGGTAATCGTGCACGCGCACGATCTCTAGAGGTATCCACACGAGTTCCCGCAGCAGACGCGATTTCCTCTTTGACTTGAGTGCTCCGACCAGATCTCAAGTCCACCATGCGCGGAGAGAGATAGATCCACTCCAAGAGAGAGAGAAGGAGAGAGAGAGAGGAGAAAGAGAATCTGGGTAAAAATTCGTCCAACCAACTTTTTACCCCTTCCTCTTGGCCCTCCTTATATAGAAATAAGGATAAGCACAAGGATTAATCCTCATGATTATCCAAGAGTTTGGTCTTGGATAATTCTCCATTAAATCTTCATGTTTATCCTGCGGCTTTTCATAAAAACCCAGATAAGCATGAAATTTAACATCTCTCACCGTCTGACGAGAACTCTTATGTGTGTGACCCTCTAGGCCCATATATCAATCCGGTTGCAGGCCCATTAAACTTAGAACTGTTTCTTGAGTTTAATATTTATTAATTAACATTTAAACATCATATGTTAAATGATTAATTTAATAAACAAGTGAATTATCATTTGATGATCAAATCACTTGGCCTTCTGATCATGAACAACACCAAACACTACCTCATGATCCCAGAAGATATAAGGGATACTGTTCCCTTTAATTGAACATTTCCGTCTGCAGATACCGCACAAATATAATCCTTCACTCATGCAATGTCCCAATAACGCAAGGGTATGGTTTTATAGTCAAACCCTCTATCGCATTATCCAGATGGATTCCAGTACTCAGTTAATATCTAGAAAGACATCTCTTACATTTGACTATGGCCAGGGATTTCTGTGTACACATTCATGGGACATTCTCTCTCCAGTCTTATACCAAGAGTGAGTGATCCCTTGTTTTTCACTCAATTACCTTCGCAAGCTTTCCACTGTATCTGAAAGACCGATTATGATGGACTTAATAGTTAAAGTCCACAAGTCAGAGAATCAAGATACAATGGTCCACAAACAAGATATCATTGGTGACTCAGGTCAAAGGACCAACTGTGCTACTGCAACGATTGAATTCCCTGGTTGACTAATAGGTATAATTACCATCCAGGAATTCTTATTTGGGTCTGTTCAGTGAACTTATTCTCTAACGAGCACCCACTTGTTTGTCTTAGTGTCACCACACGAGTGAATGTGAGATCATTCACCCTCATCACATGAGCAGACATAACCTGTGTCGATCTTATCGGATATTTAATGTCCATCTCAAATATCCTATGATCGAGAACTGTTTAAGACAATTGCCTGAGGTTATTGATCTCACTATCATGATCTCATCATGATTCAATATCCCATACATTTGTCTATAGACCTTCATTACGATAGTTAATTAGCGAGAACTATAAATGAAGAAATGATTGGCTTTATTAATAATTTGAACTAGAATGTACAATGATTGGCTTTGAGGCCACCCAATTCTAACAAGATTGGCTTTGAGGCCACCCAATTCTAACAAGATTGGCTTGTAGGCCACCTAAAACTAACAATCTCCCACTTGGACTAAAGCCAATCACCTTTGTACAATAAGCCTATAGACTCTAGGTGACGCTTAAACACAATTTGAGCCAACGGCTTCGTCAGTGGATCTGCTACATTGTCGACGGATGGAACTCTTTCCACTACTACATCTCCTCTGGATATGATCTCTCTGATAAGCTGAAAGCGCCTCAGAATATGTTTCGATTTCTGATGAGACCGCGGCTCTTTCGTTTGCGCAATTGCTCCATTGTTGTCGCACAACAGTGGAACATGCTCAGAGATGTTGGAAACTACGCCGAGGTCGGTGATGAATTTCTTCAACCACACTGCTTCCTTGGCGGCTTCAGCTGCAGCGATGTACTCAGCTTCAGTCGTCGAATCTGTAGTGGTTACTTGCTTGGAACTCTTCTAGCACACTGCGCCTCCGTTCAAAGTAAACACGAATCCAGATGTAGACTTGCTATCATCTGGATCTGATTGAAAACTCGAGTAAGTAAAGCCTCGTAGTTTCAAGTCACCTCCTCCATAGACAAGAAACATATCCTTAGTTCTTCTAAAGTACTTAAGGATACATTTCACTGCCTTCCAGTGCTCTTCGCCTGGATCAGCCTGAAATCTGCTCGTAACACTTAGAGCAAATGCAACATCAGGCCGTGTACATAGCATGGCATACATGATAGATCTTATGGCAGAGGCATAGGGTATTCTATCCATGAATGCCCTCTCATCAGGAGTCTTAGGAGACTGCTCCTTTGAGAGATAAATTCCATGTCTCATCGGTATGAGACCTCTCTTGGAATTTTCCATGCCAAACCTTTTGACTATGGTATCTATGTACAAGGATTGGGTCATTCCAAGCATCCTCTTTGATCTATCTCTATAGATCCGTATTCCCAATACGTAGGATGCTTCTCCCAAATCCTTCATGGAGAAGTTTTTCGACAGCTAGATCTTTACTGATGACATCATAGCTACATCATTCCCAACGAGTAGTATGTCATCTACGTAAAGAACTAGAAAAGTGACTACACTCCCACTGGTCTTCTTGTACACACAAGGCTCATCTTCATTCTTAATGAAGTCATAAGACTTGACAACCTCGTCAAATCTTATGTTCCAGGTCTGGGAGGCCTGCTTCAGTCCATAAATGGACCTCTGAAGCTTGCACACTTTATCTAGAGATTCTTTGGATGTGAAACCTTCTGGTTGTATCATATACACCTCTTCCTCAAGGTTACCATTGAGGAAAGCAGTCTTCACATCCATCTGCCAGATTTCATAATCAAAATGTGCAGCAATGGCGAGAAGAACTCTGATCGACTTTATCATGGCAACTGGTGAGAAAGTCTCGTCATAGTCAATTCCTTGCCTTTGACGATATCCCTTTGCCACCAACCTTGCCTTATAAGTGTCGATCCGTCCATCAGCACCGATCTTTCTCTTAAAGATCCACTTGCAACCGGTGGGTACAATACCCTCGGGCAAGTCCTCCAAGTTCCAAACTTGGTTGGTATACATGGACTGGATTTCTGAGTTCATGGCTTCTCGCCATTTCCCGACTTCTGGGCCTTCTATGGCCTCCTGATAGCTTTTAGGATCATCATCCTCATTATATTGTACCTTAGACTTTCCTTCAACAATATGTCCCACATATCGTTCGGGTTGTCTAGGTACTCTACCAGATCTACGAGGCTCATCTGTATGTAGCTGAACAGATTCAGGAACTGATATCTCATCTGATGATAATGTAACTGTTTGGAGATCTGGAACCTCTTCCAGTACTATTTTACTCCCACTGTCCTCCTAGAGAAGGTATTCCTCTTCCAGGAAGACAGCTTTCCTGGCGACAAACACCTTTTGTTCATCAGGATGGAAAAAAAAGTATCCAAAGGTTTCCTTTGGATATCCCACAAACCTGCATTTATCAGTTCGTGATTCCAGCTTGTCTGGATCATGCCTCTTTACATGAGCAGGACAACCCCAGACTTTAACATGTTTAAATTCTGGTTTCCTGCCCTTCCATATCTCATATGGAGTAGAGGCCACAAACTTGTTGGGCACTCTGTTTAGTAGGTATGCTGCTGACTCTAGAGCATACCCCTAGAGAGACACTGGTAATCCCGAAAAGTTCATCATAGATCACACCATGTCCAACAAGGTGCGATTCCTCCTTTCTGATACACCATTCATCTGTAGTGTATATGGAGGGGTCAGCTGAGAAAGGATACCATTATCTTTTAAGTATTCTCCTCCTCGATCTGATCGAAGAGCTTTAATACTCTTTCATAACTGCTTCTCTACCTCATTCTTGAACTCCTTGAACTTCTCAAATGCTTCTGACTTGTACTTCATTAAGTACACATAGCCGAATCTTGAGAAGTCATCGGTGAACGTGATGAAATAAGAAAAGCCACCTTTGGCTTGGGTGGACATTGGACCACATACATCCGAATGTATTAGTTCCATAATGTCCTTGGCACGTTCTCCATGTCCAGTAAATGGAGATTTTGCCATGTTTCCCATAAGGCATGATTCACATGTTGCAAACGATTCATAATCGAATGCAGTTAAGTAACCATGCTTGTGCAACTTTTGCAACCTGCTTTCGCCAATGTGCCCAAGTCTACAATGCCACATGTAGGCCTGGTTCACACAATTTTTGCTCTTCTTAAGAGCTTTATCAATATGAAGATTGTAATGAGAAACATCTAATAGATATAGACCGTTGACTAAAGATGCTGAAGCTATTGATTTATTACCATAATAAATCGAACAACTTCTATTCTCAATAGTCAACCTATATCCTATCTTGTCCAAACAAGATATTGATATAATGTTCTTTATTATGCTAGGAACATAATAACAATCTTCTAATAGTAAGGTGTCTCCCGATGGAAGCTTGAGGTTTGCTGTCCCAACAGCAATCGCCGCAACTTTTGCGCCGTTTCCTAGCCTCAATTCCACCTCACCTTGTCTCAGCTTGCGCTTACTTGTCAGCATCTGTACATCATGACAAATATGAGAAGCACATCCAGTATCTAATACCCAAGATGTGGAATCTCTAACTGATAAGTTGATATCTATCATATAGATATCTGAAGCTTCAGACAACTTCACTCTTCCATGAGCTTTATCATGAAGGAACTCCTTGCAGTTCCTTTTCCAGTGACCATACTGCTTATAGTAGAAGCAGTCACCCTTCACTACTCTTTTGCCTTTGTCCTTCGATCTTTTATTGTTAGCTATCATCTCTACTTCAAGGTCATCCAATGCCGATTCAGCAGGAGGATCAGCTCCAGGGACAAAGTCAATGTGCTCAGATCTGAAGACATTCTTCAGGTTTCTGAACCAATCCGAGTAGATCAGGTAAGTCAAAAAGGCATCAAGTATGCCACGGAGTGGGTTATTCGACGACATAATTCCCTACAGGAGATAAGTAAAATTTATTTAGCAGATGTTCAATTATTAAAAAATTTAAAACAAGACATGGTCTTTTGTTCAAGTTTAACTCCCACTAATTTTCGACGGACTGTATAACCCTCAGTTATACAGAATGGAAGACGCTGACAATCTCCTAGTGGGGATCAGAATCTCAATGACTTGCACTACAGCCTTGTGGATAGCACAACAAACTGTAATACAATTAAAGAGCACCCAACTCATGGGACTTGCAACTCCTTGCAATATCTGATCATGGTTTCGGTCCCCAGAGATTTAATGGCCTTGTAGATAGCACAACAAATCACTAATTCTGGTCTAAGCTAATCATCATTACGCGACGAGCATAGATTTGCATGCTGCCCTTGTGAATAGCACAACAAAGCTACATGGTTCCTCTACCCTGATCATATAGGCATCTAATGCCATAGCCACAGTTTCCCCTCCCAATTAAGCAGGCCTTGTGGATAGCACAACAAACCTGTCCAAAGTGACTCGAATCCTATGACTATAACGATGGAGGACCACGTGGTAAGTTCTCAACTACTCGCGTTACGGCTTAGAGTTTATCTGAGGATATTTAGATAACTTTTATCTTGGTCTCTCCTAAGTGATAGTATATAAATATATCGTATATATTCACTAAATCCTATAACCTGCTTTGATTCAAAATCAAAAGAAATCAATGCATCTCATACATGTCATTAGTGTGGTCATGGATAGCACAGTGGGTTTGACTGGAGCCAACAGTCAAATGCACACACAATCTAACACAACAATTATATTAGATATCCTGCAAACACATAGGCAAGAGATCTCCATCTTTTCGCCTTCCTGGTTGCAGCTGTGGATCGTCCTCACTCCTTCCTCGGTTGCCTCGATCAGATTACAATAATTTTAGAATTACAAGTAAATTGAAAAAGGCCTTATGGCGAGTACAAGAGAGAGAGGGAGGTAGAAGTACATCGGAGTATGAGAGAGAGAGAGGCACGCAGACCTCTATTTATTAACAATTAATAAACAATCATACATCCATGATCCAC
Organism: Zantedeschia hybrid cultivar; assembly: GCA_030544215.1. NCBI lineage: Eukaryota > Viridiplantae > Streptophyta > Magnoliopsida > Alismatales > Araceae > Zantedeschia > Zantedeschia hybrid cultivar. The sequence continues at coordinate 37,349,200 of JARZZO010000012.1, read as the reverse complement.
GCAATCCATTCATCACATGAATAATTAATTAAGTGTATATCCATGACCACGGTGTGTTTTAAACATCCCACACATGATTCAGCGCATCACATGGCTAAAATAAAAGAGTTTTCAAAAATAGATAACTTTGGGTTTCAAAAAGCTGGGATCCAATCAAAATTGGTATTTGAATTTCGAAAACACTTTTATTAACTTAACATGCAATTAAATCAAAATTTAAAAGCATTAAACACACATCACATGCGCACACACTCCAAATTAATAATTCCATATTATTCCATGCAAATTAGAACAATTCTAATAATCTAACAATTAGATTAAACCTCATTAATAATCTAACAATTAGACTATTAAAGATTAATCTAACTCTTAGATTAATCCAACAAAGTTAATTAAAAATTTAACACTTAAATTAATAATCAACCAAACTTAATTATTAACTACCAATCTAACATTTAGGTTAGCCAATTAATGTTAATTATTAATTTAACTTTTAAACTAATAATTAACACTTAGAATTAATAGTCAATTAATCTAACTCTTAGATTAAATAATTAAAGTTATTATTAATTTAACTATTAAATTAATGACTAACAATAATTAATTAAGGACTGCCAATTTAACATTTAAATCAGTCATTTAAGTTAATTATTAATTTAACAATTAAATTAATAACTAACTCAAATTAATAATTAACAATTAGATGTATTAATAATTAATAATCTAACAATTAGATTAAAAATTATTGATTACTAATTTTAACTCTTAAAATTAGATAAATTAAGGTCAAAATTAATTTAACACTTAAACTAATATTAACCTCAATTAATCCACAACTAATTGCTAATTAATGAATCCTTAATTAACTAAATGATTTAAATCATTAAATACAAGCCCAATTAAATAAAATTGAACAATAAAATTAAATTTCAAAACAATTTTGAATTTTAAAATTTAATTCAAATTTTATTTGTATTTTATATGGGCTTAATGGGGTTTAACAGAAAAATTTGGAGTGGAAAGATGGCTCAGCCAGCTGGCCGAGCCAGAGCTCGGTTTGGGTCCGAGCCATGGCCTTCCTGGCTTAGCCCGAACCCTGCAGGCTCACCCAGCCCGGCTCAGCCGGTCCGGTCCGGCCTTGGACCGGTCGCCACCCCCCACCCCCCCACCCGACGCCCCCCAAAACCTGCAACAGATTACAGGTTAATGGCGGCGGGTTCAAGGCAGTGGCGCTGGCGGCAGTCCCCCCCGGCGGCACAGGCCCCGGCCGGCGGTCCCCCCCCCGGCACCGGCAGGGCCGCCGGCGGTGGCCAAAACAGGCTGCCCGAGCCTCACTTTTCTCCCAAAATCTGATTTTCGCAGGGTTTTAAAACCGATTTAGGGCTTAAATTTATAGCCCTCCAAGGGCACTCCGGTGGCGGTCTTGGTGACCGGTGGATAGTGGTGACTATCCTCTATGGATCCGGAGTCTCGGCCGGCCATCCCAACGCTTGGGAAGCGAGTACGAAGTCGCCGAAAAGCCCCGGTTCATCATCTCATGAAGAACTCCGAAAATCCCAAATAAAATCCGAAAAATCACAGAAAAATAATCAAATTATTTGTGTTCATCTTATGAACACTATTCTGTCATTTTAATCGGATTAAACGCATGGAATAACTCATGAAAAAATTAATTCGGAGATCGAAACGGGACGAGAAACAGTGGAACCTGACTCTGATACCACTGTTGGGTTTTCTCGGTTTCTCCGGATCGCTCACGCAGCGGAAAATAAAATATTAAACAGCGATCCGTTCCCGTTTCGAAAAACTAAAATCGATTATCGGATAATCGAAGTTCTCACCGTGTGCGGATTCGAATCCGCAACCGTTCGGTTCTGTCGGTGCGACACCGCAAGCCGCGCAAGTGCCCGGCCTCTAGCTAAGTCCACGCGATCCTCCCCGCGACGGATATCCTCGCGTTCCTCGTTCTTCGCAGCCCACGAAACCTCCGCCGGTCGCCGCAACGCGCGGACGATTTCCCGTCGAACAGGATTCGAAGAAGCGGCGGAGCAGATCTAGATCTGTCTAGACGCCAGAGAGAGAGAGAAACTGAGGAGGGGCGGCTAGGGTAAGCAGCAGCTTGGCCTGCTCAGCCCGTTCGCTATGTTTTATACTAACCGCACGATTTTTCATAAAAACCCCCGGTTTGTATAAAACCCACTTATTTATCCATCGCCTTGAGAATCATTTGCGTGTGACCCTCTAGGCCCAAGTACCAGTCCAGTTAATGGCCCAACAAGCCCAGTGACTCATCACTGGCTTTATTAATCAATTAATAACCCTTTATTAATTAATTAATCAATTGAATTGATGTCCCACATCGAATTCGACCAGGCCTCCGATCACGTTGGGTGCCAAGCAACACCGCGTGAACCCGGAAGGTATTGGGGTTAAGTAACCCACTCTTGAAACCTTTCCGCCGATAGTTACCGCGTGGATATAATCCATCATTCGTACAATGCTCTCAAGTCAACTCAGGGTATGGCGAGCTGTCAAACCCTAACCGGTCGACTCACTTGGATTGGATGCCGCTGATGAATATCGGAAAACTCCTTTCCCGATATTATCGTCCGCCCTGGCCAGGGACTTTCGCGCATCCTTCCTAGAGCATTCTCCCTCTAAGTACCGAGAGCGATTGATTCCTTATTGACACACAATTCCCTTCGACGGTATTCCGCTGTACTCAATCCTTGGCATATTAGAATCCTGTGGCTAGAGATTCGTAAACCAAGGTCAAAGCACAGAAGTCCACCGCCAAGGTGTCCTTGGTGTCTCAGGTTCGAGGACCATCCATGCAACTGCGACAATAGAATCAAACTGGTTGACAGTGAGGTACAATACCATCCAGCGATTCAGTCGGATCAGTTCAGTGAACTCATTCTCCAATGAGCACCTACAGATTCGCCTTAGTGTCTCCACACAAGTGACTTATGAGATCAGTCACTCTCATCATAGGAGCAGGAGTAATCTGTACTAGTCTAACCGGATATCTGATGTCCTTCTCGGATATCCTCTGACTAGGAACGATTAAGAATATGTGTGTTTAAGTGATCAGTCTCATTAGTATGATCTCATTATAATCTGATCATTATAGCACATATTCACGGACTTCATTATGAAACGATAATTAATGCGATTTACACATAATGAATATTATGCCATTATATTAATAAATGAACGAGATTTACATAGTCAGATTGGCTTGTAGGCCACCTAAAACTAACACGGACAACCCCTGAAATCAAGTCAATCAATCCCAACTACACCTTTTCCTGCTTTCATATCGGAAGTAGGTCAGCTAGGCCAAGCGGACAGGTTTTCTTCCTGTTAAGGCGAGTCAGAGTGAGACTTTCATTCAGTCTTTATCACTCATCTTTCTATCGAAATGCTTGAATCATAGCCGTCTTAGAGCTAGGAGCGAACGCCTTCCTAGCCCTAAGACTTTCCAGGAAAGAAGAGCTAAGCCTGAAAGTCCTAGGTCCTATTCCTTTCTTCCGAGATGCTTTGAATAGCTATCCTTTCGTACCCTTGGTTTCGTACGGATTCGACTTTCCTTGGCGATTGGGTCCATGATCAAATAAGCTCTGACTTCGCCTCGAAAGGGAGCTGCGTAGGTAGACTAGAAGTAGGAGTTCCCACAGTCATGAACGTCTGTCCTTCTGGTTCTCGGTCTCAAAGACAAGAAATGGCTCTACCTACTATACCAACATGGAGCAAAGCAAAGCCCTTTCTATACGCTATCGATTGGTATAGCTCAGAATGGTTCTGGATTGATTCCACCGGAACTTCAAAACGATTACTGGCCGATGCTCTGGGCAGGTGGAGATGAATCACGACACCATTGGTATGATAGAGCTGGAAGGAAATCCGTCTGAACTTTAGGCACTCGGACAAATGAGGAGAGGCTCACTTTTCAGGTTGTTCCTTTCGGGTTGCACTGCCTAGCCCCTCTACACCAGCAAATATCTTGATTATGGCCGGTTCACAAGGGGACAGCAGAAAGCATCGGCACCATACTCGGTTGTTGTGGTCTTTCCTCACAGATGGACACTGGAACCAGAGCCCTCGATTCGTTCATTTCAACGAAGCGAAGTCAGTTCTTCGCTATTGCAAAGGCGCGGATTAGAGCTCCTTCTTATGTTGTTTGTTTTGAGAGAACTGGGAAATGCCAGGCAAAGCCTTTGGCTCGGTAGGGCCGGTAATAAACCGACTAATTAAACGCAAGGAAGTGATTTTCCAGTTATTAGGCTAGTATTTTCCGGAGCAGCCGGATCAGGGTTTGACTGACCTCTCGACCCTCGGAAGTCGGGCAGGGCCCCTCTTAGGTAGGGTTACCTAGTTCGCTTAGCCGCATTGATTGCTTGGAAAGAAAAGGAGGGATAGGCTGAAAGCGTTGCTTTCCTGGTGGGTATGAAAGTAGCTTGGCACTAGGAGTTGTCTAATCAAAAGGCGTAAGCGCAGCAGCTCATCCGCATCTGGCTTGACGACTGCTTTCTTGGGTGGATTGCTTTGAATAGCTATGTTTCGTACCCTTGCGATTCTACTTTCCTTATTTGGTGGAGAGAATGCGTTGGTATAGAATCTAGTAGCAATCCTTCCCGCTAGGCGAGATCTTTGATTTAAGACTCCTACTTCTGCATTGTTTGCCCACCTTTCTGATCTATGGCATGCTACCTTATTTCATCAATAAGTTGAAACTTGCTGTCAAGGTGGAAGTGAGAATGGAGAAAGATCCGAACAATGGCCGTGGAATCAGCCGACCGTGAAGAATTATTTGCCACAAAAGAATGTGGTCATCCCCGGTAGTTTGCCTAGCTCCTGCTTGATGCGGGAAAATATTAGTAAATCGTTAGCCGAAAGGCAGATAGAAATGGAAGAGCGCCTCATGTGAGATACAATCTCCAGGGAATAAAGAGCAAGCCTTTTGTTTTAAGGTCGCAGGGTCTAATAGTGCGTCTCATAGAATGAGCACAAGGGGCAGAGAAGCAAGAATTGCTCAAATCGTCGGAAAGGGAGGAAAGTGAGTAACTAGGGCGGACTCTGTCAACACAAGCCGCGCAGTGTAGGGATCAAACCTCGGGTTAGGGAGAATAGCTCTAACGCACGGAAGCAGTTCAATTTCTAAGTACGGTCTCCAGACCTCCGCTTAGCGATCCTCGTTCTTTGAGTCGGGTTAGTAAGTCAGAGATTCGGGTGGATTACTAGTCTTCGATTAACTTATTCGGATTTGAGAATTATTACAGATATTTCATTGATAGAATGGAAGGAATTAGAAGATGAAGGGTACACCGTGATGGGAAGATAGACAAATTCGAAGAAGAAAGGATTTTTTGGTTAGACGCATGGAATTAGCTAAACATTTTATTCGAACAAATGTAGAACCAGAACGGATGGTTTTGTGCCTATTACCAGTTCTTCCTCCTGAGTTAAGACCCATCATTCAGATAGATGGGGGTAATTTAATAAGTTCGGATATTAATTCACTCTATAGAAGAGTTATCTTTCGGAACAATACTCTTATTGATCTATTAACAATCAGTATATCTACACCGAGGGAATTAATAAGGTGTCAGGAGAGATTGGTACAAGAAGTCGTAGTTATACTTCTTGATAATGGTATTCACGGACAACTGGATGGTCATAATAAAGTTGTAAGAGAATTTGAAGATATAATTGAAGGCAAAGAGGGAAGATGGAGCGAGTTGGTAAATGGGTCGATTATTCGAGGCGTTCCGTCATTGTTGTGGGCCCTTCACTTTCATTACATCAATGTGGATTACCTCGAGAATTAGCAATATAACTTTTTCAGATATTTGTAATTCGTGGTCTAATCAGACAACACGTTGCTTCCGGATTGCTAAAAGTCAAATCCGAGAAAAAGAACCCATTGTATGGGAGATACTTCAAGAAATCATGTAGGGACATCCTGTATTGCTGAATAGAGCACCTACCTTGCATAGATTGGGCATACAGGCGTTCCAACCCATTTTAGTGGAGGAACGTGCTATATGTTTACATCCATTAGTTTGTAAGGGCTTTAATGCAGACTTTGATGGCGATGGCTGTTCATGTACCTTTATCTTTAGAAGCTCAAGCTGAGGTTCGTTTACTTATATTTTCTCATATTCCTCTCTTGTCTCCAGCTATTGGGGATCCCATTTCTGTACCAACTCAAGATATGCTAATTGGACTCTATGTATTAACGATCAGGAATCGTCGAGGTATTTGTGCAAATAGGTATAATTTATCTAATTGCAAAAATGATCAAAATCAAACTGTTGTTGGCAATAATAATTATCAGTATACGAAAGAGAAGGAACCATATTTTTGTAGTTCCTATGATGCACTTGGAGCTTATCATCGAAAACAAATCCATTTAGATAGTCCTTTGTGGCTTCGATGGCGACTAGATCAACATGTCATTATTGGCTCAAGGGAAGTTGAAGTTCCCATCGAAGTTCAATATTCATCTTTTGGTACCAAATTTATAGACACTATTTAATAGTAAGAAGTGTAAAAAAAGAAACGTATATACATTCGAACCATTGTTGGTCATATTTCTTTTTATCGAGAAATAGAAGAAGCCATATAGGGGTTTTGTCGAGCCTACTCATATGCTAGCTAAACTAAGTAATTAGGCGATACTCATGAGAATTTGGTTATGGCTTTACTGATATCATAATTCCTGAATTTCTACGTGAATCAAGATTGAGGGAAGGAAGTTTTCAAATCACTGACTCAGACCCATTGTAGAATCCTACTTAGCAGAATAGGGAGGTACTTATGGCAAAACGTCTGGTCTTTCACAATAAACTGATAGATGGAGCTGCCATGAAACGACTTATTAGCAGATTAATAAATCACTTCGGGATGGCATATACATCACACATCTTGGATCAAGTTCAAACTTTGGGTTTCCAACAAGCCACTGTTACATCTATTTCATTAGGAATCAATGATCTTTTAACAATACCTTTGCAGGGGTGGTTAGTCCAAGATGCTGAACAACAAAGTGGAAAGACACCATCATTATGGGAATGTACACGCGGTAGAAAAATGACGTCAATCCATTGAAATATGGTATGCTACTAGCCAATATTTGAGACAAGAAATTCATCCTAATTTTTGGATGACTGATCCCTCTAATTCAGTCCATTTAATGTCCTTTTCGGAGCTAGAGGAAATGCATCTCAGGTACACCAATTAGTAGGTATGAGAGGATTAATGTCGGATCCCCAAGGACAAATGATTGATTTTCCCATTCAAAGCAATTTACGTGAAGGACTTTCAAAGACGGAGTATATAATTTCTTGCTATGGAGCCCGTAAAAGAGTTATGGATACTACTGTACGAACATCAGATGCTGGATACCTCACACGTAGACTTGTTGAAGTAGTTCAACACATTCTTGTACGCACAATGGATTGTGGTACTATTCAAAGTCTTTCCGTAAGTCTGGAACGAATTTTTATCCAAACACTAATTGGTCGTGTATTAGCAGATGATATATAGGTCTACGATGCATTGCCGCCCAAAATCAAGATATCGGGATTGGGCTTGTCAATCGATTCATAACCTTTCGAGCACAACCACCAACCAATATATATCTGAACTCCATTTACTTGCAGGTGCTTGGATTTGTCAATTATGTTATGGTCGGAGTCCCACTCACGGTGACCTAGTCGAATTGGGAGAAGTTGTAGGTATTATTGCGGGTCAGTCAATTGGGGAACCAGGGACTCAACTAACATTAAGCACTTTTCATACCGGCGGAGTATGAACGGGCTGTACTGCCGAACATGTACGAGCTCCCTTTAATGGAAAAAGAAAATTCAATGAGTGGTCCACTACGGCTTCAAAAGTTCAAGGATTTAAGAGCCGAACAAAGGATAGGGAAACTTAACCGCCTCCCCAAAAGGGATGCAGCAATGTTGAAGAGACAATTATCCACCTTGCAAACATATTTGGGTGGGATCAAATATATGACCGGGTTACCCGATATTGTAATTAGCCTTGATCAGCAAAAAGAAAATAAAGCTCTTCGAGATTGTGTCATTTTGGGGATTCCGACGATTTGTTTAATCGATAAAAATTGTGACCCAGAACTCGCAGATATTTCGATTCCAGCCAACGATGACAATACAATTTCAATCCGATGGATTTTTAACAAATTAGTATCCGCAATTTGCGAAGGTCGTTCTAGTTATATAATCAATCATTGATTATTAATGAGGCGGAATCCAATTTGGCCCATTAAAACAGGCCCAACACTGAGATCAGTCCAATAGCAGCAGTGAGAAGCCCACTGGCAACCTTCGACCCGTTAGCGGCCCAGCAGCCCTCGGCCCAGTAAGCAGTCCAGTGGTCCTCGGCCCCTCAGCTGCCCAATAGCCTTCGGCCCGTTAGCGGCTCAGCAGCTCTTCGGCCCAGTAGGCTCCAGCCCATTATATAAGGACTGAGATTTCGGGTTCTGTATTCGGGTCGGGTTCGGGCCAGATCCCCTGGTTTGGACCCTGGAGGGGGGTCTTGAGAATTCTGACTGAATGACGTCTGCACTGCTCGACGCCTTTCAAAAGGCGTCAGGGTGTGTGGACGCCATTTAGGTCTGCTTGCTGTTGTGCCACGTGTGCGCCACGTGGGCGGGTTTCGGGCCGCGAGAGTACGGCCCCTGTCACTTCGTCTGAACGGCGTCCAGGTAGGTCGACGCGATTCAGACTGTGACCCTGCGGTGTCAATGTGCGGCGCCAGAGCGTTGTCAGTACGGCCTGTCCTGTCGTCTGAACGGCGTCCGCGGAGAGTGACGCGTTTCAGACCGCTGTCAGTACGGCCCGTCCTGTCAGACTGATCGGCGTCTGCCTCGATCGACGCATTTTACCTAGATTCTGATTGACCCCGCGAGCCTCCCCTTCAATCCCTCATTTTCGCCTTCTCACTCTCTCTCTTCGCCCTCTCCGCTCCCTCCGCCCTCCTTCCTCTTCCATCACTCCATAGCCTCCTTACCTCTCACCTCTACCTCCACCACCTCCTTCGCGGCGTTCCATTCTCCGGACGGCGGCCGACGTCCCGGCGGAGTGGCGGCGTCCTCGAGGGTACCGGCGGCGGTCTGCGGTGCGGCGGGTCGGCAGCGAGGAGCTTGGAGGAGTTCAAGAACCAGTAGGGGGACGAACCTTGCATGTGATGCTCCTGTTTTCCATGGCGTGACATGACGTGTTTGGGCTAGATTGAGCATGTTTAGGGGGGTTTCCTTGTGGGAATGGCTGTGCTTGTGATCGTGGATTCATAGCATGCTTGTGGTGGTTGAATTCCTCTTCCTCCCCTTCTTGTTTTGGGGTTCTTCGGGGTGTTTGGGGTTAAGGGAGAAACCCTCGGTTCGAACCAGGGAACCAGGTTTCTGGCGCTAAACGGCGTCGTGCCTGGTCGACGCCTTTTAGAAGGACGTCAGGGCAGTACGACGCCTTTTAGGGCAGAAACCTCCCTGTTCGAGGTTTCACGAAATAGGGGTTCTGGCGCTAAATGACGTCATGGATGGACGACGCCTTTTCGAAAGGACGTCGGGCCATCATGACGCCATTTAGGCAGGAAATCACCCCGAGTGGGGGTATGTAAATCTGGGATTTCGATGTGAATGGCGTCTGTGGACGTGGACGCGTTTTAAATGGCGACTCCCTATGACGACGCGTTTCAAGGAATAATCTGGCTTTTAAATGAACCTGTCTGAGGGGCTTGAATGGCGTCGACCTCGGTCGACGCGATTCAAGACAGAACTGTCTAAAGTGCTGGTTTTAACATGTGTTTCACTGTTGGGCGGTTCAAATGCATGTTTTACGTTGTACACTGAGATCGAGGACTTCTGCGTGAGTGGAATTACATCATGTTATATGTGTGTATGTGCTTATACAACTGTGGAACGGAATGACTGTGGTTTACGTTTGTCACCATGGACCGATGGGGACAGGGTCATGGTGTCTGTGAGGCATTGTGCCGTACCGGTGGGAGAAGGGGTACATGTTGTGGTTTACCTTTGGCCGAGGGAAGCAGAACCACCTTGAGCCCGTCGGGCCGGAGTAGCTAGTGCGCTACCCGAGGGGTTGCTGCTTGGCCTCAGCGGGTCGGTTTCCCTGTTTGTCGTGGCAGCTTCCGGCGCGTTTCTTGCTGTGGAGCTGGTTGTGGAGTTGTTTACCCCTGTAGCCACTGGGCCTGATGTGACCTTTGATCAAGGTTACGAGTGGTACCCTTAGCCCTTTGGCCTGACGCAGCCTGGGAGGTTAGGGTTGTGGGTAGTTCCTGTAGCTTCGGCTTGACGGGGGTTCGCCGGTCCCCAGGGCCCTCCGGAAGCGCTGAGGCCTAGCGTGGAGGCAATCCGGACGGTAGGACGGTAGTCTAGACTGCTTGTGTGCACACGTAACTGACAGTGGCGGTACACTGGTCCCAGCTAGTCCTAGTTTGGCTCACTGCCTCACCCTACAGTGCCCCGGAACACTGTAGGGGTGGACAGGCGTGAGCAGTGGTGGTAGTGTTGGGAGGCGACGTTTGACTTCGGTCGACAGTGTGGTTCAGTCGCTTTGTGGACTTAGGCTGTGAGACGTGACTCTGTGTTGGGTTCTTCGGGTTGCTTAGAACTGTTCTTGCTACACTGCTTATCGTACGTTTCTTATCAAATTTAGGTGTTGTGTTTACTGCTTTACTTAATTGCCATATATCTGTGTTGTTACACTTGTGGGTGTGTGAGTGGGAGGCAGGGGATCGGATGATCCCTACTGAGCCCAATTCTGGTGTGGCTCACTCCCTGCGGTTTCAGGTGTGGACTTCGCGGCGTGTGGAGGCGTGTGGTGCCTTCTTGGTGTGCGGACCAGCAGCTGTCTCTGTTCCGGGGTATGCCCCGATGTTGTTGTACTTTCTTTCTGCCTGTACTTATTTAATTTGTTGGACATGTAATTATTGTTGGACTGTATACGGACATCGTTATTTTCCTTCCTGCGCACTTGCTTACCTTTGTAGTCCGTGTGATTGTTATATTTAGCCTTGTTTAGCACTTACTCCTCCAGATGTGTTGTGTGAGATCCGGGTGTGAACCCGTAGTTAATGGGCCGACATCCATTTAGTGATCGGGTCTCCGGTCATAGGATGGCGGGTCGTTACAGATGGTATCAGAGCTCAGTCTGGTCGAGTATGTGGCAAACTGGGTTAGATATTATAGTCCAACAATGAGTACGAGTCTGTACAGGCGATGGCTGCTGGTGTAGATTGGTAGGTTTTGACGTGTTTTGGTTCGATTTGCGTGTTGTGGGGTAGTGATGGCGCCGAAGAGGAGAGTTCCGTTGGCTCGTGGTTCGAGAGCAGATGGTGGTGGTTCAAGAACAGAAGGACATGATGTGGATCGATTCATGGAAGCTATGATTGGGGCTATGTCTAGATACCAGCAGGGAGATGGAAGTGAGGGGTCCAATTCCCGAGGTGGCCAATCCATGGTGATGGAGCGGTTCTTGAAGCTGAAGCCCCCTTCTTTCACGGGTCAACCTGTTCCAGATGCGGCAGCTCAGTGGATTAAGGAAGTGGAAAAGACGTTCGATGTTCTATAATGTGTTGAGAGTGACAAGACCTTGTTGGCAACCTACTTGCTGAAGGGCGATGCTTATGATTGGTGGGTTACCATCAAGGGGTTGATGTTTCCAGATAGGTCTTTGAGAGAGATTCCTTGGGAAGGCTTTGTGAGAGAGTTTAGTGGACAGTACTTTCCGAGGCATGTTCGTAGGGCCAAGGAAAGGGAGTTTATGGAATTGGTACAGGATGGTATGTCAGTTCTAGAATATCAAATGAAATTTGTAGCTCTGGGAAGATTTGCTCCACACATATCTGAGCGTGAGGATCTTAGGACGGAGAAATTCGTGGATGGACTTCGACATGATTTGAGGGAATTTGTGGCAGCTCATTGTTGTAAGGACCTGGCGTCAGCAGTTCGGTGCGCGGCAGCGGTGGAGATGCAGTTCCAACACTCAGCGAAGGAATCAGAGCATTCAGCACAAGGGAAGCAGCATAGCAGGGATAGATCAGCGGTCTTTTCGTCAGGTGGTTCTAGTTCATTCGAGGTCGAGTTCCAAGAGGTACCTTGTGACGAGGATGAGGATGGTTCGGTTCAGCAGATGGAGACAGAGGTCAGCTGGCAGCAGAAGGCAAGGCGGGACGCTGCAGATCGTTGTCCCCGTTGTAGCAGGTTTCATGGCGACAGGATATGTCCCTTGATCACTGGTAGCTGTTTCGGCTGTGGTAGGAAGGGACATCTCGCGAGGAACTGTCCCCAGAAGAATAAGGCAAGTCAGGAGCCGAGTGGTCGGTAGGTGTTCGAGACGTGAGTGGAGTTGCGTCTCTTTGTGGTGGTCCAAGAGGCTGTGCTAGATGAGCACTTTTATCTTGTCTTGTTCAGAGGTGGTTGTGAACTCTTGTGGCACTTGTATGTTTTTGGGTTTGGTGGAGAACCGGTGTTGTAATTTGTGCCTTGCTAGAGTGTGGTTGTTTTGATCTATCAGCTCTCGTCAGAATTGAGAATCTTTGTTAGCTTCGCGTGAATTTGTTTGGCTAATTATGCGGAGCCTTGTGTGTGCGATTGGTGAGATGATTGTCGTAATCGGTGTGTGTCGGCATGTGTTGGTTCGCCGAGTTTCGTGTTGGGCGGTTGCTAATTTCGAGGACGAAATTCTTTTGAGGAGGGGAGAATGTAAGGACTGAGATTTCGGGTTCTGTATTCGGGTCGGGTTCGGGCCAGATCCCCTGGTTTGGACCCTGGAGGGGGGTCTTGAGAATTCTGACTGAATGACGTCTGCACTGCTCGACGCCTTTCAAAAGGCGTCAGGGTGTGTGGACGCCATTTAGGTCTGCTTGCTGTTGTGCAACGTGTGCGTCACGTGGGCGGGTTTAGGGCTGCGAGAGTACGGCCCCTGTCACTTCGTCTGAACGGCGTCCAGGTAGGTCGACGCGATTCAGACTGCGACCCTGCGGTGTCAGTGTGCGGCGCCAGAGCGTTGTCAGTACGGCCTGTCCTGTCGTCTGAACGGCGTCCGCGGAGAGTGACGCGTTTCAGACCGCTGTCAGTACGGCCCGTCCTGTCAGACTGATTGGCGTCTGCCTCGATCGACGCATTTTACCTAGATTCTGATTGACCCCGCGAGCCTCCCCTTCATTCCCTCATTTTCGCCTTCTCACTCTCTCTCTTCGCCCTCTCCGCTCCCTCCGCCCTCCTTCCTCTTCCATCACTCCATAGCCTCCTTACCTCTCACCTCTACCTCCACCACCTCCTTCGCGGCGTTCCATTCTCCGGACGGCGGCCGACGTCCCGGCGGAGTGGCGGCGTCCTCGAGGGTACCGGCGGCGGTCTGCGGTGCGGCGGGTCGGCAGCGAGGAGCTTGGAGGAGTTCAAGAACCAGTAGGGGGACGAACCTTGCATGTGATGCTCGTGTTTTCCATGGCGTGACATGACGTGTTTGGGCTAGATTGAGCATGTTTAGGGGGGTTTCCTTGTGGGAATGGCTGTGCTTGTGATCGTGGATTCGTAGCAGGCTTGCGGTGGTTGAATTCCTCTTCCTCCCCTTCTTGTTTTGGGGTTCTTCGGGGTGTTTGGGGTTAAGGGAGAAACCCTCGGTTCGAACCAGGGAACCAGGTTTCTGGCGCTAAACGGCGTCGTGCCTGGTCGACGCCTTTTAGAAGGACGTCAGGGCAGTACGACGCCTTTTAGGGCAGAAACCTCCCTGTTCGAGGTTTCACGAAATAGGGGTTCTGGCGCTAAATGACGTCATGGATGGACGACGCCTTTTCGAAAAGACGTCGGGCCATCATGACGCCATTTAGGCAGGAAATCACCCCGAGTGGGGGTATGTAAATCTGGGATTTCGATGTGAATGGCGTCTGTGGACGTGGACGCGTTTTAAATGGCGACTCCCTATGACGACGCGTTTCAAGGAACAATCTGGCTTTTAAATGAACCTGTCTGAGGGGCTTGAATGGCGTCGACCTCGGTCGACGCGATTCAAGACAGAACTGTCTAAAGTGCTGGTTTTAACATGTGTTTCACTGTTGGGCGGTTCAAATGCATGTTTTACGTTGTACACTGAGATCGAGGACTTCTGCGTGAGTGGAATTACATCATGTTATATGTGTGTATGTGCTTATACAACTGTGGAACGGAATGACTGTGGTTTACGTTTGTCACCATGGACCGATGGGGACAGGGTCATGGTGTCTGTGAGGCATTGTGCCGTACCGGTGGGAGAAGGGGTACATGTTGTGGTTTACCTTTGGCCGAGGGAAGCAGAACCACCTTGAGCCCGTCGGGCCGGAGTAGCTAGTGCGCTACCCGAGGGGTTGCTGCTTGGCCTCAGCGGGTTGGGTTTCCCTGTTTGTCGTGGCAGCTTCCGGCGCGTTTCTTGCTGTGGAGCTGGTTGTGGAGTTGTTTAGCCCTGTAGCCACTGGGCCTGATGTGACCTTTGATCAAGGTTACGAGTGGTACCCTTAGCCCTTTGGCCTGACGCAGCCTGGGAGGTTAGGGTTGTGGGTAGTTCCTGTAGCTTCGGCTTGACGGGGATTCGCCGGTCCCCAGGGCCCTCCGGAAGCGCTGAGGCCTAGCGTGGAGGCAATCCGGACGGTAGGACAGTAGTCTAGACTGCTTGTGTGCACACGTAGCTGACAGTGGCGGTACACTGGTCCCAGCTAGTCCTAGTTTGGCTCACTGCCTCACCCTACAGTGCCCCGGAACACTGTAGGGGTGGACAGGCATGAGCAGTGGTGGTAGTGTTGGGAGGCGACGTTTGACTTCGGTCGACAGTGTGGTTCAGTCGCTTTGTGGACTTAGGCTGTGAGACGTGACTCTGTGTTGGGTTCTTCGGGTTGCTTAGAACTGTTCTTGCTACACTGCTTATCGTACGTTTCTTATCAGATTTAGGTGCTGTGTTTACTGCTTTACTTAATTGCCATATATCTGTGTTGTTACACTTGTGGGTGTGTGAGTGGGAGGCAGGGGATCGGATGATCCCTACTGAGCCCAATTCTGGTGTGGCTCACTCCCTGCGGTTTCAGGTGTGGACTTCGCGGCGTGTGGAGGCGTGTGGTGCCTTCTTGGTGTGCGGACCAGCAGCTGTCTCTGTTCCGGGGTATGCCCCGATGTTGTTGTACTTTCTTTCTGCCTGTACTTATTTAATTTGTTGGACATGTAATTATTGTTGGACTGTATACGGACATCGTTATTTTCCTTCCTGCGCACTTGCTTACCTTTGTAGTCCGTGTGATTGTTATATTTAGCCTTGTTTAGCACTTACTCCTCCAGATGTGTTGTGTGAGATCCGGGTGTGAACCCGTAGTTAATGGGCCGACATCCATTTAGTGATCGGGTCTCCGGTCATAGGATGGCGGGTCGTTACACATTAAGCGGCGTCTGGCCTCTCAGCAGCCCAACCCCCTTCGGCCCAGTAGCCATATCCGGCCCACTCCGGTGGGAGGACTAGGCACTATGGCGGTTTACCAGTAAACCCAGAACATAGTCCTATATCGGCTACCACCGTTAAGCATCCTCTATCCTCCGCTATAAATACACGGCTATTTATTACCAAAGGCAGGTCTTCGTGACCCCAAGGACTACAGTCCAAAGAGCATTAAAGCTCCTTCTTCCTCCTTCTCCTCTGAATCGAATCATCTTCAGAAGCTAACTTAGCCGTCGGAGGGGGTTCCTTAGGGCTGAAGCCCGGGACTCCTACTGACTGGTTCTTCTTCTTTCCCTCCTTCTGCAGGGGCTCGGTTTGAATCATCGCCGACCTTTCCGAGTCAGTCTTGGCCACCGACCTCGGGTCTTCTCCCACCGGTCTCGACGCCATTCGCTGGCTGGTCCGCCTTACCCGAAGGTGCCTCGACTCTGCCTCGCATCAGCGGTTACTCGTCCGGTAAAGCCTCGACCACGCCTTCCGCAGGCTGGTCCGCCTCGTTCGAAGGAGTTTCGGCCACGCTTTCCATAGGCTGGTCCACATCCGTCCGAGGGAGTCTCAGCTCCGCTCCCAGCAAGCCCTCGTCCGGGCACCCCTCGGCATCGGATCTTCGGCCCCGTCTCCGTCCTCGCCTCGTTCCGGATCCCCGTCGGTCCTCTTTACCGATCCGATCCAGCTTCGGGTCCCAACTTCGGATTCCAGCTTCGGAATCCGGTCGTGATAGCTTCGGCTACATCACGTGGCGCTGTCTGTGGGAAACAAGCAAAAAGCTATGTCTCATCGTCCAATAATCCGACGATCCGGACAAGACGAGGCAAAGACGCGGGCAGCTTCAACGCGGCCGCTTTATTCCGAAGGCGTCCCGTCCGTTCCGCAAGGCTCAGCTCATGTAGCATTATTAGCCGCCACTGTTACATCTCTGGCGCTCCTACCAGACGTAGTATCCGCCATTGCCCAGCAAATGGGGTTATTGAGCCAGCTCCCCCGCCAAGCACCACCTCCTCTCTTCTGCCCTGTTCAAAACGAGAGGTTTCGGTCAGCGTCTTCGCGAGACTTTTTCGACAAGGCTGTTATGGTGAACAGCGAGCTCCCGACCTACGAGTCAAGAACCCTCATGTAAGCGATATCGAAAGGAGAGGGACCTAGGCAAGCGACGGGGTCCGCAGCCACGGTACCTACCGTTACCTGCTCCCCCTTCCCAAATGCTTATGGAGGTGAAGCATATGCTTTGACGGCCGCAACGCCTCAAAACTAATCCTCGCTGAAGGGACCCTAGCAAATATTGTGAATACCATCAGGAAACTGGCCATTCGACTGACGAATGCCGGTACCATCGGGAGGAGATTGATCGCCTCATCAGAGAGGGCCAACTGCCACAATACTGGTAAGAACAGCCTCAACCGAGGCAGAGCCGGGAGGCCATCAAAGCAGCAAGGCAACGTCCGAAGAAATCCCGTATCAGCCGAAGCCATGCCTCTAGGACGACCGAGGGGCTTATAAGGGAAGTAGTCCAACAAGGGGCTTACTAATTGGAAACCCCTTCGGGCCAACCTCTCCCTCATAACTAGAATATGGAGCGCCTTCGGCACTACATGTAAATTACTTCCCTCGAAATTTAGCCGGAAGACATGAATAAAGTTTTTCTTTTGAAAAGATCACGTCCGGCATGATTTTCTCTAAGTCCGCGATAACCCGAAATCGGGAGCGGCACGATATTTTCTAAGCCCGCGGTAACCCGGAATCGGGAGCGGCACGGTATTTTCTAAGCCCACGGTAACCCGGAATCGGGAGCGGCACGGTATTTTCTAAGCCCGCGGTAACCCGGAATCGGGAGCGGCACGGTATTTTCTAAGTCCGCGATAACCCGGAATCGGGAGCGGCACGGTATTTTCTAACCCCGCGATAACCCGGAATCGGGAGCGGCACGGTATTTTTTAAGTCCGCGGAAACCCGTACCGAGAGTGGCTCCGGCCATGTGTACCAGATCAAGAGCGGCAAGGTATTCTCTAAGTCCACGGAAACCCGTACCGAGAGTGGCTCCGGCCATGTGTACTGGATCGGGAGCGGCAAGGTATTCTCTTAAGTCCGCGGTAACCCGTACCGAGAGTGGCTCCGGCCATGTGTACCGGATCGGGAGCGGCAAGGAAGTCTAAGTCCGCAGAAACCCGTACCGAGAGTGGCTCCGGCCATGTGTACCGGATCGGGAGCGGCAAGGTATTCTCTTAAGTCCGCGGTAACCCGTACCGAGAGTGGCTCCGGCCATGTGTACCGGATCGGGAGCGGTAAGGTATTCTCTCAAGTCCGCAGAAACCCGTACCGAGAGTGGCTCCAGCCATGTGTACTGGATCGGGAGCGGCAAGGTATTCTCTAAGTCCGCGGTAACCCGTACCGAGAGTGGCTCCGGCCATGTGTATCGGATCGGGAGCGGCAAGGTATTCTCTTAAGTCCGCAGAAACCCGTACCGAGAGTGGCTCCGGCCATGTGTACCGGATCGGGAGCGGCAAGGTATTCTCCTTAAGTCCGTGTAAACCGTACCGGGAGTGGCTTCGGCCATGCAAACCGTATCGAGAGCGGCAATGTATTCTCCTTAAGTCCGTGTAAACCGTACCGAGAGTGGCTTCGGCCATGCAAACCGTATCGGGAGCGGCAAGGTATTCTCCTTAAGTCCGTGTAAACCGTACCGGGAGTGGCCTCGGCCATGCAAACCGTATCGGGAGCGGCAAGGAATTCTAAGTCCGTGTAAACCGTACCGGGAGTGGCTTCGGCCATGCAAACCGTATCGGGAGCGGCAAGGTATTCTAAGCCTGCGTAAACCGTATCGGGAGTGGCTTCGGCCATGCAAACCGTATCGGGAGCGGCAAGGTATTCTAAGCCTGCGTAAACCGTATCGGGAGTGGCTTCGGCCATGCAAACCGTATCGGGAGCGGCATGGTATTCTTCTTAAGTCCGTGTAAACCGTACCGGGAGTGGCTTCGGCCATGCAAACCGTATCGGGAGCGGAAAGGTATTCTAAGTCCGTGTAAACCGTACCGGGAGTGGCTTCGGCCATGCAAACTGTATCAGGAGCGGCAAGGTATTCTCCTTAAGTCCGTGTAAACCGTACCGGGAGTGGCTTCGGCCATGCAAACCGTATCGGGAGCGGCAAGGTATTCTAAGTCCGTGTAAACCGTACCGGGAGTGGCTTCGGCCATGCAAACTGTATCGGGAGCGGCAAGGTATTCTCCTTAAGTCCGTGTAAACCGTACCGGGAGTGGCTTCGGCCATGCAAACCGTATCGGGAGTGGCAAGGTATTCTAAGTCCGTGTAAACCGTACCGGGAGTGGCTTCGGCCATGCAAACCGTATCGGGAGCAGCAAGGTATTCTAAGTCCGTGTAAACCGTACCGGGAGTGGCTTCAGCCATGCAAACCGTATCGGGAACGGCAAGGTATTCTAAGTCCGTGTAAATTGTAAGGAATCGCCATGAACGCAGCGGAAATAAAATCGATTCCATTGTATCGGTCGCTGGGATCGTAAAACGGACATTAAATTAAATGCGGGAAGAACGGTTCTTCACATTTGCGGGGTTTCGAATCTCCCGTAGATGATGCCGACTCGGTAATCGCGCACGCGCACGATCTCTAGAGGTATCCACACGAGTTCCCACAGCAGACGCGATTTCCTCCTCGACTTGAGTGCTCCGACCAGATCTCAAATCCACCATGCGCGGAGAGAGACAGATCCTCCAAGAGAGAGAGAAGGAGAGAGAGAGAGAGGAGAAAGATAATCTGGATGAAAAATTCGTCCAACTAACATTTTACCCCTTCCCCTTGGACCTCCTTATATAGAAATAAGGATAAGCACAAGGATTAATCCTCATGATTATCCAAGAGTTTGGCCTTGGATAATTCTCCATTAAATCTTCATGTTTATCCTGCGGCTTTTCATAAAAACCCAGATAAGCATGAAATTTAACATCTCTCACCGTCTGACGAGAACTCTTATGTGTGTGACCCTCTAGGCCCATATATCAATCCGGTTGCAGGCCCATTAAATTTAGAACTGTTTCTTGAGTTTAATATTTATTAATTAACATTTAAACATCATATGTTAAATGATTAATTTAATAAACAAGTGAATTATCATCTGATGATCAAATCACTTGGCCTTCTGATCATGAACAGCACCAAACACTACCTCATGATCCCAGAAGATATAAGGGATACTGTTCCCTTTAATTGAACCTTTCCGTCTGCCGATACTGCACAGATATAATCCTTCACTCAAGCAATGTCCCAATAACGCAAGGGTATGGTTTTATAGTCAAACCCTCTATCGCATTATCCAGATGGATTCCAATACACAGTTAATATCTAGAAAGACATCTCTTTCATTTGACCCTGGCCAGGGATTTCTGTGTACACATCCATAGGACATTCTCTCTCCAGTCTTATACCAAGAGTGAGTGATCCCTTGTTGTTCACTCAATTACCTTCGCAAGCTTTCCACTGTATCTGAAAGACCGATTATGGTGGACTTAATGGTTAAAAGTCCACAGGTCAGAGAATCAAGATACAATGGTCCACAAACAAGGTATCATTGGTGACTCAGGTCAAAGGACCAACTGTGCTACTGCAACGATTGAATTCCCTGGTTGACTAATAGGTATAATTACCATCCAAGAATTCTTATTTGGGTCTGTTCAGTGAACTCATTCTCTAATGAGCACCCACTTGTTTGTCTTAGTGTCACCACACGAGTGAATGTGAGATCATTCACCCTCATCACATGAGCAGACATAACTTGTGTCGATCTTATCGGATATTTAATGTCCATCTCAAATATCCTATGATCGAGAACTGTTTAAGACAATTGACTGAGGATATTGATCTCACTATCATGATATCATCATGATTCAATATCCCATACATTTGTCTATGGACCTTCATTACGATAGTTAATTTGCGAGGACTATAAATGAAGAAATGATTGCCTTTATTAATAATTTGAACTAGAATGTACAATGATTGGCTTTGAGGCCACCCAATTCTAACATAAACCGTACCGGGAGTGGCTTCGGCCATGCAAACCGTATCGGGAGCGGCAAGGTATTCTAAGTCCGTATAAACCGTACCGGGAGTGGCTTCGGCCATGCAAACCGTATCGGGAGCGTCAAGGTATTCTAAGTCCGTATAAACCGTACCGGGAGTGGCTTCGGCCATGCAAACCTTATCGGGAGCGGCAAGGTACTCTTAAGTCCATGCAAACCGTATCGGGAGCGGCATTTTTTTCAATGTCCGTATCCGAATCTGGATTGGCTTCGGCCGTGAGGGCCGCATCTAAACGGCAATATGGTCTCGGCCACAAGAAGAACCAGACTCAGTCATTCGTTCAGAACACAAAATAGAAGCAAAGTACTTTTTATATTTATATGAGAAACAGAGTACAAAATCGGCCGTACATCTGGCCGCAACCTTTCAGAAAAGGTCAAAACAAAAATAGGGACAAGCCCCCGTATTAGCCTTCGGTATTCTCGCCGTCTACATCGACTAGGGACTGACCAGGAGATGGGGAAGGAGAATCCTCAACCTGGACAGCCTCGGCTGGGGCGACCTCGTCAGGAACGGCCGCACTGCTTTCCGCTGGGGCCGAAGCTCTTTCGGCCTTAAGGTTCTTCCACCAGGTAAGAAGCTCTTCGCCTTCCTCGTCCGTCGGAAGGGCGATGCCGGTCAGGTCTACGGCCGGGCACGCCTTTTGGGCGATAGCCAGCCCTATGCGAAACACGGACGACGCCGCCTCGAGTTGAGCCTGTATTATCTCCTCGGCATAATCTGGGCCGGCCTTATAACTGGATACGGCTGTACGAGCAACCTCTTCAGCCTTGGCCTCCAGATCTGCCTTCAGAGTCGAGACCTCCTCGGCATGGCGGCCCCGATCCATGATCCGCTGGTCGACCTTGTCCTGAATCTCGGCCTTAAGAGATTCATTTACGGCCTGGGCCGCCTCCAGCTCCTTCTCAGCTTTCTCCTTCTCCCGCTCGGCCTTCGTCTTGTCCTCAGAGGAAGCGCGAGTCACCTCCTTTTGCTCCTCTAGCTCGGCCCGCATCCAGGCACTTGCTTTCAGGAGCAAGTCGACGCTACCCTCGAGGCTGCATCGTACCGGGGCGACTCCGCCAGAGGCCGGCTGGTCCGAAGCCTGGTCGACGTCCCGGAGCCTTTGCTGAATGGCCACTTGACGGCAAATCAGGCCCCCGCACATGACCACGGTCTGCAACCAAAAGCAAACAGAAGTCAACAACCCTAAACAAGCCAAGGGAAATATTAGACCGAGGCCCATAAAGAAGATCTTTTACCTAGACCGACAGTCGGGGGCACTGCATCGCCAGGCCATTCGAGGACATCGCCTTCATCTCGTCCTTGGCTATGGGAAGAGTTAAGCCTCGGAGCAGGCGCAGGCACGTCCGAGAGTCCTCCAAACTCTCGTCTCTATAGATCCCCATATTCGGGACCTATAGCTCGCGCTCATGTTCACGGGACGCTTGCGTCCCGGAACCTCCGAGGTCTTCTGTACCTGCCGTCGCAGCCGAAGGGGAATCGCCCCTCGACGTTTCGGGAGGTGACGAGAGCAGGGCCCCTCGGGCAACGGTTGGCCTCTTGGCTACCGGGGCGGGCTCTGTTTCACCAGGCTCGTCCGCCCGGCTTCGCTTCGATAGTCGGCTACCCCTCCGTGCGACCGACTTGCCCTTTTTCTCTCTTTCGAGAGCGGCAGCAGTGGCGCGGCCCTCGACCGAAGCCGCTGTTTGTACTGTGGCCTGGGCATTCAGGACCACGCCTCGTCCAGCCTCTCCTGCTGCCTGCGGCTGGGACGGTTGAGATGGGCCAGACTGCTGGGCGAGCCGACCAAGGAGTCCCCGAATCCCAGTCATCTCTGCGGATAGAAGAAAAGGAGTTAATAACTTACAACGCGCGACTCTCCGCAACTCAAGACCGACTTACCCTCGGCCGAAGCCTCAGCACCCTCTTCGGTCGGAGGAGCTTCGGCCGGAGACTCGACCTCGGTGGCTCCTTCAGTCTCCCCTGGGACATCCTCAGGAGGAAGATAAGGAAAGACCCGAGGAGGATCCTTCGTCGGATCCGGCCAGGCCCCCGTCTGCACAAGCCACTCCTCTTCGTTGAAAGCTCCGCTATATCGTACAGAGCCTCGGCTTCTATAAGGCTCACGATATGAAGTTGATCGGGGTTAAGGGAAGGCGGATCGAAGAGACCTTCGGCCAGTGGTGCCCACTCAGTAGGGAAGGGCCACACACTCTTCTCCTTCTCCAAGAGAGAGACCAACATGAAGCTCCTCTTCCAACCGTGAATGGACGAAGGCTTCCCGGAAAAGATACCCCGGCCGAGGCGAGGGACAAAGCAGTACCAATTGGATTTTCCCTGCCGCTGTATCTTGAAGAGAAAGCGGAAGATGTTTACCGAAGGGGTAACATCGATATAGGCAAGCACAGCCAAGAAGGCATAGACTGTCCGCCAAGAATTAGGGGAAAATTGAGACGGGGCCAGCCCGTAGAAGCACAAAAGATTAATTACGAAGGTGGAAAGGGGAAGGCGAAAACCCGCCCGAAAGCTTTCCTCATAAATGGTAAAGCTATCTGGACGAACAGAGTTGGCCCTGGTATTTATTCCAGGCCGATAGGGAATCGTCCAAGACGGGAACTAATAGTAAGATGTCATGTACTTGACCCCATCGTCCGTAAGAGTACACATGGCTTCGGAAACTGTCTCGGCCGGATGTCGGCCGGAAGAGGAAGCCTGGCCCGTGGCGGGAACCTCTTCGGCTTCTTCGGCACCAGACATTTCGGCCTCATCCGCCATAAGGGAAGCAAGGGAGTTTGAAGAAAGGGGAGATGACAAGGAAGATTAAGAAGGCTGAGACGAAGAACAAGAATAACCTTCGGCCGAAGAACTACTATCAGCCGAAGGGGAGCTATAGAACATGGATCAGGAGCAGAGAAAGGAAATTGAGGCTTACCCTCAAATAAGATCTCCTCGACTGCCCACCACCTCTCAGGCAACAGGAGCTTCCCCGGCAACAACTCTAGGCAACGAAGAGCCCCCCGGCGACAGACAATGCACTCACGATCACCTTCGATGGCCCGTTCTTCGCCGGAGAAGCAGGGAGGCTCGGATGATCGCAGGGAAACGTAGGCGTGGGAAGAAGAGAGCGGAACAGTGCCCTGGGGAGGGCTCCTATTTATAGGGTAAAGTTGAAAGCATTCCCCGCCAAAATCAACGGCCAAGATCCTCCCCCTCGTCGGCATCGCCTCTCTCAGATGCACGCCACGTGTTCCGTCCTTCGGCAATGATAACAGTGACTCCAGGATCGAGGGAAGATAATCAATGGCCGGAAGCGGTCCGACCCTTCGGCTGATAACTCGGATGCTCGCCACGTGTTCCGATCCGCGTGCCAGGGACGGGAGAGGCGGCAATCCAACTGAAGTCTCGGGCAGAGAGTCGAAGTGACCCACGATCCGCGTGATCACCAGGCACGGCCGGGATCCTTTTGTGCTTTTAACGGGGCGACCGGATACGCAACACGTGTCCCGTGTTTTCTCGTGACGCGACTGTTCTGACGGAAAACTCGACATCTTTCCCGTCCATTTATCAGGCCTGACATGACCAGAAGACTCGTCCTTTCGCAATCGAGGATGAAGGCATTCATCACTACGTCCCGAGCAGAGACGAGGCCAATGGTTACTGGCCCTTGGCCGACCGAGGGCATTTCCTTTCTTATAAATAGAGCAGAAAGCTTTGGACAGCGCGTGACACGTTACTCCCCCGAGGAGGCTTCGGATTATACTCTCGCCATCTCATGAAACTGAGGAAGACAAGAGTGGAAGGCTATGTGATGAGGCAGAATCCGAATCGGCCCATTAAAACAGGCCCAACACTGAGATCAGTCCAATAGCAGCAGTGAGAAGCCCACTGGCAACCTTCGGCCCGTTAGCGGCCCAGCAGCCCTCGGCCCAGTAAGCAGTCCAGTGGTCCTCGGCCCCTCAGCGGCCCAATAGCCTTCGGCCCGTTAGCGGCTCAGCAGCCCTTCGGCCCAGTAGGCTCCAGCCCATTAAGGGGCGTCTGGCCCCTCAGCGGCCCAACCCCCTTCGGCCCAGTAGCCATATCCGGCCCACTCCGGTGGGAGGATTAGGCACTATGGCGGTTTACCAGTAAACCCGGAACATAGTCCTATATCGGCTACCACCGTTAAGCATCCTCTATCCTCCGCTATAAATACACGGCTATTTATTACCAAAGGCAGGTCTTCGTGACCCAAAGGACTACAGTCCAAAGAGCATTAAAGCTCCTTCTTCCTCCTTCTCTTTTGAATTGAATCATCTTCAGAAGCTAACTTAGCCGTCGGAGGGGGTTCCTTAGGGCTAAAGCTCGGGACTCCTACTGACTGGTTCTTCTTCTTTCCCTCCTTTTGCAGGGGCTCGGTTTGAATCATCGCCGACCTTTCCGAGTAGGTCTCGGCCACTGACCTCGGGTCTTCTCCCACCGGTCTCGACGCCATTCGCTGGCTGGTCCGCCTTGCCCGAAGGTGCCTCGACTCTACCTCGCATCAGCGGTTACTCGTCCGGTGAAGCCTCGACCACGCCTTCCGCAGGCTGGTCTGCCTCGTTCGAAGGAGTTTCGGCCACGCTTTCCATAGGCTGGTCTACATCCGTCCGAGGGAGTCTCGGCTCCGCTCCCAGCAAGCCCTCGTCCGGGCACCCCTCGGCATCGTATCTTCGGCCCCGTCTCCGTCCTCGCCTCGTTTTGGATCCCCGTCGGTCCTCTTCACCGATCCAATCCAGCTTCAGGTCCCAACTTCGGATTCCAGCTTCGGAATCCGGTCGTGATAGCTTCGGCTACATCAATTATGATTAATAATAATAAGATAGATAAGTCAATTACTTTGGGAAACTCCATAGATTTGATTTATTGGATCGGTTGCTATTCCTGGATTTCAAAAAAAAAGATCAAAAATAAAAAAAAGTACTTGGACTGGGGATATTGTGTGATTACTTAGTATCCTAGATATACGATTAATGATTAAAGTGAGTCAGTTAAGAAAGAGATGGTTGAATCAAAATAATTTTTTTTGAAGTTCAATTTCTATCAGAGGACAATATGAATGTGATACCATGTTCCATTAACACACTCAAAGGGCTATATGATAGATCGGGTGTAGAAGTAGGCCAACATTTATATTGGCAAATAGGAGGTTTACAAGTCCATGCCCAAGTACTTATTACTTCTTGGGTCGTAATTACCATCTTGTTGGGTTCAGTTACCATAGCTGTTCGAAATCCACAAACCATTCCGGCCGACGGTCAGAATTTCTTCGAATATATCCTTGAATTCATTCGGGACTTGAGTCAAACTTAGATTGGAGAAGAATATGGTCCTTGGGTTCGGAACTATGTTCTTATTTATTTTTGTTTCTAATTGGTCAGGTGCTCTTTTACCTCGGAAAATCATACAATTACCTCATGGGGAGTTAGCTGCGCCTACAAATGATATAAACACTACTGTTGCTTTAGCTTTACCCACGTCAATGGCATATTTCTATGCGGGTCTTACAAAAAAGGGTTTGAGTTATTTTGGGAAATACATTCAACCAATCCCACTACTTTTACCAATTAACATCCTAGAAGATTTCACAAAACCTTTATCACTTAGTTTCCGACTGTTCGGAAATATTGGCTGACGAATTAGTAGTTGTTGTTCTTGTTTCTTTAGTACCTTCAGTAGTTCCTATACCCGTCATGTTTCTTGGATTATTCACAAGCGATATTCAGGCTCTTATTTTTGCAACTTTAGCCACGGCTTATATAGGTGAATCCATGGAGGGTCATCATTGACTAGCTTTCTAAATTGTTGTTTTTTTCAACCTTATCCCAATTCATGTGGAGTTCAATTTAATATAATCGACTTACCGAGGAACTATAATAAATCAAAAATAGATATATGGCATAGAGTCGTAGTAGGAAAGATGTACGATATTATTTAATTGTAAAAAAATCTTAGGAAAAATCCTAAGATTTTGATATTTATAGACTTCTCCCATTTTCTAATTTATATTGTATTTATATTATATTTGTTTTTGTTTTGTTTAGTTATTTATATTTGTTTAGTTAATTACAATATTACAATTTCAAATTTGAATAAGAATTGTTATCTTTTTACGACGTAAGACTAAATAAAAAGCTAGCTTAGCTTAGGA
Organism: Zantedeschia hybrid cultivar; assembly: GCA_030544215.1. Lineage (NCBI taxonomy): Eukaryota > Viridiplantae > Streptophyta > Magnoliopsida > Alismatales > Araceae > Zantedeschia > Zantedeschia hybrid cultivar. The sequence goes on along the minus strand of JARZZO010000012.1, from coordinate 37,322,463 downwards.
AAACGAGGGCATATGTAATAAATAATTATAAGTCTGTCTGGCCGGTTCAAAAAAAAATTCTAGAATACTATTCAATAGGTGGTTTACGTTATGGAAGAAACAAATGTATATGTTCTATTAGAAATTCACTAGTTATAGTGTAGACACGCTAATTTTGACGTCATTTTGAATAAATTTCGTATCATATAGTAATGCCTCAGAATGGTCTAATATTTAATCATTGATTAATTCTTATTGATCTTTTTGAGTGTCGGGTCAAACAGGCATGTTTAAGTTAATCAATTAAATTGATTTTAGCTCAAATTTAAGTTAAAATATAAAAGAAGTCTAAAAGACGTCGATCCATGTGGACGCCATTTAGCGTTTATTCTTATTTTAACGTTTAAAATTTGAATTTTAATCAGATGATTAATTAGCTAAAAGGCGTCTGTAAGGCAAGACGCGTTTTAGGTTTCCTAAGCTATTTCTACCTCTCTTCCAGATGTTTATCCTTATCTTAATTAGTGTAAAAGACGTCTATACAGGTAGACGCGTTTTAGCTAATACAGATAAAGATAAGTTTTCCTGGATGTTTATCATTATCTTAATTAATCTAAAAGACGTCTTTAATGGCTGACGCGTTTTAGATAATTACAGATAAAGATGAATTAATCTGTATTTATCTGTTGGTTAAGATGGATAAATCCTAAGATTTTTCCATGTAAATCACGAACGCAGAAGAAGTCTATAAATACCTTACATCTTCAATGGGTAACAATGTTGAGCGTTATTGTGATAAGTTAATGTTGAGCGTTATTGTGATAAGTTAATGTTGAGCATTATTGAAAAAAAAGTTAAGTTAGAGTTGGTGATCGAAGCGATATCGAATTGAAGATCGAAGCAACGACGTCCTAACGCCGAAGCGCTGCTGTTTCCAGAAGTCTTCGTCCATTCAAGATTCTTCATCCAATTCAAGGCTTCAAACCATTCGGCATAAGTTTTTCAATTCGTTTTTGCGTTTTCATTTCATTAATCTTGCATTCTTCATTATCACTCCATGCAACACACAACACTAGCATTCTTTTCAAAACCATTTGATTAAGGGGTTTTAAAGCCACACAACAAGTTTGGAACTTTTTAGTTAAAAGTTTCTGACGATCAAATCTTCTTTTGGAACTTTTTAGTTAAAAGTTTCTGACGATCACTGCACTTAGTTTCTATTTTTAATAGGTTTATTTTGCACTAAATAACCTAGATTTTTCATGATAATCACATGTCCATTCTAAGCACTCACAGCTTTTTTGGCGATCACGGTAGGACTTGGTCTCGCCATCTTTTAGTTTTTTGTTCTTGCTATCATCAATCGGGCACCCACGGTGCACCACTTGTGTCTCTCGACACGTCCTCACCAATTGGTGAGTGTTTTTAGTTTAGTTAATTTTCCACGTGCACCACGTGCACACCCCTGTGGCAAGATCTTGCCCTCCCGTTGATTAGTTAAAAAGCTGTTTTTGTGATGAAAATGCTGTGTGATTGATTGATATCCTAGTTGTTTAGTTAGTAAAATCATCCTTTTAAAATCTGAAACTAAGAAAAATATTGCATGAGCTGATTATCTACCGTCTTTATTCTGTTTGAGGAGGAATCAACCCAGAAATTCCTCCTAGAAAACTGCTTGTGCGACTTGAAAAGCGTCTAGGAGCACTGACGCGTTTCAAACTGCGTCAGTTAACCCAGACGCCTTTCAGTCTTCTTTCTCTGCTGTCTGCAATCTGAATTTCTGCGAAAAAATTAAGATTTTGTTTGAATAGCGTCGACTACCCTCAACGCGATTCAGGCAGTTTCTTAGTTCTTTTCAGTTTTCAGATTTTTGTGACATGTGTGCTAACTACACATTATTATTAAGCATTAGAGGCCATCAAGGCTACAGGTCATACGCATTGAGGCTAATACCCTCTTTTTGTTAGGAACACTCTACTTGACGTCACCAACTCTCTCTGATTGGGTCGGTCCCTTGATCAGACTAGAGAAGTTGACGTTGAGGCCTCCATAAGTCCCCAAAATCAAGGTACTCCTCCTTGATCATCGGGTTGGTTGCACCAGTTGAAGCCCCGGTTAGATTCCATAAAACGTTGTGAGAGAAAGCCATAGAGAATAACGGTGGATATTGAACTGAAACTAGGATCCCATCCCTGAGCGAATTTGTGGTTTAATTAAATCCAAATAACTCAACAAGGAATCTTAAAATCACGTTAAGCATCCACTTGTTTGATTAAATCTCTGTGCAACTTGTTTGTCAAATCTTTGAAAAAAAAAGAATCTAACATCATGCTGCTCCGATCAGGCAGGGACTTGAGTATGGCTCAAGACGCCATTATCAACTACGAGGGAGATGTTAATACCCCTCGTGATTCCGACTACAACTATGAGAGCGGGAGAGATGCTGATGCCTCCCGTAATTCTATCCCCATTCCATTTCGACAAGATGGGAATGTCCGGACCCCTCTTTTTCATCCTCACGATTAATATCCTGATCCTCCCCGCATGAATATGCGATTCCTAATCCTATTCTCGAGGGGGACATGAATCAAAATGATCCCTCATCCTCTGATCCTTCGGATCTCGTCAATGCTCTGGGAGTTCTTGCCTCCCTTCTGGACCCTCAGCAGTTCGAGGCGATCCAGTCTATTCTGAAGGGGAAGGCACCCATGCAGCCTGCCGAGCCGAACCCTGTGGCTCCCCCTGCTATCCCTCAGCAACCTCCTCTTCTTGCTCCTTACATTCATCAGGCCATGGAAGGCCTCCATGTCAATTCTCGGCCAGCTGGGCCGCAACTTTCATCCTCTAGGCAACCGGCTAGACCGCTATCGCCTACTTATCAAAATTCCCTAGGGCATGGCGGAAGCTCTGCCGGACCTCCTCTTTACTGTCCTCCTTGTCCAACGTACTCTAGGCAGCAGGCCTATCAAGTACCTCCACCTCCTCCTCCTCCCAGGCAGATCTGACAACGTAAGCATTGCTGGCCAAGATGCATGGATGAGCAATTCAACAACCTCCAGAAGATGATGGGGGTTAAAGCTGCACAGGAAATCAACTTACCAAGCCTGCCAGTGTTCCACCTACCACCCTCTGAGATGCCAGTGTACCGGAAGTACAACGGTACTAGTAACCCCTTCACCCATTTGAAGGAGTTTATGTACGAATCATCTTTCTGGCAGAACGACAAGAGGTCGTTGGCCTTTTTGTTCAGGAGATCTCTAGAGGGACCAGCCCTCGAGTGGTTCTTTTCTTTGGAACCCTCCGAAGTAGAGGACTACGGTATCGTTTCCTGAAAATTTATTCAACGATACCAAGACAGAGTTGCACCCTCCTTGTCCATCACTGACCTCATTGCAGAAAAGATGAAACCTGATGAGGAGTTTGTCAGTTTTGCCGACAGGTGGCGGGGCTTGGCCGAGAAGGTGAAAGATCACTTGTCCAAGTCTGAGCAAGTGAAGATGTTAATTTCCAACGCCACGCCCCAGTTCAAGCTAGTCCTCTCCCTGAACAATTTGACCAACATGGCAGAGCTCTATGAAAGTGCACGGTACTGTCAGAACACCTTCAAGGACGCTACGTTCTCTAGCGTCTTTGATCCTCACAGACCTAGCAGGCCTCCACCTCGGAAGCCTGCAGTGCCAAATGCTCCCAGCACAGGTCCGACTACTGAAGGCACGCTCTCTCATGAGCAAGTCAGTAGCATGAACAACAACTCGCCCCAGTTCGTGAGGAGTTAGCAACAATACCAGAAGCCACCGCAGCAGAACCAGCAAGGGTACAGGCAGCAGCCGAACCCCAATTATCAGCAACAGTACCAGCGGCCCCAGCAGCCAAACCAGAACCAGCAACAGCAACAGCCACAGCAGCCGCCACAACGGCAATTGCAGTACCAGCAGCCCCAACAACAGCAATATCAACAACAGCAGCAATATCAGCCGCGCGCACCACCGGTATACCATAATGTCCCTCCTCCTGGTGACTACAACCAGCAAAGAAGACCTCCAGGCCCGAAGAGGGCAGAATACCCAGCCCTCCCAGAATCCTTGGCAGATATTTTCAGTGCCCTGATGGCAGCTAATGCCTTAGTCTTGCCCAGGGAAAAGGCAGTTTGGCCTCAGAATGCCGACACGTCCAGGTATTGCTATTTCCATAGGCAACCTGGGCATACCATCGACACCTGCTTCCAATTTAGAGATTATATTCATGATCTCAACGAGCAGGGCGGCATACACTGGGAGGAGATGAAAAAGTACATATCAGCCCTGAAGGCAAGAAGACCACAACAGCAGCAACAACAACAGCAGCAAGCAAGACCACCAGCACAAGCAGCACCTCCACCAAACATGGGCATAGTGCAGAACCCGCTCCCGGAGCACCAGAACCAAAACCAAGTTGCCCCTATTCTAACAAATAGTCAGTCTGAGGCTAACCGTGGGCAACAGTGGAGAATAGAGGACTCTTCCTCTCTTTATTCAATGGGTCACGTTCCGAGTACCGCAGAACGACCACCAAGCCGTACCATTCACATACCCAGACCACAACCCATTACCATTACCCCTCTACCAACACCCACATATCACTCACCCGCACCCAATAACCCATTACCACCACCCGCTTTCCTCAAACCCATTACGCTCCACACTCCTACGCCTCCACCATATAATCCTCCGCAAACCAACTACGCACCCCTCCTACCATCCAGGCCACTACTCCGCGTACCATTCCCTACTTCGCCCGCTACCACTACCACCTACCAAGATACCATCCTACCATCCAGACCGCTATTACGCGTGCCATTCCCCACTTCACCAACCACTTACCCATCCACTATCCAACCATCCAGGCCTTTAATCCGCGCCACGCCACCACCATCTAACCTTGCGGTACTCAAGGTATCACCCGGATCTTCCACGGTTGAGGAACATGCGCTCCGGAGTGGAAGGATTTTCAACAAAGTCTTTCCTCAGTCCACAGTTAGAGACAGCCCATCACAGCCGCTTGAGGAAGCTAATGAAGAGAGTGCACCAGGCACTCAATATGATTTGTTGAAACATATGGACAGAACACCGGCACGGATCTCCGTACTTGAACTGATCAAAAGGTCGAAAAGTCACTAAGAAGCCCTGATGGAATATTTGCAGAAGGTGATGGTCAACGAGGACGTGCCCGTGGAAAAAATTGCAGTACTACTAGTTCCTCAGGGGGATCAGCCCTCTATTACATTTCATACATCGGAACTAGCACCGTCAGCAGCCAGAAGCATGGCTCTGAGCATCACGGTCAATATCTGCAAGAAAGCCGTGGATGCATGCCTGGTTGACACGGGGGCTTCAATCAATGTTTTACCTCCGAAGACCCTAGAACTGTGCGGTGTGCCCAAGGAGAAATGGCTGCCTAGCCCCATCTCAGTGACGGCATATGACAACTCTACCCGTTCCCCTCTGTGAATGGTTTATTTGAAGGTGGAGCTAGGCCCTGTAAGTCATGCAGAGGTCGAATTTCACATCCTGGAAATCGACCCTTCTATAAATGCTATTTTGGGTCGTCCTTATATTAAAACTCTTGAGGCGATTCCCTCCACGAATCACCAATGCCTCAAATTCCCCTTTAAAGGACGAATTATTAAGGTGACGAGCATGCCGATCCTTGCTGCTGCTCATACCTTGAATATTAAATCTGCTACTTTACCTGGCCAACAACCTTTTCTATCGGTATTATAGGTCTACCATCCAGTGGCCGATCCTCTAAAAGCCGCCACTATTTCTCCTTACCCGTTAAACGCCATAAAAAGGGGGAAGTGCATGAGTACCCCAGGATGGAGAATTATGATGAAGAACGGCTATCAGCCTGGAAGAGGTCTGGGCACACAGTTGCAAGGCAGGACCACTCCTGTTAAAGATCACCGAGCAGCATCTGGAAGCGGTCTGGGCTATAGGCCAAGAAAACTGAAGCAAGACATGGTTCAGCAAGAAGATGGTCAGAAAATTTGGGAGACAATGTCTACACCACCCAAAGAAGGCCGAGATCTCCTAACATGGACCCTATATACTCATTTTGTAAAAGGGCCCATACTTAGCCATGACAACACGGTGGTCATTACTTCATGTTTTGACCTCCATGACATATATGGGAGAGACTTAGCCAGGCATTGCTCGGAACTATTCACGTACCAGTCCTTGGAGGCTCTGCGGCCTATGAAGAGGAGGAAATTCCATGATCCCGAATGTGAATGGTACAGGTGGTTCGATCTGAGAGACCTCTACATTGCATTAAACAGATTATTTCTAGATCCTGCAGAACCCAAATGGCTGCTGCAGATTGACGAGCTGATTGAAGGTCCCGGTGCTATCTTCGATAAACGGATATTGCTGTCGGAAGAGACCGATGAAGGGGAGCCAGATGACCCCTATGAAGCTGGCTACACTACAGATCTGCTCTGGAGGGGGACATATCCTTCTCATGTCTTCATGCTCCATACTCTATTTCGCACACTGCTCCTGACCCCGACTTGGTCGCGGGTCATTATTGAAGATATTCCACGGGCTCCGCCCATTATGATCACTCTGTCCCCTCGGGACCTGATTCCACCACCTCCTCTAGATCTAGAGAGGATGTATGATTTGATCTGGGACATATTGCTATATGATCCCCCTAATCCTTTGGCCTTGATGCCACTTCCTCCATCTAATTCCCCTTCTATTTGTATCCATTCTTGTTTTATGCTTAACTCCTCTGATATCAAAAAAAAAATGCCAATTTGGCAACAAATTCTTCCCAAATCCTCATTGAGGAAACTTCTTACTTCTCCGATTACCCCCCATTGCGAGGGTCTTTCGGTCAAGATTCTCTCTTAGATCTACTCTGCCCCTCCCTTCGGGAGGATTCCCCTGTATTTCCACTTGTATTCCAAGATTTTCATCCTGCTTCATCTTCATTAGGTTATAATAGGGAGTTTAGTGAAGTTAGGCAGTCTAGTTCTAGGCAAGTTAGCCAAGTTAGGAAGTTTAGGAAGCCTAAGGGTAGGCGAATTCCAGATAGATACCTCCAGGACTTAGCTGATAGATGTTTTTCTTGCTCTTTAATCCCTCAGTTTTTAGAAAATCCAATTCAGATGCCAGAAGATTGTATGGACGATGAGTTAGTCAATGATGGATATGGGGTGTATGAGTTAGTGCATGAAAAAGACCCCATTATTGAAGATGAAGAAGGTGACGAGGAGGCAGCTGAGGCATATGCCAGTGGAGTGAAGAGATTCGATGAACCCTCAGCTGCCGTAGAAGAGCCCACCAAAGAAATCAATTTAGGGACTGAAGACGAACCTAAGGTTGTTCTTGTCAGTAAAAATCTTTCTACAGAGGATGAAAAGGCAATGGTACAAGTACTTAAGGACTATAAGGACACTTTCGCCTGGAGTTATGAAGATATGCCAAGGTTAGACTCATCTTTAGTTGAACACAGATTAACATTAAAGGAAGGAGCTAGCCCGGTCAAGCAGAAATTAAGACGATTCCACCCTCAAATGGCTCTAAAGATGAAGGAAGAGGTCGACAAGTTACATAAAGCCAAATTCATTAGAGTTGTCCTTTATCCACAATGGGTGGCCAACATAGTCCCGATTATGAAGAAGGACGGGAAGGTCAGAATTTGCATTGACTTTCGCGATCTGAATCGGGCGTGTCCTAAAGATGATTTTCCATTGCCTCATATTGACGTACTCATTGATAACACCGCTGGCTATGAGACTTTATCGTTTATGGACGGATTTTCAGGATACAATCAGATTAAGCTGGCAGAAGAAGATCAAGAGAAGACGTCATTCACTACACCTTGGGAAACATACTGTTATGTCGTCATGTCATTTGGATTGAAGAATGCTGGAGCCACTTACCAAAGGGCTATGATGGCAATATTTCATGACATGATGCACATAGATCTGGAAGTGTATGTGGATGATTTATTGGTTAAATCTAAGACAAAGGCTGAGCACGCCAAAGTTTTGGCAAGGGTGTTAGAGAGATCGAGAGAGTATCAGTTAAAGATGAATCCCAAGAAATGTGTATTCGGGGTATCTTCAGGAAAATTACTTGGATTCATGGTCAGCAAACGGGGAATTGAGATCGATCCCAACAAGGCGAAGGCTATCAGAGAAATGCCACCTCCCAAAAACTCGAAAGAGTTGAGAGGATTAATCGGGAGGTTGCAATTTATTCGCCGTTTTGTCTCCCAGCACTCACAAAGGTGTAAGCCGTTTTACGAGCTTACCAAGCCGGGAGTCAAATTCGATTGGGACGATAAGTGTCAGGAGGCATTCGATGGATTAAAGAATTATTTGGCAAGTCCTCCTGTTTTGAGACCACCATCTGCAGGCAAACCATTAATCCTTTACATTTCTGTCCTGGATGAAGCAGTAGGGGCTGTCCTAGCACAAGAAGATGAAGAAGGAAAGGAGAGAGCAGCCTACTATCTCTCTAAACTTCTCAACCCCGCTGAACAGAGGTATATGGCAATGGAGAAAACATGTGCAGCATTGGTCTGGGTTGTTCAGAAATTGAAGCATTATTTTCTGGCCAATGAAGTCCATCTCATCGCTAGAATGAATCTGATTAAATTCCTTCTGGAGAAATCTGTTCTTACTGATAGGTTAGCGCGATGGCAAAGCTTTCTATCTCAATTCGATATCATTTATATTCAGCAGAAAGCGATCAAGGGCTATGCCATAGCGGAACATCTCGCCCATCATCCCCTTCCTCGATTTGATCCAGTGCGATCAGAGTTTCCGGATGAGGAACTGACGTTCGTAAATCAAATCAGAGATGATATGTGGACTCTGCATTTTGACGGAGCTCTGAATTCTCATGGAAAGGGGATCAGTATCGTTCTGTTATAACCTGAAGCTGTCACCATTCCACAAGCCTTTCAGCTCGACTTTCCAGTCACCAACAATATAGCTGAATATGAGGCACTCCTTGTTGGCCTCGAGGCTGCTCATTTCTATGGTGCCACTAAACTCATGATTGTGGGTGATAGCCAACTGATTCTTCGCCAAGTGCTGACCAAATATCGAACTCTTGATCCCAAGCTCAAGCCTTATTAAGAACTTACCTCTGCCTATTCAAAGCTTTTCACGAAATTGATCTTTGTCCATGTCCCTAGGAATCAAAACATCTTAGCTGACGCTCTAGCTTCACTTGCATCTTCTCTTGATTTTTCAATCAGCAGGCAATCTGAATCAATCATAGTTCATAGGCGTCTTTCACCTGCCGTGAAAGACTCTTCATTCCTTAGAACTAAGGAGAAACTGTTGAAGAAAGTCAGAGATGGAGATATTGTGGAAAAAAGAGAAATCATGTTGATGGAGCTGTTAAAAGAGATGAATGATGAACAAAAGCTATGGTATTATGAAATTGCTAAATATTGTGAAGATCAATCATATCCTGAGGAAGCTACAACTGAGGAGAAGAGAGCTATCATGAGAGTTGCTCAACGATACACCCTAGTTGGGGGAGCACTGTACAAGAGAGGTTTTGATGGAGTTCTTTTGAGATGTCTAGACGAAGATGAGCTTTGGAAGGTTATGGAAGGAGCTCATAGTGGAGTTTGTGGTGGCCATGTCAATGGGCAGATGCTAGCAAAGAAGATCCTTAGACAAGGATTTTATTGGCCAACCATGGAAGAAGACTGCGTAGGATATGTCCGTAGGTGTGCTAAGTGTCAACTTCACGCCGACAAAATTCATTCTCCTGCATCTTCACTCCATCATGTTTCTTCCCCATGGCCTTTCTCCATGTGGGCTTTCGACATCATTGGACCCCTTGGTAATCCAGATTCCGGCATCAAGCAAAAATCTTTCATTCTCACGGCAACGGAATACTTCACCAAGTGGGCAGAAGCTGAAGCATACACGGAAGTCAAAGTATCAACCGTCTGCAAGTTCATCATGAAGAACATCATCACCAGATTTGGAATTCCAAGCACCATCGTCACCGACAACGGACCGCAGTTCGTGTCACAAGAATTGAAGGACCTCTACAACAGGTATAGAATTGCATTGCATCATTCATCTCTTTATTATCCACAAGGCAATGGCCAAGCAGAGGCAACTAATAAGACTTTGATAAAAATCATCAAAAGGACGTGCAAATCTAACAAATTCACAGACTGGCCAGAAAAATTAGTTGAAGCTCTATGGGCTTACCGAACTTCAATCCGCACGCCCACTGGATAAACTCCTTATTCCTTAACATTTGGAATGGAGGCGGTAGTTCCATACGAGATCCTTATACCGTCATTAAGAGTACAATTGAATAAGGAATTCTCCATTGATGAACATCGTTCAGCACTCCTTGCTCAATTGGAACTCTTAGACGATAAAAGGTGGTCAGCCGCTAATCATGCAAAAGTTTATCAAAATAGACAACACGTTTTTATCAAAAGAAAGTCATTGAACGTAAGTTCAAAGTCGGTGAAATGGTCGTCAAAAGGATTTTTGTAAAACCTGGTGGTCCGCGTTCTAAGCTCCAACCCAACTGGGAAGGACCTTATGTTGTATCTCACGCTTTTCCTGGTAATGCTTACCGTCTTGTCAATGCAGAAGGAGAAGAGCTAACTCATCCCTAGAATGGTTTACATCTTAAGAAATACTACCCTTAGGTTAAAGAATCGATCAGCATGGTACAAAGACCAGTAGAATCAGAAAATTTATAAACTCAAATTTTCTTGTTAGTCTGAATATTTTAACTTCAGACCCATTACTACACACACTGACACGTTTGATTCGTGAGTAACAAGAGATGCCAAGTCCTAAAGAATATCAAAAGCTCGACTGAAAGTGTAAAGTACAAATCACTCTTTTTAAAGCAAAATTATGTTTTACACTCGGCCCATGATGTCGGAACGAGGCTTAGAATAGACTACCAAGAATACCCGCCATCTTAGTAGGAGGCCGTCATAAAAAAATGAGGGAGATCCGTCCCAAAGAAGAGAATAGAAAAGCAAAAGCAAAAGGCAAAATCCAAATGTCTAGTCAAAAGGCCATTACACTACAAGCATTACATCAAGGCCATGAAATGAAACAAAAGGGAACGCAAGGTCGATAAATACCCCGGAAAGAAAATGACCGAACCTCAACGGATATTAGGGTAAGAAAGGAACATCTTTTTAGGTCTCCGGAACCTTCTCATGGGCTTTCTAAACTTATTCTTCTTTTCCTTCTAAAGAAGCGTACTCCAAACTTAAGGAATGGCTTAGATTGACTAAAGGGTCAAATCATCAAATGGGATCACAAATGGAAACACAAGTTCAAACACGATGGGTTTAAGTTAAATTGTTAAAGAACAATTTGGAAATTAAGTTAATAAATGAATATGATCTTTAAATCTGAGTACCATGCTGATCTTATAGTCAAAAAAAAATTACATATGTCAAAAATCAAAAAAATTACATATGTCAAAAATAAAAAAAAATTACATATGTCAAAAATCAAAAAAAAAATACATATGTCAAAAATCCAAAAAAAAAAATACATATGTCAAAAATCCAAAAAAAATTACCTATGTCAAAAATCCAAAAAAATTAGATATGTCAAAAATCCAAAAAAATACATACTGTCAAAATCCAAAAAAAAAGCATATATTTCAAAATCCAAACAAAAATGAATATTTCAAAACAACAAAAATATTTCAATTAGTATCTGCTTGTTGCACTTGGTGTGTTTCATTCCTTTTATTTTCAGTGAGCATCTGTCTGCTTGCATGTTGCATTTTGCTTAAGTTTGCTTATAGTTCAATTACCTTTGTTAATAAAGGCTATGCCCCTTGACCATTTATTGAAGGAAAAGATCGATTGACCATTTATTTGGTCAGGCAAGGGGCTAAGCCTAAATAGATACTTAACCTGTTTGTTAAGTGATGTACAGGATACAAGACAAGCACAGGAACACAAGATTGGAGCCCAAAAGTTTCATGTATATCATCAAAAGGTGTTTTGTACACGATACACAAAAAAGAAAGAAAATACATAAGCCCTCAAGGCTGGCTGTAACGACCCGCCACCCTATAATCGGGGATCCGATTACTAAATGGGTACCGAATCATTAATTTGGGACCAAACCAGGATCTAGTAAGTCTGGGAAATAAATAATAAACTAAGCTAAACATTCACATCGCATCGACTTGAAATAAAAGTGCAGGAATTAAAATTATTACAATGCGACTCGATACAGCAAATAATTACATTCTCCAACAGAAGGAAATAATTAAACATACAGGCCAAAGATAAATAACAACTACATCGGGGCATACCCCGGAACAACTGCTGAAGGCACACCACACCCGGCCGCACACGCCGCTCTAAGTCTGCTGGGAGTCCTCACCTGAAAACCGCAGGGGTGAGTCTCAAGACAAGACTCAGTAGGGATCCTTCGAATCCCCACTGCCCACGCACACACCCACAAGTGTAAAGTACAGCTAACAGAAAAGTAACAAGTGTAGTGGCAGGTACGATATCTAATTCTCTACGTGAGAACACATGCAGTCGAAATATAATAATCATGCACATTCTAAATCAGCTGTTGGAAAACCCATAACTGCCGTCTCGATAGAACTCGCCGACCGTACAAACAACGGTGGGAAAAACCTCGACCCGCTGAGACCAAGGAGTAGCCCCTCGGATAGCACGCTCGCTACTCCGGCCCAACCGGCTCAGGTGACTACCCCTTCCCTCAGCATGAGTGACTCTCCGAATGTACCACTCCGACACCGGTACTAGCTGGCCCCGGGATTCACCAGGTGACCCTCTCTCACTAGGCGTCACCCCGCCCACGCCCCCACCGGCGCTGTGCTCACGCCCCCACCAGCACAGGGTGATAAATCGCTACAATGTCACTCCAGGTCCACAGTAACACAAAACCACCAAAACTCAGCACTGTACGATCCGGTCACGTGAAAAGTCCGCGATCGTATAACACACATGTGACACCATCCGGTCATGAAGAATCCATCTCCACCGGGTACACTAAAACATGCACTAACCATCATCTAACAGTATGAACACATTTTACTGGCATGAATTAGTGGGGTTCTGTCTTGAATCGCGTCGCCCAAGGCCGACGCCATTCAAGCTCCGTGTACAGGTTTACATAAATCAGTCCTCAGAATCAGGCCCTTTAAAACGCGTCGACACCAGTGGTCGCCGTTTCAAAAAGCGTCGACATCCTCAGACGCCATTCAGTACAGAAAACCAGGATTTTCCGAAATCTTTAAACAGGGGATTTCTGCCTTAAAAGGCGTCGTGGCTACCCGACGCTATTCAAAAAGCGTCGACCACCCATGACGTCTTTTAGTCCCAGAATCCCAAACTGGCAGACTCTCAGTCAGGCGATTCCTGTCTAAAAGGCGTCGTGATGGCCCGACGCCCTTTGAAAAGGCGTCGTCCATGCACGACGTCTTTCAACCCCAGGAACCAGAGTTGCCATGAGCCCGAGGGCTCCCCTTTTCAACCCAAACAGCCCCAAAATACCCAAAAACGGAGGAGAAAGAGGGGCACACAATCCATAGGAAATCTCATTCATAGCAAATCCCCCATATCATCAAAAGAACTCCTAAACATGCTCATTCTACCCCCTAAAACCAAGGATCCACAACATGCATAAACGGGGGAAAACATGGTTTAAACACAAAGCCGTGGGAACCGTCACCCTACTGAACACTCGGACGCCTCCGAGCTTCAAGCCGTCAGCCTGTCTCGCCCCACGCCGCCGCCGGTACCGCCGAGGTCGTCCTAGCCCCACCGTGACGTCGGCCACCGTCCGGAGAGTAGAACGCCGCAGTGGAAGTGGAGGTGGTAGGGGTAAGAGCTAGGTAGAGGATGGAGTGGAGGGAGAGGCGAAATGGTGTGAGGAAAAGAGGGAGGAGGAGGGGGTCGCCGCCGGTCGCCGGAGGAGAAGGAGAGTAGGAGAAAATGAGGGAAAGAAGGAGGGCTCGCGGGGTTAACCAGAAACTGGCTAAAACGCGTCGACATGCACGGACGCCTATCAGGTGACATGACGGCCGGTCTGACAAGAGTCTGAAACGCGTCGTCCTACACAGACGCCATTCAGACAACTTGTCAGGGCCGTACTCTGACACACCCAGAGTCGCAGTCTGAAAGGCGTCGACCCACACGGACGCCGTTCAGCCGACCTGATAGGCCCGTACTCTCGCGGCCCAAAGTCAGTCCACGTGGCACCCACGTGGCAGAACCTGAAACGCGTCTGCCACGGCGGACGCCGTTTAAAACGCGTCTCGGGGTCCTGACGCGATTCGACTTAGAACCCCCACCCCTCACAAGGGCTAGAACTACAGGGTCCGACCCGAAAACCGGATCCGTAAGTCTCGATCCTTACATTCTCCCCCCCTTAAAAGAAATTTCGCCCTCGAAATTGATTGCTAGGAATATCAAGGTCACAACGGGGATACAAGTTCATGGGAATACTTACGAGAAGAGGTAAGGAAATTGCTCCCGCATCTCATCCTCTCGCTCCCAGGTCGCCTCACCTCCGGAGCGGTACTGCCAAATCACCTTGACCAACGGTACGACCTTGTTCCGCAAGACCTGATCTCTGCGATCCTCAATACGAACCGGATACTCTGGGAATGACAAATCCTCAGCGACCTCCAACTCTGAAAAATCCAACACATGGGACGGATCCTGAACGTACTTCCTCAGCAAGGACACGTGGAACACATCGTGCACTCCTGCAAGACTGGGCAGCAAGGCCAGCTGATACGCGGTTTCCCCAATTCGAGCAAGAATGGGAAAAGGTCCAATATATCGCGGACTCAGCTTGCCTCGCTTCCCGAATCTCATCACACCCTTGGAGGGTGAGACTCGGAGAAACACGTGGTCCCCAACCTCAAATTCGAGTGGTCTCCGTCGGATGTCAGCATAACTCTTCTGTCTGTTCTGAGCTGCGGTCAACCTCTGCCGAACCGTCCTGGCAATCTCAGCACACTGCTGCACTAACTCAGGTCCTGCTATCTGCCTCTCACCGATCTCGGACCAACACACCGGAGATCGACACGGCCGCCCATACAAAGCCTCATAAGGCGCCATGCCGATGCTAGAATGATAGCTGTTGTTGTAGGCAAACTCCACGGTGGACAAGTGTTGTTCCCACGAACCTCCCCAGTCTAGGCAACACGCCCTGAGCATATCCTCCAAGGTCTGAATAGTCCTCTCCGACTGCCCGTCAGTCTCTGGATGGTAGGCCGAGCTGAAAGCCAACTGAGTTCCCAACGCCTGCTGAAAGCTCTTCCAGAATCTGGAAGTAAACCTCGGATCTCGATCTGATACAATGGACAAGGGTATCCCGTGCAGAGAGATAATCCGGTCCACAAACAACTTAGCCAGCTTGCCGACCGACCGTCCTTCCTAATGGCTAGGAAGTGTGCCGACTTGGTCAGCCGATCAACGATGACCCAGATAGCGTCTCTCCTGCTAGGGGATGCAGGCAATCCCATCACAAAGTCCATCGTCACATGCTCCCATTTCCACTCAGGAATCAGTAAGGGATGCAGCAACCCTCCTGGTCTTTGATGCTCGGCTTTAACCTGCTGGCATGTCATGCATCTAGCCACATACTCAGCCACATCTCTTTTCATACCGGGCCACCAGAAGTGCCTCCTCAAACAGTGATACATCTTTGTTGTCCCGGGATGCACAGCATACCTCGAACGGTGCGCTTCATCAAGAACACATCTGCGCACGTCTTCCTCAGTCGGGACATAGAGTCTGCCTCTGAATCTGACGGTACCATCATCCCACAACTCAACCTCAGGCCTCTGGAGAATCTGCGGTAACTCAGCATCTGCCCTCTGAGCCTCAATCACAGCATGGTACACAGCCGGTCTCACAGTCAGGCTGACAAGCACAGCTCTATCCTCTTTACGTGGAATCCTAAAGGAGGATTCCACCACCTGCTCGAACAATTTCCACTCCCGAATCATGAGGTATGACATGACCGTCTTCCGACTCAAAGCGTCTGCCACTACATTCGCCTTGCCCGGATGATAAGAAAGGTCAAAGTCATAATCCTTAATAAACTCCATCCACCTGCGCTGCCTCAGATTCAGGTCTCTTTGAGTGAACACATATTTCAAGCTCTTGTGATCTGTAAAAACCTGAAATTTTTCTCCGTATAAGTAATGCCTCCAGATCTTCAGTGCAAACACCACAGCTGCAAGCTCCAAATCATGAGTAGGATAGTTTTCTTCATGCCTCTTCAGCTGCTGAGAAGCATAAGCAACCACCCTGCCATGCTGCATAAGCACTGCTCCCAAACCTCGACGGGACGCATCTGAGTAAACCACAAATCCACCTGACCCAGATGGAAGCACCAACACTGGGGCTGACGTGAGACGAGTTTTTAGCTCAATAAAACTCTGCTCACAATCCTCAGTCCACACAAAACGAACTCCCTTTCGAGTCAACCTCGACAAGGGGGCCGCTATTGAAGAGAATCCCTGAACAAACCGCCTGTAATAACCGGCAAGCCCCAGAAAGCTCCTGATCTCAGTCACTGAAGTCGGCCTGCTCCAGTCCATCACTGCCTCTATCTTAGCTGGATCCACTGCGATGCCTTCACCAGAAATAACGTGCCCAAGGAAGTGCACCTCGTTCAGCCAAAATTCACATTTGCTGAACTTGGCATAAAGTTGGTGCTCTCTCAGGACCTGCAACACTGCCCGAAGATGAGCAGCGTGCTCTTCCTCAGAAGAAGAATAGATCAGAATATCATCAACAAACACAACCACAAACTGGTCCAGGTAGGTCCTGAAGACTCGGTTCATCAGATCCATAAAGGCCGCCGGAGCATTGGTTAAGCCGAAGGGCATAACCAAAAACTCATAATGCCCATACCGAGTCCTGAAAGCCGTCTTACTAACATCCACATCCCTGATTCTCATCTGATAATACCCAGATCTCAGATCGATCTTGGAAAACACCCTCGCTGTCTGCAACTGATCCATCAAATCGTCGATCCTAGGAAGCGGGTACTTATTCTTTATTGTCACCTGGTTCAGCTGTCTATAATCAATGCACAGTCTCAAGGAACCATCCTTCTTCCTGACAAACAGAACTGGAGCACCCCAAGGAGACGTACTGGGACGAATGAAACCCTTATCCAGCAACTCCTGCAATTGCGCCTTCAACTCAGCGAGTTCGGCTGGCGCCATCCGATACGGGGCCTTAGACAAGGGCGCTGTACCTGGTGCAAGCTCGATGGTAAACTCGACCTCTCGCTGAGGAGGAAGGCCGGGCAGCTCCTCAGGAAAAACATCTACGAACTCACAAACAATCGGCACCTCTCGAGGACTGGGACTAGCGCGGACATCAGAAACAACGACAGAGGCTAAGAAAGCCTCGCAGCCACCAGCAAGCAACCTCCGTGCCTTAAAGGCAGAAATGAGAATACCTCGAGAAGAAAGCCTAATACCTTGGAAGAAGAAGGTCGGGATGTCCGGAATAGAGAAGCGCACCCTCTTCCTGTGGCAGTCCACCTCCGCATAAAAGGCTTCCAACCAATCCATACCCAGGATGATATCGAAATCACGAATAGCAAGTACGACCAACTGGGCAGGTAGCACATGACCCTCAATGGTCAAGGGAACATCCCTCAAACAATTATAAGATATCATGAAGTCTCCAGAAGGAACCTCAACCATCAGACCATCAGACAACTCATCAACGGGTGCAGAAAGAATATCTAGGAACTGCTCGGAAATAAAAGAATGCGAAGCACCCAAATCGATCAACACATGCGCAGAGTTCCCAAGGACAGAGAGTGTACCTTCCACCAAGTTGGATGCGCGAGCCTCCCTCCTGGTGATAGCTAGAACTCTCCCCTGAGTCCTCGGCTTCTTCTGATCGCCATGACCCTGCCCCTGACTATGCCTCTGCGGGCACTGCCTCGCCAGATGGCCCTGTTGGCCGCAAGTAAAACATCTCCTGGGAAGAGTGGGACACTGAGCCCCGTCATGGGCACCACCACACTGTTGACAAACTGCCGGGAGCCTCTGAGCTGGCTCCTAGTGTGCACTGGACACAGTCTGACTCTGCTGACCCTGCCTGGGCCTGCTGCTGCCGCTGCTGCCACTACTGCTGCCACCACCCCTGAAGAATCTCCTGAATCGGGAGCCGAGAGAAGACGATCCCGATCCGACAGAAGGAGCCGGTGCCGTAGCCTTACCCCTGCCTCGCACTGGCCCCTGAACAGTCTGCCCTCTAACCCGGGCCGACTGGTTCTGCTGAGCCTCTACAGCTGCTGCACGCCTAACTGCCGACGCCAGGTCTGTACAACAATGGGATGCCACTAAGTCCCTCAAACTGAGCCTAAGCCCATCCACAAACCTCTCCATGCGACGCACCTCGTCCCCAGATATAAAAGGCACGAATCGTCCCAGCGAAACAAACTTCGCCTCGTACTCAAGTACCGTCATACTCCCCTACGTCAGATCCATAAATTCCCCCTCTTTGGCTCGCTGGACATGTCTAGGGAAATATTGTGCATTGAACTCCTTGACAAAGGTCTCCCAAGAAATTTTCCTAAGACTCCTGTCCCCATAAGACAAACTCTTCAGTGTGGTCCACCAGTCATAGGCGCTATCCTTCAGCATGAAGGTAGCCAGTGGGGTCCTCTCTACTGATGCACAGTCCATAGTATCAAAAGTCCTCTCAATCTCTCTAAGCCAATGAATGGCCTCGTCAGGGTCGGGACGACCGGTGAAGTGAGGTGGCCTCAGCTTCAAGAACCTCTCAAGTGTAGCTGTGGTCCCTCCCCGAGTACTAGAACCCTCGCTAGGATCTCGAGTCTGATATCGAGCCATAGTATCCATCATGGCCTCCATAAACTGCTCAACACTCGGCCTCCCTGCCTCGGACCCACTGGGGACATCTCCCCGCTCTCGAATAACTGGCATCCTCTTCCTGGGAGCCATCTATTCGCCTACAATTACAAAATCAAAAGTTCTAATTAGAGTCCTAAAACCTATGCTACCGCCGTGCCTGTACGGGATAATGTATTTATTTGCCGAATTTCCAACATTTAACCTAGTTATTTATTTATTTGCCAGACCGTATGCTCTGATACCAACTGTAACGACCCGCCACCCTATAATCGGGGATCCGATTACTAAATGGGTACCGAATCATTAATTTGGGACCAAACCAGGATCTAGTAAGTCTGGGAAATAAATAATAAACTAAGCTAAACATTCACATCGCATCGACTTGAAATAAAAGTGCAGGAATTAAAATTATTACAATGCGACTCGATACAACAAATAATTACATTCTCCAACAGAAGGAAATAATTAAACATACAGGCCAAAGATAAATAACAACTACATCGGGGCATACCCCGGAACAACTGCTGAAGGCACACCACACCCGGCCGCACACGCCGCTCTAAGTCTGCTGGGAGTCCTCACCTGAAAACCGCAGGGGTGAGTCTCAAGACAAGACTCAGTAGGGATCCTTCGAATCCCCACTGCCCACGCACACACCCACAAGTGTAAAGTACAGCTAACAGAAAAGTAACAAGTGTAGTGGCAGGTACGATATCTAATTCTCTACGTGAGAACACATGCAGTCGAAATATAATAATCATGCACATTCTAAATCAGCTGTTGGAAAACCCACAACTGCCGTCTCGATAGAACTCGCCGACCGTACAAACAACGGTGGGAAAAACCTCGACCCGCTGAGACCAAGGAGTAGCCCCTCGGATAGCACGCTCGCTACTCCGGCCCAACCGGCTCAGGTGACTACCCCTTCCCTCAGCATGAGTGACTCTCCGAATGTACCACTCCGACACCGGTACTAGCTGGCCCCGGGGTTCACCAGGTGACCCTCTCTCACTAGGCGTCACCCCGCCCACGCCCCCACCGGCGCTGTGCTCACGCCCCCACCAGCACAGGGTGATAAATCGCTACAATGTCACTCCAGGTCCACAGTAACACAAAACCACCAAAACTCAGCACTGTACGATCCGGTCACGTGAAAAGTCCGCGATCGTATAACACACATGTGACACCATCCGGTCATGAAGAATCCATCTCCACCGGGTACACTAAAACATGCACTAACCATCATCTAACAGTATGAACACATTTTACTGGCATGAATTAGTGGGGTTCTGTCTTGAATCGCGTCGCCCAAGGCCGACGCCATTCAAGCTCCGTATACAGGTTTACATAAATCAGTCCTCAGAATCAGGCCCTTTAAAACGCGTCGACACCAGTGGTCGCCGTTTCAAAAAGCGTCGACATCCTCAGACGCCATTCAGTACAGAAAACCAGGATTTTCCGAAATCTTTAAACAGGGGATTTCTGCCTTAAAAGGCGTCGTGGCTACCCGACGCTATTCAAAAAGCGTCGACCACCCATGACGTCTTTTAGTCCCAGAATCCCAAACTGGCAGACTCTCAGTCAGGCGATTCCTGTCTAAAAGGCGTCGTGATGGCCCGACGCCCTTTGAAAAGGCGTCGTCCATGCACGACGTCTTTCAACCCCAGGAACCAGAGTTGCCATGAGCCCGAGGGCTCCCCTTTTCAACCCAAACAGCCCCAAAATACCCAAAAACGGAGGAGAAAGAGGGGCACACAATCCATAGGAAATCTCATTCATAGCAAATCCCCCATATCATCAAAAGAACTCCTAAACATGCTCATTCTACCCCCTAAAACCAAGGATCCACAACATGCATAAACGGGGGAAAACATGGTTTAAACACAAAGCCGTGGGAACCGTCACCCTACTGAACACTCGGACGCCTCCGAGCTTCAAGCCGTCAGCCTGTCTCGCCCCACGCCGCCGCCGGTACCGCCGAGGTCGTCCTAGCCCCACCGTGACGTCGGCCGCCGTCCGGAGAGTAGAACGCCGCAGTGGAAGTGGAGGTGGTAGGGGTAAGAGCTAGGTAGAGGATGGAGTGGAGGGAGTGGCGAAATGGTGTGAGGAAAAGAGGGAGGAGGAGGGGGTCGCCGCCGGTCGCCGGAGGAGAAGGAGAGTAGGAGAAAATGAGGGAAAGAAGGAGGGCTCGCGGGGTTAACCAGAAACTGGCTAAAACGCGTCGACATGCACGGACGCCTATCAGGTGACATGACGGCCGGTCTGACAAGAGTCTGAAACGCGTCGTCCTACACAGACGCCATTTAGACAACTTGTCAGGGCCGTACTCTGACACACCCAGAGTCGCAGTCTGAAAGGCGTCGACCCACACGGACGCCGTTCAGCCGACCTGATAGGCCCGTACTCTCGCGGCCCAAAGTCAGTCCACGTGGCACCCACGTGGCAGAACCTGAAACGCGTCTGCCACGGTGGACGCCGTTTAAAACGCGTCTCGGGGTCCTGACGCGATTCGACTTAGAACCCCCGCCCCTCACAAGGGCTAGAACTACAGGGTCCGACCCGAAAATCGGATCCGTAAGTCTCGATCCTTACACTGGCTCTCCGCTCCGTCCTCATCAAGCTGGCTCTGGGCCTCGTCAGGCGCGTCCGATGCTGGTCCTCGGCTGGGAGGTGGAGGTGGCCCCATCGTGCTTGGCCCTGCCTGGCCAGAAGACATGGCGACACTGGCCGTAAAAGCACTGGTCAGACCACGCTCCTGAGCGCGCTGTCGAGCACGTCTATACCTCTCCTCCACACTCCGGCGCTCGTGCTCAGCAATGCCCAACTGAACTCGGAGGGAGGCCATCTCCGAATCCATCTTCTGTCGCTCCTGCCTCTCCCGCTCTCGCTCCTCAGTGATGAACCCCAGTCGAGACTAGAGGTGTGAAAGCTCTCGAGGAAGATCTCCAGTGGAGAGACGGGCCACCTGCTCCTCCAGAGCGCGGATCCGCGCAGCGTCGGCTTCAGCACGAGCAGCTGCCGCACAGGAACGTTCCAGCTCCGCTTCAGCCCTTTGAAGGGCTTCCTGAAGCTCAGCGACCTGAGGAGAAGTCATTGTCAGTCCAAGGCAATCAAGTAATCAAAATCAAATTCAGAAGTCAAAAGGAAAGAACTTACCCGAGCAGCGCGATCCTCCTGCGCAAGAGAAGCCCGGTGGATGGCGGAGGCAAGCTGGCTCTGGAAGTCAGCCAGAGCAGCATCATAGGCAAACGAGGAAGAAGATGAAGCTCCGTAGGAAGGGGGAGCCGCCTGGGTGTAGACGGCTCGCTGCACCAACAGACAACCGTTAGTGTTAATCACCAAAACAATTAATTAATTAAAACATTCATTCATAAACATGCATACATACCAGGTCAAATAGTTCTCTCTGGACCTGCTCTAGCTGGGCCTCCGCGTCATGTAGGCGGGCCCGAAGGTCGATGATGACCGCGTCACGTGCATCCTACATGTCACACATACATACATTCATTTACCAAATATAAATCAAGATAATAATAAAATTAAAGACGCACAAATGCATACTTACATCAAGTGGTCGGAGGAGCCGAAGCTGATCGGCGTAGTGGGCCCGGTACTGCTGGAGGTAGGCCTCGCTACTCTCCGCCCGTGACTCCACCCGTACGCCTCGGCGGTGCCAGTCCTCGTACTACTCCGAGAACTTGGCACGCCAGTCTGTGAGGGCTTGCTTCCCCCTCATGCTCCTCCCAACGCCCTCCGGGATCTCCTCGTCGATCCATTCCTGGTGGAGGCCCAGGGTCCTCATCACGAGCCGGAGGCGGAGCGGCTCAATCTCGTTGAAGCAATGCACCCACATTTGCCTCCCGAACCGCCTCCGGCCAGCCGTCACCCACGGCTGACCCTCCTCGCCCATGCCCAAGTACGGGCGCCAGATCACCTGTATATAGGTTAAGTGCATTCATATAAATAATTTGCATTTAATGAATAAAAGATTGCATTTAATAAAATTGAACAAGTTAAAGATTTACCAGTAACTTGGGGTAGTCAAGAAACTGATGGCGGAGGGCCGTCAGCTGATGGTGCTGAGGAGCGGTGTCCACGATTGGCTGCCAACGGGACAGCGCCTGGTCGTGCAATCCGTGCTCTGCCGAGCGGGAAGTAATGATAGCTCCACACCTGCATTCATGGACATATAGGTTAGAAAAGCATCATATCATATTGCATATCATAAACAAATAATGAAATAACTTAATACCTGGAGGAACGGCAAGAAGCCGCTGACGGTGGTCTCACGGTCCGGCGTGACCGCAGACAGATCGGCGAAGAGATGGGCCAGAAGGGCCGCACCCCATGCATACTCTCCTAAGCTATCTAAGTCATCTAACAAGTAAAGAAACCTACAGTAAATGTGGTCGCCCTTCGTACCGAAGAGCAACCGACCAAAGAAGAAAACTAGAAAGACCCTCAACTGCCTATCTACCTCCTCCCCCTGACTAGGGTCAGTACAATATACGGCGGAGGATGACTCCGCTAACCTATCCCTAAACTCCTCCCGGGTCTCGTTTGAACGACGCCGGGGCTCATCTAGTCCTAAGGCAGCCTCTACTTCTATCCTAGGAACCATCCTAGACTCTCTGCCTAGGCTGGATACCTCTATCCCTAGTAATGCTTCTGCCAATCTCTGGTAGTTGGGGTAAGTCACCCCACTCACAGGTCGGCCCTCTACCCTGAGGCCAGTAATCCTGGCCACGTCCTCTAGGGTGGGGACCATATGTCCCCACGGCATTAGGAAAGCCCGGCTTTCCGCATGCCACCTCTCCCGCAGCGCCTGCAGGAGGACTAAATCGAGCCAAAATGGCTCGATATCTAGTACCTCACCAAATCCCATCCGGCGCAGGCGCGCCTTCTGGAAATCCGGGAGTCCCCTATATGCCCCTATCACTAGGTCCCAACTGATTCTGAACCTCATCACTCCCTGCAAATAAAAATATAAAAAAATAGGGTCAGTAATGAATAAAAATAGGAAAAACAGTTTTGTTTTGAAAGGCGTCAGCACATATAGACGTTTTTCAAAATACGTCAACATGTCCTGACGCAATTCAAATTCATTTTCTGCCTAATTAAAAATTCGGAATTAACCTTGAAAGACGTCAGCCAGGGTGACGCCTTTTGAATGACGTCACCTGGTCTAGACGCCTTTCAGGGTCCGATTCCGGGTCCTTGAAGAACCCCTTTCTCCCCTCTTTTTTTCATCTCATTCATTCCACGGAGAGTTTACCGTGTGGAGGTCGCCCTCCTCTTCCTCTTCTATTGCCACGGGCACCGGTGGAGGGATCTCTTCCTCCAAAAATGCCGCCGCCTTGGCGAGCGCCGTCGGAGCCTCCTCGGGGGCTTCTTCCTCGTGCCTCCGCCGCCTCTTGACCAGGGCCTTCATTTTCCTTGAGCTCTCACCGCGTTCCATGGTTCGAAAAGGGAGTTGTTGAGAGAAAGAGAGGGGTCGCCGGAGCTCGGAGAGGAGGAGAAGAGAGAGAAAGCAAGGAGAAAAATGAGGAAGAAAGGGGGGTCTTCGCAGGCCTGTAAACGAAAGGTTAAAAGGCGTCGACTCAGATAGACGCATTTTAGGGCGCATAAGTTGAGGTGGCAAGGACAACTGTTTGAAATTGAGTGAAAGACGTCCACCTATGCTGACGCGTTTCAGATTACCGCCAATTCTGGTCAGAGCCGTACAGAGGATGATGATGAAAGGCGTCTTACTAGGCAGACGTGTTTTAGGGGATTAATCACGGAATTAATGGCAGAATCCTGAAAAAAGTAGGAGAGAGAGTTGAATGGCGTCTAGTTTGGAAGACGCAATTTAATGGTTAAATCAGGTTTTTGAGGATTAAATTGAATTTCTGGAAAAGGAATTATTGTTGAAAGGCGTCTTTCTGAGTGGACGCGTTTTGCATTAACAGAACCCGAATTGTCAAATTTTCAGGAAAAATCTAGTTTTTACTAAAGGAAAAATCATGGGCACATCACATGAAGTTAAGGAAAGATTTCAAAGTATGAAAAATCATTCTTTATTCAATGAAATCCTTTATTACAAATAAAAAAGAGAAAGAGGACATTTAAGGAAGAATTCCATGAAGACCTTTAAGATAAGGAAATTTCAATCCTCTATCTCTATCTTTAGAGGATTTTACACGGTAACTGAAGCCAAGGTTCCATAAAGTAGTGATGATTTGTATGGCTTTATAATCTTCATCGGATTCCAAGTCACGCTTCTTGATCGGGGGTGTAAAGGAGAACTCAGGGAATTCACAACGGCCCAAGCTAAGTTGAGTAAGGCACCGATGAGGATTGTATAACACAAACTCGGTGGCTCCAATCAACTTGAGATCCGCTCCCGCTGTACGGCGCACCCAAACAGGTTTTCCAACAAGAGCGAGTGGAGACGAGTCAAATATATCGGATGTCATGAGCTTCAGATACTCTCTCCAGTCGGCCCGGGTCTTGAGCTTTGGAACCTTGTTGACCATGTGCTCGTTGAACTTTACAATGTTGGCAATGCAGTGGATTGGACTATTCATGGAAATTTGAGATGGTCTTGGAGGCATCTTCTTGCAATACTCGAACTTGAAGTGAAGTTCAACCTACAAGGCAAAAAGTAACATGCACCCGTAGGGAGGACGACGCACAGATGCCGCAGAAAGTCCGCTATAAAGATAAGCCAAGAGTGCAGTGCTAATGGATTTACCTTCGAAGATTGCGCAGATAGCACTAACCTGATCATCTTCTAAGATGTTATCCTGCGCAGGGAAGAACAAGGCACCGGCAAGGCATGTGACGAAAGCTTTCGTCACATCCTCCGCTTCATCCTCCCTTAGATCATCAATTTCATATAGAGTCCACTCAGCGAGCTTTGTAAGATTGATCCCCTTTTTGGTAAGGCATCCTTTAGCTTTTGAAGGATCCTTCATGATTGATGTCAACAATTGTTGACCGGTGATTCTCTCTCTTGTCAAAGCCATCTTATCTTTGGTCTTTGGGAGACCCAATAGAAGTTCCGCCTCCTCCAGAAGGATCGTGCACTCGAAGTCTTGGAAGAAGAACGTATGAGTTTGGGGATGCCACCACTCGATCAAAGCACCCATAGCCGCCCAATCTACGTTCGCACTCTTGTAGTGTTTGGCAAGCACTACTAGTCCTTGAAGGTTACACTTGGAGATGAAAAGTTGTATGGAAAGCTTAACACTTTTTGCAAGTTTACGAATCCAAGGGAGATAGGTGAATTTTCTCGGGCCAGGAAACATGGGGTAATTCTGAAAACAAAAGGAAGGATTAAAGAACAACATGAAGAATACGAAGAACATGAAGAACAAGAAGAAGAATTGAAGTTGAACTTACTTGAAGATTGGGATTCCTTCCGTTGAGGTGATTCTCCACGTCGGAGATCTTCTCTAGAGACATCTTCATCCTCTCTTTTTCGGAGTTCTTCCTTCTTGAAGCTTGGAAACCTTGGAAACTTTGAAGAAACCTTGAAACCTTAGAAGAAAACTCAACCTTGGATCTTTGGAATATGGTAGGATTGTTTGGGAACAACCTAAGGGTGTTTATATAGAAGAAATTGCGATCCTAGGAAGACTTTTCCAGATTGGAAAAGGGATGTGCTTTGGTAGAGTTCGAATTCGAGTAGAGAACAACCAGAAACTTGTTTCTGTGAGTAAAAGGCGTCGAGAAACAGCGACGCGTTTTAGTGTTGAATGGCGTCTGCTCAGCATGACGCGTTTTATCTTTTATGTGATTTATGATGTTTAAATTGAATATTTATTTGGAATTATTAATGATTTTGATTGCAGGAAATTCAAGAAAACCTAAGTAAAACTGGAAATATCAATTCATGAAGTCCTGACCGTGGCTAAAAAGACGGTTATTTCTACCCTTGTACTATTCCATGTAATTCATTACTATATGTTAAATATTTATTAGAGTATATCAAGGACCTTGTGGTTTTGATGAAACTGGAATTTGAGTTCCCCTACAACAAAAACAGTGATAATTCCAGGGGATTCTTAATCGCACGGATAGGCCGTTTGATTGTTAATTAGTGAGGATGATGGTTCCACTTTTGTGAAACGGTGCGTGGATAAACAAGCTTCGGCTTAGCACTGAATTACAAGAATTGGTGTCTTGACTCATTAATGACAATTTAACAATATTATCCTTGATTAATTTATATTTTATTTGACTTTATATTTTTCTTTTAGCCCAGCATGCGTCATGTAGGACTTTGAAATCATTGTGATAAGAATTAATTATTGATTAAATTTCAGACCATTAAATCAAACAATCTCAAACATGATATGAAATATTCCATTCTGAATTGAGTATCTTAGTTATCTTTGAGGTTCGCTTGAAGATATCCTTGGAATTCTATTCTTTCTTGGACTCTTTATCCAATATTTCTTGTTTTCTTTTAAGATCCATCATGGCTGCAGCACATCCACATTGGCTGGCAAACGCTCCCCGTGATGAAACCTGCAGTGTCTATGACCTGGGGTACTTCCCACTCCGAGGAGGTTGATCGACTTTATTTTATTTCCTTGTCTACCTCATCCAGACAGGATTGATTCCATTGATCTCTTTGAGCTATCTTCATTGATGATTTTAAGAAAAATTCCAATCATGTGATGTGAAAAGCGTGTCTCATCACACCTTTGCATCACCTTTCAGTACATTCCATTTCATTTCACTCCCTTTCAAAGACGATGCCAAGGTGAGGCAGCTGTAGACACGCTAATTTTGACGTCATTTTGAATAAATTTCGTATCATATAGTAACGCCTCAGAATGGTCTAATATTTAATCATTGATTAGTTCTTATTGATCTTTTTGAGTGTCGGGTCAAACAGACATGTTTAACTTAATCAATTAAATTGATTTTAGCTCAAATTTAAGTTAAAATATAAAAGAAGTCTAAAAGACGTCGACCCATGTGGACGCCATTTAAAGTTTATTCTTATTTTAACGTTTAAAATTTGAATTTTAA
Organism: Zantedeschia hybrid cultivar; assembly: GCA_030544215.1. Lineage (NCBI taxonomy): Eukaryota > Viridiplantae > Streptophyta > Magnoliopsida > Alismatales > Araceae > Zantedeschia > Zantedeschia hybrid cultivar. Next base: position 37,294,534 of record JARZZO010000012.1, on the reverse strand, counting down.
TCAGATGATTAATTAGCTAAAAGGCGTTTGTAAGGCAAGACGCGTTTTAGGTTTCCTAAGCTATTTCTACTTCTCTTCCGGATGTTTATCCTTATCTTAATTAGTGTAAAAGACGTGTATACAGGTAGACGCGTTTTAGCTAATACAGATAAAGATAAGTTTTCCCGGATGTTTATCATTATCTTAATTAATCTAAAAGACGTCTTTAATGGCTGACGCGTTTTAGATAATTACAGATAAAGATGAATTAATCTGTATTTATCTGTTGGTTAAGATGGATAAATCCTAAGATTTTTCCATGTAAATCACGAACGCAGAAGAAGTCTATAAATACCTTACATCTTCAATGGGTAACAATGTTGAGCGTTATTGTGATAAGTTAATGTTGAGCGTTATTGTGATAAGTTAATGTTGAGCATTATTGAAAAAAAAGTTAAGTTAGAGTTGGTGATCGAAGCGATATCGAATTGAAGATCGAAGCAACGACGTCCTAACGCCGAAGCGCTGCTGTTTCCAGAAGTCTTCGTCCATTCAAGATTCTTCATCCAATTCAAGGCTTCAAACCATTCGGCATAAGTTTTTCAATTCGTTTTTTGCGTTTTCATTTCATTAATCTTGCATTCTTCATTATCACTCCATACAACACACAACACTAGCATTCTTTTCAAAACCATTTGATTAAGGGGTTTTAAAGCCACACAACAAGTAAGTTTGCTGTTTAGTTGCATGCTTAAAACCATGATTAGAATGGATATTGCTTTTGCTTAAGTTCTCATCATTGTTTCTTCATTTTTCTTTCTATTTTTACTGCACGGAACAAAAGAGAATCAAGGAAGCAAATCACAAGGATTTCTGGATAATCCTCAACTCAAAAACTCAACAGTAAGAACAAAGAGAAGAAAGGGCTCTCTTTCTTCAGCCGGCTGAAGAGGGGGAATCAAGAGCATAACATCTTCCGCATTCAAACAGGTAGGCGATCAAATCTTCTTTTGGAACTTTTTAGTTAAAAGTTTCTGGCGATCACTGCACTTAGTTTCTATTTTTAATAGGTTTATTTTGTACTAAATAACCTAGATTTTTCATGATAATCACACGTCCATTCTAAGCACTCACATATAGTGAGTGAGGCTCTTATATCTTATTATTGATTTTTCATTTCACAGTTCACTGCACTTAGATGGGGTTCCAATAGAAAGTCCTTCTGCCTTGTTTGTGATTGGGGACTGAACAAATAAACAGATGAACTCTGAACTCAAGGATGTAGAAGAATAAAGAATGGAGAGTTGAATGAAAAATGGGTTTAGAATAAAAAAATGCAATGACTAGAATCATATGCATATAGATTTACAAAAACTTCATCATGTATAAGAACTAAAAATGAGATTTTGAAGTATTTCTGATGATTAATTGGTTGATTGTATCATTAACCATTTCTTTTCTTTTTTTCATGCGAGGAACTTACCATGAATCCACTGATTTCTACCGCTTCTGTTATTGCTGCTGGATTGGCCGTAGGGCTTGCTTCTATTGGACCTGGGGTTGGTCAAGGTACTGCTGCGGGTCAAGCTCTAGAAGGTATTTCGATTCCAGCCAACGATGACACTATATGGCTTCAATATCGAAGCATATCCCATGGTCATTGGAATTTCAAATTCAAGGTCAAAACCCCAATCACTTGGGACTGATATGATCTCGATTCAACAAAAACAATCAATGCAAGACATTCAGGGAAAGAGTGGTAAAGACCCTTACATAATAAATAGGTGTACCGAGTTCACGAGCAGATGCTTTGCAAAGTGACGCTACCTGTGATAGGTACTCGAGGAACAGAGTAGCTTACTCAGTCTACTGATTCGTTACATTTTAAGCAGTTGCTTAAGCTTTTGCTGTTTAATATGCTTCTTTCAAGGGCTCGCTAGTGATATGCTTAACACATGCATCTTAGGTCGGAGGTGCCGCTAAGGAATCAGCTAATCAGCTTCAACTCTGACTTTAGATTATAAGTGCACTTCAGGTTAAGTCAATCTACAACTCAATTTGATTGGCTTCGTCCAGAACCGACCGCCTTTTAGCATTTTGGCAAAACCATGACTTTATATTATATCATAGATAATATGCTTTGATCTTTCGAATGAAAAGGTATCGCTTATTTAAAGCTCGCTAAACGAACGTGCCGAAAGCATTCCATATCACTCACATTTTCTGTCACGATTTTCATTTAGTCCGTGCATTCTATATTACAGATTACAGGCCGCTCTGTCATTGTCTGATTTTTTTTGTATCTACTGATAGTCTTTTTTGCCCTTGCTCGGTAGTTCTGTAGCCGGTTTTTTCGGACGTTTTCTAGGTTTAGAAGGAACCGCTATAATGACCACCATGTGCGTTTCATTTTCTTCGATCTTATCTTTGATTGCTTTTTATGAAGTCGCACCGGGAGCTAGTGCTTGCTATCTAAGAATTGCTCCATGGATCTCATCGGAAATGTTTGATGCTTCTTGGGGCTTCTTTGGCGACCGTGAAGTCACCGGATGAATTGTCGAGTAGATAGGTCAGATCCGGATGTTGCAGTTGCTCCGCGGCGATACGGACTCGACTCGCTCCTACCCACCCCGGGGCACACTAGCATGTCGGGAATCGAGGGGAGACTTACTTGACGTCACCACTCTCGTCGGTTGGGCGCTGTGCTGCCTTGCCTTTCGATCGATACACAGTTGAGGAGGCCGATCACAAACGCTATAGGTGTGGGAGCGATCCTGGTCTAGGAAGGCTAAGACGGCGCCTTGCATATGGGTAGCAAGAGGGCGCTTATGCCCCGACGGTGGGGCCTTATGGTGAAGGGCCCAGCCCAATAGGGATAGCACACCCCCCACTTTAAGCGCACCTCTGTATCGACTGAATGACTATCTAAGGGTGACGTCGGTGGAACCGGTGAACCATGCGAGCTGGTTAGATGCGTGGGGTAGAGGGGTCGTAGTACCCCCGAATCTTGACCCAGCCTTTTCTTCGCTTTGGTAGTTAATCACCTAAAAAAAAGGGGGGCTGGCCTGTACGCCATACCCATACCCATACAGTGTCAGGCAGGCGGTGGACTCTTTTTTTAGGGAAGGGAAGAAGGGGCCTAAGCACGGCATCTGCCGTACACATGAGTGAGAAAGGAAAGCGAGACCGTACCTATTTTTCCAGGCCTGTTCGGACATACGGTTCCCGCGGAAGATCAAGTTGGTGAGCCGTGTGATGGGAAACCTTCCCGCACGGTTCAGAGAGCACTGAAGACGAATGAGAGGTTAACCACCACATCATTGCAAGGGGAGCTCGCTCGATTCGCAGATTGGTCCGACTCGTAATTCACTTCTGACCCCATGTTCGATAGCCCGACCGTAGTGATGTTAATTGTGGTTACATCCATAAGTAGCTTGGTCCATCTTTATTCCATTTCATATATGTCCGAGGATCCGCATAGCCCTCGATTTATGTGTTATTTATCCATTCCTACTTTTTTTATGCCAATGTTGGTGACTGGAGATAACTCTCTTCAATTATTCCTGGGATGGGAGGGAGTAGGTCTTGCTTCATATTAGTTAATTCATTTCTGGTTCGCATGACTTCAGGCAGATAAAGCAGCTACAAAAGCTATGCCTGTCAATCGAGTAGGTGATTTTGGATTAGCTCTTGGGATTTTGGGTCGTTTTACTCTCTTTCAAACAATAGACTCTTCAACCATTTTTGCTTGTGCTAGTGCCCCCCGAAATTCTTGGATTTCTCGCACTATGAGATTGAATGCCATAACTCTTATTTGTATTTTACTTCTTATTGGTGCTGCTGGGAAATCTGCACAGATAGGATCGCATACTTGGTCACCCGATGCAAGGGAGGGTCCCACTCTAGTATCCGCTTCGATTCATGCAGCTACTATGGTAACAGCTAGCATTTTCATGATAGCAAGGTGCTCCCCTTTATTTGAATACCCACCTACGGCTTTGATTGTTATAACTTCTGCAGGAGCTATGACGTCATTCCTTGCGGCAACCACAGGAATATTACAGAACGATCCAAAGAGGGTCATAGCTTATTCAACTTGCAATCAATTAGGCTATATGATCTTTGCTTGCGGCATCTCTAACTATTTGGTTAGCGTCTTTCACTTAATGAATTACGCGTTTTTCAAAGCATTACTATTCCTGAGTGCAGGTTCGGTGATTCATGCCATGTCGGATGAGCAAGATATGCGGAAGATGGGGGGCTTGCCTCCTCGTTCCCTTTGACCTATGCCATGATGCCATGACATGATCATACGAGGTCACAATTCACCCAACACGATCATCCGGGGTGAACAAGAATTAGGGATCAGATGCAGGCGAAATCCCCGCCAATGGCTGAGATGTTCAGTCGACTCCCTCCCCCTTTGTGGGGGTCCGGACCCCTACGAGTGAGCAGAAAAGGGAGGAGGAAAGAGGCCCTGGTGAACCATCATAATAAGTGAACAAGTGTAAGCTTCGCTGCCCAACAATATGGAGTACTGACCACACCGAGGGACAGGCCCTGAAGCGAAGGACGGGAACGAGTGGAATCAATGTGTTCCAATTTCTGGCCTTGCACCGACCATCCAATGGACCATGGACTAAACGGCCACTGCCTTCAAGGATGTCCAGGGGATCGCCGCCCCCCCACAAGGTACATCTTGCGCCTATGGGCCGCTATAACTATCCAAGAAGACACTCGAAACTGGAAGGATCAAAAAACCCACCTGGTGGACTGCCGAGCTACAAGTCCTACGACACAGGAGCGAGATTCTCTAAAAAGCCAAGGTCGTGGGTGGCCAAGAGGGCCCACTTGGAGACTTGGGATCTCAGCAAGAAATGCGAAGGTTGCTTAAAGCCGGCCGGCCGATTTTAGAAAGAGAATCAACTAGTTTTGTTCTGATTTGAGTAGGCTCAACATAGGGAATACCCTCACCCTGGGAACCGGGGCCTGGCCATCCCATCCTGGTCGACGTTCCAGCAAAGTTTGTCCATCGACAGCTGAATGTTTCGACCTGGTTCGATTCATGGTCGCATCTACAAACGTTTTCCTGGGGGGCCGATGGCCCCCCCAGAAAATGCATTAATCTATATCACTTCAAAATAAAGGATTTAACAGTACTCACCTTCTCCTTGGTGAGTCGAAGCCCATCCTCCCTTGCCTTGCGACCTAGGTATTCCGTTTTTGGTTTCCGCCGTGCGGCATCCGACATTTGGCTTCCGTTTCTCGGCTTTTCAAAAACTCATGCTCGAGCTACTAGGCTAACTTTGGTTCTTTCGAAGAACACCTTTATTTTAAAAGAGAAATCGCTACGCGCCTTGCTCGATCCATTGAATGATCAAACCTTTTTTCTTTGTATACGCGAGAGGGGATTTTGAGGACCAGCGAGGCGAGAGGAAAGAGCGATCGCAAATCTCACGAAGAAATTCAAGAGTCAACGTATGCAGTGGCTCCGTCACTCACTTCTCCCCTACATCTGATTGCAACCAGCCAAAAAGCCATATCACGCCTTTGTAGCCCTATTAGTGCTGGGGCTCGCTCGGAAGAGGCCTTGTAGCGAGGAGCGAGATAGTAGTGGGTAAGCTAGGACTTTTTCGAGTACTGGTTCTCCCACCACTAATGGCTAAAGCTAAGCCACTCGATCCGTATTTGGGAATGGAACTATATCTGGAACTATCGAATCTGCTACTATCAAAAACCGTTTTCTGCTTAAACGTCATCTGCTGAAACTACTAGACAAAAACAGATGGGACTGCTACTATTGTGCCGCTTCTGAAACCACAGAATCACCGACTGCTTCATCGACCGAGCCAACCGGACCGACAGAATGGACGGGATCCCCAACACAGCTCGTGTTGCTAGTGCTGGTGTCGGTTAAGGCGACGGCACCGGTGGTGGATAAGCTTTTGCGGGAGTTGCTTGGACTTGGACTGGTTGGCCAGCTGAATCATCTCTTCGAAGCCACCGTGGTTGGAACGTTTTTGGCTCGCTGTTGGAAACATATAAAAAAGCCTAAGGCGCTTGCGCTCTTGCACCATCAATCAAACGTAGGAAGTTTTTCTTGCTTGCCATCGTGCCTGTTTTGGTGTGAGCTTCTGATGGGTCAGGAAGTCACTCATCGCTCCATCTTGACCACGCCCGTCTCCACGTTCCATTCTCAAGCAGTGCACTATTGCTGTAATCTCCTTCTCTTGGACCGCGCTTTTCCTACTCTCCAAAGCTCAATGAGCTTTCAGCTCTCATATGCTATAGGGTGACCTTCTTGTACTAGCACACCGCCGATGGCATAGTCTAACGCATCCGTGTGTGTACTTAAAATGGCTTTGTGTGATCTGGCAACTGCAATACGGGGTCATCAATCACTGCGGGTCGTCAAAAGCTCTTTGACATCCGACCGATCGGTCCGTCCTACTTTAGGAGATTTGTGAGTGGCTTCGAGTAACCTACAATGAATCTTCGGTAATAGTTCACGAGCCCTAAAAACGAACTCACCTTGGTAGGTGCTTGCCACTCCTCGATGGCTCTGATGCCCATCCGAATGTGCCCTCCGGGGATCCTATGCCCTAGGAATAGGATCTCTGTCCGTCCAATTTCATATTTTTCTTTCTTTACATATTTGAATCCCGTACTTGATTTTTCTAAGCCCTAGCCTTGCCAAGCATTCTCAGGAGTGTGTGTTGGGGAAGTGGAACTAGCTGATACTCTCCCTTTCCTCTCTACCCATCCCCTACCTGTCGACCTCTACTTTAAGAGATTGCCCCCTCTGGGAAGGCAGGCTATAACTTTTAGTCCATTTGTAGCTGGGATAAAGAATGGATTTCAAGGGACTAGCCCGAAGTGGTTTTCATTCTGCGTAGAACCGCTTATAAAGATAGGTGCGGAATGCGCCAGGGGTGAAGGCCCTTGATGGGGCAGAATCCGATTCGGCCCATTAAGCAGCCCAACACCAGTATCAACCCAACAGCAGTAACAGCAAGAGGCCCACTGGCAGCCTTCAGCCCATTAGCGGCCCAGTGGCCCTCGGCCCATTAGCAGCCCAGTGGTCTTCGGCCCATCAGCGGCCCTTATCCCAATTGGCCTCGGCCCAGCAAGCAGCCTTCAGCCCAATTGCCTTCAGCGGCCCAGCAGCCTTCGGCCCACCAGCGGCCCAGCAGCCCTCGGCCCATCAGCGGCCCAGCAGCCTTCGGCCCATTAGCGGCCCCCAACCTTCGGCCCATTAGCCATATCCAGCCCACTCCGGTGGGAGGGTTAGGCGCTATGGCGGTTTACCAGTAAACTTAAACATAGTCCTATATTGGCTACCACGGTTGAGTAACCTCTATCCTCCGTTATAAATACACGACCATTTATTACACAAGGTATGTCTTCTTGACCAAGGATACCAGTCCAAAAGCATTAAAGCTACCTCTTCTTCCATCCCTTCTGAATCGAATCTACTTCCGAAGCTGACTTAGCCGTCAGAGGGGGTTCTCTTGGGCTAAAGCCCGGGACCCTCACTGATTTTCCCTTCTTCTTGCAGGGGCTTCGGTTTGAATCTTCGCCGACCTCTCCGAGTCGGCCTCGGCCACCGACCTCGGATTTTCTCCCTCCGATCTCGACATCGCCCTTCGCCGGTCGGTCCGCCTCTACCGAAGGTGTCTCAGCTTCTCCCCCGGCGAGACTTCGTCCGGGCACGTCTCGGTTTCGGCGCATCGGTCCCGTGTTCCGCCCTCGTCTCGGTCCGGATCCCCGTCGGTCCTCTTCTTCCATCCGATTCAATTTCAGACTCCAGTCTCGGAGTCCGACCATGATAGCTTCGGCTACATCACGTGGCGCCGTCTGTAGGAAACCGACGAGAAGTTATGTCTCATCGTCTGGTGACCAGACGATCCGGCCAAGATGAGGTAGAAGCGCAGACGACTACAGCGCAGGCACCTCACTCCGAAGGTGCCCCGTCCATTCTTCCACAAGGTTATGCTCTTCCAGTAATACCGAAGTCCCTCGCTCCCAGAGATGACCAGGTGGAAGAGCTTTAGCAACAAGTAGCAATGCTGGCAGCCACAGTTACCTCCTTGGCACCCTTGCGAGATATGGTGTCTGCCATCGCTCAGCATATGGGGTTGCTGAGTCAGCCCCCGCAATAGGTGCCACCTCCGCAACTCTCTCCTGTTCAAGCCGCGAGGCTACAACAAACACCCGCGGGCCTTCCCCGATGAGGTAGTTTCGGCACGCAGCGAGCCATTCGCGCCGACTGGCCGAGTCCCTCGTGCCAGTCATATCCTGACGGAGCCCGACTACGCTTTGTCCGGATTTCATCCAACCAAGGCCGAAGGACATTGGGCCACCCCTTCATCCGCCCCGGATCTGGACCGATGACTGACGGCGATGAGGAAGGAAATGCAGCAGATGGTATCTCGGCCGTATGGACCACCTCTCGCCAGCACCATCCTGGAGTAGACTCCTTTCTCTCCAGAGCTTTTGGCCATCGAGATACCTCCCAACTTTAAACTGCCGAAAGGCCCTCTATACGACGGAATGACAGATCAGGTCTGCCACTTCCAGAGATTCAATTCCTACCTCTCCGTCTGAGGGGTTTCCGAGGCAGTCCGCTGCCGTCTCTTCCCCCTCACTTTAGCAAAGGCAGCCTTAACCTGGTTTGATACGTTGGCCCTCAGTTCCATTCATTCTCTAGTGCAGCTAGGCCAACTATTCATCGACCAGTTCTATGATGCCACTCGGCAGTGTAAAACCTCGGCCAGTCTACTAGCCATTCGGCAAGGACCTATCGAGACCCTTCAGGAATACTTTACCAAGTTTTGGGCCGAAGCCGCCCAAATCCCAAACCTGGACAGTTCGATTGCGGTCTCGGCTGTGATCAGTGGGTGCACGGACGAAGGGCTTCTCAGCTCTATCGGGAAGCGCCATCCCACCACCTTCCAGGACCTAGTGGCTCGAGCCCATAAATACATCAATCGGGAGGCCCTGATGATAGCCAGGGGCAAGAGCACGGCCGGGGAACCATCGGCGGCTATCCCTCCGGTTCGTCCTCGACCAGAGGATCAGAAGCCGCCTCGCAAGCGATACCGAAGGGAAGAATGGGGCCGAGACAAGCGCCGGGATCCGCAGCAGCGGTACCTGCCACTACCTGCTCCACCCTCCCGAATGCTTAAGGAGGTGAAAGGTATGCTCCGGCAGCCTGAGCGCATCAAAACTGACTCCCGCCGAAGGGACTCCTGCAAGTATTGCGAGTACCATCGGGAGACCGGCCATTCGACGGACGAATGCCGGCACCTTCGGGAGGAGATCGATCACCTCATCAGAGAAGGCCGTCTGCCGCAGTACCGGCGAGAACAGCCCCGACAGCGGCAGGACCGGGACGTCCCCGGAGCAGCGAGGCAACGGCAACTCTCGGAGAAAGAAGCCCCACCTCAACCAAAGGTAGCTCCGGTCCTGGCAGAAGCATCCCATCAACGATCCAGTGCCGGGTCGATCATGATGATATCCGGGGGGCCGGGAGAGGGAGTAAGGCGTCGTCGAGCTAGCGCTACAGCAGAGGTAGCCGCAGTTAACATCGAGCCGAAGATGTCTCATCAAGAAGACATCGTCTTCGGCCAGGAGGATCTGACCGACATTCAGGTTCCTCACGACGACGCCCCAATTGTAAATGCTGTAATGAAAAGTTATGACGTTCATCGTATCTTTGTTGATAATGGAAGTGCCTCAAATGTACTTTTTTACGATTGTTTTGTAAAAATGGGTCTGAATGAGGCTGATATGAAGCCTCACCGGGGCCCCTATTCAGCTTTAATGGCACGCCTTGCCGAGTAGAAGGCATCATCCGGCTTCCTGTAACCCTCGGTGTAGCCCCTCGGCAATTGACCGTCGAAACGGATTTCGCCGTCGTCAAGGTCGAATCAGCCTACAATGCCATCCTTGGCCGAAGGTTGATCGGCGGAATAGGAGCAGTACCTTCGTCTTTCCATCAGAAGCTGAAGTTCCATACCGGCCATGGAATCGGCGAAGCCAAGGGAAATCAGAAAGCTGCTCGACAATGTTACATGATCTCGGTCAAAGGGAAGGCAGCGGCCGAATACCTTTCGATCGAAGCTTCGACCGAAGAGTCCCCGGGAGAAGAGCTTACAACCATCCCAGTTCCGGGAGGAGAAGGCCGAACACTGATGATATGTTCCGGCCTCGAGAAGCCTGAAGCCGAGAGACTTGTCGAGTACTTGAAGAAAAATCTCGACGTCTTCGCCTGATCTCCTTCGGATATGCCTAGAGTCGACCCGGAGGTGGCGGAGCATCGGCTGCACGTCAACCCAGACCAGCCTCCGGTCAAGCAAAAGAGGCGTACCGTCAATCAAGAAAGAAGGACGACCATCCAAGCTGAAATACAAAAGGGGTTGAATGCGGGACACCTCCGAGAGGTGCACCATCCCGAATGGATTGCTAATGTGGTAATGGTGCCCAAAAAGGACGGCAAGTGGCGGATGTGTGTGGACTTCACCAACCTTAACAAGGCCTGTCCTATGGACAGCTTCCCGCTGCCCCGGATAGACCAGGTGGTGGACGCCACTTCCGGCCACAAGTTGCTCAGCTTCCTCAATGCCTATTCAGGCTATCACCAAATCCAAATGCATCCGGACGACGAAGACAAGATGAGCTTTATAACGGACCTCGGCCTATACTTCTATACTCAGATGTCATTCGGCCTGAAGAATGCAGGAGCAACTTATCAGCGCCTCATCAACAAGATATTCGCTCTGCAGCTCGGCCGCAATATGGAGGTTTGCATCGACGATATGTTGGTGAAGAGCCGCATTGTTGTGGACCACCTGGCCGATCTAGCCGAGACATTCTCCGCCTTGCACAGGTATAAAATGAAACTGAATCCCGCCAAGTGTGCCTTCAGCGTGGCCTCCGGAAAGTTCTTCGGTTACATGGTCACCCGCCGAGGGGTGGAAGCAAATCCTGCGAAGGTTGCGGCTATTATCCAAATGCGCCCTCCGGCCAACGTCCGGGAGGTCCAGAAGCTGAGTGGAAGGATTGCCACGTTAAGCCGCTTCTTGTCAAGAGCGGCAAATTATTGTTTTCCCTTCTTCAAACTGTTGAAGAAGGCTAATAATTTCTCCTGGACGGACGAATGCCAGTCGGCCTTTGATCAGCTGAAAGCCTATCTCTCCGATGTTCCCGTCTTGTCTAAAACAGTTCACGGAGAACAGCTGTTCATTTATCTTGCCGCATCTGAAGTGGCTATCAGCACCGTCCTCGTTCGGGAAGAAGATGGCGTGCAAAGGCCAGTCTATTATATAAGCCGAGCCCTCCACGGCGCGGAGCTTCGGTATCCCGCTCTTGAAAAGCTGGCCCTAGCCCTCGTCACGTCCGCAAGGAGGCTCCGGCCCTACTTCCTCGGGCATTTAATAAAGGTATTTATCGACCAACCTTTGAGGCAAGTCCTCACTCGGTCAGAAGTGTCCGGGAGGTTAGCAAAGTGGGCGATCGAACTGGGAGAGTTCGACGTCTCTTATGGGCCTCGAACAATGATAAAAGCTCAAGCTTTGGCTGACTTCATAGCCGAGCTCACTCCCGAAGCATCCTCGGCCTCTCAGCCGGAAGTCAGATCTACACCTGAAGCCGAAAGTCCTTCGACTCCTCCGTCATCGGCAGAATGGCAACTCTACGTCGACGGGTCCGCGTGCTCTTCGGGTAGCAACGCCGGATGGATCTTGGCGTCTCCAGAAGGGGTCGTCATGGAGTATGCGCTACGCTTCTCCTTCCCGGCTACCAATAATTCCGCCGAGTATGAAGCCCTTATTCAGGCCTTCGAGCCGCCAGAAGACTCGGTGCGCGAAACATAAGGGCGTTCAACGACTCTCAACTGATCGCCAATCAAGTCACTGGGGAATACGAGGCCCGGGACACGTTGATGACGTCCTATCTCCAGGTAACCCGCAAGATCCTTGCTCAGTTCAATTCTTACGAGATTGTGCAGATCCCTCGGGCCGAAAATGCTAGAGCCGATGCTCTTTCCCGGCTAGCGTCAACTCAGGACGGGGGAGGAGGCCGAATGGTCCTCGTAGAAGAGCTGGCCAACCCAAGTCTCGATGAATCCGAGGTCATGCAAGTGAGTGAATCCGAAGCTGAGACATGGATGACTCCCCTAGTCGCTTTTCTCCTTTGAGAGGAGGTCCCGTCCGATCTGAAGGAAGCACGGCGCGTCCGGCGGCGCTCTTCCCATTTTTTAATCTTGGAGGGTATGTTATATAAGAAGTCCTTCAGCCGGCCACTCCTTCGATGTCTCGGCCCGGCCGAAGCTGATTATGCCCTTCGGAAAGTACATGAAGGGATTTGCGGAGCACACGCAGGAGGAAGGGCCTTGACCCACAAACTCTTGCGGCAAGGGTACTGGTGGCCAACGCTCCGAGAGGACACAGCTACTCTTGTCCGATGCTGTGACCAATGCAAGAGGTTTAGCTCCCTTATTCATCAGTCAGCGACTCTCCTGACGCCTCTGTCAGACCCCTGGCCTTTCGCCCAATGGGGGATCGACCTTCTCGGACCTTTTCCCATAGCCACCGGCCAAAGGAAGTTCCTTATTGTGGCAGTGGACTACTTCACCAAGTGGGTCGAAGCTGAACCCCTCGCGTCCATAACCGATAGCAATGCGTGGAACTTCGTATGGAAGTCCATCATTTGCCGCTATGGCATCCCCTGGGCGATCATCTCAGATAATGGCGGGCAGTTCGACAGTCGTCGGTTCAAGGATAACTGCGCAAGCTTCGGCATTCTCCATAAGTTTGCCTCGGTGGCGCACCCTCGGACGAATGGACAAGTCGAAGTCACTAACCGAAGCCTATTGTAAGGCTAAAGGCCGATGGGTCGAAGAGCTGCCAAGCGTCTTATGGGCCTATCGGACAACAAGTCGAACCCCTACCGGAGAAACCCCGTTCCGAATGGCCTACGGGGTGGAAGCGGTTATTCCCATCGAGGTCGGTTTGCCATCGCCAAGGGTTCTCTCTTACAATCCGGAGACTAATCATGAAGCCCTGAAAGATCACCTTGATCTTATAGAAGAAACAAGGGATCAAGCTCGCATTCGGCTGGTGGCTTATCAGCAGTGCATGGCGAGATACCACAACGCTCGAGTTAAGCCCCGATGCTTCGAAGCTGAGAACCTCGTATTGCGGAACGCCCACGCGTCCAAGCCAGCCGAAGCTGAAGGGAAGCTTTCTCCGAATTGGGAAGGCCCTTATCGCGTGAGGGAAGTGATCCGACGAGGGGCCTATCGACTGGAGACCCTTTCGGGCCAGCCTCTCCCTCGTACCTGGAATGTGGAGCGCCTTCGGCGCTACTTCATGTAAGTCATCTCCCGCGAGGTTCAGCCGGACGCCATGAATAAGTATTTTGTTCCGAAGTATTGTGTCTGGCATTATTCTAAGTCCGTGTAAATCGTACCGGGAGTGGCTTCGGCCATGCAAACCGTATCAGGAGCGGCACTATTCTCTAAGTCCGTGTAAACCGTACCAGGAGTGGCTTCGGCCATGCAAACCATATCGAGAGCGGCACTATTCTCTAAGTCCGTGTAAACTATACCGAGAGTGGCTTCGGCCATGCAAACCGTATCGGGAGCGGCACTATTCTCTAAGTCCGTGTAAACTATACCGAGAGTGGCTTCGGCCATGCAAACCGTATCGGGAGCGGCACTATTCTCTAAGTCCGTGTAAACCGTACTGGGAGTGGCTTCGGCTATGCAAACCGTATCGGGAGCGGTATGGCTTCGGCCATATACAGAACTAAACTCGGCTATCTACTCAGACATACCATGAAGCAAGCATAAGCAAAATGCCTTCTATATGTGGACAAAAGTACAAAAGCAGGCCATACGCCTAGCCTCGGCATCTTAAGAAGCAAAAGCAAAAACAAAAACGGGGACAAGCCCCCAGACTAGCTTTCGGCGTCATCGCCGTCCACGTCGACAGGGGTCCGGCTGGAAGACGCCGGAGGAGAAGCCTGGACAGTTTTGGCTGCAGCCCCTTCCGGAGAAGCCGGAGTTCTTTCGGCCTTGAGCGCTCGCCACTAGGCCAAGATCTCCACGCCCTCTTCATCCGTCGGGTAGCCGAAGCTGGTCAGATCTATCTTCAGACATGCCTTTTGGGCAATGGCCATCCCCAGATCAAACATGGTCATCGCCGCCTTGGCTCCGGCCTCCATCATCTCCTCGGCGTACTTCGGGCCCTCCTTATAGCTCGCCACGACCGTGCGAGCAACGTCGTCGACTTCCTTGGTTTTTGCCTCCAAGTCTACCTTCAAAGCCGAGACCTCCTCGGCGTGGCGGCGACGCTCCTCATCCCGCTCCTCGGCCTTGTCCTGGATCTCGGCCTTTAGGAATGCAATCTCGGCTCGGGCCCGCTCCAACTCCTTCTCGGCCTTCTTCTTGGCCTCCGAAGCGGTATGGATCACCTCCCTCTAGGCCTCCAACTCGGCCTGCAGCTGTGAGTTCCTCTCAATGAGGACATCGATCCCGGCCTCGAGGTCACGCCGCACCAAGGCTACTTTGCCCGAGGCCAGCTGATCTGAGGCCTGATCGATATCCTGGAGCTTTTGCTGCAGGAGGGCCTGGCGGCGAGCAAGGGCCCCGCACATGACCGCGGCCTGCAACCGAAAGCAAGAGAGAAAACATAAGCTTAAAGAAATAAAGAAAAACAGGCAAGGCCGAAAGGGATCCTACCTGGACGGCATGGCGGACGCACTGCAAGGACAAGCCTTCCGTGGAAAGCTCGTTGATTTCCTCCCCGGCCATCGGGAGGGTCCCGCCGCGAGCCAGACGCAGGCACGTCCGGGAGTCTTCCAGACTCTCGTCCGCAAAAGCCCCCGTGTCCGGGCGCCAGGGCTCGTGCCCGTACTCCCGGGACATATGCGCCCCGGCCGCCCCGAAGGGGTAGGAGAGTGTCTCCGCGCCGGCCCCGGTGGCCGAAGGAGAATCGCCTCTCTCCGGCTGAGGAGGCGAGGAAAGCGGGGCGCCCCGTGCCGCCACCGACCTCTTGGAAGCCAGGGAGGATTCCCTCTCGCCGGGATCATCCGCCCGGCTCCTCTTTTCCGGCCGACCGCTCCCTCCGGCAATTGCCTTCCCTTTCTGCCGCTCCCTCTCAAGAGCAGCAGCGGCAGCGCGGCCTTCGGCGGAAGCCGCCATCTGCCTCGTAGCACGGGCGCTAGGGGCCGGAACCCCTCCAACCGTCCTCCCTTCCACGGGCCGCGGCTGGGACGGTCGAGACTGATCGGACTGCTTGGAGATCCGGCTGATCAATCCCCGAAGACTAGACATCTCTGCAAGCAGAAAAAAGGAGTTAGCAACAGTTCAAGATACAACTGTTTGACTCAAGACCGACTTACCCCCGGCCACAGCTTCGGCCACCTCTTCGGCTGGACGAGCTTCAGCCGAAGCCTCGGTCGCGGCAGTTCCCGCCTCAGCCTCCCCCGGGACCTCTTCAAGAGGAAGGTAAGGGAAGACCCGAGAAGGAGAGAATGACGAGTTCGGCCAAGCTCCCATATCAATGAGCTTGTCCTCGTCCGACAGAAGCTCTGCAATGTTGTACGGAGCATCGTCCTCGAAGGGGTGCGCGTCGGCGAGCTGCTCGGGGCTGAGAGTGGGTGGGTTGGATAGACCTTCGGCCAAAGGTGCCCATTCGGTGGGGAAGGGCCAAACACTCTTCTCCTACTCCGGGAGAGAGATGAAAAAGAAGCCCTCCTTCCAATGATGAATGGACGAGGGCTTCCCGGAGAAGATACCCCGGCCGAAGCGGGGGACGAAGCAATACCAGGAAGACTTCTCCTGAGGTTTGATCTTGAAAAGATATCGGAAAAGATTTACCGAAGGGTTGAAGTTGAGATAAGAGTTCAAGGCCAGGAAGGCATAGACTGTTCGCCAGGAGTTCGGAAAGAGTTGGGACGGGGCCAGTCCGTAAAAACTCAAAAGATTAATAACGAAGGAACGAAGAGGAAGGCGGAAGCCCGCCGAAAGCTATGCTCATAGATTGAGAAGCTCCCCGGCCGAACGGTGTTGGCTCTGGTGCGCCTCCCGGGCCGGACAGGAACCATCCAAGATGGAATCTGGTAGTAGTTAGTAATGACCTTGATGGTCTCGACATCAAGGACACTAGCTACGTCCGAAACTGCCTCGGCCGGGCAACGGCGGGAAGTGGAAGGCTCAGCAGCAGCCGGAACCGGTTCCGCCTTGTCCGCCATAACGGAAGGAAAGGAGTTTTGAGAAAAGGGAGATGACAAAGAAGATTGGGGAGGTCTGGACGAGGAGCAAGAAGAACCACCTTCGGCCGAAAAGTCACTCTCGGCCGAAGGGGAGCTACTGGACATGAATCAAGAGAGAAAGAAGGCGAAAGATGAGGCTTACCATCAGAAAAGGATCTCCTCGGTGGCTAAGAGTCTCCCCGGCGACAAAGGACTCCCCGGCAATGATCCCCGGTGACAAGGAGCTCCCCGGCGATGGACAAGACGTCCTCAAATGCCCTCAGTAGCACGCTCACTGCCGGAGAAGCAAGGGCGCTCGCGGAAGTCGCTCGCAGGGATGCACAAGCGCAGAGGAAGAAGGAAGCAGAAGAACAGTAACCAGGGGAGGGGTTGATATTTATAGGGAGGCTTGAGGGGGTCCGGTGCTGAACCAACGGTCGAGATCTTTCCACCCCTCGGCTCCGCCCTACTTGGATGCGCGACACGTGTCCCGTCCTTCGCCATGATGACAAACGGGCTGCCGGATCGAGAGTAGGCAATCAACGGCCGGATGCGGCCTGACCTTTCGGCTATCCATCCGGATGCTCGCTATGTGTCCCGATCCTCGTGCCGAAGGCCGGCGATGCGGCGATCCAGGTGAAGTCTTGGGCAGAGAGCCGAAGTGACCGCGATCTGCATGATCGCTATTAACGGCTAAGATCTTTTTGTGCTTTCGGCGGACCGGCTGGATGCACAACACGTGTCCTATGTTTGTTATGACGCAACTGTGAAGGCGGGAAGCCCAAGGTCTTTCCCCGCTCTTGCCTTGCTTTCACAACTGGGGACGAAGGCATTCATCATCAAGTCTCGGCCTAGGACGAAGGTGTCTATGACAAGGTCCTGGCTTGAGACGAGGCTGTTTGTCACAAGCCCTCGGCCGACCTAAGGCAAAGACCCAGCGTTTAAAACAGAGCAACAGTTTCAGACAAGGCTCGTGATAAAGTGTTAAATTGATCATTTAAGGGCAATCATATGCATCATACTCATCTTTTTATCTGTAAAATAGCATGAAATGATAGATAATTATGTACCAAGTCCAACGGTACCAATTTCGTCAAATTCTGACTTAAAAACATCGTCATTTCATGTGATTAATGGTGTATAGCGCATTTGCGGTTTTTCGACAAAACCGAGATGAATTAAATAAATATAATGATATTTTTATGATAATGTGCTAATTTATATTTATTTTATGTGAACAGGATATGTCGATGATGTAGTGTAGCTGGTGGAGTTTCCGAAAATTTGGGTGAGGTTTAGGGTTCGAATTTTGATAAATTCGACGTTATTTTGTCCAAAAGATTAAAGCAGGGGTAAAAACGTCATTTGAGGCCCTAGTGTTGCCCTAATTCCACGGCTAGGAAGAACCCAAGAAGGGCCAGCCGCCTTCCTAAAGTCTACTTTCTTTTTTTAAAAAAAAAAAAAAAGAGGAGGACCCTCTGATTCCTTCTTTCTTTGGAGTTTCCCAAAACCCTCTCTCCAATTTTCCAACCGCAGCCCTACTTCTTCTCCAGTTTCCTTCCCACGCCTCTCTTCCTCTCTATACGAATCCCTCCTTTCTACAGCCCTCCGTCTCTCTGCTTTTTCTCCCACGGTCTCTTCCTCTTCTCAACTTGTCCCAGCACCTCTCTCCTTCACCCGCCTCCTCTCTCTCGTTTTTTTTTTCACAGCAGCCTCTCCCACTAGGATTCGAAGACTCCTTCTCCTTCGCCTTCTCCAATTCCTCCAGCGGCTCCAGCGCATCCCACAGGCAAGCCTCCACCGGCACACTAGCAACAGCAGCTTCCTCCTGCCCAGCAAAGCACAAGCCAGCAAGCTGCCCGAGCTCCACGCAGCAGCCATCAAGCTTCCTCCTGCCAGCAAGCAATAGCAGCCTGTCCACGCATCGCCTGCAGCTGCCGGCAAGCCACTGCAGCTCTTCCTGCATGCTCGTCCACGCACCAGCAACCTGAAGCTCTGCACGTAGCCAACAACACATTCACCTGCAGCACCAGCAGCAGGCCTTCCTCCTCTCCTCCACGTGCCAGCAACATCCTCTTCTCAGCCGCAGCACTCCCAGCAGCTGTCCCAGCTGAACCAGCAGCCACCAACAGCCGGCCTTCTTCTCGGTTCCTCCAATGGTCCACTACGCCGCACCCCCTCACCTGTGGTCCATTGCGCCGGCAGTTTCCACAAAGCACCCACAGGATTGTTTTCATTATCTTGTTAGTTGTTTAGTTGTTTTGTTTAGGTTTAGTATTTGAATGCTATTTTAAGTTGATTAAATCTAGAAAAGTTTATAAGGTTAATTCTTGGTTGTTAGATGGGTAATGGTTAATGGCAATAGTATTTAGAGTTTCTTCATTTAATTGATTATTTTTTTAGACTGTGCGTGTATTGTTTTTATTAGTTTACTTAGTTAGTTATTTTTGTTGTAGTTTTAGTTGTGTTAATTGATTAAGTTGTTGTTGTGATTAAATGTCTAATTAATTAACGCAAATCATTAATTCTTTTTCTAGATCAATCAAAATCCAAAGTTTTCAAATATTAAAAATTTAACTCCCTGTGGATCGACTCAGACTCACCATTATCAATTTTCAAAATCTAATTTGAATGAGCCGAATAAATTTAGATTGAACGTTCTCATGAGTGTTTAACGACGCACAATTTGGAACGATCAGCTCGTATCATGTTATTCTTCCGAGAGAGCTTCGGATTTTACTCGGTGTTTCATAGAATTGAAAACGACAAGAGTAGGGGGCCATGTGATGGGGCAGAATCTGATTCGGCCCATTAAGCAGCCCAACACCAGCATCAACCCAACAGCAGTAACAACAAGAGGCCCACTGGCAGCCTTCGGCCCATTAGCGGCCCAGCGGCCCTCGGCCCATTAGTAGCCCAGCGGTCTTCAGCCCATCAGCGGCCCTTATCCCAATTGGCCTCGGCCCAGCAAGCAGCCTTCAGCCCAATTGCCTTCAGCGGCTCAGCAGCCTTCGGCCCACCAGCGGCCAAGCAGCCCTCGGTCCATTAGCGGCCCAGTAGCCTTCGGCCCATTAGTGGCCCCCAACCTTCGGCCCAGTAGCCATATCCGGCCCACTCCGATGGGACGGTTAGGCGCTATGGCGGTTTACCAGTAAACTTAAACATAGTCCTATATCGGCTGCCACGGTTGAGTAACCTCTATCCTCCGTTATAAATACACAACCATTTATTACACAAGGTATTTCTTGACCAAGGACAACAGTCCAAAAGCATTAAAGCTATCTCTTCTTCTGTCCCTTCTGAATCGAATCTTCTTCAGAAGCTGACTTAGCCGTCGGAGGGGGTTCTCTTGGGCCGAAGCCCGGGACCCTCACTGACTGGCCCTTCTTCTTGCAGGGGCTTCGGTTTGAATCTTCGCCGACCTCTCTGAGTCGTCCTCGGCCACCGACCTCGGGTTTTCTCTCTCCAGTCTCGACGTCGCCCTTCGCCGGTCGGTCCGCCTCTGCCGAAGGTGTCTCGGCTTCTCCCCCGGCGAGCCTTCGTCCGGGCACCTCTCGGCTTCGGCACATCGGTCCCGTGTTCCGCCCTTGTCTCGGTCCGAATCCCCATCAGTCCTCTTCTTCGATCTGATTCAGTTTCGGACTCCAGTCTCGGAGTCCGACCGTGAGGCTACATCAGCCCTAATGAAAGAGAAGATGATTAGGTAGGGGTGCACATTAGTCGATTCCCCCTGACCTCGGCATCTTCCCAAGCAGTCCTAGGCCCAGCCCTTTATTGCCCGTGCCCTATGGTAATTCCAAGATTAGACCTAACTTTCTTTGGATGGGAAAGATGATCAAAGCACATATTCTCATACAGTCACTCCCTCTAACTTCCCCCATTCCCTATCGCTCCAAGTATTCTGCTCGTTCGTTCCAGCGTTTTTCCTAGGGTTTTCTTTCGGAAGAATAGAGCTACTAGTTCTGATTCTAATACCAACAAAGCGCTCATAGCAAAGCGGATAACCGCTACCTCACTATTTAAACCAATAGCTAAGTGGAAGTGGAAATAGATCCTTTCTCTAATCCAGTTACATTGCTCCAGCACGGGTTCCCTAGCGGAGGGTAAGCAAGTGAAGTCAGCTCCCTTGCCTAGTTTCCATGTAAAGAAAGTGTTGTACTAGTAGGGTACCCTCAAGCCAATCTTTCCTTTGCTATCGGTCCCTGTCCCTAGAGCCAATGGGAGAAAGTTGACATTCATTTTCGGATAGGAGCGAATGCAATCAATACAAGTGAATAGATATGGTCTATCAGGCTGGTCTCCGGGGTCGCTTCCCTGGCAGAGTAGGTTGGTTTCCGGTTCCCTAAAAGCGTGATATATGAGCTGTCCCTGCCAGTTACATCAAGTTCCATTTCAGCCAGTGAGAGTTCTTGTTTCTTGGTAAGCTAAGTCCATCATATAGTCTCTGCTGCTTATGGGCCAGTAGTTGTAGCAATCCCTTATTTAGGTAATCCAGTTTTCAAGGAAGAAGAGAAGTAGGCAAGGGCAGGTTAGTTAGTAGGCATCGAAAGCAAGCAAGTCAGTATGAGCAAGCGCTTCACCGGCTACGTATGCTTAAAAGGAGGGAGTTTAAGTGGAAATTGAAGTTTCTTTCCTTCTCTTATGGTCTGCTTGTGCGAAATAGAATAGCTAAGCTAATAGTTTCCTGTTGAAGTAATAATTTACCTAGGCGAGCAGGCTAGTTTAATCAATCCTGTTTGAGCTCCTGGAGGACCCTTGACCTTCAGTTTGAGATCTTGTGGAGCCCAGCTACCAAAACAAAATGCAGTTCTAAGATAAGCTCTTGGTTTTCTTTATGATGCCTGGCTAGCCATTGGAAATTCTCTTCCATCTCGTTACCCTCCACCCATTGTCCATTGTGGTGAGTGCTAAGCACTAATACTATTTGCAGTATGTGCAGCCTATGCATTCATAATTTCCAACTGATTTATGAATCTAATCTTAAGAGCATCTTCCAAGCTACTTTCTTTGACGTTTACATAACTAGCTTTTGCTTCCGAGAGTTTGCTTGGGAGTGCCCCGCCCTTTGCTTTCTATGTAATAGTTCAGTTCATTCTATCTCTGGGAGAGCTAAGAAGCTAACAATCCATCAGTCCTACCAATATTCAAAATATCATGCTGTTCTGACAGAGTGATCTTCTTTCTCATCATTCCTCCCCTTCCCTTCTTTGTATATAGCCTGATAAAACAATTGCTATTTTAGGTATTGCTGACGCTTCTTAAGGTACCCGCACTCGGGTTCTTACCTGATGTAGCCGAAGCTATCACGACCGGATTCCGAGGCTGGAATCCGAAGTTGGGACCCGAAGCTGGATCGGATCGGTGAAGAGACCCGAGGGGTGCCCGGACGAGGGCTCGCTGGGAACGGAGCCAAGACTCCCTCGGACGGATGATGTGGACCAGCCTGCGGAAGCCGTAGCCGAAACTCCTTCGAACGAGGCGGACCAGCCTGCGGAAGGTGTGGCTGAAGCTTCACCGGACGAGTAACCGTTGATGCGAGGCAGAGTCGAGGCACCTTCGGGCAAGGCGGACCAGCCAGCGAATGGCGTCGAGACCGGTGGGAGAAGACCCAAGGTCGGTGGCCGAGACCGACTCGGAAAGGTCGGCTATAATTCAAACCGAGCCCCTGCAGAAGGAGGGAAAGAAGAAGAACCAGTCAGTAGGAGTCCCGGGCTTCAGCCCTAAGGAACCCCCTCCGATGGTTAAGTTAGCTTCTGAAGATAATTCGATTCAGAAGTCAAAGAGGTGGAAGAAGCAGCTTTAATGCTTTTTGGACTGTAGTCCTTGGGGTCACGAAGACCTACCTTTGGTAATAAATAGCCGTGTATTTATAGCGGAGGATAGAGGATGCTTAACGGTGGTAGCCGATATAGGACTATATTCTGGGTTTACTGGTAAACCGCCATAGTGCCTAGTCCTCCCACCGGAGTGGGCCGGATATGGCTACTGGGCCGAAGGGGGTTGGGACGCTGAGGGGCCAGACGCCGCTTAATGGGCTTGGAGCCTACTGGGCCGAAGGGCTGCTGAGCCGCTAACGGGCCGAAGGCTATTGGGCCGCTGATGGGCCGAGGACCACTGGACTGATTACTGGGCCGAGGGCTGCTGGGCCGCTAATGGGCCGAAGGTTGCCAGTGGACTTCTCACTGCTGCTATTGGACTGATCTCAGTGTTGGGCCTATTTTAATGGGCCAAATCGGATTCTGCCTCATCACATAGCCCCCCACTCTTGTCTTCCTTAGTTTCATGAGATGGCGAGAGTATAATCCGAAGCCTCCTCGGGGGAGTAACGTGTCATGCGCTATCCAAAGCTTTCTGCTCTGTTTATAAGAAAGGAAATGCCCTCGGTCGGCCGAGGGCCAATAACCATTGGCCTCGTCTCTGCTCGGGACGTAGTGACGAATGCCTTCGTCCTCGATTGCGCAAGGACCAGTCTTCTGGTCATGTCAGGCCTGATAAATGGACGGGAAAGATGTCGAGTTTTCCGTCAGAACGGTCGCGTCGCGAGAAAACACGGGACACGTGTCGCGTATCCGGTCGCTCCGTTAAAAACACAAATAGATCCCGGCCGTGCCTGGTGATCACGCGGATCGCGGGTCACTTTGGCTCTCTGCCCAAGACTTCACTTGGATTGCCGCCTCTTCCGTCCCTGGCACGCGGATCGGAACACGTGGCGAGCATCCGAGTTATCAGCCAAAGGGTCGGACCGCTTCCGGCCATTGATTATCTTCCCTCGATCTTGGAGTCACTATTATCATTGCCGAAGGACGGCACACGTGGCGTGTATCTGAGAGAGGCGATGCCGACGAGGGGGAGGATCTTGGCCGTACCCTATAAATAGGAGTCCTCCCCAGGGCACTGTTCCGCTCTCTTCTTCCCGCGCCTGCGTTTTCCTGCGATCATCCGAGCCTCCTTGCTTTTCCGGCAAAGAACGGGCCATCGAAGGTGATCGTGAGTGCGCCGTCTGTCGCCGGGGGGCTCTTCGTGGCCTGGAGTTGTTGTCGGGTGATGAGGCAGAATCCGATTCGGCCCATTAAAACAGGCCCAATGCCAAGATCAGTCCAATAGCAGCAGTGAGAAGCCCACTGGCAACCTTCGGCCCGTTAGCGGCCCAGCAGTCCTCGGCCCAGTAAGCAGTCCAATGGCCCTCGGCCCATCAGCGGCTCAATAGCCTTCGGCCCGTTAGCGGCTCAATAGCCTTCGGCCCGTTAGCGGCTCAGCAGCCCTTCGGCCCAGTAGGCTCCAGCCCATTAAGTGGCGTCTGGCCCCTCAGCGGCCCAACCCCCTTCGGCCCAGTAGCCATGTCCGGCCCACTCCGGTGGGAGGACTAGGCACTATGGCGGTTTACCAGTAAACCCAGAACATAGTCCTATATCGGCTACCACCGTTAAGCATCGTCTATCCTCCGCTATAAATACATGGCTATTTATTACCAAAGGTATGTCTTCGTGACCCCAAGGACTACAGTCCAAAAAGCATTAAAGCTACTTCTTCCACCTCTTTGACTTCTGAATCGAATCATCTTCAGAAGCTAACTTAACCATCGGAGGGGGTTCCTAAGGGCTGAAGCCCGGAACTCCTACTGACTGGTTCTTCTTTCCCTCCCTCTGCAGGGGCTCGGTTTGAATCATCGCTGACCTTTCCGAGTCGGTCTCGGCCACCGACCTCGGGTCTTCTCCCACCGGTCTCGACGCCATTCGCTGGCTGGTCCGCCTCGCCCGAAGGCACATCGATTCTGCCTCGCATCGGCGGTTACTCGTTCGGTGAAGCTTCGGCCACACCTTCCGCAGGCTGGTCCGCCTCGTTTGAAGGAGTTTCGGCTACGCCTTCCGCAGGCTGGTCCACATCATCCGTCCGAGGGAGTCTCGGCTTCGTTCCCAGCGAGCCATCGTCTCCGCCTTCGCCGCGCTTCGGATCCCTGTCGGGCCTCTTCACCGATCCGATCCAGCTTCGGGTCCCAACTTCGGATTCCAGCCTCGGAATCCGGTCGTGATAGCTTCGGCTACATCACGTGGCGCCGTCTGTGGGAAACAAGCAAAGAGTCATGTCTCATCGTCCTGTAACCCGACGATCCGGGCAAGACGAAGCAGAGACGCGGGCAACTTCAGTACAGCCACTACACTCCGACGGCGCCCCGTCTGTTCCACCGCAAAGCGCGGCTCTACCTGTTATACCAGAGTCCCTCGCTACTGGAGACGACCGGGTGGAAGCACTTCAGCGGCAAATGGCAACGCTAGCCGCCGCCGTTACCTCTCTTGTACCCCTACAAGATATGGTATCCGCCATCACCCAGTGCATGGGGTTACTGAGCCAGCTCCCCCAACAAGTGCCGCCTCCTCCGCTTTATCCCGTCCAGGATGCAAGGTTCCGGACGGCACCCTCGCAGGTCTTCCCCAACGAGACCGCCACGACGCGTAGCGAGCCTTCAGCACCGCCTGCCGAGTCCCTTGCGCCGACCGCATGATGACGAAGCAAGGTTATGCTTCGTCTGAATTTCCCCCAGCCGGAACCGGAGGACGTTCGGTCACCACTTCAACTGCCCCGGACCTGGACCGGCGGTTGACGGCAATGAGGAAAGAGATGCAGCAGATGGTGTCTCGGCCGTACGGAGCACCTCTTGCCAGCACCATTCTGGAGCAAACTCCGTTCACGCCAGAGCTCCTCGCTATCGAGGTACCTCCAAACTTCAAACTGTCGAAAGGCCCCCTCTACGACGGAATGTCAGATCCGGTCTGCCACTTCCAAAGGTTCAATACCTACCTATCTGTCCGAGGGGTCACTGAGGTAGTCCGCTGTCGTCATTTTCCCCTCACTCTTGAAAAGACTGCCCTAACCTGGTTCGAGACATTGGCCCCCAACTCCATCTACTCTCTAGTCCAGTTGGGTCAATTATATATCGACCAGTTCTATGATGCCACCCGGCAGTGCAAGACTTCGGCCAGCCTATTAGCCATTCAGCAAGGCCCCACCGAAACCCTCCAGGAATATTTCACTAAATTCCGGACAGAAGCCGCCCAAATCCCAAACCTGGACAGCTCGATTGCAGTCTCGGCGGTAATCAACGGGTGCCGGGATGAAGGGCTTCTCGGCTCCATCGGGAAACGTCATCCCTCTACTTTCCAGGACCTCGTAGCCCGGGCCCATAAATACATCAACCGGGAGGCCCTAATGATGTCCAAAGGCAAGAGTGCAGCCGAAGCGGTACCGGCGCTTGCCCCTCCAGTGGTCCGCCCTCGATCCGAAGATCAAGAACCCTCTCGTAAGCGATATAGAAGGGAAGAGTGGGACCGAGACAGGCGACGGGATCCCCAGCCGCGGTACCTACCGCTACCTGCTCCCCCTTCTCGAATGCTTATGGAGGTGAAGGACATGCTTTGGCAGCCGGAGCGCATCAAAACTGATCCTCGCCGAAGGGACCCCAGCAAATATTGTGAATATCATCGGGAGATCGGCCATTCAACTGACGAATGCCGGCACCTTGGGGAGGAGATCGACCGCCTCATCAGAGAGGGCAGACTGCCGCAGTACCGGCGAGAGCAGCCTCAGCAGCAACGGAACCGGGACGTCCCTGAGACAACCAGGCCGCATCAACCTCTGGAGAAGGAAGCCGCCCCTCCGACGAAGGTTACATCGGCCCCGGTAGAAACATCTCACCAGCGGCCCAGTGCTGGGTCGATTATGATGTTATCCGGTGGACCAGGAGAAGGATCAAGGCGTCGTCAGCTCAGCTCCACAACAGTAGCGACAGTTGATGTCGAGCCGAAGCGGTCTCATCAAGAAGACATCACCTTCGTCCAGGAGGATCTAATTGATATTCAGGTTCCTCATGACGACTCCCTCGTTGTAAACGCTGTCATAAACAGCTATGATGTTCATCGCATTTTTGTTGATAATGGAAGCGCCCCCAATATATTATTTTACGATTGTTTTGTAAAAATGGGATTGAATGAGGCTAATATGAAGCCTCACCGGGGGCCTCTATTCGGTTTTAACGGCTCACCCTGTCGAGTAGAGGGCATTGTCCGGCTCCCTGTAACCATAGGTTCGGCTCCCCGGCAATTAACCGTAGAAACAGATTTTGCCGTTGTAAAAATTGATTCAGCTTATAACGCCATCTTTGGCCAAAGGCTAATCGGCGGGATCGAAGCTGTGCCCTCGTCCTTTCATCAGAAGCTGAAATTCCATACCAGCCATGGAATAGGCGAAGCCAAGGGGAATCACGAAGCAGCTCGGCAATGTTACATGATTTCGGTCAAGGGAAAGGCTGCGGCTGAATCCCTATCGATCGAATCTTCAGCCGAAGCGTCCCCGGGAGAAGAACTCGTCGCCATCCCAATTCCGGGAGGCGAGGGACGGACCCTCATAGGCTTCGGCCTGGAAAAAACCAAAACAGCAAGACTAGCCGAGTTCCTGAAGGAGAACCTTGACGTCTTTGCCTGGTCTCCAGCGGCCATGCCCAGGGTCGACCCGAAAATAGCGGAGCATCGGCTGCATATCGATCCCAACCAGCCCCCGGTCAAGCAGAAGCGGCGTACCTTCAATCAGGAAAGGAGATCCGCCATCCAAGCCAAAGTTCAAAAAGGGTTGGACGCCGGGCATCTCCGAGAGGTACACCACCCGGACTGGATCGCCAACGTGGTAATGGTGCCTAAGAAGGATGGCAAGTGGCGGATGTGCGTGGACTTCACCAACCTCAACAAAGCCTATCCGATGGATAGCTTCCCGCTACCTCGGATAGATCAGGTGATAGATGCAACCTCCGGCCACGAGCTTCTAAGCTTTCCCGACGCCTATTCAGGCTACCATCAGATCCGAATGCATCCGGACGATGAGAGCAAGACCAGCTTCACAACTGATCTCGGTCTATACTGCTATACCCGAATGCCCTTCGGCCTGAAGAACGCTGGTGCGACATATCAGCGCCTTGTCAACAAAATATTTGCCTCGCAGCTCGGCCGCAACATGGAAGTCTACATTGATGATATGCTGGTGAAAAGCTGCGTCGCTGCAGACCATCTAGCCGACCTAGCCGAAACATTCTCCGCCTCGCGTCAATACAAAATAAAGCTAAATCCAGCTAAGTGCACCTTCGGAGTGGCCTCCGGGAAGTTCCTCAGCTATATGGTCACTCACCGAGGGGTAGAAGCTAACCCCGCGAAGGTTTCGGCCATCATTCAGACGAGCCCTCCTGCTAACCTCTGAGAGGTTCAAAAGCTAAACGGAAGGATTGCCGCCTTAAGCCGCTTCATGTCTAGAGCGGCGGATTACTGCTTTCCCTTCTTTAAGCTGTTGAAGAAGGCCAATAGCTTCTCCTGGACAGACGAGTGCCAATCGGCCTTCGAACAACTGAAGGTCTACCTCTCCAAGGTTCCCATCCTGTCCAAGCCGGTCCACGGAGAGCCGCTGTTCCTCTACCTCACGGTATCTGAGGCAGCTGTCAGCACCGTCCTCGTCCGGGAGCAAGACGGCGTTCAGAAGCCCGTCTACTATATAAGCTGAGCCCTCCAAGGAGCAGAGCTTCGGTATCTTGCTCTTGAGAAGCTAGCTTTAGCCCTCGTCTCATCCGCGAGGAGGCTCCGGCCTTACTTCCTCGCCCACTCGATAAAGGTCCTCACTGACCAGCCTCTGAAGCAAGTCCTCTCCCGGCCAGAGGTGTCCGGCAGACTGGCGAAATGGGCAATTGAACTAGGAGAATTCGACGTCTCCTATGTGCCTCGGGTAGCAATAAAAGCTCAAGCCCTAGCCGATTTTATTGCCGAGCTCACTCCCGAAGCTCCCTCGGCGTCTCCACCGAAAGTCATTATATCCGAAGCCGAGGATACTTTGGCTCTTACGCCTCCGGCCGACGAATGGCGGCTCTATGTAGATGGCTCCGCATGCTCCATGGGCAGCGGCGCCGGATGGATCTTGGCGTCTCCCGAAGGGGTCGTCACGGAGTATGCACTACGCTTCTCCTTTCCAGCTACCAATAATGCCGCCGAGTATGAAGCCCTCATCTCCGGCCTTCGGGCCGCTAGAAACCTTGGCGTGCAGAACATAAAGGCATTTAGCTACTCTCAGCTAATCGCCAGTCACGTTTCTGGGGAATACGAGGCACGGGACGCGATAATGGCATCTTATCTCCAGGTAACTCGCAAGATCCTCGCTCAATTCAATTCCTATGAAATTGTGCGGATCCCGAGAGCCGAGAATACTCGGGCTGATGCTCTCTCCCGGCTAGCATCAACTCAGGACGGGGGAGGAGGCCGAATGATTCTTGTAGAAGAACTCGCCAAGCCAAGCCTCGAAGAATCGGAAGTTATGCAAGTAACTGAATCCGAAACCGAGACCTGGATGACTCCCCTAGTCACTTTCCTCCTCCGAGGAGAAGCCCCGCTCGATCCGAAGGAAGCCAGACGTATTCGGCAGCGCTCTTCTCACTTCCTTCTCTTTGACGGGCTGTTATATAAAAAGTCTTTCGGCCAACCCCTCTTGCGATGTCTCGGTCTGACAGATATCCTCGAGTTCGTCGTTCTTCGCAGCCCGCGAAGCCTCCGCTGGTCGCCGCAATGATCGCCGCAGCGCGCGGACGATTTCCCGTCGAACGGGATTCGGAGAAGCGGCGGAGCAGATCTGGATCTGCCTGGACTCCAGAGAAGGACAGAAACTGAGGAGGGGCAGCTAGGGTTAGCAGCAGCTTGGCCTGCTCAGCCCGTTCGCTATGTTTTATACTAACCGCGCGGTTTTTCACAAAAACCCCCGGTTTGTATAAAACCCACTTATTTATCCATCACCTTGAGAATCATTTGCGTGTGACCCTCTAGGCCCAAGTACCAGTCCAATTAATGGCCCAACAAGCCCAGTGACTCCTCATTGCCTTTATTAATTAATTAATAACCCTTTATTAATTAATTAATCAATCGAATTGATGTCGCACATCGAATTCGACCGGGCCTCCGATCACGTTGGGTGCCAAGCAACACCGCGTGAACCCGGAAGGTATTGGGGTTAAGTAACCCACTCTTGAAACCTTTCCGCCGATAGTTACCGCGTGGATATAATCCATCATTTGTACAATGCTCTCGAGTCAACTCAGGGTATGGCGAGCTGTCAAACCCTAACCGGTCGACTCACTTGGATTGGATGCCGCTGATGAATATCGGAAAACTCCTTTCCCGATATTATCGTCCGCCCTGGCCAGGGACTTTCGCGCATCCTTCCTAGAGCATTCTCCCTCTAAGTACCGAGAGCGATTGATTCCTTATTGACACATAATTCCCTTCGACGGTATTCCGCTGTACTCAATCCTTGGCGTATTAGAATCCCGTGGCTAGAGATTCGTAAACCAAGGTCAAAGCACAAAAGTCCACCGCCAAGGTGTCCTTGGTGTCTCAGGTCCGAGGACCATCCATGCAACTGCGACAATAGAATCAAGCTGGTTGACAGTGAGGTACAATACCATCCAGCGATTCAGTCGGATCAGTTCAGTGAACTCATTCTCCAATGAGCACCTACAGATTCGCCTTAGTGTCTCCACACAAGTGACTTATGAGACCAGTCACCCTCATCATATGAGCAGGAGTAATCTGTACTAGTCTAACCGGATATCCGATATCCTTCTCGGATATCCTCCGACTAGGAACGATTAAGAATATGTGTGTTTAAGTGATCAGTCTCATTAGTATGATCTCATCATAATCTGATCACCATAGCACATATTCACAGACTTCATTATGAAACGATAATTAAAGCGATTTACACATAACGAATATTATGCCATTATATTAATAAATGAACGAGATTTACATTGTTAGATTGGCTTGTAGGCCACCTTAAACTAACAATTACGCGCTACAAGAGGTACATGAAGGGGTATGCGGAGCACATGCTGGAGGAAGGGCCCTGGCTCACAAACTTCTAAGGCAAGGATACTGGTGGCCAACGCTCCGAGAGGACGCAACTGCCCTCGTCCGTCGCTACGATCAATGCTAGAGATTCAACTCCCTCATCCACCAGTCAGCAACCCTTCTAACTCCTTTATTCGACCCCTGGCCTTTCGCCCAATGGGGAATCCACCTCCTAGGGCCCTTTCTCGTCGCCACCGGCCAAAGGAAGTTCCTTATCGTGGCGGTAGATTACTTCACTAAATGGGTAGAAGCCGAACCCCTCGCATCCATAACCGATAGCAACGCGTGGAACTTCGTGTGGAAGTCCATCATCTGCCGGTACGGCATACCTCGGGCCATCATCTCCGATAACGGCAAACAATTCGACAGCCATCGGTTCAAGGACAACTGCATTAGCTTCGGCATTCTCCACAAATTTACATCAGTAGCGCACCCCCGGACAAATGGCCAGGTCGAGGTCACTAACCGAAGCCTATTACAAGGACTGAAGACTCGCCTCGGCGAAGCCAAAGGCTGATGGGTAGAAGAGCTACCGAGTGTTCTATGGGCTTATCGAACTACGAGCCGAACCCCAATCAGCGAAACCCCGTTCCGTATGGCTTATCAGGTAGAAGCCGTCATTCCTATCGAAATTGGCCTTCCCTCTTCGAGAGTTCTCACTCATAATCCGAAAGCCAATGAAGAGGCCCTAAAAGATCATCTTGATCTTATAGAGGAAACAAGGGATCGAGCTGGCATTCGGCTAGCAGCTTATCAACAGCGCATGGCCAGATACCACAACACTCGAGTGAAGCCCCCGAAGTTTTGAAACTGGAAGCCTCGTATTAAGGAATGCTCATGCATCTATGCCGGCCGAAGCCGCAGGAAAGCTTTCGTGTAAGGGAGGTAATTCGACGAGGGGCTTATCGGTTGGAAACCCTTTCGGGCCAACCTCTCCCTCGCACTTGGAATGTGGAACGCCTTCGGCATTATTTCATGTAAGTCACTTCCCCCGGAATTTAGCTGGAAGGCATGAATAAATTTCTCCCTTTAATATCATCTGGCATGGTATTCTAAGTCCGTGTAAACTGTATCGGGAGTGGCTTCGGCCATGCAAACCGTATCGGGAGCAGCATGGTATTCTAAGTCCGTGTAAACTGTACCGGGAGTGGCTTCGGCCATGCAAACCGTATCGGGAGCGGCATGGTATTCTAAGTCCGTGTAAACCGTACCGGGAGTGGCTTCGGCCATGCAAACCGTATCGGGAGAAGCATGGTATTCTAAGTCCGTGTAAAACGTACCGGGAGTGGCTTCGGCCATGCAAACCGTATCGGGAGCGGCATGGTATTCTAAGTCCGTGTAAACCGTACCGGGAGTGGCTTCGGCCATGCAAACCGTATCAAGAGCGGCATGGTATTCTAAGTCCGTGTAAACCGTACCGGGAGTGGGTTCGGCCATGCAAACCGTATCGGGAGCAGCATGGTATTCTAAGTCCATGTAAACCGTACCGGGAGTGGCTTCGGGCATGCAAACCGTATCAGGAGCGGCATGGTATTCTAAGTCCGTGTAAACCGCACCGGGAGTGGGTTCGGCCATGCAAACCGTATCGGGACCAGCATGGTATTCTAAGTCCGTGTAAACCGTACCGGGAGTGGCTTCGGCCATGCAAACCGTATCGGGAGCGGCATGGTATTCTAAGTCCGTGTAAACCGTATCGGGAGTGGCTTCGGCCATGCAAACCGTATCGGGAGCAGCATGGTATTCTAAGTCTGTGTAAACCGTACCGGAAGTGGCTTCGGCCATGCAAACCGTATCGGGAGCGGCATGGTATTCTAAGTCCGTGTAAACCGTACCGGGAGTGGCTTCGGCCATGCAAACCGTATCGGGAGCGGCATGGTATTCTAAGTCCGTGTAAACCGTATCGGGAGTGGCTTCGGCCATGCAAACCGTATCGGGAACGGCATTATTTTCCAAGTCCATATTCGGATCTGGATCGGCTGCGGCCGTGAGAGCCACATTTAAACGGCAATATGGTCTCGGCCACAAGAAGAGCCAGACTCAGTTATTCGTTCGGAATACAAGTAGAAGCAAAGTACTTTTCATATATATATGAAGAACAGAGTACAAAATCGGCCGTACATCTGGCCGCAGCCTTTCGGAAAAGGTCAAAACAAAAACCGGGGAAAGCCCCCGTATTAGCCTTCGGTATTCTCGCCGTCTACATCGACTGGGGTCTGACCAGGAGATGGGGAAGGAGAATCCTCGACCTGAACAGCCTCGGCTGGGGGGACTTCGTCAGGAACGACCGCTCTGCTTTCCGCTGGGGCCGAAGCTCTTTCGGCCTTAAGCTTCTTCCACCAGGAAAGAAGCTCTTCGCCTTCCTCGTCTGTCGGAAGGGCGATGCCAGTCAGGTCTACGGCCGGGCACGCCTTTTGGGCGATAGCCAGCCCTATGCTGAACACGGACGAGGCCGCCTCGAGTTGAGCTTGTATTATCTCTTCGGCATAATCTGGGCTGGCCTTATAGCTGGCTACGGCTGTGCGAGCAGCCTCTTCGGCCTTAGCCTCCAGATTTGCCTTCAGAGCCGACATCTCCTCAGCATGGCGGCGGCGGTCCGTGACCCGCTGGTCGACCTTGTCCTGGATCTCGGCCTTAAGAGCTTCGTTCGCGGCCCGGGTCGCCTCCAGCTCCTTCTCGGCTCTCTCCTTCTCCCGCTCGGCCTTCGTTCTGGCCTCGGAGGAAGCGCGAGTCACCTCCTTTTGCTCGACCAGCTCGGCCCTCATCCGGGCATTTGCTTTTAAGAGCAAGTCGACGCTAGCCTTAAGGCTGCGTCGTACCGGGGCGACTCCGCCAGAGGCCGGCTGGTCCGAAGCCTGGTCGACGTCCCTGAGCCTTTGCTGAATGGTCACCTGACGGCGAATCAAGCCCCCGCACATGACCGCGGTCTGCAGCCAAAAGCAAACAGAAATCAATAACCCCAAAACAAGACAAGGAAAATATTAGACCGAGGCCCATAAAGAAGTTTTTATACCTGGACCGACAGTTGGGCGCACTGCATCGCCAGGCCGTCCGAGGACATCGCCTTCATCTCATCGTCGGCTGTCGGAAGAGTTAAGCCTCAGAACAGGCGCAGACACGTCTGAGAGTCCTCCAGACTCTCGTCCCTATGGATCCGGGACCCAGAGCTCTTGCTCATGTTCCCGGGACGCCTGCGTCCCTGAACCTCCAAGGTTCTCTGTGCCTACCATCGTGGCCGAAGGGGAATCGCCCCTCGACGTTTCAGGAGGCGACGAGAGCGGGGCCCCTCGGGTGGCGATTGGCCTCCTGGCTGCCGGGGCGGGCTCTGTTTCACCAGGCTCGTCCGCCCGGCTTCGCTTCGATAGTCGGCCACCCCTCCGTGCGAGCGACTTGCCATTTTTCGAGAGCGGCAGCAGTGGCGCGGCCCTAGACCGAAGCCGCTGTCTGTACTGAGGCCCGGGCATTCAGGGGCACGCCTCGTCCAGCCTCTCCCGCCGCCTGCGGCCGGGACGGTTGAGATGAGCCGGACTGCTGGGCGAGCCGACCAAGGAGTCCCCGAATCCCAGTCATCTCTGCGGACAGAAGAGAAGGAGTTAATAACTTACAACGTGCGACTCTCCACAATACAAGACCGACTTACCCTCGGCCGAAGTCTCAGCACCCTCTTCGGTCGGAGGAGCTTCGGTCGGAGACTCGACCTCGGCGGATCCTTCAGTCTCCCCCGGGACATCCTCAGGAGGTAGATAAGGAAAGACCCGAGGGGGATCCTATGTCGGCTCCTCTTCGTTGAAGAGCTCCACTATATCGTACGGAGCCTCGACTTCTATAAGGCTCACGATATGAAGCTGATCGGGGTTAAGAGAAGGCGGATCGGAGAGGCCTTCGGCCAGTGGTGCCCACTCAGTAGGGAAACGCCACACACCCCTCTCCTTCTCCAGAAGGGAGATGAAGATGAAGCTCCTCTTCCAACCGTGAATGGACGAAGGCTTCCCGGAGAAGATACCCCGGCCGAGGCGAGGGACAAAGCAGTACCAATCAGATTTTCCTTGCCGCTGTATCTAGAAGAGAAAGCGGAAGATGTTTATCGAAGGGGTAACATCGATATAGGCAAGCACAGCCAAGAAGGCGTAGACTGTCCGCCAAGAATTAGGGAAAAATTGAGACGGGGCCAACCCGTAGAAGCACAGAAGATTAATTACGAAGGTGGAAAGGGGAAGACGGAAGCCCGCCCGGAAGCTCTCCTCGTAAATAGAAAAGCTACCCGGCCGGACCGAGTTGGCCCTGGTTTTTATTCCAGGCCGATAGAGAATCGTCCAAGGCGGGAACTGATAGTAAGATGCCATGTACTTGACCCCATCATCGGCCAAAGTACACATGGCCTCGGAAACTGTCTCGGCCTGACGTCGGCCGGAAAAGGAAGCCTGGCCTGTGGCAGGAACCTCTTCGGCTTCTTCGGCACCAGACATTTCGGCCTCATCCGCCATGAGAGAAGCAAGGGAGTTTGAAGAAAGAGGAGATGACAAGGAAGATTTAGAAGGCTGAGACAAAGAACAAGAAGAATAACCTTCGGCCGAAGAACTACTATCAGCCGAAGGGGAGCTACGGAACATGGATCACGGAGCAGAGAAAGGAAATTGAGGCTTACCCTCAAATAAGATCTCCTCGACTGCCCACCACCTCTCAGGCAACAGGAACTTCCCCGGCAACAACTCCAGGCAACGAAGAGCCCCCCCGGTGACAGACAGCGCGCTCACGATCACCTTCGATGGCCCGTTCTTCGCCGGAGAAGCAGGGAGGCTCGGATGATCGCAGGGAAACACAGGCGCGGGAAGGAGAGAGCGGAACAGTGCCCTAGGGAGGGCTCCTATTTATAGGGTAAAGTTGAAAGCATTCCCCGCCAAAATCAACGGCCAGGATCCTCCCTCTCGTCGGTATCGCCTCTCTCAGATGCACGCCACGTGTGCCGTCCTTCGGCAATGATAACAATGACTCCAGGATCGAGGGAAGATAATCAATGGCCGAAAGCGGTCCGACCCTTCGGCTGATAACTTCGATGCTCGCCACGTATTCCGATCCGCGTGCAAGGGACGAGAGAGGCGGCGATCCAAGTGAAGTCTCGGGCAGAGAGCCGAAATGACCCGCGATCCGCGTGATCACCAGGCACGGCTGGGATCCTTTTGTGTTTTTAACGGAGCGACCGGATACGCGACACGTGTCCCGCGTTTTCTCGCGACGCGACCGTTCAGACGGAAAACTAGACATCTTTCCCGTCCATTTATTAAGAGGCCTAACAGGGCCAGAAGACTCGTCCCTGCACAATCAAGGACGAAGGCATTCGTCTCTACGTCCCAAGCAGAGACGAGGTCGAAAGCTATTAGCCCTCGATCGACCGAAGGTAGTTCCGTTTCATAACAAAGCAGAAAGCTTCAGACTATACTCTCGCCATCTCATGAAACTGAGGAAGACAAGAGTGGGGGGCTATGTGATGAGGCAGAATCCGATTCGGCCCATTAAAACAGGCCCAACGCCAAGATCAGTCCAATAGCAGCAGTGAGAAGCCCACTGGCAACCTTCGGCCCGTTAGCGGCCCAGCAGTCCTCGGCCCAGTAAGCAGTCCAGTGGCCCTCGGCCCATCAGCAGCTCAATAGCCTTCGGCCCGTTAACAGCTCAGCAGCCCTTCGGCCCAGTAGGATCCAGCCCATTAAGTGGCGTCTGGCCCTTCAGCGGCCCAACCCCCTTTGGCCCAGTAGCCATGTCTGGCCCACTCCGGTGGGAGGACTAGGCACTATGGCGGTTTACCAGTAAACCCATAACATAGTCCTATATCGGCTACCACCGTTAAGCATCCTCTATCCTCCGCTATAAATACATGGCTATTTATTACCAAAGGTATGTCTTCGTGACCCCAAGGACTACAGTCCAAAAAGCATTAAAGTTGCTTCTTCCACCTCTTTGACTTCTAAATCGAATCATCTTCATAAGCTAACTTAACCATCGGAGGGGGTTCCTAAGGGCTGAAGCCCAGAACTCCTACTGACTGGTTCTTCTTTCCCTCCTTCTGCAGGGGCTCGGTTTGAATCATCGCCGAACTTTCCGAGTCGGTCTCGGCCACCGACCTCGGGTCTTCTCCCACCGGTCTCGACGCCATTCGCTGGCTGGTCCGCCTCGCCCGAAGGCACATCGATTCTGCCTCGCATCGGCGGTTACTCGTCCGGTGAAGCTTCGGCCACGCCTTCCGCAGGCTGGTCCGCCTCGTTTGAAGGAGTTTCGGCAACGCCTTCCGCAGGCTGGTCCACATCATCCGTCCGAGGGAGTCTCGGCTCCGTTCCCAATGAGCCCTTGTCCGGGCATCCCTCGGCTTCGGATCTTCGGCCTCGTCTCCGCCCTCGCCGCGCTTCGGATCCCTATCGGGTCTCTTCACCGATCCGATCCAGCTTCGAGTCCCAACTTCGGATTCCAGCCTCGGAATCCGGTCGTGATAGCTTCGGCTACATCACCAGGGAAGCTCCTATTGCCTGAGAGGTGGTGGGCAGTCGAGGAGATCTTATTTGTGGGTAAGCCTCAATTTCCTTTCTCTGCTCCGTGATCCATGTTCCGTAGATCCCCTTCGGCTGATAGTAGTTCTTCGGCCGAAGGTTATTCTTCTTGTTCTTTGTCTCAGCCTTCTGGATCTTCCTTGTCATCTCCCCTTTCTTCAAACTCCCTTGCTTCTCTCATGGCGAATGAGGCCGAAATGTCTGGTGCCGAAGAAGCCGAAGAGGTTCCTGCCACAGGCCAGGCTTCCTCTTCCGGCCGTCATCTGGCCGAGACAGTTTCCGAGGCCATGTGTACTTTGGCCGACGATGGGGTCAAGTACATGGCATCTTACTATCAGTTCCCATCTTGGACGATTCCCTATCGGCCTGGAATAAAAACCAGGGCCAACTCGGTCCGGCCGGGTAGCTTTTTTATTTATGAGGAAAGCTTTCGGGCGGGTTTTCACCTTTCCCTTTCCACCTTCGTAATTAATCTTCTGTGCTTCTACGGGTTGGCCCCGTCTCAATTTTTCCCTAATTCTTGGCGGATAGTTTATGCCTTCTTGGTTGTGCTTGCCTATATCGATGTTATCCCTTCAGTAAACATCTTCCGCTTTCTCTTCAAGATACAACAACAGGGAAAATCCGATTGGTACTGCTTTGTCCCTCTCCTCGGCCGGGGTATCTTTTCCGGGAAGCCTTCGTCCATTCACGGTTGGAAGAGGAGCTTCATCTTCATCTCGCTTCTGGAGAAGGAGAGGGGTGTGTGGCCTTTCCCTATTGAGTGGGCACCATTGGCCGAAGGCCTCTCCGATCCGCCTTCCCTTAACCCCGATCAGCTTCATATCGTGAGCCTTATAGAAGCCGAGGCTCCGTACGATATAGCGGAGCTTTTCAACGAAGAGGAGCGGCTCGTGCAGACGGGGGCCTGGACGGATCCGACGAAGGATCCTCCTCGGGTCTTTCCTTATCTACCTCCTGAGGATGTCCCGGGGGAGACTGAAGGAGCCGCCGAGGTCGAATCTCCGGCTGAAGCTCCTCCGACCGAAGAGGGTGCTGAGGCTTCGGCCGAGGGTAAGTCGGTCTTTCGTTGTGGAGAGTCGCGCGTTGTAAGTTATTAACTCCTCTTCTGTCCGCAGAGATGACTGGGATTCAGGGACTCCTCGGTCGGCTAACCCAGCAGTCCGGCCCATCTCAACCGTCCTAGCCGCAGTTGGTGGGAGAGGCTGGACGAGGCGTGGCCCTGAATGCTCGGGCCACAGTACAAACAGCGGCTTCGTTCGAGGGCCGCGCCCTACTGCCGCTCTCGAAAGGGAGAAAAAGGACAAGTCGGTCGCACGAGGGGGTGGCCGACTATCGAAGAGGAGCCGGGCGGACGGGCCTGGTGAAACAGAGCCCGCCCCGGCAGCCAAGAGGCCAATTGCTGTCCGAGGGGCCCCGCTCTCGTCGCCTCCTGAAACGTCGAGGGGCAATTCCCCTTCGGCTGTGACGGCAGGTACAAAAGACCTCGCAGGTTCCGGGACGCAGGCGTCCCGCGAAGATGAGCGCGAGCTATGGGTCCCGAATCTGGGGATTTATAGGGACGAGAGTCTGGAGGACTCTCGAACGTGCCTGCGCCTGCTCCGAGGCTTAACTCTTCCGATAGCCGAGGACGAGATGAAGGCGATGTCCTCAGATGGCCTGGCGATGCAGTGCGCCCGACTGTCGGACCAGGTAAAAAAGCTTCTTTATGGGCCTCGGTCTAATATTTCCCTTGGCATGTTTAGGGTTGTTGACTTCTGTTCGCTTTTGGCTGCTGACCGCGATCATGTGCGGGGGCCTGATTCGCCGTCAAGTGGCCATTCAGCGAAGGCTCCGGGACGTCGACCAGGCTTCGGACCAGCCGGCCTCTGGCGGAGTCGCCCCGGTACGACGCAGCCTCGAGGCTAGCGTCGACTTGCTCCTGAAAGCAAATGCCTGGATGCGGGCCGAGCTAGAGGAGCAAAAGGAGGTGACTCGCGCTTCCTCTGAGGACAAGACGAAGGCCGAGCGGGAGAAGGAGAAAGCTTAGAAGGAGCTGGAGGCGTCCCAGGCCGTAAATGAATCTCTTAAGGCCGAGATTCAGGACAAGGTCGACCAGCGGATCATGGATCGGTGCCGCCATGCCGAGGAGGTCTCGGCTCTGAAGGCAGATATGGAGGCCAAGGCTGAAGAGGCTGCTCGTACAGCCGTATCCAGTTATAAGGCCGGCCCAGATTATGCCGAGGAGATAATATAGGCTCAACTCGAGGCGGCGTCGTCCGTGTTTAGCATAGGGCTGGCTATCGCACAAAAGGCGTGCCCGGCCGTAGACCTGACCGGTATCGCCCTTCCGACGGACGAGGAAGGCGAAGAGCTTCTTGCTTGGTGGAAGAAGCTTAAGGCCGAAAGAGCTTCGGCCCCAGCGGAAAGCAGTGCGGCCGTTCCTGACGAGGTCGCCCCAACTGAGGTTGTTCAGGTCGAGGATTCTCCTTCCCCATCTCCTGGTCAGTCCCCAGTCGATGTAGACGGCGAGAATACCGAAGGCTAATACGGGGGCTTGTCCCGGTTTTTGTTTTGACCTTTTCTGAAAGGCCGCGACCAGATGTACGGCCGATTTTGTACTCTGTTTCTCATATAAATATGAAAATTACTTTGCTTCTACTTTGTGTTCTGAACGAATGACTGAGTCTAGCTTTTCTTGTGGCTGAGACCACATTGCCATTTAGATGCGGCCCTCACGGCTGAAGCCAATCCAGATTCGGATTTGGACATTGAAAATAATGCCGCTCCTGATACGGTTTGCATCGCCGAAGCCACTCTCGGTACAGGTTACCGCGGACTTGGAGAATACCTTGCCGCTCCCGATCCGGTAGACATGGCCGAAGCCACTCTCGGTACGGGTTACCGCGAACTTAGAGAATATTGCCGCTCCCGATCCGGTACACATGGCCGGAGCCACTCTCGGTACGGGTTTCCGGAGACTTAGAGAATACCTTGCTGCTCCCGATCCGGTACACATGGCCGGAGCCACTCTCGGTACGGGTTACCGCGGATTTAGAAAATATTGCAGCTCCCAACCCGATACACATGGCCGAAGCCACTCTTGGTACGGGTTACCACGGACCTAGAGAATATTGCCGCTCCCGATCCAGTACACATGGCCGGAGCCACTCTCGGTACGGGTTACCGCAGACTTAGGAGAATATTGCCGCTCCCGATCCGGTACACATGGCTGAAGCCACTCTCGGTACGGTTTACCGCGGACTTAGGAAATATTGCCGCTCCCGACCCGGTACACATGGCCGGAGCCACTCTCGGTACGGGTTACCGCGGACTTAGGAGAATATTGCCGCTCCCGATCCGGTACACATGGCCGAAGCCACTCTCGGTACGGGTTACCGCGGACTTGGAGAATACCTTGCCGCTCTCGATCCGGTACACATGGCCGGAGCCACTCTCGGTACGGGTTACCACGGACTTAGAAAATATTGCCGCTCCCGGCCCGGTACACATGGCCGAAGCCACTCTCGGTACGGGTTACCGCAGACTTGGAGAATACCTTGCCGCTCCCGATCCAGTACACATGGCCAGAGCCACTCTCGGTACGGGTTACCACGGACTTAGAAAATTTTGCCGCTCCCGACCCAGTACACATGGCCGGAGCCACTCTCGGTACGAGTTACCGTGGACTTAGGAGAATATTGCCGCTCCCGATCCGGTACACATGGCCGAAGCCACTCTCGGTACGGGTTACCGCTGACTTAGGAAATATTGCCGCTCCCGACCCGGTACACATGGCCGAAGCCACTCTCGGTATGGGTTACTGCGGACTTGGAGAATACCTTGCCGCTCTCGATCCCTGGTACACATGGCCGGAGCCACTCTCGGTACGGGTTACCACAGACTTAGAAAATATTGCCGCTCCCGACCCGGTACACACGGCCGGAGCCACTCTCGGTACGGGTTACCACGGACTTAGAAAATATTGCCGCTCCCGACCCGGTACACATGGCCGGAGCCACTCTCGGTACGGGTTACCGCGGACTTAGGAGAATATTGCCGCTCCCGATCCGGTACACATGGCCGAAGCCACTCTCGGTACGGGTTACCGCAGACTTACGAAATATTGCCGCTCCCGACCCGGTACACATGGCCGAAGCCACTCTCGGTACGGGTTATCGCGGACTTGGAGAATACCTTGCCGCTCCCGATCCGGTACACATGGCCGGAGCCACTCTCGGTACGGGTTACCACGGACTTAGAAAATATTGCCACTCCCGATCCGGTACACATGGCCGGAGCCACTCTCGGTACGGGTTTCCACGGACTTAGAGAATACCTTGCCGCTCCCGATTCCGGGTTATCGCGGGCTTAGAGAATACCTTGCCGTTCTCGATTCCAGGTTACCACGGGCTTAGAAAATACCGTGCCGCTCTCGATTTCTGGTTACCGCGGACTTAGAGAAAATCATGCCGGACGTGATCTTTTCAAAAGAAAAACTTTATTCATGTCTTCCGGCTAAATTTCGAGGGAAGTAATTTACATGTAGTGCCGAAGGCGCTCCATATTCTAGTTGTGAGGGAGAGGTTGGCCGGAAGGGGTTTTCAATCAGTAAGCCCCTTGTTGGACTACTTCCCTTATAAGCCCTTCGGTCGTCCTAGAGGCATGGCTTCGGCTGACGGGATTTCTTCGGACGTTGTCTTGCTGCTTTGATGGCCTCCCGGCTCTGCCTCGGTTGAGGCTATTCTTACCAGTATTGTGGCAGTTGGCCTTCTCTGATGAGGCGATCAATCTCCTCCCGAAGGTGCCGGCATTCGTCAGTCGAATGGCCGGTTTCCTGATGGTATTCACAATATCTGCTAGGGTCCCTTCGGCGAAGATTAGTTTTGAGGCGCTGCGGCCGTCGGAGCATATGCTTCACCTCCAAAAGCATTTGGGAAGGGGGAGCAGGTAACGGTAGGTACCGTGGCTGCAGACCCCGTCGCTTGCCTCGGTCCCTCTCCTTTCGATATCGCTTACATGAGCGTTCTTGACTCGTAGGTCGAGGTCGAGTTGCTAGAGGGGCAGGTGGCGCCGAGGGCTCGCTGTTCACCGTAACGGCCTTGTCGAAAAAGTCTCGCGAAGACGCTGACCGAAACCTCTCGTTTTGAACAGGGCAGAAGAGAGGAGGTGGTGCTTGGCGGGGGAGCTGGCTCAATAACCCCATTTGCTGGGCGATGGCGGATACTACTTCTGGTAGGAACGCCAGAGATGTAACAGTGGCGGCTAGTGCTGCTACTTGATGCTGAAGTTCCTCTACCCGGCTGTCTCCGGGAACGAGGGATTCTGGCAAATCAGGAAGAGCTGAGCCTTGTGGAACGGATGGGGCGCCTTTGGAATAAAGCGGCCGCGTTGAAGCCGCCCGCGTCTCTGCCTCAGACGGCGCCACGTGATGTGGCCGAAGCTATCACGACCGGATTCTGAGGCTGGAATCCGAAGTTGGGACCTGAAGTTGGATCGGATCGGTGAAGAGGCTCGACAGGGATCCGAAGCGCGGTGAGGGCGGAGACGAGGCCGAAGATCCGAAGCAGAGGGGTGCCCGGACGAGGGCTCGCTGGGAACGGAGCCGAGACTCCCTCGGACGGATGATGTGGACCAGCCTGCGGAAGGCGTAGCCGAAACTCCTTCGAACGAGGTGGACCAGCCTGCGGAAGGCGTGGCCGAAGCTTCACCGGACGAGTAACCGCTGATGCGAGGCAGAGTCGAGGCACCTTCGGGCAAGGCGGACCAGCCAGCGAATGGCGTCGAGACCGGTGGGAGAAGACCCGAGGTCGGTGGCCGAGACCGACTCGGAAAGGTCGGCTATAATTCAAACCGAGCCCCTGTAGAAGGAGGGAAAGAAGAAGAACCAGTCAGTAGGAGTCCCGGGCTTCATCCCTAAGGAACCTCCTCCGATGGTTAAGTTAGCTTCTAAAGATGATTTGATTCAGAAGTCAAAGAGGTGGAAGAAGCAGCTTTAATGCTTTTTAGACTGTAGTCCTTGGGGTCACGAAGACCTACCTTTGGTAATAAATAGCCGTGTATTTATAGCGGAGGATAGAGGATGCTTAACGGTGGTAGCCGATATAGGACTATGTTCTGAGTTTACTGGTAAACCGCCATAGTGCCTAGTCCTCCCACCGGAGTGGGCCGGATATGGCTACTGGGCTGAAGGGGGTTGGGCCGCTGAGGAGCCAGACGCCGCTTAATGGGCTTGGAGCCTACTGGGCCGAAGGGCTGCTGAGCCGCTAACGGGCCGAAGGCTATTGGGCCGCTGATGGGCCGAGGACCACTGGACTGCTTACTGGGCCGAGGGCTGCTGGGCCGCTAATGGGCCGAAGGTTGCCAGTGGACTTCTCACTGCTGCTATTGGACTGATCTAAGTGTTGGGCCTGTTTTAATGGGCCGAATCGGATTCTGCCTCATCATTACCTATTCACTTCTACTTGAACTTGACGGGGGCCTGCACAAGCGGTGGAGGCCCGCCGACGACTGGAGCTGTTTGGAGTAGTGCAAGATGAGGGCGAGGTCATGGAGAAGTGAACGTCCATGCCTGCATCGGAAAGAGTCAAGCAGTATCTGGCGCGCTTCAAGGTGCAGCCCAACTTACGATAGACGATGGCGACACGTTGATTGAATAATCAGTGGTTCGTGAATGGACTTTTGCTGTCTATCCGAGACCGAGTCAATCTCTTCCACCCGAACTGGAGCTAGTGGTGGCGCTCATGACGAGCCTAGAAACAAAAGACCTTTTGCAGCCCCTAAACGAATGAATAAGGGGAGAAGGAGGCGTTGGCTGATAATGTACGCCGAGTAATAACATGGAGACGTGGTTCCCACTTCACAAGTAGGCACGGGTGAGTTCCGGATCTTTGATGGTAGACCGCCTAATGTTGTAGTTAAGGGTGTTCGCTCAACGCTTATTCCATCCATCACTACCATGCCGCCATGTAAGGTGACTTGACGCATCACTAAATGAAATCCGCATGCCGTGGAAAGATTAAATTCTATAAAGGAACGCCCTCACAAGATCTAAGGGATTGTCGCCCAATCTTAGGGATCGGTCGTACTGGCATTAAAAGAGGATTCCCGAACTGGTGTAACTAACTTAACACCAAATCTGATGCAACGGGGGGTGCTTGACCCGTGCGACAGCAAAGCGTGTTTCGTAAGTCGGAGCGAGTGAACCAACGCAAAGCTATCCGAAGATTCAATCCCGGCCTTCGATGCATTGAAACTCAGGCCCTACTTCTTACCACGACAAGCGTACGGTACGTGATCGCCCATAAAGACCAGGTTCAGTATATGCTGACAAGACGACATTGCATCGAAAGGGAATTTAGACGATAGAGCTCTTCCCCGTCTCTGTCCGCCGGAAATCCAAAATGGACTAACTCATTTGGATGAAAAATGGGTGAAACGGGTTGCTCGCCCGACCCTAAAAAGAGAAATGCTATCTAATGTAGCCGAAGCTATCACGACCGGATTCTGAATCTGGAATCCAAAGTTTGGTTTCGGAGCTGGGTCGGATCGGTGAAGAGGCCCAAC
Organism: Zantedeschia hybrid cultivar; assembly: GCA_030544215.1. Lineage (NCBI taxonomy): Eukaryota > Viridiplantae > Streptophyta > Magnoliopsida > Alismatales > Araceae > Zantedeschia > Zantedeschia hybrid cultivar. The sequence goes on along the minus strand of JARZZO010000012.1, from coordinate 37,250,295 downwards.
GAGGATCCGGATGGTGACGGAGGCGGAGACGCGGTCGAGGATCCGAAGCCGAGGGTCGCACGGTCGGACGTCGGCTAGCCTCCGGAAGGTGTGGCCGAGGTCCCTCCGGTCGAAGGGCGGCCGGTGCGGAGCCGGGGGCACCTTGAGAATCAGCCGGCGAACGGCGTCGAGACCGGAGGAAGGAGTCCGAGGTCGGTGGCCGAGACCGACTCGGGGAGGTCGGCGAAGATTCGAACCGAGCTCCTGCAGGAGGGCAAGAAGAAGAAGAACCGGTCAGTAGGAGTCCCGGGCTTCGGCCCTTAGGAACCCCCTCCGACGGTCAAGTTAGCTTCCGAAGATGGTTCGATTCAGAAGGCAAAGAGGTGGAAGCTACTTTAGAGCTTTTCGGACTGTAGTCCTTTCAGGGTCATGAAGACATCCCTTTGGCAATAAATAGCGGTGTATTTATAGCGGAGGATAGAGTATGGTTAACGGTGATAGCCGATATAGGACTATGTTCCGGGCTTACTGATAAACCTCCATAGTGCCTAGTCCTTCACCGGAGTGGGCCGGACACGGCTATCGGGCCGAAAGGGGGTTGGGCCACTGATGGGCCGAGGGCTACTGCGCCGCTTACGGGCCGAGGGCTGCTGGGCCGCAGACGGGCCGAGGACCACTGGGTTGCTTGCTGGGCCAAGGGCTGCTGGGCCGCTAATGGGCCGAAGGCTGCCAGGGGGCCTCTTACTGCCGCTGTTGGACTGATTTGTGTTGGGCTTGTTTTAATGGGCCGAATCGGATTCTGCCTCATCACATAGCCCCCCACTCTTGTCTTCCTCAGTTTTGAGATGGCGAGAGTATAGCCGAAGCCTCCTCGGAAGAGTAATGGGCTTTGTTTGAAACCTCAACTTTGCAAAAAGCTGCCTTAGGTCGGCCGAGGGCTAGTGAAAAACAGCCTCGTCTGAGGCTGGGACCTTGTCGGAGATACCTTCGTCTCAGGCCGAGACTTGGTGTACATATAGAAATGATCTGCATTTGCTTGCTTCATGACATGTCTTTGAACAGATAGCCAAATTCGATCATGTATGTGGCCGAAGCCATGCTGCTCCCGATATGGTTTGCATGGCCGAAGCCACTCCCGGTATGGTTTACACGGACTTAGAAAACTATGCCGCTCCCGATACGGTTTGTATGGCCGAAGCCACTCCCGGTACGGTTTACACGGACTTAGAAATATCTTGCCGTTCCCGATCCGGTACACATGGGCGAAGCCACTCTCAGTACGGTTTACACGGACTTAGAAAACTATGCGGCTCCCGATACGGTTTGCATGGCCGAAGCCACTCCCGGTACGGTTTACACGGACTTAGAAATATCTTGCCGTTCCCGATCCGGTACACATGGCCGAAGCCACTCTCGGTACGGGTTATACGGACTTAGAAATATACCGTGCCGCTTCCCGATCAGTACGGGTTACTTGCGGACTTAGAAATATACCGTGCCGCTTCCCGATCGGTACGGGTTATTTGCGGATTTAGAAATATCTTGCCATTCCCGATCCGGTACACATGGCCGAAGCCACTCTCGGTACGGGTTATACGGACTTAGAAATATACCGTGCCGCTTCCCGATCGGTACGGGTTACTTGCGGACTTAGAAATATATCGTGCCGCTTCCCGATCGGTACGGGTTACTTGCGGACTTGGAAATATACCGTGCCGCTTCCCGATCGGTACGGGTTACTTGCGGACTTAGAAATATCTTGCCGTTCCCGATCCGGTACACATGGCCGAAGCCACTCTCGGTACGGGTTATACGGACTTAGAAATATACCGTGCCGCTTCCCGATCGGTACGGGTTACTTGCGGACTTAGAAATATAGCGTACCGATTCCCAATCGGTACGGGTTATTTGCGGATTTAGAAATATCTTGTCATTCCCGATCCGGTACACATGGCCGAAGCCACTCTCGGTACGGGTTATACGGACTTAGAAATATACCGTGCCACTTCCCGATCGATACGGGTTACTTGCGGACTTAGAAATATGCCGTGCCGCTTCCCGATCGGTACGGGTTATTTGCGGATTTAGAAATATCTTGCCGTTCCCGATCCGGTACACATGGCCGAAGCCACTCTCGGTACGGGTTATACGGACTTAGAAATATACCGTGCCGCTTCCCGATCGGTACGGGTTACTTGCGGACTTAGAAATATACCGTACCGCTTCCCGATCGGTACGAGTTATTTGCGGATTTAGAAATATCTTGCCGTTCCCGATCCGGTATACATGGCTGAAGCCACTCTCGGTACGGGTTATACGGACTTAGAAAAATACCGTGTCGCTTCCCGATCGGTACGGGTTACTTGCGGATTTAGAAATATTGAACCTGTCGATACGCCGACGAAGGAGCCGAAGCAGGTTTGGCGTCCACAGTAGCTCAGACTTCCGGCTGAGGGGCCGAGGGTGCTTCGAGAGTGAGCTCAGCAAATAAAGCTGGCCAAGTCTTTAGCCTTCATCGCGGTTCGAGGCCCATAAGAGATGTCGAACTTTCCTTTGCGCGAGGAAGTTGGGCCGGAGCCTCCTAGCAGAAGTGACGAGGGTCAAGGCCAGCTTCTCAAAAGCTGGGTACTGAGGCTCTGCTTCATGGAGGGCTCATCTTATATAACACACTGATCTTCGAACACCACCTTCTTCTCGGACGAGGATGGTGCTGATAGCTGCTTCTGATGCGGTGAGGCATACGAACAACTGTTCTCCTCCGACCGGCTTAGGTAATCTGGGAACATTGGAGAGATAGGCCTTCCGCCGAGGCGATCTCGGATGAGGCGATCAATCTCCTCCCGAAGGTGCCGGCGTTCGTCAGCCGAATGGCCGGTTTCCCGATGGTACTCGCAGGAGTTCCTTCGGCGGGAATCAGTTGACGCGCTTAAGCTGCCGAGGCACACCCTTCACCTCCATGAGCATCGGGGAGGATGGAATGGTGACGACAGATAATACCACTACGAATCCCGGCGCTAGTCTCGGTCCCTTTCTTCCCTCCGTTATCGCTTGCGAGAGGGTTCCTGATCTTCCGGGTGAAGGCAAACCGCTGGAGGGGTAGCCGCCGGTACTGCTTCGGCAGTATTCTTGCCCTTGGACATCAACAGGGCTTCCCGGTTGATGTACTCGTGGGCCCGAGCTACGAGGTCCTGGAAGGTAGGGAGCGCTTCCCGATGGAGCCGAGGAGCCCTTCATCCCGGCACCCGCTGATTACGGCCGAAACCGCAATCGAGCTGTCGAGGTTCGGGATTTGGGCGGCTTCGGTCCGGAATTTGGTAAAATACTCTCGGAAAGTTTCGGTGGGGCCTTGCCGGATGGCAAGTAGGCTGGCGGAAGTCTTACACTCCCAGGTGGCATCATAAAACTGGTCGATAAATAGCTGGCCCAACTAGACCAGAGAGTGGATAGAGTTGGGGGCCAGTGTTTCGAACCAGGTTAGGGCAGTTTTTTCAAGGGTGAGGGGGAAAAGACGACAGCGGACTGCCTCGGCGATCCCTCGGACCGAGAGGCAGGTGTTGAACCTCTGGAAGTGACAGACCGGATCTATCATTCCGTCGTAGAGGGGGCCCTTTGGCAGCTTGAAGTTGGGAGGTACCTCGGCAGCCAGGAGCTCTGGCGTGAACGGGGTTTGCTCCAGGATGGTGCTGGCAAGGGGCGCCCCATAGGGCCGAGACACCATTTGCTGCATTTCCTTCCTCATCGCCGTTAACCGCCGGTCCAGGTCCGGGGCGGTTGAGGTGGCGACCGATTGTCCTCCGGTTCCGGTCGGGCGAAACTCGGACGAAGCATAGCCTTGCTCCGTCGTGCGGTCGGCGCGAGGGGCTCGGGCAGGTAGCGCCGAGGGCTCGCTGCGTGCCGTAGCAATTTCGTCGGGGGAGACCGGTGAGGGTGCCGGCCGGAACCTTGTGTCTTGGACCGGGTAGAGTGGAGGGAGCGGTGCTTGCTGAGGAAGCTGGCCCAGCAATCCCATGCGCTGGGCGATGGCGGACACCATCTCCTGCAAAGGTGCAAGAGAGGTGACGGCAGCGGCTAGCGTCGCCATCTGTTGCTGGAGTACTCCCACCCGGTCGTCTCCCGCATCGAGAGACTCTGGTACGACGGGCAGAACCGCGCTTGGTGGGGCAGACGGGGCACCTTCAGAGTGTAGTAGCTGCGCTGATGTTTCCCGTGTCTCTGCCTCGCTCTGTCCGAATCGCCGGGTCACTGGTCTTTGAGACATGACTTGTTTGTTGGTTTCCCACAGACGGCGCCACGTGATGTAGCCGAAGCTATCACGATCGGATTTCGAATCTGGAATCCAAAGTTTGGTTTCGGAGCTGGGTCGGATCGGTGAAGAGGCCCAACGGGGATCCGGATGGCGACAGAGGCGGAGACGCGGTCGAGGATCCGAAGCCGAGGGTCGCACGGTCGGACGTCGGCTAGCCTCCGGAAGGCGTGGCCGAGGTCCCTCCGGTCGAAGGGCGGCCGATGCGGAGCCAGGGGCACCTTGAGAATCAGCCGGCGAACGGCGTCGAGACCGGAGGAAGGAGTCCGAGGTCGGTGGCCGAGACCGACTCGGGGAGGTCGGCGAAGATTCGAACCGAGCTCCTGCAGGAGGGCAAGAAGAAGAAGAACCGGTCAGTAGGAGTCCCGGGCTTCGGCCCTTAGGAACCCCCTCCGACGGTCAAGTTAGCTTCCGAAGATGGTTCGATTCATAAGGCAAAGAGGTGGAAGAAGCTACTTTAGAGCTTTTCGGATTGTAGTCCTTTCTGGGTCATGAAGACATCCCTTTGGCAATAAATAGCGGTGTATTTATAGCGGAGGATAGAGGATGGTTAACGGTGATAGCCGATATAGGACTATGTTCCGGGCTTACTGATAAACCGCCATAGTGCCTAGTCCTTCACCGGAGTGGGCCGGACACGGCTATCGGGCCGAAAGGGGGTTGGGCCACTGATGGGCCGAAGCCTGCTGGGCCGAGGGCTGCTGCGCCGCATACGGGCCGAGGGCTGCTGGGCCGCAGACGGGCCGAGGGCTGCTCGGCCGCAGACGGGCCGAGGACCACTGGGTTGCTTGCTGGGCCGAGGGCTGCTGGGCCGCTAATGGGCTGAAGGCTGCCAGGGGGCCTCTTACTGCCGATGTTGGACTGATTTGTGTTGGGCTTGTTTTAATGGGCCGAATCGGATTCTGCCTCATCACTATCCAGTGATATAAACTGCTTTCCCGCAAGGCTGCTTAAGATTGAACTTGAAATTGAGGAGAAGGGCTAAAGGTTGGCTCGGGGAAGGAAGCGGTAAGAGGGACAGGTGGAGTCTTACCAATCACTCTCTCTGAGAGAGAACAATTGAACAAAGCCTTCGAGGAAGAATCCATGAAAACTACCGAATCCAATCTTCCATACTGTGAGCGAAGTCAGGCAAACAAAGCTGCTGCTGTGCGCTCAGGAAAGCCCCTAGATATATAGATAACGGGGATCACGTATCACGCGCAGTGAGAGCGCAAGAGCTGTTTGTGTGATAGGCAAAGGACTCCACCAAGAGAGGATTGGAGGAAAGTCACCTACTATGAGGATTGGAAATAGAGCACGCTTTCCGCCTAGTAGACAACTAAGCAGGAGGGGGGGCTAGGGTGAGGTGAAATCCTTTCCCACCTGCTCTTATAACTGACAAAGCACGGCACATACTGGAACTCTTTGTCTTCTATCTGGTGGGTCACCGGGATTGATATCTATTTCATTTGCTAACTAGTACTAGTACATTACATGCACCACTTTCATTTTCAAACCTGATGAGGCAGAATCCGATTCGGCCCATTAAAACAAGCTCAACACGAACCAGCCCAGCGGCCCTCGGCCCAGCAAGCAGCCCAGTGGTCCTCGGCCCGTCCGCGGCCCAGCAGCCTTCGGCCCGTAAGCGGCACAGTAGCCCTCGGCCCAACAGGCTTCGGCCCATTAGCGGCCCAGCAGCCCTCGGCCCGGTAGCGGCACAGTAGTCCTCGGCCCATCAGCGGCCCAACCCCCTTTCGGCCCGATAGCCGTGTCCGGCCCACTCCGGTGAAGGACTAGGCACTATGGCGGTTTACCAGTAAGCCCGGAACATAGTCCTATATCGGCTATCACCGTTAACCATCCTCTATCCTCCGCTATAAATACACCGCTATTTATTGCCAAAGGTATGTCTTCGTGACCCTTAAAGGACTACAGTCCGAAAAGCTCTAAAGTAGCTTCTTCCACCTCTTTGCCTTCTAAATCGAACCATCTTCGGAAGCTAACTTGACCGTCGGAGGGGGTTCCTAAGGGCCGAAGCCTGGGACTCCTACTGACCGGTTCTTCTTCTTCTTGCCCTCCTGCAGGATCTCGGTTCGAATCTTTGCCGACCTCCCCGAGTCGGTCTCGGCCACCGACCTCGGACTCCTTTCTTCGGTCTCGACGCCGTTCGCCGGCTGATTCTCAAGGTGCCCCCGGCTCCGCACCGGCCGCCCTTCGACCGGAGGGACCTCGGCCGCGCCTTCCGTAGGCTAGCCGACGTCCGACCGAGCGACCCTTGGCTTCGGATCCTCGACCGCGTCTCCGCCTCCGTCGCCATCCGGATCCCCGTCGGGCCTCTTCACCGATCCGACCCAGCTCCGGATCCAAACTTGGGATTCCAGCTTCGGAATCTGGTCGTGATAGCTTCGGCTACATCAAAACCTATTTGCATGTCCTACCCCACCTGCACTGCCCTGCCTCCCCATTCAAAGGGAGATGATGCCAGAGCCCTATATCCTTATTATCGCCGAAAAGGCTTTAACCTACCCGCTTGGAGTAGTTAAATCCACTTGGTTACTAGTATTACGAGGTTTCCATTTTCCATGATAATCTTTCATTCCCAATACCTGATAATCTTTCATTCCATTTTGATTTAGTAAAGTTGGCTACGGCATAGTTTAGTTAAGCCCTAGCTTATCTATTTATTTCCAGACTTGGGGTTAGCTACATGTCACGTCAAGAGCAAGAATTGGGTTAGCGACAAACCGGGAATGAGAGATTCTTTCCCACTTTACAATAATTTGTGGGATTAGCGACAAACTCCACTACGCCACTTGGATTAGCTACAAACGAGACACTTGGCAAACAATCTTTCCTTTCACTTAAGTATTTACTACTTGGAAAGCAACCAATGAAGCCAAGGGGGATCGGAAACGGAACAATAAACATGGAAAGAGACCAATCGCCGTAGAACCAGACCAATGCATCCACCAGACATGCACCTCAGGACAGGAGGCTCCTTCAGGCGTTGAGTCACATGGGACCTTACAAATAGACCTTTCGTTTGTCCCCCACTGAAACTAGGATTTGAGAAAAAACGACCTACCAAGGAGACGGTTGAGCGAGTGTGAAGTACTACTAATAGCAGCACTTAATGGAACAAAGGCGATGTCATCCCTGAGGTACCATTAAGAGACCAAAGAAAGGGAACAAATTCAATCATCAAATGATGATTGCCTACCAGAATTGGGGGGAGCTACCCGAGCGAAGGGCGAATATGTTTGAAAGCAAAGAACCATGGATACACGAGTCACTTCCAACTCCAACTCATGATGCGGAGAAGGAATATCTGACGAGACGGGTTCCTCACGGACGGATCTCCCACGGGACGGGAAGATCTACTTCCTACATCATTGTCATCTTGGCCGTAGCCAGTAGAGCTATAGGACTGAAGATGGGGTAATGGGGATAAGGATTTTATTCATTATAGTCCTTCCGCCCGTCATCATCTCATTCATTCCTTGCGCTTGCATTTACTCATCATTGGCATCCTTGACGTAGCGGATAGCTATGGTTTAAGAGGGATTGATACATATCTTGAAATTGAAAACAGACGGAATCGACGTTACGTGGGGGATGGAAACCCTCCGTTGAAGTCATTACTGCCACTCCACGCACTTATTGTCTTTAGTCACCTAACCTGGGAACTATCTGTACCAGGATTGCTTGCTTGCCCACCAGACACAACATCTTTCCTCTCCATCGCCAAGAGAAAGCAACCCGAGCTACTCATCTGGGGCATAAAGACTCTCCTTATCCATCCACATCCAATTGACTTTTTGCCCTGGCTTTTGTGGGTAGAGCTCATCCGCCCTCTCCGCGTCCGAGATACGACTAAACCAATTTGCTCATTGGCGTTAGTGGCATTTCCCTTGGACTCTTACTCAACCCCATATACTTCAAAATCTGTTAGCTAGATCCATCTTCTAAAAATGGGTTTCGGATGGCGTATGTTCATGAAAGGGTGCCCCAGAGATCGGCAACCCACAAAAAGCATATCAATCCCAGAAGGTGATGCTCATCTAACCGCTGGGGAAGTGGAAACTGTTTTTAACACTACTAAAAAATGGAAGGTTCGATGACACTTGGCTTGAAGTCGAATCTGGCCCTGGTCTCTATAGCCTCCAATATGCTGGCATTCTCCAGCGTCTCCTTGTGCTGTATAAGTATATATCCTTACCACCTCACAAAGTGCTTGATGGGCCCTCTCCTTTCAGTCGAGCTCCTTCGGACCCTCTCCTTTCAGTCGAGCTCCTTCGGACCCTCTCCTCCCGATGACAGCACTGCTGCCTTCCAACCAAGGTGTCAAGACTTTCCCGACCTGCAACACCGAGGGGGGCCCCCAGTATCCATTTTTTCAAATAGTCTGAGTTTCTGCGTTAGCTAATTTGATCGGCAGTTAACAAATGGGTCTTAAGTATAGCATTTTTGAATTTCGGAAGATGGTCAAGGTAACTACAAAGGAGGGAGAAGTTTGAGGTAAACTGATCTACGAGGAGATCCTACCAGTGTAGGAAGCTCCCCCGGAACCCCAATGCACTAAAATCAAAGGATTTCTATATTTGACTATGCAGGACGCACAACTTCTACCTTTCTTTGTTCGAAGATTGACTACTCACTTCCCCGTTCTACGTTCCTTTTTTGTAAAAGAACTCACTTGACCTTAAACCATTATTTCATCACCATACCAAAAGGTCCAATTCACTAACAATATATGTTATTGGTTAATTCACCAATTGACCATGCTGACCCATCTTTTAATTGTCACATTGGTCAACCATCTTGGTCAACCATGTAGGATTTCAGCTTCCATTATATTGACTCGCTACAAGTATTCCATCTTTGTACTCGTTTCAAGTATTTCACTCATTTCGTTTCACTCGTTTATTCGGCTAAGAACTTACTTCCTTCCTCGCTTGATGATTGACTCAGCCCAGAGGAGGAAGCATTTATGCCCCTTGCCAATCCTTTCATTATTCTTTCATTATTCTAATTAGAATAATGAACTCAAGCAGGCTCGTAACGAGATCGACCATGTTCGGGGTAGAGAGTTAATAAAGGGGGGGCGTTGAGTCAAGTTCTTTCTGGGTTACCTATATAGAACACCCTCAGATGATCTATCTCTCAGCATAGCATGTTCGAAGTCAACCATTCATATTGGGGGTTGACTGAATTCAAATCGAGGTCGTATGGCGTAGAATCAGGGGCAGAAAAACCAAGCTCCAAACTAGCTTAGGTGCATCTATCTTGTCTTGTGGATTCATTACTTTTACTTTCTTGAAGAGAACTTGGTGGAGGTCAGGTCAACAACTATGATTGATTGACGAAAGAAGTCACTTTCTAGGCCCTCGGAAACTTCCAATGTGGACATCCTTTCTAAAGGGCGTGGGCGTCCGGTAGTTGAGGAGAGTTTAGAGTGATTCCATTCCTTCCGCGTAGCGGATCAGAAGCTATTCTTGAAGCTTGAAGTGCAGTCGGAAGCTATTCAATGGGAAGTGCGGGCTTTCACCAACAACCAAAAGTACCGGTTCCTGAGAAAGAAGGTAGGTGAGCTTTTCCTTAGAATATACTAAGCGTCAACTATATCTAATTTGCAGTGACATGGCTTTTGTTCTAGCGTCTTCTTATTCACCAACAACCACTTATACTTTGACAAAAAATGAGTTGCCAAGACTGAACGTGACGAGTAAGCACCTTTCCCTACGTAACGAAAAAGTCCTTTTTCTCCCCTATTTGGAAAAGCATCCATCTCCCCTGTATACCAAAGGGGCTCTCTACAAAGCCAAAGAACTCCAAACCAAAGGCTGTCAAAGACCTCTCACTCTATCCGTCCTGTCCATGATGTTCTCTAGAATTCATCCTATTCATGCCCATGTTACCTGGAATCTAACCCTCAAAATCAATGTGCCGGGCCAGGTATCAATTGGTTTCAGCGCCTCCGACTGAGGGCCCTTCGCTTAGAACAATTTAGAACAAGGGAAATGCCCCTAATAAAGCAATCCCCATAAAGAAGTTTGACAATTAATTCAATCTTGGATTCCCACCTTAATAACTCACATATAAATTCTCCAAATCCCGAATATCGAATAGAATATTCTATATTCTCCACCTTCTTGTTCAGCTTCTTCCCCACCATAGACCACCTTATCGTACATAATAATAGTCATCGTCGAGCGTCGAGCTCTGTATATGCCTCTCAAATCTTCCTTCTTTGCCCCTTAGAGGGGAGTGCTTTTGTTTGGTCAACTGGCTTTCGAACGAACAAGCTTTGTGCTCTGGCTCCAGGGTCGGCACATAATGAATTTCGGTAACACAGGTGGCCATGCCCAAAAGAAGGGTTGGTTTAATTGATACCTACTTTTTGGAATTGGCAGTCCTCTGGATTGCTCTTATCATATGCCCCGGAGTGGCGAGAATACGAAACTAGATCAGCAGGAATGACAACGGTCTCGGGAATCTACTCTACTAGTTGCAACGCGTGTTCTTGTCAGCATTGGGAATAGAGCATTGCTAATATATGCAGGACAGGAAAGCCTCTTTTAGTCTAACCTTCGCATGAGCTTTTCTTGTTCTTGACTTCAAATTTTAATTGCCTTCTCGTTTTAGCTTATATTAAGTGCACGTCTCCCCCCTGATTCTTTATGGACACTCGTTTCTTCATCTAGGCAAGGATCAGAAGCTAAGAGATGGCCGTACACACTGAAGTGGTTTTATATACTTTCTTTCTTTAAAGTAGTACATCCGCAGTTGCTCCCAGCTAGCGGAAAAGGGAATTCTTTTTTTTTTTTTTGTTAAAGATGCTATTGTGCCTCTTTCTTGCATTGAATAGTAATCTTGGGTAATGGGCATAGGCCCAGATCAATATCTATTTTGATTTGAAACTGATAGAAAGAAAAAGCCCCGCCTCTTGCGGTGGGAAGAGAACGAAATATTACATTGAGAGTCCCGGAGTTGAGCTGTTTGAGTGGACATGAGTAGTTCTTCACTTCAGACTTTTCTTTGTTAGGAGTATTCATCTCTTAAGAAACTGAACCAGTCGCTTTCTAGAAGAAAGCGGGTCCTTCCCTTGAGCGTAACACGGAATTGATCGATTTGAGAAGTTTGCTACTGGCACGCCCTGCAGGTCCTTCTATTTAGTCCATGATCTCTTGGCGCTGCTTTCATTCTCGTTCACCAAGACGTAGCTGATCCGATCTAAGAAGATGATACTGACCATGCTGAGGAGTTGGGATCTTGAGGTGACTACCCAGAGGATGTAGAAACAATCAAAGACCTTATTTAGTGCCACCTATATTCCATACATATAAAAGCTGCGGGCAAGCCTTAAGTTAACTAAAAGTGAGACCGATCTTGAAGCTTTAGTCGGAGGATGATAATCTGATTCACTTGGTTTGTTGTCGGTAAGAGATCTCTAATTCAACATATGTCAGAGTGGGAAGGTACGAGCTGAATAGAGTGCACTAGTCCATTAATTCTAGCGATAGCTTTTCTTTCTACTGTAGGAAGCACCTTGAGAAGGCTTTGGCCTCACCTCCGTCCGGGGACTCGAACGAGGAGATCGCTGATGCCAACCACCCTCTGTGTCTTTGTCAGTGAAGTAAATCACCCCGATCTAAGCGATCCGCAGTGTTCAATGTGAGCCCAACCTTATTATGATTAGCGAAGTCCTTTCCAACTCCGTCGAATGGTTTCACTCCTCTTTTCCCCCTTCTATCAGTTCCTTGTGAGTCTGTCACTCTCATGTCATGGGGAATAGGCACCTGTCTCAGGTAAGGAGGGACTTCCGGGCTCTCTTGCTTCACTGATTCAATCTTCCCGGCTCGGAAGGAGGAGAGATTATGTCCATGGGAGGCCAAAAAAAGGGGAATGAATCAGGTCAGTCCGCATAGACGAAGCTTGCTCCTTCTGGCTCCTTTCTGTCATCAAGCCCTAATCAATATCAATAAGGGGAAGGCGAAGTCTCTTGATCCTAGGAGAGATCGGGCCATAATCTAATAGGGGAAGGCAAGGCCAGAAAGAGTACATTTCTAGTCCTGATCAAGCTTAGCTACCTATAAATGCCAATCCTCAGTCTTGCATTCCTTCCGTCAGTCTAAAGTGAGGAATCTTTATCGATACCCCTTACCTGTCTTACCTGACGGTCAAGTAGTTTCAGCTTCTTCATCTCGGTTAATTGAAGCGCTCCTCAAAGAAAAAGAAGGTGAATGAATTCTGGTTGGCAAGGAATCCAAGGATGAGAGATTGAGAGCGGATAGACAGTATAGAAAGAATTTTCTACCTTATAGATTTGGGGCGAGCTAGCCACGTGGTCTTCCTTATAAGTTAAGTCAACTATTATGTCTGAGTTACCTTCCCTAAGCTCTTTATTATCTGCTTTCTTAGTCTTGCTGCTAGTTGTTGTTAGCGGTTAGCTCTTTGCTCTTAGCCACTTGCTCTTTGAGGGAGGGAGGGGCCGAAAGAGAGAACTGCAGTGATGAAGGAGCAGAAGGAGGATATAGCCGAGTTCATGGCTAGCCTTAAAACAAAGTCTTCAGACTATCTCGCCCAGATCGCTATTGGAGGAGCCGGCGAGTCACCTTTCACAGACGATATCATGACCAAAGATCCACTGGAGAAGTATACGATCCCGATGTTCGTGACGTATAATGGGACAACTGATCCGATGGATAATCTCTTCCATTACTAGAAGGTTATGACCCTGCACGAGCACCTCGACTACCTGATGTGCAGAGTGTTTCCTTCTAGCCTGCACGGGCCAGCGTTGACCTGGTTCCACAAGATCCCATCGAAGACGATCTCGAACTTCTCCTTCGGCCACCGGGGCCGGGAGGGAGAATATTTCTTTTCCCTTCGGGGCACGAGCCCTAGCGTCCGGACGTGGGGGTCTTTGCGGACGGGAGTCTGGAGGATTCCCAGACGTGCTTGCGCCTCGTCCGCAGCTGGACCCTGCCGATGGCTGAGGACGAGATCAAGGAGCTTTCTTCAAAAGGCTTATCCTTCAGTGCATGTGGCACGCCGTCCAAGTAAAAAATCCTTTCGTCTTTATCATTGTTCATTGCTTCCTTCTACTGTGTCGGGCTTATCTTTCTTTTCTTGCTGTAGGCCGCGATCATGTGCGGGGTTCTTGCTCGTCGCCAGGCCGCCATTCAGTAGAAGCTTCTGGACATCGACTGGGCTTCGGATCAGCTGGCCTCGGGCAAAGTAGCCACGGTGCAGCGTGACCTCGAGGCGAACGTCGACATCCTCCTTGGGGCTAATGCTTGGATGCAGGCCGAGCTGGGGGAGCAGAAGGAGTGATCCGCACTACCTCCGAGGCCAAGGCGAAGGCCGAGAAAGAGAGGGAGAAGGCTATCGGTTATGGATGCGAGGGATTCGGCTTCTACCCACTTGGTGAAATAGTCCACTGCCACAATAAGGAACTTCCTTTGGCCAGTGGCGACGAGAAAGGGCCCCAGGAGGTCAATTCCCCACTGGGCGAAAGGCCAGGGGTATGATAGAGGAGTCAGAAGGGTCGCTGACTGGTGGATGAGGGAGCTGAACCTCTGGCACTGATCGCAGCGGCGGACGAGGGCAGCCGCGTCTTCTCGGAGCGTCGGCCACCAGTATCTTTGCCTCAAGAGTTTATGATCCAAGGCCCTTTCTCCTGCGTGTGCTCCGTAAACCCCTTCATGTACCTCCCGAAGTGCGTAATCAGCTTCGGCCGGGCCGAGGCATCGCAAGAGTGGCCGGCCGAAGGATTTTTTATATAATAGTCCTTCCAGGAGGAGGAAGTGGGAAGAGCGATGCCGAACGTGTCTTGCTTCCTTTAGATCGGACGGGACTTCTTCTCGGAGGAGGAAAGCGACTAGGGGAGTCATCCAGGTCTCTGCTTCGGATTCATTCACTTGCATGACCTCGGATTCTTTGAGACTTGGCTCGGCCAGTTCTTCTACGAGAATCATTCGGCCACCTCCACCGTCTTGAGTTGATGCTAGACGGGAGAGAGCATCGGCTCGAGCATTCTCGGCCCGCGGGATCCGCACAATTTCATATGAACTGAATTGAGCAAAGATCTTACGGGTTACCTGGAGATAGGATATCATTATTGCATTCTTTGCCTCGTACTCTTCGGTAATTTGATTGGCGATTAGCTGAGAGTCGTTGAATGCCTTTATGTTCTGCGCGCTGAGCTTTCTAGCGGCCCGAAGGCTCCGAGGGCTTCATATTCGGCGGCATTGTTGGTAGCCGGGAAGGAGAAGCGCAGCGCATACTCCGTGATGACCCCTTCGGGAGATGCCAAGATCCATCCGGCGCCGCTACCCATAGAGCATGCGGACCCATCGACGTAGTGTCGCCATTCGTCCGCCAAAGGCGGAGGAACCGAAGCATCTTCAGCCTCGGGTAGCTATGACTTCCGGCTGAGTGGCCGAGGAAGCTTTGGGATGAGCTCAGCGATGAAGTCAGCCAAAGCTTGAGCTTTTATTGCCGCCCGCGGTCCATAAGAGACGTCAAACTCTCCTAGTTCGATTGCCCGTTTTGCTAGCCTACCGGATACCTCCGGTCGGGAGAGGACTTGCCTCAAAGGCTGATCGGTAAAGACCTTTATTGAATGGGCAAGGAAGTAGGGCCGGAGCCTTCTTGCGGATGAGACGAGTGCTAAAGCCAGTTTCTCAAGAGCCAGATACCGGAGCTCTGCTCCTCGGAGGACTCGGCTTATATAGTAGACAGGCTTCTGAATGCCGTCTTGTTCCCGGACGAGGATGGCACTGACAGCTATTTCAGATACTGCGAGGTAGAGAAACAGCGGCTCTCCATGGACCAGTTTGGACAGGATGGGAACGTTGGAGAGATAGACTTTCAGCTGCTCGAAGGCCGACTGGCACTCGTTTGTCCAGGAGAAGCTATTGGTCTTCTTCAGCAGCTTGAAGAAAGGAAAACAATAATCCGCTGCCCTTGACATGAAGCTGCTTAAGGCAGCAATTCTTCCGTTCAGCTTTTGGACCTCTCGGACGTTGGCCGGAGGGCGCATTTGAATGATAGCCAAAACCTTCACGGGATTAGCTTCCACCCCTCGGCGAGTGACCATATAGCCGAGAAACTTTCCAGAGGCCACGCTGAAGGCGCACTTTGCTGGATTTAGCTTCACTTTATATTTGCGCAGAGTAGAGAATGTCTCGGCCAAGTTGGTCAGATGGTCTGCAGCAACGTGGCTTTTCATCAGCATGTCGTCGATGTAGACTTCCATATTGCAGCCGAGCTGTGGAGCAAATATCCTGTTGATGAGGCGTTGATAGGTTGCTCCGGCATTCTTTAGGCCGAAAGGCATCCAGGTATAGCAGTATAAACCGAGGTCAGTTGTGAAACTGGTCTTTCTTTCGTCCTCCGGATGCATTCGGATCTGATGGTAGCCTGAATAGGCATCGAGGAAGCTAAGTAGCTCATGGCCGGAGGTCGCGTCCACCACCTGATCTATCCGAGGCAGCGGGAAGCTGTCCATCGGACAGGCTTTGTTGAGGTTGGTGAAGTCCACACACATCCGCCATTTGCCATCTTTCTTGGGCACCATCACCACATTGGCGATCCAGTCAGGATGGTGCACCTCTTTGAGATGCCTTGCGTCCATCCCCTTTTGTACTTTAGTTTGGATGGCCGTCCTTCTTTCCTGATTGAAGGTGCGCCGCTTCTGCTTGACCGGGGGTTGGTTGGGGTCGATATGCAGCCGATGCTCAGCTACCTCTGGGTCGACTCCGGGCATGTCTGCAGGAGACCAGGCGAAGACGTCGAGGTTTTCTTTTAGGAACTCAGCAAGTCTTTCGGCCTTAATCTTCTCTATGCCGGAGCCTATCATTAGAGTCCGACCTTCTCCTCCCGGAACTGGAATGGTTGTGAGTTCTTCTCCCGGGGATGCCTCGGCAGAAGATTCGATTGACAGGGATTCGGCCGCAGCCTTTCCTTTGACCGAGATCATATAACACTGCCGGGCTGCTTCTTTATTTCCCTTAGCTTCGTTGATTCCATGATCGGTATGGAATTTTAGCTTTTGGTGGAAGGACAAGGGCACAGCTCCGATTCCGCCGATTAGTCTTCGGCCAAAGATGGCGTTATAGGCTGAGTCGACCTTGACAACGGCAAAATCTGTTTCGATGGTTAACTGCCGAGGAGCCATGCCTATGGTTACAGGAAGCCGGACAATGCCTTCTACTCGGCAGGGCGAACCATTAAAACCGAACAGAGGCCTCCGGTGAGGCTTCATATCAGCCTCATTTAAGCCCATTTTTACAAAACAATCGTAAAAAAGTACATTTGGGGCACTTCCATTATCAACGAAGACACGATGAACATCGTAGCTATTTATTACAGCATTTACAACTAGGGTGTCGTCGTGTGGGACCTGAATGTCGGTTAGATCCTCCTGGCCGAAGGTAATGTCTTCCTGACGAGGCCGCTTCGGCTCGACATCGACCGCCGCTACTGTTGCAACGTTAAGCCGACGACGCCTCGGCCCCTCTCCCGGTCCTCCGGATATCATCATAATTGACCCAGCACTGGGTTGTTGGTGTGATGCATCTGCCGGGGCCGGAGTGACCTTTGGCTGAGGCGGGGCCTCTTTATCCGGGAGTTGACGTTGCCTGGCTACTTCAAGAACGTCCCGGTTCTGTTGTTGTTGAGGCTGCTCTCGCCAGTACTGTGGCAGTCGGCCTTCTCTAATGAGGCGATCAATTTCCTCCCGAAGGTGCCGGCATTCGTCAGTTGAATGGCCGGTTTCCCAATGGTACTCACAGTATTTGTGGGGGTCCCTTCAGCGAGGGTCAGTCTTGATGCGCTCCGGCTGCCGGAGCATGCCCTTCACCTCCATAAGCATTCGGGAAGGGGGAGTAGGTAGTGGCAGGTATCGCGGCTGCGGATCCCGTCGCTTGTCTCGTTCCCATTCCTCCCTCCGATATTGCTTGCGAGAGGGTTCCTGATCTTCTGGTCGAGGACGAACTGCTGGAGGGGTAGGGGCCAATATTGCTTCGGCGGTACTCTTGCCCTTGGACATCATGAGGGCTTCCCGATTGATGTATTTGTAGGCCCGAGCCACGAGGTCCTGGAATGTGGAGGGATGGCGCTTCCCGATAGCGCTGAGAAGCCCTTCATCTATGCACCTGCTGATTACGGCCGAGACCGCAATCGAGCTGTCCAGGTTCGGGATTTGGGCAGCTTCGGCCCGACATTTGGTAAAATAATCTTGGAGGGTCTCGGTCGGTCCTTGCCGAATGGCTAACAGACTGGCCAAGGTTTTGCACTGCCGGGTGGCATCGTAGAATTGGTTGATGAACAATTGGCCCAACTGGACTAGAGAGTGGATGGAATTGGGGGCCAATGTCTCGAACCAAGTCAAGGCTGTTTTTTCCAGAGTTAGGGGGAAGAGACGGCAGCGGACTACCTCAGAAACCCCTCGGACAGAGAGATAGGTATTGGACCTCTGGAAGTGGCAGACCGGATCTGTCATTCCATCATAGAGAGGGCCTTTCGGCAGTTAAAAGTTGGGAGGTACCTCGGTGGCCAGAAGCTCTGGCGAGAACGGAGTCTGCTCCATAATGGTGCTGGCGAGAGGCGCTCCATATGGCCGAGATACCATCTGCTGCATTTCTTTCCTCATCGCCGTCAGCCGCCGGTCCAGGTCCGGGGCGGTTGAGGTAGTGACCGAACGTCCTTCGGCCTTGGTCGGATGAAACCCGGACGAAGCATAGTCTTGCTTCGTTATGATGTGACTGGCGCGAGGGACTCGGGCAGGCGGTGCGAATGGCTCGCTGCGTGCCATTGCGGCCTCGTCGGGGAAGGCCTGCGAGGGTGTCGGCTGCGGCCTCGCAACTTGAGCAGGACAGAATGGAGGAGGCGGTATCTGCTGGGGGAGTTGGCCCAGTAACCCCATACGCTGGGCGATGGCGGATACCACATCTCGCAGGGGCGCCAGAGAAGTAACGGTGGCGGCTAGTGTTGCCACCTGTTGCTGAAGCTCTTCCATCCGATTGTCTCCGGGAGCGGTGGACTCTGGTATGACAAGTAGGGCAGAACCTGGTGGAGGAGTAGACGGGGATCCTTCGGAGTGGAGCGGCTGTACTGGAGTTGACCGCGTCTCTGCCTCGTCTTGTCCGGATCGTCTTGTCACTGGACGATGAGACATGACTTCTTGTTAGTTTCCCACGGACGGTGCCACGTGATGTAGCCGAAGCTATCACGATCGGATTCCAAGACTGGAACCCGAAGCTGGATCGGATCGATGAAGAGGACCGACGGGGATCTGGAGCGAGACGAGGGCGAAAACGGGGGGCTGAGGATTCGAAGTCGAGAGGTGCCCGGGCGAAGGCTCGCCGGGAGCGTGGGCAAGACTCCTTTGGACGAGGCAGACCAGCCGGCGCAAGGCGAGGCCGAGGCTCCTTCGGGCGAGGCGGACCAGCCGGCGCAGGGCGAGGCTGAGGCTCCTTCGGGCGAGGCCGAGGGTCCTTCGGGCGAGGCGGACCAGCCGGCGAAAGGCGTCGAGACCGGGGGGAGAAAACCCGAGGTTGGCGGCCGAGACCGACTCGGAGAGGTTGGCGAAGATTCAAACCGAAGCCCCTGCAGAAGGAGGAAAAGAAGAAGAAGAATAGGTCAGTAGGAGTCCTGGGCTTCGGCCCTAAGGAACCCCCTCCGACGGCTAAGTTAGCTTCTGAAGAAGATTCGATTCAGAAGAGAAGGAAGAAGCAGTAGCTTTAATGCTTTTTGGACTGTAGTCCTTGGGTCCAGTAGACATACCTTTGGTAATAAATAGCCGTGTATTTATAGCGGAGGATAGAGGTTGCTTAATGGTGGCAGTCGATATAGGACTATGTTCTGGTTTACTGATAAACCGCCATAGCGCCTAACCCTCCCACCGGAGTGGGCCGGATACGGCTACTGGGCCGAAAGTTGGGGGCCGCTGCTGGGCCGGATGCCGCTTAGTGGGCTGAAGCCTTACTGGGCCGAAGGCCGCTGGGCCGCTAACGGGCCGATGGCTATTGGGCCGCTGATGGGCCGAAGGTTGTTGGGCCGCTGATGGGCCGAGGATCATTGGGCTACTTACTGGACCGAGGGCTGCTGGGCTGCTAATGGGCCGAAGGTTGCCAGTGGGCCTTTTACTGCTGTTGTTGGACTGATCTCAGTATTGGGCTTGTTTTAATGGGCCGAATGTGATTATGCCTCATCAATAGTCATCGTTGAGCGTCGAGCTCTGTATCTGCCTCTCAAATCTTCCTTCTTGGCCCCTTAGAGGGGAGTGCTTTTGTTTGGTCAACTGGCTTTCAAACGAACAGACTTTGTGCTCTGGCTCCAGGGTCGGCACATAATGAATTTCGGTAACACAGGTGGCCATGCCCAAAAGAAGGGTTGGTTTAATTGATACCTAGTTTTTGGAATTGGGAGTCCTCTGGATTGCTCTTATCTTATGCCTGGGAGTGGTGAGAATACGAAACTAGATCAGCAGGAATGACAACGGTCTCGGGAATCTACTCTACTAGTTGCAACGCGTGTTCTTGTCAGCATTGGGAATAGAGCATTGCTAATATATGCAGGACGGGAAAGCCTCTTTTAGTCTAACCTTCGCATGAGCTTTTCTTGTTCTTGACTTCAAATTTTAATTGCCTTCTCGTTTTAGCTTATATTAAGTGCACGCCTCCCCCCTGATTCTTTATGGACACTCGTTTCTTCATCTAGGCAGGGATCAGAAGCTAAGAGATGGCCGTACACACTGAAGTGGTTTTATATACTTTCTTTCTTTAAAGTAGTACATCCGTAGTTGCTCCCAGCTAGCGGAAAAGGGAATTCTTTTTTTTTTTTTGTTAAAGATGCTATTGTGCCTCTTTCTTGCATTGAATAGTAATCTTGGGTAATGGGCATAGGCCCAGATCAATATCTATTTTGATTTGAAACTGATAGAAAGAAAAAGCCCCGCCTCTTGCGGTGGGAAGAGAACGAAATATTACATTGAGAGTCCCGGAGTTGAGCTGTTTGAGTGGACATGAGTAGTTCTTCACTTCAGACTTTTCTTTGTTAGGAGTATTCATCTCTTAAGAAACTGAACCAGTCGCTTTCTAGAAGAAAGCGGGTCCTTCCCTTGAGCGTAACACGGAATTGATCGATTTGAGAAGTTTGCTACTGGCACGCCCCGCAGGTCCTTCTATTTAGTCCATGAGGGTTCTCTTGGCGCTGCTTTCATTCTTGTTCACCAAGACGTAGCTGATCCGATCTAAGAAGATGATACTGACCGCGCTGAGGAGTTGGGATCTTGAGGTGACTACCCAGAGGATGTAGAAACAATCAAAGATCTTATTTAGTGCCACCTATATTCCATACATATAAAAGCTGCGGGCAAGCCTTAACTTAACTAAAATTGAGACCGATCTTGAAGCTTTAGTTGGAGGATGATAATCTGCTTTACTTGGTTTGTTGTCGGTAAGAGATCTCTAATTCAACATATGTCAGAGTGGGAAGGTACGAGTTGAATAGAGTGCACTAGTCCATTAATTCTAGCGATAGCTTTTCTTTCTAGTGTAGGAAGCACCTTGAGAAGGCTTTGGCCTCACCTCCGTCCGGGGACTCGAACGAGGAGATCGCTGATGCCGACCACCCTCTGTGTCTTTGTCAGTGAAGTAAATCACCCCGATCTAAGCGATCCGCAGTGTTCAATGTGAGCCCAACCTTATTATGATTAGCGAAGTCCTTTCCAACTCCGTCGAATGGTTTCACTCCTCCTTTCCCCCTTCTGTCAGTTCCTTGTGAGTCAGTCACTCTCATGTCATGGGGAATAGGCACCTGTCTCAGGTAAGGAGGGACTTCCGGGCTCTCTTGCTTCACTGATTCAATCTTTCCCGGCTCGGAAGGAGGAGAGATTATGTCCATGGGAGGCCAAAAAAAGGGGAATGAATCAGGTCAGTCCGCATAGACAAAGCTTGCTCCTTCTGGCTCCTTTCTGTCATCTAGCCCTAATCAATATTAATAAGGGGAAGGCGAAGTCTCTTGATCCTGGGAGAGATCGGGCCATAATCTAATAGGGGAAGGCAAGGCCAGAAAGAGTACATTTCTACTCCTGATCAAGCTTAGCTACCTATAAATACCAATCCTCAGTCTTGCATTCCTTCCGTCAGTCTAAAGTGAGGAATCTTTATTGATACCCCTTACCTGCCTTACCTGACGGTCAAGTAGTTTCAGCTTCTTCATCTCGGTTAATTGAAGTGCTCCTCAAAGAAAAAGAAGGTGAATGAATTCTGGTTGGCAAGGAATCCAGGGATGAGAGATTGAGAGCGGATAGACAGTATAGAAAGAATTTTCTGCCTTATAAATTTGGGGCGATCTAGCCACGCGGTCTTCCTTATAAGTTAAGTCAACTATTATGTCTGAGTTACCTTCCCTAAGATCTTTATTATCTGCTTTCTTAGTCCTGCTGCTAGCTGTTGTTAGCGGTTAGCTCTTTGCTCTTAGCCACTTGCTCTTTGAGGGAGGTAGGGGCCGAAAGAGAGAACTGCAGTGATGAAGGAGCAGAAGGAGGATATAGCCGAGTTCATGGCTAGCCTTAAACAAAGTCTTCAGACTATCTCGCCCAGATCGCTATTGGAGGAGCCGGCGAGTCACCTTTCACAGACGATATCATGACCAAAGACCCACTGGAGAAGTATACGATCCCGAAGTTCGTGACGTATAATGGGACAACTGATCCGATGGATCATCTCTTCCATTACCGGAAGGTTATGACCTTGAACGAGCACCTCGACTGTAAGGACTGAGGTTTCGGGTTCAGTATTCGGGTCGGTTTCGGGTCGGATCCCCCGGTTTGGACCCTGAGGGGTCTTGAGAATTTCTTCTGAATGACGTCTGTCTTGTACGACGCCTTTCAAATGGCGTCTTGCTGGGTGGACGCCATTTAGGGTTGTTGCTGTTGTGCCACGTGGGTGCCACGTGGGTGGGTTTCAGGCCACAAGAGTACGGCCCCTGTCTTGTCGTCTGAACGGCGTCCGTGATGGGCGACGCGTTTCAGACTGCGACCCTGCGATGTCAGTATATGGTGCCGGTCTTGTCGTCTGAACGGCGTCGGTGATGAGCGACGTGTTTCAAAGCGCTGTCAGTACGGCCCGTCCTGTCATCTGATAGGCATCTTTCTCGGTCGACGCGTTTTAACCAGTTTCAGATTGACCCCGCGAGCCTTCCCTTCTTTCCCTCATTCTCGCCTTCTCACTCTCTCTCCTCGCCCTCTCCATCCCTCCGACCCTCCTTCCCTTCCCTTTCCCTCTCTTCCTCTTCCACCACTCCACTGCCTCTCTACCTCTCACCACTACCACCACCGCTTCCTTCGCGGCGTTCCATTCTCCGGATGGCGGCCGACGTTCCGGCGGAGTGGCGACGTCCTCGGGGTACCGGCAGCGGTTTGCGGTGCGACGGTTTGGCGGCGCGGAGCCCGGAGGAGTTCAAGAGATCGGTAGGGGGACGAACCTTGCATAGATTGTAGTTATCTTGCCCGTGATTTCCATGGTGTAGTATGATGTGTGGGGTAGAATGAGCATGTTTAGGGGGTTTCTCATAGTGATATGGCCGTGGTTATGAATGTGGATTTATGAGTTTCGCATGGTAGTTCGATTGCCCCTATTCCTCTTCTGTTTTGTGTGATTTTGGGGCATTTGGAGGTAAAAGGGGGACCCTCGGGTTGAGCTGCGGAACCAGGTTTCTGGCGTTAAATGGCGTCTTGCCTGGACGACGCCATTTAGAATGGCGATGGTCCAGCACGACGCCATTTAAGCAGAAATCGTCCCATTTGAGGTTCTGTCAGTCTGGGGTTCAGGCGCTAAATGGCGTCTTGCCTGGACGACGCCATTTAGAATGGCGACGGGCCAGCACGACGCCATTTAGGCAGAAATCACCCCGATTGAGTTTTCTGCAAGTTTCAGGTTCTATTGTGAATGGCGTCTGAGGACAGTGACGCCTTTCTAAAAGGCGGCTTCCCAGGACGACGCGTTTTAAGCCATAATCTGAGGCTGAGGTTTGCTGTGTGAATGGAATCGTATCATATGTTGCGTGCCTATGCGATTGTGGAATCGGTACAGCTGTGGTTTACGTTTGTCACCTTGTGCCGAAGTGGGAGGGCCTTGGTGTCTGTGTGGCATTGTTGCCGTACCGGTGGGGGAGTGGTACATGTTGTGTTTTCACCTTTAGCTGAGGGAGACAGAACCACCTTGAGCCCGTCGGGCCGGAGTAGCCAGTGCGCTATCCGAGGGGTTGCTGTTTGGTCTCAGCGGGTCGGGGTTTTCCTGTTTGTCATGGCAGCTTCTGGTGCGTTTCCCGCTGTGGAGCTGGTTGTGGTACAATTGGAGTTGTTTTACCCCTTTAGCCTGGGCCTGATGTGACCTGTGATATCAAGGTTGCGAGTGGTACCCTTCGCCCTTTGGCCTGACGCAGCCCGAGAGGTTAGGGTTGTGGGTAGTCCCTATAGCTTCGGCTTGACGGGGGTTTCGCCGGTCCCCAGGGCCCTCCTGAAGCGCCGAGGCCTGGCGTGGAGGAAGTCCGGTCGGTAGGACAGTAGTTTAGACTGCTTGTACACGTAGCTGGGCAGTGGTGGTTCACTGGTCCCAGTTAGTCCTAGCTTGTCTCACTGCCTCACCCTACGGTGCCCCGGAACACTGTAGGGGCGGACAGGCGTGAGTGTTGATGGTGTTGTGAGGCGACGTTTGTCTGCAGTCGACAGTGTGGTTTGGTCGCTTAGTTGGACCCTTGGTTATGAGTTGTGGCATTGTGCTGGGTTATTCGGATTACTTAGAACTGTGCCTGTTGCATTGCTTATGCGTACGTTTCATATCAGGTTTTGGGAACTATGTTTACTGTTTTATTTAATTGCCATATTTCTATATTATTGCACTTGTGGGTGTGTGAGTGGGAGGCGGGGATCGGATGATCCCTACTGAGCCCAATTCTGGTGTGGCTCACTCCCTGCGGTTTCAGGTGTGGACCTCGTGGCGTGTGGCGGCATGTGGTGTCTCCTTGGTGTGTGGACCAGCAGCTATCTCAGTTCTGGGGTATGCCCCGATGTTGTTGTACTTTGCTTCTGCCTGTACTTATTTAATTTGTTGGACCATGTAATTATTGTTGGACCGTATACGGACATTGTTATCTTCCTTCCTGCGCGCTTGTAATCTCTTTGTAGTCCGTGTGAATGTTATATTTAGCCTTGTTTAACGCTTACTCCTCCAAATGCGTTGTGTGAGATCCGGGTGTGAACCCACAGTTAATGGTCCGATATCCATTTAGTAATCGGATTCCCGATTATAGGATGGCGGGTCGTTACATCGACTACCTGATGTGCAGAGTGTTTCCTTCCAGCCTGCACGGGCCAGCGTTGACCTGGTTCCACAAGATCCCATCGAAGACGATCTCGAACTTCCCTCAGTTGTGCAAGTTGTTCATCGCACAATATGCAACAGAAAGCAGATCAAAGACATAGACTCTCTCTTCAATCTGAAGAAGTCAGAGTCAAAGTCTTATAAGAAAGCTTCCACTTTTGAGTATGAAAATAAAGACAGATAAATCAAAGTAGACAAAATAGAGAAATAAAGACTCTCATTCATTAGGAAAGTGGGAAACAAGGAATTGAATTATCAAGTTAGTGGGGCGACTCTCTAATTCACAGATAAAGTGACTCAGGAAGATTGACCCCGTGCTTAGCTTAGGTCGGGGTGGGATTACCCAGGGAAGGCCACTCTACCCTCCCCTTATTAGAAAACAAAGAACATAGCTATCAGTTGACCAGATATATTAGCTGAAGATGGAACAAGCTTCCCGCATCAAAAACATCAACAAGATGAATAAAGAAGGGGTCTAGATTGGCAATTCCGAATTGGGGAGAAGAAGAGGAAGGATGATAGCTATAGCGGTTGATCCAGAACAGTGGTGGAACCGCGGACCATACCGATGAATGGCTGACGACTCCCTGACCACGTATTAATGACCGTCGATCCAGTGAAGGTTTGTCATTAGTGCACTCAACCGATCCCTTCTCCATTGAATCGAGACTCCACCAGCAGGAATGAAACCACCCCTTCATTGAGAAAGAAATGAAAGATTGATAGGGGCAGGGGCAAATCAACTCAATCATCGTGCGTGGCTAAAGATGATTCTTCCATGTTGTTCCTGCTCTGGCTATCCCAGCAGGCGGGGTTGGGTTGCTCTACACCCTACTTCTTTCCACTTATTACCACTCTCACTCTTGCTATTGGGCGGTGCGGAGTTAGCTCGTTCCGGGAAAGAGAAGCTAACCTTCTGGGGCGGATTCCTCTGAATGGCGTAATATACCTATAGGTCAGATCTATTGGAACACATACTTTGATCAATGTCTATCAAGGCATGGCTCCACTGCACTCAATTAGCACTCCTCAAATCGATATAGCCAGAGAGGTAAGGAGGGGTTGGCTGGTTTGATCGAGGCTCAGCTGGGGGATAGGTCGTGGAAAACCAATACCTGGTAAAAGCAACTTTCCTTTCGGTTTGACGCCGCACTTTCAATCAAGATCCAACTTATCCTTAGCCTTTGAAAGGGTACATTTCAGATAGAGAGACCTACCTTCCGATACCAGTTTCCCCATTGAATCGGCAACTTGGAGAGCTCCCGGGTGTCTCCCTACCAGGCCGCCTGGAATGTTTTCAAATCTCCAATCTGCTGAGAGGGAAGCTTCTAGCTACCAGCTATAGGGACAGCTGGAGATCGGCTTCATAAGGGAATCTCTACCATCTGCCCTTACTTTAGATGGGCAGAGGGGAGTGCCACAATAGATACACCTATCTCCTGAAGTTCGGTTGTCGGCTCATATAAAGAAAGCTATTTTCGGTAGTTTAGTTGTAAGCCTATCTATTCCTTCTCCTGTAAATTTCTCCTTTTTTATAGCGGTTCTCCTTGAAGTCCCAGGATAGGCCTCAGGAGTTTCAGTTTGAGTCTCTGGGAGTTCTCATTTATGTCTAGTAAGCCATCAGAAAATCTAGCAGCTTTGACATTTGCAGAGGAAGGGGTAAACGAAAGTGATTCATATTACCGGATTTTCATTTTTTTTACTGTACTCAGCACCTTTCTATAGAAGTGTAACCAGAACCTCTTTCAAATATAGTTGTGTCCGTGGAAGGTTTGTTTGATTGAGTAGTAGGTATGAATATCTGGTTTCCAGTCTCCGTATGCTTACACGAGTGGTCTATACGAGGCGAGGGAATAGGTTCCAGCCTTCTACCATTTCATTGTAAGGGAGGTCTATGCGAGCGAATACAGTCCCTGACATCGCTTTGAATTTCTTCTTCTTGTGAGTCAGCTGTACCAGTTAGTGAGGAGGGATAACGTATAATTCCTTCTGCCGGTGAGCCAGTTGCATCAAGTGTAAGGCCCCATCTCTTGGCATTGAATAAAGCAGGAGTGAAGAAAGCAGGGAAAGCTGGTTTTAGCTCAAAAGCTTGAGCTTTCCCCAGCATATAGATATTCTCCTGCAATCTCGAGGTCTTTCTTGCAGTCATTCATAAGGTACGCCCTTCCAGTTGCAGCAAGGTCAAGGGCAAATTCAATCTCTGAGTCTGGGTCAATTGGACTTGATTTTGATGGCGATCTAGTTACAGTCCTTCTGCCTGCCAGTGCTTTGTCTTCTATTGTCAGAGGGGATAAGAGATCCTTTTTTCCCAATACTATATATACTATACTTTCTTATTAGAGTGCTTACTAGATATCTTGACTTGGGGTTTGTTAGAGTTTCAGGTAGAGTAGCTTTTCTTATGTAATAGTAGTTAGTTTATCTTTCCCTCTATGCTTTCCCTGATGTCAGACTACTCAAATCTGAGTTTTTCCCTGCCTTCGTAACTTGACTCCACAGGGGATTGAGTTCCATTTGCTGTGGGGCCAGCCCTTCCAGTCCAGTTGAAGTTGCAATTTGAGTGTTTGTCCTTCGTCCTGGGACTTTTGTTACAGTGCTAAGCCCATAGAGTTTGAGTTCTTCTCCTGAGAGTTCTATTCTAGTGGTCAGGCCTCTTCAATAGCTCAAAGTAACTGCTCTGCGATATTCTAGTTATAAAGAAAGCTAACTTCATGGGTAAGCGGTGCTCTCTTTCACATAAGCCCTCTGTCAAAGCAGTTGAAGCCTGCACTCAAGTCTAATCCATACTGGTGAGCCAACAAGCCAGCTTCCTGTAAGCGAGCAAGGAAGTAGGCAAGTGAGAGAACAGGAATATTTGGGTGAAAGAAAGCTAGTTATCAAGGAGGCTAGGGCAGAGTATATAGTTCCAATGGTAATCTTATCAAGTTCTATTCCCATTTTTGTTCCCATTGGAAGAAAGCCTGTTTGAAAGCAGGCAAAGGAAAAAATCTGCAGTTCCAATAGGAAAGGGAAATCCATCAGTCAAAGAAGTCAAGCGCAAAAACCATACTTTGAAAGTGCTAACGGTGTAACGGTGAATAGTCCCACTATTCAGTGTATTCATCCCGATCCGATCGTAATAGTGTTTTTCAGGAAATTCCTTATGGACTTTTTTGGGCCTTTTGAGGTTAGTATGAATAGGTGGTCTCCCCGATATAAAGAGTTCCAGGGGAATAGGAATAGTGTCAATAGGCTTTCTCTCTAGCAGGTCAGAGATTGAAATTTGAAAGCTAGCACTCGCAAGACAGGCATGTTTCCTTCAGTATGAGAAGGGCAGATGATTGATTTTCTCATTTGACATTATTACACTAAAAAAGCATCTTGACCCTTTCAATGTGAAGTGAAGGTTTTTTATCCTCCTACTAGCGAGCAGCAGAGATTGTGCTTCCATTCGTAATGTCTTCCTATTCCTAAGCAGGATACCCTAATCCTTAAGCCATTGAGCAAGCGCGCGAGTGAGTTCAAGTTGGACTTTGTTCGATGGTGAGCCAGTGGAAGTTTGAGTCCTAAGGGCAAGACATCTAGTGTCATTTCTTGGGGTTCCTTCTCTTGGGAGTTCTATTTCTCCAGTTTGAGATCTAGTTACAGTCCTTCGCTCTCCTGAGGGTTTGAGTTCTCTTTAAGATAGTCTTGGTTAGCATTTTTGTTCCCGGGAGTCCATGTGAGCCAGTTTGAGTTCAGTTCCCGGCAGTTTCCTAAGAGCCAGTTGGAGTCATAAGGTAAACCCTTCCAATTGCGGCCAGCAATTGGGAAAGCAAGTTCAAATTCTGTTCCTTGTCGATCTAGGTGAGCTACCTTTAAGTAAGCTTTTTTACCTGTTGAATTGTCTAAGCTAATTACTAAGTAAGCTGAATGACTTCTTGGAGTGTCAGTTGCCATCTACCCAGTGCTATGCTAGAGAATATGATGCATAAGCGGGAGCATTGGCAGGAAGGAGTAGTTTATAGTCTAGTTGCCTTGCATTGACTCCTAAATGCTCTCATGTCCTTGGATAGGAGGTATTAGATATGTGTCATTCGATCGGCAGTTAAAAAAGTGGAATTCACAAATAAGGTAGTTGTGATGTTGACCAATGTGACAATGTGAAGATTGGTCAGCATGTTCAATAAACCCATTTTGCACAAAGAAGAAAAATGCCATTTCTTTCCTTGATTGAGATAGTTTCAAATGGCAGAATGCATTTATCCCAAAATACTTGGCTGATTGACCAAGGTCTGAATCCGTCGAAAGAGAATCCGCTGCAGCTGTTATAGACCACACATGAATCTCACCGTTTTGAACTGCTGGGGGCGGTGTTGGGATCGCTGTGTCGGGATCCGATCCTAAAACGCAGCGGAATAACAAGTTCGGGATCGGATCTGTCCCGTTTCGATCGTTAAAATAAAACCAGTGTAAATCGAATTTACCTTACGCGGATTCGAATCCGTGTCCGTTTTCCGGTTCCGTCGGAGCGATGCCGCAAGTCACGCAGATGCCCGACCTCTAGCGGTATCCACGCGGTTCTCCTCGCGATGGATCGTCCTCGCTTCCTCGCTCGCTGCGGCGTTCGTAGATCCCGTCTGACTGCGTGTAATCCGGCGCGACATACGGATTCGGAATCCCCGTCGAACGGAAGGTGGAGCAGTTGGGAACCGCACGCCCAGAAGAGAGAGAAAGGGAGAAAGAACGAATGACGGCTAGGTCAGGGTTGCTGGTCCCGGACGTAGAATCCGTTCTTTTATAAGAAGGCAGTTTGCGGTTTTTCATAAAAATCCAGACTTATCCGAAATCCTATCGGATTATCCATCGACTTGAAAACCATTTGCGTGTGACCCTCTAGGCCCAAATACTAGTCCAGTTAATAGCCCATTAAGTCCAGTAACCCATTACTGACCCACTGAATTAATTAATATCCTTATATTCAATTAATCAGCTGAATTTAATGTCCCACAATAAATTCGGACGGACTGCCGATCACGTTGGATGCCAAGCAACATCACGTGATCCTGGATGGTACTGGGGTTATCGCAACCCTCTATTAGAACCTTTCTGTCATCGATTAGCGCGCGGATATAATCCTTCATCCGTGCAATGTTCCCGAATCGACCCAGGGCATGGTTTACTGTTAAACCCTATTTGGTCGATTCACTTGAATCAGATGCCGCTAATCTGAATCCGATAACTCCTTATCGATTACAGAGTCCGTCCTGGCCAGGGACTTTAAGCGCATCATTCCCGGAACATTCTCTCTCAAACTACCGAGAGCGGATGATCCTGTATTGAACACACAATTACCTTTGAGGGCATTTCCCTGAACCCGATCGCTTGACTTATTGATAACCCATGGTTAGGGATTCGTTCGTCAAGGTCAAAGCTCAGAAACCTACCAACAAGATATCTTTGGAGTCTTAGGTCCAAGGATCATCCACGCAATCGTGACAAATGAATCGAGCTGGTTAACAGTGAGGTGATTACCATCCAGCGATTCATAGTCGGATCAGTTCAGTGAACTCATTCACCAATGAGCACCTATAGGTTCAGCATAGTGTCTCCACACAAGTGACTTATGGGATCAGTCACCCTCATCATATGAGCTGAAGTAACCTATACTAGTCTATCCGGATGTTCGATGTCCTATCTCAAACATCCTATGACTAGGAACAATTAAGAACATGTGTTTATAAGTCTTCGGTCCCGTAATTATGATCTCATCATAATCCGAAGGCTGTTGCACATGTTCATAGACTTCATCGTGATACGATAAACACAGATCGAATTAATTACACACAATGAATTATTGCCATTTATTAATAATCTGAATAAATACATAGTATCGGATTGGCTTTTAGACCATCTAATACTAACAATCTCCCACTTGGACTAAAGTCAATCACTTTTATACAGAATACCCATATTCTCTAAGTGACGCTCAAAAACATTTTGAGACAAAGGCTTTGTAAGTGGATCTGCTATGTTGTCGACTGAGGGAACTCTTTCCACCATGACATCTCCTCGAGCTATAATCTCTCTGATCAAATGAAAGCGCCGCAGAATGTGCTTCGACTTCTAATGAGACTTTGGCTCTTTCGCTTGAGCAATCGCTCCATTGTTGTCACACAGCAGTGGGACGGGACCAGATATGCTTTCCACCACACCAAGATCGCCGATGAATTTCTTCATCCATACAGCTTCCTTGGCAGCTTCAGCAGCAGCAATATACTCGGCTTCCGTTGTCGAATCAGCAGTGGTTTCCTACTTGGAACTTTTCCAGCTCACTGCTCCCCCGTTGAGTGTGAAAATAAAACCTGATGTTGACTCGCTGTCGTCAGGATCAGACTGAAAACTCGAGTCAGTGTATCCTTGCAACTTTAAGTCTCCTCCTCTATAGACTAGAAATAGATCCTTAGTCTTTCTCAAGTACTTAAGGATGCATTTCACAGCCTTCCAGTGTTCATCACCTGGATCTGCCTGATGCCTGCTCGTAACACTTAGAGCATATGCTACATCAGGTCTGGTACATAGCATGGCATACATGATGGACCCTATGGCAGAAGCATAGGGGACTTTATCCATCACTGCCCTCTCTTCAGGTGTCTTGGGAGACTGACCTTTAGAGAGTGAAATTGCATGTCTCATCGGTATGAGACCTCTCTTAGAATTTTCCTTGCCAAATCTTTTGACAATGGTTTCTATGTACATGGATTGGGTTAAAGCTAGCATCTTCTTTGATCTATCTCTATAGATCCGTATTCCCAATACGTAAGATGCTTCTCCCAAATCCTTCATGGAGAAGTTCTTTGACAGCCATATCTTTACTGATGACATCATTTCTACATCATTCCCAATGAGTAGGATGTCGTCAACGTAAAGAACCAGAAATGTGATTGCGCTCCCACTGTTTTTCTTATATACACAGGGCTCATCTTCATTCTTAATGAAGCCATAAGATTTGATCGCCTCATCAAATCTTATGTTCCAGCTTCGGGAAGCTTGCTTCAGTCCATAAATGGACCTCTGCAACTTGCATACCATGTCTGGAGATTCTTTAGATGTGAATCCTTCTGGTTGTATCATATACACCTCCTCCTCAAGATTTCTATTGAGGAAGGCAGTCTTCACATCCAGCTGCCAGATTTCATAATCATGGTAGGCAGCAATGGCGAGAAGAATTCTGATAGACTTAATCATAGCAACGGGTGAAATGGTTTCGTCATAGTCAACACCTTGTCTTTGACGATAGACTTTCGCCACTAATCTTGCTTTATAAGTCTCAATACGTCCATATGCACCGATTTTTCTTTTAAAGATCTATTTGCTGCAAATAGGTACTATACCATCAGGTAAATCCACCAAGTTCCAAACTTGGTTGATATACATGGACTGTATTTCAGAATTCATGGCTTCTCGCCATTTCCCGGCCTCTGGACTTTCAATAGCCTCCTGGTAGGTCTTAGGATCATCATCCTCATTATAGAGTATCCTTGAACCATCTAAATTAATATGTCCCACATATCTTTCTGGTGGTTTAGGTACTCTTTCAGACTTACGAGGTTCCTGTGTATCATTTTAAATAGGTTCAGAAACTGACGGTTCATCTGATGAACCATTGCTAGTTTGTGGGTCTGGAATTTCTTCCAGACTTACTTTACTCCTATTGTGCTTCTGGAGAATATAATCTTCTTTCAAAAAGACAGCTCTCCTGGCTACAAACACCTTTTGCTCGCCAGGAAGATAAAAGTAATATCCATAAGTTTCTTTTGGATATCCCACAAATCTGCATTTGTCAGTTCTGGATTCCAGCTTATCTGCGTCATGTCTTTTAACATGAGCAGGACATCCCCAGACTTTAACATGTTTAAGGTCTGTTTTCCTTCCATTCCATATCTCATATGGAGTGGTTTCAACAGATTTGCTGGGTACCTTGTTCAGGATATACATAGCCGAGCTAAGTACATATCCCCATAAGGACACTGGCAATTTGGACATGCTCATCATGGATCGCACCATTTCCATTAATGTGCGATTTCTCCTTTCTGATACACCATTCATCTAAGGTGTATAAAGAAGTGTAAGCTGAGAAAGGATACCATTATCCTTTAAGTATTTAATGAACTCAGTACTCAAGTATTTACCATCCCGATCAGATCGGATGGTTTTTATACTCTTTCCTGTTTGTTTTTCTACTTCATACTTAAATTCTCTGAATTTCTCAAAAGCTTCAGATTTATACTTCAATAAGTATACATATCCAAATCTTGAGTAATCATCAGTGAATGTAATGAAGTATGAGAAACCACTAATGGCTTGGGTTGACATAGGACCACATACATCTGAATGTATGAGTTCTAATACGTCTTTGGCTCGTTCTCCAGTTCCACTAAATGGAGACTTAGCCATTTTACCTATTAAATATGACTCATAGGTTGCATATGATTCATAATCAAATGGATCCAAATATCTATCTTTATGCATCCTTTGGAGTCTGTTTTCACCAATGTGTCCAAGCCTATAATGCCACAAGTAGGCTTTGTTCATTTCATACTTACTTTTTTTAATTGAAGAACCGATATGTAAATTATCATGAGACACATTCAATGGATACAATCCATTAGACAAAATAACAGAAGCTATTAATTTATTTCCGAAATAAATTGAACAACTATTGTTCCCAAAATTTAAATTATATCCAATTCTATCTAAACATGAAATAGAAATGATGTTCCTTATTATGCTAGGTACATAATAACATTCATCTAATAAAAATGTGTCTCCGGACGGTAGCTTGAGCTTCACTGTCCCCACAGCGATCGCCGCAACTCTTGCGCCGTTACCTAGCCTCAGCTCCACCTCGCCGGTCCTCAGCTTACGCCTTCTTGTCAGTGCTTGCACAGAATTGCAGATATGAGATACACATCCAGTATCTAATACCCATGATGTACAATCTCTAATTGACAAGTTTACATCTATCATATAGATACCTGAAGCGTCCTGCTGCTTCACAGTTCCTTGAGCCTTGTCCTTGAGGTATTCTTTGCAATTCCTCTTCTAATGCCCTTTCTGGTGACAGTAGAAGCAATCACCTTTCTCAGCACTTTTACCTTTGTCTTTCTTGACAACCTTTGCCTTTCTCTGAACCTTGTTCTTATTCTTTCGAAAAGCTTGGACTGCAAGTCTTTTTCTGTTGGTCTTACCAACTATTAGGACTTGGGGTTTATCCTTCACAAGGTTCCCCTCATCAGTTTTTAACATGTTCAGCAGTTCAGCTAAGGTGGCCTGGATCTTGTTCATGTTAAAATTAACGATGAACTGAGCATATGAGGGTGGAAGTGAAGACAACACGAGGTCTGTGTGCATCTCCTTGGGAAGTGTAATCCCAAGAGCATCCAGCCTCTCTACCCACTCAATCATCTTCAGCACGTGATTCTGTACTGAAGTTCTCTCTGCCATCTGAGCCTTGAACAGATTCTTCGATATCTCATATCGTTCGATTCTGCTCTGCTCACCAAAGAGCTCCTTCAAATGGAGCATGATGGATCTAGCATCCATCTCTTCATGTTGCCTCTGCAACTCATTGCTCATAGAGAGGCTAACATGTAGCATTGGGCCATGGTGGAATCCTCCTTCCATTGTTCATACGCTATCATTTCCTGCTCTGGAGCATCCAATGCTGGTTCAGCAAGAGGTTCATTATCCAAGACATAGGCAATCTGCTCAGACCTGAGGACTATCTTCAGGTTTCTGAGCCAGTCTGAGTAATTGGTGCCTGTCAAACGGTTGGCATCAAGTATGCCTCGCAACGGGTTATGGTGCGACATTCTCGTCTACAAGAGATAATCAATTGATAATTAGCAGATATTCTAATTAACTAAAACAAGATATGGTCTTTTATTATTTAGTTTTACTCCCACTAATTTTTGACGGACTGTATAACCTTCAGATATACAGAACGGGAGACGCCGACAGTCTCCTAGTGGGGATCAGAATCTCCAAGCATCACAGTATGACCTCGGGTAAACACGTAGTATCATACTGCTATCTCAGAACAATCATCTCATGATAATTGCAACTCCTTGCAATATTCGATCATACTTCGGCTCCCAAGTTTAATGGTCCCGGGTAAACACAGTAGACCATTATCCCCGGTCTAAGCTTTACCATCAATACGTGACAGAGTAAAGTAGAAATATAGTTCCCGGGTAAACACGTGGATGACTATATCGTTCCTCTACTCTTATCCAAAGGCATCTAATGCCATGATCAACAGTCCTCTCAACAGACAATGACAGACCTCGGGTAAACGCATAGTATCTGCCATGACTGAATTAAGTTGTATTGATCATATTGATGGAGAGCCACGCGGTGCATTCTCAATGACTCGCGCTACGGCTTAGAGTTTGTAACGAAGGTTTTGCTTATTTAGTTTGGTCTCATCCTAGGTGATTGTATTAAATATATCGAATATATTATAAATACTAATAACCTAGCAAATATCAAGCACACGCATCACATACATGTCATTAGTGTGGTCATGGACGGCACTGCGGTTTGACTTGAGCCAGATAGTCAAACGCACACACATACACAATATAACAACTTATATCATGAGTCTGCAAACCCATGAATGCAATGAACTCCTTCATTTTCATCTGGTCGGCAGTTGTGGATCATCCTCGTTCCGCGCGCAACCGCCTCGATCAAATTACATCGTAATTCTCAATTACATGATAATTTAAATAAGGAAGCCTTATGGCGATTACATCAAGGAGGAAGCTAGAAGTACAATGGAATATGAGAGGGAGAGGTTCGCAGACCTCTATTTATTAATAAACAATTAACCACACAATCACATTCCACATCCACAAATAATACTCGTGTTAGAATTGGGTGGCCTCAAAGCCAATCATTGTACATTCTAGTTCAGATTATTAATAAAGGCAATCATTTCTTCATTTAATAGTTCTCGCAAATTAACTATCGTAATGAAGGTCCGTAGACAAATGTATGGGATATTGAATCATGATGAGATCATGATAGTAAGATCATTATCCTCAGTCAATTGTCTTAAACAGTTCTCGATCATAGGATATTTGAGATGGACATTAAATATCCGATAAGATCGACACAAGTTATGTCTGCTCATATGATGAGGGTGAATGATCTCACATTCACTCGTGTGGTGACACTAAGACAAACAGGTGGGTGCTCATTAGAGAATGAGTTCACTGAACAGACCCAATTAAGAATTCCTGGATGGTAATTATACCTATTAGTCAACCAGGGAATTCAATCGTTGCAGTAGCACAGTTGGTCCTTTGACCTGAGTCACCAATGATACCTTGTTTGTGGACCATTGTATCTTGATTCTCTGACTAATGGACTTTAACCATTAAGTCCACGATAATCGGTCTTTCAGATACAGTGAAAAGCTTGCGAAGGTAATTGAGTGAACAACAAGGGATCACTCACTCTTGGTATAAGACTGGAGAGAGAATGTCCTATGGATGTGTACACAGAAATCCCTGGCTAGGGTAAATTGAAAGAGATGTTTTTCTAGATATTAACTGTGTACTAGAATCCATCTGGATAATGCGATAAAGGGTTTGACTATAAAACCATACCCTTGCGTTATTGGGACATTGCATGAGTGAAGGATTATATCTGTGCGGTATCTGCAGACGGAAAGGTTCAATTAAAGGGAACAGTATCCCTTATATCTTCTGGGATCATGAGGTAGTGTTTGGTGTTGTTCATGATCAGAAGGCCAAGTGATTTGATCATCAGATGATAATTCACTTGTTTATTAAATTAATCATTTAACATATGATGTTTAAATGTTAATTAATAAATATTGAACTCTAGAATTAGTTCTAAGTTTAATGGGCCTGAAACCGGACTGATATACGGGCCTAGAGGGTCACACACATAAGAGTTCTCGTCAGACGGTGAGAGACGTTAAATTTCATGCTTATCTGGGTTTTCATGAAAAGCCGCAGGATAAACATAAAGATTTAATGGAGAATTATCCAAGGCCAAACTCTTGGATAATCATGAGGATTAATCCTTATGCTTATCCTTATTTCTATATAAGGAGGGCCAAGGGGAAGGGGTAAAAAGTTGGTTGGATGAATTTTACACCCAAGATTCTCTCTCTCCTCTCTCTCTCTCCTTCTCTCTCTCTTGGAGTGGATCTATCTCTCTCCGCGCATGGTGGATTTGAGATCTGGCCGGAGCACTCAAGTCGAGGAGGAAATCGCGTCTACTGCGGGAACTCGTGTGGATACCTCTAGAGATCGTGCGCGTGCGCGATTACCGAGTCGGCATCATCCACGGGAGATTCGAAACCCCGCAAAGGTGAAGAACTGTTCTTCCCGCATTTAATTATAATGTCCGTTTTACGATCCCAGCGACCGATACAAGGGAATCGATTTTATTTTCCGCTGCGTTCTTGGCGATTCCTTATAGTGGTATCAGAGCCAGGTTGCTAGTTCGGTCGTAAAACAACATCGTTTTGCGTGTTTTTCTCGTTATGCGTGAAGAACCCATATTGTACGTGTTCTTGTGTTTAATCCGATTAAAAATGACAGAATAGTGTTCATATGATGAACACAATCAATTTGATTATTTTTCTGTAATTTTTCGGATTTTATTTGGTTTTTTCGGAGTTCTTCGTGGGACGACGAACGGGGTACTTTAGCGGCTTCGTACGCGATTCCCAAGTGTTGGGATGGCGGCCCAGATGTCCAGATCTCTTGGTGATAGTCACCTCTACGGATTGGGCATGAAGATCGGGGCCGGAGTGCCCTTGGAGGTGTTGAAAATCAAGCCCAAACTCGGGTTTTTAAAACCTGGAAAATCAGATTTTAAGGGGGAGTTTAGGGCTCGATCCAAGGGCCATTTGGCCACCGCCGGCTGCCCCACCGGTGCCGGGCTGACCGCCGGAGGTGGGGGCGTCGCCGGTGGTGCTTGGCGGCGCCGTCGCCGGCGCCTGGCGGCGCTGCCATGGCCTCATCCGCCGCCGGCCTGCACAAAATTAGGGTTGCAGGTTTTGTAAGGAGCCGGTCGAATGGAGGCTGTAAGGGCCGGACCGCCCAGTCCCGATCTGGTCGGACCAGGCAGGGGCCGGGCCGGCGCCCTGGCCGAGCCAGGGTTCGACCCTGGCCGGGCCAGGGCTCGGGTCTGGCTGGGCCAGACCCCCTGGCTGAGCCAGGGCTCGACCCTGGCCGAGCCAGGGCCCTGGGTCCGAGCCAATGGGCCCTAATGGGCTGGGCCCATTTTAATATTTATAAAAAATTGTTTTTAATAACTGTTAAGCCCATTTAAACCTGTTTTAAAATTGTTTTAAAACAGAATAATTGTAGGAATAATTAATAAATGTTATTAATTATTTTTTATGATTATTAACTGCTTATTAAAGTGTTTAATAATTGTTATTCAATTAAAGGGCTTTATTATTAATAGGGTGTTAGTTAATTATTTAAAATTGTTTTAGATAATTAATTTTCCTGTTAAATTAATTAGTTTAAAATTGTTTTAAACTGATTTCATGCATGACTTGATTACATTTTTCTGTTCAAATTGTTTGAATTAAGATTTAGATTAACTGAATGGTTTAGTTAGTTAATTTGTCAATAATGTTTTGAATATTATTGATTATGGTGAAATAAATGTTATTTCGAAAACTTATTGGTATTATAATTTTATATTTATAAAATTTAATACCAAACTGCAATTATGTGATGATTGTGATGCATGTGATATGTTTTATGGTGGGATGATCATGGACTTAGTATTTTCATGTGATGAATGATGTGAATGAATGTGATGCTTATTTCATTTGGTATTTTAAATAGGACATGCGTGTCCTCTCTTTTAATCCAAGTGTACTTTCTACCTTTCTATAAGATTGTACTCCCATTGATAAGATCAAGGTTTCTTAGTGTTTAAATGTACATTTGTGGACCTGCGAGTCCTAAATTTCATATTTAAATGTATCGGATTAAGCTAAGAGAGCGGGATCTTCTGAAGACACCTCTGGAAGAAGGACTCGCATCAAATGGAACCAGTGTTGCTGTTTTCACATTAGGATCCTATTATGGATCATCGTTTGGCTCCGATGATTCCATAGTAGTTTTAACAGTCCATGATCATCCCCATTTAATTTTTCTGCATATATGTGATGTTTGCGGACCATGCTATCATATATATATTTCTATTAAGTATATTGATACTTCAAATCGAAATACTATTGATAGCACGATTTTTATAAATCACATCAAAAATCCTCTTTTAAAATTTAAGTTGTAGACGTGAGATATTCAGAATAATCCACGTAACCCACCATCATTATAGATTTAAGGATAATACCTATCTCAAATGGATTTGTTGTGCTACCACAAGGTCTATTTGATTTAGAAATTAACCTAGGTCTACGACATGTGATGTCATTAACATGAATGGACAAAAAGTGTAGTTTTGTTGTACTACCACAAGGATTGCACTATGAATCCATGTTATCTAAGTAATGATGGATAAACTTAACTGAATCATTTGATTTGTTGTGCTAC
Source organism: Zantedeschia hybrid cultivar (assembly GCA_030544215.1). Lineage (NCBI taxonomy): Eukaryota > Viridiplantae > Streptophyta > Magnoliopsida > Alismatales > Araceae > Zantedeschia > Zantedeschia hybrid cultivar. The sequence goes on along the minus strand of JARZZO010000012.1, from coordinate 37,211,053 downwards.
CACAAGGTCATTCTGATTCAGGGGTTAAATCGATCGGATATTGCAAATGTTGCAACTGTCAAGAGTTGACTGCCTAAGGGACTTGATGTGATTAGTTGTGCTACCACAAGGTCACATGCATGTTGCCCGAAAGATTCTAATCCCCACTAGGAGATCACTGGAATCTCCCGTTCTGTATATTAGAGGGTCATACTGATCGCCGAAAAATAGTGGGAGCCTAAATCAAGATTAAAAGTCCTAAATCTGATTTTAAGAACTATCTGCTCATTTTATATATATTTCCATGTAGGTCGCTATGTCGTCACCTAACCCCCTCCGTTGCATACTTGATGCAAACAAACTCACAGGACCAAATTACATTGACTGGTTACGCAACCTGAAGATTGTCCTCAGGTGTGAAAAGCTAGCCTATGTCCTGGATCAACCAGATCCAGTGCAACCCGGTGATAATGCTAACGAAGATGAATTAATGATGTATGAAAATTGGAAGGAGGACTCTGTCAAGATCCAGTGTTATACGCTTGGTTCAATGAACAATGAACTGCAGCGACAGCATGATAACATGGAACCTAAGACCATTCTGAATCACCTACAAGAGTTGTTTGGTGAACAATCCAGAACAGAAAGATATGAGATATCTAAGAAATTGTTCAGGACCAGAATGAGCAAGGGCACATCTGTGCAAACTCATGTGCTCAAGATGATAGAATGGATTGAGAGGCTTGCAGTGCTCGGCTTTGTTATGAACAATGACCTGAGCATCGACTTAATCCTACAGTCCCTTCCAGATTCATTTTCACAATTCATTATCAACTTCAATATGAACAAAATTGAAGTTTCACTGGCTGAGCTGCTCAACATGTTGAAGACAGCAGAAGGCACTATCCAGAAAGATAAGCCACAAGTAATGCTTGTTGGTAAGACCAACAAGAAAAGAAAACCTGGACAGACCTTTAAGAAAGATAAGCCTAAGAAGCTAGTGAAAAGCAAACCGGCGGTTCAAAAGGACAAAGCTAAAGTCAATGATAAAGTTCAGTGTTTCCACTGCCATAAAGAAGGTCATTGGAAGAGAAACTACAAGATTTATCTCGCAGAAAAGGCAAAGGAGAAGCTTGGTGAAGCTTCAGGTATTCTCATGATCGATCTTAACTTGTCTTATAGAGAAACAACAACTTGGGTATTAGATATTAGATGTGTTTCTCATATCTGCAATAACTTGCAGGTGCTAACAAGTAAAAGAAGATTGAACCGCGGATACGTGGATCTGAGGCTCGGGAATGGAGCAAAAGTTGTTGCGTTAGCTGTGGGGACAGCAAGACTTCAGATGCCGTCAGGAGGCTCATTAGAATATCATATCTATTTCATGTTTAGATAGACAAGGATATTCTATGAAACTAGAGAATAAAGGTTGTTCAATTTATCAAGGAGACAAATTGTTTGCTTCCGGATATTTATTGAATGGATTATATTTACTTGATATTTCATATGATGTTTGTCTGGTAAATAAATCTCTTGAACACTTAGATAAGGATGTGAATAAATCGTACCTATGGCATTGTAGGCTAGGTCATATAAATGAGAACAGGATCATAAGGTTGCAAAAGAATGGATATCTTGATCCATTTGATTATGAATCATTTGCAACCTATGAAGCTTGTCTCATGGGAAAGATGACCAAAGCTCCATTCTCAGGACATGGAGACAGAGCTAAGGACTTATTGGAACTAATACATAGTGATGTATGTGGTCCAATGTCCACTCATGCTATGGGTGGTTACTCATACTTTGTTTCATTTACAGATGATTTCTCAAGATATGGCAACATATATTTAATGAAATATAAGTTATAAGTCTTTGAGAAATTTAAAGAGTTTAAAAACGAAGTTGAGAACCAGACTGGAAAGAGTATCAAAACTCTTCGATCAGATCGAGGGGGTGAATACTTAAGTACAGAATTCACAGAATATCTAAAGAATAATGGTATTTTGTCTCAGTGGACTCCTCCCTATACACTACAATTAAATGGTGTATCGGAAAGGGGAAATCGTACTCTATTAGATATGGTACGATCAATGATGAGTTATACCAAACTTCCAATCTCTTTATGGGGATATGCACTATTGACTGCTGCATATCTGTTGAACAAAGTTCCGAGTAAGTCAGTACCTTCCACTCCATATGAGATATGGAAAGGAAAGAAACCAGACTTTAAGCATGTTAGAGTTTGGGGTTGTCCTGCACATGTCAAAAGACATGATCCAGACAAACTGGATTCCAGGATAGAGAAATGTAGATTTGTGGGATATCCAAAAGAGACTTTTGGATATTACTTCTATCAGCCCAGCGATCAAAGGGTGTTTGTCGCAAAAAGAGCTGTCTTCTTAGAGAAAGAATATCTTTCAAAAGAAGACAGTGGGAGCAAGATAGAACTAGAAGAAATTCTAGACTCACAAATCAACACTAGTTCATCTACTAAACCATTGACTCAAGAACTTGTTCAAGATGATACACAAAAGGTTCGCAGATCAGGTAGAGTGCCTAAGCAGCCTGAAAGATATGTTAGACATATCGATGATGGCAAGCCAAAAGTGCACTTAAATGAGGATAATGATCCTGAAACCTACCAAGAAGCCATAAATAGTCAATAATCAGAAAAATGGCAAGAGGCAATGAATTCTGAAATTCAGTCCATGTATGCGAACCAAGTTTGGAACTTGTTTGATCTGCCAGAAGGTATGGTACCTATTGGCAGTAAATGGATCTTTAAAAGAAAGATCAGAGCAGATGGACAGATTGATACATACAAGGCAAGGCTGGTAGCAAAAGGATATCGTCAAAGGCATGGCATTGACTATGACGAAACCTTTTCTCCAGTTGCCATGATTAAGTCAATCAGAATACTTCTTGCTATCGCTGCATTCTATGATTATGAAATATGGCAAATGGATGTGAAAACAACATTCCTTAACGGGAACCTTCAAGAAGAGGTGTATATGATACAACCTAAAGGATTCACTTCCAAAGAGCATTCAAGTAAGATATGCAAGCTGCAAAGATCCATCTATGGATTAAAGCAGGCATCCCGAACTTGGAACTTGAGATTTGATGAAGCAATCAAATATTATGACTTCATTAAGAATGAAGATGAACCTTGTGTATACAAAAAGGCAAGTGGGAGCGCAGTAACCTTTTTGGTACTTTATGTTGATGACATTCTACTCATTGGAATGATGTAGGAATGTTGTCATCAGTAAAGGCTTGGTTATCCAAAAACTTCTCCATGAAAGATTTGGGAGAAGCATCCTATATTCTGGGAATAAGGATCTATAGAGATAGGTCCAAAAGGATGCTTGGCTTATCCCAATTTATGTACATAGATACCATAGTCAAAAGGTTTGGCATGGAAAATTCCAAGAGAGGCCTCGTTCCAATGAGGCATGGAATTTATCTCTCTAAAGAAATGTCTCCCAAGACACCTGAAGAGATAGCATACATGGATAGAGTTCCTTATGCCTCGGCAATAGGATCTATCATGTATGCAATGCTATGTACTAGGCTTGATGTGGCACACCCACTAAGTGTCACTAGTAGATATCAGGCTGATCCAGGTGAGGAACACTAGAAAGCGGTGAAATGTATCCTTAGATACTTGAGAAGGACTAAGGATCTATTTCTCGTTTATGGAGGAAACGACTTGGAACTTCGAGGATTTACTGACTCGAGTTTCCAGTCGGATATGGATGACAGCAAATCCATGTCTGGATTTGTATTCATGTTAAATGGAGGTGCAGTAAGTTGGAAGAGTTCCAAACAAGAAACTACTGCAGATTCGACGACCGAAACATAATACATTGCTGCAGCTGAAGCGGCCAAGGAGGCGGTTTGGATGAAGAAGTTCATCTCGGCACTTGGAGTAGTTCCAAGCATTTCAGATCCTGTTCCATTATTGTGTGACAACAATGGGGTAATAGCTCAAGCGAAGAAGCCAAGATCACATCAGAAGTCAAAGCACATTCTGAGACGATTTCATCTGATTCGTGAGATTATCGTCCGAGGAGATATAGTAGTTGAGAAAGTCTCATCTGAAGATAATGTAGCAGATCCCTTGACTAAGCCATTGTCTCAAAACAATTTAGAACGTCACCTTAAGTCTATGGGACCTAGACACATGGGTGATTGGCTATAGTCCAAGTGGGAGAATGTTAGAATTGGGTGGCCTCAAAGCCAATCATTGTACATTCTAGTTCAGATTATTAATAAAGGCAATCATTTCTTCATTTAATAGTTCTCGCAAATTAACTATCGTAATGAAGGTCCGTAGACAAATGTATAGGATATTGAATCATGATGAGATCATGATAGTGAGATCAATATCCTTAGTCAATTGTCTTAAACAGTTCTCGATCATAGGATATTTGAGATGGACATTAAATATCCGATAAGATCGACACAAGTTATGTCTGCTCATATGATGAGGGTGAATGATCTCACATTCACTCGTGTGGTGACACTAAGACAAACAAGTGGGTGCTCATTAGAGAATGAGTTCACTGAACAGACCCAATTAAGAATTCCTGGATGGTAATTATACCTATTAGTCAACCAGGGAATTCAATCGTTGTAATAGCACAGTTGGTCCTTTGACCTGAGTCACCAATGATACCTTGTTTGTGGACCATTGTATCTTGATTCTCTGACTAATGGACTTTAACCATTAAGTCCACGATAATCGGTCTTTCAGATACAGTGGAAAGCTTGCGAAGGTAATTGAGTGAACAACAAGGGATCACTCACTCTTGGTATAAGACTGGAGAGAGAATGTCCTATGGATGTGTACACAGAAATCCCTGGCTAGGGTAAATTGAAAGAGATGTTTTTCTAGATATTAACTGTGTACTAGAATCCATCTGGATAATGCGATAAAGGGTTTGACTATAAAACCATACCCTTGCGTTATTGGGACATTGCATGAGTGAAGGATTATATCTGTGCGGTATCTGCAGACGGAAAGGTTCAATTAAAGGGAACAGTATCCCTTATATCTTCTGGGATCATGAGGTAGTGTTTGGTGTTGTTCATGATCAGAAGGCCAAGTGATTTGATTATCAGATGATAAGTCACTTGTTTATTAAATTAATCATTTAACATATGATATTTAAATGTTAATTAATAAATATTAAACTCAAGAAACAATTCTAAGTTTAATGGGCCTACAACCGGACTGATATATGGGCCTAGAGGGTCACACACATAAGAGTTCTCGTCAGACGGTGAGAGACGTTAAATTTCATGCTTATTTGGGTTTTTATGAAAAGCCGCAGGATAAACATGAAGATTTAATGGAGAATTATCCAAGGCCAAACTCTTGGATAATCATGAGGATTAATCCTTGTGCTTATCCTTATTTCTATATATGGAGGGCCAAGGGGAAGGGGTAAAAAGTTGGTTGGACGAATTTTACACCCAAGATTCTCTCTCTCCTCTCTCTCTCTCTTTCTCTCTCTCTTGGAGTGGATCTATCTCTCTCCGCGCATGGTGGATTTGAGATCTGGTCGGAGCACTCAAGTCGAGGAGGAAATCGCGTCTGCTGCGGGAACTCGTGTGGATACCTCTAGAGATCGTGCGCCTGTGCGATTACCGAGTCGGCATCATCCACGGGAGATTCGAAACCCCGCAAAGGTGAAGAACTGTTCTTCCCGCATTTAATTATAATGTCCATTTTACGATCCTAACGACCGATACAAGGGAATCGATTTTATTTTCCGCTGCGTTCTTGGCGATTCCTTACAACTCGTCCATGACCACCATGTGTTTTAGTTAAACAAACCACACATGAATTGCGCATCAAATGGCTAAATAAAATTTTCGAAAATAACTTATAATTTTGGTTTCATAAAACTAGGGACCAAACAAAATTTTGGAGAGTTTGGAATTTTCGAAAATCAATTTATGCATGCTTAATTTAAATCGAATTTAAACAAGCAATTAATAACACATCAAATCATTAAAATAAATGCACATTAACTCCAAATAGGCACATTTATAACATTCCATGCTAGTCAATTTTGCAGACATTAAAATTTTAATTTAACAATTAAATTCAGTCTTATTAAAGTCAAGTCAATCTAACAATTAGATTATTTGACTTACTAACAACATTTGTTAAATTTAATCCCCTTAATAAATATTATTTGGCCCTTTAACAGTGATAAAACAAATCTTAAATTTAAGATTAAAATCTAATTTTAATTTTAAATAAAAATCTGTAATTTTAAAGGGTCAATTAATAATTAAAAGGGAATATAATAGGGTTAAAAGAAAAAGGAAAAGGGGGGCCAGCGGTCCAATGGTCCAGGCCGGACCCTGGGCTGAGCCTAGCTGGTCCCTGGCTCGGACCTAGGTCCGCCCACAAGGGCGCGGACCTGGTCCGAGTTTGTTTTCCAATAAAATTTAGGAGAAGGAGGGGGCTCGGCCGTCCTCCCCGTTGCCGGCCATGGGTCATCCTGACCACCAACAACATCGTGGAAGGAAGCCCACGCTCTAGCGAGCCATCCCCAACGTTTGGGGTGCCCATGGACGTGCCGTCGCGATGCGTTCTTCGTCAAACGAAGAACACGAAATAACCCAAATTAAAATCCAATTTTAATCACAGTAATAATAGTAAACTCACTGTGATCATCCCATGATCACAACACAAGTGATTAAAATCAAAACTATGCATGGAATTGATTATAAACGCATTAATTTGGAGACCGAAACGGCGAAAACACAGTGGAACCTGGCTCTGATACCACTATTGGGATCGGTGTGTCGGGATCCGATCCTAAAACGCAGTGGAATAACAAGTTCGGGATCGGATCTGTCCCATTTCAATCGTTAAAATAAAACCGGTGTAAATCGAATTTACCTTGTGCGGATTCGAATCCCCGTCCGTTTACCGGTTCCGTCGGAGCGATGCCGCAAGTCGCGCAAATGCCCGACCTCTAGCGGTATCCACGCGGTTCTCCTCGCGATGGATCGTCCTCGCTTCCTCGCTCGCTGCGGCGTTCGTAGATCCCGTTTGACTGCGCGTAATCCGCCGCGACATGCGGATTCGGAATCCCCGTCGAACGGAAGGTGGAGCAGTTGGGAACCGTACGCCCAGAAGAGAGAGAAAGGGAGAAAGAACGAATGACGGCTAGGTCAGGGTTGTCGGCCCCAGACGTAGAATCCGTTCTTTTATAAGAAGTCAGTTTACGGTTTTTCATAAAAACCCAGACTTATCCGAAATCCTGTCGGATTATCCATCGACTTGAAAACCATTTGCGTGTGACCCTCTAGGTCCAAATACCAGTCCAGTTAATAGCCCATTAAGTCTAGTAACCCTTTACTGACCCATTGAATTAATTAATATCCTTATATTCAATTAATCAGCCGAATTTAATGTCCCACAATAAATTCGGACGAACTGCCGATCACGTTGGATGCCAAGCAACATCGCGTGATCCTGGATAGTACTGGGGTTATCGCAACCCTCTATTGGAACCTTTTTGTCATCGGTTAGCGCGCAGATATAATCCTTCATCCGTGCAATGTTCCCGAATCGACGGTTTACTGTTAAACCCTATTTGGTCGATTCACTTGAATCAGATGCTGCTAATCTGAATCCGATAATTCCTTATCGATTACAGAGTCCGCCCTGGTCAGGGACTTTAAGCGCATCATTCCCGAAACATTCTCTCTCAAACTACTGAGAGCGGATGATCCCGTATTGAACACACAATTACCTTCGAGGGTATTTCCCTGAACCCGATCGCTTGACTTATTGATAACCCATGGTTAGGGATTCGTTCGTCATGGTCAAAGCTCAGAAACCTACCAACAAGATATCTTTGGAGTCTCAGGTCTAAGGATCATCCACGCAACCGTGACAAATGAATCGAGCTGGTTAACAGTGAGGTGATTACTATCCAGCGATTCATAGTCGGATCAGTTCAGTGAACTCATTGTCTCCACACAAGTGACTTATGGGATCAGTCACCCTCATCATATGAGCTGAAGTAACCTATACTAGTCTATCCGGATGTTCGATGTCCTATCTCAAATATGACTAGGAACAATTAAGAACATGTGTTTATAAGTCTTTGGTCCCGTAATTATGATCTCATCATAATCCGAAGACTGTTGCACATGTTCATGGACTTCATCGTGATACGATAAACACAGATCGAATTAATTACACACAATGAATTATTGCCATTTATTAATAATCTGAATAAATACATAGTATCGGATTGGCTTTGAGACCATCTAATACTAACATGCGGAAGTAGTCACCGCCTTTCATAAGTACCAGCTAGCCTTACTGGCCTTCAGTTTGTCCTCTGATATCCTATTCCAATCCAATTCCATGTTCTGTCCGAGGCATATTAATAATAATGGAAAATGCAATCCCGGTCAGGAGTTCCTTAACGGCTATGCGCCAAAGCACTACTTGGCTTGAAGTCAAGTGAGGATCATATTCTGTGGCATTTTGAATAGTTGGATGCGAATCAGGGACCTTTGGTGGGCCTTCAAGAGCCAGGTTGGGACAGATAGCAGATGTGACATTTCACATAGGAGACCTGTCCCCCGGGTATGGGATAGATCCTATTCCTAGTGAGTGCCAAGCTAGCGCAGTGACTTCCGATTCTCTTTGCCGCACAACTGTCAAAGCTACAAACAAGCACATGGGAAGTTGGGATCCACTTCATTCGAAGTTATCGGCATCTTCCTTATCGATGGAGCGGGAAATCAGTGACCTGTCGACTCACTGTATCCATGTCCTCTTCATCTACTATGTGACCTACTCCTCATCTCATTCATTCGACAGCAAATCGTCTGGTCACTTGCGACAAGCACCATTGATTCTAGCGCAACCGATTCAATGTCAAAGGACAAAAGGAAAGGCGACAAAAGCTCTTATTCCAACAAGCCCAGAAAAGAAAGAGGAGAAATTGGCTAAATTCTTACCGATGATATTACCAGTTATTCCGACAACAGCTTATGATATCACCCTCGGGTCACTCCCGAAAGAGTGAAATCCATTCCTTTAGGATAGCAAGGCTACGTGGTCTTCTCTTCCCACAGCTGATTCTATACCAGTCTTCTATCCAACAATGCTTACTCTTGAACTGTACGTTGCGGTTATTGCATCAAGCACGGGTTACGAAAGCAAGGGCATCAGTGGCTTTCCTTCTCAGATGGTAGACTCTTTTCTTGGCGTAAGGACTGGTACTTGAATATGCATGTAAGGAGCGCATTCACGAGCACTAGCCTGGCTTGGGGGAGTATTGAAGTAGGCTATCCCACTAATGCAATTCGAAGCTTCCTGCATCAAAGGAAAGTATGGTAAATCAGTCGTCCCTCAAAGCCCTTTCTCGAGACACTCTTAGTCCCTTTGCCTTCTCCTTTTTGATGCCCCTTAGATGTCACTTCCTATATCAAATAAAGGAGCGGTTCCATCAGGAAAGACAGTAAGCCAAGGAAAGGAAGAACTTATAGGAATTGTTGAATAAATTTCCTCTGCCCCACCTGACTCACCGGCATCGGGCTCTCGCTTGTCAGCTTCATCAGACCTTGGCTTTGATTTTGAAAATCCCCTCTCTCTCCTTATTCCTTGTCGGCTATAGAACCACGGAAGAGTTAAAGACAGATACTTCAGTTGCTTATTCGTAGGCGTATGATTCGTCTGCTTCTTCAAATGTTGATTCTACAGTGCCAACTTCTGTTCTAGAATCAGTCCCTGGAACAACTGGAAGAGAAACTACAACCGTAGTTGCATCCTCTACTGATGTATCATTATATTGTTCAAGAATCACAAACAGCTTTTCGCTAATGATACCACACACATCTAGCCTTTGGCTAATGGTAATGAAAAGAACATTTCCTTTCATCGATCGAAAGATGCTATAGACCCGCCCACCGCTCCTCTCTGGAACTATCGCAAAACGTTCTCTCCACCGCCCAACCTCTCTGAATGAAGAGGGGACTCTTTGCCCATAGAGTCACAAGCAAGGGTGCAAAGCAACTAGCGAAGCCTGAGCTCTCGATTCATTCATCTCAATCTCATCTTTGTCAGCTCTACCACCTCAGTCCCCTCTTTTTTGAGCAGAATATTTGTAGTTCTACTTTCTCTATATTTAAGAGGTGCACCACCCCGAGTCAACCTTATTATCATTTGTCTATGAAAGGAAGGGCTGAGGCAACCCACCCAGAGTAAGGGTCACGGGAAGTCGGGTATTCGAATCCTCGGCGCAAGCGGCGGCTAGGTATAATATATTTAGAAATAGGATCTGCTTCACTTGAAAGTACAACTTCTGCAACTAAAACTGTAGAGAAGGGAATTGGCATGGAACTCCCAAGAGAGGAAATCAAACTAGATGGATTGGTGAAACTTGCTTACTTACTGAATATCCCTTGCTGTCCTACCGCTCCCCCAGAGGGAAAGGCTGTAAGGAAACTCAAAATGGATGCAGGGGAATGATTAGAAAGTCCAACTGCTGGAACTGAAGATATACCTTTTGCCTTATCCACTGAAAGGTCAAGGAGAAAATGTGCTCCTATTGATATTGGCACCGGATCTCAGGTAACTGGAAATGCTAGACTCGAAACTCCAACTGCGAGGGAATAGTTCGGTTACAGAGGAGGCCCAATCGCTTATAGGACTGACCTTGATTCTCCACTTGGCTCTGCAAGGAAAGCAGATTTTTAGAGGGGAAGGTTTGGAACCGTAGTTTAAAAAGCTTTCTCCCACAGAACTCTCATTCGCTGGAAATAGAAAATATCCTCCTACTTACGGAGCAAATACTCAAGCTTTATCATTTGAAATACTTCCTGTCTCGTCTAATGGATTAAAAAAAGTTATAGAATAATAATCAATCTCTTACCTGATTGCCTAAGATGGATGCCGCCTACTAGCCTAAGTTTTCTCATGCCATGCCAAAGGGCGCTAAGCCTTTACCTGCAGAGAAAAAAGAGAGACTTGAGGAAGCGGTCCGAAGGAGATGGAAAGATAGAGCCAGGAATTGCTGTAAAAGTCATGAAACTAGGAACTGGAAACCTCCGGGCAAAAAAGATCTACTAGCTGGACCCTAACTGTACAATTCCAATAGGAGCACTTACACTAAATGGGGGAAGGCCTGGAAATATTCAATATTTTACACTCACTAGAAGTTTTTTAAATATTTGCGTATTCCTTCATAAGCATATTCATATTATAGTAGTCCCAAACAAAATAGGGAAATAGAGGGGAAGAAATGGACATGCATGGAAGGCAACTCGAAGTGGCTGGAACAGAACTCAAACTGAATCGAAAAGAGAAAATCTCAATCACCCAGATACCGAGAAGTCGCACCAACTAACAGGATAGACAACAGCGGCGTTCCCAGAACTAACGCAATACGACGCTACGTATCGCACCCGAGGTCAAAATTGCAGAACGAATCTGCGCTCACACAAATCTCTACAAAAGTCAAAATGATAATGGGGCCCGATCGGACGTGAAAAGGCATCGGTAATCACAACGCAAAAATTTGGGGAAGAAAATCGAGCAATGAAAGATTGAAAAGGGCAGGATTTCGTAAGAGAAAGAGAAGACAACCAAAAGTCAATGAAGGAAGCATTCTTGAAATAAGATCGGGAGCAGAAGTAGAAATAGGAAAAAAGCTAAATGGAAAAGGCGATATGACTTTGGTCGAGCCAACAGAACCGGAAAAAGCAAGGCGGTGACCAAAGAGGGGGAGAGCCGTTGCGCCAATAAGCCACCTTGCCAAGAAAGACCACGAGGAGGGGAAAGAGTAATGCCGGAGCGAATAAGGCCGGGGTAGCGAATCTTAACGTCGTGATCATACAGACGACCAGAAAGTGGTGAGGCGCGTGTGGGAGGATGTTTGCAATAAGGACCGCTTCCAATAATTATCGGTTTGGGGTAACAAAATCCATTCGACCAGGATTGAGGTTAGACTAGGCGATCGGGCAGAAAATGAATGAAAGGAACTGGAAGAATGCACAATACACGAAACATCATCGGAAGACCAGCAAAGTCAGATGGACTTGACACGATGAAGAATAAGACTGATAAGGGGGAACGCGTTCTTTTCGTGCTACGCAAACTTCAAGGAAAACCAAGAAGTTATAAAAAAACAAAAATAAAATAAAATAGGGACATAGCGGTTGACCCGAGCATGGGAAACCACGAGAGGGATTAATGAAGGGAAAAGTGAGGCTCTCGTGGGAGAAGCATGGGCTTCAATAAGTATGATAATACCAACGTAGATGAAATAATCAAACTTGAGCGCAAAATCGAAGGAGAAAAGATAATGTGCTAAGGAAAAAGAAACGAAAGCGGAGATTCTGCGCATCACATACCATAGAATAGAGACAGACTGAAGCGGTAGGCTTGATTTCTTAATCTTAAGGTGGAAAGAGCAGGGTACGAGCTACATAAGAGGAACGAGAGGTTGACTTGGTTAGAGAGAGAAAAACGTGTGTAACCCCACGCCTGGCAATAGGGGTAAACGATATACTCTATCTAATGAGCGATAGGGGTAAACAATATACTCTATCTGATGATGACAGCGAGGGCAGTCAGTTCAGTTGTAAGCCAGTTAGGTAGTTTGTAAGGTAGGAAGTAAACAGTAGGCCTTTAAGCTACATGCCCTTTTTAGTTAGCTTTTCTAGTGCTTGCCTTCTCGTTCAGGATCAAAAGGCCTAGTATCATAGTTATCATAGACAAGTAAGCGAGTGGAATAAATGGAATGAGTAAAAGGGCTAGTTATACGGTTAGTTTTCTAAGTGATCTAATTGTAGTAAGCAGTAGTCAAGCTCTCAAGCAAGGAAGGAAGTGAGTTGTTAGCAAGCGAGTCATCAATGGTGTGCTCATTCCTCGTACGTAGGTCGTGTGACAAAGTTTCCTATACTTTGATTTTTGACCTTAATTTGTTAAATGCACTTGATTGGGCATTAGTCCTGTTCTTGAGAGAGTTCTATGAGACAGGATAGTAAAGAGAGGGCCAGAGAGGTGCGGTAGTAAGCCAGTTGTTTACCTGTAAGCATTATTAGTCTTATAATCGGTAGTGACAGTTGTCAAGCGTAGAAGTTAGTGATTTCATACCTCTCCCTATGGTCGCTTCCTATGGTCACCTTTAATCAGTAGGCCTTTAAGGGCGGACCTATTTGATGAGTTCAGTTCTGGCCAGCTAGCCAGTAGTTCCTTATAGCCAGTAGTGTTTTTCCCTCATCTCTCCGATCTTTCTTTTCTTTTGTACTTACTCTCGAGTTCAGTTGAAGTTGGAGTTTTGCTGCTAGCAGTTGTCCTTTTAGTCAGCTTTCCAGCAAGCTTTGTATCTGATGAGGCAGAATCCGATTCGGCCCATTAAAACAAGCCCAAACCCAGTTCAGCCTAGCAGCAGCAGTGCAAGGCCCTCAGGGAGCCTTCGGCCCATCAGCGGCCCAACCGCCCTCGGCCCATAAGCGGCACCGTTGCTCCTGGCCCAACAGGCTTCGGCCCGTCAGTGGCCCACCAGCCTACGGCCCGGGAACAGCACGGCAGCCCTAGGCCCAGCAGGCTTCGGCCCGTCAGAGGCCCAACCCCCTTCGGCCCGACAGCCGAGTCTGGCCCACTCCGGTGGATGACTAGGCACTATGGCGGTTTACCAATAAGTCCGGAACATAGTCCTATATCGGCTGTCACCGTTAACCGTCCTCTATCCTCTGCTATAAATACACCGCTATTTATTGCCAAAGGTAGGCAATTCTAGGCCTTCGAGACCCTAAAGCTTTAAAGCTACTCTTTGCCTTCTGAATCGAATCTTCTTCAGAAGCTAACTTGACCGTCGGAGGGGGTTCCTAAGGGCAGAAGCCCGGGGCTCCTGCTGACCGGTTTCTTCTTCTTTCCCTCCTGCAGGGGCTCGGTTTGAATCATCGCCGACCTCCCCGAGTCGGTCTCGGCCGCCGACCTCGGACTTTTCCCACCGGTCTCGACGCCGTGCGCCGGCTGCATCCCCGACCGAAGGAGCCTCGGCCCCGTCTTCCGAGGACAAGCCAGCATCCGTCCAAGCCACCCTCGGCCTCGGACCTTCGGCTTCGCCTCTGCCTCCATCGCCTTCCGGATCCCCGTCGGGCCTTTAAACACCGATCCGACCCAGCTCCGGATCCGTTACTTCGGATTCCAGCTTCGGAATCCGGTCGTGATAGCTTCGGCTACATCACGTGGCACCGTCTGTGGGAAACCAACAAAACAAGTCATGTCTCAACGACCTGTCACCCGACGATCCGGACAGAGCGAAGCAGAAACACGGGAAGCTTCAGCACGATCACTTCCCTCCGAAGACGCCCCGTCTGCTCCTCCGCGCACGACTCTGCCAGTTGTACAGGAGTCTCCCGCCACAGGAGACGACCAGATAGGAGTGCTCCAGCAGCAGATGGCGACACTGGCTGCCACCGTTACTTCTCTGGCACTCTTGCCAGATGTGGTATCTGCCATGGCCCAGTGCATAGGGGTACTGAGCCAGCTCCCCCACCAAGCACCACTTCCTCTCTTCTGCCCTGTTCAAGATGAGAGGTTTCGGCCAGCACCTTCACGAGTCTTTTCCGACGAGGCCGTTTCGGTGAACAACGAGCCCTCGGCCCCGCCTTCCGAGGACAAGCCAGCATCCGTCCAAGCCACCCTCGGCCTCAGACCTTCGGCTTCGCCTCTGCCTCCATCGCCTTCCGGATCCCCGTCGGGCCTTTAAACACCGATCCGACCCAACTCCGGATCCGTTACTTCGGATTCCAGCTTCGGAATCCGGTCGTGATAGCTTCGGCTACATCAGTATCCAATCGTCATCCTTTCATCTCCTGTTTGACTTGAATACGGTATTTAGAGAGATTCCACTAAATCAACTAATAGGAAGAAAGCAACAATGCAAATCCTGATAATAGGATAACTTGACGAAAGCAGTCTACTCATCTCATGTACTGCAGCAAACCAAGACAAAGGAAAGGGAAAGTAGGGCATCAGCCGTGTTGTAGAATATTACATTTTTATCTAATCTAATATGTTTTCAGACTCAGAAGAAGAGTGTGGGTGTTCTTTTTGCTCCCGAGGTATCAATCAACATTTGAATGGAAGTGGTCAAAATAGGACTATAAGCAAGCCAGTCCTGCAAGCGAGCTACGTAGTTCCTGCGAGTGAGTTAGGGATGGCAGTTTATCTTGCCTTTTCCCTTTCATCTAAGATAGATCGCGAGCCAGTAGTAGTTCAGTGAAGGAAGTTAGATAGGAGTTAAGCTAGGAAGTGAGGTCTGATTTCCTTACCTTATCGGTAGCTTTTCCTGCCAGCCAACACCCGTCATTATAACCTCTTTCTTCAAGGCAGCAAGCCAGGCAGTCTAGGTCTTACAGTCCAGTCCAAGATCGGTAGTACTCTTCCTCTACAAAGACAAGAGACGCTCTCAACGGCTAGGCGCCACTTTCTTGATGAGTTTGATCTTTCTGCTCAAATCGGAGTTAGATTATCTATCTTTCTTTCCTTTGATGCTTGCTTGTTGTCTCTATGCCCGCAAGTCAGCCAGGTAGCTAGGGATGCCAGCCTATCCCCGATGTACTCTCTTCTCTCCCCTACTGTACACTTTGCATAGACGAAGGAGAACACTGCGGATGCTTGTTCCTCCACCTGGAATGTAACAACCTGATCATGGCAGTGGTAAGGAATAAATTTCAATGGCTCCCTCCACATCACCAAAATTTTCGTACACCATCATCCTGGGGTAAAATAACTTTCCATCTTAAATCTCCTGCAAAGCTTCTCTATTTTCCTGCTAACAATTAGAGGTTCTAATAACACTAGAAACCTCAGCTCCTGCTTAGCGCCCTCATCTGTGCTCGCAGCAAGGGCCTCCTATGCTTGGTTCTGTTCAGAGATCACCGTCAGTCAGGCCTTGTTCTATAGATTTAGCAGGAACTTCTTCAGCGTGGCATCCAGCTTCACCTTTTCTAGTGTCCGCTACTTGTTCAACAACTGGTAGTGACTCCGCTTGAGGCTGTGAAGATGAACGAAAATTCTCCAAGCATTGTAGCACGACCTGCTGCCTTCTTTCAGAACCTCATCAAATTGCTGCCGGAAAGACAATTGTATTAGGAGGGTCCGAAGGAGTCTTCCCGCCAAAGGGAATACTTTCTCTCGAGAGTCAGAGCTTCGAGACGACTTTCGCAGATGTTAAATATTGCGAGGCGTACGAGCAAGATCAAAAGTACTCTCCCGACCGGCGCAGAGATTGCCGGAAAAACGTGCCTCAATAGGAAGATCTCAGTAACCAACTCGAAAAAGGAGACCCTGGCATAACAAGTGGTGATCTTTGTACTAGAAGCCCAGCTAATTGTGAAGAACTACAGCCGGGAGCGTAAGCACCTTTATTCTCCCACACTCTAGTATACCCTCCATTTGGTGATGGCTTGGTGCCCCATGACTAATGTAGGACTTTCGGCGACCTTCAACTTGCTGTTTTGGTCCAGCCTGAGTGGCCATAACTTCTACTGTGATTTAGTTTCATCGTGGGAGCGGTCTTGCTCTTGTTGTTCCGTTGTTGCGTGTCCTATTCTGTTCTCTCCTAACTTGTAGAGTGTAGAGTGGCCTAATGGTTTAATCCTTTCCAGCTGTACTCTTTAACCAGAACTACTCGGACCCAATGTTGGGCGGTCTTTCAGTAGTGCCTTTTCAAGGCGGTGACCAAATGTCAATCGTTCTGCACTAGCAGTATCAGGGCGGGAAGACTGACGGAGTAGAAGGTTCGGTTCACCATTTGCTACTGTCTAATCTAGTGCACTTGCTTACATGTGCTTTCTTTCTACTCTAGTGCGCTGAGCAGCTTCTCCTTCCAATTCCGCTCACCCCGGTCCTTGATCGAAGGTCTGGTATCTGCACCGACACGACTACTAATTCAAAGGCATGCTCTTCCTCGCACCTGACCAGCAGACGTATAGAAAGTCATAGCTGTGACCCGAACCGCAGTGTTACTTTAGGTGTATTTCACATTGCGAAAAATTAGAAATTTTATTCCTTTTCTTTCTCGAGTGAAAAAGCTTAGTAAGCGTTTTTTCTTTGAAGTCTTTATTCAAGTGGAAGCTACTATTCTTTTTTCTAAGCTTGAGCTTTCTGGGAAAAGAAGGACTGCAAAACTATGTTCTCCACACTTCAATCTGTATTGATTCAAGGTTATATCTTGTTGACTTTAATGGATATTGACTTAGTCAAGATAATAATTGTATTCATTCTACTTGTTTTCTTTCGTCTTATTGATTCTATGTGCATAGCTTATGCTATGCCTTTCGATCTAAACAACTTGCCTGAACCAAAACCTCCCGCTCCCCAGCCGGACGTGAAATCAATTATCCGAAGGGAACTCAGAGCCCTTCTAAATATCGGACATCAAAAAGCCGTAAAAGAAGCCAAAGTGGGGACACTTTTAGAGTCTCCTCAATGTGGACAATTGCACTCCTGAAATGCAGGAAGATCTCCTGAGGCATATAGAGGCGTTACAAATCAAATATTGGAATAGGGGCCAGCACATTTTCTTTGATCTAAAAAGGCGGCAACACAGAGATAATTGTAGGCGCCCGGAACGTCCCCCGCCGCGGCTGCGGGCTTCGGAATCGAGGGTCCCTCCATTCGTCTCAGCACTGTGGCGATTTAAAGGGGGTTAGGAATTGAGGTGTGATCGCCAGGAGCATTACCTTTCGGTCCCTGTGCTCCGCAGGAGTGTGAGGTGATCGCGCGTTCTGTGGGAGCGGGAAATGCTGGTTCCTTCTTCTCTTCCTCCAGCCGGCCAGAGGAGGAGAGCCCGACACTCTGCACGCGGAAATGTGGTAAGGATTCCTGGAAAGAAAGGACAAGACAGAAAACAACCCGATTAGAACTGTAATATGCAGAATCTATCCTTGAAGATGTAGAAAACTAGCTAAAATCGGAGGAAACGCACCGGATGGATGGTGGGGAGGGAAGGTGACCATATGTTATGGCCACCCACCTCCCGTTTTTTTTTTGGGAACCTCTGGTGGGTAGGGATTACTAGGTCATCTTATCATGCATGCATGTAAATGAGGGTGCTCGTGTGTGTGAAAAGTGAAATAATATGCCAAAAGTGGGAAAGGAGAGTGAGGAGGAGAGAGAATGCTACAGCATGGATGGAAATGATAATGCGATGAAATGAATAGGAAAGAGTAAAAAAGAAAAAGGTTAGGAAGACAAGCCTATTTCGGAGTGCGGAGATTTCTCCTTGAAGCTAACTCCTTGTCAACTTCGCCTGAGCCTTCTCTCTAGGAAACTCCTCGTCAACCTCTCCAAACCTCTCACCCAAAACCTCCTTCTTCACCCCCCAAAGAAAGTCCTTAACCCCCTGCTCGAGAGGATGTGGGGGGGTTTAAATAGATGAAGGGAAAATAGGAGAAAATAGGGGTCTAAATCCCCGTAAATCAACCTTCAGCCAATAGGGAGTGGTCAAGGGTCGGAGGTAGTGCGCGCGGCAATCGCCGGAGTGGGGAGTGGTCGGAGTAGTGGGGACGAGGGCGGCGAGTAGAGGAGATCGTGGGGAAGACGAGGTCAAGGGGGTGGTTAGGGAGTGGACGGCCATGCAACATGCCTTCCACTCCCGTGGAAGGCCAGGTAGCTGGCCTTCCACGAAGTGGTGGAAGGCGTCCCGGTTGGCCTTCGAGGGAGGTGGAAGGTAAGGGGTGGCCTTCGAAGGAGGTGGAAGGCAAGGGGTGGCCTTCGAAGGAGGTAGAAGGCAAGGGGTGGCCTTCGAAGGAGGTAGAAGGCGAGGGGGCTGGCCTTCGAAGGAGGTAGAAGGTGAGGGGGCTGGCCTTCGAAGGAGGTAGAAGGCAAGGGGTGGCCTTCGAAGGAGGTAGAAGGCGAGGGGGCTGGCCTTCGAAGGAGGTGGAAGGCAAGGGGTGGCCTTCCACGAAAAGGTGGCTAGAGTCGGGATTTGGTTAATGGGCTTAGTTGTTAGTGGGCTGAGATGGCTAAATGAGGGGATTTTGGTGATAAAGGGCTAATGATGGAGGGGATTTATGACTAGAGGGGTGGTCCAAAATCGGTGTCTACAAATGCCCCTCCGGGACACCTATTTTGTAGTGGAGTGGAACGGAATGATAAATAGGTGTTCCGGAAATCGAAACTGATTTTGGACAACCCGAGAAAGGAACGAACTATATCCAAAGATGATATGAGAGTGCGGCAAATGCATGAAAGCTAGCTATTTGAGTTGCAAGAGTGGTTTAAGAAAAGGGACAAAGTTCAGTACTAGAGAATCACAGTCCGTGGGACCCTCAGGTGCTGGAACCGCGAGGCCTTGGTGCACCAGAATGTAGCGATCTGGCCCAAGGGGATCTCGAGCATGAAAAGTGTAGGAGTGTGACTTGAAGAACTCTCGACACAACGGGCACGCGGTGGCCTGGCGTATCATGGGATCGCCAAGTGAGAGAATCTTAAGCACACGTATTGGAAGAAAGGATGAGGTCTTGCAATTCAAAGGACTAACAGACGAACAATCGCCAAACTCACAAATCAACGATGGGTAAAGCAGAGTGATAAATTCTGGTCATTGACCCTAGGGTGAGGGTGGATGCTTATGCAAATGCATGCTGGTTTAAAATTAAAAATGAATTCCTAATGCAAACATGAGGGATTTATTGGCCAATCGAATAACTTAGGGAATATAGACTCCTCATTGTTTTGTTTAAAGAGGAACTCAGAGTCTATACGCCCGAAGTTATTAGCCTCCTGTGTCTTTGGTCCTATTTGCCTCCGATTTCCTGCAGCTGCAAAACGTACATTAGCAATGTTCACATATTCAATAATCACAACATTAAACATTAAATTGCAGGAGGATAAGAAGCAAATCTTTAGTTTCGAGTTGAAGCCGATATGGAAGATATGGCTATTCTATTGGTAGAATGCCAATCCGATATGGCTTCGACTCGAATTTCAGGAAGAGCCATTAGTTTGTTGATATTTGATTAAGGTGGTCTCTTAACTCTGGGGTGAGGTTACCTCCTCAAAGTAAAGAAGGGAGGAGGGGACTTTATCTTCTCGTGGATGGGCTTTTTCTAGAGTGGTAGAAGGCCAGCTGGCTTGCCTTCTACGAAAAGGTGAAAGGCCAACTAGCATGCCTTCCATGAAGTGGTGGAAGGCCAAGGGGCATGCCGTCCACAAGAGGGGAAGAGGAAAAGATATGCATGCCTTTCCGTCTCTTACGGGATGTGGAAGAGTTTGTGATTATCCCGTGGCCTTTAAAAAGGGAGGGTTGTCGCGGGGCTTTCTTCCAGAACTCCAGTTTTCTGTGAAAGGATGGCTTCATCTTCTGCTCGTGCTACTGCCAAAGAGCCTCAAGTTCTGTTCGAGTGGAAGGCCACCTCAGCAACTTGGTGGCCCACGGACAGGTATGCTCGAACCTTTGTGTTGTTCGTCTCGACTCTCTCGCTTCTTTCTTGACTTTTGGTTGCCTTGCAGCCTCTTCCAAAATTTCCTGACGCTAGGCATACCCGCAAGTATACATGGCTTGCGGCCCTGCTGGACGTGATTACCCTGAGCATGAGGGTATATATGCATCGATGGAATTTGACCCGCTCCATCATGTTTGCAAAATGGTTCGCTTTCATCCACTGGCATTGGGAAGGGCTGGGTGCGCTGCTGGAGCTGTGGCATCCGGAAACACACACATTTGTGTTCCGTGAGTTCGAGGCAACGGTCTTGCTAGAGGAGGTGGAGACCTTCTATGGCTGGGAGGGCCTAGCTGCCGGTGATCCCTCTGGTTTGTCTGCATGGGAGGAAATTTTTGCTGATATTGTGCAGGACAAACGGGAGGTATGCCGCGTGACCAACAGTTGAGGGATCCTCGTCGATCGCCTTGCGTATTGGTTGATCCGGGAGATTAAGCGCAAGACAGTCGAATCTGAGAGGCTGATGCGAGGCTTATGCCTAGTTCTTGGGGGAGTATTGTGGTTTCCCACTATTGGCTCGGTGCTAGAGAAGGAATATGTGAGCGTGCTGAGCTTATTGTGGAGAGGTCATTCTCTCGCCCCGGTGATCTTGTCACACTTGTATGGAGGGCTCAGCCACATGAGCATGGGGCGATCTGTGAGGGGAAGTTTGTTCACCTTACAACTATGGATGGAGATGCACATATCCTTTGATTTTGATGAAAAGGTAACTTCTGCCTCGAGAATTTTTCAGCATAGCGCGTGGTATCCTGCACGCTCGCTCCTTGGCCCCGAAGATCAAGTCAGGTGTCTCAAGGCTCATCTCAAGACGAGGGACGACTGGCGTGATTACCTGAACTTCTTGCCCGTGGAGAACTTTATCTTTGTCCCAATGATCCTTCGAAACGTGGAGTTCACCACAAGGTCTTCTCGTGAGCGTGAGTTGTGGCTAATTGGCCCTGACGAGTTAGCCGTGTATCAAGGACATTGTTGCCATCTTCAGATAGGAGTTCCCAGACAGGTACTGCTCCCCGCCTTGCATGACACACTGATCGTGCCGAGACACACTGGGTACGCGAGAGAGGCTCAAGCAATAGAGTGGTTCCGACGTGCATGGCACCGTCACTCCAGGTTCACAAAGGCTCGCCTTGACGTAGCAGAGACTTCAGAGGAAGTCAAAAGATATGTAGGCTATTTAGCCAATGTCCATCCTGCTGTCTGTGCCTTTTTTATGGGCCGTAGAGCATTGGAATAATGTAGCCCTTCAATTTTTAATGAATAATGCCAATTTTATTTGTGAAATTCCCTTCCAAGAACTTAAGCAAACTGCCCCTATGGCGAACGCGTGGGACGGCCGCGGACGGCGGGGGGCCTCCCGCCGTCCGCAGGCACAGACGGCGGGGCCGCCCGCCGTCCGCACGCACGGACGGCGGGGCCCCCCGCCGTCCGTACGGACGGGCGGCCTTGCGTTTCCAAAACAAAGAACAAAAAATCAAAAAATCACCTGCTTCTTCAGGGGCACCTCCCCGTTGCCGCTGCCCTCTCCGTCACCTTCTCCTTCTTCTTCCTCTCCACCACCCCCGTCTTCGTCCTCTTCATCTTCCTCCATCGCTGCCGTCCTTCCTTCTTCTTCTTCCCCTTCTTCTCCTTCCTCTTCTTCTTCTTCCTCTCCGGCGTCGCCGCCGCCGCCGCTGCCGCCGCGAAGAGCTTCTTCTTCGCCGCCGCGGACATCCTCGTCGCCGCCTCCGCGGACATCTTCGTCGCCGCCACTGCCACTGGAGCTTGCTCCATCGCCGCCGCCTGTCCTCCTCCTCCTAAGGGAACGGGGAAGCCATACTCTCGCCATGGATGGAAGGTTGGAAGGTTGGGAAGGTTGGAAGATTTTGGAAACGAAGGAGAAGAAGAACTGGGGTAGAAGTGGAGGAGAAAAACCCCAGGAATTCTTAAAGCCCCTGGCGTGGACGGCCAAGCGCTGGCCGTCCGCCTGCCAAGCCCCTAATCGCGCTTGCGGACGGCGGGCGACCCCGCCGTCTGCGCCGGTGGGTGGTGGAGGTCTCCGCCGTCCATCGGTACGGACGGTGGGGCTGCCTAGCCCACTCCAAAGAACATTTCACATATATATGCTCATGCCCTGACTTTTAATTTTGTTTGGATTTTCAGAGTCCCCAGAGAGTCCGAGGCCGAGTTTCATGGGAGCTGGTCTGGGCCTGGTACCACACACTGCCCGATCGGCTCCTCTCCCAGGTGGACACATTCGGGTTCGGGCCGTTGTTCCGGGTCCGACCGTTCATGGTGGATGCGCCCTTCTTAGTGGCTCTTTGGAAGCGCTGGGACGACAGATGCAGGGCCTTCGTCATGCCGTGGGGACACATGTTGCCCACACTGGAGGACGTCTCCTTCTTGACAGGCTTGCCGGTCATTGGGGATTCGGTAGTGGGTCCCGAGCTGAGGGACTACAGGCAGCTGTCCGATCGCCTCCTAGGCGCGGGGTACTACAGGGTCCAGGGAGCGCTATCTCACATACCCCTTGGACACTTCACCCGATCTGTGGGATTGAGCCGGGTGCAGCGGATGCCAAGTGAGACTTTGGAGGCTTTCGCCGAGAGAGTGGAGACGCTCTTGGACTTGGATGGCCGCTCGGATGACGAGAACCTGCGGATCTTTCTCTTATTCCTCTTCGGGAGGTTGCTATTTGCCACAGCTTCAGATAAGGTTAATCTGAAGTACCTGCCGCTGTTGGAGGACCTTCAAGCGGCGAAGAAGATGGCGTGGGGAGCTGCAATGCTGGGTCATCTTTTCTCCCACCTAGTGGGCTACCGCCAGGGCTCTGGCAACTTGGGTGGGTTCACCCCTTTTCTCCAGGTAATCCTTTTAGTTGTGGATCTCCATCCTTACTCATGTTGATTGGCACTGACTGTGTTGTACCTTGCAGATCTGGGGTTACACCTGCTTCCCCATCGACCAAGGGAATGTTTCTGCAGATCGTGAGGGATGGACCCCTCTTATGGCGCGGTGGGAGGTGATCCGAGATTATCGCCCAGTGATGTACCGCGTAGAGGACATCCGCGCCCAGCTTGACACATTCCCTCCTCATATGGTGAGTGATTTGAAATATATGTGCATCTGAACAAATGATTAGGTCTGACCTTTTGTTTCATTCAGGTGGTATGGATGCCATATGCGGAGGAGGACCTAGCCGATCATCCATGGGTGTCCCAGAGCCTCTCTCAGTTCCGGCGGGAGGTGCCCCTGCTGTGCGTGAACATTTGTGACGGCCTCTTTGTCCGGATGGCCTACCGCACATGGGGATGGCATCAGTCTCTACTCGCCTATCCGACCTATCCTGATAGGAACCGTGGTCGTCGCCGATCTTCTGCTATAGGTCAGGATTGGCGAGTAGTGAGGCGGGCAGAGATTGACGTGTGGCACCACACTGGGGATGCCTTGTAGGAGGACAAATCCTTGCGGAACAGCTTCAGATACATGGGGGATTATGCCCGGCGGTACTCGAACCGCATGTTTCTGGATGCACGGCGAGTATGTCACTTTAACCCTTCAGTCTATTGCACTTAAATTTTCCATGGACTAATCTTAGTGATATTCCTGCAACAGATGCCTGAAACTGAAGCCGTCCAGACCCTAAAGAATCAGAATGAGATTCTGGTTCTGCAGACGAGTGATCTGCTTGTCCAGATTAGAGAATTGGTAAGAAGTCTGATTTCTAAATTAGGGTGTGAGATTGTCCATCTTATCTTTGTAAAAAACCCTTGTGACGCAGAGAGAGGCGCTAGCCCGCCCCGGGCTGCGAGGGGATCCAGGTGCGGGCTCATCATCCCAAGGGCCAGCTGCCCCTGCTGATTGGGAGGCGAGACTGCAAGACGCTCTCCGTCAGGCGGAGGCCTGAGAGGCGGATTTGGCACAGCAGGTGAGACTTGTTCTACTCTTGTGTTATAATGAGTGAGCGTGTTTGACCCTGAGTTCCTTTGCAGCGCCAGGAGTTGGAGACCGCCTTAGCGAGGGTGCAAGAGTTGGAAAGCCTTAATCAGCAGTTGAGAGACCAAGGTTTGGAGGAGCGGACAGCTCGGGCCAGGGCGAGAGAAGGGTCCCACCCGGACGTGTACTGGGAGGGCAAGATGGCCGGCTTACGAGAGGAACTGACGAGGTCGCAGACAGAGGTGCGGGAGCTTGATTTCAAGTACCGAACCCTGTGGGACCGAGTGATGAAGAAGGGGCGAGAGCAAGCTACGAGATCCAGCACGCAGAGTCCAGGAGCTCGTCCCCCCATTCCTGCCCCGTCAGCTGGCCAGGCTCCTGCTGGGAGCTCCGTCTTCAGAGACCTCGACTCCCTTCTAGCTGAGGATGCGTGGAGAGCATTGCGACCTGCTGGCTCATCGGGGTCTATGCGTCCAGCGTCAAGGCATCGTCGCGCTCGTGAGGACGATGCCGAGAGCCAGATGAGGCACCCCTCTCGAGATAGGAGAGATGACGAGGCGGAGGGAAGGAGGAAGGATTGATTGGGAGCTGATGCAGGGGTATGCCCCTGTGTCGTGATGATGTATGATTATGATGTTATGCTTGCACATTTCACTATTTATATCTGGGCACTTCTTTGTTATGCTTTCTGTCCGTACCTGTTATTCCTGCATGCACAACATTGGGGAAACTGTTAGTAGTATCTGTTTTCGGCCCCTTGCCCCAAAAGAGCAACTACCTTTTCCCTAGCCTTCGCATAGGGTCAAGGGGCCGTGTCCTTCTAACCAGACAAATGGAAGAATATTTAAACTAATGCGGCAAGTAAATATGCAAATGCTGGTTGATATTAACAAATGAGATGTGTGATGAAAAACATGTTTTTTATTCCATCTACCTGGTGACTGCCCAGACTTAGCCTGGTCGAATGATGAAAGGGAAATGCACACTCAACTTCCCAGGTATCCTAAGCTTGCATCTAGATTGATTTGGGCCTCTAGACTCCTCAAACTAACCTTGACCGGTTAAGACTCATACTGATGACAATACCGTCATGCCATGCTTAGGCTCCCAGCTGCTTCCGACCACCAAGTTTGCCCAAAAAGTTTTCGAGGTAAATAATTTGCCCGACCCGGGTCTCTTTCCTTACAATCTAGAAGGTATATGATGGAACACCTTGGAACCCTAACGGTCAACCGCGCGACGCTGACCAGGAATCAGACGCCGTCGCACCGATTGGTGACGCGCATGCATTGACCTAAGCCCGAAGGTTTCGAGAGTACACATTGAGATTATGGTTAAGAAATTAGTTCACCATAAACATCGACATTACTCTTCACCCCTTTTAGATTCCTGTGATCATGTGAGCATGTGACGATTTCTGAAAAACGAACCATTTAAAATGATGTTCGGTCTTTAGATAGCTATCTCGTGCTAACCTTAAGGGGGAAAAAAGTGAAGAAATTTTGGAGATAAACCACACAGGAGGATTGACAAAACCGTTAAAAGGACGAGCTGTGACAAAACAGACTCCTTTTGATCTCCTAGATGCCCATATTTTGACTTTTCAGGCCTTTATTAGATTTCATGGCCAGGCACGGTCACGACCAGGCTTTTTTCATGATTGCTTGAACCCCCTTTTGTTTTTTTGCATTTCTTTTCTGCTCTTGACATTTTTGGGGTTATTTGATATTCCGCCTGCGGGGACACTGCCCTCTTCACGTGCTCTGGTCCTTTACATTTCAATTTTGGGCCCCTTTTGAGGGGTTACATCTATCGGGTTGTTGAGGAACCGCAATTTGCTGAGCTCGACCGTTTAAGGGCGTCAACTGTCCTGATCGGTCGAGAGACGAAGAGCAAAGGTTGCATTTTGACAGTACACTAAAGACTTGGAACTCATTTTAAAGAGGTTCTCTTTTGAAAAAACGTGTAAGTGTGTGCATCTCAGAATGATCATAGGGATCCGTATGAAAATAAGGTAGACACGTCCAAGGTTCTGGTGGACCAAAATCTTAGCCAAATCTTAATGTTAATCCAATCTATCATGCAACTAGACCTAGACAGGGAGTTACATGGCAGTCACGAGACAGTTGGATTTTGTGTTTTTTGATTTTTTTGTCATTTTCATAGGAGTATGTACATATTTACAAATATTTTTGATGGTTTTTGGATATTTGATTTTTTCGAGATTTTTTATTTTTGATGATTTTTTTGTTTTCTTTTTTGTGTTTTCACGGATAAAACTTCTTCAGATATACCCAATTCCATGGGTGGGCAATTCCTCTCCTTTCTCATTGATTAAGCGGTAAGCGTTACCTGAGTATGCCTCCTTGATTACAAATGGACCTTCCCAATTTTCTTGTAATTTGCTCCTGGGACCAGGAATTTTAATCATTTTTCTTTTAAGTACCATTTCCCCAATTTCAAACTTTCTTTCGAGAACCTTCTTTGCATAGAATCTTGCGATCCTATTTCTGTAGACTTGAGCGTGGTTTGCTGCCATCATCCTTTTTTCGTCTAATAGTTCCAGTTGGGTTAACATGGCCTTACGGCGCTCGGCGTCGCTAATTCCATTGTCCAACTACACTCTTAGAGAAGGGAAGAGAATCTCATATGGAAGTACCGCATCTGTTCCGAATGTCAGTGAATAAGGTGTTTGTCCGGTGGGGGTTCAGACAGAAGTACGGTACGCCCAAAGAGCTTCTACTAGGCGATCCGGCCAGTCAGAATAATTATGAGATCTGCAAGTTCTTTTAATGATTCGAATGAGAGTTTTATTGGTGGCTTCAGCCTGACCATTTCCTTGTGGGTAGTAAGGCGAAGAATGATGCAAATTGATGCCATACTTACTGCACATGTCCTGGAGCTCTTGGGAGATGAATTGTGGTCCATTGTCGGTGATGAGATCGCGCGGTGTCCCGAACCTGGCGAGAATGTTGCGCTTGATGAACTTCACCACCGTGGATGCTTTGATTTCTGCAAATGCTTCCGCTTCAGCCCATTTAGTGAAATATTCAGTGGCAGTTAGGATAAATGATTTCCTTTTTGTTTCACCTGATCGATCCTCCAAAGGTCCTATAACGTCGAATGCCCACATGGCGAAGGGCCACGGGGAAATGACGGATTTGAGAGATGAAGAAGGTGCATGAACCTTGTTAGCATGTAAATAGCATTTCAAGCACCTCTGAACAAATATGGAACAATCAGCCTCCATTGAAGGCCAATAATAGGACATGACGAGTTTCTGAGGTAAGGCACGACCATAGATATGACCGCCACAATCACTGGCATGAGCTGCCTCTATGACATGATGAATTTCGGTATCATCTAGACGCCAAAGAAGCACTCCGCTAAAGGATCTTCTGAAAAGGCGGCCGCCTAAGATAAGGTATCGTTGAGATGCACGGCGGATAGCCTTACGGTCAGAAGATGTGGCATATGGGAATGACCCATCGCGGAGATAGTTCATGATATCAAAATACCACGGACTCCCATCATCCCAATCGGGGGTGAGTTCATCCGTGATAGCAGAGATGTGCTCAGATGGACAAAGGAATTGTTGGAACCAGGGGTCCTGGAAGGAAGGCGAGTCTTGCTTGTGCAGAGTGATGGTGGCTGAACCTTTGGTGACAGGAATCTCTAGTGCTGAAGATAGGGAGGCCAGGGCATCTGCTAGGATATTCTGAGACCTAGGCACATGCACATAGGTGATCCTTCTGAAATGCCTGGCTAGTGACTTCACTAACTCCTGATATGGCTTCAATTTTGAATCCCAGGTTTGGTACTTGCCCACGGTTTGGCGGAGGATTAGTTGAGAGTCTCCAATTATCCTCAATTCTAAGACATTAAGAACCAGTGCCAATTTTAAGCCAGCTAGGAGAGCCTCATATTCAGCAACATTATTGGTCACTGAGAAGGAGAGTTGGCATGCATGCGGAATACTTACCCCTTCTGGAGATACGTGGACCACTCCTATCCCACTGCCTTGAGAATTAAGTGCCCCGTCGAAACGAAGGACCCAGGATGGAGTATCATCCACTATTAGACCCAATTCCTCATCCGGAAATTCCTCGTTGACGGGTGAAAATGTGGGCAGTGGGTGATGAGCTAGGTGCTCGTCAATTGCTTGCCCCTTCACAGCCTTCTGATTTACATAGGTGATGTCGAATTGGTTCAAGAAGGTCTGCCATCGCACCAGTCTATTTGTTACAACTGGCCGCTCTAGCAAATATTTGATCGGGTCCATTCTTGCTAGAAGTTTGACCTCGTGGGCGAGGAAGTAGTGCTTCAATTTATGCACTACCCAGACGACGGCCGCACATGTCCTTTCCATGGCAGTGTATCGCTTTTCGGCATCGTTGAAAAGCTTGGAAAGATAGTACACTGCTCTTTCTTTCTTCTCGTCGTCAAGTTGGGTCAATACTGCTCCAGCTGATTCTTCAGTGGTGGAGACATATAGCAATAGAGGCCGCCCTGGGATAGGAGCCATAAGGACTGGTGGATTGAGGAGGTAGGTCTTTAATTCATCGAAGGCCTTTTGACACTTATCGCTCCAAATGAACTTTGCCCCTCCTTTCAATAGATCGTAAAAGGGTTTGCATCTCACAGAGTGTTGAGATATGAACCGTCTGATGAATTGCAAACGGCCGATGAGACCCTTTATATCCCTGACATTCTTAGGTGGGGGCATTTCCACTATTGCCTTCACTTTGTCTGGATCAACCTCAATCCCTCTTCTGCTCACCATGAACCCTAGCAATTTTCCAGAAGAAACACCAAATACGTACTTTTTTGGGTTCATTTTCAGTTGGTGCTCCTTCGATCTCTGCATTATAGAGGTGATCGCGCGTTCTGTGGGAGCGGGAAATGCTGGTTCCTTCTTCTCTTCCTCCGGCCGGCCAGAGGAGGAGAGTCCGGCACTCTGCACGCGGAAATGTTGTAAGGATCCCTAGAAAGAAAGGACAAGACAAAAAACAACCCGATTAGAACTGTAATATGCAGAATCTATACATGAAGATGTAGAAAACTAGCTAAAATCGGAGGGAAACGCACCGGATGGGTGGTGGGGAGGGAAGGTGACCATATGTTATGGCCACCCACCTCCCGTTTTTTTTTTGGGAACCTCTGGTGGGTAGGGATTACTAGGTCATCTTATCATGCATGCATGTAAATGAGGGTGCTCGTGTGTGTGAAAAGTGAAATAATATGCCAAAAGTGGGAAAGGAGAGTGAGGAGGAGAGAGAATGCTACAGCATGGATGGAAATGATAATGCGATGAAATGAATAGGAAAGAGTAAAAAAGAAAAAGGTTAGGAAGACAAGTCCATTTCGGAGTGCGGAGATTTCTCCTTTAAGCTAACTCCTTGTCAACTTCGCCTGAGCCTTCTCTCTAGGAAACTCCTCGTCAACCTCTCCGAACCTCTCACCCAAAACCTCCTTCTTCACCCCCCAAAGAAAGTCCTTAACCCCCTGCTCGAGAGGATGTGGGGGGGTTTAAATAGGTGAAGGGAAAATAGGAGAAAACAGGGGTCTAAATCCCTGTAAGTCAACTTTCAGCCAATAGGGAGTGGTCAAGGGTCGGAGGTAGTGCGCGCGGCAGTCGCCGGAGTGGGGAGTGGTCGGAGTAGTGGGGACGAGGGCGGCGAGTAGAGGAGATCGTGGGGAAGACGAGGTCAAGGGGGTGGTTAGGGAGTGGACGGCCAGGCAACATGCCTTCCACTCCCGTGGAAGGCCAGGTAGCTGGCCTTCCACGAAGTGGTGGAAGGCGGCCTGGTTGGCCTTCGAGGGAGGTGGAAGGCAAGGGGTGTGGCCTTCGAAAGAGGTGGAAGGCAAGGGGTGGCCTTCGAAGGAGGTAGAAGGCGAGGGGGCTGGCCTTCGAAGGAGGTGGAAGGCAAGGGGTGGCCTTCCACGAAAAGGTAATAAAAAGTAAAAAAAGTGGCCAAAAGGTGGAAGGCAAGGGGTGGCTTTCGAAGGAGGTGGAAGGCGGACTGGCTGGCCTTCGAAGGAGGTGGAAGGCAAGGGGTGGCCTTCCACGAAAAGGTGGCTAGAGTCGGGATTTGGTTAATGGGCTTAGTTGTTAGTGGGCTGAGATGGCTAAATGAGGGGATTTTGGTGATAAAGGGCTAATGATGGAGGGGATTTATGACTAGAGGGGTGGTCCAAAATCGGTGTCTACAATAATCTCTTTCGAATAATGCGAAAGTGGGGCACAAGGGGGAGAAGAGATGGATGAGTTTTGGTTTTGGAAGATATGGCAACAAAAGTTGTAGAGCTGGTCATCTTTAATATCGAGCCATTGAAACAACGCGTTGGGCAGCAAGTTCGGTCAGTTCAGTTGCAACCCGAAGACGTACATCCTTAGAGCGAAGTGACGGGCCCGCTCCGTGGCTTGATTGTGGTAGTCATTGTTCACCTCCATCGGGCCCTCTGATATTAGCGTAGTGTGCATGCACAGTTAGCTTGCATGCGGGAGGTTTACTTGCTTCTACTAATTTACAGCAACTTAGCATGGCCAAAGATAAGTTTGTACAGGTGCAATTGGGACATAGTGCACAAGGATGTGTACAATGTAGTGTTGGATTTTTTTATGCATGCTTCACTCCCTAGGGCATATACATCTTCTTTTCCTCTTCCAAAGGTTTCGAAGTTGGTGCAGATCTATCCATACCATAGTAGAATGGCAGGCTTACCAAAGAGCATTCAAAGAAAAGCGAACCAACGACTTCTCTCTTTCTTTTGATTCTTGGTTATCGAGTTGTCTTCCTCACTAAAATAGAAAAGATTGAGGAGTTGACTTTGCTGCTTTGATAGCAAGCACTTTTTATTAAGATTAAGCTAATTATTCCCGATGTCAAGTAAGCTTCGGCTAAAGTTATCTTACCTGAAAGTGGCTCTATTACAGATCACTAAACCCTCTTCGTGATGAAAGTCACAGTCAAAGTTAGAGCTTAGGGTGCTAGTACTTGACTCTTTGCCCCTTGGAAAAGATGTTTTATTCCCTCTCCCTTTGGTCGAGTAGCTTCACTCCACCTCCTTCAGACCCTTGAGCTCCAAATAGATTTAAGTTAATCGACTTAGACTGAAAGGGTGCTGGTAATCGTCTTGACTATGCATCATATTTACTTATACGGATAAAAGAAAAAAGTTTTCCCAAGCCCCAAGCGATTAAGTCTTAATTCATTCCTTCCCCCAAACCCTAACTTCGAAGAGGGAACCTATTGTGCTTAAGAGCCCGTTCCTATGATCCTGATCCTTATTCTTTAGAGGCGGCCCTTCCTTCGGGAACCAGGTTCATAAACTACAGGATATCCCCCTCTCACTAAAAAACCTGATCTTGATACCGTCTGTTGAGTTAGACATTTCGTCTTCCCCCGTTGGTCTTGGCGGGTACTTCCCAAAACTACTTATTCCTATCGGTCAGTTTTCAACCCCATGATCGGAAAGGGTTTTTCCCCAGTGGAACAATTATTGGATCTTCTAGCGCAATGAAGTTCCCAGTTCTAGACTCTTCGAACGTTATCTCAGCGTCTTCGAGCCAAAAGCTCTTTTCCACTCTCTGGAATAAAAAAACCTTTGCTTTATTTGACTTATGCCCCAGTCTTACAAAACTTTAAGTCGAGGACTACTATTCTAAAGTAGAGCTTTTGTCCCGCACCTGCGAAACTATCAGCTGCAGGATCAACTGAGGCGAGAACTCTTTCATCATACTTTGATATTCCGATGTCGAGCTTCTTTCGCTCCTAAGCGTGCAGCTTCCTCCCCCTTTCAGGACAGAGTTTTTCCTTCACCCAATCCCCTTCTTAGGCGAGTAGTACCTACTTTCTATTCTCCTACAGATGAATAAAGCATGATACTTCAATATCAATCATAAGATAACTTCACTCTTGCCACCTTATGCCCTGTGCTTCGCAGGTAAAGATACCATGTGTTCCATTCCCAAACTCTCCTAGCTGAATTACCGAAGTCATTATTCTCAGATTCGTCCCTTTCCCTACCTCTCCCTAAAGGTCGATCTGGTTCTTTCCTTTCAGGGACTGTGAGGAAAGAATTTCCGCTTTCCTCGAGTAATCCCCTTTGCTTATTTGCATAGGTTTATCCTGCATGGGGTATTTTCCTCCTAAAAGTTAGTACCCCCCCCCCCCCCCTCTTCCTTTAGCTTCTTGACTTTGTCCTGTCCTACCGAGACTAAACCATTGAACTATAAGCTCTCTCTGCTGCAGCTGCCTCCTACTAGAGAGAACTCTAGCTCATGAGTTAGTCTTTCCTTGGGATCACATCCTTATTCATAACTGAATTACCCACACCCTCTCCAGGACTCTTTCCTCTCCCGGTCGGTCGAGCGTATTCTGAACCTATCCTTATTAGGAAAGCTTAAATCCCTCAACTTATTAGTAGAGCAGTTCCTCCTTTCCAGCTACTCTACTTGACATGCGCCGGAGCCAGCGACTTTCTCTTTACCATCCCTTCCCTTACCGGTAAAGCATATCCCCTCTCCCTTTAGTCGGTCGAGTTAGCCAATTATTCTTCTCCCCGCCCTGACGACGATTAGTTGTGAGACGAGATCTCGCTCCACATCACCCGGGGATTTCAAAGTAGTCCTTTTCCATGCAAAAATCTGTTCTTTCTCTTTGGGCCAGAATGGTCCTGACTAACGATAAACTACACCCAGAAACGGCCCAACCCCTCTCATGTCTTTAACAAAGAAAGAAAAGGGCTCTCTCCCCTGTGCCTATGTATGTAATCTTTCTTTAATTTACTACAAATCGAAATAGATTATATAGAATCAAGACGGGTTTTGGGCTCAGAAATCTTTGATTTTATGTTTCAAAGTGAAAGCTCTCTTCAGAGGGGAAAGACATGAATTCATGTTCAAATTCTCACTGTTTGGCTGATGTCGGAGCTGATGTAGGTATTTGATTTAAGTAGGTAGATCCGTTTGTTAGTAGTCTCCCTTATTAATTTGGAGTGAACCAAAACGTTTGTGGCAATGAAAAGATGATGATATTCCTCGCCAGGTCAGTACAACCCAAGTGAGAACTAGATTGGATAAGCAAAATAGAGAGAAATAAATGGAGATTAAGCTGCTTATTAGTGAAGGGAAGGAAGCTATGGGAAAACAAGAAGCTTTTAGTCCTTGGGAACCCATTTTGTAGGGCTATGGCCGGGCTTCTTCCCGGGAAATTCCGATTTTCGTTTCATAATGAAGTCCGTGAATATGTGCTATAGTGATCAGATTATTATGAGATCATACTAATGAGACTGATCACTTAAACACACATATTCTTAATTGTTCCTAGTCGGAGGATATCCGAGAAGGACATCGGATATCTGGTTAGACTAGTATAAATTACTCCTGCTCATATGATGAGGGTGACTGATCTCATAAGTCACTTGTGTGGAGACACTAAGGCGAATATGTAGGTGCTCATTGGAGAATGAGTTCACTGAACTGATCCGACTGAATCGCTAGATGGTATTGTACCTCACTGTCAACCAGCTTGATTCTGTTGTCGCAGTTGCGTGGATGGTCCTCGGACCTGAGACACCAAGGACACCTTGGCGGTGGACTTCTGTGCTTTGACCTTGGTTTACGAATCTCTAGCCACGGGATTCTAATACGCCAAGGATTGGGTACAACGGAATATCGTCGAAGAGAATTGTGTGTCAATAAGGAATCATTCGCTCCCGGTACTTAGAGGGAGAATGCTCTAGGAAGGATGCACGAAAGTCCCTGGCCAGGGCGGACGATAATATCGGGAAAGGAGTTTTCCGATATTCATCAGCAGCATCCAATCCAAGTGAGTCGACCGGTTAGGGTTTGACAGCTCGCCATACCCTGAGTTGACTCGAGAGCATTGTACGAATGAAGGATTATATCCACGTGGTAACTGTCGGCGGAAAGGTTCCAAGAGTGGGTTACTTAACCCCAAATACCTTCCGGGTTCACGCGGTGTTGCTTGGCACCCAACGTGATCGGAGGCCCGGTCGAATTCGATGTGCGACATCAATTCGATTGATTAATTGATTAATAAAGGGTTATTAATTAATTAATAAAGCCAGTGAGGAGTCACTGGGCTTGTTGGGCCATTAACTGGACTGGTACTTGGGCCTAGAGGGTCACACGCACATGATTCTCAAGGCGATGGATAAATAAGTGGGTTTTATATAAATCGGGGGTTTTTATTAAAAACCGCGCGGTTAGTATAAAACATAGAGAACGGGCTGAGCAGGCCAAGCTGCTGCTAACCTTAGCCGCCCCTCCTCAGTTTCTATCTTTCTCTGGCGTCCAGACAGATCCAGATCTGCTCCGCCGCTTCTCCGAATCCCGTTCGACGGGAAATCGTCCGCACGTTGCGGCGATCATTGCGGCAACCGGCGGAGGCTTCGTGGGCTGCGAAGAACGAGGAACGTGAGGATATCCATCGCGAGGAGGATCGCGTGGACTTCGCTAGAGCCCGGGCACTTGCGCGGCTTGCGGTGTCGCACCGACGGAACCGAACGGTTGCGGATTCGAATCCGCACACGGTGAGAACAGATAATCCGATTATCGTGTTTTCGTTTTTCGAAACGGGATTGGATCGCTGTAAATATTTTATTTTCCGCTGTGTGAGCAATCCGAAGAACCCGAGAAAACCCAACAGTGGTATCAGAGCCAGGTTCCACTGTTTCTCGTCCCGTTTCGGTCTCCAAACTTAATTTTTCTTGTATTATTCCATGCGTTAGTTCGATCCCCTTTTTCTGGATTTGTGTTCATGCGATGAACACGATTAATAAGATTAATTTATTCTGCAAAAATCAAATTTTTTTGGGGGTTCTTTGTGTTCTTTGTGGGACGAAGAACGGGGTGTCTGTGGCGGCTTCAATCGGGTGCTCCATGTGATGGGGAGGTGGCCGGAGGTCCTGGTTTGACCAGGGACCACGCCAGTCACATACGGCACTGTTGCCAGCGGCGGAGAGCCCGTTGGAGATGCCCGGATTGAAGGTCTTCTCCTTTTGTTTACCCAAAGTTTTTTTTTCTTCCTCATGGTTTTGAGAAAACCTGTGATAACCAGATATTAAGGGAGATTTTGATAGCTTCGGGCTCACTGCCGGCATGCCTGCTGGCGACGGGGACGTCACCTGGCAGTGCCGGCGGCGCCAAGGCAGTGGCCGCCGGCCGGGGCTGTCCCTCTTGCCGCTGGGCACCACCACCTGCAACAGCTTCTTGGGTTCGGGTTTTGCAGCACCCGTTTTGGAGCTGCATCGAGGCCACCGGCGTCGGAGCCTTTCTACGGCTCCAGAGGAGACGCCGGCAAAGCTAGGGCTGCCGGCCGCCGGGCGGATCTGCCCCGGCCCCCACCGCCGCCATGAGATGTGCAGGTTAGGGTTTCGGGTGGAATGAAGGAGATGGCCCTGAACCGGCCTGGGGGGTGCCCGGTCCCGAGCCGGTCGGACCGGCCCCGGCCGGGTCCAGGGCCTGGCCGAACCAGACTCGGACTAGGCGCACGCCTGGTCCAAGCCCTGGCTCGACCAGGGCCCGAACCCCATGGCTCAACCCAAGTGGCTGAGCCCCATTCCTTTGATTTTCTTATTTTAAAACCCCATTTCTATTAAACCTTAGCCCATTGAAATTTTAATTGAGAATTATATATTAATTATAAAATTCAAAATTGTTTTGGAATATGAAATTATTATTTAATTCTTAATTTTAATTGGGCTCTAATGATTATGAATCATTCAATTAACAAAGTGTTGTTAATAATTGGAATTGGTTATTAATTTAAATGTTAAATTAATAATTAATTTTAATTGTCTAACTTAAGTGTTAAGTTAGTTATTATTAGTTAACTGGAATCAATTGTCAGTTTAAATGTTAAATTGATAATTAGTTTTAATTAACTAATAGAAAGGTTTAATTAGGAGTTATTAGTTAGTAGTTTAAGTGTTAAACTAATAATTAATATTAATCTAATAATCTAAGAGTTAGATTAGTAGTTAAATAATTAATTAGTGTTAATTACTAGTTTAAGAGTTAAATTAGTCATTAACATTAATTAATTAATTAATCTAAGAGTTAGATTAATGGTTTATAACGAATTAAAGTTGATCATTAATTTAAGTGTTAAATTAATTATTAATTTTAATTTACTGATCAAAGAGTTAGATTAGTAAATAATTTTAATAGTCTAATTGTTAGATTATTAATGGGGTTTAATTTAAGTGTTAGATTATTAGAAATGTTTTAATTTGCATGGAATAATTTGGAATTATTAATTTGGAGTGTGTGCGCATGTGATGTGTATTTAATACTTTTAAATTTTGATTTAATTGCATGATTAAGTTAATTAAAAGTGTTTTCGAAATTCAAACACCAATTTTGATTGGATCCTAGTTTTTGAAAGCCAAAATTATATATTTTGAAAACTCTTTTATTTTAGCCATGTGATGCGCTGAATCATGTGTTGAATGTTTAAAACACACCGTGGTCATGGATATGCACTTAATTTATTATTCATGTGATGAATGGATTGTGTGGATCGTGGATGTATGATTGTTTATTAATTGTTAATAAATAGATGTCTACGCACCTCTCTCTCTCATAATCCGATGTATTTCTACCTCCCTCTCACTCTTGTACTCGCCATAAGGCCTTCTTCATTTTACTTGTGAATTCTAGAATTTAAATGTAATATGATCGGGGCAACCGAGGAAGGAGCGAGGACGATCCACAGCTGCAACCAGGAAGGCGAAAAGATGGAGATCTCTTGCCTATGTGATTGCAGGTTGATCTAATGTAAATGTTATGTTAGATTGTGTGTGCATTTGACTGTTGGCTCCAGTCAAACCCACTGTGCTATCCCTGACCACACTAATGACATGTTTGAGATGCATTGTTTTTCTTTTGATTATGAATCAAAGCAGGTTATAGTATTTAGTAAATATATACGATATATACTATCACCTAGGAGAGACCAAGATAAAACTTATCTAAATACCCTCAGATAAACTCTAAGCCGTAACGCGAGTAGTTGAGAACTTACCGCATGGTCCACCATCATTATAGTCATAGGATTCGAATCACTTTAGGCAGGTTTGTTGTGCTATCCACAAGGCCTGCTTAATTGGGAGGAGAAACTGTGGCATTAGATGCCTATAGATCGGGGTAGAGGAACCATGTAGCTTTGTTGTGCTATCCATAAGGGCTGCATGCAAATCTATGCTCGTCGCGTAATGATGGTTTGCTTAGACCAGAATTAATGGTTTATTGTGCTATCCACAAGACCATTAAATCTCGGGGGACCGAAACCATGATCAGATATTGCAAGGAGTTGCAAGTCCCATGAGTTGGGTGCTCTTTGATTGTATTACAGTTTGTGCTATACACAAGGCTGTAGTGCAAGTCATTGAGATTCTGATCCCCACTAGGAGACTGTCGGCGTCTCCCATTCTGTATAACTGAGGGTTATACAGTCCGTCGAAAATTAGTGGGAGTTAAACTTGAACAAAAGACAATGTCTTGTTTTAAATTTTAATAATTGAACATCTGCTAAGTAGATTTTACTTATCTCCTGTAGGGAACTATGTCGTCGAATAACTCACTCCGTGGCATACTTGATGCCCTTTTGACTTACCTGATCAACTCAGATTGGTTCAGAAGCCTGAAGAATGTCTTCAGATATGAGCACATTGACTTTGTCCCTGGAGCTGATCCTCCTACTGAATCGGCATTGGATGCCTCTGAAGTAGAAATGACAGCTAACGATAAAGGATCGAAGGACAAAGGTAAAAGAGTAGTGAAGGGTGACTGCTTCTACTATAAGCAGTATGGTCACTAGAAGAGGAACTGCAAGGAGTTCCTTAAAGATAAAGCTCATGGAAGAGTGAAGCTGAATGAAGCTTCAGATATCTATATGATAGATATCAAGTTGTCAGTTAGAGATTCCACATCTTGGGTATTAGATACCGGATGTGCTTATCATATCTGTCATGATGTATAGATACTGACAAGTAAGCGTAAGCTGAGACATGGTGAGGTGGAATTGAGGCTAGAAAACGGCGCAAAAGTTGCGGCGATTGCTGTTGGGACAGCAAACCTCAAGCTTCCATCGGGAGACACCATACTATTAGAAGATTGTTATTATGTTCCTAGTATAATAAAGAACATCATATCAATATCTTGTTTGGACAAGATAGGATATAGGTTGACTATTGAGAATAGAAGTTGTTCGATTTATTTTGGTAATAAATCAATAGCTTCAGTACTTTAGTCAACGGTCTATATCTATTAAATGTTTCTTATTACAATATTCATATTGATAATGCTCTTAAGAAGAGCAAGAATTGTGTGAACCAAGCCTACATGTGGCATTGTAGACTTGGGCACATTGGCGAAAGCAGGTTGCAAAAGTTGCACAAGCATGGTTACTTAACAACATTCGATTATGAATCGTTTGCAACATGCGAATCCTGCCCTATGGGAAAGATGGCAAAATCTCCATTTAGTGGACATGGAGAACGTGCCAAGGACATTTTGGAACTAATACATTCAGATGTATGTGGTACAATGTCCACCCAAGCCAAAGGTGGCTTTTCTTACTTCATCACGTTCACCGATGACTTCTCAAGATTCGGTTATGTGTACTTAATGAAGTATAAGTCGGAAGCACTTGAGAAGTTCAAGGAGTTCAAGAATGAGGTGGAGAAGCAGTTAAGAAAGAGTATTAAAGCTCTTCGATCAGATTGAGGAGGAGAATACTTAAGTACTAACTTCACACAATTCTTAAAGGATAATGGTATCCTTTCTCAGCTGACCCCTCCAAATACACCACAGATGAATGGTGTATCAGAAAGGAGGAATCTTGCCCTGTTGGACATGGTGCGATCCATGATGAGCTTTTCGGGATTACCAGTGTACCGTTGGGGATATGCTCTAGAGTCAACAGTATACCTACTGAACAGAGTACCCAGCAAGTCTGAGGCCTCTACTCCATATGAGATATGGAAAGGCAGGAAACCATAATTTAAACATGTTAAAGTCTAGGGTTATCCTGCTCATGTAAAGAGGCATGATCCAGACAAGTTGGAATCATGAACTGATAAATGCAGGTTTGTGGGATATCCAAAGAAAACCTTTGGATACTATTTTTACCATCCTGGTGAACAAAAGGTGTTTGTCGCCAGGAAAGCTGTCTTCCTGGAAGAGGAATACCTTCTCCAGGAGGACAGTGGGAGTAAAATAGTACTGGAAGAGGTTCCAG
This sequence comes from Zantedeschia hybrid cultivar, assembly GCA_030544215.1. Taxonomy (NCBI): domain Eukaryota; kingdom Viridiplantae; phylum Streptophyta; class Magnoliopsida; order Alismatales; family Araceae; genus Zantedeschia; species Zantedeschia hybrid cultivar. Next base: position 37,171,373 of record JARZZO010000012.1, on the reverse strand, counting down.
ATCCCCAAACAGCTACATTATCATCAGATAAGATATCAGTTCCTGAATCTGTTCAGGTACACACAGATAAGCCTCGTAGATCTGGTAGAGTACCTAGACTACCCAAACGATATGTGGGACATATTGATGAAGGTAAGTCTAAGGTACAATATAATGAGGATGATGATCCTAAAACCTACCAGGAGGCCATAGAAGGCCCAGAAGTCGGGAAATGGCGAGAAGCCATGAACTCAGAAATCCAGTCCATGTATACCAACCAAGTTTGGAACTTGGAGGACTTGCCCGAGGGTATTGTACCCATCGGTTGCAAGTGGATCTTTAAAAGAAAGATTGGTGCTGATGGACGGATCGACACTTATAAGGCACGGTTGGTGGCAAAGGGATATCGTCAAAGGCAAGAAATTGACTATGACGAGACTTTCTCACCAGTTGCCATGATGAAGTCGATCAGAGTTCTACTCGCCATTGCTGCACATTTTGATTATGAAATCTGGCAGATGGATGTGAAGACTGCCTTCCTCAACGGTAAACTTGAGGAAGAGGTGTATATGATACAACCAGAAGGTTTCACATTCAAAGAATCTCCAGATAAAGTGTGCAAGTTTCAGAAGTCCATTTATGGACTGAAGCAGGCTTCCCGGAGCTGGACATAAGATTTGACGAGGCTGTCAAGTCTTATGACTTCATTAAGAATAAAGATGAACCTTGTGTGTACAAGAAGACTAGTGGGAGTGCAGTCACTTTTCTAATTCTTTACGTAGATGACATACTACTCATTGGGAATGATGTAGCTATGATGTCATCAGTAAAGATCTGGCTGTCGAAAAACTTCTCCATGAAGGATTTGAGAGAAGCATCCTACGTATTGGGAATACGGATCTATAGCGATAGATCAAAGAGGATGCTTGGAATGACCCAATCCTTGTACATAGATACCATAGTCAAAAGGTTTGGCATGGAAAATTCGAAGAGAGGTCTCATACCGATGAGATATGGAATTAGTCTCTCAAAGGAGCAGTCTCCTAAGACTCTTGATGAGAGGGCAATCATGGATAGAATACCCTATGCCTCTGCCATAGGATCTATCATGTATGTCATGCTATGTACACGGCCTGATGTTGCATTTGCTCTAAGTGTTACGAGCAGATTTCAGGCTGATCCAGGCGAAGAGCACTGGAAGACAGTAAAATGTATCCTTAAGTACTTGAGAAAAACTAAGGATATGTTTCTTTTCTATGGAGGAGGTGACTTGAAACTGCGAGGCTTTACTGATTCGAGTTTCCAGTCAGATCCAGAAGATAGCAAGTCTACATCTAGATTCGTGTTTACTTTGAACGGAGGGGCAGTGTGCTGGAAGAGATCTAAGCAAGTAACCACTGCAGATTCGACGACTGAAGCTGAGTAAATCGCTGCAGCTGAAGCCGCCAAGGAAGCAGTGTGGTTGAAGAAATTCATCACTGACCTCGGCGTAGTTCCCAGCATCTCTGAGCCTATTCCACTGTTGTGCGATAACAATGGAGCCCTTGCGCAAGCGAAAGAGCCGCGGTCTCATCAGAAATCGAAGCATATTCTGAGGCCCTTTCACCTTATCAGAGAGAACATATCCAGAGGAGATGTAGTAGTGGAAAGAGTTCCATCCGTCGACAATATAGCAGATCCACTCACAAAGCCGTTGGCTCAAATTATGTTTGAGCGTCACCTAGAGTCTATGGGCTTATTGTATAAAGGTGATTGGCTTTAGTCCAAGTGGGAGATTGTTAGTTTAGGTGGCCTACAAGCCAATCTGACTATGTAAATCTCGTTCATTTATTAATAAAATGGCATAATATTCATTATATGTAAATCGCGTTAATTATCGTTTCATAATGAAGTCTGTGAATATGTGCTATAGTGATCAGATTATGATGAGATCATACTAATGAGACTGATCACTTAAACACACATATTCTTAATTGTTCCTAGTCGGAGGATATCCGAGAAGGACATCGGATATTCGGTTAGACTAGTACAGATTACTCCTGCTCATATGATGAGGGTGACTGATCTCATAAGTCACTTATGTGGAGACACTAAGGCGAATCTGTAGGTGCTCATTGGAGAATGAGTTCACTGAACTGATCCGACTGAATCGCTGGATGGTATTGTACCTCAATGTCAACTAGCTTGATTCTATTGTCGCAGTTGCGTGGATGGTCCTCGGACCTGAGACAGCAAGGACACCTTGGCGGTGGACTTCTGTGCTTTGACCTTGGTTTATGAATCTCTAGCCACGGGATTCTAATACGCCAAGGATTGGGTACAACGGAATATCGTCGAAGGGAATTGTGTGTCAATAAGGAATCATTCGCTCTCGGTACTTAGAGGGAGAATGCTCTAGGAAGGATGCGCGAAAGTCCTTGGCCAGGGCGGACGATAATATCGGGAAAGGAGTTTTCCGATATTCATCAGCGGCATCCAATCCAAGTGAGTCGACCGGTTAGGGTTTGACAGCTCGCCATACCCTGAGTTGACTTCAGAGCATTGTACGAATGAAGGATTATATCCACGCGATAACTGTCGGCGGAATGGTTCCAAGAGTGGGTTACTTAACCCCAAATACCTTCCGAGTTCACGCGGTGTTGCTTGGCACCCAACGTGATCGGAGGCCCGGTCGAATTCGATGTGCGACATCAATTCGATTGATTAATTGATTAATAAATGGTTATTAATTAATTAATAAAGCCAGTGAGGAGTCACTGGGCTTGTTGGGCCATTAACTGGACTGGTACTTGGGCCTAGAGGGTCACACGCACATGATTCTCAAGGCGATGGATAAATAAGTGGGTTTTATATAAATCGGGGGTTTTTATTAAAAATCGCACGGTTAGTATAAAACATAGCGAACGGGCTGAGCAGGCCAAGCTGCTGCTAACCTTAGCCGCCCCTCCTCAGTTTCTGTCTTTCTCTGGCGTCCAGACAGATCCAGATTTGCTCCGCCGCTTCTCCGAATCCCGTTCGACGGGAAATCGTCCGCACGTTGCGGCGATCATTGCGGCAACCGGCGGAGGCTTCGTGGGTTGCGAAGAACGAGGAACGTGAGGATATCCATCGCGAGGAGGATCGCGTGGACTTCGCGAGAGGCCGGGCACTTGCGCGGCTTGCGGTGTCGCACCGACGGAACCGAATGGTTGCGGATTCGAATCCGCACACGGTGAGAACAGATAATCCGATTATCGTGTTTTAGTTTTTCGAAACGGGATCGGACCGCTGTAAATATTTTATTTTCCGCTGCGTGAGCGATCCGGACCGAGAAATCCCAACAGTAGGTATTTGATTTAAGTAGGTTGATCCGTTCGTTAGTAGTCTCCCTTATTAATTTGAAGTGAACCAAAACGTTTGTGGCAATGAAAAGATGATGATATTCCTCGCCAGGTCAGTACAACCCAAGTGAGAACCAGATTGGATAAGCAAAATAGAGAGAAATAAAGCAAGATTAAGCTGCTTATTAGTGAAGGGAAGGAAGCTATGGGAAAACAAGAAGCTTTCAGTCCTTGGGAACCCATTCTGTAGGGCTATGGCCGCGCTTCTTCCCGGGAAATTCCGATTTTCGTTTACCGGGCATCTTTGTGTGTTAGCTTTGCCCGCCATTCATTAGTCTTCTCCGCCCAAGAACATGAACTTCTTCTTTGGTTTATGTGGTGAGTCAATAGGACAGAAATCGATATATAAATCGAAATAGTTTGCGTGCCTGCCGCTCCTACCTCTCTTCCTCCCACTGCGGGAATAGGGTGAGGCCGATTCTTCCTACTGCCAAGGCAAACTAAGACAGGTGGTTATGCCGAAAAGACTTGTTCAATCTCATAAGGTCAGAAGGGAAATCCTTGCTTGGGTGCGGGAGAGAAATAGATAGATCATTGACAAAATACCATTCTTCTTCCTTCCCTTCGGCAACGGACAGTGGAAATAAACCAAATTGCCAAACCCCTTGGTTGCAAGTCACTTTTAGCTCTGAATGACAAGGAGATTGAGCACTGTTTTATTTTCTCCCGCATTTCTTCCTTCTCTTCTTTTTGTGCCTTTAGACATTAAGGAGCTTGAAAGGGCTAGTCGGTCGTTCCTACGGACGGACAGAGCTTCCAGTCCGGTCTAACTAAATGCTTTGTCCGGATCCATCTATCAAAGGTCTCCGCTCGTGCCGTGCGAAGAAGAAAAGGATTGACTCTCGTCGGCCTCACTATTAGAATTCGTATTCCATTCGCATCGAGAAAGAAAAGGGTTTCAATAACAACTTTCCCCCCGGTCGTTCTTATGGTCTCAATAAGGCCTATTGCTGCTTTAGCATTGGCCTGTGGGTTCACTGCGGTAGAAGGCCTTTGCTGGCGTCCGATCGGGTAAAGCTATCGTCCGAGGTTCCCAGAATATGGATATGGAAGGGGGGGATGGTCAGACCTTACCGAGTGTGCAGCATATCAAGGTGATGGGCCAGGCAGAATGCTAGGTCCGAGGGAGAGACCAGTCGGTTTGGAAAGCCTGTCGATCCATCCTGATTAACTAATGCTATTTCCGACTAGAGAGAGGGCTTAGATCGGAGAGGAGCAGCTCTTTTCTTTTTAACATAAAGCAGTGATGAATGGGACGGAGCTGCTACAATAGCTTCAGCTGGAGCTGCTTGATGTATTGGAGCAGAGTCGCAGTTCAGGCAGCTGTAGGAGCAGGACCAACAACTAGGGTTGTTCACAGAGTAGTCGTCTTTCCCTCTCAAGCGGAAAAGACTGGTTACATGTCTGATCCGGTATGGATGGTTCTTCTCGACAGATTAGGCTACTTACTAGAGTTCGGATATTGAAGAAACGGGCAGCAACTTGCCCGATAATTAAAGTAGCCCGAGTGAAAGAGTGATTGTTTTAGTAGCTAAGGAGCGATAGTTGTAGCTAGGAGTTGCTAGTAGCTATGAGTTCCGAGTTGACGAGATCAAAAATCAATTTGTCCCTTTGTGAGACTGGTGACACCTATACCACACTCTATGGCACACACCCCAAGTTGTAGTAGACGAAGATGGTCACCTAGGATAGGCAAACAAACCTGAACCTTAGAAAGTAGCCGGCAGAGTCGCTACGGGAGAACCGCCTAGGATGGCATAAGAGACTCGATCATCTCTTTCTTCAATGTGGGTTTGTTGGGCATTTGTCTTTCGAATCGGTCAAGGGTTCAGACAGGAGATGTGCTTTAGCCAAAGAAGCTTGGGCGCCTGCTCCAATAAAGCGAAGAGGACTAGCTAAGGTGTGGGCACTAGATCCACTCAGTGAGGCCGGGCAAGACTTTTCGTCTGATTTATATATACGTGTCAGACATTTGTCAGACTTAAGTAGTGGGATAGACACCTTCAATTCAAATGGAAAGATAGGAGATGTTTAGCCAGTACAAGCTGTGTTTGTGGCACCCATCCCAACTTGGAGTGGAGTAACCAGTAAGAGGCACCGAGGAGGGACAGAAAGAACAGAAGCTGAAAGATTCACTTGCAGGGACGCGCTCCGGTCTAACGCCTTGGCTGATGTACGATCCCCGCGAAGCTCCACCTTCAAAGGGAGCTATGTAGACAGATTTTTTGGTCTTGACTGTCGTGTTTGGAGTAGGTAAACTGTGAGGAACAGCAAGGAGATAGGTTTTTAGCCAAAACAATGTGGGTAGCCTGCCCCAATCAAGCGTAGCGATCATTGAACGATTGATTCTGAACATAAACTTTTTGTTTCATTGAATACTGAATGAGGCGATGCTAATCGTTTCATGTGGTATGATTATAGACCGTAGGAAGTAATGAAAATGCTTTGGCGGTCGATCTCGGAAAGAGGAGCAGGTGTATTGTATAGAAGATTCCGGTTCATGGCCGACCATTTCCCTGGACAGACTTGACAGAAAGCTAGCATTAGGTCTAAAGACAAGTTTACCGGAACCCAACCTCTTGGAATATCTCTGACATCGTTATTATTGATTTGAAAGTAGCAAAGAAGGACTTATTATAGCAGAAGCCCTACGTCTCACACTTTGATGAGCTCCTTCGGACCCTCTAATCCGCTGTGTTCTTAGCGTGCATGATCCGGTCCGTGCGCCTATTATGGTTGTCGAATGGTACCAGTCATAATGATCCCACACAACCAGTGCCTTTTCCACTGTCGATTTTCATATGTTTAATATAAACAATCAGTCAATTAACAACATGACAGATCGGTATGCACATTCCAATTCAAAAATACTTGATTTTATTCCCAACTGCTTTCTTGGAATTGGAATTGAGATTTCCTTTTTGCTACTCTAACCCTATTGGCGTATCGAAACCAGGATTAAGTAAATCATTCTTAATGTCGGATCATAACGTATAACACATGGAGGTTCGCTCTACGAAAACCTGCACCTACATATATGATATTCCATGATGACCACCTCCTTCACGAGCGACTAGGTCAGTTCGACGGGATAGTCAATATTCCATTCGGGCATGCAGCGCTGGTCACCTCCACAAGCTGCGGGAACAGCCGTACGTACCTAACTAGAGAAAGCGTTGTACTCTACAAATCATCACGAACCAACCTACCAGAATGGGAAGGAAGATGGGCGGCTGTCAAAGGATATGGAGCAAGTCCAATCGAAAGGTAGGCTTAGGCTACATGCATACAAGAATGGCTGAAAAGGGGGAAGGGAAGATTGGGCTAGAGTTAAGCAAGAGATAGGGAAGGAAGATTTTATTCAAATGGTTGGACACATTATAAGATGATTTCGACAAAACAGGCTGAGTCCCAACTGGTTGATCCTGTCCCGAAGACCGTACTATTTGCTCCTCTTGCGGAAGGTTAAGCCATATTCAGGCTAGGCTTACAGCAGCATAGGCATTAGCATTGACATACAAATCCGCTCCTATGAAGCATACGAATGAATGTGAAGCTATAGCTCTTGCTAAAGCAAAGTTTTTTTGAGGTTTATAGGGACGATGACGATTGTCATGCCGAATGCCGGAAGGAGAAAACGCTCCTCCTATCCTTTGACTGCTCCCCCCAAAAAACAATAATTGTTTCATTCCCGGCGAAGAGATTTCAACTATGCTTCCCTCTAACGATAGGACTGAAATCCGACAAAAGCTTGAAGACAGAAAGAGAAGATCTTAATTGAATGTGGCGCTATTATAATAGTAGAAGTATAGCCTAATGCGCAACTACCTATTAGGTACGTAATACTATATTAGAGAAAGACTCAATCTGTCCAACACTATACGCTAGGAAGAACTGGATTAGGGTAGCCTAGCTCTTGAAGGGGAAGCACATAAAAAATAGGGTTCGGGCAACTACGATTCATGTTATCCCCCCGCAGCCCCTATCGCCTGCCTAGAACTCCTTACTTCACTCTTTAACTATACTATAGGAAGCGCCTAAAATCAAGCCTTTTTCGACACTTTTTTTTATAGGGGAGGCCTTGCCTACCTATATCAGACAACTTTCACGGGCTTTTCTCAAAATAGAAATTGCCTGATACCCCCTCTCTCTCATAACAGAAGAGAGCTACTAGAGGGGAGGGGCACTGACGAAAGAGTTCTGAAGGAAGGGATTTTTGACTGAGCTAGCCTACCTATCGACCGAAGCACCTATGCTTGCTGCCAAAACTCCACTTTCAAAAATATACTATTTAACAAGTATAGTTTTAAAGGAAAGGAGAAGAGCCTATGATATTTCTATTCCGAAAGATTGGATTCTATACCACTAAGCCATTATCACTTCCTGGCTAATACGAGGAATGGAAGAACAGCTTATTCGTATTAAACAGATCCATCTTGAGCATGGACCCTTGCGCTGGGTCTTTCTTGCGTTGGCCTTTTTTGCCCATTCATTCCCTCTCCCGCTGGTCGAGCTCCTTCGGACCCTCTCCTTGCTGATGTCATTTCAAAATTATTCGCCTGCATTGCTTTCAAAGGGCTACTCATAAACATCTGGTTCCACATCATGAAATATGAAATTGACACGGCTATCTTCTAATTGGAGAATTGCAACCTTCACTTCGTATCCGGATCCGGGGATTGTCAAAGCTCATCTTCCCACTTTCTGGTTTAGTTCGAGCTCCAGCTTAGGTATCTTATCTTATATAGTGAAAGCTGTGTGATTCATCTCATTGCCCGGCCAAAGCCCTTCTTTCTAATACGGATTTGGGTGCCTCGCCTGAAGCGTCTCATTCAGATATATATATTATCTACATACGAAAAGATTGGAATGACCGGATAACTAGCCAAAGCACTACTAAATGGGTGTCAAACAGGAATGAAATGGGATGACTGATTGATGGATACGTGGTCAGATTCCACTTTTGAACGACTTGGTACTCCATCTTTTCTATGGATCGAGCATATGAGGTGCCACTCTACCGCACCAATTATGGTTATGAAATAATTAATAGATGTTCTTCCCGGAACCGTTTTATAACCAAAAATGGAATCTTTTGAGACCGGAATTGGAAAAGGACCAAAACTCGTGATAGAAGCCTTCTTTCTCTAGTAGGAAATCAAACACATCGGGAAGGCTCGCGTATTCCTATTCTTGTTATGGGAGACTGTCCATACCCTATCTCGACTCCGTTCACAAGACCATAAAGTAGGGGAAGGTGGGTTTGATCCTATCATCTGTTATTTGAGTTGCAAATGGCACCACTAAAGAAGCAGTTTGTGGAAACAGACATTTAGAAAGCAGAGTGAGAGACCCGGATGTGGGTGGGAAAAGAGCCATTCGAAGGTACTTGTTCATTTGGCTAGGTACTGCCGGTACCTTCTTGGTAGGTCCTCGAGTTGCCTCTTCGCTTAGTGCACTCTACACAGAGCTTCAAGTAAGATGTTTGTGGAACATCTCTATAGCGCCACCTCTCTTGGCTCCGAAAGCTTCAAACAGCACCATTGGCCGAAGCCTATATCTGTTGTTTGGGATTTCCCCTGCCTTCATTACATATGAAATCGAAATAATACTAATCAAAGTGTAGCCATCCACTGGCCAACGCCCGTGCGCGGTATATCATCAATATTTTTCTCAATTTCATTAGTAGCCATAGGCTACATGCCAAGATGCGAGACTTCTCATTCTTGCCCAAGATTGTGCTGCCACCCTGCCTCCCAAATTCCGTACATACAATGGCAGCGGGGATCCTCGTCATCATGTCACTGCATTCATGATGGATTCCCGCCCATATGAGCACGACAAGCCTTTCCTGGTGGATCTTTTCCAGAAGTCCTTGAAGGTGAGGCATGACACTGGTTCTCCACTTTACCAACGGCGGATCTAGCAGACTTTGATAAAGTGGTTGAGAAATTCTATCAAAGGTTCAGTCACATGATCGGCCACGTGCCAAAGATGACAGATTTGATCGCAGAAAAGATTTTCAAACAAATGAGTCTTTCTTCCAGTTCGCTAGTCGATGGCGCGATTTAGCCTCGCGGTCCCCAGTGGTCATGCTCGAATCAGAAGCGGTCTCTATCTTAATCCATAATTATACCCCCCAGTTTCGGGCTATCCTTCCTCTTTCTGACCTCACTACCTTCGCTCAGCTTTATAACAGAGCCAAAATTGTCCAAACCCAAATACCTTCGAGAACCCGTTTGAAACAAAGCCCAGGATTCAACAACAGAAGAAACCAGAATAACAACACCAATACAGAAGGGGAGCAGGTCAACTCTGTATCCTGGCCTGTCAAACCCAATAACCGGAACCGGAACAATAACAACAACCAAAACCGTCAAGCGTCCAATTCACTAACAATATATGTTATTGGTCAATTGACCAATCATAACTGACCAATGTGATAATTAAAAGATTGGTCAACAATCTTGGTCAACAAACCCTTTCGATGAATAGAATAAGCTGTTGATTGACTGGGATTATTCCCTTCGGCACTACACTGACAAAGAAAGAAGCTAAAGGCTAGGATGAATCAAGCCAGAATGCCTATGGAATCGACTGTTGTACTCTATGCGGACTTAGCCCGAAAATCATATTGCCTGCTCAAAGTAGAGCGACTATGTCACTTCATCCCTCTCCCGTTGGTCGAGCTCCTTCGGACCCTCTCCTTTCAGTCGCTTTGGACCCTCTCCTCTTTCAGCATCTTCCACAATCACGAATGCAGTGAACTCCAAAGGACTTCATGAACTATCTCATCAATTCTTTATTTCAGTATTGAATGTAGGAATGAATGAGTCTTTCTTCTCTTATGAGGATTTGAGTTCAAAGAAAGACACATCGGACACGACACGACGTACGATTCAAACCTAAACTACCATCTCATCTTCGATGACGACAACTTTCGAATCTCGATGACGAGAAAAATCCAATAACGCGAAAGAGAATAAGGAAACCGCCAGGATGACAACTTCCTGAATATCGAAAGAAAGAAGGAAGAGCAAGGCTGAGACTCTACTGATTCCTTGCCTTTTTTGGCTTTCTCTTTCTATATGCAATTCTTTTGTAAAGGAGGTGATGAGGCAGAATCCGATTCGGCCCATTAAAACAAGCCCAAACCCAGTTCAGCCCAACAGCCTTCGGCCCGTAAGCGGCACAGTAGCCCTTGGCCCGGCAGGCTTTGGCCCATCAGCGGCCCAACCCCCTTCGGCCCGATAGCTGTGTCCGGCCCACTCTGGTGGGGGACTAGGCACTATGGCGGTTTACCAGTAAGCCCGGAACATAGTCCTATATCGGCTACCACCGTTAACCATCCGCTATCCTCCGCTATAAATACCCCGCTATTTATTACCAAAGGTATGTCTTCATGTCCCTAAAAGGACTACAGTCCGAAAAGCTCTAAAGTAGTTTCTTCCACCTCTTTGCCTTCTGAATAGAATCATCTTTGGAAGCTAACTTAACCGTCGGAGGGGGTTCCTAAGGGCCGAAGCCCAAGACTCCTACTGACCGGTTCTTCTTTTTCTTGCCCTCCTGCAGGAGCTCGGTTCGAATCTTCGCCGACCTCCCCGAGTCGGTCTCGGCCACCGACCTCGGACTCCTTCCTCCGGTCTCGACGCCGTTCGCCGGCTGATTCTCAAGGTGCCCCCGGCTCCGCATCGGCCTCCCTTCGATTGGAGGGATCTCAGCCACGCCTTCCGGAGGCTAGCCGACGTCTGATCGAGCGACCCTCGGCTTCGGATCCTAGACCGCGTCTCCGTCTCCGTCGCCATCCGGATCCCCGTCGGGCCTCTTCACCGATCCGACCCAGCTCCGGATCCAAACACCGGATTCCAGCTTCAGAGTCCGGTCGTGATAACTTCGGCTACATCACGTGGCGCCGTCTGTGGGAAACCAACAAAACAAGTCATGTCTCAACGACCTGTCACCCGGCGATCCGGACAAAGCGAAGCAGAGACGTGAGAAGCCTCAACACAGTTACTGCACTCCGAAGGTGCTCCGTCTGCCCCGCCAGGTGCGACTCTGCCAGCCATACCAGAGTCGCACGCCGCGGGAGACGACCGGGTGGAAGTGCTCCAGCAGCAGATGGCGACGCTAGCCGCGGCCGTCACCTCTCTTGCACCTCTGCAGGAGATGGTGTCCGCCATTGCTCAGCGCATGGGACTGCTGGGCCAACTTCCTCAACAAGCGCCACTTCCTCCACTCTGCCCGGTCCAAGATGCAAGGCTCCGGCCAGCACCCTCCCCGGTATCCCCCGACGAGACCGCAACGGCGCACAGCGAGCCCTCGGCGCTACCTGCCCGAGCCCCTCGCGCCGACCGTACGATGGAGCAGGGATATGCTTCGTCCGGATTCCGCCCAACCGGAACCATAGGGCAATCAATCGCCACCTCAACCGCCCCGGACCTGGATCGGCGGCTGACGGCGATGCGAAAGGAAATGCAGCAGATGGTGTCTCGGCCTTACGAGGGGCCCCTGGCCAGCACTATCCTGGAGCAAACCCCATTCATGCCAGAACTCCTGGCTATCGAGGTACCTCCTAACTTCAAACTGCCGAAAGGCCCCCTCTACGACGGAATGACAGATCCGGTCTGTCACTTCCAGAGGTTCAACACCTACCTCTCTGTCCGAGGGGTCGCCGAGGCAGTCCGCTGCCGTCTTTTCCCCCTCACCCTTGAAAAGGCTGCCCTAACCTGGTTCGAAACACTGGCTCCCAACTCTATCCATTCCCTAGTCCAGCTAGGTCAGTTATTTATCGACCAGTTTTATGACGCCACCCGACAGTGTAAAACTTCCGCCAGCCTACTAGCCATCCGGCAAGGCCCCACCGAAACTCTCCAGGAATATTTCACCAAGTTTCGGACCGAGGCCGCCCAAATCCCAAACCTCGACAGCTTGATTGCGGTCTCGGCCGTGATCAGCGGGTGTCAGGACGAAGGGCTCCTCAGCTCCATCGGGAAACGCCATCCCCCAACCTTTCAGGACCTCGTAGCCCGGGCCCACAAGTATATCAACCGGGAGACCCTGATGATGTCCAAAGGTAAAGGCGCAGCCGAAGCAGCCTCGGCACCCCCCAGGTGGTCCGACCTCGGCCAGAAGACCAAGAGCCCTCCCGAAAGCGATATCGCAGGGAGGACTGGGACAGAGAAAGGCGATGGGACCCGCAACAGCGGTACCTATCCCTGCCTGCTCCCCCTTCCCGAATGCTCATGGAGGTGAAGGGCATGATCCGGCAACCGGAGCGTATGAAGACAGATCTTCGCCGAAGGGACCCCGGCAAATACTGAGTATCACCGGGAGATCGGCCATACGACGGACGAGTGCCGGCACCTTCGGGAAGAGATCGACCGCCTCATCAGGCAAGGTAGACTGCCGCAGCTTCGGCGAGAGCAGCCCCGCCACAGCGAAACCGGGACGTTGCTGAGATGCCCAGGCAGCAGCAGCCCCCGGAGAAAGGAGCTGCACCTCCACCAAAGATCGCCTCGGCCCCGATGGAACCATCCCATCAAAGACCCAGCTCTGGGTCCATTATGATGATATCCGGAGGGCCAGGGGAAGGGTCAAGGCAGCGGCAGTGCAGCTCTGCCACTGTAGCAGCGATTGACATCGAGCCGAAGCGGCCTCGCCAAGAAGATATTACCTTCGGCTCAGAGGACCTGGCTGATATTCAGGTCCCTCATGACGACGCCCTCGTCATAAATGCTGTAATAAATAGTTACGATGTACATCGTATTTTTGTCGATAATGAAAGCGCCCCAAATATCTTATTTTACGATTGTTTTGTAAAAATGGGATTGAATGAGGCTAATATGAAGCCTCACCGGGGCCCCCTCTTCGGTTTTAACGGCTCGCCCTGCCGAGTAGAGGGCATTGTCCGACTCCCTGTAACCATAGGTTCCGCCCCCCGGCAACTAACCGTCGAAACGGATTTTGCCGTTGTGAAAATCGATTCAGCCTACAACGCCATCTTCGGCCGAAGGCTAATCGGCGGGGTCGGAGCCGTTCGTCTTTCCATCAAAAGCTAAAGTTTCATACTAGCCATGGAATAGGCGAGGCCAAGGGAAATCAAGAAGCAGCTCGGCAATGCTACATGATCTCGATCAAAGGGAAGGTTGCAGCCGAAACCCTGGCAATCGAATCATCAGCCGAGGCGTCCCCAGGAGAAGCACTCGTTGCCATTCTGGTTCCGGGAGGCGAGGGGCGAGCCCTGATGATAGGCTCCGGCCTGGAGAAAGCCAAAGCGGAGAAACTCACCGAGTTCTTAAAAGAAAATCTCGACGTCTTCGCCTGGTCTCCGACAGACATGCTCGGGGTCGACCTGGAGGTAGCAGAGCACTGGCTACACACCGATCCCGACCAGCCCCCGGTTAAGCAGAAGCGGCGTACCTTTAATCAGGAAAGGAGAGCCGCCATCCAAGCCGAAGTACAGAAGGGGCTGGACGCCGGGCACCTCCGAGAGGTGCATCACCCGGACTGGATCGCCAACGTAGTGATGGTGCCGAAGAAGGATGGCAAGTGGCGAATGTGCGTGGACTTCACCAACCTTAACAAGGCCTGTCCGATGGATAGCTTCCCGCTACCTCGGATAGATCAGATGGTGGACGCAACTTCCGGCCACGAACTCTTGAGCTTCCTCGACGCCTATTCAGGCTATCACCAGATCCGAATGCATCCGGATGATGAAAGCAAAACCAGCTTCACGACCGATCTTGGTCTATATTGTTATACCCGGATGCCCTTCGGTCTGAAGAATGCCGGTGCGACATTTCAGCGCCTCGTCAATAAAGTCTTCGCCCCGCAACTCGGCCGCAACATGGAGGTCTACATCGACGACATGTTGGTGAAGAGCCGCGTCGCCATGGACCACTTGGCCGACCTGGCCGAAACCTTCTCCGCGTTGCGGCGGTACAAGATGAAGCTGAATCCGGCCAAATGTGCCTTCGGGGTAGCTTCCGGGAAGTTCCTCGGCTACATGGTCACTCACCGAGGGGTAGAAGCTAACCCCGAGAAGGTTTCGGCCATCATACAGATGCGCCCCCCGGCAAACCTCCAAGAGGTACAGAAGCTGAACGGGAGGGTCGCAGCCCTAAGCCGCTTCATGTCGAGGGCAGCTGATTACTGTTTTCCCTTCTTCAAGCTACTGAAGAAGGCCAATAGCTTCGACTGGACGGATAAGTGCCAGGCAGCCTTCGACCAGCTGAAGACCTACCTCTCCAAAGTCCCCATTCTGTCCAAGCCAGTCCCCGGGGAGCCTCTGAGCCTATACCTCGCAGTATCCGAGACGGCTCTCAGCGCCGTCCTCGTCCGAGAGCAAGAGGGCGTTCAGAAGCCAGTCTATTATACTAGCCGAGCCCTTCAAGGAGCAGAACTCCGATATCTCGCGCTGGAAAAATTGGCTTTGGCCCTCGTCTCGTCTGCGAGGAGGCTTCGGCCTTATTTTCTTGCTCATTCAGTAAAAGTTCTCACCGACCAGCCCCCTGAGGTAAATTCTCTCCCGGCCGGAGGTATCCGGTAGGCTGCAAAATGGGCGATTGAGCTAGGAGAATTCTACATCTCCTACGCGCCTCGGGTAGCAATAAAAGCCCAGGCTTTAGCGGACTTTATCGCCGAACTCACTCCTAGTGCTTCCTCGGCACCTCAGCCGGAAGCTAACGTGCCCGAAGCCGAGGACACTTCGGCTCGTACACCGGCGGACGAGTGGCAACTTTTTGTTGACGGCTCCGCGTGTTCCACGGGCAGCGGCGCCGGATGGATCCTGGCATCGCCCGAAGGAATCGTCACGGAGTACACCTTGCGTTTCTCCTTTCTAGCCACTAATAACGCCGCCGAGTACGAAGCCCTCATTTCTAGTCTCCGGGCCGCAAGGAAGCTCGGCGCCCGGAACCTGAAAGCCTTCAACGACTCTCAACTGATCGCCAGTCATATTTCCGGGGAGTATGAGGCTCGGGATGCAGTAATGGCATCTTATCTCCAGGTGACTCGCAAGATCCTCGCTCAATTCGATTCATGTGAAATCGTGCGGATCCCGAGAGCCGAGAATGCCCGAGCCGATGCACTTTCCCGGCTGGCGTCAACCCAAGATGAGGGAGGAGGCCGAATGATCCTAGTAGAGGAACTCGCCGAACCAGCCTTGGCGAACCTGAGGCCATGCAAATAACCGAGGTCGAAGCCGAGACCTAGATGACTCCCCTCATCGCTTTTCTCCGCCAAGGAGAAGTCCCGCCAGACTCAAAGGAGGCAAAGCACGTTCGGCGACGCTCATCCCACTTCCTCCTTCTGGACGGGCTATTATACAAGAGATCCTTCGGCCGACCACTGCTACGGTGCCTCGGCCCGACTGAAGCCGACTACGCCATGAGAGAAGTACACGAAGGGGTATGCGGAGCACATGCGGGGGGAAGGGCCCTGGCTCACAAACTTCTAAGGCAGGGATACTGGTGGCCGACACTCCGAGAGGACGCTTTAGCCCTCGTACGGCGCTGTGATCAATGCCAGAGGTTCAGCTCCCTCATCTACCAGTCAGCCACCCTTCTGACCCCCTTATCCGACCCCTAGCCTTTCGCTCAATGGGGAATCGACCTCCTGGGGCCTTTTCCCATCGCCACCGGCCAAAGAAAATTCCTCATCGTGGCGGTAGATTATTTTACCAAGTGGGTAGAAGCCGAACCACTCGCATCAATAACCGATAGCAATGCTTGGAACTTCGTATGGAAGTCCATCATCTGCCGGTTAGGCATCCCCTGGGCTATCATTTCAGATAACAGAAAACAGTTCGATAGCCGTCGGTTCAGTGATAATTGCGCCAGCTTCGGCATCCTTCATAAATTCACTTCGGTAGCACACCCTCAGGCAAACGGCTAGGTTGAAGTCACCAACCGAAGCCTATTACAGGGACTAAAAACCCGCCTCGGCGAAGCCAAAGGCCGATGGGTAGAGGAGCTACCAAGTGTTCTTTGGGCGTATCGGACCACGAGCCGAACCCCTACTGGCGAAACTCCATTTCGCATGGCTTATGGAATAGAGGCCGTTATTCCAGTGGAAGTCGGCCTTCCTTCTCCAAGAATCATTGCCTATGATCCGGAGGCCAACGAAGAAGGCTTCAAGGATCACCTGGACCTCATAGAAGAAACCCGAGATAGAGCTCGCATCCGGCTGGCGGCTTATCAGCAGCGCATGGCCAGGTACCACAACACTCGAGTGAAACCCCGAAGCTTTGAAATCGAGAGCCTCGTGTTAAGGAATGCTCATGCTTCCAAACCGGCCGAAGCCGCAAGAAAGCTTGCCCCCAACTGGGAGGGGCCCTATCGGGTCAAAGAGGTAATCAGACGAGGGGCTTATCGGTTGGAGACCCTTTCGGGCCAACCTCTCCCTTGCACCTGGAATGTAGAGCGCCTTCGGCGTTATTTTATGTAAGTCACTTTTCCCGGGCTTTTAGCCGGAGGGTATGAATAAAGGTCCCTTTTTCAGAAAACCTGGGTACATTTCTCTCTAAGTCCGTGTAAACCGTACCGGGAGTGGCTTCGGCCATGCAAACCGTATCGGGAGCGGCATGGTATTCTAAGTCCGTGTAAACCGTACCGGGAGTGGCTTCGGCCATACAAACCGTATCGGGAGCGGCATGGTATTCTAAGTCCGTGTAAACCGTACCGGGAGTGGCTTCGGCCATGCAAACCGTACCGGGAGCGGCATGGTATTCTAAGTCCGTGTAAACCGTACCGGGAGTGGCTTCGGCCATGCAAACCGTATCGGGAGCGGCATGGTATTCTAAGTCCGTGTAAACCGTACCGGGAGTGGCTTTGGCCACGAAAACCGCGTCGGGAGCGGCAGGATATCCCCCCGAATTATGTGAACCGTATTAGTAAAGGCCCCGGCCGTATATACTATCGGTGGCGATACTATCGACTTCCTATCCGAACCTACGCCGGGACTCGGCCTTGCGAGCTTCAGCAAAAACGACGACAAGATGTCGGATTTATGAAAAAACAGATTTAGTCGTTCAGGCACAGCATCAAGGTAAAGCCCAAAAATACTTCCTGTATATATACTGAAAAGGAAGTACAAAATCGGCCCTCCACCTGGCCGCAGGCTTACAAAAGAAGAAAAATAAAAACCGGGGCAGGCTCCCGCGCTAGTTCTCAGCTATCCCCTCCACATCAACTGGGTTTCGGCCAGGAGATGGGGAGGGAGAATCGACTATCTGCACGGCCTCGGAAGGGGTGGCTTCGACAGGGGCCTCCTCGACTGGAACGACCTCGTCGCCTTCCGCTAAGGCCGGGGCCCTCTCCGCCGCGAGCCCCTTCCACCAGAACAGGAGCTCCTCGCCCTCCTCGTCCGTCGGCAGAGCGATCCCGGTCAAGTCCACGTTTGGACAAGCCTTCTGGGCGGCAGCTAGCCCGATGTAGAAGACCGAGGAGGCCGCTAGAAGCTGGGCCTGGATTATCTCCTCGGCGAAGTCCGGGCCGGCCTTGTAGTCGGCCACGGCCGAATCCACCGCCTCCTCCAGCTCCTGCTTCAAAGCCGACAGCTCTTCGGCATGGCGACGGTTTTCCGAAGCCCGCCGGGCGTCCTTGTCCTAGATATGGGCCTTAAGGGCCCGAATCTCAGCTTGGGCCGCAGCTAGCTCCCGCTCGGCCTTCTCCTTCTCCCGTTCGGCCTTCGTCTTGGCCTCGGAAGAAGCTCGGGCCTCTGCTGCCCGCTCCTCCAGCTGTGCCCGCATCCGGGCGTTCGCAGCTACAAGCCCATCGACGATGGGCTCGATATCACGCCCCGCTGAACGGCCCTCGCCTGAACCTGCCGAGGCCGACGCCCTCTCGGCCTCCAGGAGTTGATCCCGGAGGAGCTCTTGATGATGAATCAGGACGCTGCCCGTGACCGCAGCCTGCGGCCGAAAGCAAATAAGGGTCAGCAAACTCGAAATAAGCTAAAGAAAAGCTAGATCGGAGCACACTAAGGAGCTTCTTACCTGGATCGCCAATCGGGCACTGATCATCGCCAGGTCGGTGACCGAGTGATCCTTCAGCTCCTCCAGAGCCGATGGGAGAGTGAGGCCGCGAACCAGACACAGGCACGTCTGCGAGTCCTCTATACTCTCGTCTCTGTAGATCCCCAGCTCGGGGACCCAAAGCTCGCGCTCCTGCGCGCGAGGTGCCTGCGACCCGGCGCCTTCTTGCTCCGCCCCCGCCATCGCGGCCGGAGGAGAGTCGCCCCTCAGCGCCTCGGGGGACGCCAGCCTTGCAGCCCTCCGGGCCGCAGCGGATCTCCTAACCAACGGAGGAGGCTCTGCCTCTTCAGGCTCCTCCGCCCGGGGCCGCTTAGACAGACGACCGCCCCTTCAGGCGGCCGACTTGCTTTTCCGCTCCCTCTCGAGAGCGGCGGCAGCAGCACAGCCCTCGGAAGAGGCCGCTGTCATCGTAACCCCGGCTCGGACGCTCGGGGCCACAACGCCTCGTCTAGACCCTCTTGCCGCCTGAGGGCAAGACGACTGGGACTGGCCGCGCTGCTGGGCTATCTGGCTAAGAAGGCCCTCGATCCCAGACATGGCTGCGAACAGAAGAAGTGTTAGATACAAATAACACACTACGGTTGCAACTCACGACCGACTTACCCTCGGCCGGAGCTTCATCAACCTCGGCGGCCAGAGGAGCTTCGGCCGGAGGAGCGGCCCCAGCACTTCCTTCGCCCTCCCATGAAGTCTCCCCGGGAGGAAGGAAAGGGAAAGCCCGCTCCGGATCCGTCCTCGGGTCCGGCCATGCCCCGGCACCCACAAGCAGCTCCGGCTTGCTGAAAAGCCCCAAGATGTCATACGGAGCCGCGGCCTCGATATGGACCACGATGGTCCTCTGGAGGGAATTAAGGATGGGAGGATCGGAAAGGCCTGCGGCCAGCGGTGCCCACTCGGTAGGAAAGGGCCACACGCTCTTCTCATTCTCCGGCAGAGAAACCAGGATAAAATTCCTCTTCCAGCCGTGAATGGACGAGGGTTTCTCGGAAAAAATGCCTCGGCCGAGACGAGGGATGAAGCTATACCACTCGGATCTCCCCTGCCTTTGGATTTTGAAGAGGTAGCGGAAGATGTTGACCGAGGGAACAGTCTGCATGCGGGCAAACACAGCCAAAAAGGCATAGACTGTGCGCCAAGAATTGGGAAAAAATTGAGACTGGGCGAGCCCGTAAAAACAGAGAAGGTTGATGACGAAGGTGGAGAGAGGAAGACGAAAGCCCGCCCGGAAGCTTTCTTCGTAAATGGAGAAACAACCCGGACGAGGAGTGTTGGCCCTGGTACGAGAACCGGGCCGATAGGGGGTCACCCAAGAAGGGAGTTGGTAGTAAGAAGCAATGTAACTGACCGCGTCATCCGAGAGGGCGCAGGCTGCCTCCGAGGCAGTCTCGGGACGACGACGTCCCGAGGTGGAAGCCTGGCCCGGGGTATGAACCTCCTCGGACCCTTCGGCACCGGAGGCCTCGGCCTCTCCGGACATCGCAGAAGCGAGGGAGTCCAGAGTAAGAGGAGACGACAGAGAAGACTTGGGGGAATGAGGTGGAGTATACTCCTCGTCTGAAGGGGTAATCTCGCTCGAAGAAGGACTGCGGGGCATAAGGTCGCGAAGATGGAGAAAGGAGATCGAGGCTTACTCTCAATAGGGAAAGGATCTCTCCTGGATCAAGCGCAGCCTCTCAAGCCACTAAACTCCACCAGCAAATGCCCCGAGAGATGGAGATCTTCCTGCGATGGCCGGCGAACTCGGACGACGCCTTCAGAGGGCTAGCCTTTCGCCGGAGAGGAAGGAAAGCTCGGATGATCGCAGAGGAACGCAGGCGCGGAAGCAGGAAGAAGAACAGTGCTCTGCGAGGGGTTCCTATTTATAGGCACCGTTCGAAGCCCTTCCCGCCGAAACCGACGGCTGAGATCTTCCCCGTCGTCTCACCGCTACTCTCGGATGCCCGCCACGTGTACCGTCCTTCGGCAATGATGACGGACAGACTCCGGGAATTGAAGCAAAATGACCAACGGCCGAAAGCGCTCCGACCCTTCGACTGCTCACTCGGATGCCCGCCACGTGTCCCGATCCGCGTACCAGGAGGGAAGAGGCGGCGATCCGAGCGGAACCTCGGGCGAAGAGCCGAGGCGATCCGCGACCCTCGAGCGGTCAGGATCTTTTTGTGTTTTTAATGGGGCGGCCGGATGCGCGACGCGTGCCCTGTGCTTTCTCGCGAGGCGACCATTCTTAC
Source organism: Zantedeschia hybrid cultivar (assembly GCA_030544215.1). Classification (NCBI taxonomy): domain Eukaryota; kingdom Viridiplantae; phylum Streptophyta; class Magnoliopsida; order Alismatales; family Araceae; genus Zantedeschia; species Zantedeschia hybrid cultivar. The sequence continues at coordinate 37,150,752 of JARZZO010000012.1, read as the reverse complement.
GGGAAAAGCGACGCCCGTCCCATCCATTTAATGAAACCTGACACGAGTCAGAAGACTCGGCCCTTCGCCCTCAGAGGCAAAGGCCTTCGTCGTCATCCCGGATGAAGACGAAGTGGCTAATTAACCCCCGGTCGACCGAGGGCATTCTCTTCTCAAAGAAATAGAGCAGAGCCTCGGATAAAACACCTGTTACGGCTTCGGGCTATACTCTCGCCATCTCAGAACTGAGGAAGACAAGAGTGGGGGGCTATGTGATGAGGCAGAATCCGATTCGGCCCATTAAAACAAGCCCAAACCCAGTTCAGCCCAACAGCCTTCGGCCCGTAAGCGGCACAGTAGCCCTTGGCCCGGCAGGCTTTGGCCCATCAGCGGCCCAACCCCCTTCGGCCCGATAGCCGTGTCCAGCCCACTCTGGTGGGGGACTAGGCACTATGGCGGTTTACCAGTAAGCCCGGAACATAGTCCTATATCGGCTACCACCGTTAACCATCCGCTATCCTCCGCTATAAATACCCCGCTATTTATTACCAAAGGTATGTCTTCATGTCCCTAAAAGGACTACAGTCCGAAAAGCTCTAAAGTAGTTTCTTCCACCTCTTTGCCTTCTGAATAGAATCATCTTTGGAAGCTAACTTAACCGTCGGAGGGGGTTCCTAAGGGCCGAAGCCCAAGACTCCTACTGACCGGTTCTTCTTTTTCTTGCCCTCCTGCAGGAGCTCGGTTCGAATCTTCGCCGACCTCCCCGAGTCGGTCTCGGCCACCGACCTCGGACTCCTTCCTCCGGTCTCGACGCCGTTCGCCGGCTGATTCTCAAGGTGCCCCCGGCTCCGCATCGGCCTCCCTTCGATTGGAGGGATCTCAGCCACGCCTTCCGGAGGCTAGCCGACGTCTGATCGAGCGACCCTCGGCTTCGGATCCTAGACCGCGTCTCCGTCTCCGTCGCCATCCGGATCCCCATCAGGCCTCTTCACCGATCCGACCCAGCTCCGGATCCAAACACCGGATTCCAACTTCGCTGTCCGGTCGTGATAGCTTCGGCTACATCAGGAGGCAAGTGAGAGATTTCGTGCAATGAAACTAATCCTAGTACTAAAGACATTCCCAATCCTGTCACCTGATCCCCATAAAGAAAGAGTAGCTGCTCCTGCTACAATTTCTTTTGGACTTTCTGGCATACCTTGAATTCCAAGCAAAAAGCCCTCAACCCTCGCTTTCAACCCCAACTCCCATGGATTGAATTGAATTGACTTTCCCATCACACCAGTGAAAGTGAGAGACTTGCCTTTAATCTGGCCAATGCCCCTTCTTTCCGAGTGAAAGGGAAAGCACTCTCATGGATCTAGCGGTCAAAGAGAGCAAATGTCCCATGAGTTCAATGGAGAGAGTTGCCTTTCATACCGCTCTCTCTTCCTGTCAAGTCCTCCATCGGATCAGTGAAAGAGAGAGGCTTGCCTTTGATCTACTGTCTTTCTTGTCAATGGTCTTTCTTTCCCATCCCATGAGTGAAGTAGAAAGAATGGCATTGAGCCTAGCGAAAGAGAATTGAATGAAACTGAGACTGAAACTCAACCATTCACATTCCTAACTGATCAATGATGACGTTCATTAGATTCAACATCAACAGCAGTGATGTAGCCGAAGCTATCACGACCAGATTCCGAGGCTGGAATCCGAAGTTGGGACCCGAAGCTGGATCAGATCAGTGAAGAGGACCGATGGGGATCCGGAACGCGGCGAGGACGGAGACGGAGCCGAAGATCTGAAGCCGAGGGGTGCCCGGACGAGGGCTTGCTGGGAGTGGAGCCGAGACTCCCTCGGACGGATGTGGACCAGCCTGCGGAAGGCGTGGCCGAAACTCCTTCGGACGAAGCGGACCAGCCTGCGAAAGGCGTGGCCGAAGCTCCTTCGGACGAAGCGGACCAGCCTGCGAAAGGCGTGACCGAGGCTTCACCGGACGAGTAACCGCCAATGCGAGGCAGAATCGAGACACCTTTGGGCGAGACGGACCTGCCAGCGAATGGCGTCGAGACCGGTGGGAGAAGACCCGAGGTCGGTGGCCGAGACCGACTCGGAAAGGTCGGCGATGATTCAAACCGAGCCCCTGCAGAAGGAGGGAAAGAAGAAGAACCAGTCAGTAGGAGTTCCGGGCTTCAGCCCTTAGGAACCCCCTTCGATGGTTAAGTTAGCTTCTGAAGATGATTCGATTCAGTAGTCAAAGAGGTGGAAGAAGCAGTTTTAATGCTTTTTGGACTGTAGTCCTTGGGGTCACGAAGACATACCTTTGGTAACAAATAGCCATGTATTTATAGCAGAGGATAGAGGATGCTTAACGGTGGTAGCCGATATAGGACTATGTTCTGGGTTTACTGGTAAACGGCCATAGTGCCTAGTCCTCCCACCGGAGTGGGCCGGACATGGCTACTGGGCCGAAGGGGCTTGGGACGCTGAGGGGCTAGACGCCAGTTAATGGGCTGGAGCCTACTGGGCCGAAGGGCTGCTGAGCCGCTAACGGGCCGAAGGCTATTGAGCCGCTGATGGGCCGAGGGCCACTGGACTGCTTACTAGGCCGAGGGCTGCTGGGCCGCTAACGGGCCGAAGGTTGCCAGTGGGCTTCTCACTGCTGCTATTGGACTGATCTTGGCGTTGGGCCTATTTTAATGGGCCGAATCAGATTCTGCCTCATCAAGCAGTAAGGTTCCTTGTTGCACGCTCAGACATTTCAATTGCACCAAAGGATCGAGGATTTTCCTTTGTAAATGACATAATGACTCTAAGAAAGATTTCCAGAAGTCACTGTTATCTCAATCAAATCTCGGGCTATGCAAGTACATATAACCCTTGACACATACCGCTACTCGATCGATATAGAGCTCCAACCAAGATCTTGATCGCATATGATCGTACTAAAGAAGTTGTTATGAATAGTCACTATTTGATAGGAAGTCATCAACGTTAGACCGGGTTATTTGGACTTTAGTTCGCAAGACCTTGAGGCTGATCTGATCTGCCACGCCTTAATCCCTTTGGGTAGTTCCCTATTGTACTCTCTTCGTCTTACCTTGGGAGAGAGTATGGTCGGCGAGGTTCGCTGCTATCTCGCCTGTGACGGAAATGTTGAATAATTTTCACAAATAAGATAAAGACAAAGCGTCAATGGTTAGGAAAGCCCGGAGATTCTATAGAATATAGAAAAGGTCGAAGTGAAGGAAGACAGAAATCTCATCCCCAGTTAAAAAGGCTTTAAGTGCATGGGCATTCATTGGCTCAGGGCAAGAGCTCCAGCCAGGACTATTATTGTTCTAGCGGTCCTAGTTGATTGGCTTGATTGGTTTTCCCATCGCTCTCTCTAGGAATTCATTAAGCTTCGCCAGAAGCAAGTAAGATGAGGTCGATCTGCTTCGTAGAGAAGGCTTGTTCGGTGTACTTTTCATTCTTCTTGATAAGTATATTTAATATTTAGCAAAGAAGGTGCTTCGCATCGTGGGCTGGGTATAGCTTCCATTCAAGAGTCGAACCTGAACGACTGTTCTAATTGATCGGGATAGCCACCCCCAAATCCCTTATCTCGGTCTGACTTCTCTAACTAAGGAGAACCAGATATACAATACCATTAGAGCCAGAGGCAGAGCAAGGCACGTTAAGAGTGGATGGCGGAATCTGGGATCCGAAAGGTAGAGTAGAGCATTTACTTCTAAATAACTCGTTTCGGTTTGATGCAATGCATATCTTATTCATTCATTAGGTTAAGCCTCATCTGAGCGGGAGGTTGGATTGGAGGAAGTAACTGACATGACAGAAACTGACACTCAAAAATGTCCGAAAGATGAAGAATCAATTTGGCTGTTTAAAGGCATCGAGTCTTGATAACCCATAGAAAGATTTCCTTTCGTTACGTTATTTCCTACTTTACGGATAAGGAATTTTCGGTATTGTGGAATAAGAGCTCTTACTGAATATGTAAGATAGAGGAACTTCTTGCGTCGAAAGGACTCTATTGCTTGCTTGGTTAATACAGTTAATAGGTGTCAGGTAATTGCATAGTGAACAGTCAATCCCTCCCTACTTCGTCATTTATGGTAGGAAAAGCAGAATGAGTAATTCTTTGCGAACCAATCAAAGACTTAACCAATTCACCAATGTGACACTGTGAAGATTGGTCAGCATGGTCAACCCTAGTAAGTTAGGGCCAACGCGCCTATTCTATTACATTCCTTCACCTTTCCCCTTCTTGGGTGAACCTGTCACATTGCCCGAATCCAGGAATGGTGATGTCTCGTCTTGACATGGGTGACCTCCCGGAACGGCAGAGAAACGTAAGTTTATCTAGCCCGATAGGTACTTAAGAGAGGGCACTTCGTGGCTTAAATGGCTCTATTTTCACTATGCTCCACCGTTAGAGAATAAACAAAAATACATGCATATAGGAACACGAACAACTAAACCATCCGTTTCGGGAGCTACAAGGAGGAAGAAATATGATGATTATGAAGAATAAGAAAGAGAGAACGATGCCGAGGCTGAAGTCGAAACCTAAGTCGAAGTTCAAGCTAAAGCAGGTTCTTAAGTGGAAGCTTAAGTCAATGCCAAAGCCGGTGTTGATGTCTTAAATAGGGAACACCAAGTTCAAGAGCTGCCATCCAGAACTTGAGAAGGGGGACGAACTACTTTTATTGAGTCTTACAGACAAACCGAACTCGCGGACATTGAAATGAGAGAAAATGGAAAGGCGCTTTTTCCACCTTTTTCAGAGTGGAGTTACTCTTAGTCGAAATCACTCGAACCTTTCTCATATCTTTATTTGTGTTTCCTGTGTCCTCAATTGTCGAGTTTCCGCTTGCTTGATCAAATCCACGGAACGGACTGACTTCCCGGCTTTTTTTCAAAGGAGAAAGAGTGATTCTTTACGTTGCAAGCAAACAAGCAAGGGCACACATAGAAGTGAATAAAATAGCTGACTGACTTCCGCACAGGAAGGAGTGACTGAACGACGGAACAACCTTTCAATCAAATTCAATCAAAAAACAAGGGAAGATGGAACCATGATATTTAATATCATAGCGGACTTTCTTTCTGAGGTGTGGTCTATCCGAATAGCTAGAAGCAGAGCGATAAGAAGAAAGAGGGTGAAATTGAAGCTTCATAATCGATCCGTCGGGTCCCACCCATCTAGATATCACTCCTCCGCATAAGGATCGATGGATCATTGGAATAGAATCGATATTGCTTGGTTGGACTAGGCTCACCATTCTTTTTAGTATATGGCTCAAAGCCCAATCCCGCAAATCGTTCTTCAAAGTCGGCCTCTGTATCAACAACCCACTCCTTGGATCCTTTCTCTGCACCGTCTGACCATCGTGCATCAATCTTGATCTGTTAACTAGAGGACGGCTGTGATCTGACAATGTAGAAAAGCATCTAGTCCCGGCCCCTTAGAATATTTTAAATAGAATCTCTCACATTGAAGAGCTGGGCCGTCATGTCTTCTGCGGTAGCGCCTGCAAATTCCAAGATCTTTGGAAACAAACTGAAGCTGGCAATAGTCTTAACCGCCAAGGACGGGAACATGAAACCGGCCCATGCATTAAAAAAATGGAGAGGACCCACTTAAGGGCACTCCCTAGGGGTCTGACTGCTAGCGACTATGCCCAAAGTGCGGTAAATCAAGCCTAGTGACACCGGGCAGATGGCCAACTTGATCCCCCAGGCTAGCTGACATGCTGGATATATAGTCTCCGGTCTGATCAAGCTTTCATCCCCCGTGGGCACGGCAAAGGTGCAAAGCCAGTATGCCTAATAAGCGGCCAGATGAGTCATCGGGTCTAAGTGCAGCGGATTTGGGCCCGGCTGGTGAGCTGTAAACCACTCAGCTGGATAATCGTGCTTTGTCTGGTAGGACACTTCCCTTCGAGTATCTACAACTTACCCCAAGAATGGTACTGTAATAGTAAGGGCCGTTGTCAAACCACCTCAGCCACAGGTGGACCCTGACTCTCTTCCTTATAACGTGGCTGGCCTTCTTGCCGCCCTCCTTTTTCCCCAGATTTTTAACTTTCAAGCACAAGTCTCAATACTGCTTGAGTCAAAATCTCAAGGACCAGACAAATTGATAGTTGCCTTCACTGTCAGTGGAGTCTTTGTCTTCGTCCCCCAGCCCTATAAAATGCCTTATCATAGTCATAGCGCTCAATCGCTGCTACGGTTTCTTCTGATCTGATGGTTCCGTTGAATGAGTTATTGAAGCCACCTTTCTTATGTTTGTCACAGTTCAGATCAGGCTGCGTATGACAGAACGTTATACGTATGTTACGCTTTGCTCTTTCAAGCGGTATGAAATGACTCGACTGAAAGGAGAGGGTCCGAAGGAGCTCGACCAGCGGGAGAGGGTTTCACTATCTCTTTTGTTTTCGAGTCTACTTGACTTCTTATTTGTTCTATATGCTGTTTGGAAAGACAAGTAAGTGGTTTTGGCATATCTTATGCAATCGATTGATTCTATCAGGTCCATTCTTCGGTAGTGCATAGGCTCCAGCTTCTGTAGTCCTCTAGTTGAGCCACTACTTGCATGTGTGTAATTCATGGAAGTTCACTATTATGTCTCTTTTTTGGATTTTATAAAAGTCTTGTAGAGAGCGGTAAGTTAGTACTATTCTAAGGAAGTGGTAGCTGTTCCAGTACACAAAGAAGGTGGTTTGGGGTTTTGTCTGTACGCATGTCAGTGTTGGCATTTCACTCTTTGTTGTGGGGTTGCAACGGGGGAAGCTTTAAAGAGTAGGGAGCTTTTCCTCAATTTCACATCACATTAGTCATTCCATTCTTTCCGGATAACCTCAAAAGGTGCGTGCAGGTAGTGAGGGGCGCTTGCGCTAGGGTAGGGGTACTTTCTGATTTTCATATAGGGCAATGTACGATGGGATATAATAGTTGAAGAAGAAGAAAACTGGTTCTTCTCTTGAGCCTATTTTGTTTGATTGATCTTGCCACTGAGAACTGTTCGGGTGGGTCAGTCTGTCTTTCTCTGGATCCCGTTGAGTTGAAAGACATTAGACATACATCTCAAATATAAGAGATCCAGACCGGGCTCTCGAAAGCTCATGTGACCGGAGGTGGGAAGATAGGGGCTGGAAAAGAACGTTAATAAGAACTGAAAAGCCCACCCTTACGCCCTTAGTGTTCAACTTTGCCCCAGAAGTGGAACTAATTGGAGGGTCGGTATGCGAAGAGAGGTCTCGTAACAGGAGTGAAGAATGACCCGACCCAAAAAGGACCAAGAGTGGCGGGGCAATGGTACCATACGTGAAGGAGAGAGTTGGTCTCGATGAGAGCCCAGGCGAGTCTCGTGTGTGATAGTCTGACCAACCAACCGACAGATTAAGGAGAAAGTTTCCTTCCACTACTCTTTAAAGTGGATTAGGTTACTTACCTGACTGACCCCAGAGCTCGAGGTCTACTTCTACCTAGATACATAGAGCTTGCCTTACCACCATTTCAGTACCAACGCCTCCTTTTCTGATAGAGGGGAGTGAGAAAGAGATTGATTTTCGGATCGCCTAATTAAATAGCTAAAAAATAGGTGTTCCCGCATAGTTCAGTTAAGCAACAGGGGTTGTTCAGCGAACGGGAAGCAAAGTCTCCATACCGCTTCGCAGCTATTATATATAATGAGCAAGCTCGTATTTAGCATGAACAGAATCACCTTTGTTCCGAAGGCCTAGCGAGTTAAGCGCAAGTGCCTTTTTTTTTAATGGTCAAAGTGTTCGGACCGACGACTCGGTTGTTCAGTACTGCTAACTATTATAGGACGATGTCGTCCCCCCGGGACTACCAGTAGCTTCGGTTGTTGAATATCGTGCAAGTTAGGTTGTGGTCGTATTGGCTGCAAGCGGAACATAGGCGCTGTAGGTGTGTGTTTGTTGACCATACACTCTCGCGTCGTGTAATGTGTATGATAGAGGTGGTGTGGTGATTGATCTCAATGCTAATGGTTATCCCCAAGGCCGCAGGCGAATGAATTAAGCGTTGATCGTACCCGGATAGAGTTGTTTCCTCTGATGTCTCCAAGCCGGCCATACATAAGAAAATAGGGCAAAGCAGCCAATAGCAGTCTGTTCTCGCCTATCGATAGATAGCAGGTTGCTTCCAAGCTAAAACCATTTGAAACTGAATTGCTTTTTCTTTGTTTTTATAGAGTGGAAAACCCTGTAATAAAAAGTAGAGGGAGCTTTGCTGTTGGAAGAGAGAAGGCGCTTGCGGCAAAGGATTGACAAGTCTAATGGGAGAAGAATTGCTGACACGTTAACTGCATCTTCAATTATCAAATCTAACCCAACCCCCGGGCACCGAAAGACGCTAGACGTGGCAAGCGAGATAAAGAAAGCAGTTGCACTGGACTGCCTTGACGCGGGGGAGTCATTATCAATGATAGACTATTTTTGTTTGGGCAAGACAAGAAAGGAACTCGTCCTTTGACACCAAGGGATAAGAGCAGATTGCTGGCGATGACTTGGTGAAGTGAAGGGAATGAGAGAAGGTTCTCGAACAAACCTATAGACTCTAAAACAACACGACTTCTCTCGTTGGTTCCAACCGAATAGAGCCCTTTATTTAAGCGAGAGGGAAGAGGGGAAGCTTGTCTTGGCGTAACAAAGGCAAGATGAAGGGGGGCGGTCGGGATCAAGCTTTCAAGGAATGGACAGGCGTAGGCTTAATAGTGAACGCAGACCCCCTTGACTGAACGCATGAGCCGAGAGAAACTGACTGTTAGACTTCTTTATTGCGTTGCGAAGAGAGATCGAAGACAAAGATTTGCTGACGCAGTGCGGGCACTGGATGGAAAAAAAAGAGAAGGGAACAAGCAACCGAGAAAGGCATACCTCAAGGAGCACCAATCTCCCTCGGCATCCGCACGAAGCCGACCGAAAGAAAGATGCAGGAAAGGAAAATGAAATAGTGTTCGTGTAAGATAGGAAGGAGTACGCAGCCGAACAACCGCAGGGGCTTCAAGCAGTGATAGCTGAACTAACCATATGGGCCGCCCAAAACCTGGAGCTGACATTGAAATCGAAAATCAACGTCGGATCCCGGCTATCTGAAGCGGACTGAAGTGGAGGATCACGAAATGCAACAAGGGGCGAACCGCGCGAAGGAAGAAGCGAATCAATCAGAATGGAGACAAGGAAAGAGGAGAGGCGAATTCATTCGAGCGCATCGCACTGCCGCATAAACAATGGATCCGCTGGACTGGATGAGCAACCTTCTCTAGCAAGGAATAGTGAAAAGCCATGTCACTTGGAACGAAACTGTAAGCTTACTTACGTTGCTTAGTAAGACCATTTGACTTTGGTAAGCAAAATTCTCTTATATAGGCATGGTTGCAACCAAGACGCTTCTATATGTTCTTCACCTTCATATATAAAAGAAGCCAACTTCTATCTGGCCTCTGTACTAGTAGTGGAGTGGCTTGCTACTTTCAATAAGAAAAGGAAGATTGAGCAAGGCGCTTTAGCTAAGAAGCTTCTGACGTTGTCCCCTCCTCTCTGGTAACCCGCCGCCGGTCATATAGAGCGCTCTGCCCACCACCGCATATGTAGAAAAAGCCCTTGATCTGGAAGAACAACCATTTGACTTTGGCACATGAGTGGCGGGTTTGGCTAGGTAACATAATGGAAATGTATCGGACTGCAAATCTTGGAATGACGGTTCGACCCCGTCCTTGGCCTCGGGGAGTGGCTAGCAGCACGAAACTTTTCTCAGTTAAATGGTACTTTATTAGAAAGAAAGACAAAATTATGGAACTTCAAAAGAAATGCAAGATTCGAAGGAACTGAAAAACTCCCCTATCTCTTAGGTAGTGTACTTGACTAGTTACCCGGGACCCGGGTTGTTGATTCTGGAGTGACAAACCATGTTAAACGGCAGGTATGCTTCACAATCTTGTTCCTTATAGAGTAGAGGGTGTTGCATGGTACTTAACGGAGACGGTTCGAGCTTACCCATTACTCACATTGGGTCAGCCCGAATATCGACCTCTATGGAGATGGTGCCATAGTTTTTCCTTGTTCCTAACATTCTAACGAATGCCTCTTATATGTTTTTCAATTGTCGGCTGATCATCAATTAAGCTTTTCATTCTTACCGGTTTCGTTGTGAAGGCGCTTTTTGCAGGGAAGTTCGGTAGAGGCGCTTGCAGAGCGGGGGACTTTTGACACTAAAAGATGAATTGATCTGCCTTCTCTAGGTCTTCAAAAGTTTCTGCCACCACTTGGCACCAACTAAACTCTTAGGTCATTGCAGCTTTTCAACTTTGAAGAAATTGCAGACCGAACTTCTTTTTAACATAATTGCCAGGGGCTTTCACTCAACTTAATATGCAGCCACCTTACTAATAGTTAGTTGTTTATAATGGACAACAAATTCAGCTGCCTATGATGGCGACTAGATCTCCTTCGGGCTAGAAAAGTTGATTGCCTTCGGGTGTTTTGTAAAGTTTCATCTTTTCTTTGATTCATTCTCTTTTCTGTCCATTATCTGGGTTCCTCATTTGTCTATCTGCCTATGCGAAAACTCAATGATTTTAGGGCGCTCATTCAGCTTAAGCTGATTGCTTATTCCGCTTAATCATTACTCTGGCATACATCCAACTAGCAGTTGATGGAAGCGGCTAAGTCGGAACAGTGGCAAGAGGGAGGCTTCACCCGATCCAGTGGATCACTATAGAAGATTCTAGAAGCAAGCTACGCTACCTTCTGGCTAGCTCGTGCAATCTTAGAAAAACTCCTTTGCGCTTAGGCGCTCGAAAGCCGGAGCGCGCTAGCGCGCTTTCCGTTTTCTCGCTTGGTAAGCTAAGCAAGCCTGGTTCTCCGGGCACTATGGTAGGACGTGGATCAATCATGATGAGAATGGACTTCTCCGTAATGTAATGGTTTAGTCACGGTCCAATTCCCCGGGCTTTCTCCCTTCTCGACCAGACGAAGGTGATATGAATGAAGCAGGTAAGGCAATCTTTAGATTGGCTTGACCGTGTGTTCTCTCTCTCCTGGTTGGGTCGGAGGCGAAGACTGGCAAAGTTCATCATTTAGTGGTGGGGTGTTCATAGAAAGGAAGGCGTCGCCCAACGAGTGGCGGATTTCGATGGACTTGGATGCTGGGGAGATCCATAGATCTAGGTCAAGTCTCGCTCATAGAATCAAAGTACGTGCGCTAGCTTCAAAACTACAGGGAGACTAGCTGAGGGAAACTCTAAGCTCCGGCTTTTAAGCGCGCACTACGGCTTTGAAGCGCACGCTACGGCTGTAGCAGTGGATCGGATCAGATTTGACTTCGGGCAACCAACCCGGCACATCCAATTCCGATCAACAACTTGGAGGTATGGCTGAGTGGCTTAAGGCATTGGTTTGCTAAATCGACATACAAGAAGATTGTATCATGGGTTCGAATCCCATTTCCTCCGGCACGGAAGTGGAACGGGCGGGCGAAATGAAATTACGTGAAAGAAAGAACCTCTTGGTGGTACAGAGGACAAGCACTACTTGACTTAGTGACTAGGAGCGGAGAGCCTCTTTCTTGTTCTTGGTGGCGTCTATAGCGAAGAAGACCTGACCGAACGAGGAATCAAAACCTGGCCGGCTCTCAGTTCTTAAGCAAGCTCCTCCACTGTGGCCAAACCAACCTAGCTATTCGATGAATAAAATAGACTTTAGGAAAGTGGTTCAGGTAGCTCAGCTGGTTAGAGCAAAGGACTGAAAATCCTTGTGTCAGTGGTTCGAATCCTCTTCTAAGCGGTCCAAAGGAAACGTAGCCGAGAGCGAGCCGGGTGAATAAATGAAAGTGAATGGAGGTAGATTTCAAAAAAGCGGGCACGTCCCAGCTTCAAAACTACAGGGCGAAGCGGGGGAGAGTCAAGTACTTGGGCGCGCTTCAAAACTACAGAGCACCTCTAAGCTCCGGCTTTGAAGCGCAGGGTGAGACGAGGTGTAGCGTAGTCTAGTCAGCACATCTGTTTTGGGTACAGAGGGCCATAGGTTCGAATCCTGTCACCTTGATGTGATGTTCAGTCAGCTAAAAAAAATTGAATATCAATCGACCGTTAACTAAGTACGTACACCTGATTCGCCTAAAAACTCTTTTCTTGTTGTTAATCAATCAATCATTCATTGACTAGGCAAGAAAGCTGGGACTCAACCCAACAGTCAGAAGTAACGAGAAATGATGTTCAGCTAACGAAACTCGAACAATAAATTCAAGACTTTGATTAAGGGCTGAAACTTGCAAAGTTGTCTAATAGATCATATGTCTGGAAAGATGGGATTATCCTAGGATACCCAAACCTCGTGAGAGAGACTGGGAAAGGAAGGAGATTACTAACTAACTAAGTGGTACTAGCTCTGTCGTTCTTCAAGGTAGCATACTGGTGATCTCCCTCAATCGCCAGGAGAGCTAACTGGTCTCCTTATCCTCAAGGTATGAGATAGCTCCTTTAGTTACTTAACTAAAGCAAGGAGAAGCGATTTGCATACTTGGGAATGAAGTCGTCTGACTTTCTTTATAGTCCCCAAACTCATTCCTTACCTACCTACTATACTTGCCTGGCTCCAACCTACCAACTCCTGTTGCTACTAGTCTTACTGAAGCAAGTGATTCTTCTTTCTTATGGACTATAAGGATAGGGCAAAAGAATGTTTTCATAGGACGATACTTGCTGCCATCTGCCTCGTCCTTCTGTCTCCGAGTGAAGAATATCTTATCCCAGTCCCACTGGTTAAGCCTAACTGAGTGAGTCAGGTCATCGGCTTTTGAATGACTAAGTAGAGTCAGTAGAAGATCTCAGTTGAGTGATGGCATTCCTTTCATCGGAATGAATTAGACCAGGGAATGAGATTTCAAAGAAAAGCCATGCAAATGCATTTATTCATCTGGGGAACTCCGCTAACCGGAAGAAAATCTTGCTTAAACTGAAAAAAGAGAATTGAATTGATCTTCTTCTCTTTACTACAAAGCAGCTGGCGTGGACGGATAGCGTTGAGAAGGAACGTAATCCGATCTTGAGTCTGCAATGCCAAATGAGGCTTCAACCATCGAAGGACTCGAGTTGGGGCAAATTAATGATATTTGGCAAAGGCTAAGGGCTCAGGAAAGAGTTGGGTGAAGCGAACTGCTTTCTTCGTACCAAACGTTTGCTAAAATGAAAGAAAGTATTTCTATTTAGCAAATTAACATCTCAAGTTAGCCTTTAACTTTGCTGTTGCAATTCTTCAGTGAAGAGTCAATCCTTCTTCTTTTCTTAGTGGCCTAAGAGAGAGGTGCAGGAACCCAGGTATTTTTTACCCTTTCTCATCACCCACTCTAGTTTTCTTAGTGCGGGTCATTCGTAGCTAAGAGAAAATGAAACTATGAATCACGTGAAAGCCCTTTCCTTGAAATCAAAGTCAAAGCATGGATGGAATTCAATCAATTTACTTAGCTCTCACATTACCTCTTTGCTTTACCAAGTAGGAATAGGAAGAGTAGCTATGACCATGGCATACTTCTACTGGATGCCCTTCGTTTTTTAGTAAGCTTCGCAACTGGGAAGGAAGAGAGATTGAATTGAAAAGAATGTCGACAGAAAGGAAGGTCTCTCTTGCTATGGCTTTGTTTAACTGTTTGATTAAAGGCAATGAGATTTTCAAGTTATTACCAGATCATGCTAAAGAGGCAAAAGCTATCATGGAAGAAGTGCATGAAGGGATATGTGGGACTCATGCGAATGGGCATATGTTAGCTCGACAAATTCAGAGGCCCGGTGACTTTTGGCTCACACTGGAGATAGATTGCATTGAATATGTGCGAAAGTGTCACAAGTGCCAAATCTATGCTGACAAGATTAATGCTCCGCCTGTCCCCCTACACAATATGGTGGCTCCATGGCCTTTCTCTATGTGGGACATGGACGTTATTGGTCCAATCATACCCTGCAAATGGTCATCGATTCATTCAGGTGGCCATTGACTACTTCACAAAGTGGGTCGAAGCAGCCTCTTATGCCAATGTGACGAAGAATGTGGTTCTTCGCTTCCTAAAAAGGAAATGCCGCTATGGGCTACCTCAACAAATCATCACAGACAATGCTTTGAATTTGAATAACAAGATGATGGATGAGCTCTGTGCCAAATTTCAAATTATGCATCATAATTTAGCTCCCTATCGCCCAAAGATGAATGGGGCAGTTGAAGCTGCGAACAAGAATATAAATCGGATTGTGCAGAAGATGGCGGTGACATATAAGGATTGGTATGAAATGCTCCCGTTCGCGCTCCATGCATATCGCACCTCTGTGAGAACTTCTACTGGGGCAAGCCCTTTTTCTCTGGTATATGGGATGGAAGTCGTTCTTCCCGTAGAAGTGGAAATTCCTTCCTCTGGTGGAAACTAAGTTGGAAGAAAGTGAATGGGCCCGATATGAACAATGGAATCTCATTGAAGAGAAGAGATTGGCAGCCTTGTGTCATGGGCAGCTTTATCAGAGCTGGAGGAAGGCCCTCGCTCAAGCCCCATTCATACGAACCCTAAGAATGTCTTTTAAAGAAAAGTGATCCAACCAGTTGATGGGAACTTCCCCCATCTTGGAAGTGAGGTTTTTCCCCTTCACAAACATATCGCAAGCAAGGTGAATTTGTGTACTTTAATATGCTCAACAAATGTTTCAGTTTCAGCAATTTTCTTGGTTGGCTATCAATACATTGTTAATGGCCATACCACTTTTCGCTATTGCATCACATATCTCTACTCGTATTTTTGTCGGAATCTATTTGAAATCCCTCTAGACACGAGAGAGCTTGAGTTGAGTTTTGTTTACAGCTAAGACTTACAGAGTGATTGATGTCATACTATACATCCTTCTTCCAACAAGGGTTATTCTGCCTTCAGGTTCTGGAACAATTCTATAGCTGCTTTTTCGAAAAGCTAGCAGCTCAATGTAACCTATCTCATAATAAGAAAGCGGATCTCCTCTCTTCACTTGACGCTCGGACAATTATCCGGCTACTCGCCCGGTATCAAACTAAACTAAATATCCGGAAGGAGCAAAAGTGCACGAATAAATACATGAAGAGATAGGACGGACTATTTATCCATTTGATTTTACATATAAATGTATAAGAGAGAAAAGTATATTTCGAGTCTGAAACAAGAGACATTAGGAATCCTCAATCAATATGCTTAACACATGCAAGTCGTATGAAAGAGCCCTACCGGCCCAAGCGAAGATCGGCACTCGAAATCTCGTAAGAGAAGAAAGCGCCTCTTATGGGGAAGGGACCAAGGACGATGAAGGAGGAACGAGTGGAAGAAGCAGGGTAGAGGAATTGGTCAACTCATCAGGCTCATGACTTGAAGATTTCTGATTCGTAAGTCACTCCGTGCATGCTTTCTTTCTAAGAAGGCTATGTAAGAAGAATATGAAAGATGAACAACCGCGCGGGTTGTTCAATATATTTGAGTTCGAAGTTGTGGCCCTTATCTCCTCATCTTCGAAGGTTTTGTCCCTTTTTCTATATATATCATATATATTGAATAATCGAATTGTGAATCAAGTATTTGAATTTCATATTGGTAAATAGTTCATAATATCTTTACGTGCATATAATTTGAATAGAAGACAATATAGTAGAAGCTCAACTCCATCCAGTGTTTCACTCAACAACCATGTGAAGACAAGCGAGTGTAGTTTTCGGAATGAGTAGAAAAGCATAAGAGCTGTAGACAAGCAGTAGTCGTCAATCCAATCCATGTTGCTATGAAGACAGAGAGTATAGATATGAAAGAAATTGGAGTTCCACGGATGTCACCGAGGAGAATATCTTTGATGCGATTTTTTCCGCTTTTCAGTGTCCAATAATATAAGGAAGCGTCAGAGTTGCTTCCGCTTGGATGCTTGAACGTGACACGAATACGCAGCACCAGCTTTTAGATATACTGATTGAGCTTCCACTACTATAAGTCTTCCCACTGGCTTTGAGATAGCGACACTGCTGCTTACTACTTGTCTGATAGCAGCACCGGTATTGGTTGTCTTTCTAGCTTCCCATGCTTGAACTAACTCTCTTTCCACTACACCGGGCATATTAGCGAGACTGGCTTTGTTTACTATCCTTCCACTCCCTCTCTTCACGACTGAATTGACGTAAGAGAAGAAAGTGAACATGATGTTACGCGGCTTCTGATCCTCTTGTTATTGATGGAATATCAGATGTCTGAAATTCAAAGTCAGTTTACCAGGGAGAAGGATGGAATCCAGCTTAGAACACACCTTTTGGTTGGTAAGAAGCGACTCGTTTATGAGTAGGAGTTCCCACTGGATTAACTGCTATCATACCTTATTGAGTATACTTCGCCTGGTATGCTTTCTCTCTTGCTGTCGTGTCGGAACTCATCTCTTTCCCGGGATAATGGATGAAAGTCAGAGAAATGGCTCACTGAACTACTGGTGCTTCTCTTTCCCACTGGATTGAGCTTCCACTACAGTTTGTATTCACCCTTCTCTTATACTGGTTGTCTGATAGCGAGACTGGCTTTGATGCGAGACCGGCTTTGTCCTATCTATACACTCCTTACTGCTTGTTTGATAGATTCATGGTTGAGTTAAAACACTGGGGCTTTTCCTTGGACTATTCTCAATGTTATTCCTGGAGAACCTCCGTTTAACAAGTCAGATAGGGGTACATTCTAATAAAAAAATGCATGAAAATGCCCTACTGTTGCCTTAAAGACAGTTTCAGATAATATGAGGAACCTGAGTATTGGTCTGTCTTTCCTGGGGGGAATCCACCTATCTGAATACGCATTATAAGGCTCTTAAGAGGGCTTATAGCCCGATTCATAGCATGCTCAGCTGAGTTTGATGAACAACTAACACGAATTGGTCTTTTTCTTTCCAGGGTACGAACCCCCCATATGTTTAAGCAAGATTGGGGATAAAGGCGCTTCTTTTTCTTTCGAAATCCCGGGCAAAGAATCAAACAAGCGAACTGGACTTTAACTTAGGCAAAAGGGGGGATGTTGCTCTTTCTGGGGTTGTTGCTGTTGATGTGGATTGAGCAAAAACTTATCTCTGGGTCAAAGACCCCCTCTCTCAATCACTTTTTCAGACTTGTTCCGTTCGAGCGACCAAGTGAAGAAGAGAAAGTTGATTGGGGAGAGGAACGAAGTAGCTCGACTAAAAGGAGAGGTATCAAATGACTCGACCAGCGGGAGAGGGAGGAGAGCTGGGATAAAGGAAATAACAGATCTACTGCTTTCAACCGATTCGCTAAAGTATTTTAGAACTAGAATGCCACTAATCCAATAGTTTATGATGTAGCCGAAGCTATCACGGTCGGATTCCGAGACTGGAATCCGAGAGTGGATCAGATCGAAGAAGAGGGCCGACGGAGATCCAGAACGAGACGAGGGCGGATATGGGGCCGAGGATCCGAAGCCGAGAGGTACCCGGGTGAAAGCTCGCCGGGGGCGAAGCTGAGATTCCTTCGGCCGAGGCAGACCGACCGGCGAATGGCGTCGAGACCGGAGGGAGAAAACCCGAGGTCGGTGGTCGAGGCCGACTCGGAGAGGTCGGCGAAGATTCAAACCGAAGCCCCTGCAGCAGGAAGAAGAACCGATCAGTGAGGGTCCCGGGCTTCGGCCCAAGAGAACCCCCTCCGATGGCTAAGTTAGCTTCTGAAGAAGATTCAATTCAGAAGAGAAGGAAGAAGAGGTAGCTTTAATGCTTTTAGACTGTTGTCCTTGGTCCAGAAGACATACCTTTTGTAATATATGGGCGTGTATTTATAGCGGAGGATAGAGGTTGCTTAGTGGTGGCAGCCGATATCGGACTATGTTATGGTTTACTGATAAACCGCCATAGCGCCTAACCCTCCCATCGGAGTGGGCCGGATATGGCTACTGGGCCGAAGGTGGGGGGCCGCTAATGGGCCGAATGCCGCAAGTGGGCTGAAGCCATCTGGGCCGTAGGCCGCTAACTGGGCTGAGGCCAATTGGGCTGAGGGCTGCTAATGGGCCGAATACTGTTGGGCCGCTAATGGGCCGAAGGCCACTGGGCTGCTGATGGGCCGAGGGCCGCTGGGTCGCTAATGGGCCGAAGGCTACCAGTGGGCCTCTTGTTGTTATTGCTGTTGGGTTGATGCCGGTATTGGGCTGTTTAATGGGCCGAATCGGATTTTGCCCCATCACATGGCCCCCTACTCTTGTCGTTCTCAATTTCATGAAACGCCGAGAGTAAAATCCGAAGCTCTCTCGGGAGAATAACATGACACGAGCCTTGTTCGAAAACCATCGCTCCGTTTTGAAAAGTTGTCTTTGCCTTAGGTCGGCTGAGGGCTAGTGACAAACAGCCTTGTCTCAAGCCGGGACCCTGTAATAGACACCTTCGTCTCAAGCCGAGACTTGGTGACGGATGCCTACGTCCCCAGTCGCGAAAGGGCGAGTCCTTAGAGTATATCGGCACACTAGGCAAGGGCGGAAAAGACCTCAGGCTTTCCGCCTTTACGGTCGTGTCGTAACAAACACAGGACACGTGTTGCGCATCCGGCCGATCCGCTGGAAGCACAAAAAGATCTCAACCGTTTAATAGTGATCACCTGGATCGCGTGTCACTTCAGCTCTCTACCCAAGACTTCACCTGGATCGCCGCCTCTCTCGCCTTTGGCACGAGGATCGGGACACATGGCGAGCATCCGGACGAACAGCCGAAGGGTCAGTCCGCATCCGGCCGTTGATTGCCTTCTCTCGATCTGGCAGCCCGCTCGTCATCATGGCGAAGGACGGGACACGTGTCGCGTATCCAAGCAGAGCGGTGCCGAGGAGGGGGAAGATCTCGGCCGTCAGTTCAGCACCGGACCCCCTCAAGTCCCCCTATAAATATCAACCCCCCTCCCCTGGCTACTATTCTGCTTTCTTCTTCCTCTGCGTCTGTGCATCCCTGCGAGCGGCTTCCCTGAGCGTCTTTACTTCACCGGCAGTGAGCGTGCCATTGTGGGTGTTTTGAGGGCGCCTTGTCCATCGCTGGGGAGCTCTTTGTCGCCGGGAGTCGTTGCCGGGGGAGACTGTTAGCCATCGGGGAGATCTTATTTTGAGGGTAAGCCTTAGTTCTTCGCCTTCTCCGCTTTGTGATTCATGTCCAGCTGCTCCCCTTCGGCCGAGAGTAGCTCTTCGGCCGAAGGCGGTTCTTCTTGCTCTTCGTCCAGACCTCCCCAGTCTTCTTTGTCGTCTCCCTTCTCTTCAATTCTTTTCCGTCTGTCATGGCGGACGAAGCCGAGACGGTTCCGGCCGCTGCCGAGCCCTCCACTTCCGGCCGTCTCCCTGCCGAGATGGTTTCGGATGTAGCTAGTGTCCTTGACACCGATACCGTCAAGGTTATCACTAACTACTACCAGATTCCGTCTTGGATGGTTCCCGTTTGGCCCAGGAAGCACACCAGGGCTAACTCTGTTCCGCCGGGTAGCTTTTCAATTTATGAGCATAGCTTTTGGGCGGGCTTCCGCCTTCCTCTGCATTCCTTTGTTATAAATCTTCTGAGTTTTTACGGACTATTCCCGTCCCAATTCTATCCGAACTCCTGGCGGACAGTCTATGCTTTCTTGGCCTTGAATTCTTATCTCGAATTCATCCCTTTGGTAAATATTTTCCGTCATCTGTTCATAAAACCTCAGGGGAAGTCTTCCTGGTACTACTTTGTCCCTCGCTTTGGCCGGGGTATCTTCTCCGGGAAGCCCTCGTCTATTCACCACTGGAAGAAGGGCTTCTTTTTCATATCTCTCCGGGAGGAGGAGAAGAGCGTGTGGCCCTTCCCCACCGAATGGGCACCTTTGGCCGAGGGCCTCTCCGATCCACCGTCTCCCAGCCCCGAGCAGCTCGCTGTCGTGCACCTCTTTGAGGACGAGGCTCCGTACGAGATTGCGGAGCTCTTTTAGGATGAGGACAGGCTTATAGAGATGGGAGCCTGGCCGGACCCGACGTTCTCTCCTCCTCGGGTCTCCCCGTATCTTCCTCTCGAAGATACCCCGGAAGAGGCTGAGGAGAGAACTGCCGCGACCGGGTCTCCGGCCGAAGCCCGTCCGTCCGAAGAGGACGCCGAAGCTGCGGCCGGGGTTAAGTCGGTCTTAAGTCAAAAAGTTATATTCTGAACTGTTGCTGACTCTTTTTTCTTGCAGAGATGTCTGGTCTTCGGGGATTGATCAGTTGGATCTCGAAGCAATCCGGTCACTCTCGATCGTCCCAGCCGCGGCCCGCGGAAGGTTGGAAGGCTGGAGGGGTTCCGGCCCCCGGCGCCCTGACCACAAGGCAGACGGCGGCTTCCGCCGAAGGTCGCGCTGCTGCTGCTGCTCTTGAGAGGGAGCGGCAGAAGGGAAAAACGGTCACCAGAGGAAGTGGTCGGCCAGAGAAGAGGAGCCGGGCGGATGATCTCGGTGAGAGGGAATTTGTCCCGGCGACTAAAAGGCTGATGGCAGCACGGGGCGCCCCGCTCTTGTCACCTCCCGAACCGCAGAGGGGCGACTCTTCTTCGGCCACCGGGGCCGGTGCGGAGACTCTTTCGTACCCCTTCGGGGCGACCGGGACGCACATGTCCTGGGAGTATGGGCACGAACCCTGGCACCCGGACGTGGGGGTCTTTGCGGATGAGAGTCTGGAAGACTCCCAGACATGTCTGTGTCTGGTCTGCGGCTGGACCCTCCCGTTGGCCGGGGACGAAATCAAGGAGCTTTCTTCGGAAGGCTTATCCTTGCAGTGCGTCCGGTACGCCGTCCAGGTGAGAGCCCCTTCATCTTTGTTTTTGCTCGTTGTTTCCCTTAGCTGCCTTGAACTTATTTTTCCTTTCTTGCTCTCGGCTTCAAGCCGCGGTCATGTGCGGGGCCCTTGCTCGCCGCTAGGCCACATCCAGCAGAAGCTCTTGGACATCGACCAGGCTTCGGACCAGCTGGCCTCGGGCAAAGTGGCCTCGGTGCAGCGCGATCTCGAGGCCAGCATTGACGTCCTCCTCGGGGCAAATGCATGGATGCGGGCCGAGCTGGAAGGGCAGAAGGAGGTGATCCATACCGCCTCTGAGGCCAAGGAGAAGGTCGAGAAGGAGCTAGAGCGAGCCCGGGCCGAGGTTGCATACTTAAAGGCCGAGATCCAGGACAAGGCCAAGGATCGGGAAGAGGAGCGCCGCCGTCACGCCAAAGAGGTTTCGGCTCTGAAAGCTGACCTGGAGGCCAGGCCAAGGAAGCTGACGATGTTGCTCGCACAGCCGTGGCAAGCTACAAAGAAGGCCCTGAGTTTGCCGACGGGATGATGGAGGCCAGAGTCAAGGCGGCATCTGCCATGTTTGATCTGGGGCTAGCTATCGCCCAAAAGGCGTGCCCGAGCACGGATCTGACCGGCATCGGCTACCCGACGAACGAAGAGGGCGAGGAGATCTTGGCCTGGTGGCGAGAGCTCAAGGCCAAAAGAACTCCGGCTTCTCCGGAAGGCGCCGTGGCCGAACCGGTCCAGGCTTCCCCTCCGGCGTCTCCCGGCCAAACCCTTGTCCACGTGGATGGCGAGGATGCCGAGTGCTAGTCCGGGGGCATGTCCCGGCCATTTTTGTTTTTTCAAAACGCCGAGGCCGGGCGTACGGCCTGCTTTCGTACTTGTGTTTATATAGAAGGCATTTTGTTTTTGCTTGCTTCATGGCATGTCTTTGAGTAGATAGCCGAGTTCAATTCTGCATGTGGCCGAAGCCATGCCGCTCCCGATACGGTTTGCATGGCCGAAGCCACTCCCGGTATGATTAGTACAGACTTAAAGAACAATGCCGCTCCCGATACGGTTTGCATGGCCGAAGCCACTCCCGGTACGGTTTGCACGAACTTAAAGAACAATGCCGCTCCCAATACGGTTTGCATGGCGGAAGCCACTCCCGGTACGGTTTGCACGGACTTAAAGAACAATGCCGCTCCCGATACGGTTTGCATGGCTGAAGCCACTCCCAGTACGGTTTGCACGGACTTAAAATAATGCCGCTCCCGATACAGTTTGCATGGCCAAAGCCACTCCCGGTACGGTTTGCACAGACTTAAAGAACAATGTTGCTCTCGATATGGTTTGCATGGCCGAAGCCACTCCCGGTACGGTTTGCACAAACTTAAAGAACAATGCCGCTCCCGATACGGTTTGCATGGCCGAAGCCACTCCCGGTACGGTTTGCACGGACGTAAAGAACAATGCCGCTCCCGATACGGTTTGCATGGCCAAAGCCACTCCCGGTACGGTTTGCACGGACTTAAAGAACAATGCCGCTCCCGATACGGTTTGCATGGCCGAAGCCACTCCCAGTACAGTTTGTACGGACTTAAAATAATGCCGCTCCCGATACAGTTTGCATGACCGAAGCCACTCCCGGTACGGTTTGCATAGACTTAAAGAACAATGCCTCTACCGATACGGTTTGCATGGCCGAAGCCACTCCCGGTACGGTTTGCACGGACTTAAAGAACAATGCCGCTCCCGATATGGTTTGCATGGTCGAAGCCACTCCCGGTACGGTTTGCACGGACTTAAAGAACAATGCTGCTCCCGATACGGTTTGCATGGCCGAAGCCACTCCCGGTACGGTTTGCACGGACTTAAAATAATGCCGCTCCCGATACGGTTTGCATGGCCGAAGCCACTCCCGGTACGGTTTGCACAGACTTAAAGAACAATGCCGGACACAAAATTTCAAAAGAAGAATAATATATTCACGATTTCCGGCTAACTTCCGGGAGAAATGACTTACATGAAGTAGCGCCGAAGGCGCTCCTCATTCCAGGTACGAGGGAGAGGTTGGCCCGAAAGAGTTTCCAGCCGATAGGCTCCTAGTCGAATCACTTCCCTTATGTGATAAGGTCCTTCCCAGTTCGGGGAAAGCTTTCCTGCAACTTCAGCTGGCTTGGATGCGTGAACTTTCCTCAACACAAGGTTCCCGGCTTCAAAGCTTAGGGGCTTCACTCGAGTGTTGTGGTATCTAGCCATGCGCTGCTGATAAGCCGCCAGCCGAATGCGAGCTTGATCCCTCGTTTCTTCTATAAGATCAAGGTGATCTTTTAGGGCTTCATCATTAGCCTCCGGATCTTAAGAAACCTTGGTGATGGCGAAGAACCCTTGGTGATGGCAAGCTGACTTCAATAGGAATAACAGCTTCTACCCCGTAGGCCATTCGGAATGGGGTTTCGCCGGTAGGGGTTCGGCTTGTTGTCTGATAAGCCTACAGAATGCTTGGCAGTTCTTCGACCCATCGGCCCTTGGCCTTGCCGAGGCGAGTCTTCAGCCCTCGCAATAGACTTCGGTTAGTGACCTCGACTTGGCCATTCGTCCGAGCGTGTGCTACCGAAGCGAACTTATGGAGAATGCCGAAGCTGGCGCAGTTGTCTTTATACCGATGGCTGTCAAACTGTTTGCCATTATCTGAGATAATTGCCCGAGGGATGCCGTATCGGCAAATGATGGACTTCCATACGAAGTTCCACGTATTGCTATCGGTTATAGACGCAAGGGGTTCGGCTTCTACCCACTTGGTGAAGTAATCCACTGCTACAATAAGGAATTTCCTCTGGCCAGTGGCCATAGGAAAGGGTCCTAAGAGATCAATCCCCCACTGGGCGAAAGGCCAGGGATCTGACAGAGGAGTCAGGAGGGTCGCCGACTGGTGAATGAGGGAACTGAATCTCTGGCACGGGTCACAGCAGCGGACGAGAGCGGCCGCGTCCTCTCGGAGCGTTGGCCACCAGTATCCTTGCCTCAAGAGTTTATGGGTCAAGGCCCTTCCTCCTGCGTGTGCTCCGCAGATTCCTTCATGTACCTCCCGAAGGGCATAATCAGCTTCGGCCGGACCGAGACATCGTAGGAGCGGCCGGCCGAAGGACTTCTAATATTGTACTCCTTCCAGAATAAGGAAGTGGGAAGAGCGCTGCCAGATGCGCCTTGCTTCCTTCGGATCGGATGAGACCTCCTCTCGGAGGAGGAAAGCGACTAGGGGAGTCATCCAGGTCTCTGCTTCGGATTCATTCACTTCCATGACCTCGGATTCGTCGAGACTTGGTTTAGACAGTTCTTCTACCAAGACCATTCGGCCTCCTCCATCGTCCTGAGTTGATGCTAGCCGGGAAAGAGCGTCGGCTTGAGCATTTTCGGCTCGAGGAATCCGCAGAATCTCATATGAAGTAAATTCAGCTAGGATTCTGCGGGTTACCTGGAGATAGGACACCATCAATGCATCCCGAGCCTCGTATTCCCCGGTGATTTGATTGGCGATAAGCTGAGAGTCGCTGAACGCCCTTATGTTTTGCGCACCGAGCTTTCTAGTGGCCCGAAGACCTGAGATAAGGGCTTCGCACTCTGCGGCATTATTGGTAGCTGGGAAGGAGAAGCGTAGTGCATACTCCGTGATGACCGCTTCTGGAGATGCCAAGATCCATCCGGCGCCACTACCCGAAGAGCACACGGATCCATCAACGTAGAGTCGCCATTCATCCACCGAAGACGGAGAAACCGAAGCACCTTCGGTCTCAGGTGTAGCTCTGACTTCCGGCTGAGGGGCCGAGGATGATTCGGGAGTGAGTTCGGCGATGAAGTCGGCCAGAGCTTGAGCTTTTATTGCTGTTCGTGGCCCATAAGAGACGTCGAACTCTCCTAGCTCGATTGCCCACTTTGCTAGCCTACCGGACACTTCTGGCCGAGAGAGGACTTGCCTCAAAGGTTGATCCGTGAGGACCTTTATTGAATGCGTGAGGAAGTAGGGCCGGAGCCTCCTTGCAGACGAGATGAGGGCTAGGGCCAGCTTTTCAAGAGCAAGATCCCGAAGCTCTGCTCCTTGGAGGGCTCGGCTTATATAGAAAATTGGCCTCTAAATACTGTCTTGTTCCCGAATGAGGACGGCGCTGATAGCTGATTCAGACGTGGCGAGATAAATGAACAGCTGCTCTCCGTGAACCGGTTTAGACAAGATGGGAACATTGGAGAGAGAGGCTTTCAGCTGATCGAAGGCTGACTGACACTCGTCTGTCCAGGAGAAACTATTAGTCTTCTTCAGTAGTTTGAAGAAAGGAAAACAGTGATCTGCCGCCCCTGACATGAAGCGGCTTAACGCGGCAATTCTTCCATTCAGCTTCTGTACCTCTCGGACGTTGGCCGGAGGGCGCATTTGGATAATAGCCGAAACCTTTGCGGGATTGGCTTCCACCCCTCGGCGGGTGACCATGTAGCCGAGATATTTCCCGGAGGCCACGCCGAAGGCACACTTGGCTGGATTCAACTTCATTTTATACCTGCGCAAGGCAGAGAATGTCTCGGCCAAATCGGTCAGATGGTCTGCGGCGACGCGGCTTTTCACCAGCATGTCGTCGATGTAGACCTCCATATTGCGGCCGTGCTGTGGAGCGAATATCCTGTTGATGAGACGTTGATAAGTTGCTCCTGCATTCTTCAGGCCGAACGGCATCCGGGTATAACAGTACAAGCCGAGGTCCGTTGTGAAGCTAGTCTTGTCCTCGTCCTCCGGATGTATTCGGATCTGATGATAGGCTGAATAGGCGTCGAGGAAGCTAAGTAGCTCATGGCCGGAAGTGGCGTCCACCACTTGATCTATCCGCGGTGGTGAAAAGTTGTCCATCGGACAGGCCTTGTTGTGGTTGGTGAAGTCCACACACATCCGCCACTTGCCATCCTTTTTGGGCACTGATGTAGCCGAAGCTATCACGATCGGATTCCGAGACTAGAACCTGAAGCTGGATCGGATCGATGAAGAGCACCGATGGGGATCCGGAGCGAGACGAGGGCGGAAACGGGGGACCGAGGATCCGAAGCCGAGAGGTGCCCGGGCGAAGGCTCGCCGGGAGCGTGGGCGAGACTCCTTTGAACAAGGCGGACCAGCCGGCACAGGGCGAGGCCGAGGCTCCTTCGGGCGAGGCGGACCAGCCGGCGAAAGGCGTTGAGACCGGGGGGAGAAAACCCGAGATCGACGGCCGAGACCGACTCGGAGAGGTCGGC
This sequence comes from Zantedeschia hybrid cultivar, assembly GCA_030544215.1. Lineage (NCBI taxonomy): Eukaryota > Viridiplantae > Streptophyta > Magnoliopsida > Alismatales > Araceae > Zantedeschia > Zantedeschia hybrid cultivar. The sequence goes on along the minus strand of JARZZO010000012.1, from coordinate 37,124,739 downwards.
GAAGATTCAAACCGAAGCCCCTGCAGAAGGAGGAAAGGAAGAAGAAGAACCGGTCAGTAGGAGTCCCGGACTTCGGCCCTGAGGAACCCCCTCCGACGGCTAAGTTAGCTTCTGAAGAAGATTCAATTCAAAAGAGAAGGAAGAAGAAGCAGCTTTAATGCTTTTTGGATTGTTGTCCTTAGGTCAAGAAGACATACCTTTGGTAATAAATAGCCGTGTATTTATAGCAGAGGATAGAGGTTGCTTAATGGTGGCAGCCGATATAGGACTATGCTTTGGTTTACTGATAAACCGCCATAGCGCCTAACCCTCCCACCGGAGTGGGCCGGATACGGCTACTGGGCCGAAAGTTGGGGACCGCTGATGGGCCGGATGCCGCTTAGTGGGCTGAAGCCTTACTGGGCCGAGGGCCGTTGGGCCGCTAACGGGCCGAAGGCTATTGGGCCGCTGATGGGCCGAAGGTTGTTGGGCCGCTGATGGGCTGAGGACCACTGGGCTGCTTATTGGGCCGAGGGCTGTTGGGCCGCTAATGGGCCGAAGGTTGCCAGTGGGCCTTTTACTGCTGCTGTTGGACTGATCTCAGTGTTGGGCTTGTTTTAATGGGCCGAATCGGATTCTGCCTCATCACATAGCCCCCCACTCTTGTCGTCTTCATTTTTATGAGATGGCGAGAGTAAAGTCCGAAGCCTCTTTGGAAGAGTAATACGGTATGGTCTTCGTCTGAAACCTTTGCTTTACTTTGTAAAAAAAGAACTACCTTAGGTCGGCCGAGGGCTGGTGAAAAATAGCCTCGTCTTAGGCCGAGACCCCGTTACTGGTACGTTCGTCTCAGGCCAAGAGTTGGTGACAGATGCCTTCGTCCCCAGTTGTGAAGGGGCGAGTCTTTTGAGTGTGTCAGGACATCCGAAAAAGGACGGAAAATACGTCGAGCTTCCCGCCTTAACGGTCGTGTCGTGAGAAACACAGGACACGCGTTGCGCATTTGGTCGGTTTGCCGAAAGCACAAAAAGACTGGCCGTTAACAGTGACCACGCGGATCGTGGGCACTTCGGCTCTCTGTCCAAGATTTCACTTGGAGCGCTGCCTCTCCTGTTTTCGGCACGAGGATCGGGACACGTGGCGAGCATCCGGATGGACAGCCGAAGGGTCAGGCCGCTCCCAGCCGTTGATTGCCTTCTCTCGATTCGGCAGCCCGCCCGTCATCATGCCGAAGGACGGGACACGTGTCGCACATTCGAGCAGAGCAGTGCCGAAGAGGGGGAGGATCTTGGCCGTTGATCTGGCACGGAATGCCCTCAAGCTTTCCTATAAATAGGAACCCCTCTCCCCAGGGCACTGTTCCGCTTTCTTCTTCTCCTTGCGCCGGTGCTTCCCTGCGATCAGCTCCCCTGAGTTTTCTTGTTTCACCGGCGGAGAGCGAGCCATCGAGGTTGTTCGAGGGTACCCTGTCTGTCGCCGGGGAGCTCTTCGTCGCCGGAAGTTGCCGTCGGGGAACTTTCTGTAGTTGGAGAGGTTGTTAGCAGTCGAGGAGACTTTCTTTGAGGGTAAGCCTCAATTCTCCTTCTCCGCTCCGTGATATATGTCCCCAGTAGCTCCCCTTCGGTCAAAAGTAGCATTTCGGCCGAAGGCGGTTCTTCTTGCTCTTCGTCCAGACCTCCCAAGTCTTCCTTGTCATCTCCTTTTTCCTCCAATTCCTTTGCTTCTGCCATGGCGGACGAAGCTGAGACGCTTCTGGCTATAGAAGCCGAGGTGGTTCCGGCTTTCGCCGAACCTTCTACCTTCGACCGTCACCCGGCCGAGACGGTTTCGGATGTAGTTAGTGTCCTTGATGTTGACACCCTCAAGGTTATCTGTCACTACCAGATTCCGTCTTGGATGACTCCTGTTCGGCCCGGGAAGAGCACCAGGGCCAACTCTGTTCGGCCGGGTAGTTTCTCTATCTACGAGCAGAGCTTCCGGGCGGGCTTTCGTCTTCCCCTTCACTCCTTTGTCATCAAACTTTTGAGTTTCTATGGACTGGCCCCGTCCCAATTTTTTTCGAATTCTTGGCGGACGGTCTACGCTTTCTTGGCCGCGCACTCTTATCTTGATGCCACCCCCTCGGTAAACGTCTTCCGCTACCTTTTCAAGATTCAACCGTAGGGGAAATCTTGTTGGTATTGCTTCGTCCCCCGCTTCGACCGGGGTATCTTTTCTGGGAAGCCCTCGTCCATTCATCATTGGAAGAAGGGCTTCTTTTTCGTTACTCTCCCGGAGGAGGAGAAGAGCGTGTGGCCCTTCCCTACTGAATGGGCGCCTCTGGCCGAAGGCCTCTCCAATCCTCCTTCCCTCAACCCTGAGCAGCTCGACGTCGTGCACCTCCTGGAAGCCGATGCTCCGTACGATATTGCGGAGCTCTTCGAGGACGAGGAGAGGCTCATACAGATGGGAGCTTGGCCAGATCTGACGAACTCTCCTCCCCAAGCCTCCCCTTATCTTCCTCTCGAAGATATTCCGGGCGAGGCCGAGGGAGCTGCTGCGGTCGAGTCTCCGGCCGAAGCCCTTCCGACCGAAGAGGGTGCCGAAGCCTCGGCCGAGGGTAAGTCGGTCTTGAGTCAAAGAAAGTTGCATACTTTAAGTCATTGCTAACCCTCTTTTTTTTTGTTTGCAGAGATGTCTAGACTTCGGGGATTACTCGGCCAACACTCCAAGCAGTCCGGGCAGTCCCGTCCGTCCCAGCCGCAGGCGGCGGAAGAAGGGGCGGCCGGAGGAGCTGCGGCCTCCAGCGTCCGGACCACGAGACAGACGGCGGCTTCTGTCGAAGGCCGCGCCGCTGCTGTTGCCCTCGAAAGAGAGAAGCAGAAGGGAAAGTCGGTCGTCCGAGGGAGCGGCCGACGAGAGAAGAGGAGCCGGGCAGACGATCTTGGCGAGAAGGAATCCACCCTTGCGGCCAAGAGGCCGGTTGCGGTACAGGGTGCTCCACTCTCGACGCCTCCGGAACCGCAGCGGGGCGACTCTCCTTCGGCCACTGGGGACGGGACGGAGAATATTTCTTTTCCCTTCGGGACAACCGGGACACTTATGTCCCGGGAGTACGAGCACGAGCCTTGGCGCCCGGACGTGGGGGTCTTCGCGGACGGGAGTCTGGAGGATTCCCAGACGTGCCTGCGCCTCGTCCGCGGCTGGACCCTGCCAATGGCCGAGGACGAAATCAAGGAGCTTTCCTCATAAGGCTTATCCTTGCAGTGCGTTTGGCACACCGTCCAGGTAAAAAACCCTTTCGTCTTTGTCTTTGTTTATTGCTTCCTTCTTCTGTCTCGGACTTATCTTTCCTTTCTTGCTGTAGTCCGCAGTTATGTGCGGAGCCCTCGCTCGTCCCCAGGCTGCCATTTAGCAGAAGCTTCTGGACATCGACCGGGCTTCGGATCAGCTGGCCTCGGGCAAAGTAGCCACGGTGCAGCGTGACCTTGAGGCGAATGTAGACGTCCTCCTTGGGGCTAATGCTCGGATGTGGGCCGAGCTGGGGGAGCAGAAGGAGGTGATCCGAACTACCTCCGAGGTCAAGGCGAAGGCCGAGAAAGAGAGGGAGAAGGCCGAGAAGGAACTGGAAAATGCCCGGGCCGAGATTGCGTTTCTGAAGGCCGAGATCCAGGACAAGGCCGAGGAGCGGGTCACGGAGCGTCGTCGCCACGCCGAGGAGGTCTCGGCTTTGAAGGCGGATTTGGAGGCCAAGGCCAAGGAAGCCGAAGACGTCGCATGCTTAGTTGTGGCAAGCTATAAGGCTGTCCCGGATTTCGCCGAGATAATGGAGGCCCGAGTCCAGGCAGCCTCGTCTGTGTTCGCTCTGGGGCTGGCCATCACTCAGAAGGCATGTCCGGCCACAGACCTGACCGGCATCGGCTACCCGACGGACGAGGAAGGCGACGAGCTTCTGGCGTGGTGGCAAGGGCTTAAGGCTGAAAGGGCTCCGGCTCCTGAGGAAGGTGATGCGGCCGAACCTGTTGAAGCCCCCTCCAGCGTCTCCCGGCCAGACTCCCGTTGATGTAGACGGTGATGACGCCGAAAGCTAGTACGGGGGCTTGTCCCGATTTTTTTGTTTGCTTTTTGAGATGCCGCGGCCAGGCGTGTGGCCTACTTTTGTACTTATTCGTACATGGAAAGTTTTCTACTTTATTTACATTTGTCTGTCTGAATGAATGACCGAGTCTGGTTCTTCTTGTGGCCGAAGCCATGCCGCTCCCGATACGGTTTGCACGGATTTAGAGAATAATGCCGCTCCAGATACGGTTTGCATGGCCGAAGCCACTCCCGGTACGGTTTGTACGGACTTAGAGAATAATACCGCTCCCGATACGGTTTGCATGGCCGAAGCCACTCCCGGTACGGTTTGCACGGACTTAGAGAATAATGCCGGACATGATACTTCAAAAGAGGAGATATTTATTCATGGCTTCCGGCTAAATTCCGGGGGAAACGACTTACATGAAATAGCGCCGAAGGCATTCCACATTCCAAGTACGAGGGAGAGGTTGGCCCGAAAGGGTTTCCAGCCGATAGGCCCCTCGTCGGATCACTTCCCTTATGCGATAAGGTCCTTCCCAGTTAGGAGAAAGCTTTCCTGCCGCTTCGGCCGGCTTAGATGCGTGAGCGTTCCCTCAACACGAGGTTCCTGGCTTCAAAGCTTCGAGGCTTCACTCGAGTGTTGTGGTATCTTGCTATGCGCTGCTGATAAGCTGCCAGCCGAATGCGAGCTTGATCTCTTGTTTCTTCTATAAGATCAAGATGATCTTTCAAGGCTTCCTCATTAGTCTTTGGATCATGAGCGAGAACTCTCGGCGAGGGAAGTCTGACTTTAATAGGAATAACGGCTTCTACCCCATAAGCCATGCGGAACGGGGTTTCGCCGGTGGGGGCTCGGCTTGTTGTCCGGTAAGCCCATAGAACGCTCGGCAACTCTTCCACCCATCGGCCCTTGGCCTTGCCGAGGCGAGTCTTCAATCCTTGTAACAGACTTCGGTTAGTGACCTCGACTTGGCCATTCGTCCGAGGGTGTGCTACCGATGCAAACTTGTGGAGAATGCCGAAGCTGGCGCAGTTGTCCTTGAACCGATGGCTATCAAACTATTTGCCGTTGTCTGAGATCGTTGTGCGAGGGATGCCGTACCGGCAAATGATGGACTTCCAGACGAAGTTCCATGCATTGCTATCGGTTATGGATGCGAGGGGTTCGGCTTCTACCCACTTGGTGAAATAGTCCACTGCCACAATAAGGAACTTCCTCTGGCTAGTGGCGACGGGAAAGGGCCCCAGGAGGTCGATTCCCCACTGGGCGAAAGGCCAGGGATCTGATAGAGGAGTCAGTAGGGTTGCCGACTGGTAGATGAGGGAACTGAACCTCTGGCACTGACCGCAGCGGCGGACGAGGGCAGTCGCGTCCTCTCGGAGTGTCGGCCACCAGTATCCTTGCTTTAAGAGCTTATGAGCCAAAGCCCTTCCTCCTGCGTGTGCCCTACAGAACCCTTCATGTACCTTCCGAAGTGCATAGTCAGCTTTGGCCGGGCCGAGGCATCGTAAGAGTGGTCGGCCGAAGGATTTTTTATATAAGGAACTTCCTCTCGGAGGAGGAACGCGACCAGGGGAGTCATCCAGGTCTCTGCTTGGATTCCTTTACTTGCATGATCTCGGATTTTTCGAGACTCGGCTAGGCCAGTTCTTCTACGAGAATCATTGGGCCACCTCCCCCGTCCTGAGTTGATGCTAGACGGGAAAGAGCATCGGCTCGAGCATTCTCGGCCCGGGGGATTCGCACAATTTCATATGAATTGAATTGAGCGAGGATCTTGCGGGTTACCTGGAGATATGATGTCATTATCACATCCCGTGCCCCGTACTCCCCGGTAATTTGATGGTGATTAGCTGAGAGTCGCTGAACGCTTTTATGTTCTGTGCTCCGAGCTTTCTAGCCGCCCAAAGGCTGAAAATGAGGGCTTCGTACTCGACGGCATTGTTGGTAGCCGGGAAGGAGAGGCGCAGCGCATACTCCGTGATGATCCCTTCTGGAGACGCCAAGATCCACCCGGCGCCGCTACCCATAGAGCATGCGGACCCATCGACGTAGAGTCGCCATTCGTCCGCCGGAGGAACCGAAGCACCTTCGGCCTCGGGTGTAGTTATGACTTCCGGCCGAGTGGCCGAGGAGGCTTCGGGAGTGAGCTCGGCGATGAAGTCAGCTAAAGCCTAAGCTTTTATTGCCGTCCGCGGTCCATAAGAGACGTCGAACTCTCCTAGTTCAATTGTCCATTTTGCTAGTCTACCGGATACTTCTGGCCGAGAGAGGACTTGCCTTAAAGGTTGATCGGTGAAGACCTTTATTGAATGAGCAAGGAAGTAGGGCCGGAGCCTTCTTGCGGATGAGACGAGTGCTAAAGTGAATTTTTCAAGAGCTAGATACCGAAGCTCCGCTCCTTGGAGGACTCGGCTTATATAGTAGACAGGCTTCTGAACGCTGTCTTGTTCCCAGACGAGGACCGCGATGACAGCTGTTTCAGATACTGCAAGATAGAGGAACAGCTGCTCTCCATGGACCGGCTTGGACAGGACGGGGACGTTGGAGAGATAGACTTTCAGCTGCTCGAAGGCCGACTGGCACTTGTCTGTCCAGAAAAAGCTATTGGTCTTTTTCAGCAGGTTGAAGAAAAGAAAATAGTAATCCGTTGCCCTTGACATGAAGCGGCTTAAGGCCGCAATTCTTCCGTTCAGTTTTTGGACCTCTCGGACGTTGGCCGGAGGGCGCATTTGAATAATAGCCGAGACTTTTAAGGGATTAGCTTCCACCCCTCGGCGAGTGACCATATAGCCGAGAAACTTCCCGGAGGCCACGCCGAAAGCGCATTTGGCTGGATTTAGCTTCATCCTATATTTGCGCAGAGCATAGAATGTCTCGGTCAAATATGTCAAATGGTCTGTAGCGACGCGGCTTTTCACTAGCATGTCGTCGATGTAGACCTCCATATTGCGGCCGAGCTGTGGAGCGAATATCCTGTTGATGAGATGCTGATAAGTTGCTCTAGCATTCTTTAGGCCGAATGGCATCCGGGTATAACAGTACAGACCGAGGTCAGTCGTGAAGCTTGTCTTGCTTTCGTCCTCCGGATGCATTCGGATATGATGGTAGCCTGCATAGGCGTCGAGGAAGCTAAGCAGTTCGTGGCCGGAGGTCGCATCCACCACCTGATCTATCCGAGGCAGCGGGAAGCTATCCATCGGACAGACTTTGTTGAGGTTGGTGAAGTCCACACACATCCGCCATTTGCCATCCTTCTTGGGCACCATCACCACATTGGCAATCCAGTCAGGATGGTGTACTTCTCGGAGATGTCCCGCATCCATCCCCTTTTGTACTTCGGTTTGGATGGCCGTCCTTCTTTCCAGATTAAAGGTGCGCCGCTTTTGCTTGACCGGGGGCTGGTTGGGGTCGACATGTAGCCAATGCTCAGCTACCTCCGAGTCGAGCCCGGACATTCTGTAGGGGACCAGGCGAAGACGTCGAGATTTTCTTTTAGGAACTCGGCAAGTCTTTTGGCCTCAATCTTTTCTAGGCCGGAGCCTATCATTAGAGTCCGGCCTTCTCCTCCCGGAACCGGAATGGCTGTGAGTTCCTCTTCCGGGGACGCTTTGGCTGTAGATTCTATTGACAGGGATTCGGCCGCAGCCTTCCCTTTGACCGAGATCATATAGCATTGCCGAGCCGCTTCTTGATTTTCCTTGGCCTCGCTGATTCCATGACCGGCATGGCTAACGGACTGGCCGAGGTTTGGCACTGCCGGGTGGCATCGTAGAATTGGTCGATGAACAATTGGCCCAACTGGACTAGAGAGTGGATGGAATTGGGGGCCAATGTCTCGAACCAAGTCAAGGCTGTCTTTTCAAGAGTGAGGGGGAATAGCCGGCAGTGGACTGCCTCAGAAACCCCTCGGACAGAGAGGTAGGTATTGAACCTTTGGAAGTGGCAGACCGGATCTGTCATTCCTTCATAGAGAGGGTCTTTCGGCAGTTTAAAGTTGGGAGGTACCTCAGTGGCCAGAAGCTCTGGCGAGAATGGAGTTTGCTCCAGAATGGTGCTGGCGAGAGACGCTCCGTATGGCCGAGATACCATTTGCTGCATTTCTTTCCTCATCGCCGTCAGCCGCCGGTCCAGGTCCGGGGCGGTTGAAGTAGTGACCGAATGTCCTTCGGTCTTGGTCGGATGAAACTCGGACGAAGCATAATCTTGCTCCGTCATGATGTGACCGGCGCGAGGGACTCGGGCAGGCGGCGCGAATGGCTCGTTGCGCGCCGTCGCGGCCTCGTCGGGGAAGACCTGTGAGGGCGTTGGCCGAAGCCTTGCGTCTTGAGCAGGGCAGAATGGAGGAGGCGGTATCTGCTAGGGGAGTTGGCCCAGTAACCCCATACGCTGGGCGATGGCGGATACCACATCTCGCAGGGGGGCCAGAGAAGTAACGGTGGCGGCTAGTGTTGCCACCTGTTGCTGAAGCTCTTCCATCCGATTGTCTTTGGGAGCGGTAGACTCCGGTATGACAGGAAGGGCAGAACCTGGTGGAGGAACAGACGGGGCTCCTTCGGAGTGGAGCGGCTGTGCTGGAGTTGCCCGCGTCTCTGCCTCGTATTGTCCGGATCGTTTGGTCACCGGACGATGAGATATGACTTCTTGCTGGCTTCCCACAGACGGCGCCACGTGATGTAGCATCACGATCGGATTCCGAGACTAGAACCCAAAGCTGGATCGGATCGATGAAGAGGACCGACGGGGATCTGGAGCGAGACGAGGGCGGAAACGGGGGGCCGAGGATCCAAAGCCGAGAGGTGCTCGGGCGAAGGCTCGCCAGGAGCGTGGGCGAGACTCCTTTGGACAAGGCGGACCAGCCGGCGCAGGGCGAGGCCGAGGCTCCTTTGGGCGAGGCGGACCAGCCGGCGAAAGGCGTCGAGACCGGGGGGAGAAAACCCGAGGTCGGCGGCCGAGACCGACTCGGAGAGGTCGGCGAAGATTCAAACCGAAGCCCCTGTAGAAGGAAGAAAAGAAGAAGAAGAAGAACCGGTCAGTAGGAGTCCCAGGCTTCGGCCCTAAAGAACCCCCTCCGACGGGTAAGTTAGCTTCTGAAGAAGATTCGATTCAGAAGAGAAGGAGGAAGAAGTAGCTTTAATGCTTTTTGGACTGTTGTCCTTGGGTCCAGAAGACATACCTTTGGTAATAAATAGCCATTTATTTATAGCGGAGGATAGAGGTTTCTTAATGGTGGCCGTCGATATGGGACTATGCTTTGGTTTACTGATAAACAGCCATAGCGCCTAACCCTCCCACCGGAGTGGGCCGGATACGGCTACTGGGCCGAAAGTTGGGGGCCGCTGATGGGCCGAATGCCGCTTAGTGGGCTGAAGCCTTACTGGGCCGAGGGCCGCTGGGCCACTAACGGGCCGAAAGCTATTGGGCCGCTGATGGGCCGAAGGTTGTTGGGCCGCTGATGGAATGAGGACCACTGGGCTGCTTACTGGGCCGAGGGCTGCTGGGCC